>OY997272.1:119034706-120443846 GCA_963921465.1 Triticum timopheevii
GCACCTCCGCGTTCAACACACGTACGGTACAGGAGACGTCTCCTCCTTCTTTATCCAGCAACGGGGTAAGGAGAGGTTGAGGAAGATCGCTCCAACGGCAGCACGACGGTGTGATGATGGTGGAGTGAGAGTTCTTCGGCAGGGCTTCGCCAAGCACACGCGGAGGAGGAGAGGTGTTGGGGAGGGGAGGGGCTGCGCCTTCAATTGTGTGTTGCAGCCCTCCCCTCGCCCCTCTATTTATAGGGGGAAGGGGCAAGGGGGCCGGCCCCTCTAGAGGGGGGGCGGCGGCCAAGGGGAGGGGGGCTTGCCCCCCAAGCAAGGGGGCGCCCCCTCTAGGGTTCCCCCCCCCCCCAAACCCTAGGCGCAAGGGCCCAAGGAGGGGGGGCGCACCCAGCCTACTTGGGGCTGGCTCCAGCCCCACGCAGCCCATGTGGTCCCCCGGGAGGGGTGGCCCCTCCCGGTGGACCTCCGGAACCCTTCCGGTGGCCCCGGTACAATACCGGTATGCCCCCGAAACTTTCCGGTGTCCGTTTGACAACTTTCCATATATAAAACTTCACCTCCGGACCATTCCGGAACTCCTCGTGACATCCGGGATCTCATCCGGGACTCCGAACAACATTCGGTAGTCACATACTAGTCTTCCTAATAACCCTAGCGTCACTGAACCTTAAGTGTGTAGACCCTACGGGTTCGGGAGACATGCAGACATGACGGAGACCACTCTCCGGTCAATAACCAATAGCGGGATCTGGATACCCATGTTGGCTCCCACATGCTCCTCGATGATTTCATTGGTTGAACGACAATGTCGAGGATCCGATCAAACCCTGTATACAATTCCCTTTGTCAATCGGTACGTTACTTGCCCGAGACTCGATCGTCGGTATCCCAATACCTTGTTCAGTCTCGTTACCGGCAAGTCACTTTACTCGTACCGTAATGCATGATCCCATGGCCAACACCTTGGTCACCTTGAGCTCATTATGATGATACATTACCGAGTGGGCCCAGAGATACCTCTCCGTCATACGGAGTGACAAATCCCAGTCTTGATCTGTGTCAACCCAACAGACACTTTCGGAGATACCTGTAGTGCACCTTTATAGTCACCCAGTTACGTTATGACGTTTGGTACACCCAAAGCACTCTTACGGTATCCAGGAGTTACATGATCTCATGGTCTAAGGAAGAGATACTTGACATTGGCAAAGCTCTAGCAAACGAACTACACGATCTTTGTGCTATGCTTAGGATTGGGTCTTGTCCATCACATCATTCTCCTAATGATGTGATCCCGTTATCAACGACATCCAATGTCCATAGCCAGGAAACCATGACTATTTGTTGATCACAACGAGCTAGTCAACTAGAGGCTCACTAGGGACATATGGTGGTCTATGTATTCACACGTGTATTACGATTTCCGGATAATACAGTTATAGCATGAACAAAAGACAATTATCATGAACAATGAAATATAATAATACTTTTATTATTGCCTCTAGGGCATATTTCCAACAGTGGGCCAGTACAACCATGGTTCTATCTGCATCGACGGGTAGCACTGTCTTTTGTGATGAACGGGTTTTTGCTCCCTTAGATACTGCCATCACCCCCCTCCAATTCAAATGGCCGATAAACAAGTAAATAAATTCAACGTACAGACATTGTATGATAGACAGATGTGGTAATTCACATATATGTTGTCTAACCAAACAGGACAGCATGACACAGTTTCACATATATGATGCCTAACTAAACAGGATAGCATGACACAATTTCATATATATGATGGATAACTTAACAGGATATAATGGCATAATTCAACATATGATGAGTACCTAAACAGGATGACATGACAAAACTATATGATGTCTTTCTAAAATAGGTTGGGATGAAATAATTCACATACATGTTGTCTAAGTATACAGGATGGCATGATATAATTGACATAATTGATTCATATGCTAAGCAGCTGGCACTCGCATGTATGATCTCTAAACTAAGCAGATAGAATTCAATATTGTGCATATGATATCTAAACTAAGCAATGCAAGACACCATATGCATCATATGAGAAATATAAACATTGCAACTTAGAGCATACACCTCAGGTGGGATATAGGACAGGTCATCTATCTCTGAATCCTCCTCTGAGGAGCTCCCTGTAACCATCGAGATATATGCTTCAACAGGTACCATTGCCTGCTCTGAAGACCTTGTTTTCACTCCAGATTTTTCCATAACCGGCTCAAATGGCTGATACACATGAAGAGTAGTTCAATATACACAGATAGTCGACAAATGGAATACGTAATGAAAAAAAAGATGGCATGACATAATTCACATATATGATGCGTGGCTCCATGGCGGTGCATAATTCACATATATGATAACTGGCTGAAAAACATGGCATTGCATAATTCACATATCTGATATAGAAAGCAAACAGGAGGCATTCACACAAAGCATGTCTAATTTAAGCAGATGGCATGGCAATGCAAGACACCATATGCATGATATGAGCAATATAACCCAGCCAAGTTAGAGCATGCACCTCGGGGGGGGGGGATACGACTGGTCATCTCTCTCTGAATCCTCCTCTGAGGAGTCATACGTCTCCAACGTATCTATAATTTTTTATTGCTCCATGCTACTTTATCTACTGTTTTGGACTATATTGGGCTTTATTTTCCACTTTTATATTATTTTTGGGACTAACCTATTAACCAGAGGCCCAGCCCAGAATTGCTGTTTTTTTTGCCTATTTTGGTGTTTCGAGGAAACAGAATATCAAACGGAGTCCAAGCGGAATGAAACCTTTGGGAACGTGATCTTCTCACCGAACATGATCCAGGAGACTTGGACCCTACTCCAAGAAGCTTCCGAGGAGGTCACGAGGGTGGAGGGCGCGCCCAGGGGGGCGTGCCCTGATGACCCACAAGTATAGGGGATCTATCGTAGTCCTTTCGATAAGTAAGAGTGTCAAACCCAACGAGGAGCAGCAGGAAATAATAAGCGGTTTTCAGCAAGGTATTCTCTGCAAGTACTGAAATAAGTGGTAACAGATAGTTTTGTGATGAGATAAATTGTAACGAGCAACAAGTAACAAAAGTAAATAAAGTGCAGCAAGGTGGCCCAATCCTTTTTGTAGAAAAGGACAAGCCTGGACAAACTCTTATAATAGGAAAAGCGCTCCCGAGGACACATGGGAATATCGTCAAGCTAGTTTTCATCACGCTCATATGATTCGCGTTCGGTACTTTGATAATTTGATATGTGGGTGGACCGGTGCTTGGGTGCTATTCTTACTTGAACAAACATCCCACTTGTGATTAACCTCTATTGCAAGCATCCACAACTACAACAAAAGTATTAAGGTAAACCTAACCATACCATGAAACATATGGATCCAAATCAGCCCCTTACGAAGCAACGCATAAACTAGGGTTTAAGCTTCTGTCACTCTAGCAACCCATCATCTACTTATTACTTCCCGATGCCTTCCTCTAGGCCCAAATAACGGTGAAGTGTTATGTAGTCGACGTTCACATAACACCACTAGAGGTTAGACAACATACATCTTATCAAAATATCGAACGATTACCAAATTCACATGACTACTAATAGCAAGACTTCTCCCTTGTCCTCAGGAACAAACGTAACTACTCACAAAGCATATTCATGTTCATAATCAGAGGGGTAATAATGTGCATAAAGGATCTGAACATATGATCTTCCACCAAATAAACCAACTAGCATCAACTACAAGGAGTAATCAACACTACTAGCAACCTACTAGCACCAATCCCGGACTTGGAGACAAGAATTGGATACAAGAGATGAACTAGGGTTTGGAGATGAGATGGTGCTAGTGAAGATGTTGATGGAGATTGCCCTCTCCCGATGAGAGGAGCGTTGGTGATGACGATGGTGATGATTTCCCCCTCCCGGAGGGAAGTGTCCCCGGCAGAACAGCTCTGCCGGAGCCCTAGATTTGTTCCGCCAAGGTTCCGCCTCGTGGCGGCGGAGTCTCGTCCCGAAAGGTTGCTTCTGATTTTTTTCTCATCGAAAGACTTCATATAGGAGAAGATGGGCGTTGGAGAGCCACCAGGGGGCCCACGAGGTAGGGGGCGCGCCCAGGGGGAGCGGCGCGCCCCCACCCTCGTGAGCAGGGTGTGGGCCCCCTGGCCTTCTTCTTTGGCGACGATTTTTCTTTATTTCTTTTGAGATATTCCGTGGAGTTTCAGGACTTTTGGAGTTGCGCAGAATAGGTCTCCAATATTTGCTCCTTTTCCAGCCAGAATTCTAGCTGCCGGCATTCCCCCACTTCATGGTAAACCTTGTAAAATAAGAGAGAATAGCCATAAGTAATGTGACATAATGTGAAATAATAGGCCGTAATGCGATAAATATCGATATAAAAGCATGATGCAAAATGGACGTATCATGCCCCCTACCTCGTGGGCCCCTCGGAGCTCCACCGACGTACTCCTTCCTCCTATATATACCTACGTATCCCCAATAGACCAGACACGGAGCCAAAAACCTAATTCCACCACCGTACCTTCCTGTATCCACGAGATCCCATCTTGGGGCCTGTTCTGGAGCTCCGCTGGAGGGGGCATCCACCATGGAGGGCTTCTACATCAACACCATAGCCCCTCCGATGAAGTGTGAGTAGTTTACTTCAGACCTTCGGGTCCATAGCTAGTAGCTAGATGGCTTCTTCTCTCTTTTTGGATCTCAATACAATGTTCTCCCCTCTCTCGTCGAGATCTATTCGATGTAATCTTCTTTTTGCGGTGTGTTTGTTGAGACCAATGAATTGTGGGTTTATGATCCAGCTAATCTATGAATAATATTTGAATCTTCTCTGAATTCTATTATGTATGATTGAGTTATCTTTGCAAGTCTCTTCGAATTATCCGTTTGGTTTGGCCAGCTAGATTGGTAGTACTTGTAATGGGAGAAGTGCATGGCTTTAGGTTCAATCTTGCGGTGTCCTTACTCAGTGACAGAAAGAGTTGCAAGGCACATATTGTATTGTTGCCATCGAGGATAACAAGATGGGGTATTTATCATATTGCATGAATTTATTCCTCTACATCATGTCATCTTGCTTAAGGCGTTACTCTGTTTTTAACTTAATACTCTAGATGCATGCTGGATAGCGGTCGATGAGTGGAGTAATAGTAGTAGATGCTGAATCGTTTCGATCTACTTGTCTCGGACGTGATGCCTATATACATGATCATACCTAGATAACCTCATAACTATGCTCAGTTCTATCAATTGCTCAACAGTAATTTGTTCACCCACCGTAGAATACTTATGCTCTTGAGAGAAGCCACTAGTGAAACCTATGGCCCCGGGGTCTATTCTCATCATATCAATCTCCATCACTTTATTTACTTGCTTTGCCTTTTACTTTTTACTTTGCATCTTTATACCAAAAATACCAAAAATATTATCTCTATCAGATCTCACTCTCGTAAGTGACCATGAAGGGATTGACAACCCCTAAGCGTTGGTTGCGAGTTGCTATCGTTTTGTGCAGGTACGAGGGACTTGCGAGTGACCTCCTACTGGATTGATACCTTGGTTCTCAAAAACTGAGGGAAATACTTACACTACTGTGCTGCATCACCCCCTCCTCTTCAAGGAAAACCAATGCAAGCTCGAGACATAGCAAGAAGGATTTCTGGCACCGTTGCCGGGGAGGCTTACGCCAAAGTCAACATACCAAGTATCCATCGCAATCCCTATCTCTCACATTACATTATTTGCCATTTCCTCTCGTTTTCCTCTCCCCCACTTCACCCTTGCCGTTTTATTCGCCCTCTCTTTCCCTTTGCCTTTTGTTTGCTCGTGTGTTAGTTTGCTTGCTTGTCGTGATGGCTCAAGATGCTACCAAATTGTGTGATTTCACCAATACCAATAACAATGATTTCCTTAGCACTCCGATTGCTCCTCTTGCCAATACTGAATCTTGTGAAATCAATACTGCCTTGTTGAATCTTGTTATGAAAGATCAATTCGCCGGCCTTCCTAGTGAAGATGCCGCTACTCATCTGAATAGCTTCATTGATTTATGTGGTGTGCAAAAGAAAAAAGATGTCAATAATGATGTCGTTAAATTGAAGCTATTTACTTTTTCACTTAGAGATCGTGCTAAAGCGTGGTTTTCGTCTTTGTCTAAAAATAGTATTGATTCTTGGAACAAGTGCAAAGATGCTTTTATCTCTAAGTATTTTCCTCCCGCTAAGATTATCTCTCTTAGAAACGATATTATGAATTTTAAGCAGCTTGATCATGAACATGTTGCACAAGCTTGGGAGAGAATGAAATTAATGCTACGTAATTGTCCTACCCATGGTTTGAACTTATGGATGATTATACAAAAAATTTACGCCGGATTGAATTCTGCTTCTAGAAATCTTTTAGATTCGGCCGCAGGAGGCACTTTTATGGAAATCACTTTAGGAGATGCTACTAAACTCTTAGATAATATTATGGTCAATTATTCTCAATGGCATACTGAAAGATCTACTAATAAAAAAGTGCATGCTATAGAAGAAATCAATGTTTTGAGTGAAAAGATGGATGAACTTAGGAATTTATTTGTTAAGAGTGTTTCTTCTGATCCCAATAATATGCCTTTATCTACTTTGCTTGAGAATAATAATGAATCTATGGATGTGAATTTTGTTGGTAGGAATAGTTTTGGCAACAACGCGTATAGAGGGAATCTTAATTCTAGGCCTTATCATAGTAATCCTTCTAATAATTATGGAAATTCCTACAACAACTCTTATGGAAATTTTAATAAGATGCCCTCTGAATTTGAGAGTAGTGTTAAAGAGTTTATGAATTCACAAAAGAATTTTAATGCTTTGCTTGAAGAGAAATTGCTTAAAGTTGATGATTTGGCTAGAAACATTGATAGAATTTCTCTTGAGGTTGATTCTTTAAAGCTTAGATCTACTCCTCCTAAGCATGATATCAATGAGTCTCTCAAAGCCATGAGAATTTCCATTGATGAGTGCAAAGAAAGAACCGCTAGGATGCGTGCTTCCAAAGATGCCTTTATCAAAGCATGTTCTTCTAAATCCTATGAAAATCAAGATGAAGATCTGAGAGTTATTGATGTGTCCCCTATTAAATCTTTGTTTTGCAATATGAATCTTGATGAAACTGAATATGATCTTCCTTTACCTAGAAGGCGTTCTAAGAATTCTGAGTTTTTGGATCTTGATGATGAAATTGATAAAAGTGGGATTGAAAGAAATAAAAATCTAAATATTGCTAAACCCACTATTTTAGATCTCAAAGAATTTAATTATGAAACTTGCTCTTTGATTGATTGTAGTTCCTTGTTGCAATCCGTGTTAAATTCTCCTCATGCTTATAGTCAAAATAAGGCCTTTACCGAACACATTGTTGATGCCTTGATGCAATCCTATGAAGAAAAGCTTGAGTTGAAAGTTTCCATCCCTAGAAAACTCCATGATGAGTGGGAACCTACCATTAAAATTAAAATTAAAGATTACGAGTTTCATGCTTTGTGTGATTTGGGTGCTAGTGTCTCTACTATCCCCAAAGCTTTGTGTGATTTGCTAGATTTCCGTGACTTTGATGATTGCTCTCCAAACTTGCATCTAGCGGATTCCACTATTAAAAAACCTATGGGAAGAATTAATGATGTTCTTATTGTTGCAAATAGGAATTATGTGCCCGTAGATTTTATCGTTCTAGATATAGATTGCAATCCTTCATGTCCTATTATTCTTGGTAGATCTTTCCTTAGAACGATTGGTGCAATTATTGATAAGAAGGAAGGGAATATTAAATTCCAATTTCCCTTAAAGAAGGGTATGGAACACTTTCCTAGAAAGAAAATAAAATTACCATATGAATCTATCATGAGAGCCACTTATGGATTGCCTACCAAAGATGGCAATACCTAGATCTATCCTTGCTTTTATGCCTAGCTAGGGGCGTTAAATGATAGCGCTTGTTGGGAGGCAACCCAATTTTATTTTGTGTTCTTTGTTTTTTCTTATGTTTAGGAATAAATAATCCATATACCTTCTGTTTGGATGTGGTTTTATGTTTTAATTAGTGTTTGTGCCAAGTAGGACCTATAGGATAACCTACGATGATAGTTGATTTGATTCTGCTGAAAAACAGAAACCTTAGCGCTCAAGAGATTAGCTGCAGTTTTCTACTGGAGAGTGATTTTGTGTTGATTATTTTTGCTGCTGATCAATAAACAAATTTTCCAGGACGTCATATTTTGGTAGAATTTTTAGAGTTCCAGAAGTTTGCGTTAGTTACAGATTACTACAGACTGTTCTGTTTTTGACAGATTCTGTTTTTCGTGTGTTGTTTGCTTATTTTGATGAATCTATGGCTAGTAAATTAGTTTATAAAACATATAGAAGTTGGAATACAGTAGGTTTAACACCAATATAAATAAAGAATGAATTCATTACAGTACCTTGAAGTAGTCTTTTGTTTTCTTTCTCTAACGGAGCTCACGAGATTTCTGTTGAGTTTTGTGTTGTGAAGTTTTCAAGTTTTGGGTGAATTCTTTTGATGGATTATGGAACAAGGAGTGGCAAGAGCCTAAGCTTGGGGATGCCCATGGCACCCCCAAGATAATCCAAGGACACCAAAAAGTCAAAGCTTGGGGATGCCCCGGAAGGCATCCCCTCTTTCGTCCACTTCCATCGGTAATTTACTTGGAGCTATATTTTTATTCACCAACATGATATGTGTTTTGCTTGGAGCGTCTTGTATTATTTGTGTCTTTGCTTGTTAGTCTAACACAATCATCCTTGCTGTACACACCTTTTGAGATAGCCATACATGATTTAGAATTTGTTAGAATACTCTATGTGCTTCACTTATATCTTTTGAGCTTGATAGTTTTGCTCATAGTACTTCACTTATATCTTTTTGAGCGTGATAATTTTTTCTCTAGTGCTTCACTTAGATCTTTTAGAGCATAGTGGTGGATTTGTTTTAAAGAAACTTGATCTCTCATGCTTCACTTAGATTATTTTGAGAGTCATTAATAGCATGGTAATTTGCTTAATGTTAATATACTTAGTGTTCGAGATATGTGAAACTTTCTTTTGAGTGAATTAAATACTAAGTTAAATCTAATGCTTAATAATTGTTTTAAGATATGGAGGTAATAATATCAAAGTCGTGCTAGTTGATAATTGTGAATTTTAGAAATACTTGTGTTAAAGTTTGCAAGTCCCATAGCATGCACGTATGGGTAAAGTTGTGTAACAAATTTGAAGCATGAAGTGTACCTGGCTTGTGCATCCTTATGAGTGGCGGTCGGGGACGAGCGATGGTCTTTTCCTACCAATCTATCCCCCTAGGGGCATGCGTATTAGTACTTTGCTTCGAGGGCTAATAAACTTTTGCAATAAGTATATGAGTTCTTTATTACTAATGTGAGTCCATGGATTATACGCACTTTTACCTTTCCGCATTTGCTAGCCTCTTCGGTACCGTGCATTGCCCTTTCTCACATTGAGAGTTGGTGCAAACTTCGCCGGTACATCCAAACCCCGTGATATGATACGCTCTTTCACACATAAACCTCCTTATATCTTCCTCAAAACAGCCACGATACCTACCTATTATGGCATTTCCATAGCCTTTCCGAGATATATTGCCATGCAACTTTCCACCGTTCCGTTCATCATGACATACTTTACTTTTGTCATATTGCCATTACATGATCATGTAGTTGACATCGTATTTGTGGCAAAGCCACCACGCATTATTTTTCATACATGTCACTCTTGATTCATTGCACCATCCCGGTACACCGCCGGAGGCATTCATATAGAGTCATATCTTGTTCTAGTTTCAAGTTGTAATATCAAGTTGTTGTAATGAAAGTGTGATGATCATCATTATTAGAGCATTGCCCCAGTGAGGAAAAGGATGATGGAGACTATGATTCCCCCACAAGTCGGGATGAGACTCCGGACGAAAATTAAAAAAAAAAGAGAAAGAAAAAAAGAGGCCATAAAAAAAAGGAGAAAAGGCCCAAATAAAAAAAATGAGAGAAAAAGAGAGAAGGGGCATTTTTACTATCCTTTTATCACACTTGTGCTTCAAAGTAGCACCTTGTTCTTCATGTATTGAGTCTCATATATTTGTGCTTCAAAATAGCACCATGTTTTTCATATAGTGAGTCTCATAAATTATCTTGTTCATACTAGTGGGAATTTTTCATTATCGAACTTGGCTTGTATATTCCAATGATGGGCTTCCTCAAAATGCCCTAGGTCTTCGTGAGCAAGCGAGTTGGATGCACACCCACTAGTTTTCTTTTGTTGAGCATTCATAGCTCTAGTGCATTCGTTGCATGGCAATCCCTACTCCTCATGTTGACATCAATTGATGGGCATCTCCATAGCCCGTAGATTATCCTCGTCAATATGAGACTTTCTCCTTTTTTGTCTTCTCCACACAATCCCATCATCATATTCTATTCCACCTATAGTGCTATATCCATGGCTTGCGCTCATATATTGCGTGAGGGTTGAAAAAGCTGAAGCGCGTTAAAATGAATGAAACAATTGCTTGACTTGTCATCGGGGGTATAGAAGTTGGGAACATCTTTGTGTGATGAAAATGAAGCATAGCCTAACTATATGATTTTGTAGGGATGAACTGTCTTTGGCCATGTTATTTTGAGATGACATAATTGCTTGATTAGTATGCTTGAAGTATTATTATTTTTATGTCAATATGAACTTTTATCTTGAATCTTTCGGATCTAAATATTCATACCATGATTAAGAAGATTTACATTGAAATTATGCCAAAGTATCACTCCGCATCAAAAATTCTTCTTTTTATCATTTACCTACTCGAGGACGAGTAGGAATTAAGCTTGGGGATGCCTGATACGTCTCCAACGTATCTATAATTTTTGATTGCTCCATGCTACTTTATCTAGTGTTTTGGACTATATTGGGCTTTATTTTCCACTTTTATATTATTTTTGGGACTAACCTATTAACCAGAGGCCCAGCCCAGAATTGCTGTTTTTTGCCTATTTCAGTGTTTCGAGGAAACAGAATATCAAACGGAGCCCAAATGGAATGAAACCTTCGGGAACGTGATCTTCTCACCGAACGTGATCCAGGAGACTTGGACCCTACTCCAAGAAGCTTCCGAGGAGGTCACGAGGGTGGAGGGCGCGCCCCCCCTGGGCGCGCCCCCCTACCTCGTGGGCCCCTTGGAGCTCCACCGACGTACTCCTTCCTCCTATATATCCCTACGTATCCCCAATAGACCAGACACGGAGCCAAAAACCGAATTCCACCACCGTACCTGGCTGCATCCACGAGATCCCATCTTGGGGCCTGTTCCGGAGCTCCGCCGAAGGGGGCATCCACCACGGAGGGCTTCTACATCAACACCATAGCCCCTCCGATGAAGTGTGAGTAGTTTACTTCAGACCTTCGGGTCCATAGCTAGTAGCTAGATGGCTTCTTCTCTCTTTTTGGATCTCAATACAATGTTCTCCCCCTCTCTCGTGGAGATCTATTCGATGTAATCTTCTTTTTGCAGTGTGTTTGTTGAGACCGATCAATTGTGGGTTTATGATCCAGCTTATCTATGAATAATATTTGAATCTTCTCTGAATTCTTTTATGTATGATTGAGTTATCTTTGCAAGTCTCTTAGAATTATCCATTTCGTTTGGCCAGCTAGATTGGTAGTTCTTGCAATGGGAGAAGTGCATGGCTTTGGGTTCAATCTTGCGGTGTCCTTACTCAGTGACAGAAAGAGTTGCAAGGCACGTATTGTATTGTTGCCATCGAGGATAACAAGATGGGGTATTTATAATATTGCATGAATTTATTCCTCTACATCATGTCATCTTGCTTAAGGCGTTACTCTGTTTTTAACTTAATACTCTAGATGCATGCTGGATTGCGGTCGATGAGTTGAGTAATAGTAGTAGATGCAGAATCATTTCAATCTACTTGTCTCGGACGTGATGCCTATATACATGATCATACCTAGATAACCTCATAACTATGCTCAATTCTATCAATTGCTCAACAGTAATTTGTTCACCCACCGTAGAATACTTATGCTCTTGAGAGAAGCCACTAGTGAAACCTATGGCCCCTGGGTCTATTCTCATCATATCAATCTCCATCACTTTATTTACTTGCTATGCCTTTTACTTTTTACTTTGCATCTTTATACCAAAAATACCAAAAATATTATCTCTATCAGATCTCACTCTCGTAAGTAACCATGAAGGGATTGACAACCCCTAAGCGTTGGTTGCGAGTTGCTATCGTTTTGTGCAGGTACGAGGGACTTGCGCGTGACCTGCTACTGGATTGATACCTTGGTTCTCAAAAATTGAGGGAAATACTTACGCTACTGTGCTGCATCACCCCCTCCTCTTCGGGGAAAACCAACGCAAGCTCGAGACGTAGCAAGGAGCTATCTGTAACCAGCAAGAAATCTGCATCGACAGGTAGCACTGACTGCTTAGAAGACCTTGTTTTCACTCCAGATTTTCCCATGACCGACTCAAATGGCTGATGCACAGGAAGAGTAGATGAATGTATAAACATCGCTGACAAATGGAACACATTATGGAAAAAAATATGGCACGATACAATTCACATATATGATGACTGGCTAAACATGATGGCATTGCATGATTCACGTATATGATGCCTGGCTAAAGAAGATGGCATTACATAATTCCCATATACTCCCTCCGTTCCAAAATATTTGTCTTTTTAGAGATTTCAAATGGACTACCACATACGGATGTATATAGACATATTTTAGAGTGTAGATTCACTCATTTTGTTCCGTATGTAGTCACGTGTTGAAATCTCTAAAAAGACAAATATTTAGGAATGGTGGGAGTATGATATAGAAATCAAACAGGTGGCATTCACACAAAGCAAATCTAAACTAAGCTGATGACATATAAGATGTATAATGTAAGCAATGCAAGGCGCCATATGCATGATATGACCAACATCAGCATGCCAGGTTAGAGCAAACACCTCAGGTGGTAAACAGGCATGGTCGGCTCCTTCCGAATCTCCATCTGAGCAGTTATCTTCCTCTGGAATACAATCTGGAAATGCAGGAGAGGGGGGGGGCACTTTGCCCACCATGGAGCAGCGTCTGCATGAAATTATATTCGCACGCAACGGTCTTCTCTTTTTCTCTACATGTTCAGTACGATTTTGTACAATATCTGACATGCATAATAAAAAATATATAGATTTTGTAAGGCCTAAGGGGTGCATGCAAAAATCAAGACTGATGGTAGCAAACGAGTGGATGGATCCAAAACTAATGATAGTAGGTAGATTATAGCTTCAGTTTAAAAAGATAGACAATGGGTCATCTATTGTTTGTTGCCCACCCAACATGAACCACATAGAAGACCCCAGATGAACCAGATAGTAGATAGATACTATTCGTTGCTGGCTCGATATGAGACCCATGGGCAATTCAAAACTCAAGATTGAACGATAAAGTAGCAGGTAATAATAACCGATGTATAACGTAAGCAAACACGAAAGACTGCGACCTCTCTTTCGGAACTGTCTACTCCTCAGGTTCATCTACTCAGTCGATGATGGTAATGCAGTTGGCGTGGCTGCCGGCAACGGGGAAGATGATATGAGGCGGCGAAAGAAAGTCTGCAGGGGGGATCTCTGCTGTAGTGAACGCTTCTGTCGATGGTGCACCTCAGGTGGGGTGGATGATGGCACGACAGGAGAAGGACATAACACACAGAGTTTTCTTTAACGCCAATCTGAAAATGAAGTAAATCTATAAGGGCTCCTTAGAATTGGAGGATTCTATAAACGCAGGGACAGGAAAAACACAGGAATAGGATAGGAATGCACGTGCAAAACAGAGCATTTGGCATAGCCTTGTGGACCTCAGCATCATTGGGTTGGATGTGGAGGATGGTGATGATGCTGGTGTGACTATCGGAGGCGGGGAAGAAGATCCGAGGCCTCTGGAAATGGTGCCGAGGGTACTGCTCCGCTGTGATAGACGGTTCTGTCGTTGGAGCAGCTCCGCTAAGGTGTACGGCGACGAGGCTGAAGCATGACAAGACAGACAACTTTAATCTGAAGTGGGACCCTAATATCATCTGCAATAGATGATGTAAAATACATCACCAAAAAGTGCTAGATGTAAAACGCATCAGCCGCACCACGGCCGCTCCGACAGATGCTGTAGGTACTGTTCACTCTGAGCTTCACTGAAGAAAGTGAACTTCACAGTCGAAACTGATTGAACTAGTAACAGAGCATTGCAATAGATGTTTAGGGCGTTCGAGCACTAGTAGCAGAGAAGCAGTGATCTAAATCAGCAGACGCTCGAGCAGGGAACACACTAGTAGAGAACAAGTCGTGCAGTAGCACCGCGAGCGAGTGCTAAAGTAGCAACTCCTGTAGCTGCCGGAGGTCGTGCAGCAGCAGCAGCGCAAGCGAGAGCAAGAGCAGAGCAACAGCATGAACGAAAGCAGGAGCAGTGCAGCAGCGTGACTGACAGCAAGAACAGAGCTGCAGCGCAAGCGAGAGCCGGAGCAGCTGCAGCTAGTGCTGTTGTGGAAGTCGCCGCCGAGGAAGCAATGACATGGGGGAGAGACGCCGTGGATGATGTGGTCGGCGACGGTGCCATCGATGGAGATGCCATGTCTGCTCGGTATCGAGCACCACCAGCCCCGTGAGATTGAATAAAAGATAAAATGCAGCGGTCAGTGCAGAACCTCCTTGGAGGCGCCGAGTTGGCCTCGGCTTCATCAGAGGAATTGGTGAGGGTGCTGCGGTTCCGGTGGGTCAGGTCAAGACGGCGTTGTGGGGATTGAGGTGGCGTGAGTGACGAGGCGAACATCGGGGCAGCTCCTTGGAGGTGGAGGACGGGGCAGCTGATCCGGGGGACAACAAGATCGACAACGGATACTCATCCGGTGCGGTGGATGAGGGACGGCGAGCTGTTGCGGTGGACGACGTAGTCGGGGAAGAGTCTCCGGCTGGGCGGCGGTCGGGAGGCCGACGGAGGAGTGTGGGGTTTTGTGGGTTTTGGCAGCCTCAGTGTACGAATGGGGGGGAGGGGGGCGAAGGGGGAGGGGGGAGCCAAGCTTAGGAATGCGCTTGTCCGAAGTGTAGGGTAAGTTACCAGCGTACCCCCACCGGTTTTGACACCGCGACATGAAGCTTCATTTCCGGCTGAGGGGTAGAAGGGGGATTTCGCGTGTCTGGGCTGTGGGAGCAATTTCGGATGAGGAGGGAGTTCTCGCGCGCGTCCAAATTTCGGGATAACAAGGCGTGGCACGGGTTGAAGAAGCGGGAGTTTCAAAGAAGGTGAGACAAAAGATACTCGAGCTTGAAAATTTCGGGATAACAAGGTGCGGATTCCTTGTTCGACAGAACAAACTTAACGTGTAAAAAAAATCATACAAGACACAAGAGAGTCATGTCCCCTTTTACTATATTGCTATAGATTCCATTGAAAAAACTACAAGAAAAATGTAAAAAAATCGGGAGAACATGATTACCCTGCACAATACCAAATCGATTTGCACTTCCCTCAACAACAACAAAAAACAAATCAATTCCCACCAAAGAAAGAGTAATGTCGCTTTTTATATGATTACAGATGCCATGATCTCGAATTTCAAATTTTGAATCCACGTTATGTTGAATTCGAATATATCATTAGGTGACCTTGCGGTTTATAATTGATGTAGTCATACATTTTGATCTTCCATCATATATGAACAATTTACTCCACCATGTGAACATATATATTGTCGTCTACCATATGGACTAAATTTGAATCAATTTTCCTTATTTGAATACGATTGTTGTCAAGTTATACAATAATTTAAATATTATCTTGATAACAAAAAGACATGCATATAGCAGTAATCATATTTCACTATGAACTACATGTACCATACGCTCTCCAATTCAAATATCTGTATCCATTTTATGTTGAATTCAAATCATAGTACATTATTGGTCTAGGTAGCGAGATGTTCGGGATAATCTAAACCCTGTTTTCATACGTATAATTTTTGGCTGAATTGGGACAAGTTTTGGTATAAGCCTCTTGCAAAACCGGAGATTCTCTCAACAAGCCTCATGGTTCCGAGAGGGAACGTGTCACCTTTGTGTGCGAAACGATATACGCTGCCTCCCCCCTGATTTTATTTATAGAGGCAACATAGAACTATATGAGTGCCCTGTTAAATTTTGGAATTATTTCGGGTTCATTTGGCCTTTTTATACATTAATTGAGTTTCTGGACTTTTAATGTGCATAATCTAAATATGAATTGCATGCACATGCTCCGGTGCACCAAAGTGGGTTGAAAAATCACATGTTTGTCCTTGGTTGAATTTCTACGTCCCATGGAAGAAATGAGAATGAAATTCAAACATCTGGGCATCATGACTCTGCCGAGAACATCTAGAAACTTAGATTTTAAATTCATGTAATGAAACTTGGCAAGGTGTCATGTCATGGCACTAACATGTTGTGGTAAAAAAATTGGGCCGATTTGGAAGCTCGTGGTTCTAAGAGGGAACATGCCACCCCCCCACCCTTGAGTTTCTTAACAAAGGCAACATAGAACTACATTAGTGCCATGTTAAATTTTGGAATTATTCCGGGTTTGTTTGTCATTTTTATACATTAATTGAATTTGTGGTTATTTAATGTGCATAAGTCAAATTTGAACTACAAGCACATGCTCTCGTGCACCAAAGTTGGTTGAAAAAAATCACATTTGTGTCCTCGGGTGAATTTCTAGGTCCCATGCAAGAAATGAGAATAAAATTAAAACATTTGGGCATCGTGGCTCGGCCGAGAACATTGAGAAACTTGGTTTTAAAATTCTTGTAAATCCAAAACACGTCTGAAAATCATGAAACTTGGTATGGATGTCAAGTCATGGTACTACCATGTTGTGGTAAAAAATATGGCCGAATAGGAACAGATTTGGTATAAGCTTCTTGCAAACCAAAGCTTCTCTCAAGAAGGCTCGTGGTTCTGAGAGGGAACGTGTCACCTTTGAGTGTGAAACGATATACATTGCCCCCCTTGAGTTTATTTACAAAGGCAACATAGAACTACATGAGTGCCCTGTTAAATTTTGGAATTATTTCGGCTTCGTTTGGCCTTATTTGCACATTAATTGAGTTTTTGGTCATTTAATGTTCATAATTCATATTTGAACTACAAGCACGTGCTCCC
Organism: Triticum timopheevii; assembly: GCA_963921465.1. Taxonomy (NCBI): domain Eukaryota; kingdom Viridiplantae; phylum Streptophyta; class Magnoliopsida; order Poales; family Poaceae; genus Triticum; species Triticum timopheevii. Next base: position 119,052,024 of record OY997272.1, read on the forward strand.
GTGCTCCAAAGTTGGTTGAAAATCACATTTGTGTCCTCGGGTGAATTTCTACTCCCATGCAAAAAATGAGAATAAGATTCAAACATCTGGGCATCGTGGCTCAGTCAAGAACATTGAGAAACTTGGTTTTAAAATCATGAAACTTGGCATGGTGTCATGTCATGGTAGTACCATGCCGTGGTAAAAAAAATTGGCCGAATAGGAACAAATTTTGGTATAAGCTTCTTGCAAATCGGAGCTTCTCTCAAGAAGGCTCGTGGTTCTGGGAGGGAACGTGTCACCTTTCTGTGCATAATTCAAATTTGAAATACAAGTACATGTTCCAGTGCACCAAAGTTGGTTGAAAAATCACATGTGTGTCCTCGGGTAAATTTCTAGGTTCCATGCAAGAAATGGGAATGAAATTCAAAATTCTGGGTGTCGTGGCTGGGTTGGAAACATTGAGAAACTTAGTTTTTAATTTCTGTAAATCCAAAACACGCATGAAAATAATGAAACTTGGCTTGGTGCCATGACATGGCACCAACATGCTGTGGTAAATTTGTAGTCCGATTTGCGAAGGCGCACACATTAACAATCAACAAAGTCATTTTGGAACAAGTGCTGTCACATTACAATCGGAAACACAAGTATTATTGAAACCATGGGCGTTCTACTTACTAGTACCATTTACGTGCCACCACAAGTCCCCATTTTTATTAGCTAGGAGGCGCCGTGCAGGGTAGCTATTTGAGTACGAGAGGCGTGCGATCAGACCCTTGCGCATGCTTATCGGGAGGAGAGCCCTTTGACCTCCATCTGCCGTCCACCTCTCTCCCAAGGTCTCCATTAATGGCACCTGAGCCTCTGTTTAATGGCGTGGCTATGTCTCACTCGACTGAGATTTAACAGAGAAAAAAGAAAATCTGACAGCACGGATCTTGATGTAAGATCCGACGGACCTATATAGCATCTACTGTGACTTATAGCAAGACTAATGAATATAAAAGGACGATTTTTTTTATCAAAGAAGGGCTTGCTCCTTCCGATTTTCATTACTGAAAACCACCACAATTCACAAGAAGTTCAGCATAACTCCAGCCTAACACGAAGGACTAAAAGTACCAGATTGAAATCGCACAAGAGGCCAACAAAGGCCAAACATCCGCGCTAGAACCCAACATTTCACAACCGACGACACAATCGACATCCTAAACCGATTATTACATCAAAAGAAACCAGGAAACTGAAGGAAGCCTAGCAGCAACTGGAAGAACAGCAACGCCAGGGTCGCCATAGCAAGAGTTTTCTTCATTCCAGCCTCGCAACATTGATCTTCCACAAAAAAATAAGGATGATTAATTGTCTTACATAATTAGAAAGATAACTAAAAAAGCCACATGCAGCTACGCCCGAAATACACAAGGGCAAAAGAAGAAGGAAGACAAGGATCTGGCTCGCTGATCTCTAATTTCTTGATGCGTTGCTGCAGGCCGCGGGAACTAGTCTCGCGGAGAGCGGCGATTTGCTCTTTCTTGTCCTCAAGACTCTGCTTGAGAACATCCACGGATTCCTCCACCAGCCTTTGGCGCTTGTTGCGGAGCATGTCATTCTCGTCCATAAGTTTCATGACGATGATGCCGGTCCTCTTCAACAAGGCACTGGTCTCCTCCTGTTGGTTTGCACTTCGGACGATCTTCTCCCTCAGCAGGTCGTGCTCGGCCCGGAGCCTCTCATTGCCTTCCCTTAGTTGCCGGATGACGTCGGTAGCCTGTTCAAACGAGGCTTTCACGTCGTCCTGCAACCTCGCCAAGCCGGAGATTTGATCCATCTGGCTATGGACGATCGCATGCATGCGCCTGTAATAGTCGTCGCTTGCCCGCGAGAAATTTTCCAGGCCGCCGCGGCACGGCGAGACATCTCTGCTGCATTCGTGGCGCGGCGAGACATCTCCGCTGCTTCCGCAGCGCGGCCGGACCAATCTGCTGCATCGACGGCGCGGCGGGACCTCCGTGCTGCTTCAGCAGCGCGGCGTGACCTCTGTGCTGCTACTTCCGCGCGGCAGGACATGTCGGCTACTCTCGCAGCGAGGCGGGACATCTCTCGTGCTTCCGCTTCCATGCTCGCCTCTCCCTGGTAGCAATCTCTCGACCCAGAACTCACGCTGGCCATGGCAGACGCAAGAGAAGGATGCTGAATGACTTTTTGTTTTTGTGGATGAGGAGTTGAGGAGGAATGTGCAGTCATCTTGGCATACTAGTATTTATAACCAAGTACTAATACGCTCCTAAGTGGGAAACCGTTTAGGTTGTGATCAGTGTGAACAGGTTTGGAATTCAATATACTAGCGTGGTACTAATACGCTCCTAAGTGGGAAACCGTTTAGGTTGTGATCGGTGTGAACAGGTTTGCAATTCAATATAGCATGGAGTAATTTGGAATGTGACGAGACGCAAGCTCAAAAACTTGTACTCTGAGTTTAGTAGTATGTTATACAGGAAGAGAAGAGGTGCACGCATACACTCGTCCTCTCACACACGCGTATATTTTTTCCCGAAAAGGAGGATGATGACCCTTGGCCTCTGCATCTGGGAGTCACACACGCATATGTAGCTACGAATTGTAGTGTTCTCAACCATCCGATTGGCTCTATCATGGATGTACCTATATACTAAAACATGTCTCGATACATCTATATTTTGACAAATGGAAGGCATGTCTATTGTGGAACGGAGGGAGTGCTCGTCATCAAAAATGGATAAAAGGGACGTGTCTAGAACTAAAATACGTCTACATACATCTCCTTTTATCCATTTTGATGACAAGTAGTACTCTTACCCAAAGGAACTTTATCTCCAAAAGACACAAAATATCCATTCGACTGTTGGAAATTACTGATCTGATGTCAAAGTAATTGCTGCAGCGCCTCCAAAACCCACCATTTCTTAAGCTAAAGTAGACCAAGGTAATCCCTATATTAGCATATTACTAAGATAAATAGAAGGCACTGTCGAAACATTTATGACATGAGCTTGTCAATCTGAATGTGGAGGGACACAAGCTTAGCCCCGGCCAGCAGCTTGGGTGGAACTGTCAAAAAGGTCAGCTCCTGCACGTTGACGTCGCCGTGATCCTTGCTGCTTGTCACTTCCATTTCCACCTTGACGGCGTCGGTCGTGCCTTTGGGCTCCCCCGGCGGACCGTTCGCCCACAGCTTGGCCAAGTAGTGCGGCAGTGGGGACGCCCCCGCTCTGATGCAGACGACCGACACGGCGATATGTGCGTCGATGTGGAGCACGCCACCGACCAAGAAAAACGCGTGGCGGTCCTCCTCCGCGAACAGCAAGAGCCGTGGCTCCGACAGTGGCACTTGCAGCTGGAGCACCTTGCCGTACTGGATCCTGTGCACGGGCATGGGATGCGCGGTGCTGATGTGGTGGTAGAACACCGGTGTCGGGCCTTCGTAGCCACAGACAGGCACGGGGCATTTGCAGGGCGCGAGCGGACACACGCTCTGGTGATCAGCGAGCTTTGTGGTAAGTGACGTAGAGCCCACAGCCTTCGTGCGGGCACTCCACACTCACCGATGAAAGGACGGAGTCCACCTCCGTGTTCCGCACGTCGAAGCCACCGCCGCGCTCGCACTTTTGGCACTACCGCTGGTTCCCGGGGCGCTCGACGCGGCAGTCCGCGCAGGACAGGTGCCCTCCCTTGCATTGCAGAAATTAATCCAACAACACATCAATTAAGAAACCTGCACCTTACTCAATCAGCCGAACGGACGAGGTGTATTCGAACCTCATACACTGGAGGCGTCAAAGGGCGGAGCCACAAGGGGCAGTGGAGCACGGTCAGGTCCATCGAGACCTTAGAGAGCTCCATCGTCGGGTCCTGTTCGATCTCGCCCTCCTCGTGCACAACCATCCTTCAAGGTGCATTAAATCAACACATGCAAGTACTATCAAAAGAAGAGTCACGGCATGCATGCATGCGTTGTAATTAATGCATTGGCAAACGCAAATTATTGAAATATATCAAGTGCAGTGCTTTGATGTGTCGCGTCAACTCGTACATCAACGAGAAGTTTGATTATCCTCTCCCTCGGGGACATAACTGCACCTGCCTTTGGCTGCATGACAGGTTGGTGATACGTCTCCAACGTATCTATAATTTTTGATTGCTCCATGCTACTTTATCTACTATTTTAGGCAATATTGGGCTTTATTATCCACTTTTATATTATTTTTGGGACTAACCTATTAACTGAAGGCCCAGCCCAGATTTGCTGTTTTATGCCTATTTCAGTGTTTCGAGGAAAAGGAATATCAGACGGAGTCAAAACGGAACGAAATCAACTAGAGAAGTTAACTTTGGAAGGAAACCAACCTGATGGGCTTGGAGTGCATGTCAGGGGAGTCCCGGGCTACCCACAAGGGTGGGGGGCGCCCCCCTGGGCGCGCCCCCTACCTCGTGAGCACCCCGGAGGTCCACTGACGTACCCCCTGCACCCATATATACCTACGTACCCTAAAACTTCCAGAACAGAAAATAGATCGAGAGTTCCACCGCCGCAAGCCTCTGTAGCCACCAAAAACCTCTCGGGAGCCCTTCCCGGCACCCTGCCGGAGGGGGGATCCATCACCGGTGGCCATCTTCATCATCCCGGTGCTATCCATGATGAGGAGGGAGTAGTTCACCCTCGGGGCTGAGGGTATGTACCAGTAGCTATGTGTTTGATCTCTCTCTCTCGTGTTCTCTCTCGTGTTCCCTCTATGGCACGATCTTGATGTATCCTGAGCTTTGCTATTGTAGTTGGATCTTATGATGTTTCTCCCCCTCTACTCTCTTGTGATGAATCGAGTTTCCCCTTTGAAGTTATCTTATTGGATTGAGTCTTTTATGAGAACACTTGATGTATGTCTTGCCGTGATTATCTATGGTGACAATGGGTTATCATGTGCCACTTGATATATGTTTTGGTGATCAACTTGTGGGTTTCGTGACATTGGGAACCTATGCATAGGTGTTGGCACACGTTCTTGACTCTCCGGTAGAAACTTTGGGGCACTCTTTGAAGTACTTTTATGTTGGTTGGATGAATCTGAGATTGTGTGATGCATATCGTATAATCATGCCCACGGATACTTGAGGTGACAATGGAGTATCTAGGGGACATTAGGGTTTTGGTTGATTTGTGTATTAAGGTGTTATTCTAGTATGAACTCTATGATGGATCGAGCGGAAAGAATAGCTTTATGTTATTTTACTACGAACTCTTGAATAGAGAGAACAGAAAGGATAACTTTGAGGTGGTTTCATACCCTACCTTAATCTCTACGTTTGTTCTCCGCTATTAGTGGCTTCGGAGTGACTCTTTGTTGCATGTTGAAGGCTTGTTATATATCTTTCTATGTTATTATTGTTGAGAGAACTTGCACTAGTGAAAGTATGAACCCTAGGTCTTGTTTCCTATCATTGCAATACCGTTTACGCTCGCTTTTACCATTAGTTACCTTGCTGTTTTTATATTTTCAGATTACAAAAACCTATATCTAGTATCTATTTTGCACTTGTATCACCATCTCTTCGACTAACTAGTGCACCTATACAATTTACCATTGTATTGGGTGTGTTGGGGACACAAGAGACTCTTTGTTATTTGGTTGCAGGGTTGCTTGAGAGAGACCATCTTCATCCTACGCCTCCCACGGATTGATAAACATTAGGTCATCCACTTGAGGGAAATTTGCTACTGTCCTACAAACCTGTGCACTTGGAGGCCCAACAACGTCTACAAGAAGAAGGTTGTGTAGTAGACATCAAGCTCTTTTCTGGCGCCGTTGCCGGGGAGGCTAGGTAAGTGAAGGTATATCTTTAGATCTTGCAATTGAATCTTTTTGTTTCTTGTTTTAGCACTAGTCTAGTTTATAAAAGAAAATTACAAAAAATGGAATTGAGTTTTTCTCATACGCTTCATCTTTTTAATATCTTTCGTGAGTATGATGGAAAGGAAAATTATGCTCAAGTACTAGAAGAAGAATTACATAGAATTCTTGGCATAAAATATGTGAATGATGAGCATGATTGCAATGTTGTTAGTATGAATTCCTTGAATATCCATGATGCTAATGATATGAAAATCCACAAGCTTGGGGAAGCTATGTTTGATGAAGATGATATTTTTTGTCCCCCAAGCTTTGATGAGCAAAATTACTATGATGAAAGCATGCCTCCTATCTATGATGATTATTGTGATGACACATATGCTATAAAGAATAATGATAACCATGAAACTTGTCATCTTGATCTTAATTTTCAATCACATGATAGTTATTTTGTTGAGTTTGCTCCCACTATTATTCATGAGAAGAATTTTGCTTATGTGGAGAGTAGTAAATTTTCTATGCAAGTAGATCATGAAAAGAATGCTTTAGGTGCTGGTTATATTGTTGAATTCATTAATGATGCTACTGAAAATTATTATGAGGGAGGAATATATGCTTGTAGGAATTGCAATAATATCAAGTTTCCTCTATATGTGTTTCAAGTTTTGAAGCTATGCTTGTTTTACCTTCCTATGCTAGTTGCTTATTGTTCCCATAAGTTGTTTGCTTAGAAAATCCCTATGCATAGGAAGTGGGTTAGACTTAAATGTGCTACTCATATGCTTCATGATGCTCCCGTTATGTTTCAATTCTTATCTTTTATGTGAGCATCATTGTCATCATCATGCCTAGCTAAAAGGCATTAAAGAAAAGCGCTTGTTGGGAGACAACCCAATATTTATCCTTACTGTGTTTGTGTGTCCACACGATTATGCTACTGTAGTAATCATGTTCTATAGCTTTTGTTACAATAAAGTGCCAAGTAAGACCTTTAGGATGGCTTACGGTGATAGTTGTGTTGATCCTGCTGAAAATCTGAAACTTTTGCACCCAGTAAATTAGTTTTGTTACTTTACAGGAACGTGCTTATGATCTGATTCTTTTTTCTCTGGATCGGTACACGAACTGCTTACGACTTCCTAATTTGGTATGATTTTTTGAGTTCCAGAAGTATACGTTTGATACAGATTACTACAGACTGTTCTGTTTTTGACAGATTCTGTTTTCTATGTGTTGTTTGCTTACTTTGATGCATCTATGGGTAGTATTAAGTGATATGAACCATATATAAGTTGGAGTACAGTAGATATTACACCAATATGAATTTATAATGAGTTCATTACAGTACCTAAGTGGTGGTTTTATTTTCTTATACTAACAGAGCTTACGAGTTTTCTATTGAGTTTTGTGTTGTGAAGTTTTCAAGTTTTGGGTAAAGATTCGATGGACTATGGAATAAGAAGTGGCAAAGAGCCTAAGCTTGGGGATGCCCATGGCACCCCAAGATATTCAAGGAAAACCAAGAGCCTAAGCTTGGGGATGCCCCGGAAGGCATCCCCTCTTTCGTCTTCGTTCATCGGTAACTTTACTTGGAGCTATATTTTTATTCACCACATGATATGTGTTTTGCTTGGAGCGACATTTCCTTTTGCTAGTTTTTGCTTTCTTTTAGTTAGAATAATGTTTTGCATCTTTAGTTCCAATAAGAAAGTCAAGGATAGCCTTTGCCATGCTTATTTTGCTAGTATACATGTTGCTGTTTGAAAACAGAAAGTTTACCGCTGTTGCAAAAATTCCCTAGAAAAGTCAGAGAGTGGTATAATGTTGAATCTTTTTGCATATTGAGCTCTGATAAATTTATTACAGTGGGAATTTAAGTTCATAATTTTTTTAGGGAAGTATTGATACTCTTGCATTCTTTACAGACTGTACTATTTTGACAGATTGCTGTTATGTTTGCATTGGTTGCATATGTTTGCTTGTTTAATGATTCTATTTGAGGATAGGAGTGTTAAATATGCAGAGGCATTTAGTATTCAATATTGAATAATAATTTTAGTGATTTGTTACAGTAGAAAATGATAGGTTTTGCATTGGTTTATGTCGGGGAAACGGATCCACGAACACCTATGGGACCGGCGGACCGAGCCCCTTTCGGTTCGGCGGGGGGTGGAGGTCACGGGAAGAGCGGATCGAGGCGAAGCACACGAGCAGTTTTACCCAGCTTCGGAGCTCTCCGGAGAGATAATACTCCTACTGCTGCATGTCTGAGTGTATTGAGTTCTTGCTCGAGAGCGCTGAGTGCTACAGTACACACTAGCTGCTAACGAGACCGAGCGTGAGTGTTTTCTGGCCTCGAACCCCCCCTCTACGTTGCGTGTGGGCCTCCTTTTATATGCTCAAGGGGTCACCGACAGGTGGCAATGCAGACAAGGGTAAAAATGGAAAAGTGTTGCGGTTGGTACAACTACCTGTACAGTGTATCATACCTAACTCTGACGGCAGGGGACAAAGGCATTAAATGCCCGTCTGCGTCGCCCAAATAGTGCAAAAAGGGACCGTCAGGGACGCCACCGGTTGCCACGATGGCAATCTTGTCAGCGCCGCTTGCCACCATGCACCGCTGGCTGCACAGCCTCTTGCCACGCGCGCCTGGAAAGGTCCCAGGGCGACACGTTGGTGGATGTGCTGGAGCACGGGTACAGAGTGGTAGCTTGCCGCGGCAAGCGCCTTGCCGCGGTCGTAGTCTTGTCGCGTCCGGAAGCTTGTCGCTCGCTGGGCCTCGCCGGGACGCGTGGCGCGTCGCGGCAAGTTCCTTGAGATGCCTTGGTTGGCCTTCCCGGAAAGCTCCTCTTGCCGGGGCCTTGTCTCATTGGCTTGAATACTTTGTTCTTGAATGGCTCCAAAGGAACCACGGAGGACCTTGGCGGTCACCCGGCAAGCCTTGCCATGGGGTGCCGCGACTGCCCGTGCACAAGTTCGGGATACTAGGGTACCCCTACTCTAGTACACCGACAGGAGCCCCCGGGCCTGGGCCACACACGGTGCCGAGCGCTGTTGGGCCAGGCCCAAAACAGGGCACGGGCATGCGCGGCCTGGGTTACGCCGTATCTCACTCCGTATTCACCGCGCCATCCCCGAACGGCACGCGTCGAATGCGGCGTCGTGGGAGAGATCGTGGGTGGTTTCTTTATTCGGAAAGACGGAACATCCGCCCCCTCCCTCTTTATAAGCAGGGGAAACAGGGGCAGTTCGCCCATCTCGCCGGTTGCTATTCCAATCTCAGAAACCTCTGCCACTCCCCCCTTCTCAAAGCTAAAAGAGAGCAGCGCTCCGCCCCCCATCGCCACCAGCACCACCAACGCCGTCGATCTCCCCCACCACCTCCGCCATGGCTCCGAATGCCGACAAGGGGAAAGCCGCGAAGTCGACCGAGGCGCAGCGGCTCGCGGCGCTGTGAAAGGAGCGGGCAACCTTCCCCCCCAAGCTCGCCGCGAAGGAGCTGAGGGAGTATTACTACCTCTTCTGGTCGACGGAGACACGAGCGCATCCGCGCACGAAGGTACTCTCAGCTACCGCTTCGGAACTGGCTCTGAATGGGTATCCCTTCTTCGCGTTGTTCTTCTACTGCGGGCTCTGCCCGCCTTTCTCTGAATTTTTCTGCGACATTATGAACACCTACGGGTTCCGCCTCCTTGACTTCACCCCCAATGCCGTTCTGACCATGGCAGTTTTCGCACATCTCTGCGAAAACTTTGTCGGAGTCTATCCAAATGTAGCTCTTTTTCGCCACTTCTTTATGCCCCGAGTTGAGAGAGGGGAGCCTTTATCCGGCGGAATCGCCTGGATCTCGAGAGCTGGCAAGAAGGAAGCTTATCTGGAGGGATAACTCCGCGGCAAGTGGGAGGAATGCAGAGCAGACTGGTGCTGGATTGTCGAGGAGAACCCGCAGCCGTTTACCGCCCAGCACCAAACCCCAGTAGTGCGCGGCAACGATTGGAGCAGCGTGGCCCCGGAAGACGATAGGCTGAAGATTGCCGTCACCCGGATCCTATGCCTCAGGCTTGCCGGGCTCACTGTAGGCGCCGTTGGTGCAGATTTTCTTCACCGCCGCATCGCCCCCCTGCAGGAGAGGAGGAGACCCGCCTGGGAGTTCCAGAATGCGGCGGATATCATGAGGCTGCGCCCGGGCCTCAACTTCAACTTCACTGTCCTGGAACTGGAAGCGATGCACCAGGAACTGTTCAAATACGACCCTCAACATCCCGAAGTGTTCAGGTTGCCAAAGGGTGTCGTTCCGCTGTGCAACAACTCCTCGCTCGACCGCATCCGTGCAATGATGCCACTGTGCAATTCGCATGGAATTGTCCCAACTTGGCAAGAGCCTGCAGACGACGTCGTGCAGGAGTTCCTTGACGGCTTGGTAGAAGAGCCGGTTTGCTCCGATGAGCAGAAAAGCCTTATTCGCAACACCACCGATGCGGAGATGCAGCGCATCGCCACTAGGTTAGAAGAGGCGGCGGCAGCCGCTGCCGCGGGCGAGTTTGGATTCACCGTGGAGGCAGAGGCAGCAGAAGCGGCAAGCCTTGCCAAGCGAGAGGAGCTTGCCGGCGAGGGAGAGCTTGCCGGGCCTGAAGTTGAGTCGAGCGAGCTCGCCGAGGGTACGAGCGGCTCGTTGAAGACCAACTCCTCTTCCTCCTCATCTTCAGACAGGTCGCCGCAAGCAGAGCCCCGAGCTCCACCAAGAAGGCGTCTCCGCAAGGCCGGGGATGTAGCGGGGCGGCAGACGAGTCAACAGCCGCCGCGACGCGCGACGCGTCCCACCGTAGCAAGCACTGTTGCCGCGGGAGCACCTCACGCCGCGGCGGCAACTGGAGCGGGGTCCTCCCGGACCACCGCTTCTGCTCCTGCCGCCTCTCACGCTGCGGCGGCGGCCGGAGCCGAGCCGTCTCAGACCACACCACTACCCCCGCCAAGCGGCTAAGGGAAATTACTCCTCCGCCTCGTCGCGCCGGAGGTGAGCCGGACTTCGACCTCTCCGTGCTCAGCTCCGACGAGGAAGAAGAAGAGTAAGATTCTCTGCTGTACTTGTAGTTCTTCAATTCTTGCTGTTTTGTCTTGTATCTGATTTGCTTTACTCCGAACTCGTTCCTTTTCAGGACTCTGGCCCAGAGAGCGGCGAAGAGAGCCAAGGTCCCGGTGATTGTCATCGAGGACGAACCCACCGCGACAGCAGGGGATGTGTCCGAGACCACCTTGCCGAACCCGGCAACTATTCCCCAGCGCAGCCCCCAGCGTAAGTATATGGTTTACTTCCCGCTGTTAGGCGTGCATGGGTGCTCTTTCTTTGCTAACATCTGACTATTGGTTTGTGTAGGAGCAGAGCAGCCTCACCAGGAGCGCCCGGAAGCCGCCCCTGACATGCCATCTACTTCAACTACATCGCCAAGGGAGGGTTCCCCGGCAAGGGAGCGTTCTCCGGCAAGGGAGAATTTTCTGATAAGGGAGAAGTCTCCGGCAAGGGACAGCACTAGCGACCCCCCGGTGGTGGAGACCATGACTGCAGAACCCAGCACAGGTAATCCTCTTGCTTGAAAACTTCCCTTGGGTTCTTCTTCTTCTGATTTTCTTTTTGGATATTTGCTTGACTTTTCTCCCTTTTCCGTCCGTCAGATCCATCTGCCGCGGAGCCGATGGAGACCGAGGTTGCCGGTGAGGAGAACGCGCGCGGTAATACCGACGATGCCGCCGTCACCGAAGAAGCGGCCGGCGCTGATGAACCCGCCGGTGAAGATGCCGCCAAGGATGCCGCCGCAAAAGCTGGCGAGGGGTCTGGCGATCGTACTGACGGCCCCGAGGCCGCAGGAGCGCCAGGCGCTACGCCGACCGCCGATCCCCCCACCGCTGCTGCAGCATCAGGCTCCGAAGAGCCCCAGCCCGGTGCCTATTTGAAGGCCGGCGATGGCGTCTTCATGAAGCTCCCCTGGGCGTCAAGCTCCAGGGCGCCGATCGAAGGAGAAACCTTTGATGAAGAAGTGCTCGCCTCCGCTGGGCTGACGCTGGTTGACGCGCCGAGCAGTAGCAGCGGCGAGGCTGAGGAGGAGCGGCTGCTGCGGAAGCTGTTGTCGCTCTACTGTGCTCGACAGGCCAAGCTGGAATCCCGAGAAGCGCTTGTCGCGAAGGCGGGAGTGGACATCGAGAAGCGCGCAGAGGAGCTCCGGGGTTTTAACCAGGAAGCCCTCCGATCCCTGGCAGAGGTGCGGGAGCAACTCGCTGAGGAGCGGAAAGCCTTCCTCCTCGAGAAGGCTGAAGTTGAAGAGCAACAGCGGCTTGCCGCCGAGGAGCTGTCTGCGTAGGAGGGCGAGTTGGTGCAGCGGAAGGTCAACCTTGACAGCCACGAGGAGGAGCTTGCTGTGCGCGAGCAAACATTTGGTGGGGCTCTCAAGCAAGTAGAGGACACTACCGCAGCTGCCGAGGCCGCCAAGAAGGAGCTGGAGATGAAGGTGGCGCAGCTGGAGGCCGATCTCAAGGCGAGCGGTGAAGAGCTTGCCGCGCTCAAGCGTGAGCGCGAGAAGGACGCCTACACCCTTGGCGAGCTGCAGGGTCGTCTCGTCGAGAAGGGCAAGGAGCTGAGCGCCGCCAAGGATTCCAACGCAGATCTTGAGTTAAAGCTGACTACTTTGACCAAGACGCTGGACGGCGCCAGGGAGCAGGAGGTGGCCTTGAAGAAGAAGATCGAGGCCGACGAGGCGCTGTTGGCGAGTGCTGCTGTCACCCAGAACACTTTTAAGGAGAATGTGGAGCACTGGACGGAGGGTCTCATGGATGTTACCGCAGCCATTGACAAGGAGCTGGCGTAGCTGGGGATGGAGGATCTCGGGTATCCCTCCGATGAGAACCTCCAACCCAGCGTCAAGCTCACCTTGTTCTTCAAAGGCGTGGTGACGGCCCTCTAGCGACTCCGGGAGAAGATTCCAAAGCAGCTGGCCGACGAGTCGCGCAAGATCTGCGCGGGAGCTCTTCAAAAGGTGTTGGTGAAGGTGGCCTTCCGCAACCCGGGCCTCAACCTCACCAACGTCCTCAAGACCCTGCCGCCGGATGCTGATCTGGAAGCGCTCAAGACCCTTGTCGCACCCATTGTGGACAAGGTGAGCGGAATCAAGAGGGTTGAGGGCGATCGCGTAGATTAGGCCGCCCGTTTTCTCCTTTTCTTGTCGCTGCTGGTCATGTTATGAGAACAATCTGTTAGAGCTGCGACAAGCTATCTTGTAATATAACTCTATTTTGGGTAGCAATTGCTATGTTATTTCCTTTACTTGATTCCTTCCTTTGTATGTTTTTGCCCTACGCTTTTAGGGAACTTGTCAGAGCAGGCACCTTAGCCGCGAGCGCTGAGTGCGGGACGTCAGCAGCCTGCCGGCGGCGCCGCTACTGACAAGAAACCTTGTCGCAACTAGTCGCAGCTCACTTAGGTTGTTGAGCAGACTCGAAACAAAGTAAGGGCGCAACTAGCTACGAGTTGGTTCCTCCGCGCACAGGTTTTCCATACAAAGCACGGTCGTTCGAGGAAGATAACTTAAAATTTTTAAAACTGATTGCTCAAACTTTGGTAACTTAGCTTTTCTTTCGTTTGCTTCCCGGTAAGGCGAAACTTTCTTGAACGACGCCTGGTCCACACCATTATCTTCTCCTTTCCCCCCGGCAAACTTGTGGGCGAGGGAACCTTCCTTTTTTTTAAGAAAAAGAAAGAAGAGAAAATAAAGATATGGAGCCTTACGGCTCGTTATTGCTTACCGGGGGTAGGCGCTGCACAAAGTGTCAGATAACACATGCAAAAAATAGAAAGCATGAAATTGACAAGATGTGCGGAGCACATGAGCTTTACTTATGCACGGGGTTTGCGCCCGGCTTTGTACAAAGGATTACATGCAACATCGGCAAGACTTGTACAAAAGGTGGTTGCCGGAATAGGTTCCGGCAACCGCGGCCTACGGGTAAAACTTACGAAGATGCTCAATGTTCCAGGAGTTTCTCACCGGAATGCCATCTTCGGTCTCAAGGCGGACAGCACCAGGCCTAGTGACTTGTTTCACCCTGTAAGGGCCTTCCCACTTCGGCGTCAACTTGTTGGAATTCTTGGCGGACTGAACGCGCCGAAGAACAAGGTCGCCTTCCTCGAGACTTCTGGCATTAACTTTGCAGCTATGGTAGCGACGCAAAGCTTGCTGGTATCGAGCAGCTCGTACCGCGGCCTGAAGACGGTCTTCCTCAAGGAGCAGCGCGTCATCTTGTCGGAGCTACTCTTGCTCAAGCTCAACATAAGAGAGCACTCGAGGTGACCCATATACGAGTTCCGTGGGGAGAACTGCCTCTGCTCCATAGACTAGAGCAAAAGGTGTCTGGCTAGTGGCTCGATTTGGCGTCGTCCTGATCGACCAAAGAACCACCGGCAGCTCCTCAATCCAGTTCTTTCCGCACTTGCGCAGCCTGTCGAAAGTCCTGGTCTTGAGCCTGCGCAGCACTTCAGCATTTGCCCTCTCCGCTTGACCGTTGCTTCTCGGGTGAGCAACAGAAGCGAAGCAGACCTTGGCACCAAGATCTTGGATGTACTGCATGAAGGTGCGGCTCGTGAATTGTGTGCCGTTGTCGGTGATGATCCTATTAGGGACCCCGAAGCGGCAAACAATCGACCTGAAGAACTTGACTGCTGACTGTGTTGTCACCTTCCTCACTGCTTCCACTTCCGGCCACTTTGTGAACTTGTCGATTGCAACGTACAAGTACTCAAAGCCCCCGACAGCTCGGGGAAAGGGGCCGAGGATGTCGAGCCCCCAGACCGAAAATGGCCAGGATAAAGGGATCGTCTGGAGAGCTTGAGCTGGCTGGTGTATCTGCTTGGAATGGAACTGGCACGCTTCACACTTGGTTACTTGTGCAGTTGCATCCTGGAGGGCTGTCGGCCAAAAGAAACCTTGCCGGAATACTTTGCCGGCAAGTGCTCTTGCGCCAATGTGGTGACCACATTTGCCTCCATGTATCTCTGCCAACAGTTGTTGTCCGTCTTCCCGGTGAATACACTTCAATTTCACACCATTGAGTCTTCTTCTGTACAGTGTGTTGTCGACAAACTGGTACATACTTGACTGCCGGGCTACTCTTTCCGCTTCTTCTTGCTCTTCGGGAAGTTCTCCTGTCTGAAGGAAACGGACAATCTGATGTGCCCATGCTAGAGCTTGTGGCTCGACAACAAGGACTAAAGGCACATCTGCTGCTGCGGGAACATTCGCTTCTACGGCGAGAATCTGCGGCTTAGCCGGAGCTTGACGTTCTCCGGCAAGCTTGCCAGAGCAAAACTTGTCGGTAGCGTCTGCTTCAACGGAACAAACCCGATGGTTTGCCGGAGCTGACTGCTCCTCAGCACTCTTGGTGTTGATCTTGGGGACCTTCTTGGCGGCGGCTTCGGGAAGCTCTGCCGGAAAATAGTCACCAGAAATCAACTTCCTCTTCTTGTTCTGTCCAGTTGATGGCGTTACAGACGGTTGAGTCAGTTTGAGCACAAAAATCCCTGGTTCCATAGGTAACTTAAGTGCGGCGCACTTCGACAGGCCATCGGCAATATCGTTATCAGCTCTTGGAACATGCTCCATCTGTAGGCCGTCAAAGTGCTCTTCTAGCTTTCTCACTTCATCAACATAAGCTTCCATCAACGGACTCTGATAATTCTTGTTCACTTGTTGGACGACAAGCTGCGAGTCACCCCTGACGATGAGCTTCTTGATCCCAAGGTCTGCCGCGATCCTGAGACCGGCAAGCAAACCTTCATACTATGCGGTATTGTTTGTTGCTTGCTCCCTGGGAAAGTGCATCTGGACTACGTACTTGAGGTGCTCTCCAGTGGGTGCAACAAGTAGCACGCCCGCACCGGCGCCTTGCAGCGAGAAGGCACCATCAAAGTACATCAACCACTCTTTGCTTGCTTCCTTGACGAGGATGCTTGTTTCTGGAATTTCTTCATCTGGTGTTGGCATCCACTCTGCTATCAATTCTGCCAATGCTCTGCTTTGGATAGTTGAAGTGCTCTCAAACTTGAGGCCAAAGCTTGACAGTTCCAGTGCCCACTCGACAATCCTGCCTGTTGCTTCTGGATTCTGTAGTATCGTCTTGAGTGGAAAACGAGTGACAACTGTGATCTCATGTGCTTGGAAGTAATGGCGCAGCTTTCTCGAGGCCATGAGAAGGCCGAAAAGCAATTTCTGCACACCAGAGTACCTTGACCTAGCCCCCTGTAGAAGGGAACTGACAAAGTAAACTGGGCGCTGCACCATTCTCTTCTGCATTTCCTCACGCGCCTGCGCAGATCCATCTTTGTCGGGACCAGAGCTTGTTGGTGAAGTCCCCTGCTTGTCGCTGGATGCATCTGCCGTGGTTGCTGGCTCATCATCCGCCTCCCTCTCTGCTACTAACGCAGCACTAACCACTTGATTGGTTGCCGCTATATACAGCAGCAACTTCTCTTGTGGCTTAGGTGCGACAAGTGTTGGAGTGGAGGACAGGTATCTCTTTAAGTCCTGCAGCGCAGCCTCTGCTTCCGGAGTCCATTTCATTGGACCTGCCTTTTTCAATATTTTGAAAAACAGCAGGGCGCGCTCAGCAGACCTGGAGATAAACCTGCTGAGAGCAGCCACGCAACCGGCAAGTCTTCGTACATCCTTGACGCGCTTTGGTGCTTCAATCTGCTCAATGGCCTTGATCTTGTCGGGATTGGCTTCAATTCCCCGCTGAGACACGAAGAACCCGAGAAGCTTGCCGGAGGGGACTCCAAACACACACTTCTTGGGGTTAAGCTTGAGGCTGATCTTGCGCAGATTTGCAAAGGTTTCGTCTAAATCTTGAATCAGAGTTGCCTTGTCCTTGCTCTTGACCACTATGTCATCCATGTAGGCTTCCACATTTCTGTGTATTTGTGGCTCAAAAGCATCATGGACTACCCTTGCAAATGTTGAACTAGCATTCTTTAAACCGAAAGGCATCCGTACGAAACATGGAGTGATGAATGCGGTCTTCTCCTCATCCTCTTCAGCCATGAAGATCTAATGGTATCCTGAGTATGCGTCAAGAAATGAAAGCAAGTCACATCCGGCCGTGGAGTCAACAATCTGGTCAATGCGCGGCAAGGGAAATGGGTCTTTGGGACAAGCTTTATTAACATCGGTAAAGTCGATACAAAGCCTCCATTTCTCGTTTGCCTTGCGCACGACTACAGGATTGGCCAACCACGTAGGATGGAGCACTCCTCTGACAAGGCCTGCTGCTTCCAATTTCTTGATTTCTTCTGCGATGAACTCTTGGCGCTGCACTGCTTGTTTCCTGACCTTCTGCTTGACGGGCTGCGCATGAGGATAGATGGCAAGATGGTGCTCAATTACTTTCCTGGGAACATCGGGGATGTCAGACGGTTGCCATGCAAACACGTCGACGTTCGCCCGTAGGAAAGCAACAAGCGCGCTTTCCTATTTAGGGTCGAGAGTGGCACTGATGGTGAAGGTACCACCAGTGCCGTCCTCCTTGGCGGACACTTTCTTGGTTTCTGGTGGAGCTGCCATTGTCTTCTTACACTTGCCGGTGGAGCTCGATGGTGCGTCCTCGACGGTAGCGCAGCACTCCGAAGAGGGGCGCTTGCCGGAGTGGGCATCAGAACTCTTGCCGGACTTGGTCTTCTTCTTCCCCCCGGGAGCTTCAACGGAAAGTGACTTGCGATCTGTTGCGGCTGCTGCTTCTCGGTAGATCTTGTCGGCGCAGATAAGGGCATCCTTCTTGTCGCCAGGGACAGAGATGACACTTATCGAGCCTAGCATCTTCAGCATGTTGTATGCATAATGAGAGGCTGCCATGAATTTGGCGAGTGTTGGATGGCCAAGTATCCCATTGTAAGGCAATGGAAAGTCAGCAACGTCAAAAGTGACCCTCTCAGTCCTGAAGTTCAACTCGCTACCAAATGTCACCGGCAACGTGATCTTTCCCTTCGGCTTGCTCCTTCCTGGATTGATTCCTTGGAATGTGCCAGTCTCTTCGAGCTCGCTGTCAGGGATCTGGAGTTTCTGGAGTACCGCGGAGGAGATCAGGTTCAAGACGGCCCCACCGTCAACTAGCATCTTAGTGACCTTGAGGTTGCGGATAGTTGGTGAAACCAACATCGGCAAGCACCCGACCGCAGTTATGCGATCCGGGTGGTCTTCAATATCAAAGATGATAGGCGTGCTGGACCATTTCAGAGGCTTGCGTGACTCGACGGGTGGTTCTGCTGCATTGACTTCCCGCACCCACTGCTTGAGCTGGCGGTGTGAAGTATGCAGAGAAGCACCACCGTCAACGCACAGGACCTCTGTGGCTTTCTGGAACTCCTGCTCACCGGTGTTGTCATCATCCATATCTTCATCGTCGTCGTCATCTTCATCCTTGTCGCGGCCGCGGGGAGGTCTGTCTCCTTGCCGCTGCTTGGCCTTGCCGCGGCGTCCTCCTCGGCCGGGGCGTTTCTTGCTGGATCCTCCAGCACCTTCTTGGGCCTTCTCCTTGTCGCGTCGCTCGTATTCGGCCTTTTGCTGCTCGACAAGCTGCTCGACCTTCTTGCAGCTCTGGAGGTCATGGCCCTTGGTACGGTGGATCTTGCAATACTACTTGTTGGTGCCGTCCTGCTTGTCGGCGACCGCCACAGCCTGGTAGTTGGTGCCCGCGGCAATCTCGTCGCCGGAGCTACCAGCTTTGGCTTTCTTGGCGCCACCTCCGTTGCCAGACTGCTCAATGACTAGCACATCTTTGCCTTTCTTCTTCCTGTTGTTCCGCCGCCGGTTTTTCTTTGCCGGGGCAGTATCCTCGCTATCAGATCCTCCTGCTCCTGTATTCTCTCCGGGGAGTTTTCTCCCTTCCTCAGCACGTGCACACTTGTCGGCCAGGGCATATGGCTCACTGACGTCTCTGATCTTGCACATCGCCATCTCCTCCCGCATCCTGCGGTTTCGCACGTTCTAATGGAACGCGCTGATGACCGCGGCAGGGTGGACATCTGGGATGTTGTGCTGTACACGGCTGAATCTCTGAATGTACTTGCGCAGGGGCTCTCCTTCCTTCTGGGCGAGCAGATGAAGGTCGCTCTCTTGGCCATGAGGCTTGTGGCCGCCTGTAAAGGCGCCGACAAACTGATGGCATAGGTCTGCCCAGGAGGATATGGAGTTGTCCGGCAAGTGCATGAGCCAGGATCTGACATTGGGCTTGAGCACCAGCGGGAAGTAGTTGGCAAGGATCTTGTCGTCTCGCCCCCCGGCAGCTTGCACCGCGATGGTGTAGATGTTGAGGAACTCCGACGGATGCGACTTGCCGTCGTACTTCTCTGGTACATCTGGCTTGAAATTCTTCGTGTCGGGCCACTGGACTTGCCGCAGCTCACGAGTGAACGCAGGGCAACCTACCGCGTACGGCAAGTCGCCTGGTTCCCCGAGCGCATGCATGTCGATAGAGGGCCCAGCGCGCTGGTCCGATTGACGCCGCGCTTCTCTTCGGCGTTCGACGCGAGTACGAGCGTCTTCTTGCTGTCGTTCGTGAAGAACTTGGCGCTGATTGCGACGAGCTCGTGGATCTGATGATGCGGTGGAGTCGCTGTCGAGGTAGATCTGGCGAGCCGGCGATCTTGGCCTTCGGGGTGAAGAGTACACGGTGTTTGCACCCCCACCGGTTTTGTCGCCATCGGCTCGTGCCTGGCAGTCTTGCCGCGGCTGCGATGTACTCGGCTGCCGTGGAGTGTCGCCGTTGGAGAAGCCGATGAGACTCTGAATGGTGGCCCTCCATTCGTCGATCTTGTCTGCCATTGGAGGGTAATCCAGGAGCAGTTGAGCTCGCGCTAAAGCTTCTGCTGGAGTGGCGGGTGGCAGTGGCGAACGGTGCGAGGAGCGGGATATGCTCGGACTTCTAACTATGTTAGAAGGAGCAGTATCCCGTCCAGGCGACCGTGTCTTGCTCGTGCCAGCATGTTGGCGTGCATGCTGATCTTGAGCACCCCGAGATCCACCGGCTCGATCTTGGTCCAACGAACGTATGGTACCGCGAGTACCATGACGCTGTCAGTCCCGTGCCTCTTGAGATGGGCGCGGTGCATGTACGGACGCCGAGGTCTGCGCAGCCTTGTCCTTGGACCTGGCAGCACCGTGAGCTCCCTCGTCGACGCCCGTTCTTCCGCCGGCGTCTACCCCACCACCCGTTTGCTCCGGTGGTGGTGGGACCGACGCGGACGGAGCAGCCAACTCCGAAGCCTTCTTCTTCGGTGGCATGTCGATGAAGAAGATGAAGATCTAGCTCGTGTGAACGCCGGATCAGGTTCACACAGCCTCTATGCCCCCCTACCTGGCGCGCCAAAGATGTCGGGGAAACGGATCCACGAACACCTATGGGACCGGCGGACCGAGCCCCTTTCGGTTCGGCGGGGGGCGGAGGTCACGCGAAGAGCGGATCAAGGCGAAGCACACGAGCAGTTTTACCCAGCTTCGGAGCTCTCCGGAGAGATAATACTCCTACTGCTGCATGTCTGAGTGTATTTAGTTCTTGCTCGCGAGCGCTGAGTGCTACAGTACACACTAGCTGCTAACGAGATCGAGCGTGAGTGTTTCTGGCCTCGAACCCCCCTCTACGTTGCGCGTGGGCCTCCTTTTATATGCTCAAGGGGTCACCGACAGGTGGCAACGCAGACAAGGGTAAAAATGGAAAAGTGTTGCGGTTGGTACAACTACCTGTACAGTGTATCATACCTAACTCTGACGGCAGGGGACAAAGGCATTAAATGCCCGTCTGCGTCGCCCAAATAGTGCAAAAAGGGACCGTCAGGGACGCCACCGCTTGCCATGATGGCAATCTTGTCAGCGCCGCTTGCCACTGCGCACCGCTGGCTGCACAGCCTCTTGCCACGCGCGCCTGGAAAGGTCCCAGGGCGACACGTTGGTGGATGTGCTGGAGCGCGGGTATAGAGTTGTAGCTTGCCGCGGCAAGCGCCTTGCCGCGGTCGTTGTCTTGTCGCGTTCAGAAGCTTGTCGCTCGCCGGGCCTCGCCGGGACGAGTGGCGCGTCGCGGCAAGTTCCTTGAGATGCCTTGGTTGGCCTTCCCGGCAAGCTCCTCTTGCCGGGGCCTTGTCTCCTTGGCTTGAATACTTTGTTCTTGAATGGCTCCAAAGGAACCACGGAGGGCCTTGGCGGTCACCCGGCAAGCCTTGCCACGGGGTGTTGCGACTGCCCGTGCACAAGTTCGGGATACTAGGGTACCCCTACTCTAGTAAACCGACAGTTTATACTAACCTATCTCACGAGTTCTTGTTGAGTTTGGTGTGAATGAAGCTTTCGATAAGAAGAGAAACCATGATATGAGAGGAATTAAGGAGACACAAAAGCTCAAGCTTGGGGATGCCCAAGGCACCCCAAGATAATATTTCAAGAAGTCTCAATCATCTAAGCTTGGGGATGCCCCGGTAGGCATCCCACCTTTCTTCTTCAACAACTATCGGTTAGTATCGGTTGAGCCTAAGTTTTTGCTTCTTCACATGAGTTGTGCTATCCTTGCAATGTAGTTTTCTTTAGCTTTGCTTGTTGTTTGAATAAAGTATCAAGACCTGAAATTATTAAATGAGAGAGAGTCTTCGCATAGTTGCATAATTATTTAGCTACTCATTGACCTTCACTTATATCTTTTGAGCGTGATAATTTTTGCTCTAGTGCTTCACTTAGATCTTTTAGAGCACGGTGGTGGATTTGTTTTAAAGAAACTAATGAACTCTCATACTTCACTTAGATTATTTTGAGAGTCGTTAATAGCATGGTAATTTGCTTAATGTTAATATACTTGGTATTCAAGATATGTGAAACTCTCTTATGAGTGAATTGAATACTAAGATATGTTTGATGCTTGATAATTGTTTTGAGATATGGAGGTGATAATATCAAAGTCGTGCTAGTTGGGTGATTATGAATTTGAGAGATACTTGTGTTGAAGTTTGCAAATTCTCTAGCATGCACGTATGGTTAAAGTTGTGTAACAAATTTGAAACATGAAGTGTACCTGGCTTGTGCATCCTTATGAGTGGTGGTCGGGGACGAGCAATGGTCTTTTCCTACCAATCTATCCCCCTATGAGCATGCACGTAATGCTTGAATTTTTGATGACTTCTAAATTTTTGCAATAAGTATATGAGTTCTTTTGACTAATGTTGAGTCCATGGATTATACGCACTTTTACCTTTCCGCCTTTGCTAGCCTCTTCGGTACTGTGCATTTCCCTTTCTCACCTTGAGAGTTGGTGCAAACTTCGCCGGTGCATCCAAACCCCGTGATATGATACGCTCTATCACACATAAACCTCCTTATATCTTCCTCAAAACAGCCACCATACCTACCTATCATGGCATTTCCAGAGCCATTCCGAGATATATTGCCATGGAACTTCCATCATCATCATCATGACATACATTACTTTTTTCATATTGCCATTGCATGATCATGTAGTTGACATCGTATTTGCCATGGCATGATCATGTAGTTGCCATTGCATTATTATCTATTTTTCCACACTTGTGCTTCAAAGTAGCACCTTGTTCCTCATGTAGTGAGTCTCATAAGTTGTCTTTTTCATACTAGTGGGAAATTTTCATTATAGAACTTGGCTTGTATATTCCTACGATGGGCTTCCTCAAATGCCCTAGGTCTTCGTGAGCAAGCAAGTTGGATGCACACCCACTAGTTTTCTTTTGTTGAGCATTCATAGCTCTAGTGCATCCATTGCATGGCAATCACTACTCACTCACATCGATATCTATTGATGGGCATCTCCATAGCCCGTTGATACGCCTAGTTGATGTGAGACTTTCTCCTTTTTTGTCTTCTCCACACAATCCCCATCATCATATTCTATTCCACCAATAGTGCTTTGCTTGGCTTGTCATCGGGGGTATAGAAGTTGGGAACATCTTTGTGTGACGGAAATGAAGCATAGCCTAACTATATGATTTTGTAGGGATGAACTTTCTTTTGCCATGTTATTTTGAGAAGACATGATTGCTTTGATTAGTATGCTTGAAGTATTATTATTTTTGTGTCAATATGAACTTTTGTCTTGAATCTTTCGGATCTTAATATTCATATCACAATTAAGAAGATTTACATTGAAATTATGCCAAAGTATCACGCCGCATCAAAAATTCCTTTTTATCATTTACCTACTCGAGGACGAGCAGGAATTAAGCTTGGGGATGCTTGATACGTCTCCAACGTATCTATAATTTTTGATTGCTCCATGCTACTTTATCTACTGTTTTAGGCAATATTGGGCTTTATTATCCACTTTTATATTATTTTTGGGACTAACCTATTAACCGGAGGCCTAGCCCAGATTTGCTGTTTTATGCCTATTTCAGTGTTTCGAGGAAAGCAATATCAGACGGAGTCAAAACGGAACGAAATCAACTGGAGAAGTTAATTTTGGAAGGAAACCAACCTGATGGGCTTGGAGTGCTCGCCAGGGGAGTCCCAGGCTGCCCACGAGGGTGGGGGGCGCGCCCCCTGGGCGCGCCCCCTACCTTGTGAGCATCCCGGAGGTCCACCGACGTAGCCCTTGCACACATATATACCTACGTACCCTAAAACTTCCAAAACAGAAGATAGATCGGGAGTTCCGTCGCCGCAAGCCTCTGTAGCCACCAAAAACCTCTCGGGGGCCCTTCCCGGCACCCTGACGGAGGGGGTATCCATCACCGGTGGCCATCTTCATCATCCCGGCGCTTTCCATGACGAGGAGGGAGTAGTTCACCCTCAGGGCTGAGCGTATGTACCAGTAGCTATGTGTTTGATCTCTCTCTCTCTCTCTCTCTCTCTCTCTCTCGTGTTCTCTCTCGTGTTCCCTCTATGGCATGATCTTGATGTATCCCGAGCTTTGCTATTGTAGTTGGATCTTATGATGTTTCTCCCCGTCTACTCTCTTGTGATGAATCGAGTTTCCCCTTTGAAGTTATCTTCTTGGATTGAGTCTTTTATGAGAACACTTAATGTATGTCTTGCCATGATTATCTGTGGTGACAATGGGATATCATGTGCCACTTGATGTATGTTTTGGTGATCAACTTGTGGGTTTCGTGACATTGGGAACCTATGCATAGGGGTTGGCACACGTTCTTGACTCTCCGGTAGAAACTTTGGGGCACTCTTTGAAGTACTTTTATGTTGGTTGGATGAATCTGAGATTGTGTGATGCATATCGTATAATCATGCCCACGGATACTTGAGGTGACAATGGAGTATCTAGGTGACATTAGGGTTTTGGTTGATTTGTGTCTTAAGGTGTTATTCTAGTATGAACTCTATGATGGATCGAGCGGAAAGAATAGCTTTATGTTATTTTACTATGAACTCTTGAATAGATAGAACAGAAAGGATAACTTTGAGGTGGTTTCGTACCTTACCATAATCTCTACGTTTGTTCTCCGCTATTAGTGGCTTCGGAGTGACTCTTTGTTGCATGTCGAGGGCTTGTTATATGATCTTTCTATGTTATTATTGTTGAGAACTTGCACTAGTGAAAGTATGAACCCTAGGCCTTGTTTCCTATCATTGCAATACCGTTTATGCTCACTTTTACCATTAGTTACCTTGCTGTTTTTATATTTTCAGATTACAAAAACCTATATCTACTATCTATTTTGCACTTGTATCACCATCTCTTCGCCGAACTAGTGCACCTATACAATTTACCATTGTATTGGGTGTGTTGGGGACACAAGAGACTCTTTGTTATTTGGTTGCATGGTTGCTTGAGAGAGACCATCTTCATCCTACGCCTCCTACCGATTGATAAACCTTAGGTCATCCACTTGAGGGAAATTTGCTACTGTCCTACAAACCTCTGCACTTGCAGGCCCAACAACGTCTACAAGAACAAGGTTGTGTAGTAGACATCAGTTGACCACACACCTGTCGGGCCCACCTGTCATACACGCAAAGACAGGAGCATCCCTCCCTCACCCATGAGCATGGTGGCTCGCAAGACTAGGAGAAGCTTTCGCTACACGCTCTCCCTCCCACACGCGATGGACATGCAGCAGTTCAATTGGTGCCAGATGGCCAGAAGCATACTATAGTACTCCTCCAGTGCAGTAGTACACCATAATTGTTCGACTTCCCGAAGAGGCGAAGAGCCAAGCGCAGTCCGGACGCTCGTGTGGCAGTTTCATGTGTAGAGTAGTCTAGATAGCGTGTACCGTGCCTATAAGCTTAAAATCATTGGGGTCGGCTCCATGCTATGTGGCCGTCTCGAAGTTTTTTTTAAATTAAAATTGTCTTCTGGCCCTACCTGTCACCCTGGTGATTGTAGTTCGCAGATCATTTGGTCAAGACAGGAATATATATTTTAATTTGTTTTTTCGAAAAGGGGGGACTCCCCGGCCTCTGCATCAGAACGATGCATACGGCCACATATATTTTAATTTGTGGTGGGTGAATGTTAGAGGTTGCAGCAAATATATTGTACACTGCGGGTCTTTCAGCCAAGTTTAGAGGCAAGCATGTGGGGCCAGTGCTATGATGTGTCGCGTCAACTCGTAGAACGAGGAGAAGCTTGATTTTACTACACGCCTTCTCCCTCGCCCATGCGCACGGTTGCTCGCAAACGAGGACAGGCTTTTGCTTAGTAGTAGTACTTGCACAACAAGCTATCCATCCCGCTCGCGGTGGACGGACATGCAGCAGTGGATTCGACATTGTAGAAGCAGTAGTAGTAACATCATTGTTCGTCTTCTCGAAGAGGCGAAGAGCCAAGCGCAAACCGAACGTTGCAGTTGCGAACATTGGAGCACGCATATAGCCAGGCTCTTGCATGAGACAAAATTGCTATGTGAGCCCACTATTGTACTAGTACATACAACTACTTGCTAGTATAGCCCTGTAAACCAGAAAGGAGTATTTGCCCTTCTAGAGATTTCAACAAGTGACTAGACTACACCGATACGGAGTACATATGGAGCAAAATGAGTGAATCTGCACCGTAAATAAATGCGTACTAGTTCTATCGTTTTCCTCTCCGAGGTGCACAATATTGAGTATACTGACTAGTCTCTTTTTTACACGCATTTACGTTTTTTTGACACAGTACAGAGACAAGCACTCATATACAAGCGCATACACTCACCCCTATGAACGCACACACGCACGGCACTATCATCTTGAAATTTACGAAGTCACCATAGGCACCTCGTCGTCGACGGGTCCATTGGTGCTTGAATGCCAAGGAGGAAGAGGGTAGCGGTTCCCGAGATGTTGAACGGTCAATGATGCATCCTCAATTACATGCAGAGGGAATTAATTGGAGAAGCAGACTAGAGCCAGCACGATGTGAATGCAAAAGAGGAGTGTTACTGTACATGCTACAGTGTGGACCGTAGCACATTGTTTTTTATGGCCATATCACCACATTATTGTTTTCTACTGCTGGTTCACTGCACTACCGTGGTTCGCACGGCTGGTTCACTGGGTTGCCATGGTTCGCACTCCTCCGACCTGAGTAGTACTCCCTCCGTT
Organism: Triticum timopheevii; assembly: GCA_963921465.1. Classification (NCBI taxonomy): domain Eukaryota; kingdom Viridiplantae; phylum Streptophyta; class Magnoliopsida; order Poales; family Poaceae; genus Triticum; species Triticum timopheevii. The sequence goes on from OY997272.1 coordinate 119,078,479, forward strand.
CCTAAATATAAGTCTTCGTAGATATTTCACTGTGGACCACATACGGATGTATATAGATGCATTTTATGTGTAGATTCACTCATTTTTCTCCGTATGTGGTCCATAGTGAAATCTCTCCAAAGACTTATTATTTTAGAACGGAGGGAGTAGTATAGTACTAGTATATACCGCATCATTCTTTGCTCCTTCTTACTACTCCTACATGTGGGAGAGCCAGCATCCGGGTCGATGTGTCATGCACCAGATTAGAGCGCGGAACGGAAGGGGGGCATCACCCCGGTCGGAGCGCCAGTAATTCATGACTATAGTGAGTGGTCATATCACAAGTCTTTCCAGCAGTAACGCGGCGTCAAATCGCATAGCCCCACTCTCTCACCCTCCTCGCCTCTCTGTCAAACCGCCTACCCGAAAACTGCCGCGGGTACTGCCCGGGAAAAGCCCCGCCCTCAACTTTTAACTACGCGAAAATAGTTCGAGCTTGTTCGTTCTATATAAATACAATACTTATTGTATGTTTATTCACCCGTGGGGTTGTTCAATGAATGGAGGGGCGGGGAGCACAAGTGAACAATACTGTAGTAGTAGTAAGTAGGAGTCGTAGAGTAGTCACCTTAAATAGAGAGTTTCTTTTCTTTAATGCCACGTACACAAATTGAAATGCTTGTTGTGGAGAGAAAAAAGATAATCACTCCACTATATATGGGCGCAGGGGCCTGAGCGCTTGCTTTACTAGGGTTGCTCTCTTCATTCTCTCATCCCCTCCAGATATAAACAAGACAGCGGTAGCGACATTTTCTCTCTGCTCACCGCTGGTCACAGATCCGGCCGGATCCCTTCGGCTGGTGTGTGTAGAGGACTAAAAGGTGCATCGTTCACGCGGTCATCGCTGCCGAGGGAGGAAACCCACAGCTACCACAGGGGCCCGATCCTCTGCCTGTGCCGTTCTCTCCGACACAGCGCCGGCTCGGGAGGTCCTCCGTCTCTTCTTTCTCCCTGTCGTATTGTCCGCAGATCCGACCTGCCGCCGCCGACACCCCGGCGACCCTCAGGTATAAGTTCTTCGAAAGCGGCCTTGCTCTACTGCCCCAGCTCCCCACGTGTCTGCATGTGCATCTTTTTCTACTCCCATCAGCTCTTCCAAAGCCACCTAAATTTTTAGTATTATTAGAGGTAAAGCTACTTCATGCATTCGAATCTAGGGCTTTGTTCAAACAACGAAGAAAGGGGGGAAAGTTGTAGCATGAATCTAGGACTTGATTCAAAGAGGAAATAATATGGTGAAAGTAGTAGAGACCGGATACCCAACCGTTCTCTTGGTTGAAAAGGGAAATAATGGGAAAATGCAGTACAAACTGGATAAGGAACAGATCTATTATTGGTTGAAAAAAGGATAGAAAGTGGCGGCTGGTGGACAAGTCAACAGAGTATGTCCAAGATTAGATTTGCTGCCATCACATAGTAAAAGGTCTCCAGGATTAGATTTGCTGCCCTCACATAGTAAAAGGTCTCAGGATTAGATTTGCTGCACTCACATAGTAAAAGGTCTCAGGATTAGATTTGCTGCCCTCACATAGTAAAAGGTCTCAGGATTAGATTTTCTGCCCTCACATAGTAAAAGGCCTCCAAGATTAGATTTGCTGCCCTCACATAGTAAAAGGTTCCCAGGATTAGGTTTGCGGCCCTCACATACCATGAACAAGCTCGGCATCACCACTTTATGCCTCCTTGTAGGTACATTGTGCTGATGCGTCCACTGTCGCATGTCCTTATACCAACCTTTTGCTGGTTTTTTTGCGGGTAAACCAACCTTTTGCTGTAAGGGCGCATGTAAAATGAAGCGATCACACTGTTACCTTAGGGACATGTCTAACCAGTGTTATTGTTAATCTAATGCCTCCTGTGATAAGATGCAATTAAACTGTGTTACAAATGGCACTCCTGCTGTTTTCCCCAGTATGATAAGTAAGTTGCTCCTTTACGCTGCTGAGTGTCCTGGTGTCCCCATGGTCCCATGCCCTTAAACCAACTCTTTAGCTGCTGTTGATTTACTGTGTCTGGTAAACAAGCAATGCCACCATTAAAGTAATCCCATATCTGAGGAATCTTATTGTTGATCGTAATGCTTCTGGTAACATGAAGCATTGCTGATGTTTTAAAATTTCTACTGTCCTTGCGTGATTGGCATGAACATAATTAAGATGCTTCTTTTCATTTTGTATATGTTTCGTATATTCTTATTGACCAGCAACTGTTTACTTTCTATCATTTTGTGCAGATAGGAATATCCATTTCACCTTGTTGCTATTGTGACCTTTTGGTGAACTGCACAAAACAATTTTTTTGGAATGAGTGTCTTGTGCAGTTCAACTAAAATGTCACGTGGGCAACATCTCTCAATTTTGGTGGAACTGCACAAAATGGTTAAACTAAAGTGAAAGCATGTTCTCTTGTCTCCTTGTTTGTGCTTATGCAAACATGCTGTGCAAACAGGAATACTCTACTACAGATGTTGTGACGGTCAAGAGCATTATCTCTCAATTTTGGTGGAACTGCACAAAATGGTTCAACTAAAGCGAAATCATGCTCTCCTGTCTCCTTGTTTGTGCTATGCAAACATGTTGTGCAAACAGGAATACTCTACTATAGATGTTGTGATGGTCAAGAGCATTCGCCAAGTTCTTCGATTGTATGACATGGCTAGCCAAGATGGATTTAATCCCGATATTCACTTTATCAAAAGGCTCTAATGGGTTGGTTCTGAATCTTGCAAGCTTGGAATCAGTGAGAGGTGTAGGCATCTTTGTTGTACTTATTATTTGAATCTTATTTGTTGGTTTTGAATCTTGCAAGCTGGGAATCAATGAGACGTGTAGGCATCTTTGTTGTACTTATTATTTGGATCTTATTTGTTGGTTCTGAATCTTGCAAGCTGGGAATCAATGAGATGTGTAGGCATCTTTGTTGTACTTATTATTTGGATCTTATTTGTTGGTTCTGAATCTTGCAAGCTGGAAAACACGGCATGATGATGCAGAGGACAGCAACCATAACAAACAATTCAAACTTGGTAGTATTATCTTTGTGAAAGTGCGACAAATGTGCTGATCGTGTGTGTCCTGAGAATAATAATTCTAATTGTTATGCATGTTGATCCCGTGGCACTGATAGAACGAGCCAATGCATTGCTTGTTTTAAGTATAAATTTCTACTAAAGCTAATTAAATTTAAGTAAAGTGACCACTAACTCCTGTTATTACTGTACCAATACAGACCCGCTCGTGAACCGATGTGTGGCCGGAGTAGGTTTCTTAATGGAGACGTTTGAATGCGCCGAGGGTGCATCTTCTGCCGGGCGTGCAGCGGACGAGGGAGGGGTAGTAACTATTGTCTCCTATGCACACTCAGTTTACTGTTGAATCTAGTTCCCCAAGAGCTGAAAAACGAACTGCTGCCGCCGCCTACTCACTCGTTCACTCGAAGAGACTCCAATGACGATCCGAGGGGTGAGTCTGCTGGATATGGACTTTAGCAAGGAGTTAGTTCGCCATTCAGTCCTATGGCTGCACCAAGTTGAATGTGATGTACACCAACGATACGGACACGGTGAAGCTCTGCCTCGCCTCAGTCCTATGGCTGCACTAGGTTCTGGAGCATTCGCCCGTTTCATCGGCAGCGCCGACTGCACCTTCGCTAAGGTATATAGAAGGAAGAATGTGACGATTCGGCCATCTGGTGCAACAAGCTTGTCGACATCCAGAAGCAATACAAGATCATCAGCAACGGGCAGGAGAAGGACTCCGTGGTTGACCTTGCTGAGACCATCATCGACCCCTGATACGCCAACATGAAAGAACACGACCTGAACACGTGGGAGGTACCTCTGAATCTAGCCTACATAACCTATGCGGCCAAGGACGCATACGCATGCTACGACATGTACAGGCAGATCTTGGACATGAGGGCGCGTCTGCTTCCCGTAACCGACGAGTACACGGACAGCCGCAGCATCATGATCAAGCGTGCCAGGAAGGTCTAGATGTTGTACTTTATCTGTTTATAAGCACCTTTATCATCTGAGTGTTTCATGCATTAGCCTATGTGTCGTAATTATCTGTTTTGTCCGAAATATTTCTTTTAAGAACCCATTAACCTGATTGCTTTTTTAGTGGCTATTTGCTAATGTATGTAAACTAGTTCACTTGTCCGTAAAAAAACTAGTTCCCTCGGCTGCCGTGCTTTGAATCTCCTTCCTCCCAACATATTCCTCTCCTCAAGTGGACCCAGCAGGTCTCTGAATTTTCTCCCACTTTCTTTTTCGATGTAAACTGAGTTTTCTCCCAGTACTTTCCCCTAGAACCAACTCAACTGTCCCACGTCTAGCCTAAAAAATAATAATACCCCACATACTATTAACTCATCAAATTAAAATGATATTTTATTTCGTAAGTTGAAAGTTCTTACAAAATAATAATAATAATTGTTTATATATAACTTGCCAAGTTAACTCCTAGTGATTGCGTACATAAGCTTGCAAAGATTTTACTGACGTGCAATCATGTGTTTATGTTTTTATAACATTTCTCCGTCTAGCCCAACATGATATTTTTCACCCAGCCCAGCAAGTCCGCGGATTTCGAGAAAAATGCAAATGGGATTTAAATGGGCTGCATAGATGCTACATCATTGTTTCACCCAGCCCACCAAATGGACTAAAAAAACAAATGGACTGGCTGACATGTGGGCCAGTAGGTCGAAGCCTAAGAAGGCGTTGGATTTACATCCAATGGCCGGCATTCTTCTTCAATCTCTCGTATTCTTCCCCTAGCACAGCCGAAACCGCCTGCTCCAGCCTTCGGCGTCCAGCACTGTTGTTTTGCGCTCCTCAGCGAAACGCTACCCCACCGACGGCCAGGCCATCCCTCCACTCAGCACCTCCTGTTATTCTCTGCCGAGTGTAGGCCCACCCCGCACCCGAACCAGTCAAGTTTCCCACTCCTCTCCATCTGCGACTCCAATGCCGCGTCTTCCCCATCTCCGGGTTGTTCCAGTCTGGGGCCTTGCCGTCATCCATCGCCTCGGTGCGCTCGGCGCGGTGTGGTCAACATACGAGAGTCATCGGAAGAGGACTGTACGTGGAGAGCCTGACGGCTGGGACCCACGAGGTCCATGGTCGCACGCAAGGAAAGTTCCTCCTTATTACACACTGTACGTGCACTATACGTGGGAAGGGCTTCTGTATTTCGCGAAAAAAACGTCCCCCCCCCCCGCTGACAGGTCGGACCCACCAGCTATATCTTCGCACGAAAGGAAGTGCCTCCTTATTACGCACCAAAAAATGAATACCCCCTGCTAGCTGGGACCCACCATAGTGGGTGGCTGACTTGTGGGCCTACTAAGTTGACGAGAACAGAGGGCTTTGTCAACTTAGTCAATATGAACGATTCTAGCTCCAGTGATCGTACGATGTCCATCCAACGGCCATAGTGCTTCTTCAACCTCTGGTCTTCTTGCTCTAGCCGCCCAAAGTAGTGCCGGTCGTGCCACGTGCTCCTGCCTCTTGTGGCCGGCTGTGATGCCACGGAGGCCTCACCGCCCCCTACTACTCCTACCGCTGGCCCAGGGTATCCCTCTACTCACCCACACCCCCTGTTATTCTGCGGCGACAGCAACCTCACGCTGCAGCCGAACCAGTGAACCCTCGTACCCCTCTCCGCGTGGGCATCCACTGCCGCATCTTCCCCGGCTCCTCATCGTCCCCTTCCTAGGCCTCACCGTCGTCCACCGCCTTGGTTCTCTCGGTGCGGCGTGGTCAATGTGGTCACCGACCGACTTCCATCGGAAGAGTACTATAGGTGGAGAGGCTGACAGCTGGGTCCTAGGCCACAGCCCAGTTTTTTTGTGATTTGCCAAGTAAGTCGCTTTGTCAGGCCTATTGGGCTGCAAATCTTTCAAGACGAGGAGAGCTTCATTCGGCTGGCCGAGAAAATGGCCTATCAGTAATGAGAAATGGGTTGTACATTTTTAAAACACATCAAACCGGCAATTAGTTTCAAATATCTTTTTTTCATTTTTAGATTTTAAATTACATTAATTTTTATGCGTGGAGAATTTGTTGGATTTTATATTGATATACATTTATTTTGAAAATCAGTTTGAATGTGAGTCGAAATTTCGGGATTAAAAACAGTTCAAACCGCACCGAAATATGCAAAATTTCATATAATTTTTTAACCGTGGCCACAATATGGGCTGTAATGCTAACAAAAAGAATATGGGCTCCAAACAAAACCTTAAGAATTAGCAAATGGGTTGTAAATTATTAGAAATAATGGCAGATGGGTTGTATGCTGTTTTTCACAGATTTGAGGCTTTCCTAAAAAAGGTTGACGCACAAGCAGTGACTGTTGGTTGGCCATCCAACGGCCGTCGTGCTTGTTCAATCTCTGCTCTTCCTGCTCCAGCCGCTCAAACAAGCGCCGTCGGGACTGCCTGCTCCCTCCTCCCTGGGGCCGGCTGTGCTGCCACGCAGGCCTCACCGCCCCACCGTACTCCCATCGCTGGCCTAGCCATCCCTCTACTCCCCCACACCTGCTGTTATTCTCCGGCGATGGCAGACGAACCAGTAAACCCTCGTTCAGTCGTACTCCCCACCGCATGGGAAACAACTACGGAGTCTTCCCTACCTCCGTGTCGTTCCCTTCCTAGGCCTCGCCGTCGTCCACCGCCCTGGTGCTCTCGGCGCGGCCTGGTCAACGTGGTCAATGACCGACATGCATCTGAAGTGGACTGTACGTGGAGAGGTTGACAGCTGGGTCCACGGCCACACGCAAGGAAATTGTAACGCCCCAAGACCGGCGCTCCAGAAGACTTCCAGCTATTCCGAGATTCGTCGTGTGATTTGTTTTGTTTGTTGCATTCATCCTTGCATCATGTGCATTGCATCATGTCATCATGCCATCATGTCATTTAATTTTTTTATAACTCTTCTAAATAAATTGTATGGATTTTTCGATCCATTTAAATCGAGGGATATTCACATGGTGATTTCTCTTTAAAACATATTCAAAGTCTCCTACTATTATTAGGGAGCTATAATAAAATTATTCTGTTTATTTGGAATTAACCATAACCCACTTGCAAAATATCCCATGCCATTGATATCTCAATTCTTGGTCTCCAACCTTGCCATATATTCTTTCATCATATTCCGGAGCTCCACCAAAAATCTTAACATTTTGGACCTTCCCAACCCTCACTTCTTATTCAAACCATTTGAATTTAAATCAAATGAGTTTGAATTTAAACTTTCGGTCATGCCCACTTCTATTTTTCTTGGATCAAGCTCATTTTTATGAGTCCGGGAAAATTGTCCGCATGCGCATATTCTTTCCCTAACCCTTTCTTTCTTTCCTTCTCTCTAATTCTTTTCTGTTAAGGAAAATATAAGAGAGAGAGAGAGAGCAGCTCACCCAGACCCCCCTGTTCCCCCTCAGCCCACCAAGACCCAACAGCAGTAGCTGCCAGGCCGGCCCATTTGCATCTTGGCCCAGCTGCGCCCTTTAACCGAGCCCGACCATCCTCCCGATCCATCTACTCCTCGTTCCCCTCGTTTGCGCCGCCAGGAAGAACCTGCGCCCGATCCCCTCGCCTCCCTCCTCCTATCTCCAGCGCCGCCCTCCATCTTCCTCCATCTTCCCCAGCGCCCTATGCCTCTTCTCCGCCTCCTTGTTCGTCTCCCAGCACGCACACGCCTACAGCTATGGCGCTCACGCCCGACCGCAGCAGCATCAGGACGTCGCCGTCGTCCGCCTTGTCTCCTCCTCCCTGGATCCTTCTCCCGTGGCCACACACACCACACGCGACGCCTCAGTCGCGGATGCGCCCTGGTGCATCGTTGCCGGCAACCTCCTGCTACGTACCACCTCTCCTATGACGCGCGCGTCGCCACTTGCCTCTGGCCGTCACGGAGACCCTCAAGTCCTACCCAGAGCCCAAGTGTGAAGACTCCATGGATGTGCATCTCACTTGTGCCATTTTGGATCGCCAAGACCGTCAAGAATCAGACTGCTCGGGACCATGTCGTCTCGCCGGAAGGTCAAGACCGTTTCGGGATTCACCAAGTACCACTACGACCCGTGTACAACTACCTTTGCATGGAGCAGACCGACAAGTACCCCAACAACCTGTGTACCACTACCGTCGCGAGAATGACTACTTCCACTACCGTCGCCACGTGAACCACTACTTCCACTACGGCATGTGTACGACTATTTCCCTCAACGATTTTGAACCGCCCCGAAATGCACGCTTCAAAGGTATAACCCCGAGACGATGCCCGTGAACGAATGCATGTTGTATGAGATGAACCGTATGTTTGCATCATGCCCGTTTGTTTCGTGCATGTTCCTCCTTGTTTGCCATGCCGTCGACCCGTGGGAACCCGGTAACCGGGAGCACCCCACCATCTTGCATGACTCGCTCACGCTCACTTCCTTTTGCACCGGTATCTCCGTGAGCCACCGGAACCGATATGTTGCCGTGGCATCATTTTTTTGAATTTGTTACCGTGGCACCCCTTTCGTTCCGCCACGGTGAGAAATGCTTCATAACATACTTATGTTAACATTTTCATAAAAATTGCATAAAACTTGCATATGTCATCTGCATCAAGATAACAACAATTTAAAATGTTTATATTTGTTGTTTCCATTAGTTTGCTAAATGCACATGAGGATTTTCCGGAATTGTTGTTTGTTATTTCCGGCCTCATTTAAATTGCCTAAATAGTTAGTTTACTTATGTTTCACCTCTTGCCATGTTTGTAACAACATGTAATATTGTTGTGTTCCTAAGCGAGAGCGAACTAAATAACTCAAATGTGGTGTTTCGTCAATATGCAACTCGTTGCATATTGAGCTCCACTTAACTTGTAGTATTGTTTGTTGCACTTCGCCATGCCATGCCTTATTAAACCGAACATGCATCATACTTGATTGTGCATCATGCCATGATTATGCTTGTGTGTTTACCATGTTGTTTGCTCCTTTCTGGGTTGCTTCTCTCATTAGCTTCGGTTTCGTTCCGGAGTTGCGAGGATTCATTCGACTACGTCGGTTTGTCTTCTTCATGGACTCGATCTTCTTCCTTGCGGGATTTCAGGCAAGATGACCATTACCCTCGATATCACTTCTATCTTTGCTTGCTAGTTGATTCGTTCTATTGCTATGTTGCGCTACCTATCACTTGTTTAACATGCCTCCCATATTGCCATGTCAGCCTCTAACCTTTTCACCCTTCCTAGCAAACCGTTGCTTGGCTATGTTACCGCTTTGCTCAACCCCTCTTATAGCAGGTGAAGTTGAAGATTGCTCCATGATGGACAAGATTATGTTGGGATATCACAATATCTTTTATTTAATTAATGCATCTATATACTTGGTAAAGGGTGGAAGGCTCGGCCTTATGCCTGGTGTTTTGTTCCACTCTTGCCGCCCTAGTTTCCGTCATACCGGTGTTATGTTCCTTGATTTTGCGTTCCTTACGCGGTTGGGTGATTTATGGGACCCCCTTGACAGTTTGCTTTGAATAAAACTCCTCCAGCAAGGCCCAACATTGGTTTTAACATTTGCCACCTAAGCCTTTTTCCCTTGGGTTCTGCAGACTCTAGGGTCATCTTTATTTTACCCCCCGGGCCAGTGCTCCTCTGAGTGTTGGTCCAAACTAGAGCACCATGCGGGACCATTCCTTGGCAACTTGGATTACGTCAGTACCTGTACGCTTCGCTTATCCGGTGTGACCTGAGAACGAGATATCTGCAGCTCCTATCGGGATTTGTCGGCACAGTCGGGTGGTCTTGCTGGTCTTGTTTTACCATTGTCGAAATGTCTTGTAAACCGGGATTCCGAGACAGATCGGGTCTTCCTGGGAGAAGGAATATCCTTCATTGACCGTGAGAGCTTGTGATGGGCTAAGTTGGGACACCCCTGCAGGGTATAAACTTTCGAGAGCCGTGCCCGCGGTTATGTGGCGGATGGGAATTTGTTAATATCCGGTTGTAGAGAACTTGACACTTGACTTAACTAAAATGCATCAACCGCGTGTGTAGCCGTGATGGTCTCTTTTCGGCGGAGTCTGGGAAGTGAACACGGTTTTGGGTTATGTTTGACGTAAGTAGGAGTTCAAGATCACTTCATGATCATTGCTAGCTTCACGGCCGTTCCTTTGCTTCTCTTCTCGCTCTTATTTGCGTATGTTAGCCACCATATCATGCTTAGTCACTGCTGCAACCTCACCACTTATCCATTCCTTACCCATAAGCTTAAATAGTCTTGATCTCACGGGTTTTGAGATTGCTGAGTCCTCGTGACTCACCAGATACTATCACAACAGTTGCAGGTGCCGATGATACCAGTGCAGAGGATGCTACCTAGCTCAGATGGGAGCTCAACGAAGATCTTAGTTGTTGCTATGTGTTGTTTCTTGTTGATCAGCAGTGGAGCCCAGTTGGGATGATCGGGGATCTAGCAGTTGGGTTATCTTCTTTTCTTTTGGCTTCGTCCGTAGTCGGACTATGTGTGTACTCTGAATGATGTATGATTTATTTAAGTACTTGTGTGAAGTGGCGATTGTAAGCCAACTCTTTATCCCATTCTTGTTCATTACATGGGATTGTGTGATGATGACCCTTCTTGCGACAAAACCACAATGCGGTTATGCCTCTAAGTCATGCTTCGACGCGTGGGAGATATAGCCGCATCGTGGGTGTTACAAGTTGGTAATCAGAGCCATCCCCGACTTAGGAGCCCCCTGCTTGATATAATCGCTGACGTTGTTGAGTCTAGAACAGAAATGTTTTGAGTCTTAGGATTATATATATCGGAGAGTAGGATTCGTTTTACTCCTCAGTCCCTTCGTTGCTCTCGTGAGGTCTCCTGACGTAGATGTTTTGACTTTCCTCTCCTCAAATTTCACTAAAAATCTTTTTAGGATCACACGGGTATCTTGGGATTGTTCTGATATTCTTATGACGAGAACATTGTTCTTGGTGCCTCCTGACATTTAGGGGTTGTGGCAGTGTCCCGGGGAGTTGAGCTCCGAGGTGTTGTCATCATAATTTTATCGTTGTAGTTCTAGAATACCTGAGTTTTGCCGACATCGAAAATCTCTTTTATGCAGTTGTTGGTGAGATAACCTGGACGTCACCCAGTACTGGGGAGTTCGGGAGTATTGCCATAGCTCGTATAACGGATGCTTTTCGAAGGTTGAGGTACACGATTTCCGAAGGTTTCTTGGTTATGTGTTGACGAATGGATACAGCTTGGATGTAGGGATTGTTAGTTTTGGGTGAGATATATATATTGCTTCCCTTGTATCCCCAACACCAGATTGCATAACCAGAAAGTTTCGGGAGTTTTATAGGTGGGAATTCAAGTAGCTCTAGTTTTTTTTCTTTCCGACAGATGCATGATATGAGATTGGGGTTCGACGTCTAGTGGTCCGCCTATCCACGGTCGTTTTTTTACAGTGGTCTCGTTGTGTCTTAAAGAATCCTTGGCTATGCCGATTCAAGGACACTTCGTATGTCATGTGCACTGCCTTGTACATGATGGTGTTGTACGATCGAGCCCGTGTAGGCCCCACCACGAAAACTTCGGACGGAATCTCTATCATATGTTTGTTCCGGCTTATTCTACAAGCCAAATCCTTTGTTTTGTTTTATTTGTGGTATTCGAGTTGCTTCGAAGTCAAATGTTGAATCCATACCTTTCCTAAACGGTGTTCTCATATTGCTATGTGAATACTTATCCTTCTTGATCATCGAGGTCGTCATGTTAATTCTTTTCCAATCGGTGTGCTTCTCTTCAAGTGGATCCGATCATTTCAACATCCGCAAGATCAATTTTAAGTTTTTCTCAACGGTGTTTGTTTCATTCATCCCAAGTTGTCTTTGTTTTCCCGCCCTCCCACCCTTTTTCTTCAAAGACTCATATATTATAATCAAGTATCCATTTATTCATGCGAAGTCTATTCACTCCTTTCAATCAATGTTCTGATCCGGTGATCCTCATGAAGATTCTTCATTCTCGTATTCTTTTCCCGTGGATTTAACTCAAGCTTTCGGTGTTGATCATATTCTTTTTCTCATTTCAAGTGCTTTCTTATGCCGGTGTATCTCTTAATCATTCACTTCTCGCTATTCCTTCGCTCTCGAGTGTTGAATATATCTCAGGAGGCCCGTCTTTCCATTCTCAATCCGTCCAAATTATTTCGAGGTTGTTATATCATTCAGGCCATTTAATTCAACCGGTGCAATCTCCTTTTCAATCAATCATTCAACGGTGTTTTCCTTTGAGTGGGCCCTAACCCACATGTCTTTCCCAGGATCTTACCTGACTCTTCTAATTTCCCCGGAGCTATTTCCGAATTCTTTTTGAAGTTTGACGTAAGAATGAATTTCATCAGTCAGATGTTTTCCAAGACCAATTTCAAATTATTTTTCATTGTTGGCTCAACCTTTTTGTTTACATTCTCCCGGAGTATCTCAACAATTCATGGTGGTGGTTCTCATCATCATTCTCAACATTTGAAGACCGAAGAAGGATTTCTCTTAAATCTTGCTCCATTCTCTTCAAGATGCATAGTTCAAGCTTGATGCCATGCTCATAATTGTTTTGATTGTGACAATTCTTTTCTTACCATCCGGAGCATTTCATGAGTTATTTCTATTTCTTTCCTCCGAAGGCCATCATGTCGTAATTCTTCATTCTCGGCGTGTAGCTATCGTTCTCCAAATCTTACCGATGAATCGTTCAAATATCCTCTAATTAGTTCATGATCTCTTCGTTCTCATGTATCTAAATCCCCTCAAGTATCTTCATTCGTTTTTCAATCCTTCCTGGTGAATTGTGCCTTTGCTACGTTCATTTTCAATTCTTACGACGGTTCGTTCAAGATTTCGCTTCCTTCGTTATCGTATTAATTCATTCATTCTTTCATTGTTTCAATCCTACCGGTGGTTGTTGAAGACCTTTTTCAAGTTGGCGCTATATTTCTCTTTAATCCTTTCTACGAGAATAAGTAGTATGCCAAATCCGTTGCTTGTCATCAATTTATATTGGTGAAGGATATGCATAACATAATTCTTATTGTTGTTTCATCCAAGTGATCTAGTTTCTTCTTTCCAGAGTTGTTCATCATGTCACATTTCTCGGTTCGAGATGCTTCATCTTTTCTTTTCCGGTGTTCCAAGTTTTCTCGGTTATATCGTCACGAAGCTCAATCTAAATCATTGCAAGGCTTCACCTTGTGTTTTCAACTTCTCTTTCTTTCTATCATCCTTTTATTACCGGAGTTCTTCATGGAGGCTCTACATGGTGGTTCGTCAAGGATTCCTTTCATTCTTCATTTGTTCTTCAAGATTTCTCTCGAGGTGATGATCCACCAAGCTATACTCTAAAATAAACATGGTGCTTAACACATGTTTTGTTTTGAGGAGTTCAAGCATTCTTCATCTTGCATTTCGAAGTGCAATTCTTTCTACCTTATCTCTTGAGGTGGTGTTATGCCATTCTTGACAATTCCCTTCGTGTTTCATGATTCACAAGTTTTCAAGAATGACATATTTTAAACCCATCACTTTCTTCCTTGGAGTTGTCTTGGTATAGGTTTCACCTAAAGCATTCCCTAAGGAATGTTGCTAATTGTGGTGCCTATTGATAATCCAAGTTTCCTCCTATTCTCTCATTAAAAGGAGTTTTCATCTCCTTGTTGATCTCAATCCAATTAACTGTTTCCATCAGTGGCCGGTTGTCACCTCATCATTTTGAGATGTTTGCCATAAGCCCACAACAAGCTTGTGCTTTTCATTGTTGATTTTCCAACAACTCCGCTCAATTCTTCTTTGCAAGGATGCTTTCCAAGTTCTCTTGTGGCAAAAGTTATCATTTTCTTCTCTGTCCCTTTATCCCAACGGTCTAGCTTCTATTCTTTCTTCCGGAGGCATTGTGATGTTTCTCTCTTCACTCCTCTTCTCGTATTGAGGATCGTGTTCTTTTCGTGCTTATCCATTTAACCGAAGTGTTGTGTCACCTCTTCAAGTTCTTTCATCTTATCAAGTTTTGCCTCTCTTTTCAACCTTAGTGCTGTCTGAAATCCTTCTTACCCATTGTGCCATTCTTTCAATAGTTCCGGAGGCAGTGTGTTGTTGATTTCATCAAGTATCGTGCCATCTTCTCAAGTTCATGTTCTATTCCTTCCATGTTCAACCAGAGTACTGCCCGAATTCTTCCTCTCTCATCTTGTTTTAACCGGAGTGGTTTCGAATTCTACCTTGTCCATTAAACTCTTGATTCATGTCTTTGCAACCTTCAAGTTCTCGTAATGTTCCTTGTTCCTCTTTTCTAACGGATTGTTTGCAATCTCATTCATCTCTGTTGTACTCTTTCTTTTAAATTGCTCAACCTCTGAAGGTTCATGGTTTCACCCGTTCGTCAAAGAAGCAACTTAGTTTTACCTCTTCTCTTCCTCTTCCGTTTCTCTCCGGTGCCATCCTAGATCTCAAGACGAGATCCTTTCGTAGTGGTGGAGTGTTGTAACGCCCCGAGGCCGGCGCTCCAGAAGACTTCCAGCTATTCCGAGATTCGTCGTGTGATTTGTTTTGTTTGTTGCATTCATCCTTGCATCATGTGCGTTGCATCATGTCATCATGCCATCATGTCATTTAATTTTTTTATAACTCTTCTAAATAAATTGTATGGATTTTTCGATCCATTTAAATCGAGGGATATTCACATGGTGATTTCTCTTTAAAACATATTCAAAGTCTCCTACTATTATTAGGGAGCTATAATAAAATTATTCCGTTTATTTGGAATTAACCATAACCCACTTGCAAAATATCCCATGCCGTCGTTATCTCAATTCTTGGTCTCCAACCTTGCCATATATTCTTTCATCATATTCCAGAGCTCCACCAAAAATCTCAACATTTTGGACCTTCCCAACCCTCACTTCTTATTCAAACCATTTGAATTTAAATCAAATGAGTTTGAATTTAAACTTTCGGTCATGCCCACTTCTATTTTTCTTGGATCAAGCTCATTTTTATGAGTCCGGGAAAATTGTCCGCATGCGCATATTCTTTCCCTAACCCTTTCTTTCTTTCCTTCTCTCTAATTCTTTTCTGTTAAGGAAAATATAAGAGAGAGAGAGAGAGAGAGCAGCTCACCCAGACCCCCCTGTTCCCCCTCAGCCCACTAAGACCCAACAACAGTAGCTGCCAGGACGGCCCATTTGCATCTTGGCCCAGCCGCGCCCTTTAACCCTAGCCCGACCATCCTCCCGATCCATCTACTCCTCGTTCCCCTCGTTTGCGCCGCCAGGAAGAACCTGCGCCCGATCCCCTCGCCTCCCTCCTCCTCTCTCCAGCGCCGCCCTCCATCTTCCTCCATCTTCCCCGACGCCCTATGCCTCTTCTCCGCCTCCTTGTTCGTCTCCCAGCACGCACACGCCTGCAGCTATGGCGCTCACGCCCGACCGCAGCAGCATCAGGACGTCGTCGTCGTCTGCCTTGTCTCCTCCTCCCTGGATCCTTCTCCCGTGGCCACACACACCACACGCGACGCCTCAGTCGCGGATGCACCCTGGTGCATCGTTGCCGGCAACCTCCTGCTACGTACCACCTCTCCTATGACGCGCGCGTCGCCACTTGCCTCTGGACGCCACGGAGACCCTCAAGTCCTACCCAGAGCCCAAGTGTGAAGACTCCATGGATGTGCATCTCACTTGTGCCATTTTGGATCGCCAAGACCATCAAGAATCGGACTGCTCGGGACCATGTCGTCTCGCCGGAAGGTCAAGACCTTTTCGGGATTCACCAAGTACCACTACGACCCGTGTACAACTACCTTTGCCAAGACCAGACCGACAAGTACCCCGACAACCTGTGTACCACTACCGTCGCGAGAACGACTACTTCCACTACCGTCACCATGTGAACCACTACTTCCACTATGGCATGTGTACGACTATTTCCCTCGACAATTTTGAACCGCCCCGAAATGCACGCTTCAAAGGTATAACCCCGAGACGATGCCCGTGAACGAATGCATGTTGTATGAGATGAACCGTATGTTTGCATCGTGCCTATTTGTTTCGTACACTTTCCTCCTCGTTTGCCATGCCGTCGACCCGTGGGAACCCGGTAACCGGGAGCACCCCACCATCTTTCATTTGCACCTCCTCACTTCCTTTTGCACCGGTATCTCCGTGAGCCATCGGAACCGATATGTTGCCGTGGCATCATTTTTTTGAATTCGTTGCTGTGGCACCCCTTTCGTTCCGGCACGGTGAGAAATGCTTCATAACATACTTATGTTAACATTTTCATAAAAATTGCATAAAACTTGCATATGTCATCTGCATCATGATAACAACAATTTAAAATGTTTATATTTGTTGTTTCCATTAGTTTGCTAAATGCACATGAGGATTTTCCGGAATTGTTGTTTGTTATTTCCGGCCTCATTTAAATTGCCTAAATAGTTAGTTTACTTATGTTTCACCTCTTGCCATGTTTGTAACAACATGTAATATTGTTGTGTTCCTAAGCGAGAGCGAACTAAATAACTCAAATGTGGTGTTTCGTCAATATGCAACTCGTTGCATATTGAGCTCCACTTAACTTGTAGTATTGTTTGTTGCACTTCGCCATGCCATGCCTTATTAAACCGGACATGCATCATACTTGATTGTGCATCATGCCATGATTATGCTTGTGTGTTTACCATGTTGTTTGTTCCTTTCCGGGTTGCTTCTCTCATTAGCTTCGGTTTCGTTCCGGAGTTGTGAGGATTCATTCGACTACGTCCGTTTCTCTTCTTCATGGACTCGTTCTTCTTCCTTGCGGGATTTCAGGAAAGATGACCATTACCCTCTATATCACTTCTATCTTTGCTTGCTAGTTGATTCGTTCTATTTCTATGTTGCGCTACCTATCACTTGTTTACCATGCCTCCCATATTGCCATGTCAGCCTCTAACCTTTTCACCCTTCCTAGCAAACCGTTGCTTGGCTATGTTACCGCTTTGCTCAACCCCTCTTATAGCGTTGTTAGTTGCAGGTGAAGTTGAAGATTGCTCCATGATGGACAAGATTATGTTGGGATATCACAATATCTTTTATTTAATTAATGCATCTATATACTTGGTAAAGGGTGGAAGGCTCGGCCTTATGCCTGGTGTTTTGTTCCACTCTTGCCGCCCTAGTTTCCGTCATACCGGTGTTATGTTCCTTGATTTTGCGTTCCTTACGCGGTTGGGTGATTTATGGGACCCCCTTGACAGTTTGCTTTGAATAAAACTCCTCCAGCAAGGCCCAACATTGGTTTTAACATTTGCCACCTAAGCCTTTTTCCCTTGGGTTCTGCAGACTCAAGGGTCATCTTTATTTTACCCCCCGGGCCAGTGCTCCTCTGAGTGTTGGTCCAAACTAGAGCACCGTGCAGGACCATTCCTTGGCAACTTGGATTACGTCGGTACCTGTACGCTTCGCTTATCCGGTGTGACCTGAGAACGAGATATGTGCAGCTCCTATCGGGATTTGTCGGCACAGTCGGGTGGTCTTGCTGGTCTTGTTTTACCATTGTCGAAATGTCTTGTAAACCGGGATTCCGAGACAGATCGGGTCTTCCTGGGAGAAGGAATATCCTTCATTGACCGTGAGAGCTTGTGATGGGCTAAGTTGGGACACCCCTGCAGGGTATAAACTTTCAAGAGCCGTGCCCGCGGTTATGTGGCGGATGGGAATTTGTTAATATCTAGTTGTAAAGAACTTGACACTTGACTTAACTAAAACGCATCAACCGCGTGTGTAGCCGTGATGGTCTCTTTTCGGCGGAGTCTGGGAAGTGAACACGGTTTTGGGTTATGTTTGACGTAAGTAGGAGTTCAGGATCACTTCTTGATCATTGCTAGCTTCACGGCCGTTCCTTTGCTTCTCTTCTCGCTCTTATTTGCGTATGTTAGCCACCATATCATGCTTAGTCGCTGCTGCAACCTCACCACTTATCCATTCCTTACCCATAAGCTTAAATAGTCTTGATCTCGCGGGTTTTGAGATTGCTGAGTCCTCGTGACTCACCAGATACTATCACAACAGTTGCAGGTGCCGATGATACCAGTGCAGAGTATGCTACCTAGCTCAGATGGGAGCTCAACGAAGATCTTAGTTGTTGCTATGTGTTGTTTCTTGTTGATCAGCAGTGGAGCCTAGTTGGGACGATCGGGGATCTAGAAGTTGGGTTATCTTCTCTTCTTTTGGCTTCGTCCGTAGTCGGACTATGTGTGTACTCTGAATGATGTATGATTTATTTAAGTACTTGTGTGAAGTGGCGATTGTAAGCCAACTCTTTATCCCATTCTTGTTCATTACATGGGATTGTGTGAAGATGACCCTTCTTGCGACAAAACCACAATGCGGTTATGCCTCTAAGTCGTGCTTCGACACGTGGGAGATATAGCCACATCGTGGGTGTTACAGAAATGCCTCCTTATTACGCGCAAAATAATGATTCCTCCACCTGACATCGGGGACCCACCGAAAGGGCCTCAGTATTTCGCGAAAAAAATGTTACCGCCGCTGACAGCTCGGACCCACCAGCTATATCTTTGCACGCAAGGAAGTGCCTCCTTATTACGCACAAAAAAATGAATACTCCCCCTGTTAGCTGGGACCCAGTATAGTGGCAGGCTGACTTTTGGGCCTACTAAGTTGACGGGGATGGAGGGCTTTGTCAACTTAGTCAATATGCACGATTCTAGCTCGAGTGACCGTACGATGTCCATCCAATGGCCGTAGTGCTTCTTCAACCTCTGGTCTTCTTGCTCCAGCCGCCCAAACCAGCGCCGGTCGTGCCTCGTGTTCCTGCCTCCCGTGGCCCGCTGCGATGCAGCGGAGGCCTCACCGCCCTCTACTACTCCCACCACTGGCTAGGCCATCCCTCTACTCACCCACACCCCCTATTATTCTGCAGCGACGGCTGCCTCACACCGAAGCGAACCAGTGAACCCTCGTACTCCTCTACACGTGGGCATCCACGGCCGCGTCTTCCCCGGCTCCGCGTCGTCCCCTTCCTAGGCCTTGTCATCGTCCACCGCCCTGGTGCTCTCGGCGTGGTGTGGTCAACGTGGTCAAGGAACGGCTTCCATCGGACGTGGACTCTACGTGGAGAGGCTGACAGCTGGGTCCACGTCCGCAGCAAGGAAGTGCCTCCTTATTACGTGCAAAATAATTATTCCTCCACCTGACAGCGGGGACCCACCGGACGGGCCACCATATTTCGCGAAAAAAATGTTCCCCCCCGACTGCTGGGACCCACCAGGTACACCTTCGCACACAAGGAAGTGCGTCCGGGCAAAAAAAAACGATTCGCCCCCCTGGCTGCTAGGACCCACCAGCTACATCTTCGCACGCAAGGAAGTGCGTCTGGGCAAAAAAAAAAACGATTCGCCCCCCCTTGACTGCTGGGACCCACTAGCTACATCTTCGCACTCAAGGAAGTGCCCGACAGTCGGGACCCACCTGGTCGAAGCGTACGTAGCATTGTCATTATGGTCGCGAACGTGTACCTACATACTGGTCGACGTAGAGGCGCGCACGTGTCGTAGATGTAGAGGCGCACATGTGTCATAGTAAAGGCGCTTACGTAGCATGTACACGTATGTATAGCCGTGAGGGTGCAAGAAAGAAAATACGGCCACATACGTACATACAGGCAGGGTCTCTAACGCCTATCGCGCATATGTACATGGCTGGGTCGGAATGGAGAAACAGCATCGTCGTTGTGTTCATGGGGAGCCAACCGGCTGGGTCAGAAAGGAATGCGTGGTCGTGTTCATCGGGAGGGCTTGGACGGAATAGGCGATGGAAACGAGGCCTGGCGTACCGCACAACGGAGGAAACGGCCTTGTGTTCGACTGGCCACGGCCGAAACGGGGTACTGTTGATCGGGAGGGGCCTGGCGTACTGCAAAACGGAGGAAACGGACCTCCTACAATCGAAACGGGGGTCCTGTTGATCGGGGGGTGTGGCATACCGCAAAATGGACGAAACGGACCTCCTACGGTCGAAACGGGGGTGCTGTTGATCGGGAGGGGTGTGGCGTACCGCAAAACGGATGAAACGGACCTACTACGGTCGAAACGGGGGTCCTGTTGATCGGGAGGGGTGTGGCGTACCGCAAAATGGACGAAACGGACCTCCTACGGCCGAAACGGGGGTCCTGTTTATCGGGAGGGGTGTGGCGTACCGCAAAACAAAACTCCACGGGATACTGTTCATCTCCACCATTGACCTCCTCCAGCCTCCACGGGCTACCATCGACCTCCTCCAGCCTCCACGGGCTCCTGTTCATCCAGCCTCCACCGTGCGCTACTCCACCGGCTACTGTTCAACCACCCCTCCGTGGGCACCCCTCCACCATCTACTGTTCCTCCAGCCCTCCACACCACGCGGTCCTGTTCAACCACCCCTCCACGACCACCCCTCCACCGTCTACTGTTTATCCAGCCCTCTACACCACGGGTTCCTGTTCATCCACAGGCAACGCCACCGCTCACTGTTCATCCAGACCCCCCACAACGCTCACTGTTCATCCAATCGATCGGCTTCAGTTAGCAGCAGTAGCAAAGGAATTGCTCCATCGGGTTCAGTTAAAAGCCATCGATCGATCTCTCGGGTTCAGTAACGCGTAGCCTGTAGTGGGTTCAGTTAGAGCCCAAACGCCTCGCTCGGGTTTAGTTAGAGCCAACACCTCGCACACACACGCGGACCTGTACGAGAGAAACGCGCATCGCTCTCCCACCGTAATCGACAACTCCCCGAAATTTTCCTCCCCCTCGCCAAAGAATGTCATGCAGCTGTGTCTCCGGCCTGCCTAGGATGAAAAGGCCATTTTTTGTCATGATTTTTTGTCATAGAAGTAGGAGCCCACCGCATCTATGATGATACCGGGTTTTCTCACAATTATCATCATAGAAGTGTCATATGTATGACAGAAAAAATTTCGTTCGGCCCAAAATGTCACGGATGTGTCTTTTTTTGTAGTGATGCATTGGGTTTCCAGGGGATATAATGCTAGCAACAAGGCCAGGAGCGGATTGAGATGCGAATTTAATGGACGATGCTACCTCTTGAGCACTACGTTGGATTTCCCCGAAGAGGAGAGGATGATGCAGTAAAGTAGCGTAAGTATTTCCCTCAAGTTTTGAGAATCAAGGTATCAATCCAGTAGGAGACCACGCACAAGTCCCTCGTACCTAAACAAAACGATACCAACTCGCAACCAACGCTTAGGG
The DNA here is from genome assembly GCA_963921465.1 of Triticum timopheevii. Classification (NCBI taxonomy): domain Eukaryota; kingdom Viridiplantae; phylum Streptophyta; class Magnoliopsida; order Poales; family Poaceae; genus Triticum; species Triticum timopheevii. The sequence continues at coordinate 119,099,832 of OY997272.1, forward strand.
GTTGTCAATCTCTTCACGGTCACTTACGAGAGTGAGATCTGATAGAGATAATATTTTTGGTATTTTTAATGGATAGATGCAAAATAAAAGTAAAGGCAAAGTAAAAAAAAAAGCAAGTAAATAAAGTGATATAGATTGATATGATGAGAATAGACCCGGGGGCCATAGGTTTCACTAGAGACTTCTCTCTAGAGCATAAGTATTCTACGGTGGGTGAACAAATTACTGTTGAGCAATTGACAGAATTGAGCATAGTTATGAGTATATCTAGGCAATGATCATGTATATAGGCATCACGTCCAAAACAAGTAGATCAAAACAATTCTGCATCTACTACTATTACTCCACTCATCGACCGCTATCCAGCATGCATCTAGAGTATTAAGTAAAAACAGAGTAACGCCGTAAGCAAGATGACATGATGTAGAGGGATAAATTCATGCAATATGATAAAAACCCCATCTTGTTATCCTGGATGGCAACAATACAATACATGCCTTGCAACTCTTTCTGTCAGTGAGTAAGGACACCGCAAGATTGAACCCAAATCTAAGCACTTCTCCCATTGCAAGAACTACCAATCTAGTTGGCCAAACCAAAAAGATAATTCAAAGAGACTTGCAAAGATAACTCAATCATAAATAAAAGAATTCAGAGAAGAATCAAATATTTTCCATAGATAATACTGGATCATAAACCCACAATTCATCGGTCTCAACAAACACACCGCAAAAAGAAGATTACATCGAATAGATCTCCACGAGGGAGGGGAGAACATTGTATTGAGATCCAAAAAGAGAGAAGAAGCCATCTAGCTACTAGCTATGGACCCGAAGGTCTGAAGTAAACTACTCACACTTCATTGGAGGGGCTATGGTGATGATGTAGAAGCCCTCCATGGTGGATGCCCCCCTCCGGTGGAGCTCCGGAATAGGCCCAAAGATGGGATCTCATGGATACAGAAGGTTGCGGCAGTGGAATTAGGTTTTTGGCTCCTGTTCTGATCATTCGGGGATACGTAGGTATATATAAGAGGAAGGAGTACGTCGGTGGAGCTCCGAGGGGCCCATGAGGTAGGGGGGCGCGCCCAGGGGGGCGCCCTCCACCCTCGTGGCCTCCTCGGAAACTTCTTGGAGTAGGGTTCAAGTCTCCTGGGTCAAGTTCGGTTGGACAATCACGATCCCAGAGGTTTCATTCCATTTGGACTCCGTTTGATATTCTGTTTCTTCGAAATACCGAAAAAGGCAAAAAACAGCAATTTTGGGTTGGGCCTCCGGTTAATAGGTTAGTCCCAAAAGTAATATAAATGTGGAAAATAAAGCCCATTATAGTCCAAAACAGTAGATAAAGTAGCATGGAGCAATCAAAAATTGTAGATAGGAGACGTATCAGACGACGCCTAAACATTTTGGGAATATCTGACCTAACACCTAGATGGGGGGAGTACTAGTCCTTAGTCCAGGTTTGATGGAATATTCATCACCTCTTCTCTTCTTGTACGTACTCCATTTGTTTCTCACTTCCTATGGCTTCGCACTCGCACAATATTCCTATTCTATGAACATGTGTGTGCGTGTGCGTGCGTGTGTGTGTGTTTAACAACATGTGTGTGAGAGAGAGCGACACATCAACCTACTCCTACAGGGAGATGGTGTGTAGTGTACGATTTAGCCGTGAGAGTTGGTGCATCCTCTTGTTTTTGGGCATCTGGTCGGGACAGCTGCCACGCCTGCTCCTGACCAGCCTGGCCCACCCAAAGCCCCTCCATCGCCCACGCGCGCTTCCCGCCCTAAACGGTCAGGGCCACTCTAAAGAATCGGTGCCACGTTCATGCCCGGGCAGAGCAGACACGACCTCTCACTAGTGCCTTGTAAGTGCATCTCGTGCCCCTTAGTGATTTTGGTGTATTGAAGACTTATAGGTTAAGGGACTAATATATTTGTGAGTGTACACAGGCTCTATAGGTCAATGAGGAGTTTGATATTTACAGTGAAAGTCGACCCCTAAAAATGAATGTTCTCGGCTGAAGACTTTGGTTCTCCTGAAGACTTTGAAAGTGAAGGAATTTGTGGGACCTTGAGGACTTCGATATTCATGCGAAGAATCTGAAGCGTGAAGAATTTTGTTTTCATAGTTTCATTTTCTCTTTCTTGAGTCATAGGAAACACCGTACTGTTAAAGGGGGTCGAGGAGATACTAAGGAAACTGATTTCCAAGTGATGCTCATCTCAAAATCTTACACCTTCCCAATCCTTCGAGTGAAGCCATTGGAAATCTCATATCAGTTCAGTCAATTTCTTCAGTGACAGAGACGAAGATCTTATGGTCTCTGAGGAATTTGGTCTGACTGAGGAGTTAGGAATTCACCGGTGCGAATTGCCTACACAGTGAGGAACATGGTAGCCCAGAGGAATTCGAACCTCAAATCCGACCGTTGCTGTGCCGCGCGCCAGCTGTCCCAAAATATCCTACCACCTAACGGTCATATCATACAAGGGCATTTATGTCTTATCATGTTGGGCTGCTTCCTAGGTTATAAATAGCCGCCCCCTACAACCACTAGCTGGTTGGCTTCTCCCAGAGAAACTGACACTTGTCATTTTAGAGCATCCCATCCTCCGAGGACTTTGAGCGAAAATCATCAAGTGAGGAAAACCCAAAACCAAACCTACAAACCCCAAAGTGATTGAGCATCACTGAAGAGATTGTTCCTGTGTGGAACCGACGCTTGTTACCTTTGAGGACTGTGTATCCTCCAGACGGTTAGGCGTCATGGTCTGAGCATCCAAGAGGAATTGTGGATTGCCGAGTGACCATGTCTGTGAAGGTATGGAAGTCACCTGTGAAGACTTACCACTACGGTTGGGCGAGGTCTGTGTGATCTTAGCTCAAGGAGAATACGGTGAGGACTGTGTGTCCGGGACTATGTGTCCTCGAGTTTAAATACTCAGCCGCTCCAACCAGACGTACAACTGTCACAACAGTTGAACTGGTCTACCAAATCATTGTCTTCACCAAGCCAACTGGTTCTATTTCCTCAACCCTTTCATTTCCTCAGTTATGTGTTGATGAACCTGATCATTACTGTTTGCAGACTTTGGCTGAAGACTTTCTCTAATTCCTCAATCCTATTTTTTCAGTCTATTTTGTCTTCATCCTTCTTATCCTGTGTTTACGCTTTCTGTACTTTGTGTTTGTCTTTCATTTTATCATGATGACTATGCTGTTGCTCTGTTATGCTTATACCTGAGTACTTATTCCGCTGCAAGTAGTTCTTCGTTTAGGAATTTCCTCACCCTGAAATTCCTCAGTGAAGAATTAATAAAAATCGCCTATTCACCACTCCTCTAGTCAACGTAACGCACTTTCACGCCTACGTTGAAGGGAGAAGCGGATTCAAGAGTGATGGTTGCTTCGTCTGTCCATCTTACTGTTGGGTCTATGTGATTTGACGGCTCATTGGTCATTATTACTAAGGTGGTATGACTGCTGGATGTCCCACGCTTCGGCGAAAGGAGGTACTAGATTACAATTTTCTCCATTCTTACAATGGAGGACTGCGAAAGCAGTGAAAACACGTAGGCTCAGTGATTACATGGCCCACCTCACACTATCACCATATTTTCTAGACACCGTGTGACACCTAACTCTTTACATAGTACTAGTATAGTATGTACTTTAATTTCTCAGCAAGATAAATTTGTACAATGCTATGAAGCTTCCAGCTTCTGTTTCATGTATCTTGCGTCCAAGGTTGTCCCGTTGCAACATTTCATCAAAGACAAAGGAGACTAACATGCATGCTATTGCATCTCAATGATTAACAGATCATAGCCAATATGTACTCCCTCCTTTCCAAAATAAGTGTCTCAACTTTATGCAAACTTTAGTACAAAGTTCTACTACTACTAAAGTTGACACTTATTTTGGAACGGAGACAGCTAAAGAAAATAACGATCCATGCAGTCCCTAGCCCTTGAACCATATAAACCCTAACCAGGCTTTAATTTGCTGGCGACATTGAAGCTTCCCAAGAAATGAAGTTTGCTACCCTTTGACCATTGGATCATGTCTCTTGTTCAATGAAGGCAGAACTATTCATTAAGCCAACAGGTTAGCGAAGGAACTTTTTCCGGTCTTGCTGCTTTAAAGCGAACAAGTCGTCCTTATTCCTTTTGTGTAGTTTCATCAAAATCAAGATGAGCATCCCTGTGGCAAAGAAATTGAAGAAGCGTGATGAGAATAAGATTACTGGGACTAGTTGATGAGACATAAACTCATCACAAATACAGTACATAGAAGCCAGTAGAGGTATGTGCGAGGCAAAGAAGTAGAGAAATATCCACATGGAGTGATGTGGGCAGCTGGGGCAGTGGTGCAAGCCGGCTGTAAGGAAGTTGTACCTGAGGGATGTCGGCACGTAGCTCAACCTAGAGGAGGGTGGCGGGAGGCGGCAACTCCCCACGTCACGACAGTGAGCAAGGGACAAAGGCAACCTCACCGGCTTTGTGAGAGAGAACGGCAGGGACCCCTGATCGGGATGTGTCGACCGTGAGTTTTCACCGTCGGCAATGGCGACTGTCGGTGTCAAAACCGGCGGATCTCGGGTAGGGGGTCCCGAACTGTGCGTCTAGGCGGATGGTAACAGGAGATGAGGGACACGATGTTTTACCCAGGTTCGGGCCCTCTCGATGGAGGTAAAACCCTACATCCTGCTTGATTAATATTGATGATATGGGTAGTACAAGAGTGGATCTACCACGAGATCAATGAGGCTAAACCCTAAAGCTAGCCTATGGTATGATTGTTGTAATGTATGTTGTGTCCTACGGACTAAAGCCCTCCGGTTTATATAGACACCGGAGGAGGCCAGGGGTACACAGAGTCGGTTACAATGGTAGGAGATCTACATATACGTATCGCCAAGCTTGCCTTCCACGCCAAGGAAAGTCCCATCCGGACACGGGATGGAGTCTTCAATCTTGTATCTTCGTAGACTTGGAGTCCGGCGGACGATGATAGTCCGGCTGTTCGGACACCCCCTAGTCCAGGATTCCCTCAGTAGCCCCTGAACCAGGCTTCAATGATGATAAGTCCGGCGCGCATAATGTTCGGCATTGCAAGGCGGGTTCCTCCCTTGAATAATCCAGAGAAGATCATGAACACCAGGATAGTGTCCGGCTCTGCAAAATAAATTCCACATTCCACCGTAGAGAGAATAAAATGTACACAAGTCCAATCTGCTGACGTATTATGCGGCATGACATCACACTGCTACCAGGCTTTTACTTGAATCGTTTTTTATTATACCACCTCAGCATGTTTAGCGAAGCGGTTTCCTTGGCACGTCTTGTCGAAGCAGAGATCGTGTTCCCCTTATTCCGGGATTCTCATCAATACGGACGTGGGTAACCCAACCACGCCATTGATATTGGCGCTTGGGAGATAAGCGAGTTTTACCAGGCTGGTGGGGGACGCATAGTCTCCGTCCGTCTATATAAGGGATAAGGATTTACCTTCTCACCTACGCCTTCTTCCTCCTTTGCTTATCCATCTCCACACACTCAAGCTCCAACGCCCAAGCTCGCGCATCTCGCCTCGACCTTCTCCGATCATGTCCGGAGCAGGAGGCAAATGGTTGGCCTCCACCGTTAAGGAGGAGCACATCACCAAGCTGCGCAGCGCCGGATACCTTTCCGGAGATATCGCGCATCGGCTGCCCAACGAGGGGCAGTTCATCCCTACCCCCGGGCCCCATGAGAGGGTCGTCTTCCTTCCCCACTACCTCCGCGGACTGGGCTTTCCACTCCACCCATTCGTCCGGGGGCTCATGTTTTACTACGGCCTGGATTTCCACGATCTGGCGCCGAACTTCATCCTCAACATCTCGGCGTTTATCGTCGTGTGCGAGGCCTTCCTCTGCATCCGGCCCCACTTCGGCCTGTGGCTCAAGACCTTCAACGTCAAGCCGAAGGTTGTGAAGGGCATGCAAGCGGAATGCGGAGGCGCCATGTTGGGCAAGTTGCCCAACGTCCTTTGGCTCGAAGGGGCCTTCGTGGACTCCATTAAGGGGTGTCAGTCGGGGTGGTTCTACATCACCGAGCCGCGCGAGCCCACATGGGCGGCGGCCCCCGAGTTTAGATTGGGTATCCCCACGCAGCTCACCTCCTGGAAAGAGAAGGGCTTGTTGTGGGGCAATCCGAAGGAGCTGAAGGGACTCCGAGCCTGCATCCAGAAGCTGGTGAGCAATAAGCTCAGGCTCGTCGACGTGGTCCAGGTCATGCCCATGCCAAGAACGGGCATTTAATCTGTGGGAGTTCAATCCAGAACAGCACCGGGAGCTGAGCGGGCTCTTCGACACGATGTACGAAGGCGCCTGGAGGGTGTTGTTTAAGGGCGCCGAAGCCCCCGTATCCGCGACGGAAGATCGCGGATTTTGCTCGCAGCATCCAGCTGACGAGGTAAGTGCTTCAACCCCTTTACGGGACACTTGTGGTAAATAGATTGATTTTAAAAGGGTTTCAATCTCTCCTTTCCTTTGGCAGGAATGGATGGAGAAGGCCGAGCAGCTCATCTGTCCAGCTCCCATGCCAGAAGATCCAGTGGACGCCCGTCTAGAGGGGCTGCTGGTTCCGGCACCGCACGTGGTGCCAGAGAAGAAGGCCAAGAAGGTGGCCACGGGGACTCGAAAGAGTTCCCGTAATCAGGCGTCCGACGACGAGGCGGACTCCTCCCCCGAAGACGAGGAGGAGGAAGAAGACTCTCTCCCGGAGGAGGGAGACAAGAAGAGGAAGGCTTCCCCAATAGGGGAGGCCGAAGGGTCCAAGAGGGGGAGAACTATTCCCCCGGACAGTTTCGCCAACACCATCGTTGGCGAGGAGGAGTGGCCTTCAAGGGCCAGGCGTCCGGCGAGATCGTAAGTATCCGGATCCCCAATACGCAATATCTTTCTTGTCACCCAGTGTCCTACTATTGCCGCATTCTGTCCGTAGTCCGGCCGATGATGATCTCCCCGCTTCATCGAGCGGGACGTTGGCCCTGTCGGATGTGGATTCACTTCTGACGGCCTCTAACCCCCGCGCCGACGAGGATGCCGAGGTGGGATCCCAGAGAGGGACCCATCAGTAGGAGGCTCCGGAGGCGCCGCCAGGCAGCCTCCTGGACTTCGCGCCGGACTCTACATCGGAACCCGCAGTGGTTCCAGAGTCCGGCAGGCGGCCCCTTCGAAAGAAGGGCAAGACTATGACACCGGCGGCCTCCGCCCAGCCGGAGGCACCGGACAACTTGTTGGAGGCGCTTAAAGGCGCTTCCATCGAGGAAGAACACCGCACTATCATGAGTGCGGTGATTCAGAAGGTTTAGCTCGCCAAGAGCGGGCTGACCGAAGCCTGCAGCAGCCTTCTAACAGGCTTTGAGGTAAGAAGTTATAATTATGTAGTGTAATACCGCATAGACAATAGCCCCTGATGCTCGGTTCGGTGTTCGGAAAGAAAAGCCGGACTGAGGATCTAAGAAGATATACGCAGGGTTGCTTAAAATATGTCAATATGGGTTTGAAAGCTGCGATGCTGACCTCTGCCGCATTGACTGCGGAGGTCGGTGCATTGAAGCAGGATCTCGAGCGGTCCGAGCAAGAGCTCGTCCATGCCAAAAAGCAGCTCGAGGACAAAGAAGGTGAGTAACACCACTTTGAATAGTTACCTTACAAAAAAGGATTTAGGTTGCAATAAAATTAACAAGGATAATATGAGTATTGTAGGGGCCATGAATGAGGTGGCAGCCCTGAAGGAGGCTGTGTCCGCGGCCGAACGCAGTGCGGCCGTGGAACAGGCAGAGCGAGAAAAGCAAGAGGCACAGGTGGCGGAAGTATGGCAAGAGCTCCGGGCTCTCATGGAGAAGCATGAGAGCTTGGAGCGTGACTCCAAGACTCGAGAGTCCGAGCTTGCCTCGGCTCTCGAAAGTGCCAAGTCCGCCAAGGCCGAGGCTCGTAAGGCCCTTCATGAGATTGAGGATTTAAAGAAGATAGCGGCGGGTAAGGCATTTTTCATGCAAAGCAAGCATGTTAATGTAAACTACCTGACACTTACCCGCATTCGGAGCTCTCCAGGGGCGTTTGCAGATCTTCCGCGCAGTGTGTCCGATGCCGCCGCATTCTACCGTGGCGAGGAGGGGAGCTCAACGGAGAAGGTCTTCTGGTCTCAGTATGCTGAGGCCAGCCATCCGGTGCCCCCAAGCGACCAGTTGAAGCAGCTGGTCGAACTCCACAAGGTAGCTGAGGAGGCCATGAAGGGCCTTATAGTCCGGCTGTGGCCTGGACAGGCCATGCCTGGTAGCTACTTCGGCCTCGTGCGGCGGCTGGTGGATGCGTGCCCCTAGGTGGAGGTCGTCAAGCGCTCCGCCTGTATTGAAGGTGCTTGTCGGGCCCTTGCCCGCACAAAGGTGCACTGGGGCAGGTTGGATGCGGAGAAGCTTCTCACGGACCCACCGCCACCGGGCAAAGAGTATCGTACGCCCGAAATGTATTATAAAACTGTCCTGAAGGGAGCCCGCGATATTGCGGATGAGTGCCCTAGAGATGTAACTTTTGAGTAAACTCGCTATGTGTTATCCTGTGCGCTGAAAACTTTGTTCATGTGCGCATTAAGCAACACTTGTTTAATTTAAAATATTACCTTTTGTGCGGCCGTTTATAAAATCTGAGAGATGGCAAGTCGTTGGCTTCAGCCCCCGAGCCATGAGTGCTGGGGTGTTCAGGATAAACTTGAGCACTCTTGTTCCCATTTTTGGGTCCATCTAGGGAGGCGCTCAACACAACGAACAAGGCAACTGGACTTATAATGCTTCAACACTCTCACTTAGCCATAGAATTCTATAATTTTAAATTTCGGCGAAGCCCCTGGTATTCAGAAGACCGAATCTGGGGCGCTATCCACGCCTTCGTCGGACATTGTCCAGAACTTCGCTCGAAGCGGCGTGAGTCTTTAAGGACCTGAAAAAACCTCTCGAACAGCGACCAGTCTCTCGCCTTATCATGCCGGTCAGTTTTAGCTTTCTCCACTGAGGCGCTCGCCCGGCTCAACTGGGGCGCAATCGCAGTGGTTCTCCCAGTGCCACCTTAGCCGACAGAACGGAACGTAAGGCACCAAAACGTGGGAGCCGGGCAAACCGAACTATTGACCCAAGACATGATTCGGAGCCGATTCATATAATGCTATAAGTTCGGGGTGCCGCACTTATGAAAGTGTTCGGACTTATCACACCATAATGTGGGGAACATAAGCCCCTGGTGTATTAGGCTGTACCAAAATATACGGGTGCAAGATGTCATGTAATGAACATATAAAAAGTGATGTAATTGCAGTCGAAAAGTGCTGCATTATTTATTAAAGGAAGTCTGCTATGAGTGCAGACTGATACAAATAGTGCGGTAAGCAAAGGATTTGAACTAATTAAACAGGTCCCCCTCCAGGGATGAGCTGCGGACTTGGTGTATATAATCGAATTTAATGCTCGTAATTGAGACCACCTGAGTATTCGTCGCAGCCTTCTTTCTTCCCTGGCTATTGCATCGTGACTTCGGCAGGTTCACCGCCAGACAGGGCCTCTGGTTTAACGGGGTCCTGTGTATACAAAGAAGGAAAACGATAATAACAAAAAAAGAAGGGGGGCACACTTGCGAGCCCCTGGTGTGGTCGAGCCACACTCTGGTTCCATTGTGGTCGTGCCCCTTCCCCTACGCCCATGGTATCTCCAAATCGTAATGATGTACGCGGAGGGTTGTTCTTGCAATCATGCGAGGGCGGGGGTTGGGGCCACATTGCTACGCGTGCTCTGATCGTGCCAGGTTGTCTTGGTTGGTGTTGCTTCGGGCGCATTTTGCTGTATCCGGCCGTTTGACGGCCGGACTCGAGAATTGCCTTAAAAGGCTGCTCTGTACTTCTGCCGCGAGAGCTGCTGTATGTTCCTCCGTTCGGAGGGAGCATTCCGTATTTCCGTTGACCGTGATGACTCCGCGAGGGCCTAGTATCTTGAGCTTGAGGTATGCATAATACGGCACCGCATTGAACTTTGCGAACGCGGTTCGTCCGAGCAGGGCGTGATAGCTGCTGCGAAACGGGACTATGTCGAAGAATAACTCCTCGCTCCAGAAATTGTCCGGGAATCCGAAGACCACTTCCAGTGTGACTGAGCCTGTACAGTTGGCTTCCACACCTGGTATAACACCTTTAAAGGTTGTCTTTGTAGGTTTAATCCTTGAGGGGTCTATGCCCATCTTGTGCACTGTATCCTGATAAAGCAGGTTTAGGCAACTACCGCCGTCCATCAGGACTCTCGTGAGGTGAAATCCATCGACGATTGGGTCTAAAACCAATGCGGCGAATCCGCCATGGCGTATGCTAGTCGGATGGTCTCTTCGATCGAAAGTGATCGTACAAGAGGACCATGGATTGAACTTCGGGGCGACTGGCTCCATCGCATAGACGTCCCTCAGTGCGCGCTTCCTCTCCCTTTTGGGTATATGGGTTGCATAAATCGTGTTCACCGTCTGCACTTGTGGGGGGAAACCCTTCTGTCCTCTATTGTTCGGCGGTCGGGTCTCTTCCTCTTTGTCGCTGTTTAGCCCCTTGTCATTGTTTTCGTCAATTAACTTACCTGCCTGCTTGAACACCCAGCAATCTCTGTTGGTGTGATTAGCTGGCTTTTCAGGGGTGCCATGTATCTGGCATAAGCGATCGAGTATTCGGTCCAAATTGGACGGACCCGGAGTGGTTCTTTTGAATGGCTTCTTCCGTTGACCGAGTTTAGAGCCTCGGAATCCAGCATTGACTGCCGTATCCTCCTTGTCGTCGCTGTTAATGCGGCGCTTATTTTTGTTTCGACATGACCTGCCGTTGTTGTCCTTAGTATCCGGACTGCCAGAATTTTTACGGAGGTTATTGCTGCGAGCTAGCCAGCTATCCTCTCCCGCGCAAAAGCGGGTCATTAGTGACGTGAGGGCTGCCATGGATTTCGGCTTTTCCTGTCCCAGGTGCCGGGCTAGCCACTCGTCGCGGATGTTATGTTTGAAGGCTGCAAGGGCCTCTGCATCCGGACAGTCGACGATTTGGTTTTTCTTTGTCAAGAACCGTGTCCAGAATTGTCTGGCCGATTCGTCTGGCTGCTGAATTATGTGGCTTAGGTCGTCGGCGTCTGGTGGCCGCACATACGTGCCCTGGAAGTTATCGAGGAATGCGGCTTCCAGGTCTTCCCAACACCCAATTGACTCTGCGGGCAAGCTGTTAAGCCAATGCCGAGCTGGTCCTTTAAGCTTGAGTGGGAGATACTTGATGGCATGGAGATCCTCGCCGCGGGCCATATGGATGTGAAGAAGATAATCTTCGATCCAAACCGTGGGGTCTGTTGTGCCATCATAGAATTCGATGTTTACGGGTTTAAACCCTTCAGGGATTTGATGATCCATTACTTCGTCAGTGAAGCATAGCGTGTGTGTGGCGCCTCTGTATTGAGCAATATCACGACGCAGCTCGAGAGAGCGTTATCTGCTGTGTTCGGCCCGGCCGGTGTTATTGTATCCGGCACGACGGTATTCGTCATGGGTCGTGGGGCGCCCACGTGATCCGTAGATGGATCTGGATTGCCTTGCTTTGTCCTCCAATATATCTCGCAAGTCCGGCGCATTCCCTCTTGGCTTCATACTTTTGGAGCGATGCCGGGGTACGGTCTTGGTTGGGGGCCTGGATGCCTCTCTGTCACGACCACGGGGTGGTCGGTCAGCCGTATCGTGCGCTGGTGATGGAGGTATGTATGCTTCCTCCTCTAATCGGGGGAGTAGCTTGCGTCTTGGGTAACTTTTGGAGGGGCGTTCGAGTTCATACTCTTCAGCCGCGAGGACTTCGGTCCATCGATCGGCCAGCAGATCCTGATCAGCTTGAAGCTGCTGTTGCTTTTTCTTTAGGCTATTTGCCGTGGCGATAAGCCTGCGTTTGAAACGCTCTTGTTCGACAGGATCCTCGGGCACGACGAATTCGTCGTCGTTGAGGCTTGCCTCGTCTTCGGAGGGAGGTGTATAGTTATAATCCTCAACCTCTTCGTCTGCCGCCCTCTCGTGAGGGCTTGTTTCTGCATCCTCCTGCGCTGAGTCTTGCTGGAGGGGATTATCTTCGGCTCTCTCTGGGGTATTATTATCTCCTGTGCCGGAATCTCCATTCTTGCTGTGGCGGGATTTAGAGCGGCGCCACTGACGCCGGTGCTTGGGCTGTTTCTTTAAAGAATCTGCCTCCGCTGCTTCTTCGCCGTCCCCGTCTTTTGGGGTGTCCACCATGTATATGTCGTATGACGAGGTGGTCTTCCAGTGCCCTATAGGCGCTGGTTCCTGTTCGTCTCCGGCATCGTCGTCCATAGAGTCAATGTCTTCGGAGTCGTAGTCTAGCATGTCGGTTACATCGTCGATAGTGGCTACAAAGTGGGTGGTGGGTGGGCTCTGAATTTCTTTGTCGTCCGTATCCCAACCATCCTGGCCATACTCCGGCCAGGACTCTCTGGATAGCGAGAGATGCTTTAGCGAATTTAGGATGTCACCGAAGGGCGAGTGTTGGAAGATGTCCGTGGCGGTGAATTCCATAATCGGCACCCAATCAGATTCGATTGGAAGGGGCGCGGGAGGTCCTGAGTCCGGCAAGGAGTCCGGCACCTCGGAGTCACGAGCTTCGCGAGGGACAAGGGTAGTGTTCGGCTCCATCGCCGTGGAAGTTGAAGCCCCCGAGGCGGTGTCCATCCACCGGTCCTCAATCTGGGCGATCGGCTCCGGACTAAGGGCCGAAGCGGATTCGTGTGCGGCCACCAAGGCACTGTTTGGCGGCAGAGTTAGATCATGCCCATCGCAACAGACACTTTTTGGCCACCAAGGCACTGTTTGGCCACCAAGGCACTGTTTGGCGTGGAAGGCAAGCTTGGCGATACGGATATGTAGATCTCCTACCATTGTAACCGACTCTGTGTAACCCTAGCACTGTTTGGCCACCAAGGCACTGTTTGGCGTGGAAGGCAAGCTTGGCGATACGGATATGTAGATCTCCTACAATTGTAACCGACTCTGTGTAACCCTAGCCTCCTCCAGTGTCTATATAAACCGGAGGGCTTTAGTCCGTAGGACACAACATACATTACAACAATCATACCATAGGCTAGCTTTAGGGTTTAGCCTCCTTGATCTCGTGGTAGATCCACTCTTGTACTACCCATATCATCAATATTAATCAAGTAGGACGTAGGGTTTTACCTCCATCGAGAGGGCCCGAACCTGGGTAAAACATCGTGTCCCTCGTCTCCTGTTACCATCCGCCTAGACGCACAGTTCGGGACCCCCTACCCAAGATCCGCCAGTTTTGACACCGACATTGGTGCTTTCATTGAGAGTTCCTCTTTGTCGTCACCGATAGGCTCGATGGCATCTTCAATCAACAACGCTGCCCAGGGTGAGACTTTTCTCCCGGGACAGGTCTTCATATTCGGCGGCTTCGCACTGCGGGCTAATTCACTTGGCCATCTGGAGTAGATCGAAAGCTACGCCCCTGGCCATCAGGTCAGATTCGGAAGCCTAGACTTCACAGCCGACGTCCGCGGGGACTTGATCTTCGGCGGGCTCTAGACTGTTGCGATGGGCATGATCTAGCTCTGCCGCCGAACAGTGCCTTGGTGGCCGCACACGAATCCGCTTCGGCCCTTAGTCCGGAGCCGATCGCCCAGATCGAGGACCGGTGGATGGACACCGCCTCGAGGATTCAACTTCCACGACGATGGAGCCGAACACTACCCTTGTCCCTCGCGAAGCTCGTGACTCCGAGGTGCCGGACTCCAGACCTCCCGCGCCCCTGCCAATCGAATCTAATTGGGCGCCGGTTATGGAATTCACCGCCATGGACATCTTCCAACACTCGCCCTTCGGTGACATCCTAAATTCGCTAAAGCATCTCTCCCTATCCGGAGAGTCCTGGCCGGACTATGGACAGGATGGTTGGGATACGGACGACGAAGAAATTCAGAGCCCACCCACCACCCACTTTGTAGCCACTGTCGACGATCTAGCCGACATGCTAGACTACGACTCCGAAGACATCGACGCTATGGACGATGATGCCGGAGACGAACAGGAACCAGCGCCTACAGGGCACTGGAAGACCACCTCGTCATACAACATATACATGGTGGACACCCCAAAAGACGGGGACGGCGAAGAAGCAGCGGAGGCAGATTCTTTAAAGAAATAGCCCAAGCGCCGGCGTCAGCGGCGCTGCTCTAAATTCCGCCACCGCAAGAATGGAGATTCCGGCACAGGAGATAATAATACCCCAGAGAGTGCCGAAGATAATCCCCTCCAGCAAGACTCAGCGCAGGAGGATGCAGAAGCAAGCCCTCACGAGAGGGCGGCAGACGAAGAGGTTGAGGATTATAACTATACACCTCCCTCCGAAAACGAGGCAAGCCTCAACGACGACGAATTCGTCGTGCCCGAGGATCCCGTCGAACAAGAGCGTTTCAAACGCAGGCTTATCGCCACGGCAAATAGCCTAAAGAAAAAGCAGCAGCAGCTCCAAACTGATCAGGATCTGCTGGCCGATCGATGGACCGAGGTCCTCGCGGCCGAAGAGTATAAAATCGAACGCTCCTCCAAAAATTACCCAAGACGCAAGCTGCTCCCCCGATTAGAGGAGGAAGCATACATACCTCCATCACCAGCGCACGATACGGCTGACCGACCACCCCGTGGTCGTGACAGAGAGGCATCCAGGCCCCCAACCAAGACCGTACCACGGCATCGCTCCAAAAGTACGAAGCCAAGAGGGAACGCGCCGGACTTGCGAGATATATTGGAGGACAAAGCAAGGCAATCCAGATCCATCTACGGATCACGTGGGCGCCCCACGACCCATGACGAATACCGTCGTGCCGGATACAATAACCCCGGCCGGGCCGAACACAGCAGACAACGCTCTCTCGAGCTGCGTCATGATATTGCTCCATACAGAGGCGCCGCACACCCGCTATGCTTCACTGACGAAGTAATGGATCATCAAATCCCTGAAGGGTTTAAACCTGTAAACATCGAATCCTATGATGGCACAACAGACCCCGCGGTTTGGATCGAAGATTATCTTCTTCACATCCATATGGCCCGCGGCGACGATCTCCATGCCATCAAGTATCTCCCACTCAAGCTCAAAGGACCAGCTCGGCATTGGCTTAACAGCTTGCCGGCAGAGTCAATTGGGTGTTGGGAAGACCTGGAAGCCGCATTCCTCGATAACTTCCAGGGCACGTATGTGCGGCCACCAGACGCCGATGACCTAAGCCACATAATTCAGCAGCCAGACGAATCGGCCAGACAATTCTGGACACGGTTCTTGACAAAGAAAAACCAAATCGTCGACTGTCCAGATGCAGAGGCCCTTGCAGCCTTCAAACATAACATCCGCGACGAGTGGCTAGCCCGGCACCTGGGACAGGAAAAGCCGAAATCCATGGCAGCCCTCACGTCACTAATGACCCGCTTTTGCGCGGGAGAGGATAGCTGGCTAGCTCGCAGCAATAACCTCCGTAAAAATTCTGGCAGTCCGGATACTAAGGACAACAACGGCAGGTCACGTCGACACAAAAATAAGCGCCGCATTAACGGCGACGACAAGGAGGATACGGCAGTCAACGCCGGATTCCGAGGCTCTAAACCCGGTCAACGGAAGAAGCCATTCAAAAGAACCACTCAGGGTCCGTCCAATTTGGACCAAATACTCGATCGCTTATGCCAGATACATGGCACCCCTGAAAAGCCAGCTAATGACACCAACAGAGATTGCTGGGTGTTCAAGCAGGCAGGTAAGTTAATTGCCAAAAACAATGACAAGGGGCTAAACAGCGACGACGAGGAAGAGACCCGACCGCCGAACAATAGAGGACCGAAGGGTTTCCCCCACAAGTGCAGACGGTGAACATGATTTACGCAACCCATATACCCAAAAGGGAGAGGAAGCGCGCACTAAGGGACGTCTACGCGATGGAGCCAGTCGCCCCGAAGTTCAATCCATGGTCCTCTTGTCCGATCACTTTCGATCGGAGAGACCATCCGACCAGCATACGCCATGGCGGATTCGCTGCATTGGTTTTAGACCCAATCGTCAATGGATTTCACCTCACGAGAGTCCTGATGGACGGCGGTAGTAGCCTAAACCTGCTTTATCAGGATGCAATGCGCAAGATGGGCATAGACTCCTCAAGGATTAAACCTACAAAGACAACCTTTAAAGGTGTTATACCAGGTGTGGAAGCCAACTATACAGGCTCAGTCACACTGGAAGTGGTCTTCGGATCCCCGGACAATTTCCGGAGCGAGGAGTTAATCTTCGACATAGTCCCGTTTCGCAGCGGCTATCACGCCCTGCTTGGACGAACCGCGTTCACAAAGTTCAACGCGCTGCCGCATTATGCATACCTCAAGCTCAAGATACCAGGCCCTCGCGGAGTCATCACGGTCAAAGGAAATACAGAACGCTCCCTCCGAACCGAGGAACATACAGCGGCTCTCGTGGCAGAAGTACAGAGCAGCCTTTTAAGGCAATTCTCGAGTCCGGCCGTCAAACGGCCGGATAAAGCAAAACGCGCCCGAAGCAACACCAACCAAGACAACCTGGCACGATCAGAGCACGCGTAGCAATGCGGCCCCAACCCCCGCCCTCGCATGATTGCAAGAACAACCCTCCACGTACATCATTACGCTTTGGAGATACCATGGGCGTACGGGAAGGGGCACGACCACAATGGAACCAGAGTGCGGCTCGACCACACCAGGGGCTTGCAAGTGTGCCCCCCCTTCTTTTTTTATTATTATCGTTTTCCTTCTTTGTATACACAGGACCCCGTTAAACCAGAGGCCCTGTCCGGCGGTGAACCTGCCGAACTCACGATGCAATAGCCAGGGAAGAAAGAAGGCTACGACGAATACTCAGGTGTTCGATTATATACACCAAGTCCGCAGCTCATCCCTGGAGGGGGACCTGTTTAATTAGTCCAAATCCTTTGCTTACCGCACTATTTGTATCAGTCCGCACTCATAGCAGACTTCCTTTAATAAATAATGCAGCACTTTTCGACTGCAATTACATCACTTTTTATATGTTCATTACATGACATCTTGCACCCGTATATTTTGGTACGGCCTAATACACCAAGGGCTTATGTTCCCCACATTATGGTGTGATAAGTCCGAACAATTTCGTAAGTGCGGCACCCCGAACTTATAGCATTATATGAATCGGCTCCGAATCATGTCTTGGGTCAATAGTTGGGCTTGCCCGGCTCCCACGTTTTGGTGCCTTACGTTCCGTTCTGTCGGCTAAGGTGGCACTGGGAGAACCACTGCGATTGCGCCCCGGTTGAGCCGGGCGAGCGCCTCAGTGGAGAAAGCTAAAACTGACTGGCATGATAAGGCGAGAGACTGGTCGCTGTTCGAGAGGTTTTTTCGGGTCCTTAAAGACTCACGCCGCTTCGAGTGAAGTTCCGGACAATGTCCGACGAAGGCGTGGATAGCGCCCCGGATTCGGTCTTCCGAATACCAGGGGCTTCGCCGAAATTTAAAATTTTAGAATTCTATGGCTAAGTGAGAGTGTTCAAGCATTATAAGTCCGGTTTCCTTGTTTGTTGTGTTGAGCGCCTCCCTAGATGGACCCAAAAATGGGAACAAGAGTGCTCAAGTTTATCCCGAACACCCCAGCACTCGTGGCTCGGGGGCTGAAGCCAACGACTTGCCATCTCTCAGATTTTATAAACGGCCGCACAGAAGGTAATATTTTAAATTAAACAAGCGTTGCTTAATGTGCACATGAACAAAGTTTCAGCGCACAAGATAACACATAGCGAGTTTACTCAAAAATTACATCTCTGGGGCACTCATCTGCAATATCGTGGGCTCCCTTCAGGACAGTTTTATAATACATTTCGGGCGTACGATACTCCTTGCCCGGTGGCGGTGGGTCCGTGAGAAGCTTCTCCGCATCCAACCTGCCCCAGTGCACCTTCGTGCGGGCAAGGGCCCGACGAGCACCTTCAATACAGGCGGAGCACTTGACGACCTCCACCCAGGGGCACACATCCACCAGCCGCCGCACGAGGCCGAAGTAGCTACCAGGCATGGCCTGTCTAGGCCACAGCCAGACTATAAGGCCCTTCATGGCCTCCTCAGCTACCTTGTGGAGTTCGACCAGCTGCTTCAACTGGTCGCTTGGGGGCACCGGATGGCTGGCCTCAGCATACTGAGACCAGAAGACCTTCTCCATTGAGCTCCCCTCCTCTCCACGGTAGAATGCGGCGGCATCGGACACACTGCGCGGCAGATCTGCAAACGCCCCTGGAGAGCTCCGAATGCGGGTAAGTGTCAGGTAGTTTACATTAACATGCTTGCTTTGCATGAAAAATGCCTTACCCGCCGCTATCTTCTTTAAATACTCAATCTCCTGAAGGGCCTTACGGGCCTCGGCCTTGGCGGACTTGGCACTTTCGAGAGACGAGGCAAGCTCGGACTCTCGAGTCTTGGAGTCACGCCCCAAGCTCTCATGCTTCTCCATGAGAGCCCGGAGCTCTTGCCGTACTTCCGCCACCTGTGCCTCTTGCTTTTCTCGCTCTGCCCGTTCCGCGGCCGCACTGCGTTCGGCCGCGGACACAGCCTCCTTCAAGGCTGCCACCTCGTTCATGGCCCCTGCAATACTCATATTATCCTTGTTAATTTTATTGCAACCTAAATCCTTTTCTGTAAGGTAACTATTCAAAGTGGTGTTACTCACCTTCTTTGTCCTCGAGCTGCTTTTTGGCATGGCCGAGCTCTTGCTCGGACCGCTCGAGACCCTGCTTCAATGCACCGACCTCCGCAGTCAATGCGGCAGAGGTCAGCAGCGTAGCCTGCAAACCCATATTGACATATTTTAAGCAACCCTGCGTATATCTTCTTAGATCCTCAGTCCGGCTTTTCTTTCCGAACACCGAACCGAGCATCAGGGGCTATTGTTTATGTGGTATTACACTACATAATTATAACTTCTTACCTCAAAGCCTGTTACAAGGCTGCTGCAGGCTTTGGTCAGCCCGCTCTTGGCGAGCTGAACCTTCTGAATCACCGCACTCATGATAGTGCGGTGTTCTTCCTCGATGGAAGCGCCTTTAAGCGCCTCCAACAAGTTTTCCGGCGCCTCCGGTTGGATGGAGGCCGCCGGTGTCACAGTCTTGCCCTTCTTTCGAAGGGGCCTCCTGCCGGACTCTGGAACAACTGCGGGTTCCGATGTAGAGTCCGGCGCGAAGTCCGGGAGGCTGCCTGGCGGCGCCTCCGGAGCCTCCTCCTGATGGGTCCCTCTCTGGGATCCCACCTCGGCGTCCTCGTCGGCGCGGGGGGTAGAGGCCGTCGGAAGTGAATCCACATCCGACGGGGCCAACGACCCGCTCGATGAAGCGGGGAGATCATTATCGGCCGGACTAAGGAAACAATGCGGCATTAGTAGGACACTGGGTGACAAGAAAGAAATTGCGTATCGGGGATCTGGATACTTACGATCTCGCCGGACGCCTGGCCCTTGAAGGCCACTCCTCCTCGCCAACGATGGTGTTGGCGAAACTGTCCGGGGGAATAGTTCTCCCCCTCTTGGACCCTTCGGCCTCCCCTATTGGGGAAGCCTTCCTCTTCTTCTCTCCCTCCTCCGGGAGAGTGTCTTCTTCCTCCTCCTCGTCTTCGGGGGAGGAGTCCGCCTCGTCATCGGACACCTGATTACGGGAACTCTTTCGAGTCCCCATGGCCACCTTCTTGGCCTTATTCTCCGACACCACGTGCGGTGCCGGAACCAGCAGCCCCGCTAGACGGGCGTCCATTGGATCTTCTGGCATGGGAGCCAGACAGATGAGCTTCTCGGCCTTCTCCATCCATTCCTGCCAAAGGAAAGCAGAGATTGAAACCCTCTTAAAATCAATCTATTTACCACAAGTGTCCCGTAAAGGGGTTGAATCACTTACCTCGTCAGCTGGATGCTGCGAGCAAAATCCGCGATCTTCCGTCGCGGATGCGGGGGCTTCGGCGCCCTTAAACAGCACCCTCCAGGCGCCTTCGTACGTCGTGTCGAAGAGCCCGCTCAGCGCCCGGTGCTGTTCCGGATTGAACTCCCACAGATTAAATGCCCGTTCTTGGCATGGGAGAATCCGGCGGCTGAGCATGACCTGGACCACGTCGACGAGCCTGAGCTTATTGCTCACCAGCTTCTGGATGCAGGCTCGGAGTCCCTTCAGCTCCTTCGGATTGCCCCACAACAAGCCCTTCTCTTTCCAGGAGGTGAGCTGTGTGGGGATACCAGATCTAAACTCGGGGGCCGCCGCCCATGTGGGCTCGCGCGGCTCGGTGATGTAGAACCACCCCGACTGCCACCCCTTAACGGAGTCCACGAAGGCCCCTTCGAGCCAAAGGACGTTGGGCAACTTGCCCAACATGGCGCCTCCGCATTCCGCTTGTGTGCCCTTCACAACCTTCGGCTTGACGTTGAAGGTCTTGAGCCACAGGCCGAAGTGGGGCTGGATGCAGAGGAAGGGATCGCACACGACGATAAACGCCAAGATGTTGAGGATGAAGTTCGGCGCCAGATCGTGGAAATCCAGGCCGTAGTAAAACATGAGCCCCGGACGAATGGGTGGAGTGGAAAGCCCAGTCCGCGGAGGAAGTGGGGAAGGAAGACGACCCTCTCATGGGGCCCGGGGGTAGGGATGAGCTGCCCCTCGTCGGGCAGCCGATGCGTGATATCGCCGGAAAGGTATCCGGCGCTGCGCAGCTTGGTGATGTGCTCCTCCTTAACGGTGGAGGCCAACCATTTGCCTCCCGCTCCGGACATGATCGGAGAAGGTCGAGGCGAGATGCGCGAGCTTGGGCGTTGGAGCTTGAGTGCGCGGAGATGGATAAGCAAAGGAGGAAGAAGGCGTAGGTGAGAAGGTAAATCCTTATCCCTTATATAGACGGACGGAGACTATGCGTCCCCCACCAGCCTGGTAAAACTCGCTTATCTCCCAAGCGCCAATATCAATAGCGAGGTTGGGTTACCCACGTCCGTATTGATGAGAATCCCGGAATAAGGGGAACACGATCTCTGCTTCGACAAGACGTGCCAAGGAAACTGCTTCGCTAAACGTGCTGAGGTGGTATAATAAAAAACGATTCAAGTAAAAGCCTGGTAGCGGTGTGATGTCATGCCGCATAATACGTCAGCAGATTGGACTTGTGTACATTTTATTCTCTCTACGGTGGAATGTGGAATTTATTTTGCAGAGACGGACACTATCCTGGTGTTCATGATCTTCTCTGGATTATTCAAGGGAGGAACCCGCCTTGCAATGCCGAACATTATGCGCACCGGACTTATCGTCATTGAAGCCTGGTTCAGGGGCTATTGAGGGAGTCCTGGACTAGGGGGTGTCCGGACAGCCAGACTATCATCTTCCGCCGGACTCCAAGACTACGAAGATACAAGATTGAAGACTCCGTCCCGTGTCCGGATGGGACTTTCCTTGGCGTGGAAGGCAAGCTTGGCGATACGGATATGTAGATCTCCTACCATTGTAACCGACTCTGTGTAACCCTAGCCTCCTCCGGTGTCTATATAAACCGGAGGGCTTTAGTCCGTAGGACACAACATACATTACAACAATCATATCATAGGCTAGCTTTAGGGTTTAGCCTCCTTGATCTCGTGGTAGATCCACTCTTGTACTACCCATATCATCAATATTAATCAAGCAGGACGTAGGGTTTTACCTCCATCGAGAGGGCCCGAACCTGGGTAAAACAACGTGTCCCTCGTCTCCTGTTACCATCCGCCTAGACGCACAGTTCGGGACCCCCTACCCGAGATCCCCCGATTTTGACACCGACATTGGTGCTTTCATTGAGAGTTCCTCTGTGTCGTCACCGATAGGCTTGATGGCATCTTCAACCAACAACGCTGTCCAGGGTGAGACTTTTTTCCCCGGATAGATCTTCGTATTCGGCGACTTCGCACTGCGGGCTAATTTGCTTGGCCATCTGGAGCAGATCGAAAGCTACGCCCCTGGCCGTCAGGTCAGATTCGGAAGCCTAAACTTCATGGCCAACGTCCGCGAAGACTTGATCTTCGACGGGCTCGAGCCACAGCCGAGCGCGCCGCACTGTTATGATGGGCATGAACTAGTTCTGCCGCCGAACAGTGCCTTGGTGGCCGAACTCGAATCGGCTTCGGCCCTTAGTCCGGAGTCAATCGCCCAGATCGAGGATCGGTGGGTGGACGCCACCTTGGGGGCTTCAACTTCCACGGCGA
Source organism: Triticum timopheevii (assembly GCA_963921465.1). Taxonomy (NCBI): domain Eukaryota; kingdom Viridiplantae; phylum Streptophyta; class Magnoliopsida; order Poales; family Poaceae; genus Triticum; species Triticum timopheevii. Next base: position 119,122,190 of record OY997272.1, read on the forward strand.
TGGAGCCGAACACTAACCTTGTCCCTCGCGAAACTCGTGATTCCGAGGTGCCGGACTCCTTGTCGAACTCCGGACCTCCCCCGCCCCTACCAATCGAATCTGATTGGGCGCCGGTTATGGAATTCACCACCACGGACATCTTCCAACACTCGCCCTTTGGCGACATCCTAAATTCGCTGAAGTATCTCTCGCTATCAGGAGAGTCCTGGCCAGACTATGGCCAGGATGGTTGGGATACGGACGATGAACAAATTCAGAGCCCACCCACCACCCACTTTGTAGCCACTGTCGACGATCTAACCGACATGCTAGACTACGACTCCGAAGACATCGACGCTATAGACAACGACGCCGGAGACGAACAAGAACCAGCGCCTACAGGGCATGGGAGGACCACCTCGTCATACGACGTATATATGGTGGATACCCCAAAAGAGAGCGATAACGAGGACCAACGGGCCGCGGCAGAAGATAACCCCGCTGACAAACAACCAAAACGGCGGCGCAGACACCGCCCTAAGTCTCGCCTCGACAACAACATCGCTCCTAAGGACCCCGCAATACAGCAGGGCACACAAGTGGACGACGAACATGCAGATAAGCAACCATCCGAACAGGACGAGTCAGATAATCAGTCCAGGCCCGGCGAAAACAACAATACGGACGACCTCATGCCGGACACGCCGCCGGAGAGTAAAAACCTTCAGAAAAGACTCATCACCACCGCAAGAAGCTTGAAGAAGGAAAAACGGAAGCTCAAAACAGCGGAAGACACACTCAGAATGAGGTGGAGCAAAGTGCTCAAAACCGCGGATAAATACGGCAATGGCCACCAATCAAAGAGCTACCCGAAGCGCAAGCTGCTGCCAGAATTTGACGAGGAGGCCATAGAGCCCTCACAGTCAAAAAATAAAGAGGCTGCCTGGCTGGATAGATGGCCAGATGATAGGCCAAATTCGGAAAGCGGCGCCGCACATAAACCGACTAATGAACCAGTCAGGTCCATTTACGGGCCAAAGAAGAAGGCCCCAGGAAGCAATGCAACACGTCCAGTGTCCGACGATAGTGGCACACCCAAATACAGGGGCGCCGCACACCCACTATGTTTCACCAATGCTGGACCATGAATTCCCAGCAGGATTTAAACCCATAAACATAGAGGCCTACGATGGAACAACAGACCCTGGAATCTGGATAGAAGATTATATACTACACATACACATGGCCAGAGGAGATGATCTCCACGCCATAAAATACCTACCCCTCAAGCTCAAAGGGCCAGCCCGTCATTGGCTTAAAAGCCTCCCAGAAAACACTGTTGGAAGTTGGGAAGAGCTCGAGGATGCGTTTAGAGCAAATTTTCAAGGGACTTATGTCCTCCCTCCGGATGCAGATGATCTAAGTCATATAACTCAACAGCCCGGAGAGTCAGCGCGCAAATTCTGGAACAGGTTCCTCACCAAAAAGAACCAAATAGTCGACTGTCCGGACGCCGAAGCCTTAGCAGCTTTTAAACACAAGTCCGAGACGAATGGCTTGCCAGACACCTCGGCCAAGAGAAATCGAGGACAATGTCCGTGCTAACAAGTCTCATGACCCGCTTCTGTGCGGGAGAGGATAGCTGGCTAGCAAGATGCAGCACTAGCGACCCAACTACATCCGAGATAAGAGATGGAAACGGAAAATCACGGCGCAGAAAAGAGCAGCGCCGGAACAAAGAGAAAAGCCCAAAGAGCACGGCAGTCAACGCCGGATTCAAAAGCTCGCGGCCAAACAACAAAACACCGCCTCTTAAGGATGACAGCGACGAGCTATCCAACTTAAACAAGATTTTGGGTCGGATATGTCAAATCCACAGTACCCCCGAAAGGCCTGCAAACCACACCCATTGAGATTGTTGGGTTTTCAAACAGTCCGGCCGACTAAACGCCAAACACAAGGGGCTCGACGCGTCAAGCGAAGACGATAAACCCCACCAGCAGAGCGCAGGAAAGCAAAAGACTTTCCCACAAGAGGTCAAAGCAGTAAACTCACTTCATGTGATAATATGGAAAAATAGTGCGGCACCCTCTAAAAAGAGCCTCGCACGGTCTAGCAAAAGACTTTCCCACAAGAGGTCAAAGCAGTAAACTCACTTCATGTGATAATACGGAAAATAGTGCGGCACCCTCTAAAAAGAGCCTCGCACGGTCCAATCCAGTAGACCATAGAGATTGGATATCAAAACCAATAACTTTCGACCACCTGGATTATTCCAAAAGCGTTCAAAACGCAGGACGGACTACCCTGATATTGGATCCTATAATCGACGGACTACAATTTACTCAAGTCCTGATGGACGGAGGCAGCGACTTAAACCTGCTGTATCTAAACACAATCTGCAAGTTGGGGATAGACCCTACTAAAATTCGACACAGCCGCACTTCCTTCAAAGGAGTGACGCCAGGCCCTTACGCCAAGTGCACAGGCTCCCTATTACTAGAAGTTGTGTTCGGGTCACCGAACAACTTTCGACGCGAAAAACTAATCTTTCATATCGTCCCATTTAAAAGTGGATATCAAGCACTCTTGGGACGAGAGGCTTTCGTCCGTTTCAACGCCATACCACATTACGCGTCTCTTACACTCAAGATGCCCGGTCTACGTGGCATCATTTCAGTGCGAGGGTCACTTAAAGACCCCGGACACGGATAGACGAGTCCGACATAAGTAGGCTAGGGGCTCCCTAGCCGCACATCCCTTCACAAGGGGCTGCACGCACAAACAACAGCGAGTTCATATAGACCCCGCTTTACTTATTTATATTTCTTCTTTCACATATACCTTTTTCGCACGAGTTGTTTTCAAACTAAGTTCCTCTTTTTTTACAGATGAACAACATGCACACCCGTCCAGGATAACGGCACAACGGAGACACAGGTGCAGACATGCTGTAGGGACCCGTTGCGAGGATTCTTTTCAGATTAAGACCCTGCATAAACCTTTTTTACTGTCTCTTGTTGTTATTCTTCCTTGGTTTCTTCTTATAACCAAAGCGGAGCCTGACGTTTTGGCATCGGCCGCATCAGAGGACCATGCCCGTACCTGGACACTAGGGGCTTAGGGCATTGTTCTGCCCATTATTATAAAGACCGAACACCTTAGGGAGTGTTCGGCATCTCGAGTTAGGCATTATATGCATCAGCTCCGAATCATGTCTTTGGTCAAATGTTGGGTTTGCCTGGCTCCTATGTTTTGCTGCCTTACGTTCCGTATCATCGGCTAACGCGGCACTAGGTTAACTACTGCGATTGTGCCCCAGTTCGGTTGGGCGAGCACCTCAGTAGAGAAAGCCGAAAACTGACTGTCATGATACAGCGAGAGACTGGTCAACCACTCGATCGACTACCGGAATGTTTAGAATTCCCCGCTTTGACGAAGGACCGTTTCCCGGTCAGGCACACACGCGTCCCGAACTCGGAGAAGCCCGGTGCCCCAAGGGGCTATATCGTAGCCCCACCCTCGAACTCCACTGGCTAAGTGAAAGTGATAAAGCATTATAGTCCGGATTGCCTCGTTTGCTACGCTACCACCTCCTTAACAGTACCGAGACGTCGGATTAAGTGTGAAAACGCGCTATTTTTGCGAACACCCCCGCACCTTGTGCGTGGGGGCTGAAGCCGAAGACTGCAATCTTTCAGGTTATACAAATGTATACGTAAACGGCCGCATAGGAGATACTTTACTACTTGGGACGCACAAGTATAAAAAGCATTTATAGCATAATCATCGTTTTACAAGATAAAACGTTCATTTGAACGTGACATTTTTTGAGCACTGCGACTCTATTACACGAGCGCCACGCATAACTTCCTCAAAATAGTGCCCGGCGGGTAACCGGCTTTCGTCCGAACCCTGGGCGGCAAGAAATTGCTGCAATAAGCCGAAATAGCTCGTCGCCTTGGGCCTCTCCGGCCAGACATGAGCCACGATGTCAGTCATGGCAAGTCCAGACAATCTATTTAGCTCGGCCCATTCGGCCAACCGATCGGTCAACGGAAGTGAATGATCCGGACTATGGAATTGAGACCAAAATAGCTCTTCCATCTTGTGATCCTTCTGGCTCTGGAAGTGCTCAACGGCATCAGCCGCACTTGCCGCTAAGTCCATATACGGATCCTCCGGACCCCACAGCTGGCCAAGTTGAGCATACTTTTGATCCGTAAACCGGCGACGCAACAGAAAAGGCTTGCCAGCCACAATATCTCCGGCCTGGCGCAGCTCCTCCTTCATAGCCCGCATTGCAGAACGGGCATCCTTGGCCTCGGCGGTGGCCTTCCCCAGGTCTTCCCGCTCTGATAAGTGCTCCTTTTCAAGAGCCTCATTACGGTCGGCAGCATCTTTTAATTTCACGGCCAATTCGGCCATCTTTTCCCTGCTTAGGCAGTGGGCAGCCTTTTAGGCTTTCAAATCCTCGGCCGCCCTCGAGGCAGCCGCATCACTCCTTCGGGCTTGCTCCTTAGCTTGAGCAAGTTCGGCCCGAAGGCTCTCCACAGCAGCAGCACCGTCTGTATCACAACATATATATTATCAGAGGCGGGCTTTGACCTCGTAAATAAAGCGACTGTGGAGAAATCATTTACCTTGCGACTTGTCAAGTCGCCGGTTGACAAGTGCGATGTCCGCATCCGCCACGTCAAGTTGCCGCATTAACTCGGCAACTCCACTAGTCCGGCTAGCCCTCGGAATATCCGCCACCTGCATAGGAACGATGACATACATTACTTGCGATTTTGATCCTCGGCACGCTGTCGCTTTCGACAACCTACCGAGTCTCAGGGGCTACTATCTATACAGGGCGCACTTTTATGTGCAAAACTGTCAAAAAAAAGGTGCGTCATTCTTGCGTACCTCAAATCCCGCCAGCAAACTCCTGGCGGCATTATGCAATCCGCTCTCGGCGGACGAAATCCTTCCAATCACCATACGCATCAAAGCGCGGTGATCTTCTGAGATGGATGCCCTCTCAAGCAGATTCTTCAGCTCTCCCGGCCAGATACTAGTGGGCGCCGAACTCTCCGGCCCCTCCGGACTCGGGGACACCCTCCGTGACGATACTTCAGGCTCGTCTGCCCTGTCCGGCGACGCAGCAGACGGAGGCGTTTCGCTCTCCATCATCTCCGGACGAAGATCCCCCGAAGACGAACTCATCTAAGAAGTCCGCAAATCCGAACTGCAAAACTTCGGTTATCCACAGAAGCACAAATGAAGGTATTTTCTTATTAATGAACTCCCCTTTTCCTACTCACGGCTCGCTAGAGGGCTGATCCTTTAGAGATGATTGTACGTCCGGGTTCTTCCCGGACGCCGGACCCCCCGGTGGAGATCTCTTCCCCCGTTTAGGGGCTTTGGCCTCCAGATCTTCGGAGGCGGTCCTATTCTCCCCCTGGAAGGAGGGGTTTTTGATTCCCCCCCTCTTCAGATGCCCCTTTGGGCGAAATAATAGCTCCTCTATTTTCCCCATCGCTCCCTTCTGCGGGCGCGACCTCCAACATTCTGACCAACACGGGCTCCAGTGCGGTCTCTAGGAGGGGAGCCGGACACCTTATCAGCTTCGATCGCGCTACCCACTCCTGATGAAGAGTAATGGGTCAGGAGGCGAACTCTAGAAAAGCATATAAACAGAACGTCCGGACTCTGAGCTATTTACCTGAGTATCCGGGCGATTGCAGCTTAGGCCTGCGTCCTCGGTTAATTCCGGACACGCTACCTGCGGTCCAAAGAACAACTTGTACATCTCCACGGGTGTCGCACCCATGAAGTGTTGGAGAACTCGAGGTCCCTCCGGATTGAACTCCCATCGACGGAGAGGACGGCGTTTGTAGGGCAGAAGACACCTGATTAGCATAACCTGCATCACCACGACCAGATTGATCTCCCTCGCCTGGAGGTCTCGAATCCGGCCCTGCAAGGAGGGCACGTCTTCGGGCGGCCCCCAATTGAGCCCTTGGTTGACCCACGACATCAGTCGGCGTGGAGGTCCCGGGCGGAATGAAGGCGGCGGCTTTTGCTTGCTGCCCTTCGGAGCGGTGATATAGAACCACTCCTGCTGCCACAGTCCGAGCTCCTCTTGGAAGGAGCCCTCGGGCCACGGGGCGTCGGCCCTTCTGGTTATGGCCGCCCCGCCGCACTCCGCTTGACGCCCCCCGATCATCTTCGGCTCCACATTAAAGGTCTTTAACCACAGGCCGAAGTGGGGAGTGACGCGGAGGAAGGCTTCGCAGACAATAATGAATGCGGAGATATGGAGGATGGACTCCGGAGCCAAGTCGTGAAAATCCAGCCCGTAGTAGAACATGAGCCCTCTCACGAAGGGGTCCGTCGGGAAGCCTAAACCCCGACGGAGGTGGGATACGAAGACAACGTATTCACCGGGCTCGGGGGCGGGCACGGCCTGCCCTTGGGCAGGCAACCTGTGCGAAATCTTGTAGGACAGGTACTTGGCCTCACGCAGCTTTAACACGTCCTCCTCCGTGACGGAGGAGGGCATCCACCGACCCTGGAGGTCGGAGCCGGACATGGTTGAGAATCCGAAGTGCTCGAATCTGGGGCTCTGGGTGTTGGAACTAGGAGCAAGGAGGAGATTCGATGCGAGCTTGAAGAAAAGAAATAAGCCTTGGTCCTCTTATAAAGGGGAAAAATACCAAGAGTCGTCTCCGTGACCGTTCGGGATTCACCTTCGATAGAGGAGGCGTGGCGACGGGCACGGTTGGGTTACCCACGCACGTATTGATGAGAATCCCGGAATATGGGGAACACGATCTCTGCTTCGACAAGACGTGCCAAGGAAACCGCTTCGCTAAACGTGCGGAGGTGGTATAATAAAAAACGATTCAAGTAAAAGCCTGGTAGCGGTGTGATGTCATACCGCATAATACGTCAGCAGATTGGACTTGTGTACATTTTATTCTCTCTACGGTGGAATGTGGAATTTATTTTGCAGAGCCGGACACTATCCTGGTGTTCATGATCTTCTCTGGATTATTCAAGGGAGGAACCCGCCTTGCAATGCCGAACATTATGCGCGCCAGACTTATCGTCATTGAAGCCTGGTTCAGGGGCTACTGAGGGAGTCCTGGACTAACACCCCCTAGTCCAGGACTCCCTCAGTAGCCCTTGAACCAGGCTTCAATGACGATAAGTCCGGCGCGCATAATGTTCGGCATTGCAAGGCGGGTTCCTCCCTTGAATAATCCAGAGAAGATCATGAACACCAGGATAGTGTCCGGCTCTGCAAAATAAATTCCACATTCCACCGAGAAAGAGAAATAAAAGACAGCCGAAGTGTAAAAATTTGAACGGAGGAAGGGGACGAACTCTTAGTCCGGCGCTAGGCATAGAATCTTCGGAGGCGGGATGCGTTCTTTGGCTCGAGTCGGTTATCCGACGCATTTCGTAGACGGTACGCTCCGCCGGTCAAGACTTGATCGATAATGAAGGGGCCCTCCCATTTAGGCTTGAGCTTGTCCTTTTTCTTGTCCGGCAGGCGTAGAACTAGTTCACCAACGTTGTAAGTCTTGGCCCGTACTTCTCTGCTTTGATATCTTCGGGCCTGCTGCTGATAGAATGCGGAACGAGCCTTGGCGACGTCGCGTTCTTCCTCCAATGTGTCCAAGCTGTCCTGCCGATCCAGCTCGGCCTCTCTTTCTTCGTACATGCGCACTCGAGGTGAGTCATGAATAATGTCGCAGGGCAGGACTGCCTCTGCGCCATAGACCATAAAAAATGGTGTGAATCCGGTAGTGCGGTTAGGCGTTGTCCGCAGCCCCCAGAGTACGGAGTCGAGCTCCTCGACACAGTGCATGTCAGATTTAGTAAGTGACCGCACTAGTCTGGGTTTAATGCCGCTCATTATTAGACCATTTGCTCGTTCCACTTGACCGTTGGTTTGAGGGTGATAGACTGAAGCGTAGTCGAGCTTGATGCCCATATTTTTGCACCATGACTTAACCTCGTTGGCTGTGAAGTTCGTGCCGTTGTCGGTGATGATGCTGTGGGGGACTCCGTAACGGTGTACTACCCCGGATATAAAGTCTATCACAGGTCCGGACTCTGCCGTTTCGACCGGTTTGGCCTCTATCCATTTGGTGAATTTATCCACCATGACCAATAGGTACCTTTGCTTGCGGGTTCCCCCTTTAAGGGGTCCAACCATATCAAGCCCCCAGACCGCGAACGGCCAGGTAATGGGTATAGTTTTGAGGGCGGTGGGCGGCATATGGCTCTGATTAGCAAAGAGCTGACAACCAACGCATTTCTGGAATAAGTCCTTGGCATCCGCCCGTGCCGTCGGCCAATAAAATCCTGTACGGAATGCCTTTCCTACAAGGGCCCGAGCTGCTGTGTGGTGTTCGCCTAGTCCGGCATGAATTTCAGCCAGGAGGTTTCGCCCTTCCTCTTCGGAGATACACCTTTGAAGGACTCCGGTTGTACTTTTCTTATAAAGTTCTCCCTCATGGACCTTGTAGGCTTTCGATCGCCGGACTATGCAGCGGGCCTCATTTTGGTCTTCGGGAAGTTCCTGCCTAAGCAAGTAGGCTAGGAATGGTTCTGTCCATGGGGCAATTACTGCCATTATGTCGTGGGCTGAAGGTGTTATGTCATCGGCCGAATCGCCGATTGGCGCGGTTTTTTCCGGTTTGTCACCTCCGGGCTCCTCTTCCCATAGTACGGATGGCTTGAGGAGCCATTCCAGGAAGATATTTGGAGGGACAGCGTCACATTTCACACTGATGCATGCCAGTACGTCGGCCGCTTGGTTATTATCTCGGGCTATGTGATGGAATTCGTGTCCTTCAAACCGGGCTGACATTTTTAGGACAGCGTTGCGATATGCTGCCATTTTCGGATCCTTCGCGTCAAAGTCTCCATTTATTTGGGATATTGCAAGGTTTAAATCCCCGCGCACCTCTAGGCGTTGAATGCCCATGGAGACTGCCATCCGGAGACCATGTAACAGGGCCTCGTATTCGGCTGCGTTGTTGGAGTCCGTGTACATTATTTGAAGTACATACTGTACTGTGTCCCCGGTTGGGGACATCAATACGACGCCAGCCCCCAGTCCGGCCAACATTTTAGAGCCGTCGAAATGCATAGTCCAATTGGAGTATGCGCCGTACTCTTTAGGGAGTTCGGCTTCGGTCCATTCGGCGACAAAGTCAGCCAAGACTTGTGACTTTATAGCTCGCCGAGGTTTGTAAGTTATATCGAATGGTAAGAGCTCAATGGCCCATTTTGCAATCCTGCCCGTTGCGTCGCGGTTATTTATAATGTAATTGAATGGTACTTCAGAGGCTACTGTTATCGAACACTCTTGAAAGAATTTTCGGAGCTTCCGGGATGCCATGAACACCGCATACGCTATCTTCTGATAGTGTGGGTAACAGGACTTGCAGGCAGTTAATACAATGGATACACAGTACACTGGTTTTTGAAGAGGGAATTTGTGCCCTTCTGTCTCTCGTTCGACGACGAGTACCGCGCTTACAACTTGATGCGTTGCTGCGATGTATAACAACATTGGTTCGCCCAGATTGGGCGCAGCTAGGATTGGATTTGTTGCCAATATGGCCTTTATTTCTTCGAGTCCGGCAGTGGCAGCATCCGTCCATTCGAAGTGTTCGGTGCGCCTGAGGAGGCGATAGAGAGGCAATGCCTTTTCTCCTAGACGGGAGATAAAGCGGCATAAAGCTGCCATGCATCCTGTTAATTTTTGTATCTGTTTGAGGTCTTTTGGAATATCCAACTGTGACAGAGCTCGGATTTTAGTCGGGTTTGCTTCAATTCCTCTACCGGATACAATGAAGCCCAGCAGCTTTCCGGCCGGTATGCCGAAAACGCATTTTTCCAGATTCAGCTTGATGTCATATGCTCTAAGATTGTCGAATGTGAGCCTCAAATCGTCTACTAGAGTTTCGACGTGTTTTGTTTTGACAACTACGTCGTCTATGTATGCCTCGACTGTTTTGCCGATCTGGGTGGCCAGACATGTTTGAATCATGCGCTGATATGTTGCGCTGGCGTTTTTAAGTCCGAAGGGCATCGTGTTGAAGTAGAATGGTCCGTATGGAGTGATGAATGCCGTTGCGGCTTGGTCTGCTTCCGCCATCTTGATTTGATGGTAGCCAGAGTATGCGTCGAGGAAGCACAACGAATCGTGCCCTGCGGTAGCATCGATAATTTGGTCGATGCGGGGGAGAGGGAAGGGATCCTTTGGGCAAGCCTTATTGATGTCTTTAAAATCGACACAGAGGCGCCAGGATTTGTCCTTCTTTGGTACCATTACCAGATTTGCTAGCCAATCCGGATGTTTGATATCTCTGATGAATCCGGCTTCCAATAGTTTGGCTAGCTCTTCTCCCATTGCCTGTCTTTTGGGTTCGGAAAATCGTCGAAGAGCCTGTTTGACTGGCTTAAATCCTTTTAGGATGTTTAGGCTGTGTTCTGCCAACCGGCGTGGGATTCCGGGCATATCCGAAGGATGCCAGGTGAAGATGTCCAAATTTTCCCGAAGGAATTCGCGCAGTGCGGGATCTACTTCGGGGTTCAATTGTGCCCCAATGGAGGCCGTCTTTGTTGGGTCCGTTGGGTGGACCTGGAATTTTATGATTTCATCTTCTGGTTTGAAGGAGGTGGACTTGGATCTTTTATCGAGTATCACATCGTCCCTGTTCACCGTAGAGCGTAGCGCGGTGAGTTCTTCTACTGCTAAGGCTTCGGATAGTGCCTCCAGGGCTAGTGCGGCTGTTTTGTTTTCGGCGCGGAGTGATTATTCCGCCGGGCCCGAGCATTTTGAGCTTCATGTACCCATAATGAGGTACTGCTTGGAAAATTGTGAATGCCTCTCGTCCTAATATAGCGTGATATCCGCTGTTGAACGGGGCCACTTGGAACGTGACTTCTTCGGATCTGTAATTGTCCGGCGAGCCGAACACCACATCGAGTGTGATTTTTCCGGTGCAGCGCGCTTCCCGGCTAGGGATTATTCCTCTGAAGGTTGTGCTGCTTCGCTCAATACGGCTCCAGTCTATTTCCATTTTTTGAAGAGTTTCCTCATATATGAGGTTTAGTCCGCTGCCGCCATCCATGAGGACCTTTGTAAGCCGAAAGCCGTCCACTATGGGACTAAGCACCAGTGTGGCTGGTGCTCGAGCTGTTCGGAATTTAGGTTCATCGCTGGCGTTGAAGTTGATGGCTGTGTCGCTCCATGGATTGGCTGTTGCTACTTGGTAGACTTCGGCGAGGCCACGGATTGTTCGTTTTCGCATATTATTTGATGCGAAGGTCTCGAAGACTGTTGATACCGTACCGGTATTGTTGGAGTGGTTTCCCAGGGCTAGAAGCTCCTCGCCACTTTTGGCCACCTGCCGTAGTATCCAACATGCTCGAAGGCTATGAGTTGGGACGGCGCCCTCTATACTATGAAGCTTACAGGGTCCATTGAGCCATCCCTCCAGTACGGTTCCGTGCCCTTTATGCGGTTTTTGCTTTTTGGTTTTTGCATCTAGGGCCTGAGTGTGATGCACCCTTTTGTTGCGGACTGGGGTTGTGTTCGGGGCCGGATTATCCCAAAATTGGTTTTCAGTTTTCCGGAAACTCTCCATCGCACAGTACTTTCGTACTATGGATGCCAAATCGGCGAAACGTATAATTTTACGACGACCGATGGCGTTCAATATTCCCTTGTCCGTGCAATTATTGCAAAATATTGAGATTGCGTTTTCCTCTCGGCAATCCTTTATCCTGTCCATAACCAGGAGGAATCTGGCCCAGTAGTGATGTACTGTTTCAGCGGGCTCTTGCCATATTAGAGATAGATCGCATATGTCTGGGCGGGTGGGTGGACTAAAATCCGGATCCCTGCCCATCTTGGGGCTTAAAGGCCGAGGAGTTTCCGAATTCGGAAGCTTGGATTGCTGGACACGATCCAGCGAGTCCGGAATGATGCATGATTGTAAGTTCAATGCTCGATCGAAATCCGTCCCTCCGCGGAAATCCGGCATGGAGGGTTCGGGAATCCAGACGTGACTAGTTTTCAATATAGGCGAAGAGTCGCCGCATTGCTCCTCCACCACTGCGACGTGGTGGGTGGCCTGGGGAGAGTTAATCTCTCTCAGATCGGTTTTAAGCCCAATCTGATTGTAGTCTATAGCGACTCCCAGGGCGGCGATGCGATCCAAGAGCTCGTTAACAGACGAGAGATCTATCGGATCCAACTGCTCGGCAGATTCCGAGCTGACACGAAGATTGCTTTTGATGACTTGAGAAGTCATTGTCGAAGCAGTGGCCGGACAGGCGGTCATAAGAAAGCCACCTAGCCGGATAGTTTGGCCGGCAGCCAAGGCCCCTTTGGCGAAAATACCGTCTTTGAAGACGGGTGGAGGAATCCTTCCTATCGGTGACGACACAGAGGAACTCTCAATGAAAGCACCAATGTCGGTGTCAAAACCGGCGGATCTCGGGTAGGGGGTCCCGAACTGTGCGTCTAGGCGGCTGGTAACTGGAGACGAGGGACACGATGTTTTACCCAAGTTCGGGCCATCTCGATGGAGGTAAAACCCTACATAGATCAAGGAGGCTAAACCCAAAAGCTAGCCTATGGTATGATTGTTGTAATGTATGTTGTGTCCTATGGACTAAAGCCCTCCGGTTTATATAAACACCGGAGGAGGCTAGGGTTACACAGAGTCGGTTACAATGGTAGGAGATCTACATATCCATATCGCCAAGCTTGCCTTCCACGCCAAGGAAAGTCCCATCCGGACACGGGACGGAGTCTTCAATCTTGTATCTTCGTAGTCTTGGAGTCCGGGGGACGATGATAGTCCGGCTGTCCGGACACCCCCTAGTCCAAGACTCCCTCAGTGACCGCATCTACACTAAGCATCCAACCCTTCCCCCGGCGGACGTGATTGGCCCGGATGTTGGAGATGTGGCCACAGTCATTTTGTGTGAGAGAGTGTGAAGAGAGCAACCCCAGGAAGCAACCGTGTAGGCTCGTCCTGGCTATGTATATAGTGGAGCGGTTTCCTTTTCTCTCCATATGAACCTATTTATATTGCGTACGTGCTGTCGTGGGAGCAAGTCTGACAGCAAGAATAGGGAGTTCATAGGAGGAGGCAAGGTCTTAGCTACGGCGAGGTTGTACATGTAAGATTTACGAGTTCAGGCCCTTCACGGAGGAAGTAATAGCCCTACGTCTAGGTTCCCGGAGGCTTGGTCGAATGGATTATGCGTGAAAGTTACTGGGGGTGCGAACCCTTGTGCCAGAGGAGGGGGGGTGGCTTATATAGAGTGTGCCGGACCCCTCTAGCCCTCAGTTACACAGGGTTCAATGTATGTTAAGACAAGGCGTTACTGGTAACGCTAGCTATAAAGGACTGTAAATGACCTTTAAGACTACAGAGTGAATGCCTGACTATTGCCATCCTGGGTGGCTTTAGATCTTCTGTATTCCGAGTGATTCTTTGTATGGTCGAATTTCTCTATCTTGGTCGAGTGGAATACGGATATCCAAGTGGTATATCTGGTCGAGTGGATTGCACTCTAAGGTGATTTCAATTGGTATCTTCGGTTGTACTTTGAATATCTTTGACTCTAGGGTAGTGTCCTTGGGTAGGGTGTTTAGGTTAGGCCTATGACCCTACCCAAGGTACATGTCATCGTCATTAGCCCCCAAATGGATTGAGGTCCGAATGATAAAAGTGTTGAAGTTGGTTCCGACTCGATTCCATGCCTCGGAGGTATTCCAACGAAGTCTGGGAATCATGCTGAAGCGTCAACCTTGTTTCAGTCGCCTTGATCAATTCAGAGGTCGTTGAGTCAATTACGCTGATAATCTTCGAGTGTTGTTCTGGTGCAAAATCTTTGGCTCGATTGGTTGCTCTGCGGTTCCTGGATCTAACGGGATTCAAAATTTTGGAGAAGCGCGCGGGACGGAGCGTGCCGTAGAAATCGGAGTGGTTAGACAGGGGCGCCTGAGCGGATATTGTGGGATATGACAGGATCGCTCAGGCCCACGAGTCAGCTACTCGGAAACAGGCCTATAAAAGGCGTCGAGGCTGATGCGATGCACAGTGCACCTCATTCTCTCTCTCTTTCCTCTGCTCCTCCACCATGCGCTCCTCTGCTCTTGACGCTCCCGCTTGGCCCGTGCGCACTCCACCGCAATGGGGAAGGACAAGACGGCGGCCTTGGAGCACGCTAAGAAGGCGACAGCGACAGTGAAGGGCAAGAAGATGGCTCAGGGGACGTCATCGCGGTCTGGTCTGCCGCCAGGCTGGATCCAGGACGACTGGATCCGCTCCATTTTCGAGCAGGATGATATGGAGAGGCTTGCTGAGGACGGCTCTTGATTGCTGTTGGATCTTGGAGGCTGCCGGTGGGGAATCTGAGCCTCAGCCGCATGAGGGTGAGCATGTCCTCCTCACCACCCATGTCGATCGAGGTTTTTATCTTCCTCCGCACCCGTTCTTTAGGGGTTTCTTGAACTTCTTCGGTGCCCAAATCCACCATTTCCCCCGAACACAATCACGTATCTTGCTACTTTCATCTCGTTGTGCGAAAATTTCCTGGGTTGCCAACCACACTGGGTCTGTTCAAGCATATCCTCACATGTCGATCTCAGTCGGTGAAGAAAGCCCATCCGACTGATGAAAAGACGCATGTAATTCAGATGTGCGGGGGTTTAGGGATTCAAAGCAGAGGTAGAAGTACTTTCCCTTCCATGACCCTTCTTGAGTCAGTCCGGGGATGGCAGTCGACCTAGTTCTACTGCAAGGACGTCCCGACTCCTAGCTAGTCGACAGGTCTCCCCCCTTTCACTATGGTGCGACTCCGCCAACCTTCTTCATTGACTGTGACCCCAGAGGAGAAAGGCGAGGTGTCGGTGGGAAACGACACCTATGGGATCACAAGAATCCCTACTATGGTTGCGAGGCGCGGGGTTGTGAGAAGAGCAAGATTAGTAATTGACACGGGGACCGTTTACCTAGGTTCGGGCCGCGAGGATGCGTAAAACCCTAGTCCTGCTTGGTGGATGTATTGAGTGTTCTTGCGCTCTCGAACTAGGTACGAGTGTTATGAGGTTCGAAAGAGCCGAATCCTTTTCCTGTACGCCATGGGCCTCCTTTTATAGGCGAAAGGGGCTGCGACAGTGGCACACAGGAGGTGGAAAGGCCTACAGTATTGCGAGCTTATCGCCCGTATTATAGGACAAGATGCATTTAATGCATGGCCTAGGTTTCCTTCACTTTATCGGGGACGGGAGCGAGACCCTTCCCATCCGTCGCCGCTCCTCCTCACTTCGACACGCGCCCTGGCCAGCGATGCATGCGGTGCCATGTAGGCAGGCAAGTAGCTGAGGTGGGGCGGTGGTGGAGCCTCCACGAAGATCTGGATGTCGCCACGCAGGTGCCTGCTATGTTGGCCTGGAAGCTGCATGTTGCCACGCAGGTGCCTGCCCAGCTGGTTAGGCTGGCAGCTGCACGTGAACGGCGGCGAGGATTTAGTTGGTGCGGGCCTGGCAGTGGCCCTGCTGTTGCCTCTGTCAAGGGTCTTGTCGGGTGGCCCGGCAAGGGTCTTGCCAGGTGTCCCGGCAAGGGTCTTGCCGTGGCGCGCTGGCGTCCCTGGCAAGGATCTTGCTGGGGGGTCTTGTGGGTTTCTTCGGTAAGGGCCTTTGGTGAGAATTGTTGCCTCTCAACCCCCATCTGATCTTGAGCATTCTATGTCTTCACAAAGATCTGCATGCCACCATGGAGGTGCCTCCCTAGCCCTGGTCCAACGTGGTTGCTGGCGTTGGAGACTGTGGCTTGAGGGTGGCCTGCTCCGCTGGTGTGGGCGAGCTGCCCTAGCAAGGGGCTTGCCGGGGCTGTGGAGGCTGCCTCCGGCAAGGGCCTTGCCGGGGAAACCTTCTTCGCCCATCTGCACTTTGTGACCCTGGTCCTTGATGTTGCCTTGTTAGTCTCGAGCCTTCGGCTTCTCTCCGGCTTCCCTCCTTTGCCCTACAATGTGTGGCCACGGCGCGTGGCTCTGACTGCCCGTGCATAAGTAAATGGGTCAAAAGGAGATCCCCTACTTTTGTACACCGATAGGAGCCCCCGGGCCTGGGCCACACATAAGTGCGACACGTTGTTGGGCCAGGCCCAGAATGGTGCGCGGGCAGGCGGAGCGGATTTTACCGTGGGAACTGCTCCATCTGTTGCGCTTCCCCACGACCTGCGTTGAGCGCGCGACGTGGGGGTCGTGCGCGCGTGCGTGACAGAAGCATGCTGGCATCATCCTGTGGTGGATAGTAAAGAGGCGGCTTGCGTGTCTCTTCGAGACCGCGGGGTCGCTGCTCATTTACTGCCCCCACTTGGGAACCGTCGCTCCACGCGTCCTACCACGCCCATCCCCCATGCCACGTTCATTGCATGCACGATGCAGAGCGAATCACAGGCGCGCGGGATGTGGGAAGTCGCGCGTGTGTGCGTGGGTCGATTCCCACGCGCCTTCAATGGAGCAGGGAGGGCGGTCGACGGCCCCGCTTGCTGTTACTTCAACGGGCCGGATTGGCCGAGGGGGGGCGGCCGAGCCTCGCTCCCGCCCCTTTATAAAGAGGGAAGCGGGAGGAACAATGCCTCTACTTTCTTCGCCATTTGCCTCTCCCCATCTCTGCTTCCTCCTTTCTTCTACCATGGTGAGGGGGCGTGGAGACGCTTCATCGGTGGTGGGGAGGGTCTCGGCTAGACAGCGCATCGCTCCTCCCCAAGAGCTCGTAGCGGCGGAGCCAGCCGCTAGAGGGAGGGGGAGGGGGAGAGGTCGAGGCCATTGTGGTGGTCGAGGGAGAGGAGGACGGGGCGGCAGATCAGCCTCGCCTCCACCAGCGGCCCCTCCTCCGATGGAGGGCCACGTCGGGGACAATCCTTGCGAGTTCTTCCTCAGCCTGCGCCATCTGCCGCGACGTCATCTTTGCCTCCCGACCCCATTTGCATGGGAGATGGAGCTGGATCTACCGCAGGCATTTGCGGCTGCATATGAGGGGTTGTGGGAACAACAACACATGGGTCGACGTCGAGTTCCCTGCCCCTCACGTCATGTATCTCCACCGAGGGTGGAAGACCTTTGCCCGCGTCCACAGCTTGACGGTGGGGCTCGTTCTCTTCTTCAAATTAAAGGAGAACGGTCTCCTCTCCGTCAAGGTCTTTGGAGATCTTGGAACTCGCTTGAAGTGCTGCGTGGAGAGCTCCTCCTCCGACGGGAACACTTCCTCGAGCGGGAGTGATGAGGAGAACAGCGGGGCAGATGACGGGGACGAGTCTGACTAGGTGTCGGACAACCCGTGCCTGGGCGGGTGCGGCAGCAGCAGCATCTGCACCTGGCCGCTCCTCTGGTGGGACCCGCCAGGGGAGGGGCCATCTCCTTGGACTTCTCGGGGCCTCCCCCTTGGGCGGCTGTCGTAGGGAGGCCGGGGAAGGCGAAGAAGGCGGGTGGCGGGCCGTCACGTCGGAATACGCAGGCACCGACGCCTTCGTCGACAGACCGCTGCCTCATCTTCCAGCTCTTTCTCCGGCGCCACCACCACCGACCCTCTCCTAGGCGACGGCCGACACGTTTTCTGGATGTCTTCTGCTGCTCGTACCTCTTCTAGGCACCCCTTTTGCCCTTCTGCTTTCTTGTTCCATTTCCTGAGGAGAGGGACAAGAAAGGGATTACGGGCATCTTATCTCTTTTTAGTCTTGTAAGACTTCGGGCCTTTGTTAACTTTAGAACTTGTAATCCCCTTGCTCATGTTTTTCATTTCGTATGAACTGTACCTGTATGGAATGTTTTTTAATGAAAAAGGGATGTTTGTCGGGTCTTTTCGTTTGCGGGTGGAACCCACGACAAGGAGCGAATCCTCGTTATTTGTTAAGATAAACGTTTTCTTCACCCGGCAACAGGCCTTGCCGTCCCCCACTTCGCTCGACCTTTCTCACACCCTTGGCGGAGGCAGGGATGAGGTGGGCTTATACTCCTCATTCCATTTCCTAGCCGCTGCGACTACGACCATATCCAGACCCAGGAGATAATCCTTGTATTCGGAGAAAAGGGAGCACGGTAGCCTAGAAATAAAACGAGGTTTCACATATCCGAGTCCATAACGAAACGCATGACAGAGGATAGTGAACTTATCTGGATCTGCAGCCCTCGGCGACCTTGGCCTGCCGCGGATGGATCCTTGTTCTTGCAGCCCCCGGCAACTCTAGCTTGCCGGGGCCTGGATGCCGGTCCGCCCCCTTTCTTCCAAAATAGCTCGGCAAGAATACTTATGTGTCCTGCGAACCAAAGAAGACAGAGAAGAACAAAGAGACGCGCACTTGACCTCTGAGCTAGGGGTTAGCCACTGCCTAGCACTATCAACCCTAACCAAGGAAGAGACTCAACCTAGCATGCATGCTATGACTTAGGGCACCAGCACTTCGTTCATTTATGCTCAGGTTCTACGCCTGGCTTTGTACAAAGAGTTACATGCCTTGCTGGCAAGGATTGTACAAAAAGGTGGCTTGCCGGGAGGCCCGGCAGCCGCGCCTTATCGGTAAAACTTGCGGAGATGCTCGATGTTCCAGGAATTGCTCACTGGAATGGCATCTTCGGTCTCCAGCCGGACTGCGCCGGGCCTGGTGACTCGTGTTACACGATAAGGGCCTTCCCACTTCGGCGTCAACTTGTTGGAATTCTTGGCTGACTGAATGTGCCGAAGAACAAGGTCACCTTCCTCAAAGCTTCGGGCATGAACCTTGCGGCTATGGTAGCGGCGCAAGGCTTGCTGGTAGCGTGCTGCTCTCACAGCCACCCGGAGACGATCTTCCTCAAGGAGCGTTGCGTCGTCTTGCCGCAATCGCTCTTGCTCAAGCTCATCGTAAGCGAGCACTCGAGGTGACTCTTATATGAGTTTCGTGGGGAGAACTGCTTCTGCACCGTAGACCAGGGCAAAGGGTGTCTGGCCGGTGGCTTGATTTAGCATCGTTCTGATCGACCAAAGAACCGCCGACAACTCATCAATCCAGTGCCTTCCACTCTTGCGCAGCCTGTCAAAAGTCTTCGTTCTTAAACCTCGCAGAACTTCAGCATTTGCTCTCTCCGCTTGGCCGTTGCTCAGTGGGTGTGCCACGGAAGCAAAAAGACCCTGCTGCCGATGTCCTCAATGTATTGCATGCAGGCATGGCTTGTGAACTGTGTGTCGTTGTCGGTGATGATCGTGTTGGGCACCCCAAAACGGCACACCAGTCCCTTGAAGAACTTGATGGCTGACCGCGCCGTCACCTTCCTCACTGCTTCCACCTCTGGCCACTTTGTGAACTTGTCGATTGCAACGTACAAGTACTCAAAGCCCCTGATAGCATGGGGGAAAGGGGCCCAATATGTCGAGCCCCCTGACCGAGAAGGGCCAAGAGAGAGGGATAGTTTGAAGGGGTTGAGCTGGTTGATGAAGTTTCTTCGAATGGAACTGGAACGCTTCACACTTAGTTACTAGTGCTGTCGCATCCTGGAGGGCGGTGGGCCAGAAGAAACCTTGCCGGAAAGCCTTTCCGGCAAGGGCCCTCGACCCTATGTGGGAGCCACATATGCCTCCATGTATCTCTGCCAACAACTTTAGTCCTTCCTCCCGGGAGATGCACTTCAATTTCACCCCATTCGGTCTCTTTCTGTACAATACGTTATCAACGAATTGGTACAGAGCAGACCGGCGGGCTACTCTTTCTGCCTCTTCCTGCTCCTTAGGAAGCTCTCCTTTTTGGAGCAATCGGACAGTGTGTTGCGCCCATGCCGGAGCCTGTGGCTCAAAGACAAGGACCAAAGGCATCTCTTCTGCCACGGGAGCGGCCGTCTCTACGGCCATGACCTGAGGCCTTGCCAGAGTCGGTTGCCCCGCGGCAGGATCGGCGTCCACGGCAACATCTTCGCTGGCGGCTCCGAGGAGCTCGGTGGGGAAGTACTTGCCGGAGCCTAGCTTCCTCCGCTTGTTCTGCCCGGTTGACGGCTCAACGGATGGTTGGGTTAACTGAAGCACAAAAGTACCTGGTTCCACAGGTAGCTTGACGGCAGCGCGCTTTGACAGGTAGTCGGCAATGTCGTTCTCCATCCGAGGGACATGCTCCGTTGTATACCATCAAAGCGCTCCTCCAGTATCCTCACCTCATCTACATAAGCTTCCATCAATGGGCTTTGATAATCCTTGTTGATTTGCCTGATGACGAGCTGCGAGTCGCCCCTAACGATGAGCTTTTTAACTCCGAGGTCCGTCGCGATCCTGAGACCAGCAAGCAAACCCTCGTACTCGGCGGTGTTGTTGGTCGACATCTCCCGGGGGAAGTGCATCTGGATGACATACTTGAGGTGCTCCCCGGTGGGTGCGACAAGCAGCACACCAGCACCGGCGCCTTGCAGCAAGAAGGCACCATCAAAGTACATGATCCAGTTGCGGCTCATTTCCTTGCCGGGGAGGGTGGTCTCCTGCACCTCTACGTCGGGCGTCGAGGTCCATTCTGCAACAAACTCCACCAAGACTCTGCTCTGAATCATCGAGGTGCTCTTGAACTTTAAACCGAAACTCGACAACTCCAGGGCCCATTCCACGATCCTCCCCGCTGCATCTGGGTTATGCAGTATCTGTTGCAATGGGAGGCGGGTGACCACCATGATCTCGTGCGCTTGGAAATAATGGTGGGGCTTCCTCGGGGCCATAAGAAGGCCGAAGAGCAGCTTTTGCACACCTGAGTAGCTCGACCTAGCCCCTGCAAGAGGGAGCTGACGAAGTAAACTGGGTGTTGTACCATTTTCTTCTTCTGTGCCTCTTCACCCAGTCGCATGGGCCCTGTCGCACTAGCGTCAGCCTCTGCCGGGGACTCAGTCTTGCCGGGATCGAGCCCTGCCGGAGAGGGTTCCGGCTCGCCATCTGTTGACTTTGCCGCTGTCGCTGCCGCTGCCTCCTTGTCGACCTCTCTCTGCGCCACTAGTGCGGCACTGACCACCTGATTTGTTGCCGCTAGATACAGCAGCAACGGTTCTTGTGGTTTGGGCGCAACCAGCACTGGGTAGAGGAGAGGTATTTCTTCAAATCCTGCAGCGCTGCCTCGGCTTCTGGGGTCCACTCCACTGGCCCTGCTTTCTTCAAGATCTTGAAAAAAGGAAGGGCACGCTCCACGGACATGGAGATGAATCGGCTCATGGCGGCAACGCAACTGCTACGTCTTGAGCTTGCGTTGGTTTTCCTCGAAGAGGAGAGGGTGATGCAGCAATAGTAGCGTAAGTATTTCCCTCAGTTTTCGAGAACCAAGGTATCAATCCAGTAGGAGGCTCCTCAAAAGTCCCACGCACCTACACAAACAAACAAAGAACTCGCAACCAACGCAATAAAGGGGTTGTCAATCCCTTCATGGCCACTTGCGAAAGTGAGATCTAATAAAGATAGTATGATAAGATAAATATATTTTTGGTATTTTATAATATAGATGCAAAAAGTAAAGATACAAATAAAAGTACATTGAAAGCAAATATGATAAAAGATAGACCCGGGGGCCATAGGTTTCACTAGTGGCTTCTCTCAAGATAGCATAAGTATTACGGTGGGTCAACAAATTACTGTCGAGAAATTGATAGAAAAGAAAATAGTTATGAGATTATCTAGGCATGATCATGTATATAGGCGTCACGTCCGCAACAAGTAGACCGACTACTGCCTGCATCTACTACTATTACTCCACACATTGACCGACTCCTGCCTGTATCTAGAGTATTAAGTTCATAAGAACAGAGTAACACATTAAGCAAGATGACATGATGTCGAGGGATAAACTCAAGCAATATGATATAAACCCCATCTTGTTATCCTCGATGGCAACAATACAGTACGTGCCTTGCAACCCTTTCTGTCACTGGGTAAGGACACCGCAAGAATGAACCCAAAGCTAAGCACTTCTCCCATGGAAAGAAAGATCAATCTAGTAGGCCAAACCAAACTGATAATTCAAAGAGACTTGCAAAGATAACTCAATCATACATACAAGAATTCAGAGAAGATTCAAATATTATTCATAGATAAACTTGATCATAAACCCACAATTCATCGGATCTCGACAAACACACCACAAAAAGAGTTTACATCAAATAGATCTCCACAAGAGAGGGGGAGAACATTGTATTGAGATCCGAAAAGAGAAAAGAAGCCATCTAGCTAATCACTATTGACCCGTAGGTCTGTGGTACACTACTCACAACTCATCGGAGGGGCAAGGATGTTGATGTAGATGCCCTCCGTGGTCGATTCCCCCTCCGGCAGAGTGCCGGCGAAGGCTCCAAGATGAGATCTCACGGATACAGAAGGTTACGGTGGTGGAAATTGTGTTTCGTCTGCTCCCTGGATGTTTTTGGGGTACGTATGCTTATATAGGAGGAAGAAGTACATCGGTGGACGCCCGAGGGGCCCACGAGACAGGGGGCACGCCCTATAGGGGGGTGCACGCCCTCCTCTCTCGTGGAAGCTTTGGCTGCTTCTTGACTTGCACTCCAAGTCCTCTGGATCACGTTCGTTCCAAAAATCACGCTCCCGAAGGTTTCATTCCGTTTGGACTCCGTTTGATATTCCTTTTCTTCGAAATACTGAAACAGGCAAAAAAACAGCAATATGGGCTGGGCCTCTAGTTAGTACGTTAGTCCCAAAAATGATATAAATATGTAAAATAAAGCCCATAAACATCCAAAGGGGGTAATATAATAGCATGGAACAATCAAAAATTATAGATACATTGGAGACGTATCAAGCATCCCCAAGCTTAATTCCTGCTCGTCCTCGAGTAGGTAAATGATAAAAAGCGAATTTTTGATGTGGAATGCTACCTAGCATAATTCGTAATGCAATTTTCTCTATTGTGGCATGAATGTTCAGATCCAAATGATTCAAAATAAAAGTTCATATTGACAAAAGAAATAGTAACACTTCAAGCATACAAATCAAAGTAATCATGTCTTCTCAAAATAATATGGCAAAAGAAAGTTCATCCCTACAAAATCATATAGGCTATGCTTCATTTTCGTCACACAAAGATGTTCCCAACTTCTATACCCCCGATGACAAGCCAAGCAATTGTTTCATACTTAAATAATCTCAAACTTTTTCAACCTTCACGCAATACATGAGCGTGAGCCATGGATATAGCACTATGGGTGGAATAGAATATGATGATGGGGATTGTGTGGAGAAGACAAAAAAAGAAAGTCTCACATTGATGAGGAAAATCAACGGGCTATGGAGATGCCCATCAATTGATGTCAACATGAGGAGTAGGGATTGCCATGCAACGGATGCACTAGAGCTATAAAAGAATGCTCAACAAAAGAAAACTAGTGGGTGTGCGTCCAACTTGCTTGCTCACGAAGACCTAGGGCATTTGAGGAAGCCCATCGTAGGAATATACAAGCCAAGTTCTATAATGAAAAATTCCCAATAGTATGAAAAAGACAACTTATGAGACTCACTATATGAAAAACATGGTGCTACTTTGAAGCACAAAAATATGAGACTCACTACATGAAGATCAAGGTGCTAGTTTGAAGCACAAGTGTGGAAAAAGAGATAGTAACATTGCCCTTTTTTATTTTTCTTTTTTTTTCTTTTTTTTGGGCCTTTTTTTCTTTTGGCTTTTCTTCTCTTTTTTTCTTTTCTTTTCTTTGGGCAATGCTCTAATAATGATGATCATCACACTTTCATTGATTACAATAAATGAATTACAACTCGAAACTAGAACAAGATATGACTCTATATGAATGCCTCCGGCGGAGTACCGGGATGGTGCAATGAATCAAGAGTGACATGTATGAAAAATAATGCACGGTGGCTTTGCCACAAATACGATGTCAACTACATGATCATGCAATGGCAATGTGACAAAAGTAAAGTATGTCATGATGATGATGATGAACGGAACGGTGGAAAGTTGCATGGCAATATATCTCGGAATGGCTATGGAAATGGCATAATAGGTAGGTATGGTGCTGTTTTGAGGAAGATATAAGGAGGTTTATGTGTGATAGAGAATATCGTATCACGGGGTTTGGATGAACCGGCGAAGTTTGCACCAACTCTCAAGGTGAGAAAGGGCAATGCATGGTACCGAAGAGGCTAGCAATGGCGGAAAGGTAAAAGTGCGTATAATCCATGGACTCGACATTAGTCAAAAGAACTCATATACTAATTGCAAAAATTTAGAAGTCATCAAAAATCAAGTACTACACGCATGCTCCTAGGGGGATAGATTGGTAGGAAAAGACCATCGCTCGGCCCCGACCGCCACTCATAAGGATGCACAAACCAGGTACATTTCATGTTTCAAATTTGTTACACAACTTTAACCATACGTGCATGCTATGGGACTTGCTAACTTCAACACAAGCATTATTTAAATTCATAATCACCCAACTAGCATGACTTTAATATCACTACCTCCATATCTCAAAACAATTATCAAGTATCAAATTGATCATAGCATCCAATTCACGTCCTATGATAGTTTTTATTATACCCAACTTGGATGCCTACCATTCTAGGACCAATTTTATAACCATAGAAAATACCATGCTGTTCTAAAACACTCTCAAAATAATATAAGTGAAGCATGACAGACTAGTAATTTCTAAAAAAATAAGTCA
The DNA here is from genome assembly GCA_963921465.1 of Triticum timopheevii. NCBI lineage: Eukaryota > Viridiplantae > Streptophyta > Magnoliopsida > Poales > Poaceae > Triticum > Triticum timopheevii. The sequence goes on from OY997272.1 coordinate 119,146,895, forward strand.
CCACCGTGCTCTAAAAGATATAAGTGAAGCACTAGAGCAAAAATTATCAAACTCAAAAGTTATAAGTGAAGCACATAGAGTATTCTAGCAAATTATAATCAAATATGCTTCTCCCAAAAGGTGTGTACAGCAAGGATGATTGTGGTAAACTAAAAAGCAAAGACTAATATAATACATGACTCTCCAAGCAAAACACATATCATGTGGCGAATAAAAATATAGCTCCAAGTAAAGTTACCAATGAACGAAGACAAAAGAGGGGATGCCTTCCCGGGGCATCCCCAAGCTTAGGCTTTTGGCTATTCTTGAATATCTTGGGGTGCCTTTGGCATCCCCAATCTTAGGCTCTTGCCACTCCTTATTCCATAGTCCATAAAAGCTTTACTCAAAACTTGAAAACTTCACAACACAAAACTCAACAGGAAATCTTATAAGCTCCGTTAGTGAAAGAAAACAAAACCACCACATAAGTTACAGTAATGAAATCATTATTTATTTATTTTGGTGTTAAACCTACTGTGTTCCAACTTCTCTATGGTTTATAAACTATTTTACTAGCCATAGATGCATCAAAATAAGCAAACAACACACGAAAAACAGAATCTGTCAAAAACAGAACAGTCTGTAGCAATCTGTAACTAACGCAAACTTCTAGAAATCGAAAACTCCTACCAAAATAGGAAGTCCTGGAAAATTTGTTTATTGATCAGAGGCAAAAAGAATCAACGCAAAATCACGTTTCTGTGATTTAACAAAATTATATTCGTGCGTGCAAAGTTTCTGTTTTTCAGCAGAATCAAATCAACTATCATCATAGGTTATCCTATAGGTTCTACTTGGCACAAACACTAGGTAAAAACACATCTAAATAGAAGGTAGATGCAAGATATATTACTAAACAGGAGCAAAAACAAAAAACATAAAGAAAATTGGGTTGCCTCCCAACTAGTGCTATCGTTTAACACCCCTAGGTAGGCATAAAAGCGAAGATAGATCTAAGTACTGCCATCTTTGGCACTTGGAGAGGAGGATCTCCCTTCTATGGCATTCATTCTTCTATTTAAGGTAAGCACATGGCCATTAATGGAAGAAGTAAGATAAAGCACGTTACAGAAGTTTGCCTCTAAACTAGACTTCATCTCTTTAATAATTTCATTTTGATAAAAGCACAAGAGAGTAGTTGATTCAACCTTATCATTCATAGGGTGCCCAAATATGGTTTTCATTTTTTCATAAGTTTCTATAGCATCCCCTTCAAGGAAACCATCTTCAAAACTAGAATCTAAAACTTGTTTGAAAGAAGCGGGCAAGCCAACATAGAAACTTTTTATGTAAACTTCAATTTGATATTGTGGCACATAGCTGGCCCGAATCCTTAATAACCTATCCCAAGCATCTTTTAAAGACTCATCAAGTAAATAGCGAAAAATTCCAGAGTCATCTTCATCAAAATCATTCAAGCTCTCATTGGTGACCCCGGTGGGTCTTTCTATAGCATCATTATTTATGAGTTTAGAGAGGATAGAGGGGTTATCCAAGGTACCAGAACCTAGGAAAGAGCCCTTAGTTCTTTTTGATTTGGTCATGGCAACGAAAAGGCAAACGGAGGAGTGGAGAAGATTGGGAAAGAGAGGGCAAAAAAACGGCAAGGGTGAAGTGGGGAGAGAAAAACGAGAGAAAAATGGCAAATAATGTAAATGCGAGGGAGATGAGTTTGTGATGGGTACTTGGTATGTCTTGACTTGAGCGAAAACCTCCCCGGCAACGGCACCAGAAATCCTTCTTGCTACGTCTTGAGCTTGCGTTGGTTTTCCTCGAAGAGGAGAGGGTGATGAAGCAATAGTAGCATAAGTATTTCCCTCAGTTTTTGAGAACCAAGGTATCAATCCAGTAGGAGGCTCCTCAAAAGTCCCACGCACCTACACAAACAAACGAAGAACTCGCAACCAACACAATAAAGGGGTTGTCAATCCCTTCATGGCCACTTGTGAAAGTGAGATCTAATAAAGATAGTATGATAAGATAAATATGTTTTTGGTATTTTATAATATAGATGCAAAAGGTAAAGAAGCAAATAAAAGTAGATTGAAAGCAAATATGATAAAAGATAGACCCGGGGGCCATAGGTTTCATTAGTGGCTTCTCTCAAGATAGCATAAGTATTACGGTGGGTGAACAAATTACTGTCGAGCAATTGCTAGAAAAGCGAATAGTTATGAGATTATCTAGGCATGATCATGTATATAGGCATCACGTCCGCAACAAGTAGACCGACTTCTGCCTGCATCTAGTACTATTACTCCACGCGTCGACCGACTCCTGCCTGCATCTAGAGTATTAAGTTCATAAGAACAGAGTAATGCATTAAGCAAGATGACATGATGTAGAGGGATAAACTCAAGCAATATGATATAAACCCCATCTTGTTATCCTCGATGGAAACAATATAATACGTGCCTTGCAACCCTTTCTGTCACTGGGTAAGGACACCGCAAGATTGAATCCAAAGCTAAGCACTTCTCCCATGGCAAGAAAGATCAGTCTAGTAGGCCAAACCAAACTAATAATTCGAAGAGACTTGCAAAGATAACTCAATCATACATAAAAGAATTCAGAGAAGATTCAAATATTATTCATAGATAAACTTGATCATAAACCCACAATTCAATGGATCTCGACAAACACACCGCAAAAAGAGTTACATCAAATAGATCTCCACAAGAGAGGGGGAGAACATTGTATTGAGATCCAAAAAGAGAGAAAAAGCCATCTAGCTAATAAATATGGACCCGTAGGTCTGTGGTAAACTACTCACGACTCATCGGAGGGGCAAGGATGTTGATGTAGAAGCCCTCCATGGTCAATTCCCCCTCCGGCAGAGTGTCGACGAAGGCTCCAAGATGAGATCTCGCAGATACAGAAGGTTACGGTGGTGGAAATTGTGTTTCGTCTGCTCCCTAGATGTTTTCGGGGTACGTAGGCTTATATAGGAGGAAGAAGTACGTCGTTGGATGCCCGAGGGGCCCACGAGACAGGGGGCGCGCCCTATAGGGGGGCGCCCTCCTCTCTCGTGGAAGCCTCGGCTGCTTCTTGACTTGCACTCCAAGTCCTGTGGATCACGTTCGTTCCAAAAATCACGCTCCCGAAGGTTTCATTCCGTTTGGACTCCGTTTGATATTCCTTTTCTTCGAAATACTAAAATAGGCAAAAAAACAGCAATATGGGCTGGGCCTCCGGTTAGTAGGTTAGTCCCAAAAATGACATAAATGTGTAAAATAAAGCCCATAAACATCCAAATGGGGTAATATAATAGCATGGAACAATCAAAAATTATAGATACGTTGGAGACGTATCAGCAGCCAGTGAGCCGACACACGTCCTTGATCCGTTTGGGTGCCTCAATCTGCTCGATGGCCTTGATCTTATCTAGGTTTGCTTCAATCCGGCGCTGGGACACAAAGAATCCGAGAAGCTTGCCAGACGGAACACCGAAGACACACTTCTTAGGGTTCAATTTGAGGTTGATCTTGTGCAGGTTTGCGAATGTTTCCTCCAGATCTCGCACAAGTGTTGCTTGGTCATTGGTTTTGACCACTATGTAGTCCATATAAGCTTCCATATTTCTATGTAGCTTGGCCTCAAATCCAATTTGGACCGCTCTTGCAAAGGTTGAGCCAGCACCCTTCAACCCAAAAGGCATCCGTAAAAAGCAATACGTACCACATGGGGTGATGAATGTTGTCTTCTCCTCATCCTCTTTCGTCAAGAAGATCTAGTGGTATCCCGAGTAGGCGTCAAGGAATGATAACAGGTCACACCCAGCCGTGGAGTCAAGAATCTGTTCAATGCGCGGTAACAGGAATGGATCCTTTGGACAAGCCTTATTGATGTCTGTGTAATCAATACACAGTCTCCACTTCCTGTTTTCCTTGCGCACCACTACCGGATTGGCCAACCACGTCGGATCGAGTACTCCTCTTACCAAGCATGCCGCCTCTAATTTTCTAATCTCCTCCGGGATGAACTCCTGCCTTTCCACAGCTTGCTTCCTGACCTTCTGCTTGATGGGCCGCGCATGATGATAGACAACAAGATGGTGCTCAATCACTTCCCTGGGAATGTCGGGGATGTCGGAAGCTTGCCATGCAAATACATCGACTTTTGCCCGCAGGAAAGTGACGAGCTCGCTTTCCTATTTGCTTTCGAGGGTGGAGCTTATGGTAAAAGCTCCCACCGTGCCGTCCTCTTTGACGGGCACCTTTTTGGTCTCTGGTGGTGCAGCTCTGGACTTCTTGCTCTTGCCGGCGGAGCTCTGTGGCACTTCCTCAACGGGAGCGCAACACCCCGAAGAGGTGCGCTTGACGGAGTGAGTGTGAGGGCTCTCGCCGGTCTTCTTCCCTCCCGGGGCTCCGTTGGTAGGAGCAGGTGCCTTGGCGGCAGCCGCTGCAACTGCTTCCCGGTAGAGTTGGTCGGCGCAAATCAACGCATCTTTCTTGTCGGAGGGGACGGTGATGATGTTCATCGGCCTGGGCGTCTTCAGCATGTTGTAGGCATAATGTGAAGCCGCCATGAACTTGGCTAGTGCCGGGCGGCCGAGGATCCCATTGTAGGGCAAGGGGATCTCAACTACATCGAAGACAATCCTCTCCGTACTGTGGTTCAGCTCGCCTCCGAACATTACGGGTAGCGTGACCGAGGGAGTCCTAGACTAGGGGGTGTCCTGACAGCCGGACTATCATCGTCCACCGGACTCCAAGACTACGAAGATACAAGATTGAAGACTTCGTCCCGTGTCCGGATGGGACTTTCCTTGGCGTGGAAGGCAAGCTTGGCGATACGGATATGTAGATCTCCTACCATTGTAACCGACTCTGTGTAACCCTAGCCCTCTCCGGTGTCTATATAAACCGGAGGGTTTTAGTCCGTAAGACGCAACAACCATTACAACAATCATACCATAGGCTAGCTTGTAGGGTTTAGCTTCCTTGATCTCGTGGTAGATCCACTCTTGTACTACCCATATCATCAATATCAATCAAGCAGGAGTAGGGTTTTACCTCCATCGAGAGGGCCCGAACCTGGGTAAAAACATCGTGTCCCTTGTCTCCTCTTACCATCCGCCTAGACGCACAGTTCGGGACCCCCTACCCGAGGTCCGCCGGTTTTGACACCGACATTGGTGCTTTCATTGAGAGTTCCTCTGTGTCGTCACCGATAGGCTTGATGGCTTCTCCGATCAACAACGCCGTCCAGGGTGAGACTTTTCTCCCCGGACAGATCTTCGTATTCGGCGGCTTCGCACTGCGGGCCAATTCACTTGGCCATCTGGAGCAGATCGAAAGCTACGCCCCTGGCCATCAGGTCAGGTTCGGAAGCCCAAACTTCACGGCCGATGTCCGCGGGGACTCGATCTTCGACGGACTCGAGCCACAGCCGAGCGTGCCGCACTATCGCGATGGGCATGATCTAGCTCTGCCGCCGGGCAGTGCCTTGGAAGCCGCACATGAATCCGCTCTGACCCGTAGTTCAGAGCCGATCGCGCAGATCGAGGACGAGTGGCTGGAAACCGCCTCGGGAGCTGCAACATCCGCGGCGATGGAGCCGAACACTGACCTTGTCCCCTATAAAGCTCGTGACTCTGAGGTGCCGGACTCCCTCCCGGACTCCGAACCTCCTGCGCCTTCGCCAATCGAATCTGATTGGGCGCCGATAACGGAGTTCACCGCTGCAGACATCTTTCAGCACTCACCCTTTGGCGACATCCTAAATTCGCTAAAGCATCTCTCGCTATCCGGAGAGCCCTGGCCGGACTATGGCCGGGATGGTTGGGATGCGGACGACGAAGAAATTCAAACCCCACCCACCACCCACTTTGTAGCCACTGTCGACGATCTAACCGACATGCTAGACTTCGACTCTGAGGACATCGACGGTATGGATGACGATGCCGGAGACGATCAAGAACCAGCGCCTACAGGGCACTGGAAGACCACCTCGTCATATGATATATACATGGTGGACACCCCAAAAGATGGGGACGGCGAAAAAGCAGCAGAGGCAGATTCCTCAAAGAAACAGCCCAAGTGCCGGCGTCAGCGGCGCTGCTCTAAATCCTGCCACAGCAAGAATGGAGATTCCGGCACCAGAGATAATAACACCCTAGAAAGTGCCGAAGACAACCCCCTCCAGTAAGATTCAGCACAGGAGGATGCAGAAGCAAGCCCTCACGAGAGAGCGGCACACGAAGAGGTCGAGGATGATAATTACATACCTCCCTCCGAAGACGAGGCATGCCTCAACGACGACGAATTCGTCGTGCCCGAGGATCCCGTCGAACAAGAGCGTTTCAAACACAGGCTAATGGCCACAGCAAATAGCCTAAAGAAAAAGCAGCAGCAGCTTCAAGCTGATCAAGACCCGCTGGCCGACAGATGGACCGAGGTCCTCGTGGCCGAAGAGTATGAACTCGAACGCCCCTCCAAGAGCTACCCAAAACGCAAGTTTCTCCCCCGATTAGAAGAGGAAGCATACATACCTTCATCACCAGCGCACAATACGGCCGACCGACCACCCCGTGATCGCGACAGAGAGGCATCCAAGCCTTCCATCAAGACCGTACCCCGGCATCGCTCGAAGAGTACGAAGCCACGGGGGAACGCGCCGGACTTGCGGGATATATTGGAGGATAAGGCAAGACAATCCAGATCTATCTATGGATCACGTGGGCGCCCCACGACCCATGACGAATACCATCGAGCCGGATACATAAACTCCGGCTGGGCCGAACACAGCAGACAACGCTCACTTGAGCTACGTCGTGATATTGCTCAATACAGAGGCGCCGCACACCCGCTATGCTTCACTGACGAAGTAATGGATCATCAAATCCCTGAAGGGTTTAAACCCGTAAACATTGAATCCTACGATGGCATGACAGACCCCGCGGTTTGGATTGAAGATTATCTCCTGCACATCCATATGGCCCGCGGCGACGATCTCCATGCCATCAAATATCTCCCGCTCAAGCTTAAAGGACCAGCTCGGCATTGGCTTAACAGCCTGCCCGCAGAGTCAATTGGGTGTTGGGAGGACCTGGAAGCCGCATTCCTCGACAACTTCCAGGGCACATATGTGCGACCACCAGACGCCGATGAGCTAAGCCACATAATCCAGCAGCCAGACGAATCGGCCAGGCAATTTTGGACACGGTTCTTAACAAAGAAAAATCAAATCGTTGACTGTCCGGATGCAGAGGCCCTCGCAGCCTTCAAACATAACATCCGCGACGAGTGGCTAGCCAGGCACCTAGGACAGGAAAAGCCAAAATCCATGGCAACCCTCACATCATTAATGACCCGCTTCTGTGTGGGAGAGGATAGCTAGCTAGCTCGCAGCAACAACCTCAGCAAAAATGCTGGTAGTCCGGATACTAAGGACCACAATGGCAGGTCGCGTCGAAGCAAAAATAAACGCCGCATTAACGGAGACGACAAGGAGGATACGGCAGTCAACGCCGGATTCCGAGGCTCTAAACTCGGTCAGTGGAAGAAGCCATTCAAAAGAACCACTCCGGGTCCATCCAATTTGGACCGAATACTCGACCGCTCATGCCAGATACATGGCACCCCCGAAAAGCCAGCTAACCACACCAACAGAGATTGTTGGGTATTTAAGCAGGCAGGCAAGTTAATTGCCGAAAACAACGACAAGGGGCTGCACAGCGACGATGAGGAAGAGACCCGACCGCCGAACAGTAGAGGACAGAAGGGTTTCCCCCCACAAGTGCGGACGGTAAACATGATATACGCAACCCATATACCCAAGAGGGAGCGGAAGCGTGCACTAAGGGACGTATATGCGATGGAGCCAGTCGCCCCTAAGTTCAATCCATGGTCCTCTTGCCCCATCACTTTCAATCAAAGAGACCATCAGACCAGTATCCGCCATGGCGGATTCACCGCATTGGTTTTAGACCCAATCGTCGATGGATTTCACCTCACGAGAGTCCTGATGGACGGCGGCAGTAGCCTGAACCTGCTTTATCAGGATACAGTGCGCAAGATGGGCATAGACCCCTCAAGGATTAAACCTACAAAGACGACCTTCACAGACGTCATACCAGGTGTTGAGGCCAATTGTACAGGCTCAGTCACACTGGAAGTGGTCTTCGGATCCCCGGATAATTTCCGGAGCGAGGAGTTAATCTTCGACATAGTCCCGTTCCGCAGCGGCTATCACGCTCTGCTCGGACGAACCACGTTCGCAAAGTTCAATGCGGTGCCGCATTACGCATACCTCAAGCTCAAGATGCCAGGCCCTCGTGGAGTCATCACGGTCAACGGAAATATGGAACGCTCCCTCCGAACGAAGGAACATACAGCAGCTCTCGCGGCAGAAGTACAGAGCAGCCTTCTAAGGCAATTCTCGAGTCCGGCCGTTAAACGGCCGGACACGGCCAAACGCGCCTGGAGCAACATCAACCAAGACCACCTGGCACGTTCCGAGCATGCATAGCAATGCGGCCCCAACCCCAGCCCTCGCATGATCGCAAGACCAACCCTCCGCGTACATCATTACGCTCTGGAGATACCATGGGCCTAGGGGGAGGGGCACGACCACAACAGACCCAGAGTGTGGCTTGACCACACCAGGGGCTCACAAGTGTGTCGCTCTTTTTTATTTTTTATTTTTTCCTTCTTTGTATACACAGGACTCCGTTCACCAGAGGCCCTGTCCGGCGGCGAACCCGCCGAACTCACGATGCAACAACCAGGGAGGGAAAAAGGCTGCGACGAACACTCAGGTGGTCTCCATTACGAGCATTAAATTTGATTATATACACCAGTCCGCAACCCACCCCTGGAGGCGGACATGTTTAACTAGTCCAATCCCTTGCTTACCGCACTAGTTGTATCATTCCGCACTCATAGCAGAATTCCTTGAATAAATAATGCAGCACTTTTTGCCTGTAATTCCATTACTTTACATATATGTTCACTAATGACATCTTGCACCCGTATATTTTGGTACGGCCGAATACACCAGGGGCTTATGTTCCCCGCATTATGGTGTGATAAGTCCGAATACTTTCACAAGTGCGGCACCCCGAACTTATAGCATTATATGAATCGGCTCCGGATCATGTCTTGGGTCAATAGTTGGGTTTGCCCGGCTCCCACGTTTTGGTACCTTACGTTCTGTTCTGTCGGCTAAGGTGGCACTGGGAGAACCACTGCAATTGCGCCCCGGTTGAGCTGGGCGAGCGCCTTAGTGGAGAAAGCTAAAACTGACTATCATGATAAGGCGAGAGACTGGTCGCTGTTCGAGAGGTATTTTCGAGTCCTTAAAGACTTATGCCGCTTCAAGCGAAGAACCGGATAATGTCCGACCAAGGCGTGGATAGCGCCCCAAACTCGGTCTTCCGAATACTAGGGGCTTCGCCGAAATTTAAAATTATAGAATTCTATGGCTAAGTGAGAGTGTTCAAGCATTATAAGTCCGGTTGCCTTGTTCGTTGTGTTGAGCGCCTCCCTAGATGGACCTAAAAATGGGAACAAGAGTGCTCAAGTTTATCCTGAACACCCCAGCACTCATGGCTTGGGGGCTGAAGCCGACGACTTGCCATCTCTCAGATTTTAAAAACGGCCGCACAGAAGGTAATATTTTAAATCAAACAAGCGTTGCTTAGCGCATATGAACAAAGTTTTCAACGCACAGGATAATACATAGCGAGTCTACTCAATAATTACATCTCTGGGGCACTCATCCGCAATCTTGCGGGCATCCTTCAGGACAATTTTATAGTACATCTCAGGCGTACGATACTCCTTGCGGCGCGTCAGTGATAAGCCTCTCCGCATCCAGCCTGCCCCAATGCACCTTTGTGCGGGCAACGGCCCGACGAGCACCTTCAATACAGGCGGAACGCTTGATGACCTCCACCTAGGGGCACGCATCCACCAGCCGCCGCACGAGGCCGAAGTAGCTCCCAGGCATGGCAACTCCAGGCCACAGCCGGACTATGAGGCCCTTCATGGCATGCTCGGCTACCTTGTGGAGCTCGACCAACTGTTTCAACTGGTCGCTAGGGGGCACCGGATGGCCGGTCTCAGCGTACTGAGACCAGAAGACCTTCTCCATTGAGCTCCCCTCCTCGGCTCGGTAGAATGCGGCGGCATTAGATACACTGCAAGGCAGATCTACAAACGCCCCTGGAGAGCTCCGAATTCAGGTAAGTATCAGGTAGTTTACATTAACATGCTTGCTTTGCATGAAAAATGCCTTACCCGCCGCTATGTTCTTCACATCCTCAACCTCCTGAAGGGCCTTATGGGCCTCGGCCTTGGCGGCTTTGGCACTTTCGAGAGCCGAGGCAAGCTCGGACTCTCGAGTCTTTGAGTCGCGCTCCAAACTCTCATGCTTTTCCATGAGAGCCTGGAGCTCTTGCCGCACTTCCGCCACCCGTGCCTCCTGCTTCTCTCGCTCTGCCCGTTCTGCGGCCGCATTGCGTTCGGCCACGGACACAGCCTCCTTCAGGGTTGCCACCTTGTTCGTGGCCCCTGCAGTACCCATGTTATCCTTGTTAGTTTTATTGCAACCTAAATCCTTTTCTGTAAGGTAACTATTCAAAGTGGTGTTACTCACCTTCTTTCTCCTCGAGCTGCTTCTTGGCACGGCCGAGCTCTTGCTCGGACCGCTCGAGATCCTGTTTCAATGCACCGACCTCCGCAGTCAGTGCAGCAGAGGTCAGCAGTGCAGCCTGCAAACCCATATTGACATAATCTTTAGCAACCCTGCGTATATCTTTTTAGATCCTCAGTCCGGCTTTTCTTTCCGAACACCGAACCGAGCATCAGGGGCTACTGTCTATGCAGTGTTACATTACATAATTATTAACTTCTTACCTCAAAGCCTGTTAGAAGGCTACATCAGGCTTCGGTCAGCCCGCTCTTGGCAAGCTGAACCTTCTGAATCACCGCACTCATGATAGTGCGGTGCTCTTCCTCGATGGAAGCGCCTCCAACAAGTTGTCCGGCGCCTCCGGTTGGACGGGGGCCGCCGGTGTCACGGTCTTGCCCTTCTTGCGAAGGGGCCGCCTGCCGGACTCCGGAACCACTGCAGGTTCCGGCGTAGAGTCCGGCGCAAAGTCCGGGAGGCTGCCTTGCGGCGCCTCCAGAGCCTCCTCCTGATGGGTCCCTTTCTGGGATCCCACCTCGGCGTCCTCAGCGGCGCGAGGGGTGGAGCCAGTCGGGATGGAATCCGGATACTTACGATCTTGCCGGAGGCCTGGCCCTTGAAGGCCACTCTTCGCCGCCAACGTTGGTGTTGGCGGGGCTGTCCGGGGGAATAGTTGTTCCCCTCTTGGACCCTTCGGCCTCCCCTGTTGGGGAAGCCTTCCTCTTCCTCTCTCCCCCCTCTGGGAGAGAGTCTTCTTCCTCCTCCTCACCTTCGGGGGAGGAGTCCGCCTCGGAGTCATCAGACAACTGAAAGCGAGAACTCTTTCGAGTACCCGTTGCCACCTTCTTGGCCTTCTTCTCCGGCACCACGTGTGGTGCCGGAACCAACAGCCCCGCTAGACGGGAATCCACTGGGTTTTCTTGCATGGGAGCCGGGCAGATGAGCTACTCGGCCTTCTTCATCTAGTCCTGTCAAAGGAAAAGGGAGATTGAAACCCGCTTAGGGTCGAACTATTAACAACAAGTGTCCCGTAAAGGGGTAGAATCACTTACCTCGTCAGCTGGATGCTGCGAGTGAAATCCGCGATCTTCCGTCGCGGATGCGGGGGCTTCGGCGCCCTTAAACAGCACCCTCCAGGCGCCTTCGTAGGTCGTGTCGAAGAGCTCGCTCAATGCCTGGTGTTGTGCCGGATCAAACTCCCACAGGTTGAATGCCCGTTCTTGGCATGGGAGAATCCGGCGGACGAGCATGACTTGGACCACATTGACAAGCCTGAGCTTCTTGTTCACCAGCTTCTAGATACAGGCTTGGAGTCCCGTCAGCTCCTTCGAACTACCCCATAGCAAGCCCTTCTCTTCCCAGGAGGTGAGCTGCACTGGGATACCAGATCTGAACTCGGGGGCCGCCGCCCACGTAGGGTCGCGCGGCTCGGTGATGTAGAACCACCCCGACTACCACCCCTTGACGGATTCCACGAAGGCCCCTTCGAACCAAAGGACGTTGGGCATCTTGCCCAACATGGCGCCTCCGCACTCCGCCTGCGGGCCCTTCACTACCTTCGGCTTGACATTGAAGGTCTTGAGCCACAACCCGAAGTGGGGCTGGATGCAGAGGAAGGCCTCGCACACGACGATGAACGCCGAGATGTTGAGGATGAAGTTCGGCGCCAGATCATGGAAATCCAGGCCGTAGTAGAACATGAGCCCCCGGACAAAGGGGTGAAGTGGAAAGCCCAGTCCATAGAGGAAGTGGGGGAGAAATACGACCCTCTCATGGGGCCTGGGGGTGGGGATGAGCTGCACCTTGTCGGGCAGCCGGTGCGCAATGTCGCCGGAAAGGTATCCGGCGCTGCGCAGCTTGGCGATGTGCTCCTCCTTAACGGTGGAGGCCAACCATTTACCTCCCACTCCGGACATGGTCGGAGAAGGTTGAGACGAGACGCACGGACTTGGGCGCTGGAGCTCGAGAGTGCGCGAAGATGGATAAGGAAAGGAGGAAGAAGGCGTAGGTGAAAAGGTGGATCCTTATCCCCTTATATATAGGCGGACGAAGACTATGCGTCCCCACCGGCCTGGTAAAACTCGCTTATCTCCCAAGCGCCACCATCAATGGCGCGGTTGGGTTACCCACGTCCGTATTGATGAGAATCCCGGAATAAGGGGAACACGATCTCTGCTTCGACAAGACGTGCCAAGGAAACCGCTTCGCTAAACGCGCTGAGGTGGTATAATAAAAAACGATTCAAGTAAAGGCTTGGTAGTGGTGTGACGTCATGCCGCGAAATACGTCAGCAGATTGAACTTGTGTACATATTATTCTCTCTACGGTGGAATGTGGAAATTATTTTGCAGAGCCGGACACTATCCTGGTGTTCACAATCTTCTATGGATTATTCGGAGGAGGAACCCGCCTTGCAATGCCGAACATTATGCGCGCCGGACTCATAGTCATTGAAGCCAGGTTCAGGGGCTACTGAGGGAGTCCTGGACTAGGGGGTGTCCGGACAGCCAGACTATCATCGTCCGCCGCACTCCAAGACTACGAAGATACAAGATTGAAGACTCCGTCCCGTGTCCAGATGGGACTTTCCTTGGCGTGGAAGGCAAGCTTGGCGATACGGATATGTAGATCTCCTACCATTGTAACCGACTCTGTGTAACCCTAGCCCTCTCCGGTGTCTATATAAACCGAAGGGTTTTAGTCCGTAAGACACAGCAACCATTACAACAATCATACCATAGGCTAGCTTCTAGGGTTTAGCCTCCTTGATCTCGTGGTAGATCCACTCTTGTACTACCCATATCATCAATATCAATCAAGCAGGAGTAGGGTTTTACCTCCATCGAGAGGGCCCGAACCTGGGTAAAAACATCGTGTCCCTTGTCTCCTGTTACCATCCGCCTAGACGCACAGTTCGGGACCCCCTACCCGAGATCCGCCAGTTTTGACACCGACAGTGACCTTCCCCTTCGGCTGGCTCCTCCCTGGGTTGACCCCTTGGAACATTCCCATCTCCTCGAGGTCTCCATCAGGGATTTGCAGCCTCTTGATCACAACGGGCGAGATCAAGTTCAAACCGGCCCCGCTGTCAACCTGCATCTTCATTACCTTGAGGTTTTGGATTGTTGGTGAGACCAACAACGGCAAGCACCCGTCCGCGATAGTGCGGTCGGGCTGGTCCTCGGTGTCGAAGATGATAGGCGTACTGGACCACCTCAGCGACTTCCGTGCATCGACCGACGGCTCCACTGCTGTGATCTCACGCGCCCACAGCTTGAGCTGGCGGTGAGATGTTTGCAGCGAGGCGCCACCGTCGACGCACATGGCCTCTGTGGCTTTCTGAAACTCGTAGTCGCCGGACTCATTGTCCTCGTCATGATCACCGTCTTCCTGCTTCTTGTCGCGTCCCCGAGCGGGCCTCTCTCGCTGATTGTGCTTGCCGTGGTGGCCCCCTTGGCCTCCATGTTTCTTGCCAGATCCCTCGGCACCTTCTTGGCCTTTCTCTTTGTCCCGTCGTTCGTATTCGGCTTTCTGCTTCTCAGCGAGCAGCTCTACTTGCCGGCTGTTCTGGAGATCGTGGCCTTTGGTGTGATGGATCTTGCAATACTGCTTGCCGGAGCCCCCTGGCTTATCGTCAACCGCCAAGGCCCGGCAAGCGGCACACCCGACAACCTCCTTGCCAGGGTCACTCGCCTTGAGTTTCTTGGCGGCGCTGGTGTCGTCAGACCCCTCGACGGCAAGCATGGTCTTGCCACTGCGCTTCCTGTTACGGCGCCGGCCCTTCTTCACCGGGGTGGCAGTATCATCCGTGGAGTTGGCTTCCACGTCGGCGTCTTCGCCAGGGTACTTCCTTCCCTCTTCAGCGCGAGCGCACCGATTGGCCAGAACATAAAGTTCGGCCACATCTCTGACCTTGTTCATCACCAGCTCTTCATGCATCTTGCGATTGCGCGCATTCTGATGGAATGCACTGATCACAGCGGCAGGATGAACGTCGGGGATGCTGTACTGCACTTGGCTAAGCCTTTGGATGTACTTGCGCAAGTTTTCTCCTTCCTTCTAGGGGATGATATGCAGATCGCTCGCCTGGCCATGAGCTTGGTGGCCTCCGGTAAAGGCGCCAACAAACTCATGACACAGATCCGCCCAAGAAGAAATGTAGTCTACCGGCAAGTGCATCAACCATGACATAACATTGGGCTTGAGTGCCAACGGAAAGTAATTGGCAAGCACCTTGTCATCGCGGGCCCCAACAGCTTGCATCGCGATGGTCAAGATGCTGAGGAACTCCGACGGGTGAGTCTTGCCGTTGTACTTTTTGCCAACATCGGGCTTGAACGTGCGGTGGGAGGGCCACTAGAACTGCCGCAGCTCACGGGTGAAGGCCGGACAACCTATCTCGTAAGGCAGGCCACCGTAGCCTCTTGGTGCTGGGTGGTCCACAGTGGGCTCTGCTCGCCTGTCCAACTAGTGGCTCACGTCAAGCTGGTGCTCGATGGTGGTTCGAGCGTCTTCATGAACTCGCTCCCGAAGAACCTGGCGCTGGTCACGGTGGGTCCGCGGGTCGGATGATGCTATGGAGATATTATCACGAGCGTCGTCGCGACGGACCGACCCCGCGGTGGTCGGGATGGAGGAGGGGAGTGCACCGTGGCCGCATCGCCTCTGGCCCGGCCTCCGCTGGCATGCGGTGGCCCGACAGAGCAACGGCCTGCGGGTCCCGCCGGCCGCAACTCATCGTTGTTGGCGATGCCGACGAGGCTCCGGACGGTGGCCCTCCATTCGTTGAGCTTCTCTACGGCGGGAGGAAAATCGAGGAGCTGCTGCACGTGTGCTAGGGCTTCTGCTGGCATGGGTGGAGGCGAAAGCTGGGTGGACCGCGATGCGCCTCGACTTCTAACCACGTTAGAAGGAGCCGCGTCACGGCCCCGCAGCCGTTCGCCATCCCCGCCAGCACCTCGGCACGCATGCTGGCCTTCCTCATCATGCGAAGGGTGCATGGGAATCTTCCCAGGACGTCGCCCAAGATCACCAGCAGGGCGGCATTGCTCGTCACGCACAACTTGAGAAGAGCGCCGTGGGCGCCGGTGTTGGCATCTTGGAGGCTGCTGCACTGCCGTCTGGCGGGATGGTGGCGCCTCTGGAGGGCCCCGTGCTACCTGCGGGGGGCCCGACTCCGTCTCTGGAGCCCGCGACTGGTGGCTCGTCGCCTGGCGCGCGAACGACGCCACTCGCCAGGACTGGACTGCCAGGGTGATGTGGATGTTCGCGGACCGCGCCATGGGTTCTCTCCATGATTGGCCCGCTACTGGTCCGCACCGGTACTAGCAATCCGGTCCTGGATGAACCGATCGCCGTGGTCGTCTTCTTCTTGGGAGCCATGGCGATGAGGAACAGCTAGGTCAATTGCTAGACTAGATTCTCACAATTGCACCCCCTACCTGGTGCGCCAAAGATGTCGGTGGGAAACGACACCTATGGGATCACAAGAATCCCTACTACGGTTGCGGGGCGTGGGGTTGTGAGAAGAGCAGGATTAGTAATTGACACGGGGACCGTTTACCCAGGTTCGGGCCACGAGGATGCGTAAAACCCTAGTCCTGCTTGGTGGATATATTGAGTGTTCTTGCACTCTCGAAATAGCTATGGGTGCTATGAGGTTCGAAAGAGCCAAATCCTTTTTCTTGTACGCCATGGGCCTCCTTTTATAGGCAAAAGGGGCTGCCACAGTGGCACACAGGAGGTGGAAAGGCCTACAGTATTGCGAGCTTATCGCCCGTATTACAGGACAAGATGCATTTAATGCATGGCTTAGGTGTCCTTCACTTTATCGGGACAGGAGCGAGGCCCGTCCCGTCCTTCGCCGCTCCTCCTTGCTTCCACACGTGCCCAGGCCAGCGATGCATGCGGTGCCATGTAGGCAGGCAAGTAGCTGAGGTGGCACGATGGTGGAGCCTGCACGAAGTTCTGCATGCCGCCATGCAGGTCCTGCTGAGTTGGCCTGGAAGCTTGATGTTGCCACGTAGGTGCCTGCCCAGCTGGTTGGGCTGGCAGCTGCACGTGAACGGCAGCGGGGAGTTGGTTGGTGTGGGCCTGGCAGTGGCCCTGCTCTCACCTCTGGCAAGGGTCTTGTTGGGTGGCCCGGCAAGGGTCTTGCTTGGTGGCCCGGCAAGGGTCTTGCCGTGGCGCGCTGGCGTCCCCGGCAAGGATCTTGCCAGGGGTCTTGTGGGTTTCTTCGGTAAGGATCTTTCGTGAGGATTGTTGCCTCTCAACCCCCATCTGATCTTGAGCATTCTATGTCTTCACAAAGATCTGCATGCCACCATGTAGGTGCCTCCCGAGCCCTGGTCCAACGTGGTTGCTGGCATTGCAGACCGTGGCTCGAGTGTGGCCAGCTCCGCTGGTGTGGGCGAGCTACCCCGGCAAGGGGCTTGCCGGGCTGAGGAGGCTGCCCCCGGCAAGGGCCTTGCCGGGGAAACCTGCTTCGCCCATCTGCACTTTGTGGCCTTGGTCCTTGATGTTGCCTTGTTTGTCTCGAGCCTTCGGCTTCTCTCCGGCATCCCTCCTTTGCCTTATTATGTGTGGCCACGGCGCGTGGCTCGGACTGCCCGTGCACAAGTAAAGGGGTCAAAAGGAGAGCCCCTACTTTTGTACACCGACACGAGGTGGATCTTTTAGTCGACCAGGTCGTTAACTTAGTCCGAGAGGGGGTGATTGGTATGGATCTGTTGGAGGTGTTCCTCAGTGGGCGCATCTAGCTTCTCCAAGCCCGAGACCACCCAATGTGGATGTACTCAGGCCCTAGAGATATTGCTCGGGTCCACCCAGAGGAGGTCGTTGTCGGTGTTAAAACTGGCCGATCTCGGGTAGGGGGTCCAGAACTGTGCGTCTGAGGATCGAAGGTAACAGGAGGCAGGGGACACGATGTTTACCCAGGTTCGAGCCCTCTTAATGGAGGTAATACCCTACTTCCTGCTTGATTGACTTTGATGAATATGAGGGTTACACGAGTTGATCGACCTCGAGATCGTGATGGCTAAACCCTAGATGTCTAGCCTGTATGAATGTGATTGCTTCTACGGACTAAACCCTCCGGTTTATATAGACACCAGAGGGGACTAGGGTTGTACAAAGTCGGTTTACAGAGAAAGGAAACTATGCGACTAGACACCAAGCTTGCTATCCACGCCAAGGAGAGTCCCATCCGGACACAGGGAGAGGCCTTCCATCTTGTATCTTCACGACGCATTAGTCCAGCCCACGTCACATAGCCCGACCATCCAAGGACCCCTTAATCCAAGACTCCCTCAGTAGCCCCCGAACTTGCCTCCAATGATGATGTACTATCCGGCTTTATGTCTTCGCCTTGGCAAGGCGGGTTCTCCATTGTACTTCTGATTGACGATAGTTTGGCTGCACATTAAATACCATTTTCTATTGTTTCTTCGCTGTCGTCACCTCGGCTTCCACGTGTCAAACGAATGCGAACAGTCTAGGTGTTTTTTTACAAATAACCGCTTGACCGTGCGGGAACGACGCCTATTTAAAGAGATTAGATCTCAGAGATCATTCCCCACCCTATGGAAACCCTTAGAACTCGCCATAGGAAATCGCCCAAACATGGCTAGCGCTCCTAGCTCTTCCTCGTGCCCCAATGGCCCTAAAAAGGTGACTAGGAAAGCAGTTCGGTATCCCACGCCCATCTGAGAAAACTTTAGATGTAGGGATATCTTCCGCCCGCGGATCTAGGCTCTGTTCGGGCTGGATTAACTTCCATCGATGGCGAATCCCTGGCAGAGAATTACCCCAATCCTTCCAAAGAGGAGCGGGTGTGATTTGTCTCCTTCCTCTTGAGAGGCATAGGATTTCCTATTCATCCTTTCCTCAGAGGTCTACTGGAGTATTATGGCCTTCAACTGCACAATCTGACGCTGGGCTCCATCCTACATATCGTGGGTTTTGTTGCTTTATGCGAGTTATTCCTAGCCTGTGAGGCTCATTTTGAGCTATGGCGGAAATATTTCTGCCTCGTCCCCCGCTCCCAAAAGGGATCCATATTCGAGGTGGGTGGCGCTGAAGTATGGCGCATAGCTGGGACATGATACTTGTCAGGCACTCCAAAGAAGGCACCCGAAAAGTGGCCCTCTGAGTGGTTTTATATCGAAGACGTCATTCATTGATAACCCACAATTGTGGGGGATCGCAACAGGTTTCAAGGGTAAAGTATTCAACCCAAATTTATTGATTCGACACAAGGGGAGCCAAAGAGTATTCTGGAGTATTAGCAGTTGAGTTGTAAATTCAACCACACCTGGATAACTTAGTATCTGTAGCAAAGTATTTAGTAGCAAAAGTGGTATGATAATAAAGGTAACAGTAGCAAAAGTAAAGATAAATGTTTTGGGGTTTTTTTAGTGATTGTAACAGTAGCAATGGAAAAGTAAATAAGTGAAGAACAATATATGAAAAGCTCGTAGGCAAAGGATCAGTGATGGATAATTATGCGGATGCGATTCCTCATGTAATAGCTATAACATAGGCTGACACAGAACTAGCTCCAGTTCATCAATGTAATGTAGGCATGTATTCCATAAATAGTCATATGTGCTTATGAAAAAGCACTTGCATGACATCTTTTGTCCTACCCTCCCGTTGCAGCGGGGTCCTTACGGAAACTAAGGGATATTAAGGCCTCCTTTTAATAGATAACCGGAACAAAGCATTAGCATATAGTGAATACATGAACTCCTCAAACCACGGTCATCACCAAGAAGTATCCTGATTATTGTCACTACGGGGTTGTCGGATCATAACACATAATAGGTGACTATACTTGCAAGATAGGATCAAGAACACACATATATTCATGAAACCATAATAGGTTCAGATCTGAAATCATGGCACTCGGGCCCTAGTGACAAGCATTAAGCATAGCAAAGTCATAGCAACATCAATCTCAGAACATAGTGGATACTAAGGATCAAACCCCAACAAAACTAACTTGATTACATGGTAAATCTCATCCAACCCATCACCGTCCAGCAAGCCTACGATGGAATTACTCATGCACGGCGGTGAGCATCATGAAATTGGTGATGGAGAATGGTTCATGATGACGACGGTGATGAATCCCCCTCTCCGGAGCCCCGAACGGACTCCCGATCAGCCCTCCCGAGAGAGATTAGGGCTTGGCGGCGGCTCCATGTTGTAAAACGCGATGAAACTTTCTCTCTGATTTTTTTTCTCCCCGAGACGGAATATATGGAGTTGGAGTTGAGGTCGGTGGAGGTCCAGGGGGCCCACGAGATAGGAGGCCGCGCCCTAGGGGGGGCACGCCCCCTGTCTCGTGGATAGCCTATGGGCCCCCTGGCATTGATTCTTTCGCCAAAAATTCTTATTAATTCCAAAAAGTGCTTCCGTGGATTTCTAGGACATTCTGAGAACTTTTCTTTTCTACACATAAAACAACATCATGGTAGTTCTGCTGAAAACAGTGTCAGTCCGGGTTAGTTTCATTCTAATCATGCAAGTTAGATTCCAAAACAAGGGCAAAAGTGTTTGGAAAAGTAGATACGTTGGAGACGTATCAACTCCCCCAAGCTTAAACCTTTGCTTGTCCTCAAGTAATTCAGTTGATAAACTGAAAGTGATAAAGAAAAAATTTTACAAACTCTGTTTGCTCTTGTTGTTGTAAACATGAAAAGCCAGCATTCAAGTTTCAGCAAATACTACGAGCTAACCATACTCACAATAACACTAAGATCTCACAATTACTCATATCAATAACATAATCAGCTAGCAAGCCATAATAATAAAACTCGGATGACAACACTTTCTCAAAATAATCATAACATAATATAACAAAATGGTATCTCGCTAGCCCTTTCTGAGACCGCAAAACATAAATGCAGAGCACCTTTAAAGATCAAGGACTGACTAAACATTGTAATTCATGGTAAAAGAGATCCAGTCAAGTCATACCCAATATAAACCAATAATAATGTATGCAAATGACAGTGTGCTCTCCAGCGGGTGCTTTTTAATAAGAAGGGTGATGACTCAACATAAAAAGTAAATAGATAGGCCCATCGCAGAGGGAAGCAGGGATTTGTAGAGGTGCCAGAGCTCGATTTGAAAACACAGATTGAATAATGTTTTGAGTGGCATACTTTCACTGTCAACGCAACAACTTTGAGACGGTTGTATCTTCCATACTACATGCAGTATAGGCAGTTCCCAAACAGAATGGTAAAGGTTTATACTCCCCCAACCACCAACAAGCATCAATTCATGGCTTGCTCGAAACAACGAGTGCCTCCAACATACAACAGCCCTGGGGTAGTTTTGTTTAATTATTTTGATTTGCTTTGATCTGTTTGGATCATGGGACTGGGCATCCCGGTTACCGGCCCTTTCTCGTGAATGAGGAGCGGAGTCCACTCCTCGTGAGAATAACCCACCTAGCATGGAAGATATAGGCAACCCTAGTTGTAACATGAGCTGCTCGAGCATACAAAACAGAATTTCATTTGAAGGTTTGGAGTTTGGCACATACAACTTTACTTGGAACGGCAGGTAAATACCGCATATAGGTAGGTATGGTGGACTCATATGGAACAACTTTGGGGTTTAAGGAGTTTGGATGCACAAGCAGTATTCCCGCTTAGTACATGTGAAGGCTAGCAAAAGACTGGGAAGCGACCAACTGAGAGAGCGACAATAGTCATAAACATGCACTAAAATTAATTCACACCGAATACAAGCATGAGTAGGATATAATCCACCATGAACATAAATATCGTGAAGGCTATGTTGATTTGATTCAACTACATGCGTGAACATGTGCCAAGTCGAGTCACTCAATTCATTCAAAGGAGGATACCATCCCATTATACCACATCATAATCATTCTAATAGCATGTTGGGATGCAAGGTAAACCATTATAACTCATAGCTAATCAAGCATGGCACAAGCAACTATAATCTGTAAATTTCATTGCAAATATGTTTACTTCATAATAGCTGACTCAGGAACGATGAACTCATCATATTTACAAAAACAAGAGAGGTCGAGTTCATACCAGCTTCTCTCATCCCAATAAGTCCATCATATATCATCATTATTGCCTTTCATTTGCACGACCGAACGATGTGTATAATAATAAGAGTGCACGTGCATTGGACTAAGCTGGAATCTACAAGCATTCAACTCAAGAGAGAAGACAAGTAATATGGGCTCTAAGTTAAATGAACAATCATGCATATAAGAGCCACTAAGCATTTTCAATATGGTCTTCTTGAGCCCCAAAGAAAAGAAAAGAAAACTATTTACACGGGAAAGCTCCCAACAAGAAAGAAGAAGAACTAGAAATCTTTTTGGGTTTCCATTTTAATTTCTACTACAAGCATGGAAATTAAACTAACTAATTTTTTTGGTTTTTCTTAAGGTTTATCAAACACACAAGAAGAAAACTAGAAAAAGAAATTTAAACTAACATGGATAATACAATGAAAGAGTATGAGCACTGACGACTAGTGTGTGAACATGAATGCAAAGTCGGTGAGAAATACGTACTCCCCCAAGCTTAGGCTTTTGGCCTAAGTTGGTCTAGTACCAAGGACCGCCACTACTCTCCCCCGTGTATTGGGAGATGTAATCAGGATACCACTGGCTGGTCATCTCCAGATCGCACTGGACAGATGATGCACGATAAGGGTCCAGTTCAGGTTTCGGCTCAGGTTCAGGTTCTGGAGTAAAAGCTTGAGCTCGATGATTGTTCACGGCTTCCGGCGTGACAAGACGACTTTCTGCAAGCAAATCAAACAACAGAGGCACATGCAAAATAATAACCTCAATGTGTTTCTTATTAAATCTAAGTTTATACAAGAGCATCTTTTCATCGTTGTCAACAATAAACGTGTATGCTACCATGCTCTTGTAATCTAAAATGTGAGGAGGCAATTTTATCTCCTCCTCCTCATGGTGCCTAATGGGTATCTGAAAATTTTTAGCAAGACGTGCAGCATAGATACCTCCAAATATGGGACCTTTCGTACGATTCAGGGCTAGTCGTTTAGCAACGATGGCACCCATACTAAAAGTATTGTCCCCAAGCAAAGCATGTTGAAGAATGATAATATCAGGAACGCTCAAATTCCCACTATTTCAACGACCAATCAAGCATCTACTAGCAAATAGAGCAAAATAGCGTAAAACAGGAAAGTGTATGCTAGAGACCTTCGCCTCGGAGCCCTTCTTTGGCTCCTCTACTGCAATAGTATTAACAAAGCCACCCACATCTTCACGATGAGGTTCATCTAATTCTCCCTCATAAGGTATCCTACATACCGCGCAAAAATGACGTAAAGACATATCTTTGAATTCATCATATAAATGAAATGATACTGCTGGCGGTGATTTCCTAGGATAATAATAAAAGTTTTGCACGAAAGTAAGAGATACTGATCTATTCGGCCGTTGATAAAACCGGTGAGGCTTGCAGTCTCGATTAAAGCATAAAAGTCTTCATGAATTCCGGCTTCTTTCAAGAAATCCTCGCTTGTCCATTCACATGACCGTATTTCTGCTAAGCGAGGAAGATTATACTTGGCTTTTTCCTTCTCTTTGGCTTGTTTTTCCTGAGAGATTTGGCTAGAAGAGCCTTTAAAGAGCCTCTTTAACATTTTCTGAAAATTTCTGAAATTTTAGTAACTTCAAAATAGAAGTGAACAAAACTAAACAAGATTGATAGCAACTACTCCTACAAGTGCCTAGAGCCTATATCATGCATTGGAATTGCTTGGGACCTCAAAAAATTAACATGCAAGCTCAAGAACATGGTCACATATGTAGCAAAAATTTGCAATGAATAAAGCACTAGAGCAAAAACTAATTGGACGAGTGGAGGAGTCACATACCAAGCAACAATCTCCCAAAGCAGTTTTGTGAATGGAGCTTTGAGCTAAGAGATTGAAAATCGCAGCAAAACGAGCTAGAACTCGTGCTTGAGATGGATGGGGATTTTTTTGGGTAGAAGATGTAGTGTGTGGGTGTTGGCATAAGTGGAGGGGAGCCACCAGGGGCCCACGAGATAGGGGGCGCGCCCTCCTCTCTCGTGGCCTGGTGCTTGCCCCTCCTGCAGTGTTTTCAGTGCCTAAAATCCTCAAATATTCCAGAAAAAATCATACTAAATTTGCAGGGCATTTGGAGCACTTTTATTTTTAGACTTTTTTTTTGCACGGATAATTCAGAAAACAGACAGATAATACTATTTTTCTTTATTTATTCTAAATAACAGAAAGTAAAAAAGAGGGTACAGAAGGTTGTGCCTTCTAGTTTCATCCATCTCGTGATCATCAAAATGAACCCACTAACAAGGTTGATCAAGTCTTGTTAACAAACTCATTCCGAATAACACGGAAATGGAGAAATTTCGAATAACACTAAGTTACCTCAACGGGGATATGAAAATCCCCAACAATAAGAATATCATACTTTTTCTTGACAGTAGGGAGAGGAAATTCAAAACCTCCAAAAATGATAGTTGGAACTTTTTCAATAGAATTGATGCTATGAACTTGAGATTGTTTCCTCGGAAAGTGTACCGTATGCTCATTACCATTAACATGAAAAGTGATGTTGCCTTTGTTGCAATCAATAACAGCCCCTGCAGTATTAAGAAAAGGTCTACCAAGGATAATAGACATACTATCATCCTCGGGAATATCAAGAATAACAAAGTCCGTTAAGATAGTGACATTTGCAACCACAACAGGCACATACTCACAAATGCCGACAGGGATAGCAGTTGATTTATCAGCCATTTGCAAAGATATTTCAGTAGGTGTCAACTTATTCAATTCAAGTCTACGATATAAAGAGAGAGAGAGAGGCATAACGCTAACACCGGCTCCAAGATCACATAAAGCAGTTCTAACATAATTTCTTTTAATGGAGCATGGTATAGTTGGAACACCCGGATCTCCAAGTTTCTTTGGTATTCCACCCTTAAAAGTGTAATTAGCAAGCATGGTGGGAATTTCATCTTTCGGTATCTTTCTTTTGTTTGTAATGATATCCTTCATATACTTAGCATAAGGATTTACTTTAAGCATATCAGTTAAGAGCATACGTAAGAAAATAGGTCTAATCATTTCTGAACCCATGGTTCTCTTTCTTTACCATGCTTCCTAGCAACAAAATCTCTCTTATCATAACGTTGATTCTTTGATTGTGGGTTATCAAGATCAACAGCAGGTTCAATCTCTACATCATTGTTTTTTACTAGGTTGAGCATCAACATGAACATTATCATTAACATTATCACCAGATTCATGTTCATCACCTGATTGTGTTTCAGCATCAGAAATAGAAATATCATTGGGATTCTCAGGTGTGTCTATGACAGGTTCACTAGAAGCATGCAAAGTCCTATCGTCTTTCTTCTTCTTTTTAGAAGAACTAGGTGCCTCTAAATTATTTCTTTGAGAATCTTGCTCGGTTCTCTTAGGGTGGCCTTCAGGATACAAAGGTTCCTGAGTCATTCTACCAGTTCTAGTAGCCACTCTAACAGCAAAGTCGTTTTTGTTATTTAATTCATCAAGCAAATCATTTTGAGCTTTAAGTACTTGCTCAGCTTGAGTAGCAACCATAGAAGCATATTTGCTAACGCGGTGAAGTTCATCTTTAACTCTAGCCATATTATTACTTACGCGTTCTATCTCGAAAGCATTATTCTTTAAATCTCTACCAACATAAGCATTAAAACATTCTTGTCTAGCCATAAAGTCGTCAAATTCATCTAAGCATGGGCTATGAAATTTAGTAGAGGGTATTTCAACTTTATCATATCTATAGAGAATTTACCTTTACTACCTGTGTCGGGTTATCAAGACAATGTAGTTCTTCAGGCGATATATTCAGACCATGTATTTCTTCAATAGGTGGTAAATTCTTAATATCTTCAGCTTTAATACCTTTTTCTTTCATTGATTTATTTGCCACTTGCATATCTTTAGGACTGAGAAATAAAAACACCTCTCTTCTTCGGAGTGGGTTTAGGAATAGGCTCGGGAGTTGGCTCAATTGGTTCAAGAATTACTTCAAGAACTGGCTCGGGAAGAGTCCAATTATTTTCATTAGTCAACATATTATTAAATAATATTTCAGCTTCGTCGACAGTTCTTTCCCTGAAAACACAACCAGCACAACTATCCAAGTAGTTTTTGGAAGCATCGGTTAGTCCATTATAAAAGATATCAAGTATTTCATTTTTCTTAAGAGGATGATCGGGAAAAGCATTAAGTAACCGGAGAATCCTCCCCCAAGCTTGTGGGAGACTCTCTTCTTTAATTTGCACAAAATTATATATTTCCCGCAAGGCAGCTTGTTTCTTATGAGCAGGGAAATATTTAGCAGAGAAGCAATAAATCATATCCTGGGGACTACGCACACAACCAGGAGCAAAAGAATTATACCAAGTCTTAGCATCACCCTTTAATGAGAACGGAAATATCTTAAGGATATATAAATAGCGAGACTTCTCATCATGAGTAAATAGGGTGGCTATATCATTCAACTTGGTAAGATGTGCCACAATAGTTTCAGATTCAAGGCCATAAAAAGGATCAGATTCAACTAAAGATGTGCCACAACAGAGAATTCATAATCCTTATCAGTAACACAGATAGGTGAAGTAGCAAAAGCAGGATCGGGTTTCATTCTAGCATTAAGAGACTGCTGCTTCCATTTAGCTAATAATTTCTTAAGATCATTTCTATCATTGCAAGAAAAAATTTCCTTGCAACTTCTTCATTCATAACATAACCCTTAGGAACAATAGATAATACATAATCGCTGGGAGAACCTTCATCATCACTATCATCAATAATAGGATCTTCAATATTTTCATTCCCCATAACTCTAGCAAGTTGTTCATCAAGAAATTCACCTAATGGCAAAGTAGTATCACGCACAGAAGTAGTTTCATCATGCATAGCAGAAGTGGCATCATCAATAACATGTGACATATCAGAATTCATAGCAGTAGTAGGTTTAGGTGTCGCAAGCCTACTAATAACGAAAGGAGAATCTAGTGCAGAGCTAGATGGCAGTTCCTTACCTCCCCTCGTAGTTGAGGGAAAAATCTTGGTTTTAGCGTCTTTCAAGTTCTTCATAGTGATCAACAGATATAAATCCCAAGTGACTCAGAGAATAGAGCTATTTTCCCCGGCAACGGCGCCAGAAATTAGTCTTGATAACCCGCAAGTGTAGCAGATCGCAACAGCTTTTGAGGGTAAATTACTCGACCCAAATTTATTGATTCGACACAAGGGGAGCCAAAGAATATTCTTGAGTATTAGCAGTTGAGTTGTCAATTCAACCACACCTGGATAACTTAGTATCTGGAGCAAAGTATTTAGTAGCAAAAGTGGTATGATAATAAAGGTAACGGTAGCAAAAGTAAAGACTAATGTTTTGGGATTTTTGTAGTGATTGTAACAGCAGCAACGGAAAAGTAAATAAGAGAAGAACAATATATGAAAAGCTCGTAGGCAATGGATCAGTGATGGATAATTATGCGGATGCGATTCCTCATGTAATAGCTATAACATAGGGTGACACAAAACTAGCTCCAGTTCATCAATGTAATGTAGGCATGTATTCCATAAATAGTCATACGTGCTTATGGAAAAGAACTTGCATGACATCTTTTGTCCTACCCTCCCGATGCAGCGGGGTCCTTACGGAAACTAAGGGATATTAAGGCCTCCTTTTAATAGAGAACCGGAACAAAGCATTAGCATATAGTGAATACATGAACTCCTCAAACTACGGTCATCACCTAGAAGTATCCCGATTATTGTCACTTCGGGGTTGTTGGATCATAACACATAATAGGTGACTATAGACTTGCAAGATAGGATCAAGAACACACATATATTCATGAAAACATAATAGGTTCAGATCTGAAATCATGGCACTCGGGCCCTAGTGACAAGCATTAAGCATAGCAAAGTCATAGCAACATCAATCTCAGAACATAGTCGATACTAGGGATCAAACCCAAAAAAAAAACTAACTTGATTACATTGTAAATCTCATCCAACCCATCACCGTCCAGCAAGCCTACGATGGAATTACTCACGCACGGCGGTGAGCATCATGAAATTGGTGATGGAGGATGGTTGATGATGACGACAGCGACGAATCCCCCTCTCCGGAGCCCCGAACGGACTCCAGATCAGCCCCCCCGAGAGAGATTAGGGCTTGGCGGCGGCTCCGTGTCGTAAAACGCGATGAAACTTTCTCTTTGATTTTTTTTCTCCCCGAGATGGAATATATGGAGTTGGAGTTGAGGTCGGTGGAGGTCTAGGGGGCCCACGAGATAGGAGGCCGCGCCCTAGGGGGCGCGCCCCCTGTCTTGTGGACAGCCTTTGGGCCCCCTGGAATTGATTCTTTCGCCAAAAATTCTTATTAATTCAAAAAAGTGCCTCCGTGGATTTCTAGGACATTCAGAGAACTTTTCTTTTCTACACATAAAACAACATCATGGTAGTGCTGCTGAAAATAGCGTTAGTCCGGGTTAGTTTCATTCTAATCATGCAAGTTAGATTCCAAAACAAGGGCAAAAGTGTTTGGAAAAGTAGATACGTTGGAGACGTATCATTCTTCCGGATCCAATGCGGCGTGGACTTCCCGAATTCTCTAGTGCTCCTTTAAAGAAGCGGGCCAGCTGGCGTCCCCGAAGCCTCAAAGAAGAAAATAGTGTGTAGGTTTCAAGACTAGCACGCAAGATCAGAGTACTTGCCAACTCCAAGCTATCTATAATTGAGGTAATTGCAATTTCAATAACCCGATGCGTTCAGGCGCTCCAATCTAGATGTCTTCCCATGTGGAATTATAATGGTGAGGACGATGAGTCCCGTTGCCTGCGCAAACGTCCAGACAATTTTGTTGCCCTACCCACCATCTTAGCCGACATGTACAAAGGGGAAAAGGAAGACTTCGCTCATTTGACATGTCGGGAAGGCTTTTCCATGTACAACCCCATCACTGGGTGTGTTTTTCAATTATTGTCCTTACTCAACCTCTTTCCAGAGTTTATGGTAGTCAAATTTAATCCAGCTACTTTTGACAGGAATGGAGAAAGATCGTCGAGGGGATTTACAGCCCCGCTCCGTAGCCGGAGGACCATAATCGGGACCTAGATCCCAGATATGAAGAAGCCCCGGACATATTTATAGAGCGTAAGGAGGGAGTTTCTTATCAGGCGAGCTATGATGGCATGGAAGTAGCCATTATAGCCGATTACCCCGGCCTTCTCCCCTCCTCCCATTTAAGTACCCAGGAGACGTCTTCTCAAAAAGAGTTTTCCTGTTGCACCTCACCCACCGCTCTGTCTCATGCCCCGAAGGGGTGACGCTCGTCTCGCCGAGCTGCATCAAAGGTGTCTTCCAAGAAGGCGACACCTGCATAGGGCGAGTCTTTGAAAAGAATGGCGAATGGTGACAATACCGGGCCCCCGCCTTCACCAAAGAGGTATAGTTTTTGACATGCACTTGGTGGGTAGACCGAGTTGTGACGTTCTCCGCTAGACCATTTTTCAGGAAGAGCATACGCCGGACAATATCCAGGGACCCCTCCGGCCATGTATCGATTAATCCGGCCCTGGACCTTGTCGTAAGGAGTAGGGTCGATACGGGAAAAATGTTGTACTGTCATCTCCTAGAGGATTCAGATGATGTATCCATCAGTAATTATGAAGTGGAGAGCGCCATGAATCATCGTCAGTGGAAAGAGGCCATGCGCAATCCCAGTTTTACCATAGAGGCGTTCCATGCCCTCCAACTCTACGGATGCATATATCCGAGCTGCTCGGGATGGGCTTGCTAGAGCCACACACCAGCTTTCAAAGGATATGCAGGTAAGAGCTATTTTGTAGATTCATTACTCATGTGCCAGTAGCCCCTGAGACTTGAAGCAGTTTGGCCCAACTGATTTAATGATCATTGTATTATCAGGTACTCACGGAGAAAAACGACATGGTATCCAAGGAGCTTGAAAAATGTCAGACCAAGCTAACTACTGTCACCGCCGAAGTGGAGAAGTCCAAGAAGGCGCGGAAGGGTAAGGTCAATCACTATCTGGAAAATACGATTCTATGCCAACAATGTTTTTTAAATATACACTGTTTTGTTTATGGCGACAGGATCGCCGGATCAGCTGGAGGATAGACTGAAGGCTGCGCAACCGAATAAATGGCATGCCGAAAGGCAAGAAGCTGCTGGTCAGCGTATATTGACACGGACCAGGGATGAGAAGTACAAACTACAGGATGCCAACATCAAGCAAGCCGAGCAGCTAAAGGATGTAAGAGCCCAACTGTCAGATGCCTTGAAAGAGAACGGAAAGCTGAAAGGTGGCCTATTTAGTATATCCCTAAACCTAACTTGCATAAGATCCCCTGATGAAATTTTTTATGAGATTTGTTCCTGTAGGTTTGTTAACTGGGCGGCCCGAAGGAGAAGTGTCCGGATTTCAAGGCGACCAACTGCAAGAGCTATCCAAAGTGCGCGAGCGAGCTCGGAAAGCAATGAGGAATTTGGCTAAGGCTTTATGGCCATCCGATTCCCCTCCAGAACTGATGGGGGAGCTCGCGGAGCTATTCAAAGGAGCTCATCTTTGTTTTGAGTTGTGGATGGCATCACCATGTCGACAGGGTGCATGAGAGGCCTGGCCATGGTGAAAACATGGTATACAAGTCTTGATCCAAATCATATGGCCCGGGTAGGACCTCAGGGATCGGAAGGACAAGAAATTCCGGTTAGTTTGGTGTACGATCAAGTAAAGACGGCCGCCAAATTTTCACATCAGGATTGTAAGCTAGACAGCCTGATAGATGGCATAGATAAAGAGTAGGCGTACGATTTTATGTGACAATACACTTTAGTAGCAAACTTGTCTCCAGCCGAATTGTAAAAGATTGTCATGGCAGACCTTCCGCTTCAACCTCTAAAACTCAAGGGTGGAGTGTTTCCGAATACTATACCTATGGGAAACACCAAGTATGTTTAAAAACCAGGTGATCCGGTCATAATGCTTGAACAGACAAACTATATTCGGGGAGTTATGTTAGATTACTTTTTAACGTAAGAAACATCTTCCCGAAAGAATAGTTTCGTTAAGGGTTCCTCTCCCTAGGTCGGCATGCGTTTGTGCATGACTAAGCCGTGATGCGAAAGAATCACAGGAGTCCTTGTTTTTTCGGTAGTTTATATTGCTACGAAGGCAATTTGTCATTTGTCTGCCGACCAATTATTCCCTTAAGAACGCTAGCTTTCGGCTTCACCCGTCTGAGGTACATGTCCGGATGACCCAGTTGTAAAAATCGCAGAGGTCACTACTTGGAAAATTCTTATACATAGTAGCTTAGTAGTAGCACTGTAAAATAGTAACCACTGCTGCTAGTTAGTAGTAGCGCTTTTCCTAGCAAGCGCTACTAGTAACTCCATAGTAGTAGCGCTGGAAAACAAAAACACGCTACTACTATGTGGGACCAGACGAGGCCATCGACGGTAGGTGGAGTTGTAGCGATGTACAGAATCCAGCGCTACTACTAAAAGATTAGTAGTAGAGCTTTATTTTACTACATTGCTACTGCTAATGGGACCCACTTAGTAGTAGCGCTTTTCCTGGAAAAGCGCTAATACTAAGTCCCATAGCAGTAGCGCGTTTTGCTAAGCAACACTACTGGTAGTTGCTGCTGGTGCCACCTTTTCCACCCCCTCCCCCTCCTCTTCTTCACTTTGCCCTCTCTCCCCCTCCTTTCCCGTCTTCACTCACCACTCTCCACCATTGTTGATCTTATTCTCTCTTCCTCCTACCACTCTTCTCTCCTCATTAATGGCACCCTCCTCCATAAATGGCCTCTCTCTTTCTCCTATACCTCTCTTCTCTCCCCCATTAATGCCCCATCCACCATAACCCCTCTCCATTAGTTAGCTAGCTAGATTAACATCTACTCCCTGACAACTAGATCTAGCTAGCTATTTAGCCAACGGCACGTGCTCTCTCGATCGTTCTCTCTCATCACCTAATTGACCGTGTGTTCTCGGTCTCTCTCGAGAGATATATATAGGTGAGTAAAAAGTTGTTCATTTCAAGAATGGGAATATATGTGTGAATGAGAATATGTGTGTTTGGGATATATATATATATATATATATATATATATATATATATATGTCAATTTATTTCCGTTTCGGTGAATTTCGAGCAAACTCATATGTCCTATTTTTAGGCAAGGTCATGCCAAAATTTTATATATATGACTTTGAAGCATGCATTATTTGTTTCATAACCCTTTTGCTTATTATACCGTGCAGTCAGTCCTGAAGGTGAGTGGATCGAAGGTCGAGCGGTACATGAAATCCGCGGTGATGGACATGTATGCAAATAGTTGGACTAGGATTAGATGTCCGTGTGCAAGATGCAAGGAAGGAGTCCTTTTGGACCATTTTGATCGTGGCACTTTGAAGGGGCACCTGCTGATGAATG
Organism: Triticum timopheevii; assembly: GCA_963921465.1. NCBI lineage: Eukaryota > Viridiplantae > Streptophyta > Magnoliopsida > Poales > Poaceae > Triticum > Triticum timopheevii. The sequence continues at coordinate 119,179,131 of OY997272.1, forward strand.
GTTTCATGGATGGCTATACACAGTGGATAAGTGAAGAAGAATATGATGATGAGGCTGTCCACATGGCAGGGAATAACGACATGGGGCTAGACGAAGAGATGACCGATCGACAAGAAGACGATGGTGCCGGACATGTCGTTGGGGAAGAGTCTGGAAATGACGACGGCAGCGGAGAAGACTCCGGACATGGTGAAGAAGAATCCGGACATGGCGGAGAAGAGGCAGCGGTCACGCTGCAGTCTTCGACGCAACTAAGTGCAGTCGTGTAGGACCCTCATGTTCGAGACATCCTTCACAAGAGTACGACTAGCGAGAGAGCTGCTTCTAGAGAGGAGGCCAAGCTAGCGCAACGTGAAGTAGACTCGAGGGCTCCATTGTATGACGGTTGCGATCCTGAGGTGACCCGCTTGAGTTTCATGCTCGAACTTCTAAAGACGAAGGCCAAAAACAAATGGACAGACAAAAGACTCGATGAGCATTTGAAGTTTCTACCTAATAAAGTTCTTCCCGCGGGGAACCTATGTCCTACTAGTGTCGAGGAGGACAAGAAAATCGTTTGCCTTTTTGATTTGCGGCACATTAGGTACAACACATGCATCAACGATTGCATCATTTATCGGGGGGAGCACGCGGAAAAAACCAGCTGTCCAGTGTGCAATGCTTCTTGATACATGAAGGCGGGAAAGAAAGCTCCTCAGAAAGTTGTATGGTACTTTCTAAACACTCCCCGTATGTAGTGGTATTTCGTAGATCCTAAGGAAGCAAAGCTCATGCACTGGCATGCGGAGAGGAAGAAGCCCGACGAAGGAGATGATCCGAGGCTGAGACACCTCGTAGATGGTAGCTAGTGGAGAGAATTCAACGCCGTATACGGATTTGCTATAGAAGAACCAAGGAACCTCGTGCTTGGTGCGAGTACCAATGGCATGAATCCATTTGGAAACAGAACACCAACCATAGCACATGGCCCGTGTTTGTATGGATGTACAACCTCCCACCATGGAAGTGCATGAAGATAAAGTACATACACATGAGCATGCTGATTCAATGGCCGAAACAACCGGGAGATAGTATTAACCTGTATATGGAGCTTCTGCAAGAGGAGCTAGACACGTTATGGAAAACACCGACATGGACATGGCATGCCAGCAAAGGAGAATATTTCCATATGAGAGCCATGCTGATGACGACGGTGCACGACTATCTCGGTTACGGGTACACCTCAGGCCAGGTATGCCACAGATACTGTGGATGCGTGAGGTGCATGGATGATACAATGTCTTAGCAACTTACATCAATGAAAGATGTCGGGCCTGGGAAAATCATGTACATGGGGCATCGTGGATGGCTTGAGAAGGACGACCTGTGGAGAAAGCCTGGAGATCTATTCAATGAGTTAGATGAGCTTCGAGGACCTCCACGTAAGAGGAGCTGTTGAGAAACTGGGAACAATCCCCCGCGCCGGGAAAGATCAAAAAGGCACGGGAGCCACTGCTGAAGGTATGGAAAACGAGGTCTGTTTTCTGGGACTTGGAGTACTGGCCCAATCACGACACGCCTCATTGCCTTGATCGAATGCATATCACGAAGAATGTCCTTGAGAGCCTGCTTGGCACACTGATGAACATGCCGGAGAAGACCAAGGATGCGCCGAAGGCAAGGAAAGACTTGGAAGATTTGTAGATCAGGAAAGATCTCCACCATAAAAAGTTGTTGGAGGAGACGAAGACTGAGACGGAGCAGTGGGAAAGGGGCGGTAGAAAAGTCAAAAAGAAGGAGGAGAATTATTTCCCCCCTTCTTGCTTCACCTTAAGTGCGAAGGAGACCGATCAATTCATCAAGTGCCTTATGGGAATCAAAGTCAGTTCTGGCTACTGTGGGAAGATAAGCAGATTTCTAGACCTGAAGAAGAAAAGGTTCAGCGGGATGAAGTCTCATGACTGTCATGTGATGATGATGCAGATACTCCCAGTTGCCATTAGAGGGATAATGGAGAAGCATGTCTGTGACACGCTTACTTGTCACTGCAACTTCTTCGACGTTATATCTCGAAAGTCCATAAGTGTGAAGCAGCCCCGAAGGCTACAGGAAGAGATCGTTGTCATACTATGTGAGCTTGAGATGTACTTCCAGCCCATGTTCTTTGACGTCATGGTGCACCTGTGTGTCCACATGGCGGACGACATCATCGACCTCGGGCCGACATTCCTTCACAACATGATGTCGTTCAAGAGGATGAATGGGGTCATCAAAGGATCCGTTCGTAACATGTCCCATCCCAAAGGGAGCATCGTCTAGGGGTATCTGACGCATGAGTGCGTCTCCTTTTGTGAGAATTATATAAGCGTCAGAGACCCCTGTTGTTGGTTTGCCCGTCAAGAAGCATGATGGGAAGCTTGAAGGAGATGGTCACAACAACGGTCGGAGGGAATTTCACGTAGACTACTCGGATCGACGGAACGACTTTGACAGGGCTAACTTAGTAGTGCTACAACACCTAGATGTGGTAGATAATTATGTGGCACAGCACAAAGAAACCATCACAAAGAAGTACCGTGATGAGGGGATGCTCAAGACGGACGACGAAGTTAGTGTAGAGCACAACGCCACTTTCTTGCATTGGTTTAAACAGCAAGTTCTTGAAGATCCCCCGGAAGAGGGCAGTTCGGACGGATTGCTCATACACACCTTAGCACATGGCCCTGCGCCCAAGCTCGCGACCTATCAGTCCTACGATATCAATGGGTACACGTTCTACATGGAGGCCAAACACATGGACAGTGATTACCAGAACTCGGGTGACAATTCAATGTGTGACTGACGCCAACGACACAACTGAAAGATTTTACGGAAGGGTCAAAGAGATCTGGGAGCTTGACTATGCTGGAATGCATGATGCGACGATGTTCTGTGTCAGATGGGCCAAGGACGTCATAAGAGAAAACAAGTATTTCACAACCATGTCTATACCAACCGCGAAGAGCACTCCCGTGAACGTTAACGTCATCACCAAAAATGAGCCATGGGTACACGCTAACCACGTGACACAATGCTTCTTCATAACTGACCTGGCCAATCCCAGCCGTGTTGTCGTGAGGAGATCCAAAAGGAGCTTCGTCGGAATGGATGGAGTAGCCAACAAGGAAGACTACGACCAATATGGAAACCCGATGAGGTAAGATGACGACGATGATGAAGCATACGTGAAAAGAAGAATCAATACTACATTGCCTAAGAAAGATCGTAATCCATGGCTCCGAAGAAGTCACAAGGAGGGGCTCAATTACTCAGCAACAAACAAGAAAGGGAAGAAGCTCAATGTGAAACGTCGTCGACGCAGCTGATCAGAAACCTATATATATATATATATATATATATATATATATATATATATATATATATATATATATATATATATATAGTGTACGCACTTAAGTAACCGATACCGGTCAACTGATATGTTACCACCACATGCATGGTTCCGGTGATATTCGTGCAGTGGGGGAGAGGGAGACGCACCGTCGTCGGGAGAAAAACAAAAAAACAAAAACAAAAGGGAGAAAGCAGTACAAAAGAAAAAGTAAAGTAAACAGAAAAAAAGGAAAATAATAAAAGAAAATAAAACTAAAAACTAGAAAAGGAAAATAGTAAAAACAAAAGAATAAAAATTAGAACAGTTAGCGGTAGCGCTGGATTGAGGACCAGCGCTACCTATAGCGCTGGGTTCTAAAAAAGCGCCACTACTATGTGCCATTAGCAGTAGCACTGCTTTACAACCCAGCGCTATAGCTAAGTTAGCTATAGCGCTGGTTCACAATCCAGCACTACTCCTGTTTTGAGTTAACCCGCGAGGGCTCAAATTTTGCCAACCGCCAAGTCCCAATTCCCCCCTCCCCGCCCTCTTTCCCCCACTCTATCACCGCCGCCGTCGCCCACCCCGCCATCGCGCCGTCTGTTGCCCTGCTCGCCCTCGATCGCCGGCCTTCGCCCCTGGCCGCCATCGACCTCGTCGCCGGCCGTCTCCCGAGCCCTCGCTCTCGACCTCACCGGCGTCTCCCCTACCCGCCCTCGACAACAATGCCGCGCCCGCCTCTCCTCTGCCCGCACGCCCTCGACCTCGCCATCGCCGCCGTCCGCCGCCCTCCACCGCCACCGCCCGAGCCTGAGCTCCCTCGCCGTAAGCCTCTCCTCTCCCTCTCCTCTCCCCTGCCCTTCTCTCTCTTTGTTTAGGGCTTTTAGGGCAAGTTAGCAAATTTAGCAAAAAATTTAGCAAAGTTAGCAAAATTTAGCAAAGTTATCTTCTTTTCTTAGCAAATTAGGGCAGTAGCTGATAAGCAAATAGGTATAAAAAACAGTAGCAGTTTTTTTAAACAGTAGCAAAATTTAGAAAAAAAGTAGCAATTTATAAAAAACAGTAGCAAAAAATTAGGTATAAAAATAGTAGCAAATAAAAAAACAGTAGCAAATTACAAAAAAAACAGTAGCGAAGTTAGAAATTTTTTTAGCAAGTTAGCAAAATTTGTAGAGAGAGAGATAGAGAGAGAGCAAGTTTGTAGCAAGTTTGTAGCTATTTTTGTCAATTTTGTGCATTTAAGTACAAGCATGCTTTTGCTTGAATGATATATGTTGGTTTAGGAATGTTGGTTGAATGTTGAAAATTATCCGAGTGGCCTATGTTTTGCCAGAATGTTGATTCATTTCCGTTCCAGCAAATTTTAGGCGCTCCATATGTCCACTTTTTAGCAAAGGTCATGCCAAAAAATTTCTGTAATTTTCAGCATGACTTGTGCTAGAAACTAGGACATATGGAGTATCCGGGATTTGCCAGAAGGGGAATGAATCAACATTCCGACCAAACATAGGCCCCTTTTTCCTCTTCATTATATCTTTTATTTACAATTGTTGATCAATAGGAAACATGTCTACTGATGCCGAAGTCGTGGGTGGTTCTGCTCGCCATGAAGACCCCATCGAGGCAGCAAATCACTACTTCCATTACCTAGATGAACACCAGATGGGGTTGCAGGGTGGCGGCAGTGGCACCAACCCTGACACCGACGCCGACACCGGCACTGGCACCGGGACCGACACCACCCCCGAGACCGGCAACGATGCTGTCGTAGCCGGTAAAGCAACAAAGAAGAAGAGGACACGAAGATGAAATGAGCTTGTCATCGGACAAATTGTGGTCACGGAGATGCACAACAGAGCCGGAGAAAGCGCGCATGTGCTAGGGCAATCAACTCGGATGCATCCTCAGGGAAACCGCCAACATCGACGACGAGAGGTTGAGGCAGATACCACATATGGAGAACATGCTCCTAAAGAAGTTGCACAATAGGTTCTCGTTCCCCGGTCGGAATAAAGAAAAATATAAAGATCCGTGGGAAGACATCGCGATGACAAAGATAAACGACAAGGTGATGGTGACGTTCACCAACAACTTGTCATCCTAGAAAGTTCGGGTGAAAAAAGCGATTGCGAAGAATGAACAGTGGTCCAAGATTCATGCTGATAATCTGTCAATAACGGAAGAGGACTTTGCCAAATTCAGGGAGAATTGCGGTAAAGAAAGTGTCAACGCAAAGTCAGAGAAAATGAAGGCGCTCCAGGCTAGGAACAGGCCTTCCCACCGCCTCGGAAGCCATGGTTACGAGGGGAAGAGGCACATATGGGCCAAGGAGGACGCCAAACGTGAAAGTCACGGAATCCCAGGCCCCTTGGTGGACTTCACCGACCCGCTGGAGCATGACTGGATCAGGGCCCGGTACAAGTGGGACAAAGTCAAAATGATCTTTTACACGGACCCGAACATGAGGGAGTTCATGAGACTTCTGATAATTGTTATATCACCACATTATCATATTAGCTCCCAATAAATTCGACTACAAGTTTTGTCACATTAGTAAACCATCCATGTTCCTTTTGCAGAAAGAGCGGCACCAAAAGGCAGCCGAAAGCGACGAGTCGTCACAGTCGTCGGCGAGGCCCAAGTGGGACACCCCATTCAACTGGGCCCTGAAAATACTAAAAAAGGTCCCGGTGGACAAGCCGCCGTCCTATGGACGTGTGCACGGCATCGGAGAAGGCGCCTCGTGGAAGACATCCTACCACGAGGAGCCAGAGGAAAGAAGGAAGAGACGATCGGTCATCACTCAGCATAGCATCGACGAGAAGGTCGCGATTGCGGTTAATAAGACCAAAGCCGAGACCAAAGAAGAGTTGCTCGGGGCCGTCAGTGCAGCGGTCACTGACGCGGTGGTCAGCTTGATTCTGGCACTATTTGATTTCACGAAGAACAATCCAAAAGCACGGCCGGAGGACTTTCCCATTCCCAGCTTTGTCGGGAGCCATTCGGCAAACACCACAGCACCAGCACCTGCTCAAGCAACCGCAACAGGTCCCGTTGATGTTCATAGCAGCCCGACCTCTGTCTCTTGCATGCTCGGTGGGCCTTCATTGTTGGCTGAGCTCGACGCCCTCACGGTAAATACGCGTCATACCCTTTTCACCAGCATGTCTATAGTCTTCCGTTTCAGTTGCCTTTCGGATGTTTGACGTTGCAGACATGTCTCCTTCGTAGGACGATGACACCCCGTTCACCCTACTCTACGATATCAAGGGCCAAAAGGTGGCCGTGGGAAAGGCAATGATCGTGAAGCTGAAGGACCGCATGTTCCACAACCGAGATAGGCTCGATGGCTTCTTCAATGTTAACGTGGCCAATGTCTTTGCGGGCTTCGAGGATTTTCCTCCTTCGGTACTAGTCGATTACGACGAGACCCCTAAGATCATTGGCGCATGAAAGAGCTGGTTCTTGCCTTGGCTGAAGTCTCTTCTTCGTCTCGAGGCGCCCAGTATCACGCCAATGCCACCTTCTCAAGAAGGTATGAACACCACCCCACCTACCACATTACCTGCACCTGTCGTGGCGAGTGATAACGGATGACGCGAGGGAGAGCCTCCATTAGTGCCAGATGATGTAGCCCCCGCTATAAAAGAAGAAAATGTTGGTGATGACATGGAGGGTGACGTTGATGACCCAGACAAGTATTTCAATACCGCCTATGATGATGGAGGATTGATGGCTCAGGATGACGAAGACTCAGGCTATGAGCGTGGAGATGATAACTTGATGCTACCTGATTTGCCGGAGCCGGAATCTCCTAAGGCGGAATGCAAAAAGTCTCTCTTCAAGCGATCCTCGCAGGAGATGCCTCTAGATACCGCCTGTACCCAGCAACCCCCTGAGGCCCGTCCACTGATTAGCCTGATGACACTAGGGGTGGTGGTTAGGGAAGGTATGGTGGGCTCACTACCGCCACCCGCCAAGAAGCAAAGCAGGAGACCGGACAAGAAAGGCCCTAAAGGCACCAGAGCTGCTTCAAGAAGCCAGCTGCCTCTGAAACCCCGGGTGGTAGACAAGATATATGTTGAAGGTGCGAAGCGTTTCCATGTCGCCGGCGGGCCGATCCTACCTGCCGAAGTGCTACAGCACATACTTTACATGGGATGATAAGGCAAGAGAATCAATTTACGTAAGGAGACTGCATGAAGATGTGCTGGCCAGAGAGAAAAGCCTTCTGGTCGTGGAAAAACCAGGATACCCGCTTTACGCGGCTCAAGTGCTGGGTGGGAAGTTGTACGTTGAGAGATGGCCCGCGAATAAGTTCATCCTGCGATTTGACTACATCTACGACATGTTCCACATAACCAAGCTGGATTTCCAGTTCATCTGCATGTATGCGCTGTATTTGAACTACTTCATTAGGGTCGAGAACATCAAATATATCTACGTCGCGGACCCGTTCTATATGCACGAGTGTTTCTTGGCAGTTTGCAAAGAGCACCGTGACTATGCGAGCAAGTACCTCAACGAATTCATGATCGCTAATAAGGACAAAGAAGTGATTCTCTTGCCTTATCATCCCACGTAAGTCATCCACACATATCCTTTCATAAGTGTTAATCATTCCTTTGTAGCGTGGAGGCTAATTTGAGGTGTACTTAATTTGCGCAGCGGGGGGGGGGGGGGGGGGCGCCGTCCTCATTGTTCTGTCCCCGGAATACTCCCATGCAATGTACTTGGACTCATCGAAGAACCTCAGGAAAAGGGATTACAGGCACATAAAGAGTGTCCTCGATAGTGCCTTGTTAACCTTCAGCCTGTCTGGTGGATATATCAAGGTGAAAAAGTACAGGAACCGCGGGCTGGCTTTCGGTCATAAGACCGACTTCTGCTGCATCCAGCAACCGCACACCAATATGGATGATGGATTCTGCCTCATGCATCACCTGCTCGTGTACAGAAGGAATAATCAACGCCTTCGCATGTCACCTACTACCAACGATGACGAGATTGTCAGTTGGGCCACAAGCATAGGAAGGACACAAGATCATCGAATCAGAGCTGAGTTTTATCATGTACAGTGTGAACTTGCCCAAGTGATCACCACAAGAAATATGTCAACTAGTGACCTTCTATGAGTGACCTTGGAAGAATTGGTCATAGATCTATGACCATTTGAGACCAATTGGTCAAAAGCTATTCGGGGGGCTCCAAACCCTAAACCATTGCGACCATTTTGGTCAGAAAGGTAGTAATTTCCTTACACGAAATGGTCATAACGCAAACAGTGCTGGTCCGCTGCCTTATGTCTAGTTGTTAACGACCAATATAGATGGTCATAACCTTGTAGATTGTGGTGGGTTGTGATGACTAGGCGCCATCTCATCAATTTTGCCTATGTGTCATGTCCATGTGTCAATTTTTGCCCTAGGTTGTGAAGCAACCTATATTTTTGTTATTCCAAAAATTCCGAAAAAATTCTCATAAATTGTTTGGATCATATCTTCATCAAATATGTCAAAAACCTTCCTTGCCTAGTTCAAAAATAACTCAACAATATTCATTTTCCTATTCTGTTCAGAACAACACTTTGTGAAGGAAGTACCACTTTGGCATGTCCAAATAGTATCCATTTTCTACGGTGCTTTCCTATGCCCAAATAACCATCCTCCACCAAATGCCACCTCAATCCATTCATTATTTTGAGCACAGCTTCAGCATTTGTATTTATGTCCAGTGTGGTACTTTGCAAAGCAAGTACCACCTAGGCTCCTCCTTTTGAGGTGAAAATTTGTGAAGACGGTCTTCTTAGTAACTGATCATCCTCAGCCAAAACTCACGCCCATTAGCCATGTACATTTCCCGTACCGCTAATCAAACACTTGGCTGTTAATTCATGTTTGAGCATCGATCGGTCTCCTCGTGCGAATCTTATGTTGTAATTTTCTTCCTAGCACCTACCTGGGGAGTGCCCAACCCACTATACATGCCTAGGCTGCCCAGAACACATGGCAACGCCACAGTCACGTGGTGACCACGCGGCGGGCATGCGAGTTTACATGCTCTAGAGTTGGGGGCCTCGGCCACCGCCCAAACCTCGACGTATCGCCACCAAACCATGTATTTATGATTAAATAGGTACTTATGTAACTAGAAATGATTTTTGGAAAAAATAAATAGCAAACTATGAGGCAGCTGCAGTTCAAATTTGACACGCTTCCAACTGAATCGGCGGAAATTTGTCTTTTTCACGAGAGGTGGATCAAAACTTTTTACACCCAACCATTTCATCAATTTCGCATTAAATATGTCCTAGTATTTTAGAAAATTGATTTGGTCCAATTTTGCAACAATTATTTGGGAGGTCCTTCACAAAAAAAACTCCTTTTGGGCACTCGAAAAATGGAAAATGGTTTTTTCGTCCAAAGAAAATGAAAACTTCCTTAGGCAACATTGAACAAACTAAGCCATGAATGTGGCCATAAGATTGATTATTTGGCTTGAAAGGACATTGATCTCCACACGTGATAGCTCGTTTCTGAGAACACTTTTTAAAAATAATTGTCGTATTACAAGTTTGTTATTTTTCCTGGGAACTTGGCCACATATAATGACACAATGTGAAGGTTTCCCAATTTTTTGATTTTTTTAATTGTTTATGCCCTTTTCAAAATGCGGTCAAAACAGCGGGAATGACTGTTCCTAGCTAGTGGTTGAATCTTGGATTTTTTTGGTGTTTCTCTGATTAAATAGATACTTATGTACCTAGAAATGATTTTTGGAAAAAATAAATAGCAAACTACAAGGTGGAAATCGCTGGAAATTTGTCTTTTTCACGAGAGGTGGACAAAAACTTTTTACACCCAACCATTTGGTCAATTGTGCATTGAATATGTCCTAGTATTTTAGAAAAATGATTTGGTCCAATTTTGCAATAATTATTTGGGAGGTCCTTCACAAAAAAAACCTCCTTTTGGGCATTCAAAAAATAGAAAATGGTTTTTTTGTCCAAAGAAAATGAAAACTTCCTTAGGCAACATTGTTTGCCATTCCAATATGCACCCTTGTGCACAATATGAGATCATTTAAACAAACTATGCCATGAATGTGGCCATAAGATTGATCATTTGGCTTGAAAGCCATTGATCTCCACACGTGATAGCTTGTTTCTGAGAACACTTTTTTAAAATTATTGCCGTATTACAAGTTTGTTATTTTTCCTGGGAACTTGGTCACATGTAATGACACAATGCGAAGGTTTCCCAATTTTTTTTTAATTTTTTATGCTTGTTTCAAACTGCGGTCAAAACGGTGGGAATGACCGTTCCTAGCTAGTGGTCGAATCTTGGAATTTTTTTGGTGTTTCTCTGATTAAATAGATACTTATGTACCTAGAAATGATTTTTTGAAAAAATAAAGAGCAAACTACGAGGCAACTACAATTCAAATTTGACCCGCTTCCAACTGAATTGGTGGAAATTTGTCTTTTTCACGAGAGGTGGATCAAAACTTTTTACACCCAACCATTTGGTCAATTGTGCATTAAATATGTCCTAGTATTTTTGAAAAATGATTTGGTCCAATTTTGCAACAATTATTTGGGAGGTCCTTCACAAAAAAACCTCCTTTTGGGCACTCGAAAAATGGGAAATGGTTTTTTCGTCCAAATAAAATGAATACTTCCTTAGGCAACATTGTTTTCCATTCCAATATGCACACTTGTGCACAATATGAGATCATTTGAACAAACTATGCCATGAATGTGGCCATAAAATTGATCATTTGACTTGAAAGCCATGAATCTTCACACATGATAGCTCATTTCTGATAACACTTTTTTAAGAGAATTACCATATTACAAGTTTATTATTTTTCCTAGTAACTTGGTCACATTTAATGACACAATGTGAAGGTTTTCCAATTTTTTGAATTTTTTTGAATTTTTTATGCCCGTTTCAAAATGCGATGAAAACGGCGGGCATGACCGTTCCTAGCTAGTGGTTGAATCTTGGAAAACTTTTGATGTTTCTCTGATTAAATAGATACTTATGTACCTAGAAATGATTTTTAGAAAAAATAAAGAGCAAACTACGAGGTAGCTACAGTTCAAATTTGACCCACTTCCAACTGAATCGGCAGAAATTTGTCTTTCTCACCAGAGGTGGATCAAAACATTTGACACCCAACCATTTGGTCAATTGTGCACTAAATATGTCCTAATATTTTAGAAAATTGATTTGGTGCAATTTTGCAACAAATATATGGTAGGTCCTTCACAAAAAAACTTATTTTGGACACTCAAAAAATGGAAAATTGTTTTTTCATGCAAAAGAAATAAAAACTCCCTTTGTCAATGTTTTTGCGAATCTAAAACTTGTGCAAAATATGACATCATTTGAACAAATATTAGATAGGTCTTTAAAAAATCATTTTGAGCATTGAAAAATGGAATGAAAAATTTGTATGTAATTAATCATGACCAATTTATATGGTCAAAAAATCGTCAAATTGTTTGGTGCGCTCTGATTGGTCCACAGGCATATCACGCGGATCATGCATCAACCATCGTCGGATGCTTCTGGATTCAACGGCCGCCCTCACCCCCTCACCCTCTCAACCAAACCCTAGCTTCCCCGATCCACTCTCCCCCTCTCGTCCCACAGCCGCCACCCCCAATCCTCTCGATCCCCAACCACCCAGCCGCCGCTGGCGACGTCCTCCGTCCTCTCCCCCAACCCCGGCCGCCGGCAACCCCTCCCCTTCCCTTCTCTCCCACGGCCGTGGTGGGATACGCGCTCCCTCCTCGCTCATGACCTAGACCTAGCCGCATGGCACGGCGATGGCCATGGCGGCGGCCAGATCCACCCCTCCCCTGCTCCGTTCCCTTGACACCCGATGGTCCCCCTTCTTCCTCCACAGCAGCTCACCCGCAGCCTTCCCCGTGCCTCTAGGGTTTTGGGGGAGGCAGCGCCTCCATTGCTGGCACGGCTCCGACGACTCTACAGCCTCCTCCCTGACATCTACCATGCTGAGACAGCCGCGTCTCCCACTTGCCACTTCCCCAATGGCTGCTGCTGCACCCGATCCCTCCTTGTTGCATGGATGCTTCCTCGACTCTCCCTCCTCCCCAACAAGGCCGCCGTCGGACACCTTCTTCCCCAATAGCGCCGGCCGCAGATCCACTCCTCCATTTTCTTCTCATGGTTATCCGCAGCATATATGACTCAGATCTGACGCTTTTGTTGTTTGTCTGGTTTTTCAGGATGTGGGTGGTGCAGTGGCCGCAAGAATAGGCTCTCCAGCATCTAGGCCGGGTCAAGGTGGCTGGCAGTGGTGGCTACTTCCTTACAAGGACTACAAGCTCGCCCATGACTACACGACCCTCCAGGTCCCGTCTGCATGCCCGCTCCCTCCTCACTGCCTCCTGCAGGTACCTATTTAGGCCGCAAGCGGACCTGACATGCTTATGAGTTTAGCATATGTGCTGTGTTATGTTCAGCTTCTTATGTGTCATGGAAATGTCCTTGTGTTGCATAGTAGGCCCTAAATTATTCATGTTGTTGGCAATGAGATGTCCCTGTTTTGCTCTGTATTATGCACTGCTATATTTATAGTTTGAAAGCGTGAGTTTAAAAGATGTCCCTATTTAATATTGATGAGATGTCCCTGTTTTGCTTCTTATAGTTTGAAAGCTATAATGGTCAGTAATTTGTGGCATCTCTTCTAAGTGACATTTAATGTCGCCTATATTTGCTTCATGTCAATTCGACCAAGGATTTTGTTATCTGGAACTGTAACTGTTGGCATAGAGACTGACTGTGGTGGCATAGTGCGACGTCTCACAAGGTGGATTCAGATTCGGTTGTCACGGTGCACAAGTGGTGGGTGTAGTACCGTTGTGTTTACCTTGTATATAAACATCCAACAAAAGGGATTGGCATCTAAAGTTAAGAAATTATGTCAAAACATAGCTGTCAGGCTTTCTGTTTCAGGCCCCCATTGTATAACTGTTTAGGCTTTAAGCTGGATGCAGCTCTGTGAAGTCTGGATGTTGGGGCAGAGTTGGATTAGCATTAGCCATGGACTTTGTAAAGAGTATATGTCCATTTTGCCAAGACAAGGACTAAAATATTTATACTTTAACTTGTTGAATTATCAGTATTGGTTTCCACTCTTTATATTGAAATCCACACACATTAGAAAGGAACATCATGTCATGTGTAGAAGAGAGTCCTGGTTTTGAGAGGAATTGTCGTGCGACTCAGGTACCGTGTTTAGATGATCGATTTCTTTTTAAACTTACATTGTATGCATTGCATTGGGCTTGCAATCCAAATGAGTGATGATGTCATACTGAGATTTTGTCACTCACTTTGGGATCATCTAATCTTTTTTATTAGTGTTTGATGATGGCAGTTTCTGGTGTGTTGTCATTGCACCCAAGTGTTGTTTCTTGGCTCTGAGTCGTTAGTTGATTGTATTCCTGGTATGAGAATCAAGGAATTTTGAGACGCATTAGTATAAAAAAAGCGGAAGGAAACAATAGTGAATTGACGTGATGATGAGTCCATTTTAGCTGAAATAATGTTGTGGATAGTGACCACAGTGGGATTTTAACCTAGTCCATTTCAGGTTCCCTCTATTTCAAAGTGTAAATGTATTTCTATCAGTTAAAGACAAGCAAGTTATAAGTAATTATTACGCATCTGAAATTGAAAATTGAAATTGAATTGAACCGGATTATTACATCATGCAATGTACTCCAGAATACTATTAAGAACAGGAGTCAAAGATGACTGCATCTGATTGACCCGGACTATAGCTTATTCCTTAAGCGTACTATCGCTTTCTCAAGTCAACTCAAGCAACAATTCATGTGGCTCGCTCAATCGAGTGGGCGGCGCTGTCCAATTCTATTCTGATTTCCTATTGAACTATGTTGTTGTATACTATAAAAGAAGAAGCTATAGTTGGTTATGGATTTAGATTTGGCATGTGTTTATCTTGACTGCTCAGGGTGGACGAATTGTAGTTTTATGCATGTAACTCAGTCTGCTTGGACAACACTAGCATGTTACTATGTACTACTACTGTTCAAGAAGTTTCATGAGTTGCCAGTGCCGCACTTCTAATCTCATTGATGGTGTTTAACAATAATCCTTTAATCAATCTCAAATTTCATCATAAATCATAATGGACTACTCTTCTATTGTAAGGTGAAGAAGATCAAGGCTGAGAAGGACTCCAACAAGCCCATGCGCCGCCGATAGCTTTCTTCATCTTCATGTGAGTCCTAGTCTTGGTTCCTTGTTTGTTTCGTGTTGCTTCTGTGGTGTGGTGTCGCGTCCTGACCGAGGATTTGGTGCGTGTTTTGTCTTCGCAGGGACAACTTCCGGAAGGCGTACAAGGAGAAGCACCCCGGCGTCAAGCAGGTCTCCGTGGTAAGCATCCCCCATCCGCCTCTGTCTCATTGTTCGTTCGAACTGGTGGTGCTGCGAGATGAGTTTCCTTGAGAATTATGTGTCCTGATATGGTTTAGGCTGGTTGAATTGCAGATTGGCAAGGCCGGTGGTGAGAAGTGGAAGTCCATGTGTGATGTTGTAAGTTGCACGTCTCCCCTCCCCTCTCTGTTACCGCTCAATTCGGTGTTACTTGTTTCTGTCTTACTCTGCCTAGTGTTCGAACCAGATGGTCAGTTAGATTTTGAATGGCAGTAGCAGCAAACTGATTTTTATCAATTATATCTTATGCGAAGTTTAGGCGCAATGTGTTGCAGTGAAGTATTTTGCATGACTTGCACTTGTGCAATGAATATTCATATTGTGTCTATGTTTACTTGTATGAATGAGTATCTCATTTTAACTAGCTAGAGAATGAAAAGCATGGTACTAGCTGAATTTCTCTTGTCATTCTAAATAACTGTCCTTTTTTGAAACCCTTCCTAATTTGTTTGCAGCCCTTCCTAATTTTTTGTTATTGTTCTATTTGGAAATGGATGCAGCAGGTGCTCTGCTCTTCCACACGTCTGGCACCGTCTCTGGCGCGGTGGTGCTTCTTGAGGCGAACGGCGTGATGGCGGCTTTGTACGGTGGCGACCACAAGCCCTTCGGTGAGTCGGCTCCATCTTCTAGCCCTAGCTCCCGCTTTTCTACTCCTATAGCATGCTCTGTTGGTTTAGTACACTAGCAGCAGTAGCCTACCATGTATGTGTACTAAACAATAGGAGTTCAATCACCTTGTGTACACTAGCAGCTTGCTTACACAGTTGTCACTTTTGCTTGTGGTAGCCATTATGTCGCTGAATCATGTCTGTGTGTACTAATCATCATTTAATAGTATTTGGCTTCTACTTGATGGTCTGGGACTAATTTATGGTGAGGTGGATATACTTTGTGATTTAAAGTTATTAATCTGTGGTTTGGTGTCATATTATGGTCTAATATTTTTTGTTTTGACTCTTTCTCCGCTGTGAGGAAAGCTGTGAGTAGACATCGATGATACTAGCAGATATTCCCTCTATTCCTGCTATATTCCTGTGTACATGTATTTCTGAGATGATTTTGTTGTGTTATGTAAACCTAGGAGATGTGTTATGTGATGTGATGTGATGGATGATTTGAATTTGACATGGAATTTTCTTGATTTGAATAAGAAACAAGGTCGGATGCATGTGTGTAACTGGATTAAAGAGGTCTCGTGCCCAAATGATGTTGTCCAAACATTTCTTTCAAAATCTAAGATCTAATATTGGACAAATAATTGGGCTGAAAAAGGCCACAACCCAACAAGCATTGGACCGTTTAAAAAGTGAAACAAAAAAACCTTAGAAAATAAAAAAAGAAATATACTGCAAAAAAGGCCTAGGCCCCCTAGTATGAAAGAACATAACAAAACGGCCGAATTGTTGGGTATGGCCCATGCTGATATTAATAGGGGAAAATACAAATGGGCTGAATTGTTGGGCTTGGCCCATGTAAAACACCTAATCGGACCAGGCTGAATCTTGTCAGTGACCTTTTTAGTTGGTCATAGTTTTGCCACGTCAGATTGCCACGTCGGATCCGACGTGGCCTGGGTAGACAGCCAGTGACCAAAACAAAAGGTCATGGGTTCAACGACCTTCTGGTTCGGTCGTAAACATCTACGACCTTCTCACAGAGAAGGTCGTTAATTCAGTTTACGACCGCCAGCTTTTGACCTTCTGTTTTTGGTCACAAAAAGGTCGCAAATGTAAAACAATGACCTTTCAGTGACCAATAGTCAAGGTCACAAGTTGACATATTTCTTGTAGTGGATCATGAAGCAGGTCCTCGAACCAACAGGGATGTTCTACCATGGGCCAATCATGTGGGAAGATGTCTGAGCACTGCTACTCGCTCAGCGTCTGGAACTGAAGCCTTTCATGAAGCTCGGGTGCTTCCTCCCTGACTATGAAGATTGGACCGCCGACATGGAGGACTGATTATTGATGAGAAACTGTCACTACTGTCTTTCTATGGCAAAACTTTGAATTTATGCACGGCGAAACTATGTGATGTAACTAAACTGTGGTCCTAAACTAGCGTAGATCGCTCTAGTTCATTAGTTTGGGTATGAGGAACTTTGTCATTTATGTTCACTATTCATTGCTTGTATTTTGTTAATTATGCCTCTTTGTTTTCTTAAGTACATTATGTTGCATATTATCGTTCAATTCATCAACTCACAATGCAGGTACATAGATTAGAGATGGCGAAGGGCTACTACCACTACAAAAAAATACACTTCCGTGATGATACGTGTTTGTCAAAGTAGGTCGCGTTTTTTGTCGTGCATGTACATCCATGACAAATTTATGACAGAATCAAGATAGTCATACCTGTGCTGTCGTAGAAGTGTTTCATGACATTACCAAAATTATCATCACGGAAGTGTCCACTTCCATGACGATAAATGGCATGTCACAAAAGTGCTTTCGTCAAGGGTGACCGACACGTGGCATCCACCGTAACGGAATGCCGTTAAGCTATCGGGTCGGGTTTTGGATCCGATAACCCGTTAACAGCCCCGACCAATGGGAAATTTCCTGTAAAATTCTTATTGGCCGGACGAAACATGTGTCAGCTCGTCAGTGGGTCAGATAGGCGCCTATGATATGTTGACACGTGCCACGGCCCACCACTGGCCCATTTAGCTTACAAAGCCGGCCCGTTTGACTTGGTCAAAAGTTAACGGGCTGGCCCATGAAAAGCCTGTTAATGGTCTCTTTGCAAATAGCCCATTTTACGGCCCGTTAGGCACTAAAGGAAATCGGCCCAACAACGTCATGTGGCCCATCGAATATAACACCAGCCCATTTCACTTTGGGCCCATGTATGGCCCACGACATCTTTCGGCCCATATGAGGCCTTCGTATCTTTTGGCCCTTTACAGGCCCACGGTGACTCTAGCCCATAATGAACAGTAATTTTCTTTGTACCCGTTAACGGCCCGTGATTTACATGGGCCGTTTCCAGCCCGTGTTAGCTTTCGGCCTATTGACGGCCCATACGTTCTTGGGCTCCTTTTCGGCCCTCGATTCCTTCCGGCCTGTTACTGGCCTGTTCCCTTAATGGGCCAAATTCAGCCCATGGCAAGAGGCGGCCCGTTACTGGCATGTTCCCCAAATGGGCTAAATTCGGCCCATGTCAAGAGTCAGCCCGTTACTGGCCTGTTACCCTAATGGGCCAAATTCGGCCCATGACAAGAGTCGGCCCGTTTCTGGCCAGCCCGTCCTATATTCTGGCCCATTAACGACCCGTTATGCCTGTGACAGAATTAAGCTTTTGCAGTCCTATGGCCTGTTAACGGCCCATTACCATGCTGGGCCGATACCAATTACGCCCGATTACGGCCCATGTAGACCCATTTATCCGACGGCCCGAGGCCCACCGATTACAGGCCCATTTATCGACGGCCCGTAGGAGACCCGTGGATCCTACGGCCCATATATGGCCCATGGGTAGTTGCGGCCACTAGCAAACCAGGGAAAAAGAAGACTAGGAAATAAATAAGGCCCAAACTAACGCTAGGCTATTAAGGTGATTGCACAGATTACATCCACTCGGCATCAAAGATCGCCACCAGTGCAAATATAGGGAACACCCTACACTATACAAAAATGGCTTGCTGTTTTCTCCAGCCGGTGGCTGCACGTTAAGAATAAATTTTGTATCGCACCAAAACAAATAACAATTATATAACAAAAGGAAGGTTGGCATAAAACTGAACAGTCTAGCAAATAAATGCACCACTAGAAGTTCAGAAGCTCGGTTCATTTGACCTGACTGTTACGTTTTCATGCTTTATTGTCAGATGGAACACCATAACCCTCGCCTTCATTTCCCCTAGGCTCTTGATCAACATAGAAAATGTCTGATAGTCTGGTTTCAAAACCATGCATATCTTGATGACATTGAGCAATGTTTCTCCTTGTTTCACAAAGGGCCTCTATTAGGGAATGGACTTGTGTCTGGAGCGCAGATACAACATTGCTTTGAGCTTGCATATCTTGATCATGAGGCAGTTTGGACGATATTGCCTTAACAACCAACCTAGTATTACGCAGGAACGTGCTTTTGGCACTGTTAGTGGACAGGTACTGACCCACTGCAGCAAGAGCTGACATTGCGGTTATAGTTTCCTCACCACCTTCAGAAGGTGGCGGTTCCACCATTTTTTCCATAGTCGCTGAAAAGTTGAGGTTTTAGATTAGTAGTACCAGAACAGAAGATATTAAGGAGGCAGCAAAACCAAACAAAATAGCTTTGGTCTATATACAGAACTTATTCTGGTGAACCCATGTAAAATATTAGTTGTATTTTATTGCAAAGTACTTAATAAAACCAGGTTCCAAACATATGACCATGTACCATCGCTAATGTATTGTCTATTTCTTCACATTGTATTGAGGGCTAAGGATAAAGAGATGAAGTTTATAATACGGTAAGCATAGTATGACATCATTCATATCACAAAACAACTGAGAACAGACAAACAGACAATTGTAACATTGTGTGGACAAGTCCAGCACAGAACTATATTACTGGTCAAGATCAAAGGAACATCACTCCTCCCTTTTAAACCTTGTAAGGTGCAATGATACGCTAAGACAATTGTGTATAAAATTGAAAAGAGTAATAGACATTGGCTGCAAACCATGCAGTTCAAGGCACAAGTCAGAGTAAGTAGTAGTTAAAAGGCATGAGGATTAAGGACTTACAATAAAGGCTTTGACTAGTGTAGTCATGCTCTTCTTCTTGCTGGTGTGACAGTCCTTGAAGATTTCCACAGCATTAGGTTCAGGTACTTTTTGGTCCTTGCGGGCTTTCCTCTGCATTTCGAACAAGTCAATATAGATCTGATAATATGGTACAGCGAAAAGAGTGGAACAACAGCTAATTACAAGAGCCTCGCAGTGTGCAAAATAGCTACGAGATCCTGTCGTCTGTTGGAATTTCACTTTCGTACAGTTGGCCTTGTTCTTTGAACAGTTCACCTACAAGAAGATAGATTTTTGTGGCACATGCGTCAATAGGACTTCAACATGTGATCTGATCACATATATATAATGTACCTGATACTTCGGATCAGACCAGTGTTTAACAAGTCCCCTCCAGTCTTCATCCGATATATTTTCCACTGGAGATGTTTGGGAAAGTTCACTGTTAGCCTTGCCTTCAAAGTGAATTTTCCTCAAGTTATACCGATACTGTCACAGAGCAGACTTGAAAACATGGGTGCAAGCTTGTCTGGTTGCATCATCTTGGCTATCCAACTTGAACCTCATTTGTTGAAATTATGGGAGTCTCATTATCAGCAACCTAGAAAGTATGGGACAAAGCAAGACGATATTACTAGTTTCCATACATAACCATACTTACAGATAAATGGTCGAGGAAGGTGTTGAACTGGGTTTCGTCTTTGTCATTCCTGTACTGAATCCATGTTGGGAGGATACGTACATGACACCTAACGGCAACCGCTGCCTCTGATACTAACTTGGCTGACTCTGTAGCATCACGTGGCCTTTTTAAACCTACCTCAAAACGGATCTCCATTCTTCCTCCTCTAGATTTAGTTAAACTATCGAGCATTATCCCTGATGTTTGTTTCCTCTTGCACCTAGGTGCTAGTCCAACAACAAACATAGGAAGCATGCAACTGTAACTTGACTCCAGCAAATACCTTCTTGCTGTTGAAGCTCACATGGTTCATCTAATATTGCCAACTCGTCTTTTGTCAAGAGTGCTTGGGAAGTAGTGTCAGGTGGCAAGGGAGCTTGGGAACATTCTGCTAGCTCAGTTGACGCACGAGTATGTCGTGCAGCTGGTAGTACTGTGGTAGGTGTTGAAAGAACTAGGGCTGTCTCTGCTTGTTTGGTGGCAGCTATTTGTTTCTCTTTGGCTTTTTTGCAGCTCGTGTAGCATGGGATGCCGTGTTTGTAGAATTTTCCACTGGACTTTCACCTTCTATTGCACGATCAGTACCAGCAGAATCTACAGGATTCATCCGCTTCTCATTCCCCGCCATTCTCTATTTCTTCCTCTTTCTCTGTGCCATGTTAAGTCAAGCCGACAAGAAAAACGAATAAAATTTAGTTCTTCAGAACAAATTGATGCGTGATGCAGACGAATAAAACTTTGATGTTAGACAACCACATGATAGGAGGATGTAATATGTATGAAAAACAGGACAGAAGAGATAACCAGAACTATGATGTGTAAACTAAGAAGAAGACATTTCACCAAATTAGAAGCAATGCAATGGAAGGTAGACACCATATGAAAGATGCTACAAATATCGCTCTGCCAAGTTAATAGTGTCTCAGCATAAATGGCGTTTAAACAAATGTGAAGTAGTACAAGAAATAAATCATATGCAAGATGCAAACGACATCACACTACCATGTTAGAGGTCTCTCGTCATTAGTGCCGTTGCATATTCATAGCTTATGATGTGTAAACTAAGGAGAAGGCATTTCAACAAATTAGAAGCAATGAAAGCTAGACACCATATGAAAGATGCAAATAATATCACTCTACCAAGTTAAAACTGTCTCGTCATAAGTGCCATTTCAACAAATTAGTAGTACAAGCTAGAAAAGAATGTGAGATGTAACCTATATCACACTCCGAAGTCAAACGTGTCTTATGATAAGTGATTGTTGCAGGTTACACAACAGTAGTAATTTGATGTAAGAACATGGTGTGATAGACAGATATTGTATGTTCTAGAAATAGGAACACGTGTCTTATTCAAGTATAATGTGTAAAGTAAGCAGATGGAATTCAACAAAATTAGAAGCAATACAAGCTAGAAATCACACATAACATGCAACCACATATAACAGTGCCAAGTTAGAGGGAGCACAAGTGATGCTGCACTAGGCGAGACGTGCTCATCATAAACACAGCTTTGTTGAGTGTCTATGCATGTGTTGTCTTGGAAATCATCTTGGGGGTGTGGAGGAGTAGAAACTGTAGAGGCCCTCCGTTTGGAAGGAGCACCTTTATCCGCTGCCTTGCTAACTTCCTTCCGCTTTATTGATTTTGAATTGTCAAGTAAAACCGACAAGAAGAAGCAATAAATTCTCTCTTCAGAACTCATTCATGCATGATACTGACAATCACTACTTTGATGTAAGGCAAACACATGATACCAGGATGGAATATGTACGGAAAACAGGATGGCATGGCATGTTCACAACTATTTGTGTAAACTAAGCAGAAACCATTCCAGCAAATAATAAGCAATGCAAACTAGACACCACATGAAAGATGCAACCAATAAGACTGACAAGTTAAAAGCATCCCATCATAAATGGAATTTCAACAAATTAGAAGTAGCGCATGCTATAAATCATATGAAAGATGCAACTAATATCGCACTGCATATACTAAAGGTGTCTCATCATATTGATTGATGCGAGATACAAAAAAACAATAGTTTTATGTAAGGACATGCTTAATAGACAGATGTACTATGTACTAAATACAGGAAGGCATGTCACATTAACAGGTATAATGTCACATTTACAGGAGTATAAGCTAAGCAGACTAGCACATGCAGTTTAACCAGATTGGAAGAATTACAATCTAGACACCATATGCAACATGCAACCACATATCACGCTGCCAAGTTAGAGCAAGCACCTGCAATGCTAGTGTAGGGGAAATGCTGTAATCAACTATAGAGCTACGTTCACTATCTTCATCTAGCATTTCTGTTTCTTGAGAATCATGTCGGGTGGCTGACGCTGCATTCTTTAAATGAGGAGTAGTCCCCTTGCCTGCCTGCCTCCTCATAAGTGATTGATGAGGGATACACAAGAACATTAGTTTGATGTAAGAACATGATTAATACATAGATGTACTAGTATGTACCAAAAACAGAATGGCATGTCATATTCAAAGGTATAATGTGTAAGCTAAGCAGATGCAATTTAACCAAATTGGAAGCAATACAAGCTAGACATCCGGCTGGAGTGGTGAACATGATCATCTAGGACCTGAGAGCCTGGTGGGAGGCGGGCTGCTTCGCCACCATCGTGGCTTTTTAGTTGCCTTCCAGGTGATGCCTGTCTTTGTTGGGCTTGTCACTGGCTCGGCCAGTGCCCTGACTAGCCATTTGTCTTCTGGTGCTCACGGGATGGTGGTTCATGTAAAAAATATCTTTCCTTATCTTATTAAAGACCGACTTCGGCCTTTTGAATACAAGCTAGACACCATATGGAACATGCAACCACATATGACACCGCAAAGTTAAAGCAAGCACCTGGGATGGTGGTTCATTGCAAGCGAGGTCATCAACTCCAGAGCAACGTTTATCGTCTCCATCTGCTGACACTTCACCCTTTATAGCGCGGTAACGTGTCTTGCCTACCAGCATACGAAGCTGGAGCGACTTCTCTCTTTTCTTTGATGCTTCTCTTTAGGCAGGAGAGTCTGAAATACCCTTGCATAAAAACACAATAGTGAGAGTATGGGTGAAGTGTGTGCAGAACTAGTGCACTGTAAAAGTAGTAGATAGCAGGTGGCTGAAAAATAAATGATATGAGACAAATTATAGCTCTACAACATTGCATGGCAAACAAAATTAGATTCTACTCCGTATGATTTTGTAATATATCAGCACAGGAAATGCAGGTACTCCTCCAGCACACCACCACATGTGGTCATATCTAAGATAACAGTCGACTGAAAATAAATAGGTCAGTCGATTTTTTGTAATGAACCGTCCGATCTATAAGGAACGGGCAGATGGCCTTCGTCTACCTCCCGCTAGTCACTCTTGACAATCATTCTCGAACCGCCAGTGACCACCGGCCCAGACCCGTGCCTCCGCCGCACCGCCCTCCCATCGACCTCACACCACTGCCATGCTTGGCAGCGCCCCCAAGCCATCCCTTTAATCCCGGCCGACCTCCAGATCGGGCGCCAGTAGCTCTAGGCCGCAGACGCCCCTAAGATAAACACCAAGGCGCTGCTTCCCCGGCGTAATAGTCGTACTAGCGCCTCTTATGCCGGGGAATGCTTCGGTTAATTGGGAACCAAATGGCTAGAAATTGAAATTCAGGGGGGCGACGGACCTCTAGCTAAGGTGAAATAGTATATGAGGAGAAACCTTGTGCATCGCGAGTTACTAGGAACATCTAGTATCAAGAAGAAGCGGTCAACTAGTGTCTTCTGTGGGATGAATACCTTGCAAGCAGAGACGTAAGATTTGCACGAATAAGGGAAGAGGAGCACCTTCTTCGGTTGCTGGTGTGGTCACCTCCACATGTCGCACCGATATTCTTGTTTTTACCGGGGAAACCGATGTTCTGGAGGGTGCAGGCTTGGACGAACCCATGGCCAAATTGTTGACTGTGTTGTCGTGGCTGTATGTCGGCGGCGGGGAAGCAGATCCGAGGCGGCGAAGGACCGCGTAGCAGGAACAGCTCCGGTGCGGTGGAGGGTGGTGAAGGTGGAGCGGCAGCGGTGAGGCGCAGGACGGCGTGGTTGAACTGGCTCGGGTACGGAAGGCTCGGCCTCGGCTTCAACTACTAGCCCTGGAGGGCGTTGCGGTTGAGGTTGCGGTGGATGACGACGTCGGGGTATCGGCTCCGGCGTGATGGAGGAGGGCGGCGGTTGATGGGTGGGATGGGGTGGCGGATGGAGGACGCCGGGGTTTCGCGGCTGGTGGAGAGGTAGTTTTGGCGCCCACGGAGTACAAATGGGGAATCGGACGGGTGGGGGAACCATGTTTCGGTCTGGAACGCGCTTGTTTTTGGCTTTTTGAACAGAAGATGGGACGCGCTTGTTTGAAATTTGGAGAAATTACAAACTTTGCCGCCCTCTTAAATATCAGACCTACTGCGGGTCGGGGGTAGGATGGTAATCCCAGGTGTCCGAAATAGTGTGCGGGAGCGATTTCGGCCGCGCGCATGTGTGCTTAGGTGGCCATTGTGTATGAATGTTTTTCGGAGGCGGTTGCGTGGCATCTAGATGAAGCTACAAACCTACCCTGGTTTAGACCTTTGGACGTCGGGCCGGTAGGTTTCACAGGTCGGAGTTATTAGGAAAGTAATTTCCTTGTACTACCAAACATTGGTGTCACGCGGTTTCGGGCGAGTAGAGGCTCTTTTGGCGCTTCGTTCAAAATTTTGAAACACAAGCATTCACGTTTAGAGTACTCTTGAACTATGAGGATTGACCTAAATAGACAACGTTATATTTGACCTTGTATGTTTGAAAACCTCATTAAATTATCCGCTTCCTTTTGAAATTTTGACACTTGAAAATCCTATAACTACGATTATTTTGGAATGGAGGAGCTAAATTTGAATCTATTTTGTACACGACTACATATGCTATTATGTACAAAATCAGAGCAAAGATTGGTACCCCCATAGTTTAGGTATGGTTTACAAATGCCATGATATCAAATTCAAATAATTGAATGGACTTCATGTCGAATTCGATTTTTTAAACCACCTTAGGTTGAATTCAAATGTATGCTAGTTCATAGGTAGCTATTTATAAATGTCCATTGTGTAACTTTCGTATATATAATGTGCTTTACACACACAACATGAACTATACTCACGTTTATATTCGATTGCTAAAGCGATGCATTGTCTGGAGTTCAAAATACTAACTATGTGGATCAATTGTGTCTAACAATAACATAGACATGCTCAAATTTGATAGAATCTAGATGTCTGATGGATCAATGACCGCTCCTTACGCGAATTGCAAATATCATGATCCCATCCTAATATTTGGATACAATTTATATCTTTAATCAATGTGTAGAGCAGTCTTTTACGTGTAGTTTCACTCTCCATTGGTGGTCTCTCACACATGCTCACACACTCTCTCCCGAGGTGTCTTTCTCGCACACATTCTCTAGATATAACCCTCCCTCCCTCTCGTAACCATTTACAACTATTTTCACTAACCTTTATCACAAGCACTCTTCCTCTCGCAAACATACACACGCACAATCCTCATCGACCCTTTCTATATACATGGACCTTCCTACGTGTCTCATGTACGCACATTATCTTTACACCTGTCTCTCACGCATTATCTCACACCTCTCTTCCTAATCGACGAGTTTGATTCTATCAGAGCATTATGTAGGATTCCCCTTAAATTTAGGTTGGATGAATAGTAATATCAGAGATAAAGGGGTTACCTTAGTCCGAGAACCTAGGGTTACAAATCCTAGCTGGCTTTGTCAGTGGA
Source organism: Triticum timopheevii (assembly GCA_963921465.1). Classification (NCBI taxonomy): domain Eukaryota; kingdom Viridiplantae; phylum Streptophyta; class Magnoliopsida; order Poales; family Poaceae; genus Triticum; species Triticum timopheevii. The sequence goes on from OY997272.1 coordinate 119,205,231, forward strand.
CACAGAGTCCTTCACAATTCTGCTATCTTTGTCTTGTACGACAAGTCATCCATGGGTCTTCCTAAATGTGTCATGGGCCGACCAATGTGGCGCAGGACGGAACTGAACGAAGGGCCTCACCTCGACCCACCGGACCTCATGCGGTAACACACCCTCTGCCCCCACGTCTCATTATCTTCTCACACCCACACATACCAACATAAACACCACACACACAGAAAATTTCTCCTGGTGCCTCTATTCCCTCCCCCCTTGCATATAGACACTCAAGGGAATGGAATCTCTTGTCGTGACGTCATATTCGTCTCTCTCTCTAGACCACCCTCATTTCTCGTGCTATCTCTCCCACGCCCCCCTCCCCCGTCGGCCCCTCTATCCATGCCTCTCTCGAATACGTAATACACACACATACCTCTCTAGGCCCCGCCAAATGCATCAACTACACATTCACACATGTTACATCACGTACCCCATTGATCTAAAAGGCCCTCTCTTCACGTTTATTTCGCATACAACATACCTTTTGAATAAAGTGTGGCCAAAAAATTATTTTAGAGTTTCTACATATATACAACATTACAAAGTTATATGGAGGAGTATGAACACTAATTTGCATTGCATTGTGCCCACAATGATATTTATTCCGCACTGTGAATTTGTATATTTTTATACTATATACAAAGTTAGTCATAATAAAGAGAAACGAAGAGCATCTCTCTCTCCATCGCATAACCCCCCCTGTACGCCCCTTTCACGTATGCACACAAAACTATCTCCAGGTCCTCTAAAAGTAAACCCCAGAAAATTCACGCGTGTTTCATCTTTCTCTCGCGATATATGCAATGACAATTATTGTATTTGAAGCGAACGCACGATACATACATTGGACTTCATAATCCACTCATTACGGTCACCATTTATGTTTAGTGGTTATTATACAGTCACGGGCTCACCGTACAACTTTGTATTTGCTCATGACATGACTAGTTGACCAGTTGAACGCTCCACGTGGCAGCTCTAGTGTTGCATCACATTATCTCACTAACATCGTGCCCACCTGTCGACTTGTATCTACTCTACATCTACACTATTATAAAATACATAAAATACACTCTTATAAAAAACAGAGTTGGTGATGATGGTGTGCCTGCCATCCTGCAATATAGGCCGTTTGATTTATATCTGACGGATAGGAAAGGAACTATGGCAATTTTGCAAAAAGGTACCCACACACCTCTCCACATTTGCAAATAAGACCTTCCCTCGTTCATCCTTTTCTCTCACAAGATAAACAAGTCATACAAATGCATCTTGATGTTACATGCAACGCACGGGCATCTTGCTAGTAAGAATGAAAACAAACGACAAAAAAGTATTTTGACGGTGGTGCGAAGTCATGACCGCGGGCAGAGCGGACAAGGTGGCCTTGTATTGGTATGATGAGCCATCTGTTTTAACACACAGGTTCTGGTGTGGTGATTATACACACACACACGCATGCACACGAACTCCATCCACGCAACACTCAAACAAACACATGCACCCACGCACGCACGCAACACTCACACGTACACATGCAGCCACACACGCACGCAACACTCACACGCACACACGCACGCATGCATGCACACACCAGTACACCACACGACCAACACACACTCTCACGCTCAAGTGCTCAACCTACACGTGCATGCGCACACATCAGGCCCTGACAGACACATATACAACCAGGTGATTCCCGCGCACGGGATGGACCCTTGTCGCGCCTGCGTAAATTTGTGTTTATCTGACCTTTTCCCTATGCGAACTAATGGGTGGGACCCACAAGGAACATGGTCAATTTAACTAGTCAACATGGCGCCATGCAGACTATTTGGCCGGTCAACAGAGTGCAATCCGATGCTGAACTATGAGAAAGTGACCGGATAATCACCGCAAAACGTATATAGTGACCGCAATCAGCTTATTCTGAAGTTCGGTGACCGTATTACGCTTTTCTCTCTGTAGGCCCTCCAAAACTACATCTCTACACATTCTCGCATGTTACATCTAACAACTATGCAATACAACACTACTACTACACTCTAACACAATAAATCATATGTGTTTTTAGTTTTACTAGATATCATATTGTTACTTATAATTATTCAGTTTGCATACATTAAAATTGCCTTTGAAATGTATTGCCAGTATCATATACCGCGCGGGGAAAATCCCGCCCTTTCCTGTTTAATCGGGTTTGTATTGATGGATCGTGCGAAACAGCAAAACTATAGTACTATACAGTACAAGTGACAGTTCACTGGGCCGTCGTGTCGTCTACTCCTCCATTGTAAGAGTCGGGCGCTCGCTTTCATAAATCTTCTAGTCCCTTTCGCCGACATGTGGGACATCAAGCTACCGGGTCCATGTGCCATACCGGAATACAGTGCAGAGCAGCCGGGGTGAAGCACCACAGTCATGGCACCGATGTAGTAATGAGAAATGAGGCGTCAAATCACAAAGCTGCACCTTTCCCGCAGGTAAGTTGGAGGGACGAACTAATAATGCTAAAAAAAGAAGTTGGAGGGACGAAGCAACCATCATTTCACTCATTGCTGAATCCGCTTCTCCCTCATCTTCTTCAACTTAACCACGTGTTGCTTCTGCCGTTGTTCTGCCTCATGTGGGACGCGGATCAGCTTGGTAAAGCACTGACACGTGGGACCGCATGTTAGCAAACCGCCAGGACAACGTCCTCCGAAAATAAGAAACCTCCCCCGCCGTCAGCGCGGCAAAATCACCTCATTTTTACTAATCTTTGATTCTATAATTTTTTAGATCAATATAATTGAGATTTGTATAGATAGCACACTGGAGCAAAACCAAGTGGTACGGTTAAGGGCATCCACAATGTGTAGCCAAATGTGAAAATAGCTTTTGGCATCGTGGGAACCATTGTGGACGGTGTTGCCAAAGCCAAAAAGATGGAACCGAAGCTCCCTGATTGATTGATGGAAGGAATAGAAAAATGCAACGTCTCTCCTCTTTCTCCCATGCTTGGACGCATGTAGTAGTACAGTATAGAGCACAGAGTCTACTCCCCTGTCCCTTCTATCACAAATCACAAAGCAGTGAGGCGTCAAATCACAAAGCACGGACGAAGCAACTATCATTTCACTCTTCGCTGACTCCCCTTCTCCATCGTCTTCTTCGAGAAACCATCTCACCGCACTAGTACTCCTAGTAGTACTACTAGTAAAGGACTTCCTGGATGCAAATAAGGCGGTTGTATCGGCTTGCAGGCGGCACTTGCGAACGACTTACCGTGGTCTCCCTCAATGGTGTTCTCCGTCGAACGCACTTCGCCAAACCAGAAAAAAAAAGTCGATGCCACCGCAATGGGCAAGGAATTCAAATATAGTTACTACCTCCATTTTTTGCACACAAGGCCAGTATATCAAAATTACAATTTGCAAAGGGCCACTAACACTAATCGAGGCAAAATTGATGGGGCTAGCAACCAAGGACATTAATATCCCCTGCATGCATGCAGAAGTGAGAAGGTTCGTTTGCATGGCTCTGCATTAATCAAGTGATGAGGAGTGAGATGGTTAGCTCTTTGGTCTTTCGAGAAAAACATACGCATTAATTGACACGTGAAACGAGGATTTGTATCGAAGGAAAACCACGCCTTTCTTTTTTAACACTAGTAATCCTAGTACGTAAGTACTTATCCTGTTTGGGTCTAGGCCTTGCATTACCAAACTTCGCCACACATTTTTTCCGAGCTTGCCTAAAGTTTTCAAAATGAGAAGGAGGTACACTTGCGCACGGCTGTCGCGGTCGCATCGCACCCTCACACGGTCGCTCCTGCACGCCGCGGTCGCACCGCCCTCACACAGTCGCTCCTGCATGCCGCAAACCCAACCAAGGGAATGCACCCTCACTGACACGTGATGTCGCATGTGAACAAACCAAACTCAGCCATCCTATCGCTGACACATAATTTTCGTTCATAGAGTATGTTTATCCAACCGGAGTATTCGTACGGCCCATGTGGTGGTCTGTTGGGGAAGAAGAAGAGGTGAGAAAGAAGGAAAGAAGGGTTAGGAGATGTAGGATATTCATCCAACCGCCTGAAATGGTAGACTGACCCAAGTCAGGCGACTTGCATAACAAATTGTATGTTTTTACACAGCACCCAAGTCCGGTTCCACCTGCAGGAGGGCGTCGATGAGAGCGGCATCCGCGCGCTCCGCGTCGAGTCGAGCCTCCGCTGCCCGGTTCAAGTCCAGGACTTCCGGTTCCGCCCAAAGGAGGGCGTCGATGAGAGCGGCATCCGCGCGCTCTACATCGAGTCAAGCCTGTGCCGCCCGGTTAATGTCCAGGACATCCGGTTCCGCCTGTAGGAGGGCCTCGATGGCAGCGGCATCCACGCGCTCCGCCTCAAGTTGAGCCTCCGCCGCCCGGTTCACATCCGCGGCATCCGGTTCCGCCTGCAGGAGAGCCTCGATGGTAGCGGCATGTTGAACCTCAGCCTCCCGGTCCTCCTTTAGTATCGCCATGTTGAACCGCTAGTCCGCCTGCACCATGGGGGACTCGGACATCGGCACGAAGTCGACGTCCATCGTCTCATACCCATCGGGGGCCTTCTGCGTCGCGACCTCCGCAGTGAACATGGGATCGGCTTCGTCCTCCTCGTAGCTTGGCTCTAGAGAACTCGGGGATTGGCCCGCCGCAAAGCGAGCTTGGGAACGGAGGTCTGTGGCGCCGACCGCTGCCGCGATTTCTGCGCGGCGCTCCGGCGTCAGCATCTTCTAGTAAGTGATCTTGCGGCGCACCATGGCTTTCCGGCGAACTAGGGGATGCTTGATGCGGGCTAGGGGTTCGAAAGGTGGGGGAATGGCTGGAGATTTGGTGTGGTTTTACGGCAGTGGCTAGTGTAGGCCGAGCAGCGAAGGTTCTGGTGTGAATAGTGGTTCCAGTGATGACCGGTCAATCGGTTTTGACTGTACATCGCTCTTGTCACGTTCGCATTGCAGCCCGGCATGCTGGACCCTCCACGTCGCTCACCGAATGGAATGCGCTTCGTCTTGCGTTTTCGCTCGCTTGTGGGACCGCAGTTGCGAGCAAACCGACGTCCCTCCCCCTCCCCCGCCCGCGTCATTTATTATACCACTACTCCCTCCGTTTTATGCGGAGTAAATAAAAACAGAGGGAGTATACTACGGATGAGGATCCCCTGACGTGGTCGAACCCATTGAGTAACTGACGTACGGGGCCTAGCAAGCATGGGGTCCGCCAGTAAGTGACCGAAAGGGAGGGTAAGGCAGGGATACCTACGTCAGAGGATCCACTTCCACTACACTACTTTGACCAAATGTTAGAGTAATAATATATGACATGCAACTTACACAAATGTTAGAATAATAATATATGACATGCAACTCACACAAAGCATACAGGGTCTAATGCGTTTTTTGAGGCTAACTTTGACCAAATGTTAGAGTAATAATATATGACATGCAACTTACACAAGGCATATGGTCAATTTCGTATGTGAAAGGAGTTTCCAATGATATAATTTTCACATTATACATCTCATGTACTCCCTCCGTCTAGGTGTGTAAGTCATCTTACGAAAACCAAATAATCCCAAAACACGTAGGCGTGGTGCATTAACTTCTACCTCGTTTCTTGTTTCTTCACATATGTACCAGTAAGAGATGAGGGTGTGCATGCTTTTAATGACCTGAGACTATCAAACATGACATGCAGTGGTTAGTTCATTGCATGCAATACTATTAATTAGCAAATAAACATTAATGTCTCTCGTTTTCCCCTCCTTGGTCACGGTGCACAGCCTAAGATGACTGACTCACCTATGTGAAAGGAGTACTATTAATCTTGTCAATAGTCAAATTGGAAACCATCTCGAGTACAAATCTAGGAGTACGTACGAATCTAACAATATTGATTGGGCGTTGTTGAATGTTGATACCTTTTTTATCATAGTAGAGATACTTTGACTACACATAAAATTATATGTAAGGTAGAAAGGATAGGAGGGAGTATATTGTACGTTCAAAAACGAAACGAACATTGAATACCCTTTATATATGATTTGCGGATGCTATGATCACCGGTTGAAAATTTTGAATCCGCCTTAGGTATCACGTGCCCCCACTCGTTCCCTCTCGATTTCATCTTGGGGTCCGGAGATCTATTGAAAGAGGACTAGTGTGGGTACATGCGAATGATACTCAGAGGAATGTTCAAATGAGGCATGCGGGAGGATGGACTCGACTGGAGGGCGACATGATCGATGGAGAAGAGGGTTGGAGAGGAATGAGAAATAAGCAAACGCCACATGATTACACTTGAACGGATCAAATAAACAGTAAGTTGTCTCGCTTGGCCTACATAGTGAAAGGCCTAATGCGCAACGCGGAGCACTGACGCTCGAATATGGCGGGAAAACAGGGAAACCGACATGTGGGGCACACCCGTCGGGACGACGTAGCGCAGACTAGTCCAATGGAGGAGCTGGACCACGACCTCCTCGCCACCGACAACCGTTCATGTGGGTCGTTGGGGCCAACAACGAGGCGCAGCTCCAGCACCGCCTCTGGACACGGCGACCGCGGTGAGCGACACGCTCATATCGTCGATAGACATGGTCGGTTTCAGTGTGCCGAGGGTGGCGTTTGTGCTGTGGCACGACCAACGGTATGTTTGGTTTGTGCCCAAGGTTGCCCCATCAAAGCATTGGGTAGCCAAAATTTTGGTTGAGGTATTGGTTGCCCATGATTTGGCTGACATTGGCAAGAAAAATGAACTAGAGTTGGCTAGAGTTCATTGGCATGCCAAAGAAATGGCAACCATCCAAACAAAGACCAATCTTCGGCGGAGTGGTGTAGCGCGGCCAACTACATCCTCTAGACCTGAGACCATGCCGGGTCGTCTTGCTTTTTCAATGACATGTGGGGACCGCATTTGAGCAAAGGGCATCTCCAACATTGACACAACCGTAGCTGACTACCCTGGCACACCAAAGCCCTCGTCCCTCGCGCCATCGCGCGGTGCATTCAAAGCCGGCGCCAGCTGCCCGCATTCATGCCGTCCATTCGTATGTCGTCGTTAAGAGGCTCGGTGCCCGAGGAACCAACTCCGGCGACTTAATGACGCACCCGGACGCTTGGCCTCACCGGAATGCGCTACTTAAACCGGCAACGGCCAGCTAACCTCCACACTATAGCGCATCGTCCTCCTACCTGGCACCACATCCGCCATGACCGCAAGTGCGAACGCTCTGCGGGAGAGCTTGTCTTCGGGGATGAAGCTCGAGGTCGCCGCCCTCGCTCAAGTCGCCTCTCGCGACGCAATAGCGGCGTAGCCGGACGCGGACGCGACCGCACAAGCGGTGGCCACGCTGGCGGCCGACGACGGGAGCACCGTCAGCCATGCGTACTACTTGCCGCCGTCCAACGTCCGGCACCGCCGAGGTCGGGGACTCCTCCGAGGATGAGTAGGGCATGGGAGGCGGCAGGGCATGGTGTGCCAACTGGCCGGTCCGTATCCCGTGTTCTACTCTTCCTCGCCGAAGACCGCACCTTAACTTCACGGGTCTTGAACCCCGCCCCCGTACATAGAGATCGCAGATGGAGGACGTCGGTCGCCGCCGTAGAATAGGTTTAGGGTCGGGTTTCTTTTATTTTTCTGTCTTATAAAAGTTCGAAATGTAATGAAAATCTGCCGTGTTTGCATTAATCTCGGACGGTGTATATGAACTTTCACAATAATATACATATTGTAGGAGTACTAGCAAGATGCCCGTGCGTTGCACGGAAGATCAAGATCTTGTGGGAGAAAAGGATGAATGAGGGAAAGCCTTATCTGCAAATGTGGAGAGGAGTGCGGGTAAATTGTCATAGTTTCCTTCCTACCCGTTAGATATAGATCGGACGGCCTATATTGCAGGATGACAGGCACACCATCATCACCAACTCTGCATTTTATTGAACCGAGACAAATCTAAAAAAACCCAACTAAGCCAACCTCCCAGCATATCGCACGGGAAAAGACCCGGCTGCGCCGTTTTAGTCGGGATTACCAGATTACTAGTAGTAGTATCGATGGATCGCGCGAATCAACATTTTTTTGAGGGGGCGAAGCACCTAGTTTAAAAGGAAAAAGGCGGTACACTCACAACACTCCTGACGCGGTCGCATTGCACCCCACACACGTTCGGTCTTGCACACGGCTCACGCAAACAGAATGCGCTTTGGCTTGCCTCTTCATTGACAAATGGGATTGCACTTGGAGAAACCGACCATGCGCCAAACTCCCCCAGCCCACCGCGCAAAAATCCTCCCCCCCCCCCCACACAAAAATTCCCCCCAAATTCGATTCAACCGCCCTTCGGCCGAATATTCCCCAAAGCCCCCTCCCCCCGTCCCCCCTCCACTCCATTCGCTCCGCCAAAGCCTCCCTCCCCGCTGCGCCGATACGTCGGTGCCGCGGTTCATCGAGGGGACGCACGGCGATCCTCTCGCTCCCACAGTACGCTCTCGTAGACTGTCGTCCTCTAGCCGCGCCGCCACCTCTGGCTACGTTCTTGTGGAGGCGCACGGCGGTCAGCGCCGCCACCGCTGGCGACGTTCGTATGGAGACGCACGGCGGTCAGCTTCTCCCATGGTACGCGCATTCTAGACTAAGGCCCCATTCATGTCGGTGTAGCGTTGAATGTTAGCTGATAGACGTTGTTAATCTCACTGTTTGCCAAAGTAGTTTACTGTCAATATGCTCTGCTTAAGAAGCTTCCTTTCCCTGTTCTGCACTCAATCTGCTTAGCTGAGATGGCATGCCAAGGCCGATTAGTTGCTAAAATATCCTGCCATATATTTATTGTGACGTAGATTGCCATAGTCTAGTAGCCAATCTGTTAGGTGAAATAGCTCTACACCGTTTTATACTCGATCTTTGTTGCTGCGATGGCCTTCGATAGTTCGACGGCTGTGTGCTCGGGCTCATTGACTGCTGAAACATCCTGCCATAATTTAGCACTCAAATTTGTTTGCTGAATTAGCTTTACATATATTTCGTTACTTAGATCTGCTCGTACAAATATCTTGCCATAGCTTTAGACATTGACCTAGGTATTTTTTTCTGGACTTCATAAAAAAGCATATATGTTTTTCCTGTAATATCTAGTAGAAGAACTAATTTGTACGTCTAACAGATGTAGAGGACTTGGATAACTTCTGCTCGAAGATTCTCCGCTGCATATGTCAAGGGGGTTGAAAACTTCATGAACTTTATCAGAGCTGAGTACGGTGGTCCGAAATCAGATGTGCTCTGCCCGTGTAGCAGTTGTATAAATTCAGTTACAAGACCCCAGTCAGCTGTGCAAAATCATCTACACTTGTATGGGATGTCGGTCACATATACTAGGTGGGTTCATCATGGTGAAGCTGTGAACGTCAATGTTATTGACTACGTGGAAGCAGTAGATCACCATCTTGATCTGCCTGATGCTCAGGTGGAATAGGAGGAGGAGGTGGTTGTGGCGGAGCCAGTGAGTTTGACCAACATTGAAACAATGCTACAAAATGCTCGTGCATTCCATGAACTTTCACCTGCAAAAGAAAAATGGTGGGCCCGCATGTTGGAACAATGCAACGTTGCTGTCACCCCAGGAAATAAGCTGTCAGTATTCTCAGATATGGTCACCTTTCTTTAGGTGAAGCCATCTGAGCGGATGACCAACAAATCATTCAATGCGATGTTGGCTGCTTTCCGCAAATCTTTCTCAGATGAGTCTGAGCTGCCACACACCTACAATAAAATGAAGAATTTCCTTGGTGCAGTTGGAATTGGATATGATATGATCCATGTTTGTAAGAATAATTGTGTTCTGTTCCGGAAGGATTATGCCAACTTAAGTGAATGCCCGAAATGCAAATCATCAAGATGGAAAGATGGCAATGCTGTGAAGAGGGTTCCTCATAATGTTCTGAGACATTTTCCAGTTACACCAAGATTGCAGAGGTTGTTTTATGATGCTGAAACAAGAGAGGATGTACTGTGGCATTCTAGGAACCAGGAGTACAGAGATCAGAATGTAATGAGCCATCCATCTCATGGTAGTGAGTGGAAAAGCTTCAATGATAAACACAAAGAGTTTGCTACTGACCCGAGAAACATTAGACTTGGCTTAGCTTCAGATGGATTTAACCCATTTGGCCACCAGAGCGCCACATATAGCATGTGGCCAGTGCTTGTTATCCCTTAAAACATGCCTCCAAATGTCCGCACCAAAGAATCAAACTACATGATGGCCTTGCTCATCCCAGGTCCGAAAAGTCCTGTAAAGGATTTTGATTTGTTCATGGAGCCTCTTGTGGAGGAACTTCAATAGCTATGGAAGGGTGTTCTCACTCGAGACCTATATAGCAGCCCACCGGCTGATTTCTTTCTGCCTACTGTTGTAATTTGGTGCATCCATGATTATCCGGCTTTGGGCACTATGTCAGGGCGAATGACACATGGTTACAATGCATGTGTTCGCTGTGATAGGAATCCGCTGTCATACGCAATACTTAGCAAGATCTGATACATTGGACACCGTCGTTTCCTTGCCAAGGACAAGCCGCATCCTAGAAAATACCGAAGACATGTGTTCAATGCAAAGCATGAAAACCGTGATGCGCCAAAGAGGCTCACCACTGATGAGTTGCAAGTGGAATTAGAGAAGGTCAGGCATATTACACCAGCAAAACCATCCTGGTAATGGTAGCGGGAAAAGGAAGCGTGGCACGGTATAAGAGAGATTATTGTTTACCCGCAGGTCCACTTTGTGGGACTTGGAGTATTGGAAAGATTTGGATCTGCGGCATAATCTTGATGTGATGCACATCGAGAAAAATATATGTGACAGCATTATCGGCACACTTCTTAACATTGAAGGCAAGACGAAAGATACCTTAAAATCTAGGATTGATTTGACACACCTGGGTATCAGAAAGGATTTGCAGGTGCAAGATGAAGGTAAACCACGGGATATGGCACCAGCTGTGTACGTCTTGGACAAGGTAAAAAGAAAAGAATTCTATGAGGTCCTGTCACGTGTGAGATTCCCACATGGATTTGCTTCCAACCCTGAAAGGAGAGTCAGTGCAGATGGAAACAAGGTACAAGGGTTGAAAAATCATGACTGCCACGTCCTACTTCAAAGGGTTTTACCTGTTATCCTTAGAGGATTGGGCCGCCCTGACTTATACAGAGCAGTTGTAGAGTTGGGACAATTCTTCAAGGAACTCTGCAGTAGAAATATCAGGATAGATGCTTCGGAGCGTCTTAGAGACAAGATACCAACTATCCTATGCAACCTTGAGAAGATATATCCTCCCGCCTTCTTTGATGTGATGGTGCATTTGGCTGTTCATCTACCTGATGAGGCAGTACTTAGAGGTCCACTACAGTATGGCTGGATGTACCCTATTGAAAGGTGGCTAGGCACTTTCAAGGGCTATGTTAGGAACAGAGCTAGACCCGAGGGTTCCATTGCAGAGGCCTACATTGCTACAGAAGCGTTGACATTCTGCTCAAAATACATTGAAACAGCTGATCAGCTTAGCAAAGAGGTGGGTGAAGACAATCCCGGGCTCAGTGTTTTCGATTATTCTATTCGAGTTACAGGGAAGAGTCGACAAGAGGACAAACCTAAAGATTTGGACAAAATGGTTTGGTATGTGTTGAATAACTGTCCTGAGATACTACCTTATATCAAGTAAGTGCAGTACTGCAGCTTATACATCATAATCTACTAAACTTGCAGCACATTCTTATATATTTAGATGTTTGACGTGATCACTATGTTGTGCAGCATGTACAAAGAGGAGTTACTGCCGCAAAATCCAAGAAACATTGACAAACTGGTTATGGCAGGATTTGCGAAATGGTTCAAGAACCATGTAAGCTTTTGAAGTGCACTGTCAGTTTTTTTAATATATTGAGTACATAAGATGATTAACTTGTCTATTTTCTAACCATAGGTTAAGAAGATGCAGGAGGATGGGCAGGCAGCTGATGATGCCCTTTACTCACTAGCAATGGGTCCTGATACTCGGGTAAGACATTATGAATCTTGCGTTATTGGAGATGTGCGCTACAACACCCTTGCACGAGACGAAGGCAGGACGACACAAAACAGTGCCATCATGAGCATGGATACGTATGACAAAGAGACAACTGAAATGTATGCTAACATAACATACATTGTTCAGTTGCAGTATATCTCCAGTTTCGAGGATCATTGGTGTGTGGTTCTATTGTGCTGTCGTTGGTATAACCTGTTTTCTAGGATCGCAAAACCCAGAGCTGATGATTATTTCAAATCCATCAATGTCAAGGCGGCGTACCAGACCAACGAGCCTTTTATTTTGGCAAATCAAGCAACACAGATATTTTTCTTGGAAGACACATTTGCACGTAGCGATGACTGGGGAGTATTGCAAAGGTTTGAGCAGAGGAATTCGTTCAATGAAGTTGCACAACAAGACGATGCTTACACTGCTCCTGATGTACAAGATAACACAGATGTTCCTAATATCTTTGAGAACCATCACGTCAATGACGCTGGCGAAAAGATTGCCTGTCGTGCTGTGGACATACAAGAGTTGATCAAGAAAAAGCCAACATTCGAGGACGTTGAGGACGAAGAAGAAGATGACACCGTGGGGAATTATGATTCAGACTGATACACATGGCGAAGATGTTGACGCTACTGCTGCGGATGATGATTACATTGCTTTTGTCGTATTTGCCTGTCAGAAGACGTTTTTTTATCTACTATGTGAAATTGTGTTTGCTATGACAACTGAAACCTGATGAACATGTTGTTTAGTATTTTGCTGTGAGAACATCACTTGTTATGTATGCTGATTTGTGTTTGGTGATTGTATGACAACTAAAACATGATGACATTGTTGTTTAGTTGTACTCATATTTGGCTGTGAAACTTGAATTTGATGACATAGTTTGCTGTTGGACTGCAATTTGCTCGACATCTTCGAATGAGAACAAAGCTAACCCGACAGGGCCTCTGCTATCTATTTATTTATATTAGCAAAAGGGGATACCCCCTGATTTCTGTTAATAGAAATCATTAGATGTTCACAACACTACGCCCAGCCTGCTACACAGGTTTCATTCATTACTAGTTTCAGCAAAGTGCTCATGTCGTAGCCACTGAATACATCACGAGTGCTACATACACTGCAAATAAAGAGACAATCATCCTACAGAGCACATCGATTTTGCCCATTATATTCACAAGCTCTTTCATCTCCTCATTGTTGTCAAGGCCATTCAGCAGCTGTTGCTTGGCGATGATCAGAGGAACTGCATCTTTAACCTTCTCCTCTCCATCTTCCTCTTCTGTCATTCCTTCAGTTACTTGTCCAACACCCCAACCTGCTGGTATTGGGATTCCTCGGCTAACCAAATAATCAGTGTAGTTGCATTCCCCCACATCAGCAACTTCCTAGAAATACAAATCACACGAATCTTCCCTTTTCTGCACGAATCAAATTGGAAGATCATCAACCAAACTATTAAAAAAATCAGCAACTGAAAGCAGCAGAACAACACTTAAACATATTATTACCCCATTATTCGGGAATTTGTAGAAGACTCGGCCAGGGTTGCGGATTGTGGTCGAGACGTGACGGATGACTCTGGGTGATTTGCAGCAGTAGCACCACACCAACGGCAACGGGTTGCGATGAGCAATCGGCTGCGGTGCGCGTGCCGGCGGGGGTGTGATGAGACCCACAGGCGATGGTACGGGTGGCGACTTGGAGCATATCTAGTTGTTGCCTGCTGAAGAGCAGGTGGACGAGCAGCCATCGGACATGGTTGCTGCGGCCAGAGCTTCTGATGCTAGGCAGAGTAAGTAGAGAAGAGGAGAAGCGAACGTTGGATATGTCAGTTTCATTATTTGCAGAGTAGCATAGCACCATATATAGGCATAGTCTAGGTTTGGATTCGAACCAGCTACAGGAGCACGTCTTTCTTTTTTCTAAAACTCGGCAACGTCTCTTTAGTGGTACACTAGCTTGTTCTGTACGCCTTCCCAAGTCTTTGATTTTCTTTCCCTTTTTTTGCGAGGAAGGAAGGAGGACAAAATTGAGAGTTCTTCGGACTCGAACCCAAGACCTCTCGGTTGAAAACCAAGGGTACTAGTCACTTATGTGGCGAACGTTCCCTGTGAGGAGGACGGCAGACGAACGCATTTTCCTCGCAGTTTTCTTCCTATATATAAAAAAGTATTCTACTTGGTGTCCGCTTAGTCAAAAAACGATTGTGCCAACCTTGACCGTTCGATTGACATTCAACGTCTATCGCGTTTCTTCTGTCTCTTCTTCCTCGAGCCGCTAAAGCCAAACCAGCGCCGGCGGGACCGCCTGCTCCCGCCTCCCACGGTTGGCTGTGATCTTTCCCGGCTCCTGTTCATTCCCATCCGAGGCCTCACCATCGTCCTCCGTGCTCGCCGCGGCGCCGCCCTCCGGTGTTGTCAACATGGTCAACAACCGAGAGGAATAAGGAGATGACTGTACATGGAGAGGATGATAGTAGGGACCCAGCAGCGTGCGCAGTAATTTTGTTTTTTTGGGATGGAGAAGGGTATCAACTGGGTTGTGCGGGACCCGTGGCCCGTCTAGCCCAGGCTTTTATTTCATATGTTTAGCACATGACCAGCCCAATTTGTTTTTTTCCTTTCTGAAAAATGGCTAGCCAACTATTTTATTTTTTTGCAGAATAACCAACATAGGCCTACTTGCTTTTCTACACCCTGCTGGGCCGGAAATCTTTCAAGACGAGAAGGGACGCATTTTTCCGAGAAAATGGGCTATAAGTAATAAGAAATGGGCTATAAGTAATAAGAAATGGGCTATAAGTAATAATAAATGGGCTGTAAAATGAAAAAAATACAGCAAACAGGCAATTAGTTCCCAAATACTGTTTTCTTTCGGATTTTGATATTTTAAATTTCATTGTTTTTGTGCGGGTAAATTTCATTGAATTTAAATTAAGGTATATTTAGATTTAAAATTAATTTGAATCCGGCTAGAAATTTCAAGCTGTATGCTGTTTGGGACAGATTTGGAGGCAGACTTGTGGGTCTACTAGGTTGACGTGTACTTTGGCTTTGTCAACTTAGTCCACAAACGATTCTAGCAGCAGTGATTGTTGGATGTTAATCCAATGGCCGTGCTGCTTCTTCAATATCTGATCTTCTTGCTCCATCCGCCTAAACCAGCTCCGGTGGGACTGCCTGCTCCTGCCTCCCATGGCCGGCTGTGCTGCCGCACAGGCTGCACCGCCCCACCCTACTTCATTGCTGGCCAGGCCATTCCTCTACTCACCCACACCTCCTATTATTTTCCGGCAACGGCAGCCGGACCAGTAAACCCTCGTACTCCCCACCACGTGGGCAACCATTGTCGAGTCTTCCCCGGCTCCGTGTCGTTCCCTTCCTAGGCCTCGCCGTCGTCCACCGCCATGGTGCTCTCGGCGTGGCCTGGTCAACATGGTTAACGAACGACATCCATCGACCGTGGACTGTACACGCAAAATAATGATTCCTCCACCTGACAGTTGGGACCCACCGGAAGGGCCTCTGTATTTTGCGAAAAAAACATTCCCACTGCTGACATGTCGGATGCACCAGCTATATCTTCGCACGCAAGGAAGTGCCTCTTTATTACGCACAAAAAAATGAATACCCACTGAGGGAGTCCTGGACTAGGGGGTGTCCGGATAGAAGGACTATCATCATCGGCCGGACTCCAAGACTATGAAGATACAAGATTGAAGACTTCGTCCCGTGTCCGGATGGGACTTTCCTTGGCGTGGAAGGCAAGCTTGGCAATACGGATATGTAGATCTCCTACCATTGTAACCGACTCTGTGTAACCCTAGCCCTCTCCGGTGTCTATATAAACCGGAGGGTTTTAGTCTGTAGGACGAACAACCATTACGACAATCATACCATAGGCTAGCTTCTAGGGTTTAGCCTCCTTGATCTCGTGGTAGATCCACTCTTGTACTACCCATATCATCAATATCAATCAAGTAGGAGTAGGGTTTTACCTCCATCGAGAGGGCCTAGTCTCCTGTTACCATCCGCCTAGACGCACAGTTCGGGACCCCCTACCCGATATCCGCCGGTTTTGACACCGACATTGGTGCTTTCATTGAGAGTTCCTTTGTGTCGTCACCGATAGGCTTGATGGCTCCTTCGATCATCAACAACGACGCAGTCCAGGGTGAGACTTTTCTCCCCGGACAAATCTTCGTGTTCAGCGGCTTTGCACTGCGGGCCAATTCGCTTGGCCATCTGGAGCAGATCGAAAGCTACGCCCCTAGCCATCAGGTCAGATTTGGAAGCCTAAACTTCATGGCTGACATCCGCGGAGACTTGCTTCGACGGATTCGAGCCACAGCCGAGCGCGCCGCACTGTCACGAGGGGCATGATTTAGCTCTGCTGCCGGACAGTGCCCTAGAGGCCGCACATGAGTCCGCTCCGACCCTTGATTCGGGGCCTACCGCGCAGATCGAGGACGGGTGGCTAGACACCGCCTCGGGGGCTGCAACTTCTACGGCGATGAATCCGAATACTGACCTTGTCCCTTATAAAGCTCGTGACTCCGGGGTACCGGACTCCTTGCCGAACTCCGAACCTCCTGCGCCCCTACCAATCGAATCTGATTGGGTGCCAATCATGGAGTTCACCGCCGTGGACATCTTTCAGCACTCACCCTTTGGCGACATCCTAAATTCGCTAAAGTATCTCTCGTTATCAGGAGAGCCCTGGCCGGACTACGGTCAGGACGGTTGGGATGCGGACGACGAAGAAATTCAAAGCCCACCCACCACCCACTTTGTAGCCACTATCGACGATCTAACCGACATGCTAGACTACGACTCCGAAGACATCGACGGTATGGACGACGATGCCGGAGACGACCAAGAACTAGTGCCTACCGGGCACTGGAAAGCCACCTCAACTCATGATATATATATGGTGGACGCCCCAAAAGGGAGCGATAACGAGGAACAACGGGACGCGGCGAAGGATAATTCCCCCGAAAAACAACCAAAACGGCGACGCAAGCGCCGCCCCAAGTCCCGCCTCGATAACAACAGCACCCATAATGACCTAGCCGTAGAGCAGGGCAAACCAATGGACGACGAACATGCAACCAAGCAACCATCCGAACAGGATGAATCGCACAATCAACCCATCCTCGGCGAAAACAACAGTCCAGACGATCTCACGCCGGACACACCACCGGAGCATAAGAACCTTCAAAAAAGGCTTGTCGCCACTGCAAGAAGTTTGAATAAGCAGAAATGGAAGCTCAAAACAGCGGAAGACATACTCAGAATGAGGTGGAGCAAAGTACTCAAGACCGCGGACAAATATGGCAATAGCCACCAAGCAAAGAGCTACCCGAAGCGTAAGCTGCTGCCCGAATTCGACGAGGAGGCCGTAGAGCCCCCACAATCAAAAAGCAAAGAGGCCGCCTAGCCGGATAGACGACCAGATGACAGGCCAAGAGCGGCACGTGGCGCCGCACACAAGCCGGCACATGACACACATAAAGATCCTCGCAAAACAGATGGCCCGGTCAGGTCCATTTATGGGCTAAAGAAGAGGGCCCCAGGAAGCAACACAACACGCGAGTGTTCGAAGATAACGGCACACCTAAATACAGGGGCAACACACACCCACTATGTTTCACCGATGAGGTGCTAGATCATGAATTTCCAGCAGGATTCAAGCCCGTAAACATAGAGGCATACGACGGAACAACAGACCCCGGAGTCTGGATTGAGGATTACATCCTACACATACACATGGCTAGAGGAGACGATCTCCACGCCATAAAATATCTACCCCTCAAGCTCAAAGGGCCAGCTCGGCATTGGCTCAAAAGCCTCCTAGAAAATACCATTGGAAGTTGGGAAGAGCTCGAGGACGCATTTAGAGCAAATTTTCAGGGGACTTATGTCCGCCCTCCGAATGCAGACGATTTAAGTCACATAACTCAACAGCCCGGAGAGTCAGCGTGCAAATTCTAGAACAGGTTCCTCACCAAAAAGAACCAAATAGTCGACTGTCCCGACGCCGAAGCCCTAGCAGCTTTTAAACATAACGTCCGAGACAAATGGCTCGCCAGACACCTCGGCCAGGAAAAGCCAAGAACAATGGCCGGGCTAACAAGCCTCATGACCCGCTTTTGCGCGGGGGAAGATAGCTGGCTGGCAAGATGTAGCACCAGCGACCCGAGTACATCCGAGATCAGAGATGGAAATGGAAAATCACGACGCAAAAAGGATCAACGCCGAAATAAAGAAAATTGCCAAAAGAACATGGCAGTCAATGCCGGATTCAAAAACTCGCGGCCGAACAACAAAACACTGCCTCTTAAGGACAACAGTGACGAGC
The DNA here is from genome assembly GCA_963921465.1 of Triticum timopheevii. NCBI lineage: Eukaryota > Viridiplantae > Streptophyta > Magnoliopsida > Poales > Poaceae > Triticum > Triticum timopheevii. The sequence continues at coordinate 119,223,734 of OY997272.1, forward strand.
TATCCAACCTCAACAAAATTTTGGATCGGATATGTCAAATCCACAGTACCCCGGGAAGCCTGCAAATCACACCCACCGAAATTGTTGGGTCTTCAAGCAGTCCGGCCGACTCAACGCCAAACACAAGGGGCTCGACACGCCAAGCGACGACGATGACGAACCCCACCAGCAGAGCACCGGAAGACAAAATACTTTCCCGCAAGAAGTCAAAACAGTAAACTCACTCCATGTGACAACACGGAACAATAGTGCGGCACCCGCTAAAGTACGCGTCACACGGCCCACCCCAGCGGAAGCCCGAGATTGGATGTCAAAACCAATTACTTTCGACCACCTGGATTATTCCAGAAGTATTCGAAACGCAGGATGGACTGCTCTGATATTGGATCCTATAATCGACGGACTACAATTTACACAAGTCCTAATGGATGGCGGCAGCGATTTAAACTTGCTATATCCGGACACAATCCGCAAGTTAGGGATAGACCCTACTAAAATTCGCCATAGCTGCACTTCCTTCAAAGGAGTGACGCCAGGCCCTTACGCCAAGTGCACGGGCTCCTTACTACTAGAAGTTGTGTTTGGGTCACCCGACAACTTCCGTCACGAAAAGCTAATCTTCCATGTCGCCCCATTCAAAAGTAGCCATCAAGCACTTTTGGGACGTGAAGCTTTCGCCCGCTTTAACGCAATACCGCACTACGCGTCTCTTACACTTAAAATGCCCGGTCCACGCAGCATCATTCAATTAAAAGGTCGTTCAAGACCCCGGACACGGCTAGGCGAGTCCAGCATAAATAAACTAGGGGCTCCCTAGCCGCATACCCCTTCACAAGGGGCTGTGCGTACGAACAATAAAGGGCCAATAAAAGCTCAAACTTTATTCATTCATTCATACTTTGTTTTCAGTACATTCTTTGCACGATTTCTTTTCAAGCTAAGTTCCTCTCTTTTATAGATGAACAGCGTGTACACCCGTCCAGGATACGGCACAACGGAGATACAGGCGCAGACGTGCAGCAGGGACCCGTGACAAGGATTCTTTTCAGATTAAGACCCTGCGTAAACCTTTCTTACTGTCTCTTGTTGATTCACATCCCCCGGTTTTTCACCATAACCGATGAGGAGGCTGGCATTTTGGCATCGGCCGTGTCAGAAATTTTCGCCTGTACCTGGACACTAGGGGCTTAGGGCATTGTTCTGCCTGTTATCATAAAGACCGAATACCTTAGGGAGTGTTCGGCGTCTCGAGTTAGGCCATATATGCATCAGCTCCGAATCATGTCTTTGGTCAAATGTTGGGTTTGCCCGGCTCCTGTGTTTTGCTGCCTTACGTTCCGTATCATCGGCTAACGCGGCACCAGGAGAACTACTGCGATTGTGCCCCGGTTCGGCCGGGCGAGCACCTCAGTAGAGAAAGCTGAAAACTGACTGTCATGATACAGCGAGAGACTGGTCAACCACTCGATCGACTACCGGAATTTTTAGAATTCCTCCGCTTTGACGAAGGACCATTTCCCGGTCAGGCACATACGCACCCCGAATTCGGAGAGCGCGGTGCCCCTAGGGGCTATATAGTAGCCCCACCTTCGAACTCCTATGGCTAAGTGAAAGTTATAAAGCATCATAGTTCGGTTGCCTCGTTTGCTACGTTACCACCTCCTTCACAGGACCAAGACATTGGATTAAGTGTGAAACTGTGCTATTTTGCAAACACCCCCGCACCATGTGCATGGGGGCTGAAGCCGAAGACTGCCATCTTTCAGGTTATACACAAGTATACATTAACGGCCGCACAAGAGGTATTTCAATACTTGAACACACAAGTATAAGAAACACTTATATTATGAACATCGTTTTACATAAAGATCATTTGAACATGACATTTTTTTAGCACTGTGACTCTATTTCACGAGCACCCCGGAGAACTTCCCCAAAATAGTGCTCGGCGGGTAACCGGCTCTCGTCCGAACCCCGGGTTGCAACATCGGTGGCATCCATCTCTGTTCAGTGTGTCTTCACACGGGCGAGGGCCATCCGTGCACCCTCTATGCAGGCCGACCGCTTCATCGCCTTCATATGCGGCACCGCCCCAAGGAACTGCTGCAATAAGCCAAAATAACTCTTCGGCTTGGGCCTATCCGGCCAGATATGAGCCACTACATCCGTCATGGCAAGTCCGGACAATCTATTCAGCTCAGCCCAGTCAGCCAACCGATCAGTCAACGGAAGTGAATGCTCCGGACTATGGAATTGAGACCAAAAAAGCTCTTCCGTCTCGTGATCCTTCTGACTTCGGAAGTGCACAACAACATCTGCCGCACTCGCCACTAAATCCATATAAGGATCCTCCGGACCCCACAGCTGGCCAAGCTGAGCATACTTCGGATCTGTGAACTTCTTGCGCAGCAGAAAGGGCTTGCTAGCCGCAATGTCTTCGGCCTGACGCAGCTCCTCCTTTATAGACCTCATTGCAGAATGGGCATCCTTGGCTTCGGCGGTGGCCTTCCTCAGGTCTTCCTGCTCCGCCCAGCGTTCTTTTTCAAGAACCTCATAGCGGTCGGTAGCATCTTTCAGCTTCACGGCCATTCCGGCCACCTCCTCCCTGCTTCGGCAGTGAGCAACCCTTTCGGCTTCTAGCTCTTCGGCTGCCTTTGAGGCAGTCGCATCACTCCTTCTGGCCTGCTCCTTAGCTCGAGCTAGCTCTGCCCGAAGGTCCTCCACAGCAGCAGCACCATCTGCATTAAGCACACATGTTGTAAGGAGTGGGCTTCAGCTCCCTTACTAGGTGACCACGGAGATACAACCTACCTTGTGACTCGTCAAGTCGCTTATTGAACAGCGTGATGTCCGCATCCACAACGTCGAGTTGCCGCTTTAGTTCAGCAACTCCAGCAGTCTGGCTGGCCACCGGACTATCCGCCACCTGCGTAGGAAAGGCGAGAATTAATACCTAAGATTATGATCCTCAGCACGCTGTCGTTTTCGACAACAAACCGAGTCTCAGGGGCTACTATCTATACAGGGCGCGCTTTATGTGCAAAACTGTCAAAAGGCATGTCATTTTTACGTACCTCAAACCCCGCCAGCAAACTTCTGACGGCATCATGCAACCCGCCTTCGGCGGATGAAATTCTTTCAATCACCATACTCATCAATGTACGGTGACCTTCTGAGATAGACGCCCTCTCAAGCAGATCCTTCAGCTCCCCCGGCCGTACACCAGTTGGTGCCGAACTCTTCGGCCCTGCCGGACTCGGGGATACCCTCCGTGACGACACCTCAGGGTCGTCTGCCCCACCTGACGGTGCGGCAGATGGAGGCATCTCGCTCTCCATCATCTCCGGACGAAGGTCCCTCGAAGACGAGCTCATCTGAGAAGGACAGAGATCCGAACTACAAGGTAAAAACTTTGGTTATCCTCAGAAGCAAAAATATGGATGTCCCTTATCACAAAACTCCCCTTTTTCTTACATATGGCTCGCTGGAGGGCTGATTGCTTGGGGGAGATAGTGCGGCCAGGGCCTTCCCCGGCGTAGGACCCTCTGGTGAAGATTTCTCCCCCCGCTTTGAGGCCTTCGCCTCCGGGTCTTCAAAAGCGGTCCTCTTCTCCCCATGAAGGGTGGGATTTTCGATCCCCCTTTCTCCAAAGCCTCCTCAGTAGAGGCGGTAGTTTCTCTATTTTCGCCTTCGCCCTCCTCTAGAGGCGCAACCTGCAGCATCTTGACCAACACCGGATCCGGCGTGGTCTCTGGGAGGGGGGCCGGACACCGTATCAGTTTGGCTTGCGCTATCCTCTCCAGTTCGAAGGACGGTTGGTTAAAAGGCAAATCCAAGAATATGCAAACAAATGGTATGTTCGGACGCAGGGCTACTTACTTGAGTATCTGGGCGATTGCACCTTAGGCCGGCATCCTCAGTCAATTCTGGACACACTTCTTGTGATCCGAAGAACAATTTGTACATTTCCACGGGCGTCGCACCCATGAAGTGTTGGAGAGCTCGCGGCCCCTCTAGATTGAATTCCCACAGGCGGAAGGGGCGACGTTTGCAGGGCAGAAGACGTCGAATCAACATAACCTGCATCACTGCGACCAGATTGATCTCCCTCTCTTGGAGGTCTCGAATCCGGCCCTACAATAAGGGTACGTCCTTTGACGGCCCCCAGTTGAGCCCTTGGTTGACCCATGACTCAGCCGTTGTGGAGGGCCCGAGCAAAAGATGGGCGGCGGCTTCTGCCTGCTGCCCCTGGGAGCGGTAATATAGAACCACTCCTGTTGCCACAAGCCGAGCTCCTCGTGGAAAGAGCCCTCAGGCCATGGAGCATCGGCCCACTTGCTTATAAACGCCCCTCCGCACTCTGCTTGACGCCCCTCGATCATCATCGGCTTCACGTTGAATGTTTTGAGCCACAAACCGAAGTGAGGGGTAGTGCGGAGGAAGGCCGCGCAGACGACAATGAATGATGAGATGTGGAGGATGGACTCCGGAGCCAAGTCATGGAATTCCAGCCCATTGTAAAACATGAGCCCTCTCACAAAAGGATCCATCGGGAAGCCTAAACCCCGACGGAGGTGGGACATGAACATGACGCTCTCGCCGGGCTCGGGAGTAGGAATGACCTGCCCTTGGGCAGGAAGCCTATGCGAAATCTCGTAGGTTAAGTACCTGGCTTCTCTCAGCTTTAGCACGTCCTCCTCCATGACGGAGGAGGGCATCCACCGGCCCTGCAAGTCGGAGCCGGGCATTGTTGAAGGTCTGAGGCACTCGAATATGGGGCTCTGGGTGTTGGAACTCAGGGCGAGGGGCAGATTCGATTGAGGATTGAAGAAAAGAAACGAGCCTTGGTCTCATTATAAAGAGGGAGAATACCAAGAGCCGTTCCCGTGACCGTTTGGGACTCACCTTCGATAGTGGGGGCATGGCAACGGGCACGGTTGGGTTACCCACGTCCGTATTGATGGGAATCCCGGAATAAGGGGAACACGATCTTTGCTTCAACAAGACGTGCCAAGGAAACCGCTTCGCTAAACGCGCTGATGTGGTATAATAAAAACGATTCAAGTAAAGGCTTGGTAGTGGTGTGACGTCATGCCACAAAATACGTCAGCAGATTGAACTTGAGTACATATTATTCTCTCTACGGTGGTATGTGGAATTTATTTTACAGAGCCGGACACTATCCTGGTGTTCACAATCTTCTATGAATTATTCGGAGGAGGAACCCGCCTTGCAATGCCGAAGACAATATGCGCGCCGGACTCGTCGTCATTGAAGCCTGGTTCAGGGGCTACTGAGGGAGTCCTGGACTAGGGGGTGTCCGGATAGCCGGACTATCATCATCGGCCGGACTCCAAGACTATGAAGATACAAGATTGAAGACTTCGTCCCGTGTCCGGATGGGACTTTCCTCGGCGTGGAAGGCAAGCCTGGCAATACAGATATGTAGATCTCCTACCACTGTAACTGGCTCTGTGTAACCCTAGCCCTCTCCGGTGTCTATATAAACCGGAGGGTTTTAGTCCGTAGGACGAACAACCATTACAACAATCATACCATAGGCTAGCTTCTAGGGTTTAGCCTCCTTGATCTCGTGGTAGATCCACTCTTGTACTACCCATATCATCAATATCAATCAAGCAAGAGTAGGGTTTTACCTCCATCGAGAGGGACCGAACCTGGGTAAAAACATCGTGTCCCTTGTCTCCTGTTACCATCCGCCTAGACGCACAGTTCGGGACCCCCTACCCGAGATCCGCCGGTTTTGACACCGACACCCACCCTGCTAGATGGGACCCACCATAGTGGGAGGATGACTTGTGGGCCAACTAAGTTGACTGGGATGGAGGGCTTTGTCAACTTAGTCAATATGAACGATTCTAGCTCCAGTGACCGTACGATGTCCATCCAACGGCCATAGTGCTTCTTCAACCTCTGGTCTTCTTGCTCCAGCCGCCCAAAGCAGCGCCGGTCGTGCCGCGTGCTCCTGCCTCTCGTGGCCGGCTGTGATGCCGCGGAGGCCTCACCGCCCCCTACTACTCCCACCGCTGGCCCAGGGTATCCCTCTACTCACCCACACCCCCTGTTATTCTGCGGCGACGGCAGCCTCACGCCGCAGCCGAAATAGTGAACCCTCGTACTCCTCTCCGCGCGGGCTACCGCTGCTGCGTCTTCCTCGGCTCCGCGTCGTCCCCTTCCTAGGCCTCGCCGTCGTCCAGACCAACGCCCTGGTGCTCTCGGCGTGGCGTGGTCAACGTGGTCAACGTCCGACTTCCATCGATAGAGTACTGTACGTGGCGAGGCTGACAGCTGGGTCCAGACGGCTGCAAGGAAGTGCCTCCTTATTATGCGCAAAATAATTATTCCTCCACCTGACAGCAGGGACCCATCGGACGGGCCACCTTATTTCGTGAAAAAAAACGTTTCCCCCCTAACTGCTGGGACCCATCGGACGGGCCAGCGTATTTCGCAAAAAAACGTTCCCCGCGCTGTCAGCTCAGACCCACCGGAAGTGCCTCCTTATTACGCACAAAAAAATGAATACTCCCCTTGCTAGCTAGGACCCACCATGGTGGGAGGCTGACTTGTGGGCCTACTAAGTTGACTGGGATGGGGGCCTTTGTCAACTTTAGTCAATATGAACGATTCTAGCTCCAGTGACCGTACGATGTCCATCCAACGGCCGTAGTGCTTCTTCAACCTCTGGTCTTCTTGCTCCAGCCGCCCAAAGCAGCGCCGGTCGTGTCGCATGCTGCTGCCTCCCGTGGCCGGCTGTGCTGCCGCGGAGGCCTCATCATCCCTACTATTCCCACTGCTGGCCAGGCCCTGTTGCGATGGCAGCCTCACACCGCAGCTAAACCAGTGAACCCTCGTACTCCTCTCCGCACGGGCTTCCATTGCCGCGTCTTCCCCGGCTCCCCGTCGTCCCCTTCCTAGGCCTCGCCATCGTCCACCGCCCTGGTGCTCTTGGCACGGCGTGGTCAACATGGTCAAGGAATGACTTCCATCGGACGTGGACTGTACGTGGAGAGGCTGACAGCTGGGTCCACGGCCGAAGCAAGGAAGTGCCTCCTTATTACGCGGAAAATAATGATTCCTCCACCTGATAGCTGGGACCCACTGGATGGGCCACTGTATTTCGCGAAAAAAACGTTTCCCCTTGACTACTGGGACCCACCAGCTACATCTTCGCTCGCAAGGAAGTGCGTCCGGGCAAAAAAAACAAAACGATTCGCCCCCCCTGACCGCTGGGACCCACCAGCGACACCTTTGCACGCAAGGAAGTGTGTCGTCGGTGGGAAACGAGCACCTATGGGGCACGGGGCCCCTTTCGGTCCGGCAGGGGGGCGGAGGCCGCACGAAGAGCAGATCAAGGCGAAGCACGTGAGGGATTTTACCCAGCTTCGGAGCTCTCCGGAGAGATAAAACTCCTACTGCTGCTTTGTGTTTGTATTTGACCTTGCTCGAGAGTGAGCGTATGGCGGTGTTGCGTGTGTCCAATGGCCCGAACCCTGTGTCGAATGGACCGAACCCTGTGTCGAATGGACCGAACCCCTTCTACGTGCGCATGGGCCTCCCTTTTATAGTCTGAAGGGGGCTCCAACAGGTGGCAACGTAGGAAGAGGGGGTAGAAAGGTAAAAATGCAGGTTGGTACAACAGTGACCAACAGTGTCCCCTACCTAACTCTGACAGCAGGGGACTGGGGCATTTAATGCCCGTCCAGTTGCCCCAACAGTGCAAAGAAATGACCGCTAGGTGAGCCACCGGTTGCCACGATGGCGTCTCTGTCAGCTCCGCTTGCCACCTCGCTCCGCATGGCTACGCAACGCCCCGCCACGTGCCCCTGGGGTGGCCCTGGGGTGACACGTCGCTGGATGCGCTGGATTTTGGGTGGCCGCCTTGCCGCAGCAAGTGCCTTGCCGCGGCCCTTCTCTTGTCGTGCCGGCAAGCTTGCCGGCCGTCGGGCCTTGCCGGGGCACGCGGGGCGCCGCGGCAAGTCTTCTGGGGATGCCTTGGTCGGCCTTCCCGGCAAGCTCCTCTTGCCGGGGCCTTTGTTTTCTTGGTTAATACTTTGTTCTTTAATGGCATCAAAGTAGCCGTGGAGGATCTTGGCGGACGCCCGGCAAGCCCTGCCGCAGGTCGCTGCGACTGCCCGTGCACAAGTTCGGGATACTAAGGTACCCCCCTACTTTAGTACACCGACAGGAGCCCCCGGGCCTGGGCCATACACGGTGCCGAGCGCTGTTGGGCCAGGCCCAAAACAGTGCACGGGCACGCGCGGCCTGGGGTCACGCCGCATATCTCTCCGCTTCCACCGCGCACGCCCAGAGCGGCACGCGTCAAACGCGGCGTCGTGGGTGACGTGGGCGGCGCGTGCGGGGCTGAGCCTCGCGAGCATGCATCAAGCCATGATGAAGGGGACGGCTCACGCCCTCCTACCTAAACGGAGGTAGGCATGGGGGCGTGGTGCATTTACTGGACGGGGCCAGTGCGCGGTTTTCGAGGCGTCCAACCCCACGATCACGGGGTGGGGCGAGGCCGCCTCTCCCGTCACCTCGGCCCTGCATCCCCGCCACGCGGCTCCCATGCACTTGGGGTGACGGACGATGGGAGTGGGAATCCGGGCCGTCGCGAGCAGAGGCAGCGGGTCGGTCCCGATTCCCTGCTCTTCCCGTGCCTTGATTCGCTGAGCGGGGCGGCCGGGCTCCCACCCTGCTCCTTTATAAAGAGCAGGAGGGGGGCACGGAAGCCCGCACTCTCTCATCTCCTTCTTTCTTCAACTTTTGTTCTCCTTTCTCCCATTCGCCATGGAGAAAGGGAATCCTGGCTCTTCATCAGTGGCGGTGAGGGTTGCCGCCAGGCAGCGCACCTCTCCCTCTCTCGCACCCTTGGTGGGGGAACCGGCCATAAGGGGAAGAGGGAGGGGGCGTGGTCGCGGACGAGGTCGAGGACGAGGCCGAGGCGCGCGGGGAAGAGGCGGACGGGGCGGCGCGCCAGCTTCGCCCCCGCCGGTGGTTCCTCCCCCCACGGCGGTCCACATGGGGGACGACCCTTGCGAGTTCTTCGTCAGGCTGCGTCGAGTGCCCCGTCTTCGCCTCCGGCTTCCAACTCCGTTCGCAAGCGCGATGGAACCGGACCCGCCCGAGATGCTGAGACTGCAGATGAGGGGCTGCGGGATCAGCGGCACACGAGTCCACGTTGCATCCCCAGCCCCTGGCGTGATGTATCTTGACCGTGGATGGAAGACGTTCGCCCGTATCCACAGCTTGACGGCGGGGTTTACCCTCCATTTTAAGTTAATGGAGGGTGACCTTCTCTCCGTCAAGGTCTTCGGGGACTCCGGCATCCGGGCAAGGTGCTGTGTGGACAGCTCCTCCGATAGCGAAGGCCCCTCCTCGAGTGAAAGTGACGAGGAGGGGAGCGACAGCGACGACAAGGACGGCGGGTCCGACTAGGCGCCGGACGCTGCCTCGCGCGCGCCACCGGCGACCCCATCATCCGGGTTGCCGGCCTTCTAAACTCCCCGGGGCTGTCTCCTTGGGCGGCTGGCGTAGGGAGGCTGCGGAAGAGGAAGAGGGGTGGCGGCCAGGCCGTCAAGTCGGAGTACGAGGGCGAGGTGCCCTCGACAGCATGCTGACGTCCTGCCGCCCCGTCTTCGAGCTCTGCCTCCGGCGCCTCCGCCAAGCTCCCGGCCGGCCCCCGGGATGTTCTCTTGGTGTCTTCTGGCACCCGTAGCTCGCCTAGGCGCCCCTTTTGCCCTCCCCGGCAAGCTTCTCTTGCCGGGGCCTCCTTGACCTACCTCCTGAAGAGAGAAACAGGAGAGGGAATACGGGCATCTTATCTTTTAGTTTATAAGCCTTCGGGCCTTAGCTGTATTTAAAATTTGTAATCCTCTCTATCATGTTTTTCATCCTCTATGGACTTGTACTAAATTGGGATGTTTTTTAATGAAAAGAGGGGAATGCTTGCCGGATTACGCCCTTTACTTGATTTTGTGCCTTGTATGTTCCCACCCTACGCTTCCAGGGAACTTGCCGGTGCGGGCACCTTGCCGTGAGTGCCGAGTGCGGAACGCCGACAACGGAACTGCAACCGACAGGAAACCTTGTCACGGAGCTAGTCGCGGCTTACTTAAGTCGTTGAGCGGACTCGAAACGATAGTAAGGCAACTAGCTACGAGTTGGTTCTCTGCCGGCGGTGCCGCGACCGACAAGAAACCTTGTCGTTGAGCTAGCCGCAGTTCACCCAAGTTGTCGAGCGGACTCGAAACAACAGTCGGTGCGCGACTAGCTACGAGCCGGTTCCTCCGCGCACAGGTTTTTCCATACAAGGCACGCTCGTTCAAGGACGTGGCCTCGCATTCCCCAGTCCATAAGAGGATGCATGACGAGGGATGAAAAGCTTATCTAATATTCCAGCCCCCGGCGACTCTGGCTTGCCGGGGGCGAACCTTGGTATCCGCAGCTCCCGGCAACTTTGGCTCGCCGACACCCAGGTGCCGGTGCGCCTTGCTTTGTCCTTGCCGCCGGCGTCGCAGCCCCCGGGGACCCTGACTTGCCGCGGAGGAATCTTGGCACTCGCAGCCCCCAGCGATGCTGGTTTGCCGGGGCCCAGGGGCCAGTGCGCCCTTCTATTCTTTCCTTGTTGCTGTCATTTTAGTCATGAGAAAAATTTAGACGGCGCCGCAATAAGTTACTTTTTCGTGGCATGACTATTTAGGTTGGGCAATGCAATGCCATGCTTCGCCCTTCGTATGTTTACACTCTACGCTTCTAGGAAACTTGCCGGCGCTAACACACTTGCTGAGTGCGGAACATCAGCAGCCCGCTGGCGGTGTTGCCTCCGGCAAGAAACCTCGTCGGGCTAGTTGCAGCGCGCTTTCATTGCCGAGCGGACTCGGAAACAAATCAAGGGTGCAACTCAGCCGCGAGTTAGCTCCTCTGTGCACAAGTTTTGCATACGAAGGACGTCCCACGGCAAGGCTTGCTATGTTACGCCCTCTACTTCATTACATCCCTTGTACGTTTTTACCCTGCGCTTCTAGGGAACTTGCCGGCGCTAACACACTTGCTGAGTGCGGAACATCAGCAGCCCGCTGGCGGTGTTGTGCCCGGCAAGAAACCTTCTCGGGCCAGTTGCAGCGCACTTGTAATGTTGAGCGGACTCGAAAACAAAGCAAGGACGCAACTTAACCACGAGTTGGTTCCTCCGCGCACAGGTTTTTTGTACAAGGGACGAACGTTCGAGGAATATAACATAAGAGCTTAGAACTAAAAAAGTGCTCTATACTCAAGCTCGGGCGACTTAGCTTTTCTGTCCTCCGTGATCCGACGAAGCCGCACTTCTCCCTTGACTTCCTCCCTTGTACGTTTTCACCGCCACGCTTTCAGGGAACCCGCCGGCGCAAACACACTTGCTGAGTGCGGGACATCAGCAGCCCGCTGGCGGTGTTGCTTCCGGCAGGAAGAACTCATCGGGCTAGTTGCGGCGCGCTTTCATTGTTGAGCGGACTCGAAATAGATCAAGGGCGCAACTTAGCCACGATTCGACCCTTCTGCGCACAGGTTCTTCATACAAGGTACGGATTCTTGGGGAACACGATTCAAAAGCTCGAAACTGGACGCTTCCTTCGCCCTACTGGCCGGTGGAGCTCGATGGCGCATCCTCGACGGCAGCGCGGCACTCCGGGGAGGCGTTCTTGCCGGAGCAGGCACCAGAGCTGTTCTTGCCGGGCTTAGTCTTTGGTGGATCTGCCTTTGCCTTATTGCACTTGCCGGTGGATCTCGATGGTGTGTCCTCGACAGCAGCGCAGCACTCCGGGGAGGTGTGCTTGCCGGAGTGGTCATCAGAGCTGCTCTTGCCGGACTTGACCTTCTTCTTCCCCCGGGGGGCTCCAGCAGCAAGTGGCTTGCACTCTGCTGCGGCTGCTGCTTCCCGGTAGATCTCGTCGGTGCAGATAAGTGCATCCTTCTTGTCACCTTGGACAGAGATGACACTTATCGGACCAGGCATCTTGAGCACGTTGTATGCGTAGTGAGAGGCTGCCATGAACTTGGCGAGCGCTGGACGGCCGAGTATCCCATTGTAGGGTAATGGGATATCAACAACATCAAAGGTGACCCTCTCTGTCCTGAAGTTCAGCTCGCTGCCAAACATCACTGGCAGCATGATCTTCCCCTTGGGCTTGCTCCTTCCCGGATTTATCCCTTGAAAGGTACCGGTTTCTTCGAGCTCGCTGCCGGGGATTTGGAGCTTCTTGAGCACTGCGGAGGAAATCAGGTTCAGGCCGGCCCCGCCGTCAACCAACATCTTCGTGACCTTGAGGTTGCGGATTGTTGGTGAGACCAACATCGGCAAGCACCCGACCGCAGTGATGCAATCAGGGTGGTCCTCAACATCGAAGATGATGGGCGTGCCGGACCATTTCAGAGGCTTGCGCGCCTCGACGGACGGCTCCGCTGCATTCACCTCTCGCACCCACTGCTTGAGTTGGCGGTGCGAGGCGTGCAGAGAGGCGCCGCCGTCGATGCACAACACCTCTGTTGCCTTCTGAAACTCTTGGTCATCGGCCTCATCTTCCTCCATCTCATCATCCTCATCCTCATCTTTGTCCTTGTCGCGGCCGCGGGGAGGCCTATCTCCTTGCCGCGGCTTGGCCTTGCCGCGGTGTCCTCCCCGGGCGGGAAGCTTCTTGCCGGATCCTCCGCCACCTCCCTGGGCCCTCTCCTTATCGCGGCGCTCGTATTCGGCTTTCTGTAGCTCCGCCATCTGCTCCACTTTCTTGCAGGTTTGGAGATCATGGCCCTTGGTGCGGTGGATCTTGCAGTACCGCTTGCCGGAGCCATCCTGCTTGTCGGCGGCTGCCACAGCCTCGCCGGAGTCATCGGCTTTGGCCTTGTCGGAGCCGCCTCCGTTGCCGGAATGCTCAACAGCTAGCACATCCTTAGCCTTTCTCTTCCTGTTGTTCCGCCTTCGGTTCTTCCTCGCCGGGGCGGTATCCCCACTGTCAGATCCTTCCGCTCCTGCAACCTCTCCGGGGATTTTCCTCCCCTCCTCAGCCCGTGCACACTTGTCGGCCAGAGCATAGAGCTCGCTGACGTCTCTGATCTTGCACATCGCCATCTCCTCCCTCATCCTGCGATTACGCATGTTCTGATGAAACGCGCTGATAACTGCGGCAGGGTGGACATCTGGGATGTTGCGCTGCACTTGGCTGAATCTCTGTATGTACTTGCGCAGGGGTTCTCCCTACTTCTGGACGAGCAAGTGGAGGTCACTCTCCTGGCCATGAGGCTTGTGGCCACCTGTGAAGGCGCCGACAAACTGATGACACAGGTCCACCCATGAAGAGATGGAACCGTCCGGCAAGTGCATGAGCCAAGATCTGACATTGGGCTTGAGCACCAGCGGGAAGTAGTTGGCGAGGATCTTCTCGTCGCGCCCTCCGGCAGCCTGCACCGCGATGGTGTAGATGCTGAGGAACTCCGATGGATGTATCCTGCCATCGTACTTCTCGGGCACGTCTGGCTTGAAGTTCTTGGTTCTGGGCCACTGGACTTGCCGCAGCTCGCGGGTGAACGCAGGGCAACCTGCCGCGTACGGCAAGTCACTCGGTTCCCCGGGTGCGTGCATATCGACAGTGGGCCCAGCGCGCTGGTCGGATTGACGTCGCGCTTCCCTTCTGCGCTCGATGCGAGTGCGAGCGTCTTCGTGCCGCTATTCTTGGAGAACGTGGCGTTGATCGTGTCGGGTTCGCGGGTCCGACGACGCGGTGGAGTCGCCGTCGGGGTTGGCCCGACGAGCCGGCGATCTTGGCCTTCGGGGCTGGGAGTGCACGGAGGTGGCACCCCCACCGGTCTTGTCGGCGTAGGCTTGCGCCTGGGCACCTTGCCAGGGCCTCGATGCGCTCAGTTGCCGGGGCTTGTCGCCGTTGGCGAAGGTGATGAGACCGTATATGGTCATCCTCCAGTCGTCGATCTTGTGCGGCGCCGGAGGGTAGTCTAAAAGCAGCTGGGCTCGGGCCAGCGCTTCCTCTGCTGTCTTGGGTGGTGGTGGCGACGAGCGGCGTGAGGAGCGGGATGTGCTCGGACTCCCAACTGGATTGGGAGGCGCAACACCCCGCCCGCGCGACCGTACCTCGCTCGCGCCAGCATGCGGGCGTGCATGCTGACCTCGAGCGTCTTGCGACCCACCAGCTTGGCCTTGTTCCAACGCGAGCACGGTGCTAGGAGCACCGGGGCGTTGTCGACCTTGCACTTCCTGGGAAGGGTGCGGTGTCTGCATGGTCGCCGACGCTTGCGGGGCCTTGTTTTTGGATCTGGTGATGACGTGAGTCCCACCGTCGGCGTCCATTCCTCTACCGGCGTCCACTCCACCGCCCTTTTGTTCCGGCGGTGGTGGCGGAATCGATGTAGACGGAGCGGCCACCTCCGAAGGCTTCTTCTTCGGTGGCATGTTGATGAAGGCGTTGATGTAGCGCGCACGAACGCCGGATCAGGTTCGCACAATCTCGACGCTCCCCCTACCTGGCGTGTCAAAGATGTCGTCGGTGGGAAACGAGCACCTATGGGGCACGGGGCCCCTTTCGGTCCGGCAGGGGGGCGGAGGCCGCACGAAGAGCAGATCGAGGCGAAGCACGCGAGGGATTTTACCCAGCTTCGGAGCTCTCCGGAGAGATAAAACTCCTACTGCTGCTTTGTGTTTGTATTTGACCTTGCTCGAGAGTGAGCGTATGGCGGTGTTGCGTGTGTCCAATGGCCCGAACCCTGTGTCGAATGGACCGAACCCTGTGTCGAATGGACCGAACCCCTTCTACGTGCGCATGGGCCTCCCTTTTATAGTCTGAAGGGGGCTCCAACAGGTGGCAACGTAGGAAGAGGGGGTAGAAAGGTAAAAACGCAGGTTGGTACAACAGTGACCAACAGTGTCCCCTACCTAACTCTGACAGCAGGGGACTGGGGCATCTAATGCCCGTCCGGTCGCCCCAACAGTGCAAAGAAACGACCGCTAGGTGAGCCACCGGTTGCCACGATGGCGTCTCTGTCAGCTCCGCTTGCCACCTCGCTCCGCATGGCTACGCAACGCCCTGCCACGTGCCCCTGGGGTGGCCCTGGGGTGACACGTCGCTGGATGCGCTGGATTTTGGGTGGCCGCCTTGCCGCGGCAAGTGCCTTGCCGCGGCCCTTCTCTTGTCATGCCGGCAAGCTTGCCGGCCGTCGGGCCTTGCCGGGGCGCGCGGGGCGCCGCGACAAGTCTTCTGGGGATGCCTTGGTCGGCCTTCCCGGCAAGCTCCTCTTGCCGGGGCCTTTGTTTTCTTGGTTAATACTTTGTTCTTGAATGGCATCAAAGTAGCTGTGGAGGATCTTGGCGGACGCCCGGCAAGCCCTGCCGCGGGTCGCTGCGACTGCCCGTGCACAAGTTCGGGATACTAAGGTACCCCCCTACTTTAGTACACCGACAAAGTGCGTCCGGGAAAAAAAATGATTCGCCCCCTGACTGCTGGGACCCACCAGCTACATATTCGCACGCAAGGAAGTGCGTCCGGGCAAAAAAAAACAAAACGATTCGCCCCCTGACTGCTGGGACCCACCAGCTACATCTTCGCAGGCAAGGAAGTGCCTGACAGTCGGGACCGACCTGGTCGAAGTGTACGTAGCGTTGTCATTCTGGTCGCGAACATGTACGTACATACTGGTCGTTGTAGAGGCGCGCACGTAGCATGTACACATACGTACAGCGTCCAGGGTGCAAGAAAGAAAATACGGCCACGTATGTGTACATACGAGCGGGGTCTCGAGCGCCTACTCGCGCATACGTACGGCGAGGGCTCTTGTACATGGCTGGGTCGCAACGGAGAAACAACGTCGTCGTCATGTTCATGGGGAGCCAATCGGCTGGGTCAGAACGAAATGCGTGGTCGTGTTCATCGGGAGGGCTTCGACGGAACAAGCGATGGAAACGAGGCCTGGCGTACCACAGAACGGAGGAAACGGACCTCCTACAGTCGAAACAGGGGTCCTGTTGATCGGGAGGGGTGTGGTGTACGGTGAAACGGATGAAACGGACCTCCTACGGTCGAAACGGGGGTCCTGTTGATCGGGAGGGGTGTGGCGTACCGCAAAACGGACGAAACGAACCTCCTATGGTCGAAACGGGGGTCCTGTTGGTCAGGAGGGGTGTGGCGTACCGCAAAACGGATGAAACGGACCTCCTACGGTCGAAACGGGGGTCATGTTCATCGGGAGGGGTGTGGCGTACCGCAAAATGGACGAAACGGAATTGTGTTGGAGCGCTACGGTCAAAAAGGGGGGATGGGTGTGGCGTACTGCAAAACGGGACTCCACGGGATACTGTTCATCTCCACCGTCGACCTCCTCCAGCCTCCACGGGCTACCGTCGACCTCCTCCAGCCTCCACGGGCTCATGTTCATCCAGCCTCCGCCGCGCGCCACTCTACTGGCTACTGTTCAACCACCCCTCCACGGGCACCCCTCCATCGTCTACTGTTCATCCAGCCCTCCACACCACGGGGTCCTGTTCAACCACCCCTCCACCTTCTACTGTTCATCCAGCCCTCCACACCACGGGTTCCTGTTCATCCAGAGGCAACGCCACCGCTCACTGTTCATCCAACCCCCCCCCCCCCCCCCCCGCTCGCAACACTCACTGTTCATCCCAGAGGCAGCATCGATCGGCTTCAGTTAGCAGCAGTAGCGAAGGAATTGCTCCATCGGGTTCAGTTAACAGCCATCGATCGATCGCTCGGATTCAGTAACGCGTAGCCTGCAGTGCAATCGCTCGGGTTCAGTTAGAGCCCAACGCCTCGCTCGGGTTCAGTTAGAGCCAACGCCTAGCACACACGCGCGTATGTACGAGAGAAACGCGCATCGCTCGGCCCCCGACCTCCCACCGTAACCAGCAACTCCCCGAAATTTTCCTCCCCCTCGCTTCTACCATGGTTTTTTCATGCAGCTGCGTCTCCAGCCCGCCCAGGACGAAAAGCCCATTTTCTGTCATGATTTTTTGTCATAGAAGTAGGAGCCCACCACATCTATGATGATACCAGGTTTTGTCACAATTATCGTCATAGAAGTGTCATATGTATGACAGAAAAAAATTAGTTTGGCCCAAAATGTCACGGATGTGTCTTTTTTTTGTAGTGTACGCTATGTACGTTGGGAGGGTTCCAGGAGTCTACGACCACTGGCCAACCGCTCAGGCCCAGGTGCACAGGTACCCGGGTGCTAGCCACAGTGGGTTTGACAGCAGAGTCGAAGCGCAAAGTAGTTACTTGAGGTGGACACTCCAGCATGAGAAGGGGCGAGACCGCTGGTACTACATAGTCGCGCTCTTGCTCATGTTGATCGCTCTTCTCTTCTACATCATGGTTTAGATAGAGATGATGAAACTTGTGTGTGTGTGCCATGACCATGCAGTTGCACTTATTCGAGACATGACATGATCGCACTTTTGTATCGCTATTTTTGAGATGTGATGATATTTGTGTTGAATGATGATGATGATGGTATGATGAGACTACTATATGTCTATGATATGATGAGAATAGTGTATGTTTAGTATGATCTGATGAAACTATTGTACAGAGCCTCTATAAATACACTACAAATACGTAGGGGGTGTGGATCGGCGAAAGCAGGAACATTAGCAGTAGCACTAGAAAGCACCTAGTAGTAGCGCTGTCTTAGCAGCAGCGCTTCATATGAACAAGCGCTACAGATAGTTATTAGTAGCGCTGGTCCAGGAAGCGCTACTGCTAACAATACTTACAAGTAGCACTGCCCATACCAGCGCTACTGCTACAACTTAGCTGTAGCGCACTAGCAGTAGTGCTAGACCCAGCGCTACTGCTATGCATATTTCAAGCGCTACTACTAGGGTTTTCCCTAGTAGTGGGTGCTCCCTTTATGCCCTAGCTGAACAAGTGGGAACATATGGCATAAGCACAGGACCCAGGCAACCCAGCTTGGCAAAAACTTAAGTCAAAGAGGTGCATATAATGGCGAAGATAGGACGTATGTGAGCAAACAACACATATGTATGTTGAGCTTTATGCCCAAAATAATAAGCTTCGATTGAGAGAAGCCCCTAGTTATGATGGGGCGTGTACATTCAAGGATGCATACCCCTCAAGTGTGCGACTTACCCGAACACACGCTAGAAGCCGTAAAAGAAATGCAAAGAAAAAGGGAAAAAAGTGAAAAAGGAGAAAAAGGTAATGAACAATGTGTCCGGACTTAGGCATAGAATCTTCAGAGTCGAGCAGCGTTCCATGGGTTCGGGTCTAAGTAATTATCCGATGCATTGCGAAGGCGATAGGCTCCTCCAGTGAGAACTTCATCTATAATGAAGGGACCCTCCCATTTGGGCTTGAGTTTGTCCTTTTTCTTCTTTGGTAGGCACAGAACGAGTTCTCCGACATTGTAAGTCTTTGCCCGCACTTCTCTGCTTTGGTGTCTTCAAGCTTGTTGTTGATAGAATGCGGAACGGGCTTTTGCAATGTCACGCTCCTCCTCCAGGTCGTCTAAGTCATCCTGCCGATCGAGCTCGGCCTCTCTCTCCTCATACATGTGCACTCGAGGTGAGTCATGAATAATATCGCAGGGCAAGACATCCTCTGCGCCATACACCATGAAGAACGGTGTGTATACGGTCATGCGATTGGGTGTGGACTGCAGCCCCCAGAGTACAGATTCTAGCTCCACAACCTAGCGTTTGTCTCACTCCTTTAAGGATCGCACTAGTATGGGTTTGATGCTGCTCATTATCAGGCCATTGGCCCGTTCGACTTGACCGTTTGTTTGAGGGTGATATACGGAGGCGTAATCGAGTTTAATGCCCAGATTAGCACACCAAGTTTTCACCTCACCGGCTATAAAGTTAGAGCCGTTCTTGCTACGTCTTGAGCTTGCGTTGGTTTTCCTCAAAGAGGAGAGGGTGATGCAGCAAGTGTAGCGTAAGTATTTCCCTCAGTTTTGATAACCAAGTTATCAATCCAGTAGGAGGCTCCTCAAAAGTCCCACGCACCTATACAAACAAACTGAGAACTCGCAACGAACACAATAAAGGGGTTGTCAATCCCTTCACGGCCACTTGCGAAAGTGAGATCTAATAAAGATAGTAACATAAGATAAATATATTTCTGGTATTTTATAATATAGATGCAAAAAGTAAAGATGTAAATAAAAGTAGATTGAAAGCAAATATGATAAGAGATAGACCTGGGGGCCATAGGTTTCACTAGAGGCTTCTCTCAAGATAGCATAAGTATTACGGTGGGTGAACAAATTACTTTCGAGCAATTGATAGAAAAGCGCATAGTTATGAGATTATCTAGGCATGATCATGTATATAGGCATCACGTCCATAACAAGTAGACCGACTCCTGCCTGCATCTACTACTATTAGTCCACACATCGACCGCTATCCAACATGCATCTAGAGTATTAAGTTCATAAGAACAGAGTAACGCATTAAGCAAGATGACATGATGTAGAGGGATAAACTCATGCAATATGATATAAACCCCATCTTGTTATCCTCGATGGCAACAATACAATACGTGCCTTGCAACCCTTTCTGTCACTGGGTAAGGACACCGCAAGATTGAACCCAAAGCTAAGCACTTCTCCCATGGCAAGAAAGAACAATCTAGTAGGCCAAACCAAACTGATAATTCGAAGAGACTTGCAAAGATAACTCAATCATACATAAAAGAATTCAGAGAAGATTCAAATATTATTCATAGATAAACTTGATCATAAACCCGCAATTCATTGGATCTCGACAAACACACCGCAAAAAGAGTTTACATCGAATAGATCTCCACAAGAGAGGAGGAGAACATTGTATAGAGATCCAAAAAGAGAGAAGAAGCCATATAGCTAATAACTATGGACCCGTAGGTCTGCTGTAAACTACTCACAACTCATCGAAGGGGCAAGGATGTTGATGTAGAAGCCCTCCGTGGTTGATTCCCCCTCCGGCAGAGTGCCAGCGAAGGCTCCAAGATGAGATCTCGCGGATACAGAAGGTTACGACGGTGGAAATTGTGTTTCATGGTGCCCCTGGATGTTTTCGGTGTACGTAGGTATATATAGGATGAAGAAGTACGTCGTTGGCCGCCCAAGGGGCCCACGAGATAGGGGGCGCACCCTACAGGGGGGCGCGGCCTCCTATCTCGTGGAGCCCTCGGCTGCTTCTTGACTTGCACTCCAAGCTCTCCGGATCACGTTCGTTCCAAAAATCATGCTCCCAAAGGTTTCATTCCGTTTGATATTCCTTTTCTTCGAAATACTGAAATAGGCAAAAAAAACAGCAATATGGGTTGGGCCTCCGGTTAGTAGGTTGGTCCCAAAAATAATATGAATGTGTAAAATAAATCCCATAAACATCCAAAAGGAGTAATATAATAGCATGGAACAATCAAAAATTATAGATACGTTGGAGACGTATCAAGCATCCCCAAGCTTAATTCCTGCTCGTCCTCGAGTAGGTAAATGATAAAAAGAGAATTTTTGATGTGGAATGCTACCTAGCATAATTCATAATGTAATTTTCTTTATTGTGGCATGAATGTTCAGATCCAAATGATTCAAAATAAAAGTTCATATTGATAAAAGAAATAGTAACACTTCAAGCATACTAATCAAAGTAATCATGTCTTCTCAAAATAACATGGCTATAGAAAGTTCGTCCCTACAAAATCATATAGTTAGGCTATGCTTCATTTTTGTCACACAAATATGTTCCCAACTTCTATACCCCCGATGACAAGGCAAGCAATTGTTTCATACTTAAATAATCTCAAACTTTTTCAACCTTCACGCAATACATGAGCATGAGCCATGGATATAGCACTATGGGTGGAATAGAATATGATGATGGGGATTTTGTGGAGAAGAATAAAAAGGAGAAAGTCTCACATTGACGAGGATAATCAACGGGCTATGGAGATGCCCATCAATTGATATCAATATGAGGAGTAGGGATTGCCATGCAACGGATGCACTAGAGCTATAAATGAATGCTCAACAAAAGAAAACTAGTGGGTGTGCATCCAACTTGCTTGCTCACGAAGACCTAGAGCATTTGAGGAAGCCAATCGTAGGAATATACAAGCCAAGTTTTATAATGAAAAATTCCCACTAGTATGAAAAAGACAACTTATGAGACTCACTATATGAGAAACATGGTGCTAGTTTGAAGCACAATATATGAGACTCACTACATGAAGAACAAGGTGCTACTTTGAAGCACAAGTGTGAAAAAAAAAGATAGTAACATTGCCCTTTTTTTTTCTTTCTTTGTTTTCTTTTTCTTTCTTTTTCTTTTTTTTTCTTTTCCCCTTTTTTTGGGCCTTCCCTTTTTTGGCCTTTCTTCTTTTTTTTTCTTTGAAGAACATGGTGCTACTTTGAAGCACAAGTGTGGAAAAAGAGCTAGTAACATTACCCCTTTTTATTTAATTTTTTTCTTTTTTCTTTTTTTCCTTTTTTCTTTTTTTTCTTTGCCCTTTCTCTTTTTTATTTTGGCCTTTTTTTTGGGACAATGCTCTAATAATGATGATCATCACACGTCTATTGATTACAACATAAGAATTACAACTCGAAACTAGAACAAGATATGACTCTATATGAATGCCTCCGATGGTGTACCGGGATGGTGCAATGAATCAAGAGTGACATGTATGAAAAATAATGCATGGTGGCTTTGCCACAAATACGATGTCAACTACATGATCATGCAATGGCAATATGACAAAAGTAAAGTATGTCATGATGATGAAGAACAGAACGGTGGAAAGTTGCATGGCAATATATCTCGGAATGGATATGGAAATGCCATAATAGGTAGGTATGGTGGCTGTTTTGAGGAAGATATAAGGAGGTTTATGTGTGATAGAGCGTATCGTATCACGGGGTTTGGATGCACCGGCGAAGTTTGCACCAACTCTCAAGGTTAGAAAGGGCAATGCACGGTAGCGAAGAGGCTAGCAAAGGTGGGAAGGTAAAAGTGCTTATAATCCATGGACTCAACATTAGTCAAAAGAACTCATATACTTATTGCAAAAATTTAGAAGTCGTAAAAAACCAAGTACTACGCGCATGCTCCTAGGGGGATAGATTGGTAGGAAAAGACCATTGCTCGTCCCCGACCGCCACTCATAAGGATGCACAAGCCAGGTACACTTCATGTTTCAAATTTGTTACACAACTTTAACCATACGTGCATGCTACGGGACTTGCTAACTTCAACACAAGCATTCTTTAAATTCATAATCACCCAACTAGCATGACTTTAATATCACTACCTCCATATCTCAAAACAATGATCAAGTATCAAATTGATCATAGCATCCAATTCACTTCCTATGATAGTTTTTATTATACCCAACTTGGATGCTCATCATTCTAGGACCAACTTTATGACCATAGCAAATACCATGCTGTTATAAAAGACTCTCAAAAAGATATAAGTGAAGCATGAGAGACTAGCAATTTCTTCAAAATTAAAACACCACCATGCTCTAAAAGATATAAGTGAAGCACTAGAGCAAAAACTATCAAGCTCAAAAGATATAAGTGAAGCACATAGAGTATTCTAGCAAATTCTAATCAAATAGGCTTCTCCCAAAAGGTGTGTATAGCAAGGATGATTGTGGTAAACTAAAAAGCAAAGACTAATATAATACACGACGCTCCAAGCAAAACACATATCATGTGGCGAATAAAAATATAGCTCCAAGTAAAGTTACCAATGAACAAAGACGAAAGAGGGGATGCCTTCCCGGGGCATCCCCAAGCTTAGGCTTTTGGCTATTCTTGAATATCTTGGGGTGCCATGGGCATCCCCAAGCTTAGGCTCTTTCCACCCTTTATTCCATAGTCCATAAAAGCTTTACCCAAAACTTGAAAACTTCACAACACAAAACTCAATAGAAAATCTTATAAGCTCTGTTAGTGAAAGAAAACAAAAACACCACATAAGGTACTGCAATGAAATCATTCTTTATTTATTTTGGTGTTAAACCTACTGTATTCCAACTTCCTTATGGTTTATAAACTAATTTACTAGCCATAGATGAACTGAAATAAGTAAACAACACACGAAAAACAGAATCTGTCAAAAACAGAACAGTCTGTAGAAATCTGTAACTAAAGCAAACTTATGGAACTCTAAAAATCCTACCAAAATAGGAAGTCCTGGACAATTTATTTATTGAACATCAGCAAAAAGAATCAACGCAAAAGCACGTTCCTATGATTTAAACAAATTATATTCGTGCGAGCAAAGTTTCTGTTTTTCAGTAGAATCAAATCAACTATCATCGTAGGTTATCCTATAGGTTCTACTTGGCACAAACACTAATTAAAAGATAAAAACACATCTAAACAGAAGTTAGATGCAAGATTTATTACTAAACAGGAGCAAAAACAAAAAACATAAAGAAAATTGGGTTGCCTCCCAGCTAGCGCTATCGTTTAACGCCCCTAGCTAGGCATAAAAGCAAAGATAGATCTAATGAGTGCCATCTTTGGCACTAAATTCATAAGTAGCACGCATGATAGATTCATAAGGTAATTTGACTTTCTTTCTTGGAAAGTTCTCCATGCCTTTCTTTAAGGGATGTTGGAATCTAATATTCCCTTCCTTCATATCAATAATCGCAGCAATCGTTCTAACGAAAGGTCTACCAAGAATAATAGCGCAAGAAAGCTTGCAATTTATATCAAGAACGATAAAATCTATGGGCACCAAATTTCTATTTGCAACAATAAGAACATCATTGATCCTTCCCATTGGATTTTTAATGGTGGAATCCGCAAGGTGCAAATTTAAAGAGCAATCATCAAGATCATGGAAACCTAGAATATCACATAAAGTTGTTGGAATCGTGGAAACACTAGCACCCAAATCACACAAAGCAAAACACTCATAATCTTTAATTCTAATCTTTATACTAGGTTATCACTCATCATTAAGTTTTCTAGGTATAGAAACTTCCAAATTAAGTTTTTCATCATAAGATTGCATCAAGGCATCAACGATATGTTTGGTAAATGCTTTATTTTGACTATAAGCATGAGGACAATTAACAACGGATTGCAACAAGGAAATACAACCTTTTAAAGAGCAATTGTCATAATCAAATTCCTTGAAATCCGAGATAGAAGTTTCAATATTATTAGAAGTTGAGGATTCTCCAATCTCACTTTTACCAAATTTAGCATCAAGATCTAAACATTCCGAATTCTTGGGACGCCTTCTAGGCAAATTTGATTCATCATCAGTCTCATAATCATCAAAATTCATATTTCAAAACATAGATCTAATAGGAGACACATCAATAACTTTAAGATCCTCATCATTATTTTCACGGAAACTAGAAGAACACGCTTTTATAAAGCTATCTCTTTTAGCACGCAATCTAGCGGTTCTTTCCTTACACTCATCAATGGAAATTCTCATTACTTTGAGAGACTCATTGATATCATGCTTAGGAGGAGAAGATATAATTTTAAGAGAATCAACATCAAGCGAAAGTCTATCAACGTTCCTAGCCAAATCATCAACTTTGAGCAATTTTTCTTCAAGCAAAGCATTAAAATTCTTTTGAGAAATCATAAATTCTTTCACACTATTCTCAAAATCAGAGGCATCTTATTAAAATTACCATAAGAATTATTGTAGGAATTTCCATAATTATTAGAGGAATTACTAGGGAACGGTCTAGCATTAAAGTTTCCTCTATAAGCATTGTTTCCAAAACTATTCCTACCAACAAAATTCACATCCATAGATTAATTATTATTCTCAATCAAAGAAGACAAAGTCATATCATTGGGATCAAGACGAGTATTTTTAGTAGCAAACATATTCATAAGTTCATCCATCTTTCCACTCAAAACATTGATTTCTTCTATAGCATGGACTTTTTTACTAGAAGATCTTTGGGTGTGCCATTGAGAATAATTAGCCATAATATTATCAAGTAGTTTTTTAGCATCCCCTAACGTAATTTCCATAAACGTGCCTCCTGCGGCCGAATCTAAGAGATTTCTAGAAGCAAAGTTCAAACCAGCATAAAAAATTTGTATGATCATCCATAAATTCAAACCATGAGTAGGGCAATTGCGAAGCATCAATTTCATTCTTTCCCAAGATTGGGCAACATGCTCATGATCAAGTTGTTTAAAATTCATAATATCGTTCCTAAGAGTGATGATCTTAGCGGGAGGAAAATACTTAGAGATAAAAGCATCTTTGCACTTGTTCCAAGAATCAATACTATTTTTAGGCAAAGACGAAAAACAAACTTTAGCATGATCTCTAAGTGAAAACGGAAATAACTTCAATTTGACAATATTGTTATCCGTATCTTTCTTCTTTTGCATATCACTAGGAAGTTGTTTAGATGAGTAGGCATCTTCACTAGGAAGGCCGGCAAATTGATCTTTCATAACAAGATTCAGCAAAGCAGTATTGATTTCACAAGACTCAACATCATTAAGAGGAGCAATTGCAGTACTAAGGAAATCATTATTATTGGTATTCGAGAAATCACACAATTTGGTATTATCTCGTGCCATGGCAACAAGTAATCCAACACATAAGCAAGCTGAAAAAGGCAAGCGAAAAAAGATGAGGAGATTGGGAAAGAGAGGGCGAATAAAACGGCAAGGGTGAAGTGGGGGGAGGAAAACGAGAGGAAAATGGAAAATAATGTAAATGCGAGGGAGCTGGGTTTGTGATGGGTACTTGGTATGTCTTGACTTGAGCGAAGACCTCCCCGGCAACGGCACAAGAAATCCTTCTTGCTACGTCTTGAGCTTGCGTTGGTTTTCCTCGAAGAGGAGAGGGTGATGCAGCAAGTGTAGCGTAAGTATTTCCCTCAGTTTTGAGAACCAAGGTATCAAACCAGTAGGAGGCTCCTCAAAAGTCCCACGCACCTACACAAACAAACTAAGAACGCGCAACCAACTCAATAAAGGGGTTGTCAATCCCTTCAAGGCCACTTGCGAAAGTGAGATCTAATAAAGATAGTAAGATAAGATAAATATATTTTTGGTATTTTATAATATAGATGCAAAAAGTAAAGATGCAAATAAAAGTAGATTGAAAGAAAATATGATAAGAGATAGACCAGGGGGCCATAGGTTTCACTAGAGGCTTCTCTCAAGATAGCATAAGTATTACGGTGGGTGAACAAATTACTATCGAGCAATTGATAGAAAAGCGCATAGTTATGAGATTATCTAGGCATGATCATGTACATAGGCATCACATCCATAACAAGTAGACCGACTCCTGTCTGCATCTACTACTATTACTCCACACATCGACCGCTATCCAGCATGCATCTAGAGTATTAAGTTCATAAGAACAGAGTAACACATTAAGCAAGATGACATGATGTAGAGGGATAAACTCATGCAATATGATATAAACCCCATCTTGTTATCCTCGATGGAAACAATACAATACGTGCCTTGCAACCCTTTCTGTCATTGGGTAAGGACACCGCAAGATTGAACCCAAAGCTAAGCACTTCTCACATGGCAAGAAAGACCAATCTAGTAGGCCAAACCAAATTGATAATTCGAAGAGACTTGCAAAGATAACTCAATCATACATAAAAGAATTCAGAGAAGATTCAAATATTATTCATGGATAAACTTGATCATAAACCCACAATTCATCGGATCTCGACAAACACACCGCAAAAAGAGTTTACATCGAATAGATCTCCACAAGAGAGGGGGAGAACATTGTATTGAGATCCAAAAAGAGAGAAGAAGCCATCTAGCTAATGACTATGGACCCGTAGGTCTGTGGTAAACTACTCACAACTCATCGGAGGGGCAAGGATGTTGATGTAGAAGCCCTCCATGGTTGATTCCCCCTCCGGCAGAGTGCCGGAGATCTCGCGGATACAGAAGGTTACGACGGTGGAAATTGTGTTTCGTGGTTCCCCTAGATGTTTTCGGGGTATGTAGGTATATATAGGAGGAAGAAGTACGTCGGTGGCCGCCCGAGGGGCCCATGAGACAGGGGGCGCGTCCTACGGGGGGGCGCGGCCTCCTATCTCGTGGAGCCCTCGGCTGCTTCTTGACTTGCACTCCAAGCTCTCCGGATCACGTTCATTCCAAAAATCACGCTCCCGAAGGTTTCATTCCGTTTGGACTCCGTTTGATATTCCTTTTCTTCGAAATACTGAAATAGGCAAAAAAAACAGCAATATGGGCTGGGCCTCCGGTTAGTAGGTTAGTCCCAAAAATGATATAAATGTGTAAAATAAAGCCCATAAATATCCAAAAGGAGTAATATAATAGCATGGAACAATCAAAAATTATAGATACGTTGGAGACGTATCAGTTGTCAATAATAATGCTGTGTGGGACACCATAACGGTGTATGACACTGGATATAAATTCTATCACTGGTCCGACTTCAGCCGTTTTAACTTGTTTAGCCTCTATCCATTTAGTGAATTATCTACCATAACCAGTAAATATTTTTTATTATGGCTCCCCCCTTTAAGGGGTCCGACCATGTCCAGCCCCCAGACCATGAAAGGCCAACTAATGGTGATTGTTTTAGGGCAGTGGGCGGCATATGGCTCTGATTGGCAAAAAGCTGGCATCTGACCCAGCGTTGTATGAGGTCCTGTGCGTCTGCTCGGGCCGTGGGCCAAAAGAAACATGTACGGAAGGCCTTACTTACAAGGGCCCGAGCTGCGGCATGATGGCCGCCAAGACCAGCATGTATTTTGGCCAAGAGCTGTCGTTCCCTCCTCTTCGGAGATACAACTTTGAAGGACTCCAGTAGTGCTTTTCTTGTAGAGCTCTCCATCAGGAACCTTGTAGGGTTTCAAACATCGAACGATGCAACGAGCCACATTCTGGTCCTCATGGAGCTCTCGCCTATTAAGGTAGGCCAAGAAGGCTTTGGTCCATGGAGCGATTACTGCCATGATTACATGGGCGGAAGGCTTTGGTTCTATGCCCGAGCCCCTGATGATGTCCGAATCGTGTTCTGCGTCCGGGGGTGTGATCGGCGCCGGACTGGTATTTTCGCTCTCATCCTGCTATACCACAGATGGCTTAAAGAGCCTTTCAATGAAGGTGTTAGGCGGGACGGGGTCACGTTTAGCGCCCATTCGAGCAAGAATATCCGCTGCTTGGTTATTGTCTCGGGCCACGTGATGAAACTCAAGCCCCTCGAACCGAGCTGAAATTTTCAACACGACATTGCGGTAAGCTTCCATCTTTGGATCTTTTGCATCGAATTCTCCGTTTATTTGGGCTATAGCAAGGCTCGAATCCCCGCGCACCTCGAGGCGTTGTATGCCCATAGAAACAGCCATCTAGAGGACATGCACTAGTTCCTCGTATTCGGCTGCGTTATTGGAGTCCGTATACATGATTTGTAATACGTAACGGACTGTGTCCCCTTTAGGGGATGTTAGGATGACACCAGCCCCCAGTCCGGATAAGATTTTAGAGTCGTCCAAGTACATCACCCAGTTGGAGTATGTGCCGTAATCTTTAGGGAGTTCGGCTTCTGTCCACTTAGCGACAAAGTCGGCCAAAACCGGAGATTTGATAGCTCAATGTGGCTTGTATGTTATTTCAAATGGTAAGAGCTCGATAGCCCATTTTGCGGATTCGGCCAGTGGAGTATCGATTGTTTATGATGTCACTGAGTGGTACCTCGGAGGCCACCGTGATCAAACACTCTTGAAAGTAGTGTCCCCCGTCTCCTGTTACCATCAACCTTAGACGCATAGTTCGGGACCCCCTACCCGAGATCCGCCGGTTTTGACACCGACAGTGGCCTGATTGGATTCCTTCATCTTAATTTAATGGTATCCAAAATACACGTCGAGGAAACACGGTGAGTCGTGTCCTGCAGTTGCATCAATGATTTTATCGAAGCGGGGTAGTGGGAAGGGGTCCTTAGGGCATGCCTTATTGAGGTCTTTGAAATCGACACAAAGGCGCCAGGATTTGTCCTTGTTTGGTACCATGACTAGGTTTGCTAGCCAATCCAGGTGTCTTATCTCTCGAATAAACCCGGCTTCAAGTAGTTTGGCTAGCTCCTCCCCCATGGCTTGTCGCTTGGGTTCGGAAAATCGCCACAGCATTTGCTTAACTCGCTTGAACCCCTTTATTATGTTGAGGCTTTGTTCGGCCAGTCTGCGTGGGATTCCTAGCATATACAAAGGGTGACAGGGAAAGATGTCCTAATTCTCGCACAGGAATGCTCTTAGAGCGGCGTCGACCATTGGATCTAGCTGTGCTCCAATGGCTGCTATTTTATTAGAATCCGTTGATTGGACTTGGAATTTGACTATTTCATCTGTCGGCGTGAAAGAAGTGGATTTAGGTCTTTTATCGAGGATTACATCGCCTCTATCCACTGTGGAACGCAGAGCGGTGAGCTCCTAGGCCGCAAGGGCCTCGGATAGTGCCTCTAGGGCCAAGGACGCGGTCTTGTTTTCGGCGCGAAGTGTTATGTCCGGATCGCTAGTGATAGTGATAACTCCATTGGACCCGGGCATTTTGAGCTTCATGTACCCATAATGAGCTATGGCATGAAAGCATGTGAATGCATCTCGCCCCAACAGTGCGTGATATCCGCTGTTGAAAGGTGCCACTTGGAAGATTAACTCTTCGAACCTGTAGTTCTCCGGCGTGCTGAATACCAAATCAAGTTTAATGTTTCCCGAACAATACGCTTCTCGACTGGGGATAATGCCTCGGAAGGTTGTGCTGCTCCTCTCGATGCGGCTATAGTCCATTTGCATTTTGTCGAGCGTGTCCTCATAGATGAGGTTCAATCCGCTGCCACAGTCCATGAGCACTTAAGTGAGCCGAAAGCCGTCCACAATTGGGTTTAGGACTAAAGAGGCTGGTGCTCGGACTGATCGGGCCTGTGGTTCGTCAGTTGCGTTGAAAGTTATCGCCATGTCGTTCCAAGGATTTATTGCGGCTACTTGGTTGACTTCGGCAAGGTCGCGGAGCGCCCTTTTACGCCGATTATTTCAGGAAAAGGTCTCGAGGACCGTAAGTACATTGAGATCGTTATCCTCCAGGGAGTACTTCTGTAACGCCCACGATGCGGCTATATCTCCCACGTGTCGAGGCACGACTTAGAGGCATAACCGCATTATGGTTTTGTCGCAAGAAGGGTCATCTTCACACAATCCTATGTAATGAACAAGAAAGGGATAAATATAGTTGGCTTACAATCGCCACATCACACAAGTACTTAAATAAATCATACCTCATTCAGAGTACACACATAGGTCCGACTACGGACAAATCCAAAAGAAAGAAGACGACCCCAAATGCTAGATCCCCGATCGTCCCAACTGGGCTCCACTACTGATCATCAGTAAAAGACACGTAGTAATGGCCCAGGACCTCGACGAACTCCCACTTCAGTTTGGTAGCATCACCTGCACTGGTATCGTCGGCACCTACAACTATTTTGGTAGTATCTTGTGAGTCATGAGGACTCAGCAATCTCAAAACCCGCAAGATCAAGACTATTTCAGCTTATGGTTAGGATGTGGTAATGAGGTGGAGTTGCAGCAATTGATAAGAAAAATATGGTGGCTAAAGGCGAGTACAAGAGTAAGAAGAGAAACTACACAACGATCGTCATCTAGAAGTGATCAAGAAGTGATCCTAAAGGCTACTTACGATCAAAACACAACCCAAACCGTGTTCACTTCCCGGACTCCGCTAAGAAGAGACCATCACGGCTACACACGCAGTTGATGCGTTTTAGTTAAGTCAAGTGTCAAGTTCTTTACAATCGGATATTAACAAATTTCCATCTACCACATAACCGCAGGCATGGCTCTCGAAAGTTTATACCCTGCAGGGGTGTCCCAACATAGCCCATCACAAACTCTCACGATCAGCGAAGGATATTCCTTCTCCCAGGAAGACCCGATCAGTCTCGGAATCCCGGTTACAAGACATTTCGACAATGGTAAAACAAGACCAGCAAGACCGCCCGATGTGCCAACAAATCCCGATAGGAGTCGCACGTATCTCGTTCTCGGGGCACACCGGATGGGCAAGACGTCGGGTTGGCATAGACCCTGGTTGCCCAGGGGGCGCCGTACATCGCCCGGATCGGACCAAAACTTGGAGAAGCACTAGCCCGGAGGTGTTAAAATACAGATGACCCTCGGGCTCGCGAAAACCCAAGGGAAAGTTAGTAGGTTGTTAGGCAAATGTAAAACCAAGGTTGGGCCTTGCTGGAGGAGTTCTATTCAAAGCGAACTGTCAGGGGGTTCCCATAAACCCGACCATGTAAGGAACGCAAAATCAAGAAACATAACACCGGTATGACGAAAACTAGGGCGGCAAGACTGGAACAAAACACCAGGCAAAAGGCCGAGCCTTCCACCCTTTACCAAGTATATAGATGCATCTATTATATATAAAAAGTACTTGACGGGTTAACCAGAAAAAGAGAAATAAGCTAGAAAATCTCACAAAAATTAGAAATATCTGGCCGTTAATTTAATAGACTGAAATCCTATAGCCATTAGATTAGATTTAAGTAGAAAAATTACCCACCATTGCCATTATAATAGAAAGACATGGTCATCCCTCGCATAACACCTCCCCCTTTTTAGATTGATGAATAAAAAAATTAAGACCCAGGTTAAAAACAAAAAGATGAGATCCTCCTCCACCACTTGACGTGGTCATCAGTTTTCTCTTGCCGCTGCATCAATTATTCATTCTCCTTCCAATCTAGCTTTGAGGAAAAAAATTAGATGAGATCCTCACCCTGTTCGTGATCAATTTTCTCCCGCAACATCAATTTTTTATTTTCCTTCCAATATATGATTGAGCGATCAGAAAACAGGCAAACAGCCGTGCATGGAAAACCTCAAGCGACTTGCAAGGCAAAGTTATTCCTGATGGTGACGGGGGTATTTTCGCCTGGCCGGACGAAGTCAAACCGGCTGCTCTGGTGGGTTATCGGGTGGCTGCCGTGATTGTTGCACCTGGTGGGATGGAGCCGAACATGGGTGTTCCTCTTGATGACATGGCGGCTGCTGTAATAGTTGCTGTTGCGGCAGCGTTCGACGGTGATGAAAACTGACGCAGACATGCGGTCTGTTGCGGCCATGCCAAGAAGCGGTGGAACATGAGATGCGACAGAGGACCAGATCAATAATTAGTACAACTCATCACCAAGAGAAGCGGATGGAGCAATTGGTGAATGCACAGATCAACAATTAGCGCCTGAGAGGAGGATGGAGTAATCAATACAACAAAGCACCAGGAGAGGGCGTGGAGGTGCAGCGTTCAACAAGACTCTCGAAGACATTGCTAGGTGAGATCGGCAAGCTTGATGACAAGGTTTTAAAATATATTATAGCTTCCTAAGTGCACGTACAGAAAACTAGCTTGAACCATCATATCACACACACGTACACAAAACAATTAGATGACTCAAAAACGTAGATGAAGCCTTTTTGGCAACCAAATCTAGGAGTGTAGAACGTGTCTGATACATGCGTTATACAGGAAGACATATATAATAATATATAAGCTCTTAAAGGTATTTGTACATGACTCAGCCTCATATATGAGATGGGATGTACATACGGATTTGAAGAAAAGCAAGTCCTGCATACATGCATGCATGCTGCAGAGGCTCCTAATCAGTTTTCTGTCCCCTAAAACAAATTTTGTAACTGGTCTGAGATCTCTAACTAGGTAGGTTCGTATGTAGGAAATACTATACCCTAAATCAAATCATATATCGATAATTAAAAATTAATTTATGGCATTTTAGTAAAGGATAACTATTTTTTTGTTATTCATCAATAACATAACCGTATATTCATAATGATCGACATTACACCTTTAAAGCATATCCATATCTAAGATATAATAGTATGTATTATGAAGGGCGAAAATTCCTGTAAAATGTTTAGATATAATACAAATAAGTAGATATAATGTCTTCGACGCACTAAAGATGGAGCCCTCGCTAAACCACCGTACATCTCACAATCGCATATGATATTTGGACATGGATGAGACATTTAAAATGTTTATCATATGTTATCTTATCAACATATAATATAACTTTGGTGATCATCAATCCAAACCCAAGGCACTGATTGTTTGCTTTAGCGAAGTATGAACAAGAGATTTTTCATATCTTCGCCTCGGAATCTTCAGGCTATAAAATATGGTTGTTGGCATTAATATCTACAATTTTTTGAAACATTAAGTTTCCAATATAAATATAAGCCACCTATACACAATCAAATTTGTTTGCACAAAGTATTATACATCATGATGTGCCAATACGCTAGAAATCCTTGAAAATAAAACAAATCAGGCCTGTTGATCTGATGGATGACCGTACTTCAAGTAACCGACAACCGGCAGGTCAGCGTAACCATAGCTAAACTCTTTGCATCATTATTGAGTCAACCTTTATTATTAATGAGCCACTATAGACATTACTTTTGAAATGTAAATTAACAGTATCACATATTTACAGTAAAATTGCACGTACTTATCTAATGTCTAGCAGAAAAAAGCATATGTAAACATCTAATATTAAGAATTAAGAATGTTCAGTACTATCTTGCTACCTACTTTCAACATTCCTTATATACACTAATTTGATATTAGATAAATCAATGTATCGATAAAATGATTGGTCTACTCCAATGATCCACTCGATACTCACTTGCTTGTAAATGCGGAGAGGTCAAATGAATCTTTATGGTGTTATTGTGTTTATGAAATAGAAGACCATGTTTTCTTAGATGGTCATCCTTAAGTTTTATATAACTTAGCTTCATTAAGCACGATGTGTATAAATAAAAATATATTCCAATGGAACATTGTAAAATTGCTAGAGAAATGATACAAATGTAATTTGCACAACATGATTGATCATAAAAATATTCAGTTAGTATGACATGCATAATTAAAAGGTAACTGATAAATTGATAAAATATATGTATAAAATTCTAGCCCGCGCATTGAGCGAGCCACTTTGCTAGTTACTTAAAATAAGAGATAATGTGATATCGCAACATAATCATATTCCAACATGGAGCAATCTTCAACTTCACCTACAACTAACAACGCGGGCTGAGCAAAAGCGGTAACTTAGCCAAACAACGGTTTGCTAGGAAGGTGGGTTAGAGGCTTGACATGGAAAAATTGGAGGCATGGTAAACAAGTGATAGGTAGCGCAACATAGCGATAGTATGAAGCAACTAGCAAGCAAAGATAGAAGTGATATCGAGGGTAATGGTCATCCTGCAAAAAATCCCGCAAGGAAGACGAACGAGTCTAAGAAGAAGATAATCGGACATAGTCGAACGAATCCTCACAACTCCGGAGCAAAACCAAAGCTAATGAGAGAAGCAAACCGAAAAGAAGAAAACAACATGGTAAACCAACAAGCATAAGCATGGCATAATGCACAAACAAGTATGATGCATGTCCGGTTTAAAGAGGCATGGCATGGCAAAGTGCACAAACAATACTACAAGTTAAGTGGTGTCACATCCCTAGTTCTGACAATGCCTATTGCATGCATTAGAGTGTTGCATCATGTTTAAATTTCATTTAAACCTGAAATGGGGATTGTTCAAACCCTAGCATCAAAGAGGAATTCAAATAGGTTCAACCAAAATATTTTTCAATGATTTCAAAATGCCCTTTAAAAATGTTCATCATTTCTGGATCAAGGTGGAAGCATCTACCAAAAATGGTTCACATTTTTGCAGGACATATTTGGACTTTGAATTAATTCAAACATATTTGAATTGGGGCTATTTAAATGCTATAAATATTTTAAATGCTCCAAAAATGTTGGAAATTGTTGAGGGTCACTGAAATAATTCAGAAAGCACCCATAATTGTTTCCAGGATTTTATTAAATGGTTTAGCTTTATTACTAAAGCAAAACATAATAACAGAAATAGAAAAACTGAAATAAAAGAGAGAGAGAGAGACGCACCTGGGCCTCTTACCTGGCACCCACCAAAGCCTACCTGGCTGGCCCAGCTGGCCAGCCCAGCCCACTAGCCTCCCCCCCCCCCTGTCGTCTTCCTCGC
Organism: Triticum timopheevii; assembly: GCA_963921465.1. Lineage (NCBI taxonomy): Eukaryota > Viridiplantae > Streptophyta > Magnoliopsida > Poales > Poaceae > Triticum > Triticum timopheevii. The sequence continues at coordinate 119,258,884 of OY997272.1, forward strand.
GACAGAAGGACACCGGGCGTGTGCCCCATGCGCGCGGTCACGCGCCCCGGCCACCTCCTGCTTGCCGCTCCACCTCGACGCCTGGACGCCTCTGGGAGACGCCACGCACCCCCCTGGACCCCTCTCACTCTCTCCCGAACGCCCTCCCCCTCCTCTGCTCTCTCCCTGCACGCGGCCGAGTGCTGCCGTCGCCACCGACCACTGTTGCCGTAGCTACCGCCGATCCCTCGCCCCTCCGTCGTGCCCAGAAGCTCCACCACGTCGCCGGCTACCCTTCCGCCAATCCACGCGCCTCGGGAGGCCCTGGAGCGCCTCCATCGACGTCGTCTTCATCCCCGGCCACCGGAGATCCTCATCGCCGCCCCGCCGTCTCCAGTGCATCCCCGAGCTTTCCGTCAAGGCCGCCGAGTCCGCTGTGAGCTTCTGCTTCGTTCCCCTCTCTCCGTTCCTCCGTTCTCGTGCCGTAGCTCCCTCTTCCACCCCAGCCGAAGCAGCTCCGCCGCCGGCCATGTCGCCGCCGTGGCCACTGTCACTTAGAGCTGTAACCGAGCACATAGCCGTGTTCAGCGCATCGCCAGGAACCCAACCCGCACCCCAACTCGCTCTCTCGAGCGCTGCAGCCGCGTCCCCGCACCCGGCCGAACTCCGGCGGCCGCAAAAGAGCTCGCCACCGTTAACTTCGGCCACCCCAGCACCAAACACCGCCACCGTTGGATGCGCCACATCACCAGCTACTCGTAGCACCCACCCACGCATCAAACCGTGGCCGGAGCAGCGTTTCCGACGCTCTCCATCGTCTCGGCCTCGCCGGTGACTCGACGCCGGCGGGTTTGACCCGTTGACGTTGACTGGGTGGGCCCAGTTTGACCCCTGGGTCAATGACATGTGGGCCACCCTTGCTAATTTTAGTTAAGTTAGTTTAGCGCTAATTAACCTAGGTTAATGACTAACCTAACACAAACTAACTCCGTTTAGTTAGTCAACTAACCACTGACATGCGGGCCCAGGCCCCATTGACAGTTTAGTTAGTATTAACTTAATCATGTTAACTAGCCATTACACTGACGTATGGGTCCCACAGGTCAGGTTTGACCTGGCCGACCTAGTTGACCTGCTGACGTCACACCTATGTCATGCTGACGCAATAACTTTTTTTTGGATTTAGTCTTTTACAGTAAATTCCAGAAAATAATGCAAACTTCTAAAATTCATATAAATTCAACCGTAACTCCAAATGAGATAAATTATATATGAAAAATGATCAGAAAAATCCAATCTATCCATCTGTACTAGTTTCATGCATGTTTAAACAAGTTAAGTTGCTATTTAGTGCAAAACATGATAAAGCACTATTTAAGATCACAAATGTGTTTGAACTTTGAATCTTTGATTCAAAATAGCTCAAACCCATCTGGTTGTAGCTGCATTAGCCCAACACACTCATTTTACCATGTCTTGATCATGCATCATATTGTGCATTGCATTGATTGTGTTTCCTTCTGTGTTGCCGGTATTTGTCCCCTCTCGATAGACGTGGTTTCGATGATGAGATCGATGACACTGATGAAGAGCTATATTATCTTCGGAAGTGCTAGGCAAGCAAAACCCCCTTGTTCATTCTGATACAATCCCACTCTCTCGCTGCTGCTCTCTTTTACTGCATTAGGACAACATCGATTCAACTGTTACTTGTTGCGGTAGTTGAACCCCTTTATCCTCTGCATGACCTGTCATTCCACAGTAAATAGATGAAACCCACTAGCATGAGTAGGAGTTGTTTGAGCCCTGATGTGCCTACTCATTCATGCTTGCTTGTCATGCCTTCTATTGCTTAGAGTTGTGTCAGGTCTGATTCATCCGGGATGAAACAGAGGTGTGTGAACATGCCCTACTGTGTGTGAGCTAAGTGTGTGAACACGAATTGGTAAAGGTAGCGGTGATAGGCCATGTAGGAGTACATGGTGGGTTGTCTCATTGCAGCCGTCCTCAGGAACTGAGTTCTGTGTTTGTGATCCATGATACAGTTACTACCACGCATTGGGCCCGAAACCAATGGACCCGCTCGGCTTCTTAATCACCCTTGTCCTCTGTCCAGGAGTTGCAAGTAGTTTCTGGTGTTTGTAGTATGCTGGAGGCCGTGGGCAGCGCTGACTGGAGGGGTGGGCTGTGATGCGGTAGGCACGTGGCCGGGTAAACCGGGCGCCCGCTTGTTGTCACGGAACCCTGTTCACATCGTTTGGGGCTGTGAGCGAAACCCCGGCCGGATCTCCTCTTGGATGGAACCCGAATAGGCGATAAACCTGGACTAGGGACTTGAGTGTTTAGGTAGGTCGTGGCACCCTCGTTGGGCTTCCGCTTGAAGGTTGCCGAGTACATGTCGTGTAAACAGCGGTAAGTGGTGAGAGCGTGTGTGAAGAAGTACACCCCTGCAGGGTTAACATTATCTATTCGAATAGCCGTGTCCGCGGAAAAGGACTTCTGGGTTGCCTGTACAGTTCATAGACAAGTGAAAGTGGATACTCTAAAATGCGCAAGATAAGCATGAGTGCTATGGATGGCGTTCTCGTAGGGAGACGGGAGCGGATCCATAGTGGTGTATTGGTATGGTGAATATGTGGACTCGTGTGCGCCACCTCAAAAGAGTTGCTTGCAGTCGTAGTTCAGGATAGCCACCGAGTCAAAGCTGGCTTGCTGCAGTCAAACTCCACCATCCCCTTTGTTGATAATGATGCATATGTAGTTAGTTCTGATGTAAGTCTTGCTGGGTACATTTGTACTCACGTTTGCCTATTTTATGTTTTTGCAGAGAGACTTCGTTCTCGTTAGTAGTTCCGCATGGACTTCGACGTTTAGCTTGATACCTCAGCTACGATCTTGTGCCCTCGGCTGGATCTGGTAGATAGTCAGGCTTCTAAGCCTTTTTCATTTGTAGATGTCTGTACTCAGACATATTAGCTTCCGCTTGTGCTTTGACTTGTATGCTCTGAATGTTGGGTCGTGAGACCCCTGTTTGTAATATCTCGCTCCTCGGAGCCTAATGAATACATACTTGAGTCGTAGAGTCATGTTGTGATGCCATGTTGTATTTGCACATATCGAGCATATTGTGTGTATGTTATTGAAATGCTTGGTATGTGTGGGATCTGACTATATAGTTGTTTATCTTTAGTAGCCTCTCTTACCGGGAAATGTCTCCTAGTGTTTCCATCGAGCCATGGTAGCTTGCTACTGCTCCGGAAACACTTAGGACTGGCCGGCATGTGTCCTTCTTCATTCCTGTGTCTGTCCCTTCAGGGAAATGTCACGCGATGAATACCGGAGTCCTGTTAGCCCGCTACAGCCCGGTTCACCGGAGTCCTGCTAGCCCAGTGCTACAGCCTGGATTCACTCGTTGATGACCGACACGTTCGATGCTGGGTCATGGATGCCTATCCCTGTAAGTTTGTGCCACTTTGGGTTTACGACTAGCCATGTCAGCCCGGGCTCCTTATCATATGGATGCTAGCGACACTATCATATACATGTGCCAAAAGGCGCAAATGGTCCCGGGCAAAGGTAAGGCGACACCCGTGGGAATACCGTGCGTGAGGCCGCAAAGTGATATGAGGTGTTACATGCTAGATCGATGTGGCATTGAGTCGGGGTCCTGATAGTTTTGGTATCAGAGCCTGACTGCCTGTAGGATTACCAAGCCAAACTGGTCGAAGTTGAGTCTAGAAATGCTTTAGTTATATGTAGGGGAATTAATTGTGGGATGGGAACGTAAGGCTCTTTTTACTCCTTATACCTCATGGCCTTCTGATCTGAGTCAACCTCTTCTCTTCTACGGGGATTAAGAACTAGGCCTTCTCATCTATCCATCAGGATGACGTGTTACTAATCCATAGACTTATAGAATTGTTAGTTTCAAATCTCAGTTCAGTTTTACTACTTCTGTATGTTCATAACTGTTGATCTCGAAACCTTGATATCGTGCCTCGGAGTGGCTATGCCACCATTTTTGTAGTATGTCTCCAAACTTTTTGAGCATTTACAGCCGTTATGCTGTCCGAGTCATCCTAGGTTTCTAAACAATCTGATGCACTTGCAAATCCTTTCCCTCTGGTTTTTGATGTTCCTTTGGGCCAGGTTAATCACACTAATTGCCGAGTTGAGGTAATCTTTTACCTCGACATATATGTTGGAGTTATTATTATGACCCTAGGTGTTTTAGGGAGTCACCTAGTAATTTAGCTATGTTTGGTGTTCCCAGTGTGAAGATTTTGGCCTTTATTCTCGAAAGCATCCCGTGATGCCACTTAGTAGTAGGTATTCTACTTCTGGGTTTCTGAACCCGAGATTCACCCTACTTACTTCATGTTGATAGTGTTGCTAGTTCCTTTAGGTTACTAGTAACCTTTGCATTAGTCCTCGAGGTCTATGGTATTTCCTTCTTCCAAATATTATGAACTGCTTATGGCAGAAGTTCCTCGCTGAAACAAAGGGTCACAATCAGAGTACTCTTGAGGAGTTCTCCATTCATAATTGTGAATCTGCCAGCTCTACCTTCCTGCATGGGTTATCTGGAAGAAATGTTGAGCTTTGCCCGACATACTAATCTATGCATCCACAACTCAGAAAATCATATGTTCTTTTGAGTTGTCTCTCTTTAGTTGTATTCTGACCCTCGTCTATCAATTGATAGTCAAGAGTATGCGTGCATTCGTTTATCGATGCCTATTACTCTTGCGGTCCATCAAGCCATTCTTTTCTGGTATGACTAGGAGAAACAAACTCCAGTACCTCATCCATATCTAGGATTGGGTCAAAGCAATTGTACTCCGCAGATCAAATACTAATCCAGCTTTTTTTCTGTTCTACCTTGGAGTGATACCATCTTTATATCAAGAATGTCATGGGAATTGCACACCATCCTATGAATTCTTGATGTAGTAATACTCCTCGCCATCATTACTCATTCCTCGGTTCCGTGTTGTCGCAACCGGAATACCGACAAGTGATTCGTGATGTGTGAAATCTATACCTCTAGCAACTCCGTTGCTTAGTAGTTAAAGGACAATAACCTCACTCTTAGCATGTTGATTTCTGAATCATCATTCTAAGATAGATTGTGCTACCTAGTCCTTATTTCTGGTGCACTCTTCGATCAATGAGTTAGGATCATTTAGTTCCTTGCTTATTTGATCATATCATCTTGCTCTGAAAGCAAGATTGTTCTCGAGCTTAGTAACATATCGGTGGTTCGTGATGTTCCGAATATCTTCTCGGAAGTATTACCAGGTTGTCACCTGGCCGCTATGTTGAGCTCGTGATCAAGTTGGTTTTCGAAACCACCCTTTCTCCAAGAATCTGTGTTGGATACCCCTGAGCTAGTTGGTAAACTGAACAACAACTTGGAGAGTTGGAAGATAAAAGCTTTTCTAACTTAGTTCACTTCCAAAGGGATATCCTTGTGTGTGTGTGTGTTGAAGAAAGATGATATCCTCACCAATTGGTCCTCGTGATCAGTTGTTGGATCTATTGTCTTGCCCAAACTTTGATTTGAGTGTGGGCTATTCTCAAATCAAATCAGAACCAACGATGTTCGTAATGTTTTCTTACTCGTGAATTTTCCTCGAGCACACACCATTATATCTTTTGTTCTGACCAATGCTATCACCGTGTTCACATAACTGTGGAATTCCATTTATATGGAAACTGGATGAACTGTTGTTGAGCCCATCGACAACATCTTCATCTTCTCCATAATCTTGTTGAACATTAAGCTAGTATTGGAAACTTTTGAAAGCATTTCTTCGTGCTAACTCATGAAGCATATGCCTGGAAGGAAGAAGTGACTTCCTCTACTTCATGTGCATTTGATGCAAGTTGCAGCCGTGAATTCGATAAAGTCAATGTTGCTTCCTTGGAATCATCCCAAGTTAGTCACACATGTGCAAAGTATACTATGGTTTGGTAGATTAATTACCTCCACTCCATATGTATTCTGTAGCACACCAAGCCACTGATTGATTTGTTGAAGGAGAAGAAGCTCCTTCTTAAGAGTATACCCTATGCAAGGACTTCGATATCCTCGATGATGGTTCCCCACCGGAACTCGGTAGTGTTATATGGTAAGACTACCATGGGATCATGTTTGTCTGGGACAATGTGTTCACATGTTTGTAGCAGAACTAGCTCATGTTTTTGGAGCTTGCTATCGTAGTTCATTTCCCGAGAATCACGCAACGTCATCTCGTCGATTTGTGTTGCAAACTTTCATTCTTCTTTCTAGACTTGATGAGTCTTGAATATTCTGACACCAACCAGATCTGAATCTCAGGCAGAGATGATGGTTGGGACATTTCCCAAGAACTATAGTATTGGTCTCTCGATAACCGGTAAAGTGGATGTCGTGGCCAACACACCCAGCCGGAAGACCTATTATTGTAGTATCTTGATGGAGAAAGTTGGCCACCTCCCCATGAGGATTTCGTAGGATTTACTCCCTAGCTGTCCCTTATGGATTTTTGTGTATCCAAAGTCCGACCTTTACTTGATGTTCTAGATACCAGACCATTTCAATGAATGGGATACGGTAGTACATCAAGGAGAACATTAGAAGCGGAGTGCTAAATGTCTCTCGGTCGATCGTCCCGATTTCGTCCCCTTGGCCTCGCTAAGGTGAAATCTGAGAAAGTGTTATCTTCCTTTGCATCTGCATCGTCCATCGCTACTAATCATGGTAGTATGTTGTGTTGTCAGCACCCTTGACACGGATGTTGATAAAACCTTGATGAATATGGAAATGCTCAAGTTCTTGAGAGCACACACAAGCGCTAGGTGTTATCATCGGCACTAACTGGGATTGCTCTCAGTTTCCTCGGTTATGCTATAACCAATCCAACAGTGGATTCACTCTCTATTGTTGAGCTTCTCCCCAGTTACTAAAGTCATCCATTGTGTTTCCTCAACAAGGTAATCCACATCATCCATACTAGTCCGGGTATGTCATTCTTCCGGACTCCTTCAAATGATCGATTATGATTTGCCTTAGGCTGGTATAAAGAGTTTCAATGATCTCCGAATCAAAGGTAATTCTTTTTGCCACTCAAGGGGATATTTCTACGAGTCACCTTCCCTAAGGTGTCTCGTTGTGGTATCATGGCAACTATTTTCCTCGCTACTTTGAAACATCATCAAATTGTTTCCTCCGTCCTTCATGATGTGTGTTTTGCCTCTCAGCTCAAGAGATGTTCTACATCTCATCCTGTGAGTTGATCTTGTGGTCATTAAAATGATCCATCCTTGTAGAGTGTTTCTATCCTCGTGTTGGATGAAGATCTCAAAAACAAAGACGTCAAGATCAATTGGAGCACTGAATCAGCATCCTCGAGAAAGACATCTGGATCGTGAAGTTGTGTTAGCTTGTGCCCCCTTTGTCTTCTTACCTCACGTCTTGAATCTCGGGACGAGATTCTTGTTTAGTAGGGGTGAGTTGTCACATCCCTAGTTCTGACAATGCCTAGTGCATTCATTAGAGTGTTGCATCATGTTTAAATTTCATTTAAACCTGAAATGGGGATTGTTCAAACCCTAGCATCAAAGTGGAATTCAAATAGGTTCAACCAAAATATTTTTCAATGATTTCAAAATGCCCTTTAAAAATGTTCATCATTTATGGATCAAGGTGGAAGCATCTACCAAAAATGGTTCACATTTTTGCAGGACATATTTGGACTTTGAATTAATTCAAACATATTTGAATTGGGGCTATTTAAATGCTATAAATATTTTAGATGCTCCAAAAATGTTGGAAATTGTTGAGGGTCACTGAAATAATTCAGAAAGCACCCATAATTATTTCCAGGATTTTATTAAATGGTTTAGCTTTATTACTAAACCAAAACATAATAACAGAAATAGAAAAACTGAAATAAAAGAGAGAGAGAGAGAGAGACGCACCTGGGCCTCTTACCTGGCACCCACCAAAGCCCACCTGGCTGGCCCAGCTGGCCAGCCCAGCCCACTAGCCTCCCCCCCTGTCGTCTTCCTCGCGACAGAAGGACACCGGGCGTGTGCCCCATGTGCGCGGCCACGCGCCCCGGCCACCTCCTGCTTGCCGCTCCACCTCGACGCCTGGACGCCTCTGGGAGACGCCACGCACCCCCTGGACCCCTCTCACTCTCTCCCGAACGCCCTCCCCCTCCTCTGCTCCCTCCCTGCACGCGGCCGAGCGCTGCCGTCGCCACCGACCGCCGTTGCCGTAGCTACCACCGATCCCTCGCCCCTCCGTCGTGCCCAGAAGCTCCACCACGTCGCCCGCTACCCCTCCGCCAATCCACGCGCCTCGGGAGGCCCTGGAGCGCCTCCATCGACGTCGTCTTCATCCCCGGCCACCGGAGATCCTCATCGCCGCCCCGCCATCTCCAGTGCATCCCCGAGCTTTCCGTCAAGGCCGCCGAGTCCGCTATGAGCTTCTGCTTCGTTCCCCTCTCTCCGTTCCTCCGTTCTCGCGCCGTAGCTCCCTCTTCCACCCCAGCCGAAGCAGCTCTGCCACCGGCCATGTCGCCGCTGTGGCCACTGTCACTTAGAGCTGTAACCGAGCACATAGCCGTGCTCAGCGCATCTCCAGGAACCCAACCCGCACCCCAACTCGCTCTCTCGAGCGCTGCAGTCGCGTCCCCGCACCCGGCCGATCTCCAGCGGCCGCAAAAGAGCTCGCCGCCATTAACTTCGGCCACCCCAGCACCAAACACCGCCACCGTTGGATGCGCCACATCGCCAGCTACTCGTAGCACCCACCCACGCATCAAACCGTGGCCGGAGCAGCGTTTCCGACGCTCTCCGTCGTCTCGGCCTCGCCGGCGACTCGACGCCGGCGGGTTTGACCCGTTGACGTTGACTGGGTGGGCCCAGTTTGACCCCTGGGTCAATGACATGTGGGCCACCCTTGCTAATTTTAGTTAAGTTAGTTTAGCACTAATTAACCTAGGTTAATGACTAACCTAACACTAACTAACTCCGTTTAGTTAGTCAACTAACCACTGACATGCGGGCCCAGGCCCCATTGACAGTTTAGTTAGTATTAACTTAATCCTGTTAACTAGCCGTTACACTGACGTATGGGTCCCACAGGTTAGGTTTGACCTGGCCGACCCAGTTGACCTGCTGACGTCACACCTATGTCATGCTGACGCAATAACTTTTTTCTGGATTTATTCTTTTACAGTAAATTCCAGAAAATAATGCAAACTTCTAAAATTCATATAAATTCAACCGTAACTCCAAATGAGATAAATTATATATGAAAAATGATCAAAAAAATCCAATATATCCATCTGTACCAGTTTCATGCATGTTTAAACAAGTTAACTTGCTATTTAGTGCAAAACATGATAAAGCACTATTTAAGATCACAAATGTGTTTGAACTTTGAATCTTTGGTTCAAAATAGCTCAAACCCATCTGGTTGTAGCTGCATTAGCCCAACACACTCATTTTACCATGTCATGATCATGCATCATATTGTGCATTGCATTGATTGTGTTTCCTTCTGTGTTGCCGGTATTTGTCCCCTCTCGATAGACGTGGTTTCGATGATGAGATCGATGACACTGATGAAGAGCTATATTATCTTCGGAAGTGCCAGGCAAGCAAAACCCCCTTGTTCAGTCCGATACAATCCCACTCTCTCGCTCCTGCTCTCTTTTACTGCATTAGGACAACATCGATTCAACTGTTACTTGTTGCGGTAGTTGAACCCCTTTATCCTCTGCATGACCTGTCATTCCACAGTAAATAGATAAAACCCACTAGCATGAGTAGGAGTTGTTTGAGCCCTGATGTGCCTACTCATTCATGCTTGCTTGTCATGCCTGCTATTGCTTAGAGTTGTGTCAGGTCTGATTCATCCGGGATGAAACAGAGGTGTGTGAACATGCCCTACTGTGTGTGAGCTAAGTGTGTGAACACGATTTGGTAAAGGTAGTGGTGAGAGGCCATGTAGGAGTACATGGTGGGTTGTCTCATTGCAGCCGTCCTCACGAACTGAGTTCTGTGTTTGTGATCCATGATACAGTTACTACCACGCATTGGGCCCGAAAACAATGGACCCTCTCGGCTTCTTAATCACCCTTGTCCTCTGTCCAGGAGTTGCAAGTAGTTTCTGGTGTTTGTAGTATGCTGGAGGCCGTGGGCAGCGCTGACCGGAGGGGTGGGCTGTGATGCGGTAGGCACGTGGCCGGGTAAACCGGGCGCCCGTTTGGTGTCACGGAACCCTGTTCACATCGTTTGGGGCTGTGAGCGAAACCCCGGCCGGATCTCCTCATGGATGGAACCCGAATAGGCGATAAACCTGGACTAGGGACTTGAGTGTTTAGGTAGGTCGTGGCCGACACCCTCGTTGGGCTTCCGCTTGAAGGTTGCCGAGTACATGTGTGTAAACGGCGGTAAGTGGTTAGAGCGTGTGTGAAGAAGTACACCCCTGCAGGGTTAACATTATCTATTCGAATAGCCGTGTCCGCAGAAAAGGACTTCTGGGTTGCCTGTATAGTTCATAGACAAGTGAAAGTGGATACTCTAAAATGCGCAAGATAAGCGTGAGTGCTATGGATGGCGTTCTCGTAGGGAGACGGGAGCGGATCCATAGTGGTGTATTGGTATGGTGAATATGTGGACTCGTGTGCGCCACCTCAAAAGAGTTGCTTGCAGTCGTAGTTCAGGATAGCCACCGAATCAAAGCTGGCTTGCTGCAGTCAAACTCCACCATCCCCTTTGTTGATAATGATGCATATGTAGTTAGTTCTGATGTAAGTCTTGCTGGGTACATTTGTACTCACGTTTGCCTATTTTATGTTTTTGCAGAGAGACTTCGGTCTCGTTAGTAGTTCCGCGTGGACTTCGACGTTTAGCTTGATACCTCAGCTACGATCTTGTGCCCTCGGGAAGATCTGGTAGATAGTCAGGCTTCTAAGCCTTTTTCATTTGTAGATGTCTGTACTCAGACATATTAGCTTCCGCTTGTGCTTTGACTTGTATGCTCTGAATGTTGGGTCGTGAGACCCCTGTTTGTAATATCTCGCTCCTCGGAGCCTAATGAATACATACTTGAGTCATAGAGTCATGTTGTGATGCCTTGTTGTATTTGCACATATCGAGCATATTGTGTGTATGTTATTGAAATGCTTGGTATGTGTGGGATCTGACTATCTAGTTGTTTATCTTTAGTAGCCTCTCTTACCGGGAACTGTCTCCTAGTGTTTCCACCGAGCCATGGTAGCTTGCTACTGCTCCGGAAACACTTAGGCTGGCCGGCATGTGTCCTTCTTCGTTCCTGTGTCTGTCCCTTCGGGGAAATGTCACGCGATGAATACCGGAGTCTTGTTAGCCCGCTACAGCCCGGTTCACCGGAGTCCTGCTAGCCCAGTGCTACAGCCTGGATTCACTCGCTGATGACCAACACGTTCGATGCTGGGTCATGGATGCCTGTCCCTGTAAGTTTGTGCCACTTTGGGTTTACGACTAGCCATGTCAGCCCGGGCTCCTTATCATATGGATGCTAGCGACACTATCATATACGTGTGCCAAAAGGCGCAAACGTCCCGGGCAAAGGTAAGGTGACACCCGTGGGAATACCGTGCGTGAGGCCGCAAAGTGATATGAGGTGTTACATGCTAGATCGATGTGGCATTGAGTCGGGGTCCTAACAAGTGGAGCGAGTTGCATATTGACGAAACACCACAAAGAATTATTTAGCTTACTCTCGGTTAAGATACTCAAGAATTATTAAATGGTGGTTAACATGGAAAGAGGTGAAGCATAACAAAACTACCTATCTAGGCAATTTAAATGAGGCCGAAAATAACAAACAACAATTCTGGAAAATCCCCATGTCATTTAGCAATTTAATGCAAACAACAATTTTAAACATCTTAAATGTTGTTATCATGATGTGGATGACATGTACAAGTTTTATGCAAAATTATGAAAATGTTGACATGAGTATGTTATGAAGCATTTGGTCACCATGGCAGAAAGAATTGGGTGCCACGGCGATGAAAACGGAAACAATGCCATGGCAACGTTCCAGTTCCGATAACTCGTTGAGCGACCGGTGCAAATGAAGATGTTGATGTGGGGAACATGCAAAATATGGTGGGGTGATCCTGGCAACCGGGTTCCCACCGTTCGACGGCATGGCAAAGAAGGAGGAACATGCAATGACAACTCGGACACGGTGCACACACGAGCATTTCATACAACACATGCATTCATTCACGGGCGGTCGTCTTGGAGTTATACCTTTGAAGCGTGCAATTTTGGGGCGGATCGAGTTTGATGCGGTGTAGGGGAAGTAGACGTTCTCGGTACGGGTGACGGTAGTGGAAGTGGTGGTACACGGCGACAGTAGAGGAAGTAGTGGTTCACGTTTCGAAGAGGAACTTGACGGATTCGAATCCCTTCGGGGTTGTCGTGGTACTTGCGGTCTCGCTGATGGTAGTCGTTCACGTTTGGAGAGGAACTTGGCGTTTCAGTCTGTAGTCGTCCGAGCGTCCGTGTGGTCTTGCCAGTGGGGTACTTTGTGAATCCAAAGGTATTGGTAGTGGTACTTGGCGAATCCAAAGGTATTGGTAGTGGTCCTCTCGGTGACCGTTGGACTTGGCGTCAAAAACAACAGGGGTGCGATGCAGGGACTTGGCGCGATGCAGGGACTTGTAGCGGCAGCGGCGGGAACTTGGCATGGTGGTCTCGCGCGGCATGGGGAGGCTCGACGCGGCAGCGTCTAGGAGGAAGACCGGCGACGCAGCTGCGGGTACCAGGAGGTGTGGCTCCGACAGGCAGGGCCGGAGACAAGGTGCAGAAGGGCGGCGAGGGACTCGGCGACGGGGACGGCCTGAAATTGCTGCGGGTGGCGCTCGTGGCCATGGAATGCGGAAGTCAAGGTCGAAGCAGGGGCTTGGCAGCGGACGCTACTCTGGTGGAGCTGCTCCCTGGCGACGGCCGGAAATAGAGGCGGGGCCTCAGTGCGATGGAGGCGGAGCAGAGGTCGATCACGGCGTCAATGCAGGAAGGTGGTGGCGTGCGCGAAGACGACGTGGAGGCGCAGGGGCGACTCTCTCGCGCTCGGGATCAAGGAGGAGGGAGGTTGATGTCGCGCTGGAGGGAGAGATGGATCAAGGTGAGAGGGAGATCGAGCGTGGGCAAGGGGATCGAGCGCTGGCGGAGCTGGAGGAGGAAGGAAGAGATGGGGATCGGGCAGGGGAGAGGGCTAGGGTTAGATAGGTGGTGCGGCGTGGGCTTAGGAGGTTAGTTGGGTCGGCCCAGGTGGTGTGGCTGCTGGGCTTACCTCTCTCTCTCTCTTTCTCTTATTTTCTATAGAAGAAAAGCATTAAAGAGAAGGAAATGGAAGAGAGGGTTAGGGGAAGAATTTGAGCATGGGGTTAATTTTCCTGGACTCATAAAAATGTGAGGAATTTGACAAAAATAGACTGAGGATTTTTTTAGAGGAAGTAAAATCCACAGCTGTTGGATTTAACTCAGACAAGTTTGAATTTCGAAACCCATTCGAATGAACTCCAAATGGGTTGAAATTATAAGGGAGGTGACCCTACACACTAGATGTGATTTATGGGCAGATTTGGAACATTTATGGAGAAGTAAAATTGCAACTCAATTTTACTAAAAGGTCGAAAAGGAAGGATAGAAAGTTGAGTCAGATAAAATAAGAGTTGAAGAATAATGCAAATGTGTTATGGGTGATTTCCAGTTAATGGAATATTTATTATAGCTCCCTAATAATATTGAGAGACTTTGATATGTTATAAAGAGAAATAACAAGTGAATTCCCTCGATTTAAATAGATCAACGATCTGTGCAATTTATTTAGCTGAGTTTTAAAAAGGGTTGCATGAAGACATGATGCAATGCAAATGATGCAATGATGAATGCAACAAGAAAAACAAACACACGGCAAAATTCGAAATAGCTGGAAGTCTTCTGGAGCATCGGTCTCGGGGCGTCACAACTTCTCTGGGGTGGAGTTGGTGAGGATGACCTCACCACTCTTAGCCACCTGTCAGAGTATCCATCATGCCCGAAGGCTATGTGTTGGTTCGGAATTTGGCATCATGTGTATCTAACAAGGCTTGTCGAGCTATTCGTCAAGGACAGTTCTGTGTCCCGTTACGGGCTTAATTTTCTTGTCCGTGGAGTGATGATTAGGTGCTCCGTGAGGGTGCATCCCTTTTGCCCGACCGGTGGGTGGCTTAAAGGCCGGTGGTTCCCACTGAGCTGTCTGGGTTTTCCAAGCGGTTTCCATTGCGCAGTACTTCTATACTATATGTGCCAAATCCACGAAGTGCGGTATGCAGCATCAGTTGAGGGCATTGAGGATCCCCTCGTCCATACAGTTGCGGCAAAAGACTGATACCGCTTCATCGTCGCAGCAATCTTTGATCTTGTTTTTAACAAGTAGGAATCTAGCCCAAAAGTGATGGACGGTTTCCTGAGGTTGCTGCCGCACATACATTAAGTCGCATATCTCCGGTGGACCGGAATTGCTTGAAGAGTATTGCTTGTGGTGGGTGGGTGGGTTTAAATCCATGCCCTGGCCCACACAGACGAGTTTCTGTATGAAACCCTGATACTTCGAAAGAGATTATCCGTTCTGTACACGAAGTGCATCCAATTTTTGCCGTAACCCTCTCAACCTTTTAGCACATGCTATGTGAGTGAAATGATGATACCATGCCAATTGTCAAGCTCTTCAGAGTTCATTTGAAGTGCTTTTCAGTTTCAGGGTCATATAGCTCAAAAAAATTAGTAAATGCATGAAAAATAACAAATGAAGTCAGAAAGGGTTGAAAATTGATGATGTGGCTTTGATTGGTGCATTTTGAACACACAAAAAGTCTGGAGTTCAAATAATTTCAAAAAATGAAATCTCTTTATAACAGATGAGTTTCCGTATGAAACCCTGATGCTTCGAAAGAGATTGTCCGCTTTGTACACGAAGTTCATCCAGTTTTTGTTGTAACCCTCTCAACTTTTTAGCACATGCTATGTGGGTGAAATGATGATACCATGCAAATTTTCAACCTCTTCAGAGTTCATTTAAAGTGCTTTTCAATTTCATGGTCATTTAGCTCAAAGAATGAACTAATATAAAAAAGAATGAACTAGAAAACTTTCATTAAACTCTAATAGAAAAAATAATAAACTAAAAGAATGAACTAGAAAAGTTTAATGAAACTCTAATCAAAAAAAGAATGAACAAGAAAATTTAATGAAACTCTAATAGAAAAAGGAATCAACTAAAAAGCTTTTATAAACCTCTAGTATTATTGAAACTAAAATTATATAAAATTTATCCAACTAAAATTATCAAAGTATTTTCTGTTCAAAACATTAAAAGCAAAAAGAATTTTCCTAAAGAACTTTTTTTGTTAGAAACTTTAATAGCAAACTAAAATAACAAAATATGTTTTTGATTAAAACAGACATGTAAAATAACCTAAAAATTACCAAATTGAATATAATAATAAAACACAGTAATATTAAATAGCAGGAAAAAGAATCACTCAAAAATCTATTTTTATGGTAAAGTTATTCACAAACTAGTGATTCACACAAATTTCAAAAAATTCAAATTTAAACTATTCAAATTTGAAAACTAATGGCACTAATAGAAAGTTTATAATTTTTGTGACCTAAAAGAAAAAAGAATCATTAAAAATTGTAAGTACAAACAAAAGCAAAAAACAAAACAAAAAACTGGAAAAAATGCCACCTATTGGGCCACCACGGCCGGAATACGACTAGAAACCCACCCATGGTCCAGGATTCAGGCCCACAGAAGGCCCAGTAGGCCCACAGGCAGATAAAGTGACTTTGGGCCCGTAAGCCTGCATTTGAGAGGAGCTCGAAGTGGTCAGCGCAGCAGCACTTATATACCACTGTCGAAGCCTCTCGACTAGCGAGGTGGGACTAAACATCCCCCCGCATCGCGCCAGTTCCAGCACAAGGCCATTGGTCCCGGTTCGTGGCTCAAACCGGGACGAAAGGGTGCCTTTGGTCTCGGTTTGTGGAACCAACCGGGACCAATGCCCCCCTTTAGTCCCGGCTGGTGCCAGCAACCGGGACCAAAGGTCTCCTTATCCCGCCCTTTGGGCTGCTAAAAAGAGACATTTGGTCCCGATTGGTGGCACCAACCGGGACTAAAGGGGGGCATTGGTCCCGGTTGGTGCCACCAACCGGGACTAAAGGGCTGGCTATATAAGCCAACACTTGGGAAATTTTCAGCAGTTTCTCATTCTCCCCGATGCCGACGCCGCCCTGCGCCCCGACGTCGATGCCCTGCTCCTCGTCGTCGCCCTGTGCCCCGACACCGATGCCCTGCTCCTCGTCGCCGTTGCCCTGCGCCCCGACACCGACGCCTTGCTCCTCGTCGCCGGCCCTGCCTCGTCGTCGCCGTCCCCGCGCCCTGCACCGATCGACGTCGTCGCCGTGCCCTGCACCGACATCGTCGCCGCGCCCTGCATCCTTGCTATGAGCACCTCCCCGATCCCCTCCTCTCCTCCTATTCCTCCTTGTCTGGCCACCATCATCGCGCCCTGCCCCGTCGCCGCGCCTGATATATGTTCATATGTATGATCCATGGATATATTGATGTATGAATTTTTTTTTGGTCCTCGATTTTTTTGTTCAAAAGTTGTGCACTTTTGTATAGAAACTTCATCTTTTTCATATGTACAAAAATGTAGAGTGAAAACGAAAACAAACATATAAGAAAAAGCAAAGGAAAAAATGTAGAAGGAAAAGAAAACCACCCGGACCGGCCACCACCGCATTTTCATAAAGGGTTTCCACCGAGTCCACGTCGCACCCGCGGCGAAGCAAGTCTTTTTTCTAAGGTAGTTTTTTATTAAAGTGAGGGGCGACGTCGGACATCACATGAGGGGGGACGTCGGACATGTGATGAGGGGGTGAGCGTCGTTGTCGTCTACCCCCTCCCTGATAACATTGACATGAGGGGGACGTTGGACATGACATAGGGGGGCCGTCAGACATGACATGAGGGGGGACGTCGGACATGACATGAGGTGGTCGGGGCATCTTGACCCCTCGGCGTTCCTCGACCCTTGACCCCTCGATGACCCTGAACCCTCAAACCCTCGGCGACCGGGGCATGATGGTACGAATTTCTCCAAAGTTAGTCGGAAGTAACCGGGGCATGATGGTACGAATTTCTCCAAAGTTATTTTGGAACGGAGGTAACCCTCAAACCCTTCCATGGCTTCATCATTAGTCGGAAGTAACCGGGGCATGATGGTACGAATTTCTCCAAAGTTATTTTGGAACGGAGTCCCGGATATGACAATTCGCCTTTTGGTACGAATTTTAGAAAAGGGCTTCCAAATAGTGATATTCGGAAGGCTCTTGCTAAACTTTGTATCGAAAAGCGAATTATCCTATCTCGGACTCCGTTCCAAAATAACTTTGGATAGCTTCATACCATCATGCGCCTGTTACTTTTGCCTAATGATGAAGCCATGGTTTTGTTGAATCCTTTGACACTAGACAAATGTGACATATAGAAGGGTAGATGAGTTCAGGAAAAATAGGGACCATTTTCTCCGCATCCAGAATGGCGCCATTTTGTTAAATCCCTTGTCTGTCCAGACGTCGAACATGACATGAGGGGGTCGAGGGTCGGGAACTAGGGTAGAGGATCGTGGATCGCCGAGCAGTCGAGGGTCGTGAACTAGGGTATAGGGTTGAGGGTCACCGAGGGGTAGAGGGTCGAGGGTCACTGAGGGTTCAAGGGTCGAGGGTCGTCGAGGGGTCGAGGGTCGAGGAATACTGAGGGGTCGAGAGGTTGCCTTTTGTCAAACTATTGAAGAAATCCATGGCCTCATCATTAGCTGGAAGTAACCGGGGCATGATGGTATGCAGTTCTCCAAAGTTATTTTGGAACGGAGTCCCGAATAGGATAATTCGCCTTTTGGTACGCATTCCATCAAAGGCCTTCCAAATAGCGATATTCGGAAGGCTCTTGCTGAACTTTGTACCAAAAAGCGAATTATCCTATCTCGGACTCCGTTCCAAAATAACTTTGGAGAGCTTTATACCATCATGCGCCTATGATACGTCCATTTTGCATCATGCTTTTATATCAATATTTATTGCATTATGGGCTGTTATTACACATTATATCTCAATACTTATGGCTATTCTATCTTATTTTACAAGGTTTATCATGAAGAGGGGGAATGCCGGCAGCTGGAATTCTGGCTGGAAAAAGGAGCAAACATTGGAAACCTATTCTGCACTGCTCCAAAAATCCTGAAACTCCACGAAACATGTTTTTGGAATTAATAAGAATTATTGGGCGAAAGAAATACACTAGGGGGCCCACACCCTATCCAGGAGAGTGGAGGCCCCCCCCTACTAGGCGCGCCCCCTGTCTCCTGGACCCCCTGGTGGGCCCCCAGTGTCCATCTTCTGCTATATTAGAGCTTTTACCCTGGAAAATATCATTGGCAAGCTTACGGGACGAAACACCGCCGCCACGCGGCGGAACCTTGGCGGAATCAAACTAGGGCTCCGGCGGAGCTGTTCTGCCGGGGACACTTCCCTCCGGGAGGGGGAAATCATCACCAACGTCATCACCAACGATCCTCTCATCGGCAGGGGGTCAATATCCATCAACATCTTCACCAGCACCATCTCCTCTCAAAACCCTAGTTTATCTCTTGTATCCAATCTTGTATCAAAACCACAAATTGGTACCTATGGGTTGCTAGTAGTGTTGATTACTCCTTGTAGTTGATGCTAATTGGTTAACTTGGTGGAAGATCATATGTTCAGATCCTTAATGCATATTATTACCCCTCTGATTTTGAACATGAATATGCTTTGTGAGTAGTTACGTTTGTTCCTGAGGACATGGGTGAAGTCTTGCTATTAGTAGTCATGTGAATTTGGTATTAGTTTGATATTTTTAAGAGATGTATGTTGTCTTTTCCTCTAGTGGTGTTATGTGAACGTCAACTACATGACACTTCACCATTATTTGGGCCTAGAGGAAGGCATGGGGAAGTAATAAGTAGATGATGGGTTGCCAGAGTAACAGAAGCTTAAACCCTAGTTTATGCGTTGCTTCGTTAGGGGCTGATATGGATCTATATGTTTGATGTTGTAGTTAGGTTTACCTTAATACTTCTTTTGTAGTTGCGGACGCTTGCAATAGGGGTTAATCATAAGTGGGATGCTTGTCCAAGTAAGGGCAGTACCCAAGCACCGGTCCACCCACATATCAAATTATCAAAGTACCGAACGCGAATCATATGAACGTGATGAAAACTAGCTTGACGATAATTCCCATGTGTCCTCGGGAGCTCCTTTCTCATTATTAGAAATTGTCCAGGCTTATCCTTTGCTACATAAAGGATTGGGCCACCTTGCTGCACTTTATTTACTTTATTTACTTGTTACTTGTTACTATTTATCTTATCACAAAACTATCTATTACCTACAATATCAGTGCTTGCAGAGAAAACCTTACTGAAAACCGCTTATCATTTCCTTCTGCTCCTCGTTGGGTTCGACACTCTTACTTATCGAAAGGACTATGATAGATCCCCTACACTTGTGGGTCATCAGCCTGTTACTTTCACCTAATGATGAAGCCATGGTTTTGTTCAATCCTTTGACACTAGACAAACGTGACATATAGAAGGGTAGATGAGACCAGGTTAAAAGAGCATTGTCGTCGAGGCCACCCCAAACACTAGAAGCGTTGCCGTTGAGGCCACCCCAAACCCTAGAAGCATTATCGAGGCCACCCCAAGCCGTAGAAGCGTCGAGGCCACTAATATGATTCCTTGTTGTGATTAGCTAGCTCTAGGTCTATGTTTTCCACTAATATATCCATCTGTCATGTTTGTATATTAATTGCCATGTTGTAATATTTGCAGAAAGTATGGAGCACCGAGACTTGGAACCAGAACAGTTGTTGGGGGACATAATCCATGGCGGAGGTGATGTCTTGTCGTATCTCAACGACACCGATGGTCTGGAAGGAGAGGGTGAAGCAGGCTCCGGTGATCGAACAATGGAGGTGGAAGGACATGATCATGATGGCTCCAGTGACCGAATGCGGGTGGAAGGAGACCGTGATGACGGCTCTAGTGAGCGAACGGAGTTTGGCCAGGTATATATATTAATTAAGCCTGTGTTGACTAGCTAATTGATGCATTAATTGTTTTGGTATGTACACATATTAACTCTCTTCTTTCTTCTTTTCTAGCCCTTCGGATCAAGCCAAACTTTGGTAACGAGACGAGGCCCCAAGAAACGGTTGCGCCAGGATGAAAGGTTCACGATCACAGCAATCATGGCCGATGGACAACCGATTGAACCCGGTCGGACCAAGGAAGCATTTCCTGATTAGTGCGGGGTCTTTGTTAGGGACATGATCCCGATCAGCATCCACCAATGGAATAAGCCTAAGAACAAAGACCCTCAAGTGTCTTATGTCAAGGATAGGCAGAAAGATGATCTTTGGATGGCGCTAAAGGCAAATTTCACCCTATCGCCAGAGGAGGATCTGGAGAAGCCAGTTATAGAGCCATTGTCAAGGCTCGTGCTCTTAAGAAGATGGCATATCTACTCAGGAGGTGGAAGAATGAGTTCAAATTAACGTTTGTCGGCAAAGGGAAGACTCCAGAATTCACCGGCCGATTTGAGAAGATAAGAGATCAATGGCAAGCATTTGTGGCCTACAAGACATCAGGAAGAGTAAGAAGATGTCAATGACAAACAAGACAAATGCTGCAAAGAAGGAGCATCACCATCACATGGGGTCAGGTGGCTACATCAAAGCCCGACCATCGAGGGACAAGGCTAAGAATGACCTGCTTGCTAAAGGGGTGGAACCAAAGACATTCCACTGGCCAGACCATTCAAGGACTTGGTTCTTCGGGGTTGGGGGAACGTTGGGCCCTGAAACAGGGAAGTGCGTTTGGACGGACGAGCAACTGGGAATACCCATTAAGAAGCTTTGGAAGTATATTGCCACAGCGCAGCAAGGGACGTTCGTTCCCGACAGAGAGAACGACGAGCTCACACAGACCCTCGGGAATCCTGAGCACCCAGGACGAACACGAGGCACGACAAGCTCTGTTTCATGGAAGGTTGGGTTTCCAGGCACAGGCGGTTACAAAACCCAGGAGAGGAGGAGGAAAGTGGAGCAGACCAAACTGTAGAAGCTGAAGGCAAGGGTAGGAGTGCTAGAGGAACAAGCAGTTCGCAGCCGGCGACCTGCCGGAGCTACCCCAGAAGCTACCCCGCCATCTCAGCAGAGAAGCAGCGTGGCTTGCGCCGAGCTCCTTTAGTAGCCTGACTTCACAGCTCCTAGCTATCCCATGGATGGTATCACGGAGGCACAAAATTGCCACCTTATGACGCAATGGCAGCACCTCAAAGTCAAGGTGGTTGTCAGCTCTGTTGCACCTCCTGAACCCGGCACAACTTTTCGATGCCTTCCGATTCCACAAGGCTATGCTGTTGTGATGGTGGATGAAATAACGGAGGGATTTGAGGAGCTCGAGCTAGACTACCCTACCGGTGAAGGGGATACTCGGCTGGGTCTTGCTCTAAAGACTCCATGTCTATGGTGGAAGGAGCTCATCAACCTTCCGAACTGGACGCCTCCATCTCCTCCTCCTCCTCCTCCTCTGGCGAGTCAGGACACTCCGCCTCCTCCTCCGCCTCCTACTCTGGCGAGTGATCAGGCCACTCCGCCTCCTTCTCCGGATGCTCTGGCACATGGCGGCACTCCTCCTCCTCCGGCATGTCCGAGCAGCCCACCTCCTCCTCTACCTCGTCAGCAACAACGGAAGACAGCCGCCGCCGCTCTGGCTGCTTCGGCGCATCGGAGCACTGCGCCTCCTTCTCCGCCTCGTAAGCAATGAAGGAAGACAGCCGCCGCCGCTCCGGCTGCTCCGGCGTCTAGCAATACATCCAGAGGCGGGAGGCAATACAGATTCGGTCCATCTCTCAAGCCTGTAGAAAAGTTACCATACGATATGAGCAAGAAGGAAAATGCGGAGATCTGTCAAGCCCAAGTGAAGACTTCTTTGAAACGCGGAGAGCTATGAGGCATCCACCTCTGGAGGAGAAGATAGATCACGTGAAAGTTCAATGCACTATCGATGCCCTGAAGCGACCACCAATGTCTCTGCCGCAAACCAACTATGAGTGCATTATTGAAAGGTCATATATCAAAGCAGAGCGGTTGGGAAGTACTTGCAGTGATCAAAGGTTAGCAGAACGAAGAAGTGGGGGGAATCCCAACTCGGCGAACAAGCGAACTAATCGTGCCCCCCGCTCAAGGTGTCTAGCGATATCGTCGCTAATCATCCGAGGATGGTGCCCGGTACCAATCCTGGAGATTAGGTGCCCGACGATGCACATTTTGATACAATGGAGGTGGACGATTTCAAATACCGTTATGGGAAGCCTCTTGTCAAACCTGGTCATCCTCCTCTAACAACGATGATGCAAAGATTCCATGAGTGGTACATGAAAACATGCAGCGAGTCTAGGAAGGATACTTTGACGGTGAGAGTTAAAGAGGAGCACGACCTCGGTGGAATTGATCTGTTGTTTGTTCCATTTGAGGAGTTCTTCCAGTTTTTCAATCAAAAGGCCCTCGATAAAATAATCATCACTTTCTAATGTCTGTAAGTACTACTTCTGTAATTTAGTCTCTATATATAGCTCATCTCTTTCATTGCATGTATATATAATTATTGTCGGTGTCAAAACCGGCGGATCTTGGGTAGGGGGTCCCGAACTATGCGTCTAGGCGGATGGTAACAGGAGACGAGGGACACGATGTTTTACACAGGTTCGGGCCCTCTCGATGGAGGTAAAACCCTACGTCCTGCTTGATTAATATTGATGATATGGGTAGTACAAGAGTGGATCTACCACGAGATCAAGGAGGCTAAACCCTAAAGCTAGCCTATGGTATGATTATTGTAATGTATGTTGTGTCCTACGGACTAAAGCCCTCCGGTTTATATAGACACCGGAGGAGGCTAGGGTTACACAGAGTCGGTTAGAATGGTAGGAGATCTACATACCGGACACGGGACGGAGTCTTCAATCTTGTATCTTCGTAGTCTTGGAGTCCGGCGGACGATGATAGTCCGACTGTCCGGACACCCCCTAGTCCAGGACTCCCTCAGTAACCCCTGAACCAGGCTTCAATGATGATAAGTCCGGCGCGCATAATGTTCGGCATTGCAAGGCGGGTTCCTCCCTTGAATAATTCAGAGAAGATCATGAACACCAGGATAGTGTCCAGCTCTGCAAAATAATTTCCACATTCCACCGTAGAGAGAATAATGCACATAAATCCAATCTGCTGACGTATTTTGCGGCATGACATCACACCGCTACCAGGCTTTTACTTGAATCATTTTTTATTATACCACCTCCGCACGTTTAGCGAAGCGGTTTCCTTGGCACGTCTTGTTGAAGCAGAGATCGTGTTCCCCTTATTCCGGGATTCTCATCAATACGTGCGTGGGTAACCCAACCGTGCCCGTCGCCACGCCTCCTCTATCGAAGGTGAATCCCGAATGGTCACGGAGACGACTCTTGGTATTTTTCCCCTTTATAAGAGGACCAAGGCTCGTTTCTTTTCTTCAATCTCGCATCGAATCTCCTCCATGCTCCCAGTTCCAACACCCAGAGCCCCAGATTCGAGCGCTTCGGATTCTCAACCATGTCCGGCTGCGACCTCCAGGGTCGGTGGATGCCCTCCTCCGTCACGGAGGAGGACGTGCTAAAGCTGCGTGAGGCCAAGTACCTGTCCTACGAGATTTCGCACAGGTTTCTTTCCCAAGGGCAGCCCGTGCCCGCCCCCGAGCCCGGTGAGTACATTGTCTTCGTATCCCACCTCCGTCGGGGTTTAGGCTTCCCGACGGACCCCTTCGTGAGAGGGCTCATGTTCTACTACGGGCTAGATTTTCACGACTTGGCTCCGGAGTCCATCCTCCATATCTCCGCATTCATTATCGTCTGCGAAGCCTTCCTCCGCGTCACTCCCTACTTCGGCCTGTGGCTAAAAACCTTTAATGTGGAGCCGAAGATGATCGGGGGCGTCAAGCGGAGTGCCGCGGGGCGGCCATAAGCAGAAGGGCCGATGCCCCGAGGCCCGAGGGCTCCTTCCAAGAGGAGCTCGGACTATGGCAGCAGGAGTGGTTCTATATCACCGCTCCGAAGGGCAGCAAGCAAAAGCCGCCGCCTTCATTCCGCCCGGGACCTCCACGCCGACTGATGTCGTGGGTCAACCAGGGGCTCAATTGGGGGCCGTCCGAAGACGTGCCCACCTTGCAGGGTCGGATTCGAGACCTCCAGGCGAGGGAGATCAATCTGGTCGTGGTGATGCAAGTTATGCTAATCAGGCGTCTTCTGCCTTGCAAACACCGTCCTCTCCGTCTATGGGAGTTCAATCCGGAGGGACCTCGAATTCTCCAACACTTCATGGGTGCGACACCCGTGGAGATGTACAAGTTGTTCTTCGGACCGCAGGTAGCGTGTCCGGAATTAACCGAGGACGCAGGCCTAAGCTGCAATCGCCCGGATACTCAGGTAAATAGCTCAGAGTCCGGACGTTCTGTTTATCTGCTTTTCTAGAGTTCGCCTCCTGACCCATTACTCTTCATCAGGAGTGGGTAGCTCGATCGAAGCTGATAAGGTGTCCGGCTCCCCTCCCAGAGACCGCACTGGAGCCCGTGCTGGTCAGAATGTTGGAGGTTGCGCCCGCAGAAGGGAGCGATGGGGAAAATATAGGAGCTATTATTTCGCCCAAAGGGGCGTCTGAAGAGGGGGGAATCAAAAACCCCTCCTTCCAGGGGGAGAAGAGGACCGCCTCCGAAGATCTGGAGGCCAAAGCCCCTAAATGGGGGAAGACATCTCCACCGGGGGGGTCCGGCATCCGGGGAGAACCCGGACGTACAATCGTCTCTAAAGGATCAGCCCTCCAGCGAGCCGTGAGTAGGAAAAGGGCAGTTCATTAATAAGAAAATACCTTCATTTGTGCTTCTGTGGATAACCGAAGTTTTGCTTTGAAGTTCGGATTTGCGGACATCTCAGATGAGTTCGTCTTCGGGGGATCTTCGTCCGAAGATGATGGAGAGCGAAACGCCTCCGTCTGCTGCATCGCCGGACAGGGCAGATGAGCCTGAAGTATTGTCACGGAGGGTGTCCCCGGGTCTGGAGGGGCCGGAGAGTTCGGCGCCCACTAGTATCCGGCCGGGAGAGTTGAAGAATCTGCTTGAGAGGGCGTCCATCTCAGAAGATCACCGCGCTTTGATGTGTATGGTGATTGGAAGGATTTCGTCCGCTGAGAGCGGATTGCATAATGCTGCCAGGAGTTTGCTGGCGGGATTTGAGGTACGCAAGAATGACGCACCTTTTTTTTGACAGTTTTGCACATAAAAGCGCGCCCTGTATAGATAGTAGCCCCTGAGACTCGGTAGGTTGTCGAAAGCGACAGCGTGCCGAGGATCAAAATCGCAAGTAATGTATGTCGCCGTTCCTATGCAGGTGGCGGATAGTCTGAGGGCTAGCCGGACTAGTGGACATCGCACTTGTCAACCGGCGACTTGACGAGTCGCAAGGTAAATGAGTTCTCCACAGTCGCTTTATTTACGAGGTCAAAGCCCGCCTCTGATAATATATATGCTGTGATACAGACGGTGCTGCTGCTATGGAGAGCCTTCGGGCTGAACTTGCTCAAGCTAAGGAGCAAGCCCGAAGGAGTGATGCGGCTGCCTCGAGGGCGGCCGAGGAGTTGAAATCCGAAAAGGCTGCCCACTGCCTAAGCAGGGAGAAGATGGCCGAATTGGCCGTGAAATTAAAAGATGCTGCCAACCGTAATGAGGCTCTTGAAAAGGAGCGCTTATCGGAGCGGGAAGACCTGGGGAAGGCCACCGCCGAGGCCAAGGATTCCCGTTTTGCAATGCGGGCTATGAAGGAGGAGCTGCGCCAGGCCGGAGATATTCTGGCTGGCAAGCCTTTTCTGTTGAGTCGCCGGTTTACGGATCAAAAGTATGCTCAACTTGGCCAGCTGTGGGGTCCGGAGGATCCGTATATGGACTTAGCGGCAAGTGCGGCTGATGTCGTTGAGCACTTCTGGAGCAAAAAGGATCACAAGACGGAAGAGCTATTTTGGTCTCAATTACATAGTCCGGATCGTTCACTTCCGTTGACCGATCGGTTGGCCGAATGGGCCGAGCTAAATAGATTGTCAGGACTTGCCATGACTGACATCGTGGCTCATGTGTGGCCGGAGAGGCCCAAGGCGACGAGCTATTTCGGCTTATTGCAGCAATTTCTTGGAGTGGTGCCGCATATCAAGGAGATGAAGCGGTCGGCCTGCATCGAAGGTGCGCGGATGGCTCTTGCCTGTGTGAAGACACATTGGACAGAGATGGATGCCACCGCTATTGCCGCCCAGGGTTCGGACGAAAGTCGGTTACCCGCCGAGCACTATTTTGGGTAAGTTATGCGTGGCGCTCGTGTAATAGAGTCGCAGTGCTCAAAAAATGTCACGTTCAAATGAACGTTTTATCTTGTAAAATGATGATTATGCTACAACTGCTTTTTATACTTGTGCGTCCCAAGTAGTAAAGTATCTCCTATGCGGCCGTTTACGTATACATTTGTGTAACCTGAAAGATTGCAGTCTTCGGCTTCAGCCCCCATGCACAAGGTGCGGGGGTGTTCGCAAAAATAGCGCGTTTTCACACTTAATCCGACGTCTCGGTCCTGTTAAGGAGGTGGTAGCGTAGCAAACGAGGCAATCCGGAGTATAATGCTTTATCAGTTTCACTTAGCCAGAGGAGTTCGAGGGTGGGGCTACGATATAGCCCCTTGGGGCACCGCGCTTCTCCGAGTTCGGGGCGCGTGTGTGCCTTACCGGGAAACGGTCCTTCGTCAAAGCGGGGAATTCTAAAGATTCCGGTAGTCGATCGAGTGGTTGACCAGTCTCTCGCTGTATCATGACAGTCAGTTTTCGGCTTTCTCTACTGAGGTGCTCGCCCAGCCGAACTGGGGCACAATCACAGTAGTTCTCCTGGTGCCGCATTAGCCGATGATACGGAACGTAAGGCAGCAAAACACAGGAGCCGGGCAAACCCAACATTTGACCAAAGACATGATTCGGAGCTGATGCATATAATGCCTAACCCGAGACGCCGAACACTCCCTAAGGTGTGCGGTCTTTATAATAATGGGCAGAACAATGCCCTAAGCCCCTAGTGTCCAGGTACGGGCATGGTCCTCTGACGCGGCCGATGCCAAAACCTCAGGCTCCGCTTTGGTTATAAGAAGAAACCAAGGAAGAATAACAACAAGAGACAGTAAAAAAAGGTTTACGCAGGGTCTTAATCTGAAAAGAATCCTCGCAATGGGTCCCTACTGCACGTTTGCGCCTGTGTCTCCGTTGTGCCGTTATCCTGGACGGGTGTCCACGTTATTCATCTGTAAAAAAAGAGGAACTTAGTTTGAAAACAACTCATGCGAAAAATGTATATGTGGAAGAAGAAATATAAATAAGTAAAGCGGGGTCTATATGAACTCGCTGTTGTTTGTGCGCGCAGCCCCTTGTGAAGGGATGTGCGGCTAGGGAGCCCCTATGCCGGACTCGTCTATCCGTGTCCGGGGTCTTTAAGTGACCCTCGCACTGAAATGATGCCACGTGGACCTGGCATCTTGAGTGTAAGAGACGCGTAATGTGGTATGGCGTTGAAACGGACGAAAGCCTCTCGTCCCAAGAGTGCTTGATATCCACTTTTAAATGGGACGATATGAAAGATTAGTTTTTCGCGTCGAAAGTTGTTCGGTGACCCGAACACAACTTCTAGTAATAGCGAGCCTGTGCACTTGGCGTAAGGGCCTGGCGTCACTCCTTTGAAGGAAGTGCGGTTGTGTCGAATTTTAGTAAGGTCTATCCCCAACTTGCGGATTGTGTTTGGATACAACAGGTTTAAGTCGCTGCCTCCGTCCATCAGGACTTGAGTAAATTGTAGTCCGTCGATTATAGGAGCCAATATCAGGGCAGTCCGTCCTGCGTTTCAAATGCTTCTGGAATAATCCAGGTGGTCGAAAGTTATTGGTTTTGATATCCAATCTCTATGGTCTGCTGGATTGGACCGTGCGAGGCTCTTTTTAGTGGGTGCCGCACTATTTTTCCGTATTATCACATGAAGTGAGTTTACTGCTTTGACCTCTTGTGGGAAAGTATTTTGCTTTCCAGTGCTCTGCTGGTGGGGTTTATCGTCTTGGCTTGATGCGTCGAGCCCCTTGTGTTCGGTGTTTAGTCGGCCGGACTGTTTGAAAACCCAACAATCTCGATGGGTGTGGTTTGCAGGCCTTCCGGGGGTACTGTGGATTTGACATATCCGACCCAAAATCTTGTTTAAGTTGGATAGCTCGTCGCTGTCATCCTTAAGAGGCGGTGTTTTGTTGTTTGGCCGCGAGCTTTTGAATCCGGCATTGACTGCCGTGCTCTTTGGGCTTTTCTCTTTGTTCCGGCGCTGCTCTTTTCTGCGTCGTGATTTTCCCTTTCCATCTCTTATCTCGGATGTACTTGGGTCGCTGGTGCTGCATCTTGCTAGCCAGCTATCCTCTCCCGCACAGAAGCGGGTCATGAGGCTTGTTAGCACGGACATTGTCCTCGGTTTCTCTTGGCCGAGGTGTCTGGCAAGCCATTCGTCTCGGACGTTGTGTTTAAAAGCTGCCAAGGCTTCGGCGTCCGGACAGTCGACTATTTGGTTCTTTTTGGTGAGGAACCTGTTCCAGAATTTGCGCGCTGACTCTCCGGGCTGTTGAGTTATGTGACTTAGATCATCTGCATCCGGAGGGCGGACATAAGTCCCTTGAAAATTTGGTCTAAACGCGTCCTCGAGCTCTTCCCAACTTCCAACAGTGTTTTCTGGGAGGCTTTTAAGCCAATGACGGGCTGGCCCTTTGAGCTTGAGGGGTAGGTATTTTATGGCATGGAGATCATCTCCTCTGGCCATGTGTATGTGTAGTATATAATCTTCTATCCAGACTCCCGGGTCTGTTGTTGCATCGTAGGCCTCTATGTTTATGGGTTTAAATCCTGCTGGGAATTCATGGTCCAGCACCTCATTGGTGAAACATAGTGGTTGTGCGGCGCCCCTGTATTTGGGTGTGCCACTATCTTCGGACACTTGACGTGTTGCATTGCTTCCTGGGGCCTTCTTCTTTGGCCCGTAAATGGACCTGACTGGGCCATCTGTCTTTCCAGGTTCATTAGTCGGTTTATGTGCGGCGCCGCTTTCAGAATTTGGCCTATCATCTGGCCGTCTATCCGGCCAGGCAGCCTCTTTATTTTTTGACTGTGGGGGCTCTATGGCCTCCTCGTCAAATTCTGGCAGCAGCTTGCGCTTCAGGTAGCTCTTTGATTGGTGGCCATTGCCGTATTTATCCGCGGTTTTGAGCACTTTGCTCCACCTCATTCCGAGTGTGTCTTCCGCTGTTTTGAGCTTCCGTTTTTTCTTCTTCAAGCTTCTTGTGGTGGTGACGAGTCTTTTTCGAAGGTTTTTACTCTCCGGTGGCGTGTCCGACATGAGGTCGTCCGGACTGTTGTTTTCGCCGGGCCTGGACTGATTATCTGACTCGTCCTGTTCGGACGGTTGCTTATCTGCATGTTCGTCGTCCACTTGTGTGCCCTGCTGTATTGCGGGGTCTTTAGGAGCACTGTTGTTGTCGAGGCGGGACTTAGGGCGGCATCTGCGCCGCCGTTTTGGTTGTTTGTCGGTGGGGTTATCTTCTACCGCGGCCCGTTGGTCCTCGTTATCGCTCTCTTTTGGGGTATCCACCATATATAGGTCGCATGACGAGGTGGTCCTCCCATGCCCTGTAGGCGCTGGTTCTTGTTCGTCTCCGGCGTCGTCGTCTATAGCGTCGATGTCTTCGGAGTCGTAGTCTAGCATGTCGGTTAGATCTTCGACAGTGGCTATAAAGTGGGTGGTGGGTGGGCTCTGAATTTCTTCGTCGTCCGTATCCCAACCATCCCGGCCAGGACTCTCCGTATCCCAAAGGGCGAGTGTTGGAAGATGTCCGTGGCGGTGAATTTCATAACTGGCGCCCAATCAGATTCAATTGGCAGGGGCACGGGAGGTCCGGAGTCCGGCAAGGAGTCCGGCACCTCGGAGTCACGAGCTTTGCGAGGGACAAGGGTAGTGTTCGGCTTCATCGCCGTGGAAGTTGAAGCCCCCGAGGCGGTGTCTAACCACCTGTCCTCGATCTGAGCGATCGGCTCCGGTCTAAAGGCCAGAGCGGATTGTTGTGCGGCCGCCAAGGCACTATTTGATGACAGAGCTAGATCATGCCCATCGCAATAGTGCGGCACGCTTGGCTGTGGCTCGAGCCCGTCGAAGATCAAGTCCCCGCGGATGTCGGCCGTGAAGTTTAAGCTTCCGAATCTGACCTGACGGCCAGGGGCGTAGCTTTCGATCTGCTCCAGATGGCCAACAAAATTAGCCCGCAGTGCGAAGCCGCCGAATACGAAGATCTGTCCGGGGAGAAAAGTCTCACCCTGGACAGCGTCGTTGGTTGAAGATGCCATCGAACCTATCGATGACGACACAGAGGAACTCTCAATGAAAGCACCAATGTCGGTGTCAAAACCGGCGGATCTCGGGTAGGGGGTCCCGAACTGTGCATCTAGGCGGATGGTAACAAGAGACGAGGGACACGATGTTTTACCCAGGTTCGCGCCCTCTCGATGGAGGTAAAACCCTACGTCCTGCTTGATTAATATTGATGATATGGGTAGTACATGAGTGGATCTACCACGAGATCAAGGAGGCTAAACCCTAAAGCTAGCCTATGGTATGATTGTTGTAATGTATGTTGTGTCCTACGGACTAAAGCCCTCCGGTTTATATAGACACCAGAGGAGGCTAGGGTTACACAGAGTCGGTTACAATGGTAGGAGATCTACATATCCGTATCGCCAAGCTTGCCTTCCACGCCAAGGAAAGTCCCATCCGGACACGGGACGGAGTCTTCAATATTGTATCTTCGTAGTCTTGGAGTCCGGCGGACGATGATAGTCCGGCTGTCCGGACACCCCCTAGTCCAGGACTCCCTCAATTATCCTTACTATATTATGCATATTGAAGATCGTCGAATGCAGAAAAGTAGAAATCTATGATATTGGGATCATTAACCCAAATCTCATAGATGAATGGACAGTTAAATATGATGCTGCACAAATCGAGGCCAACTTGCTATGATGGTTGCTTCAAAATAAAAACAAAGATAAAATATTCTTTCCTTACAACTTCAAGTGAGTGTTACTGGCTTGTGCATATTCGGTTTCCCCTATTACTCAAGGTTATAGTAATGTAATTGATAAGTTATGCATGTGTGTGCAACTTCCACTTTAATCTCCAAGAGATTAAGCTTCAGCAGGGACTAGTAACCGTCTTAGACTCGAGAAAAAAATCCCGAGGAGTATGCGGCCATGACTAAAATGCTCGAGAAGTAAGTTCAATCGATCATTATCGCACCATATCTGCAACTTTGTTAATTTCATGATATCAAGTAATTGTTTTCTTTGTCTGGCAGGGTTTGGAAAAAGTTCCCCGCACAAGCTCCGGGACTGCCGGGGGAGCTGCAATTTCCACACCCGAAAGTAAGTACTACTAGCTAGCTGGTTCCGCACATTTCCCATTTATTCTAGCTACTTTCATCAATACCATTTATAATGCTTCATTATCGGTTTGATTGACCTCTATTTCTCGTAAAGTGCTTGTGGCAGGTACCCGGGAATGATTATTGTGGATACTACATTTGTGAGTTCATCTACGACGCGGCGGCCAAGAATAAGCGGGGCTACTCTAAAAGACAATTTGAAGTGTGTAAGCAATAATATTCACAATTTCATTTTATTACCATCATTTGTGTTGAGTTTCATTCATATATATGTATTGACCCCCTTTTTCAAATTAGATGTGGCAGATGCGGAATGAACTCCTACCACAAGATCGCATACGAGCAATTCAAGAGGAATTGGCGGGATTCTTTTATAACCACGTCATCAATAAAGCCAGAGAATGCCATGTGGAACTTGAGTTCAGATGTTAGGAGATTGTAAGAGATCTTATATTGTATATATGTAGCCAGTAGCGTCGGATAGATATACGAAAACTTGTTGTTCGACCAATCTCTCGGAGAAGGAGAGGTCGATCACTTCTCTTTGTATATGTTCGTCACGATCTTATATACTTAATGGTTTCCTTCATTTGCTTACTAGCTACTGCGTCGAGTCCTCTCTATACTTATAGTACGTAGCGTTGACCAAGCACAGAGATACGAGAGGACACTTCTCTCTATTATCTAGCTAACACAATATATGAAACCCCTAAATTAACCCTACAAAAAACCCCAACCCCCCCTTTCAAAAAAACAAAAACCCCAGCCCCTGAACTGCTGATGCGTGGATGCTTTTTGATCCCGGTTGGTGCTACCAATCGGGACAAAAGGTCCTCCTGCCTGGGCAAGCTGTAGTGGCCACGTGGAGCCCCATCTATCCCGGTTCATAGGCGAACCGGGACTAAAGGTAATGGGCTTTACTACCGACCCTAAACCGGGACAAATGGGTCTCTAGAACCGGGACCAATGGGCCTTTTTCTACTAGTGTATGAAGAATTTAATCTGGGGTTCCTATACTTCACAGGTGCTATCATGATGACCTTTTGGGAACCAAGATTTTCTTCATAGGGGTACCATTCCTGTAGTTAGTTCCAACATGTCTAGCAAATACATCACCATTCTGATTTTTGAACAGTTTATAGTTGGAGTCAATGACTCATCAGAAGAATATGAAGATTCACATGTAAAGCTAGATAAAGTGGATGGATCTACAGGAGGTCCCTTTGCAGCAACCCATGAGGTTTTGGGATACTGCTCAGGTTTCCAGTAGGTCCCATCAGCATTGAATTTCCTCTCAAAGGCAATAGCCTCTTTCCTACGGTTCCTATTGAGGATCTGCTTTTTAAGCACATCACAAAGAGCCTAATGCCCTTTGAGGCTTTTGTACATGCCTGTCACATACAATTCCTTCAACCCTACATTGTCAGTGATACTAGTGGTATCCTTAGATGAGGAATTTGTGATAACAGAGACAGTTGAAGAATTTGCAGCAATAGAAGCATTTGAACTTTCAGGTGAAGAATTAGCAGATTCTCATTCAATGCATTTCAAAAATGGTGGAATGAATTCAACTTGAGTGGAACTGATCTGTTGAGCAAGAAATGAATCACATTCCTTCTGAAGATCTTCATAACTCACCCTTAGCTTCTCAAGATCTTGCTTTCTTTGAAGAAATTCATAAGAAAGGTTCTCATGTTCAGCTAAGAGAGTGTTATGATGACTCTGAAGATTGTCAAACTTAGTCTGAAGTCTAAAGATTTTTAGTCAAAGTTTGAGTTTGATCCATTTCTTCCCCAACATATCATTGCTTTCATCTAGCATGTTTTGAACCTTTTCCAAAGCTTTTTGTTGTTTAGTGGCAAGAGAAGCAAGCTTGGTATATTTGGGTCCAAATTCATCACAAGATTTGGCAAGATGCCATGTTTTGAACCTTTTGCCATGAGGCATGGTGTAGAGGATGATGGTTCAGGATCGAAAGTCATCCTTGAAATCCTCAAACCAGGGATCATGACAAGTTCGTTGACCTTCATAGACGTCAGAGAGTCGTTCCCAGATAAGCTTCACATGGCAGAGATGCACAATGTTCCTGAACTGATTTTGGGATAAGCAGGAGCAGATGATATGCTTCGCCATGATGTCAAGTCGAGTGTACTTGCGAATATCACCAGCCTCCGCCATCTTGCAAAGATCGGTAACACCAATCTCAGTGACGGTCCACAGCTTGCTGTACATCGCCATGAGGTGCTTCTTCATCATGGCCTTCCACTTGGGATA
Source organism: Triticum timopheevii (assembly GCA_963921465.1). NCBI lineage: Eukaryota > Viridiplantae > Streptophyta > Magnoliopsida > Poales > Poaceae > Triticum > Triticum timopheevii. The sequence continues at coordinate 119,292,910 of OY997272.1, forward strand.
ATCATGACTGAGGGAGTCCTGGACTAGGGGGTGTCCGGACAGCAGGACTATCATCGTCCGCCGGACTCCAAGACTACGAAGATACAAGATTGAAGACTCCGTCCCGTGTCCGGATGGGACTTTCCTTGGCATGGAAGGCAAGCTTGGCGATACAGATATGTAGATCTCTTACCATTGTAACCGACTCTGTGTAACCCTAGCCCTCTCCGGTGTCTATATAAACTGGAGGGCTTTAGTCCGTAGGACAGAACATCCATTACAACAATCATACTATAGGCTAGCTTCTAGGGTTTAGCCTCCTTGATCTCGTGGTAGATCCACTCTTGTAATACACATCATCAATATTAATCAAGCAGGATGTAGGGTTTTACCTCCATCAAGAGGGCCCGAACCTGGGTAAAACATCGTGTCCCTCGTCTCCTGTTACCATCCGCCTAGACGCATAGTTCGGGAACCCCTACCCGAGATCCGCCGGTTTTGACACCGACATTGGTGCTTTCATTGAGAGTTCCTCTGTGTCGTCACCGATAGGCTTGATGGCTTCTCCAATCAACAACGCCGTCCAGGGTGAGACTTTTCTCCCCGTACAAATCTTCGTATTCGGTGGCTCGCACTGCGGGCCAATTCACTTGGCCATCTGGAGCGGGTCGAAAGCTACGCCCCTGGCCGTCAGGTCAGATTTGGAAGCTTAAACTTCACGGCGGATATCCACGGAGACTTGATCTTCGATGGATTCGAGCCACAGCCATGCATGCCGCACTGTCACGATGCGCATGATCTAACTCTGCCACCGGACAGCACCTTGGAGGCCGCACATGAATCTGCTCCGACCCATAGTTCGGAGCCGATCGCGCAGATCGAGGACGAGTGGCTGGACACCACCTCGGGAGCTGCAACATCCGCGGCGATGGAGCCGAACACTGACCCTGTCCCCTATAAAACTCGTGACTCCGAGCTGCCGGACTCCCTGCCGGACTCCGATCCTCCTGCGCCCCTGTCAATCGAATCCGATTGGGCGCCGATCATGGAGTTCACCGCTGCGGACATCTTTCAGCACTCACCCTTTGGCGACATCCTAAATTTTCTGAAGCATCTCTCGCTATCCGGAGAGCCCTGGCCGGACTATGGCCAGGATGGTTGGGATGCGGACGACGAAGAAATTCAAAGCCCACCCACCGCCCACTTTGTAGCCACTGTCGACGATCTAACCGACATGCTAGACTACGACCCCGAAGACATCGACGGTATGGACGACAATGCCGGAGACAATCAAGAACCAGCGCTCACAGAGCACTGGAAGGCCACCCCAACCCATGATGTATATATGGTGGATACCCCAAAAGGAAGCGATAATGAGGACCAACGGGGCGCTGCAAAGGATAATCCCGCCGATAAACAACCAAAACGGCGACGCAAACGCCGCCCTAAGTCCCGCCTCGACAACAACAGCGCTCCTAATGACCCAGCAATAGAGCAGGGCCCCATGAACCAACACAACACGCCAAGCGTTCGAAGACAGCGGTACACCCAAATACAGGGGCGCCGCACACCCACTATGTTTCACCAATGAGGTGCTGGATCATGAATTCCCAGCAGGGTTTAAACCCATAAACATAGAGGCTTACGACAGAACAACAGACCCTGGAGTCTGGATAGAGGATTATATTCTACACATACACATGGCTAGAGGAGATGACCTCCACGCCATAAAATATCTACCTCTCAAGCTCAAAGGGCTAGCTCGGCACTGGCTCAAAAGCCTCCTAGAAAACACTGTTGGAAGTTGGGAGGAGCTTGAGGACGCGTTTAGAGCAAATTTTCAAGGGACTTATGTCCGCCCTCCGGATGCAGACGATCTAAGTCATATAACTCAACAGCCCGGAGAATCAGCGTGCAAATTCTGGAACAGGTTCCTTAATAAAAAGAACCAAATAGTCGACTGTCCGGACGCCGAAGCCTTAGCAGCTTTTAAACACAACGTCCGAGATGAATGGCTCGCCAGACACCTCGGCCAAGAGAAGCCGAGGACAATGTCCGCGCTAACAAGCCTCATGACCCGCTTTTGCGCGGGGGAAGACAGCTGGCTAGCAAGATGCAGCACCAGCGACCCAAGTACATCCGAGATCAGAGATGGAAACGGAAAGTCACGGCGCAGAAAAGATCAGCGCCGGAATAAAGAGAAAAGCCCAAAGAGCACAGCGGTCAACGCCGGATTCAAAAGCTCGCGGCCAAACAACAAAACACTGCCTCTTAAGAACAACAGTGACGAGCTATCCAACTTAAACAAAATTTTGGATCGGATATGTCAAATCCACAGTACCTCCGGAAGGCCTGCAAACCACACCCACCGAAATTGTTGGGTTTTCAAACAGTCTGGCCGACTCAACGCCGAACACAAGGGGCTCGACGCACCAAGCGAGGACGATGACGAGCCCCACCAGCAGGGCACCGGAAAACAAAAGACTTTCCCACAAGAAGTCAAAGCAGTAAACTCACTTCATGTGATAATACGGAAAAATAATGCGGCCCCCGCTAAGATGGGTCTCGCACAGTCCACCCTAGCGGAACCTCGAGATTGGATGTCAAAACCAATCACTTTTGACCACCTGGATTATTCCAGAGGTGTTCGAAACGCAGGATGGACTGCCCTGATCTTGGATCCTATAATCGACGGACTACAATTTACAAAAGTCCTGATGGATGGCGGCAGTGATTTAAACCTGCTATATCCGAACACAATCCGCAAGTTGGGGATAGACCTTACTAAAATTCGACATAGCCGCACTTCCTTTAAAGGAGTGACGCCAGGCCCTTATGCCAAGTGCACAGGCTCCTTACTACTGGAAGTTGTGTTCGGGTCACCGGACAACTTCCGACGCGAAAAGCTAATCTTTCATGTCGCCCCATTCAAAAGTAGCTATCAAGCACTATTGGGACGTGAAGCTTTCATCCGCTTTAACGCAATACCACATTACGCGTGTCTTACACTCAAAATGCCCGGTCCACGAGGCATAATTTCATTAAGAGGGTCATTCAAAGACCCTGGACACGGCTAGACGAGTCCGGCATAAATAAGCTAGGGGCTCCCCAGCCGCACACCCCTTCACAAGGGGCTGGGCATATAAGCAACAATGAGCTAATACAGGCTCGGCTTTATTAATTTCTAAATATTTTAATTTTTATGCACTTTTCGCACGATTTCTTTCAAACTAAGTTCCTCTCTTTTTATAGATGAACAGTGTGCACACCCGTCCAACATAACGGCACAACGGAGACACAGGCGCAGACGTGCAGTAGGGACCCGTTGCTAGGATTCTTTTCAGATTAAGACCCTGCGTAAACCTTTTTTACTGTCTCTTGTTGCTATAATCCCCTGGTTTTTCATGATAACCAGAGAGGAGACTGACGTTTTGGCATCGGCCGCGTCAGAGTACCTCGCCCGTACCTGGACACAAGGGGCTTAGGGCATTGTTTCGCCCATTATTATAATGACCGAACACCTTAGGGAGTGTTCGGCGTCTCGAGTTAGGCATTATATGCATCAGCTCCGAATCATGTCTTTGGTCGAATGTTGGGTTTGCCCGGCTCCTGTGTTTTGCTGCCTTACGTTCCGTATCATCGGCTAAGCAGCACCAGGAGAACTACTGCGATTGTGCCCCAGTTCGGCTGGGCGAGCACCTCAGTAGAGAAAGCCAAAAACTGACTGTCATGATACAGTGAGAGACTGGTCAACCACTCGATCGACCACTAGAATGTTTAGAATTCCTCCGCTTTGACGAAGGACCGTTTCCCGGTCAGGCACATACACGCCCCGAATTCGGAGAGCGCGGTGCCCCCAGGGGCTATATCATAGCCCCACCCTCGAACTCCAATGGCTAAGTGAAAGTGATAAAGCATTATAGTCCGGTTGCCTCGTTCGCTACGCTACCACCTCCTTAAACAGGACCGAGACGTCGGATTAAGTATGAAAATGCGCTATTTTTGCGAACACCCCCTCACCTTGTGCGTGGGGGCTGAAGCCGACGACTGCCATCTTTCAGGTTATACACACGTATACATAAACGGCCGAATAGGAGATATTTCAATACTTGAACGCACAAGTATAAAAAGTGATTACATCATAACCATTATTTTACAAAATAAAATGTTCATTTGAACGCGACATTTTTCGAGCACTGCGACTCTATTACACGAGCACCACGCATAACTTCCCCAAAATAGTGCTCGGCGGGTAACCGGCTTTCGTCCGAACACTGGGTTGCAACAGCGGTGGCATCCATCTCTGTCCAATGTGTCTTCACACGGGCAAGGGCCATCCGCGCACCCTCTATGCAGGCCGACCGCTTCATCTCCTTGATATGCGGCACCGCCCCAAGAAACTGCTGCAAAAAGCCAAAATAGCTCTTCGGCTTGGGCCTCTCCGGCCAGAAATGAGTCACGATATCCGTCATGGCAAGCCCGGACAACCAATTCAGCTCAGCCCATTCGGCCAACCGATCGGTCAGCGGAAGTGAACGATCCGGACTATGGAATTGAGACCAAAACATCTCTTCCGTCTTGTGATCCTTCTGACTTCGGAAGTGCACAACGGCATCCGCCGCACTCGCCGCTAAGTCCATATATGGATCCTCCGGACCCCACAGCTGGCCAAGCTGGGCATACTTTGTATCCGTAAACCTGCGACGTAGCAGAAAAGGCTTGCCAGCCACAATGTCTCCGGCCTGACGCAGCTCCTCCTTCATAGCCTGCATTGCAGAACGGGCATCCTTGGCTTCGGCGGTGGCCTTCCCTAGGTCCTCTCGCTCCGATAGGCGCTCCTTTTCAAGAGCCTCATTGCGGTCGGTAGCATCCTTTAATTTAACGGCCAGTTCGGCCATCTCTTCCCTACTTCGGCAGTGTGCAGCCCTTTCGGCTTCAAACTCCTCGGCCGCCCTCGAGGCAGCCGCATTACTTCTTCTGGCTTGCTCCTTGGCTTGAGCAAGTTCTGCCCGGAGCCTCTCCACAGCAGCAGCACCATCTGCGTCAAGCACAAATATTGTAAGAGGTGGGCTTTGACTCCCTTAATAGGTGACTGCGGAGAGACAACTTACCTTGCGACACGTCAAGTCGCTTGTTGACTAGCGCGATGTCTGCATCCGCAACATCGAGTTGCCGCATTAATTCAGCAACTCCATCAGTCCGGCTAGCCCCCGGACCATCCGCCACCTGCATAGGAAAGGCGACACTCAATACCTGCGATTTTGATCCTCGGCACGCTGTCGCTTTCGACAACATACCGAGTCTCAGGGGCTACTATCTATACAAGGCGCACTTTTATGTGCAAAACTGTCAAGAAGGTGCGTCATTTTTACGTACCTCAAACCCCGCCAGCAAACTCCTGACGGCAATATGCAATCCGCTTTCAGCGGACGAAACCCTTCTAATCACCATGCTCATCAATGCACGGTGATCTTCTGAGATGGATGCCCTCTCAAGCAGATCCTTCAGCTCCCCCGGCCGAACACTAGTCGGCGCCGAACTCTTCGGCTCTGCCGGGCTCGGGGATACCCTCCGTGACGACACTTCAGGCTCGTCCGCCCTATCCGACGGCACAGCAGACGGAGGCGTCTCGCTCTCCATCATCTCCGGACGAAGATCCCCCGAAGACGAGCTCATCTGAGAAGGTCGCAGATCCGAACTACAAGGTAAAAATTTCGGTTATCCTCAGAAGCACAAATAGGGATGTTTCTTATTAATGAACTCACTTTTCCTACTCACGACTCGCTGGAGGGCTGATTCTTTAGAGAAGATTGTATGGCCGGGGGCTCCCCGAATGCAGGACCCTCTGGTGAAGATTTCTTCCCCCGCTTAGGGGCTTTGGCCTCCGGATCTTCGGAGGCGGTCCTCTTCTCCCCCTGGAGGGAGGGATTCCCGATCCCCCCTTCTTCAAGCGCCCCCTTGGGCGAGGCGGTAGCTCCTCTATTTTCCCCTTCGCCTCCTTCTGAAGGCGCAACCTCCAACATTCTGACCAGCACGGGCTCCGGCGCGGTCTCTGGGAGGGGGGCCGGACACCGTATCAGCTTTGCTTGTGCTATCCACTCCTGTTGAAGGATAACGGGTTAAAAGGCGAATTGTAGAAAGGCAAACAAACGTTACGTCCGAACACTGAGCTACTTACTTGAGTATCCGGGCGATTGCAGCTTAGGCCGGCATCCTCGGCCAATTCCGGACACACCGCCTGTGATCCGAAGAACAACTTGTACATCTCCATGGGTGTTGTACCCATGAAGTGTTGGAGAATCCGTGGTCCCTCCGGATTGAACTCCCATAGCTGGAGAGGATGGCGTTTGCAGGGCAGGAGACGCCTAATCAGCATAACATGCATCACCACGACCAGATCGATCTCCCTCGCCTAGAGGTCTCGAATCTGGCCCTGCAATAGGGGCACGTCTTTTGACGGCCCCCAATTGAGCCCTTGGTTGACCCACGACATCAACCGTTGTGGAGGTCCCGAGCGGAATGGAGGCGGCGGCTTCTGCCTGCTGCCCTTCGGAGCGGTGATATAGAACCACTCCCGCTGCCACAAGCCGAGCTCCTCTTGGAAGGAGCCCTCGGGCCATGAGGCATCGGCCCTCCTGCTTATGGCCGCCCCGCCGCACTCTGCTTGACGCCCCCCGATCATCTTCGGCTCCACATTGAAGGTCTTTAGCCACAGGCCGAACTGGGGGGGTGACGTGGAGGAAGGCTTCGCAGACGACAATAAATGCGGAAATATGGAGGATGGACTCCGGGGCCAAGTCATGGAAATCCAGCCCGTAGTAGAACATGAGCCCTCTCACGAAAGGATCCGTCGGGAAGCCTAAACCCCGATGGAGGTGGGATATAAAGACGACGTACTCGCCGGGCTCGGGGGTGGGTTTGGCCTGCCCTTCGGCGGGCAGCCTGTGTGAAACCTCGTAAGACAGGTACTTGGCCTCTCGCAGCTTTAGCACGTCCTCCTCCGTGACGGAGGTGGGCATCCACCGGCCCTGAAGGTCGGCGCCGGACATTGTTGAAGGTCCGAAGCACTCGAATCTGGGGCTCTGAGTGGTGGAACTTGGAGCAAGGAGAGGATTCGATGGAAGATTGAAGAAAAGAAGCGAGCCTTGGTCCTATTATAAAGAGGGGGAATACCAAGAACCGTCTCCGTGACCGTTCGGGACTCGCCCTCGATAGAGGAGGCGTGGCGACGGGCGCGGTTGGGTTACCCACGTCCGTATTGATGAGAATCCCGGAATAAGGGGAACACAATCTCTGCTTCGACAAGACGTGCCAAGGAAACCGCTTCGCTAAACACGCTGAGGTGGTATAATAAAAAACGATTCAAATAAAGGCTTGGTAGTGGTGTGACGTCATGCTGCAAAATACGTCAGCAGATTGAACTTGTGTACATATTATTCTCTCTACGGTGGAATGTGGAATTTATTTTGCAGAGCCGGACACTATCCTGGTGTTCACAATCTTCTATGGATTATTCGGAGGAGGAACCCGCCTTGCAATGCCGAACATTATGCGCGCCGGACTCATTGTCATTGAAGCCAGGTTCAGGGGCTACTAAGGGAGTCCTGGACTAGGGGGTGTTCGGACAGCTGGACTATCATCGTCCGCCGGACTCCAAGACTACGAAGATACAAGATTGAAGACTCCGTCCCGTGTCCGGATGGGACTTTCCTTGGCATGGAAGGTAAGCTTGGCGATACGGATATGTAGATCTCCTACCATTGTAACCGACTCTGTGTAACCCTAGCCATCTCCGGTGTCTATATAAACCGGAGGGCTTTAGTCCGTAGGACAGAACATCCATTACAACAATCATACCATAGGCTAGCTTCTAGGGTTTAGCCTCCTTGATCTCGTGGTAGATCCACTCTTGTAATACACATCATCAATATTAATCAAGCAGGACGTAGGGTTTTACCTCCATCAAGAGGGCCCGAACCTGGGTAAAACATCGTGTCCCTCGTCTCCTGTTACCATCCGCCTAGACGCACAGTTCGGGACCACCTACCCGAGATCCGCCGGTTTTGACACCGACAATGACCGTCAAAGATGGGGCATGTCACTTTCTTCATTCCTGTGGCCGACATAACTAAAACTCCAGGTGGTTAAACCAAAATCACATAGAACAAGGGAGTACCTCGCTCCAATACCAATTGAAAGTGCGTTATATCGACTAGAGGGGGTGAATAGGCGATTTTTAGAAATTTGTCACTAAGAAAATTCAAGGTGAGGAATTTCCTAAGTCACGAGCGACTAGCAGCGGAATAAGTACTCAGATGCAAGTGTAACAGAGCACTAGCAGAGTCATCATGATGAAATGAAAACAAGCACAGAGTACAAGTAGCATAAACATAGGGCAAGCAGGCTGAAGACAAAGTGACTGAAGAATTAGGATTGAGGAAATTGAGAAAGTCTTCAGTCAAAGTCTACAAACAGTAACGATCAAATACTTCTACACAAGAATGAGGAAATGAAAGGGTTGAGGAAATAAAACCAGTAGCTTGGTGAAGACGATGATTGGGTACACCAGTTCCAACTATTGTTGCAGTCGTACGTCTGGTTGGAGCGGCTAGGCATTTAAAACTGAGGACACATAGACCTCACCCAATCACTCGTGGTAAGTCTTCAGGTGACTTCCAAACCTTCATAGACTCGGTCACTCGGTGATCCACAATTTCCTCTGGGATGCTCTAGACCATGACGCCTAGCCGTCTGGAGGATGTACAGTCCTCAAAGGTTACAAGCATCAGTTCCACACAGGAACAATCTCTTCCGTGATGCTCAATCACTTTGGGTTTGTAGGTGTTTGGGTTTGGATTTTCCTCACTTGATGATTTTTGCTCAAAGTCCTCAGAGGATGGGATGCTCTCAATGACAAGTGTCAGTTTCTCTCGGAGCAGCCAACCAGCTAGTGGTTGTAGGGGGCGGCTATTTATAGCCTAGGGAGCAGCCCGACATGATAAGACATAAATGCCCTTCAGTGATATGACTGTTAGGTGGATAGATACTTTGGGACAGCTGGCGCATAGCACAACAACGGTCAGAAATCTGAGAATCAAATTCCTCAGGGCTATCATGTTACTCACTTGTAGGCAATCCGCACTGGCGAATTCCTAACTCCTCAGTCAGAACAAATTCCTCAGAGACCAGAAGATCTTCGTCTCTGTCACTGAAGAATTTGACTGAACTGTATGAGATTTCCAATGGCTTCACTCGAAAGGATTGGGTAGGTGTAGGATTTTGAGATGAGCAGCACTTGGAAACTTTTCCTTAGATTTACCTCGACCCCCTTTAACAGTACGTTGTTTCCTATGACTGAAGAAAGAGAAAACAAAACTACGAAAAGAAAAGTCTTCACGCTTCATATTCCTCACATGAATATCAAGTCTTCACAGTCACACCAATTTCTTCACTTTCAAAGTCTTCAAGAAAACCGAAGTCTTCAGCTGAAGACATTCATTTTTAGGGGTCAACTTTCATCGTAAATATCAAACTCCTCATAGACTTATAGACCTGTGTACACTCACAAACACAATAGTCCCTTAACCTATAAGTCTTCAATACACCAAAATCACTAAGGGGCACTAGATGCACTTACATTAACCCAGAGCACAACCTGTCAAATTTGTTCTTGTGTTTATTTTGTAGGATCAGTTTATCATGGATAAATCCAAATTAAATTGGGGGCTAATGTCGGGGATACACCATGCAGTATGACCCGGCCGGGTATATGACCCGGCTGAGACTTGGCGCTTCATTGGTAACCCGCCAGAAGACTGGCGACTGACTAGTCTGGCGACTCATTGATGACCCCGACGGAGGGTCAGATAGATGACAAGGCCCAAGGCCCATAAGGCCGGATCATGTTATGGTAGGCTGGCTTAAGAGAAAATACATAATGAATATTCCCTCACAAAGGAAGCAGGACTAGGACTCCACTTGTAATAGAGTAATCCTAATCCTACTCAGACTAGTCATTTAACCCGCCCCTTCAACTTATATAAGGAGGGCCAGAGCACCCCAAGAGGGACAAGTTAAGACAGACAAATCAATAGCTCTCGAGGGAGAGGTAACGAAAGAGCACCCTTGTAATCATGAGCATCACCATGATCAATATCAATGAAGCGGGATGTAGGCTTTTACCTCCATCGTGAGGGGCCGAACCTTGGTAAAACCTCGTGTCTCTCGATTCCGACCAACCCCTCTCAAGATACCACATAGATGTGTTGGCCTCACAAGTAAGTCCTCACACTAGGACATCTGTCATGACAAATCCACAATAGTAACCTTGAGCCTGCTATGGGTCGTAGGATCCATGGGCCTCCTACGAGCCGTCGGATGAATGGGCCTCCAACGGGCCGTAGAATCAGTGGGCCTCGGTCCATTGAATAAATGGGCCCACATGGGCCGTAAACGGGCATAATTGGTATTGGGTCAGCACGGTAATGGGTCGTTAACAAGCCAGAAGACAACAAAGGCTTAATTCTATCACAGGCATAACGGGTCGTTAATGGGCCAGAATATAGGATGGTCTGGAAACGGCGCAACGGGTTAACATGCCACAAACGGGCCAATTCTAACCATGGGCCAAATTTGGCCCATTAGAGGAATAGGCCAGTGATGGTCCAGAAGTAATCGAGGGCCGGAAAGGAGCCCAAGAATGTATGGGCCGTTAGTAGGCTGAAAATTAACACGGGCTGGAAATGGTCCATGTGAATCATGGGTCGTTACTGGGCATAAAGAAATTTACTATTTTTATGGGTCAGAGTCACCGTGGCCATTAAAGGGCCCAAAGATACAAAAGGCCTCGTATGGGCGGAAAGACGTTGTGGGCCATACATGGGCCAAAAATGAAACGGATTGGTATTATACTAGACGGCCCACGTGACGCTATTGGACCGATTTCGGGAATGCCATAACGGGTCGTGAGTTACCGGGCCATAAAATGGGCTATGTGCGAACAGACCATTAATAGGCTTTTCATGGGCCGACCTGCTAGCTTTTGACCAAGTCAAACGGGATGGCCTTTGTAAGCTAAATGGGCCAGTGTTGGGCCATCGCACGTGTCGACATACTGAAAGTGCGTTATATCGACTAGAGGGGGTGAATAGGCGATTTTTATGAATTCTTCACTGAGGAATTTGCCGGTGAGGAAATTCCTTAGCGAAGAACTACTTGCAGTGGAATAAGTACTCGGAAGTAAGCATGACAGAATACACACGTAGTCATCATGATGAAATGAAGACAAACATAGACTACAGAAAGCGTAAACACAGGATAACACAAGATGAAGACAAATAGACTGAAGAACTTGAACTGAGGAAATTGAGAAAGTCTTCAGTCAAAGTCTTCAAACACAGATATGAACAATCACTCAACATAGTAATGAAGAAATGAAAGAGTTGAGGAAATAGAACCAGTAAGGTTGGTGAAGACAATGATTTCGTAGACCAGTTCCAACTGCTGTCTTAGTTGTACGTCTGGTTGGAGCGGCTAAGTATTTAAACTCGAGGACACACAGTCTCGGACACCCAGTCGCTGAGGACGCAGCTCAGGACACCAAGTCCACACCGTATTCTCCTTGAACTAAGGTCACACAGACCTCATCCAATCACTCGTGGTAAGTCTTCAGGCGACTTCCAAACCTTCATAGACTTCGGTCACTCGGCGATCCACAATTCCTCTTGGATGCTCTAGACCATGACGCCTAACCGTTTGGAAGAAGCACAGTCTTCAAAGGTAACAAGTGTCGGATCCACGCAGGATCAATCTCTTCAGTGATGCTCAATCACTTTGGGTTTGTAGGTGTTTGGGTTTGGGTTTTTCCTCACTCGATGATTTTCGCTCAAAGTCTTCGGAGGATGGGTTGCTCTCAAATGACAAGTGTCAGTTTCTCTCGGAGCAGCCAACCAGCTAGTGGTTGTAGGGGGCGGCTATTTATAGCCTAGGGAGCAGCCCGACATGATAAGACATAAATGCCCTTCGATGATATGACCGTTAGGTGGATAAGATATTTTGGGACAGCTGGCGCGCAGCACAGCAACGGTCGGAATTTTGACTCTCAAATTCCTTAGGGCTATCATGTTCCTCACTGTGTAGGCAATCCGCACTGGCGAATTCCTAACTCCTCAGTCAGAACAAATTCCTCAGCGACCAGAAGAACTTTGTCTCTGTCACTGAAGAAATTGACTGAACTGTATGAGATATCCAATGGCTTCACTTGAAGGGATTGGTATGTGTAGGATTTTGAGTTGAGCATCACATGGAAATTTTTCCTTAGTATTTCCTCGACCCCCTTTAACAGTACGGTGTTTCCTATGACTCAAGAAGGAGAAAAACAAAACTATAAAAACGAAAGTCTTCAAGCTTCATATTCCTTGCATGAATATCAAGTCTTCACGGACACACCAATTTCTTCATTTCAAAGTCTTCATGAAAGTCTTCAGGAATACCAAAATCTTCAGTTGAAGATATTCATTTTTAGGGGTCGACTTTCTCTGTAAATATCAAACTCCTCATAGACTTATAGACCTGTGTACACTCATAAACACATTAGTCCCTTAACCTATAAGTCTTCAATACACCAAAATCACTAAGGGGCACTAGATGCACTTACAATCTCCCCCTTTTTGGTGATTGATGACAATATAGGTTAAGTTTTCAACGGAGATAAACATATGAAGTGTAAGTACTGATATTGAGGAATTTGATTGCAAGATATAGAAGAACTCCCCCTGAAGATGTGCATAGTGAGGAATTTGCTTTTGAAGTAATGCACACTTGAAGAGTTGAATCATGGAGATCTCCCCATATATCTTGTAATTCATACATGCATTTGACATATAATATGAAGAATTTGAAATGCATTATGAAATATGGTGCCTGAAGAAAATCAGCATGCGTGCAATAATATTAACGAGGAACAAGCATGCAGAATCAGAGCACAGTGCATCAAAAGTATCAGAGCACCATCGGTTTTAAGATTACAACTCGATCCAATAAAAGTTTCAGAAGAGCGAGATTTGTAACTTAGCAAAAAAACGCCCATATAATAAACCCGCTTGAAGTCTAACTCAGATTTCTCCCCCTTTATCATCGAATGACTAAAAGGATTGAAACTGAGGACTAATGCCCCTGAAGAATATCAAGTTGATGGAGGAACGTCAGCGTTGTTTGTGTCGGTTGTCATAGTAGGGCCTGCCGCAGTGTCATCCAATTCTTCATTTTCATCAGTGTCACGCGATGAAGAATAGGAGCTGGCCACCAAGGAAGGAACCTTGACCTTCTTGAATTTCTTCGGTGGAGGTGCAGTCCAGTCAAATTCTTCCTTGAGACCCATTCTCTTCAGATCTTCTGCACTATAGACATGATATAGAACAGCCCAGGTACGGTTGAAGGTTTCATGGAGGTAGTAGAGGTTTTTCTTCACTGCATTGTGTGTGGAGGTCATGTTCTGAAGAATTGAACCAAACTGACGCTTGACCCATTTATGATTGTGATCAACATACTGATGAAGACTGAGGAGTAACTCACGATCAGTCATCACCCGAGGTGCTGCGGCTTGAGGAATTTGCTTGGCAGAGGTGTTGGCGGCAGAGTCATGTGTGGCAGAGTCACCATTGGTGGAGTAGGATGCAGCTTTGCAAAATTGACCATCCAATGGACGAATGCCTTCATTTATCACAGCAGTTGCCTTGCCTTTGTCATCAACTGAGGAAAATGTCCGTTTGAGGACTTCAATTGGAGGCAAGTAGCTGCCGTGGTTCAGAGTATCAGCCTTGTAATTGAGTGAAGACCTTGTCCTGATGAACCTCATAATCCATGGTGCATAAGGCTTCAGCTCAAATGGTGACATAGCAATATTCACCAGAGTCCTCATGAAGAAACCATGGAAGTTGACGGGAACTCCATGAATGATATTGAAAAGCATATTCTTCATGATGCCAACGACTTCTTCATCATTTGAGTCGTGGCCTTTGATAGGACTCATTATCTTCGTCAGAATGCGATAGACAGTCCGTGGCACGTACAGTAATTCCTTGACGAGGAATTTGGTTCGAGGGGCTTGCCCTGGCTTCAAGGGCTTCATCAGCACTTGCATGTAATGATTTGTAAGCTCAGGTTCATTGTAGATGCAACGAGAACCTTCAAGGGGAGGACTGAGTGGGAGGGCACGAAGCAATTCAGTTGCTGGTGCCTTGTAGTGAGTATTTTCTGACATCCAGTCCAGCACCCAAGAGTTCAGATCTTCAGAATTTCCTGTGATGTGCAGCGTCGCATAGAATTGAAGAATGAGTTCTTCATTCCAATCACATATGTTAGTACAGAAATTTAGCAAACCAGCATCGTGAAGAACACTGAGGACTGGCTCGAAGCCTGGTACAGATTCCATGTCCACGTGAGGAATGTGTTCATGATCGAAGACTTTGTCTTTGTTAAATAGCACTGAGGAATAGAAATTGGCTTAACTAGCAGTCCAGGAACGCCTCTTCCTTATGCGAGCAGAATCATAGGGATTGTAGTCTGTGAAGAACACATGCTCGTTAAAGAAATCTACAGCCTTGAACTTTTGCTTCTTTGAGAATGGATCGTTTGGCTTGGGCAGAGGAGTGTCAGTGAGTTGCATCACAACCTCAGGAATCGCAATCTCCAGTTCTTTAGCCCGAGGAATTTATGGTTCCTCTTCAGTGGCAGTCTGCATGTTCAAAGGATCAGCAGCAGCAGTTTCTTCAGCACTAGTGGCTAGAATTTCATCATGCACAGACGAGGTAGGATGAGTTTCTTCAGAGCCCATTTGAACGGTTGGTGCAGGGGACTGAGGTATTTGTTGTATTAGGGTGAAGAGTGGAGAATTGGGATGCTGACTTTCCCAAAAGTCATCATTCATCACAGGCGTAGTGCATCCAATATCCACGTCTTCATCTTCAATTTTTTCAATGCCAGCCTCTTCAGCTGTGAACTGAGGCATTCGCGAGGAAGCAACAGGCGTTGAAGGGATCGCATCCACTTCAATTTCTTCATCAATCTGCTCTGACGAAGCAGCAGAATGATTTTCTTCATCAGATCTGCTAGGGATCACATATTCTTTGAAAGTGCATTATATCGACTAGAGGGGGTGAATAGGCGATTTTTATGAATTCTTCACTGAGGAATTTGCTGGTGAGGAAATTCCTTAGAGAAGAACTACTTGCAGCGGAATAAGTACTCAGAAGTAAACATAACAGAATACAAACATAGTCATCATGATGAAATGAAGACTAGCACAGAGTACAGAAAGCATAAACACAGGATAACAAGATGAAGACGGACAGACTGGAGAAATTGAACTGAGGAATTTGTGAAAGTCTTCAGTCAAAGTCTTCAAGCACAGATATGAACAACATACAACACAGTTATGAGGAAATGAAAGAGTTGAGGAAATAGAACCAGTTAGTTGGTGAAGACAATGATTTGGTAAACCAGTTCCAACTGCTGTCTCAGTTGTACGTCTGGTTGGAGCGGCTGAGTATTTAAACTCGAGGACACGCAGTCCCAGACACCCAGTCTCTGAGCCGCAACTCAGGACACCCAGTCCTCACCGTATTCTCCTTGAACTAAGACCACGTAGGCCTCGTCCAATCACTCGTGGTAAGTCTTCAGGTGACTTCCAAACCTTCACAGACTTGGTCACTCGGCGATCCACAATTCCTCTTGGATGCTCTAGACCTTGACGCCTAACCGTCTGGAAGAAGCACAGTCTTCAAAGGTAACAAGCGTCGGATCCACGCAGGATCAATTTCTTCAGTGATGCTCAATCACTTTGGGTTTGTGGGGGTTTGGTTTGGGATTTTCCTCACTTGATGATTTTCGCTCAAAGTCCTCGGAGGATGGGTTGCTCTCAGATGACAAGTGTCAAGTTCTCTCGGAGCAGCCAACCAGCTACTGGTTGTAGGGGGCGGCTATTTATAGCCTAGGGAGCAGACCGACATGATAAGACATAAATGCCCTTCAATGATATGACCGTTAGGTGGATAAGATATTTTGGACAGCCGGCGTGCAGCACAGCAACGGTCGGAAATTTGACTCTCAAATTCCTCAGGGCTATCATGTTCCTCACTGTGTAGGCAATTCGCACTGGTGAATTCCTAACTCCTCAGTCAGAGCAAAGTCCTCAGTGACCAGAAGAACTGCGTCTCTGTCACTGAAGAAATTGACTGAACTGTATGAGATTTCCAATGGCTTCACTTGAAGGGATTGGTAGGTGTAGGATTTTGAGTTGAGCATCACATGGAAATTTTTCCTTAGTATTTCCTCGACCCCCTTTAACAGTACGGTGTTTCCTATGACTCAAGAAAGAGAAAATGGAACTACGAAAACAAAAGTCTTCACGTTCCATATTCCTCGAATGAATACCAAGTCTTCAAGGTCACGCCAATTTCTTCACTTTCAAAGTCTTCAGAAAGTCTTCAGAATATCAAAGTCTTCAGTCGAAGAACTTCATTTTTAGGGGTCGAATTTCTCTGTAAATATCAAACTCCTCATAGACTTATAGACCTGTGTACACTCACAAACGCATCAGTCACTTAACCTATAAGTCTTCAATACACCAAAATCACTAAGGGGCACTAGATGCACTTACAATCTCCCCCTTTTTGGTGATTGATGACAACATAGGTTAAGTTTTCAACGGGGATAAATATATGAAGTGTAAATACTGATATTGAGGAATTTGATTGCAAGATATAGAAGAACTCCCCCTGAATATGTGCATAGTGAGGAATTTGCTTTTGAGGCAATGCACATTTGAAGAATTGAATCATGGAGATCTCCCCCTATATCTTGTAATTCATACACGCATTTGAAATATGAAGAATTTGAAATGCATGATGAAATATGGTGCCTGATGAGATTCAGCATGCGTGCAATGATATTAACGAGGAATAAGCATGCAGAATAACACATCAAAAGTATCAGAGCACAGTGCATCAAAGTCAGAGCACAATGCATCGTTTAAAAGTATCAGGGCACCATCGGATTTAAGATTACAACTCGATCCAATAAATGGTTTCGGAAGAACGAGAGTTGTAACTTAACAAAACGCCCATAATATAAACCCGCTTGAAGACTAACTCAGATTTCTCCCCCTTTGTCATCAAATGACCAAAAGGATCGAAACTGAGGACTAACGCCCCTGAAGAATTTCAAGTCGATGGAGGAGCGTCAGTATTGTCGGGGTTGTTCGTTGAAGTAGGGCCTGCCGCAGTGTCGTCCAAATCTTCATGCTCATCAGTTTCACGCAATGAAGAATAAGAACTGGCCACCAGATCAGGAACTTTGACTCTCTTGAATTTCTTCGGAGGTGGTGCAGACCAGTCAAAGGCTTCCTGGAGACCCATAGTCTTCGTTCTTCCGCGGAATATACATGAGTGAGAACAGCCCAGGTGCGGTTGAGGGTTTCATGAAGGTGATACTGATTTTTCTTCACGGCATTATGGGTTGAGGTCATGTTGTGAAGAATTGCAGCAAACTGACGTTTCACCCATTTGTGATTGCGATCAACCTTCTGATGAAGACTGAGGAGTAACTCACGGTCAGTCATCACCCTGGGTGCTGTTGCTTGAGGCTTTTGCTTTGCTGATGTATTTGCGGTAGTGTCATGTGTTGTAGAATTGTCATTGGTGGAGTAAGATGTAGCTAGACAGAATTGACCATCCAATGGACGAGTGCCTTCATCGATCACAGCAGCTGCCTTGCCCTTATCATCAGATGATGAAACTGGCCGCTTGAGGACTTCAATGGGCGGCAAGTAGCTACCATGGTTCACAGTGTCAGCCTTGTAATTCAGTGAAGATCTTGCCCTTATGAATCTCATAATCGAAGGCGCATAGGGCTTCAGCTCAAAAGGTGACATAGCAACATTAGCCAGAGTCCTCATGAAGAAATCATGGAAGTTGACGGGAACGCCATGAATGATGTTGAAAAGCATGTTCTTCATGATGCCAACGACATCTTCATCATTTGAGTCGTGGCCTTTGATAGGACTCATTGTCTTCGTCAGGATGCGATAGACAGTCCGAGGCACATATAGCAATTCCTTGACGAGGAATTTGGTTCGTGGGGCCTGCCCTGGCTTCAAAGGCTTCATGAGCACTTGCATATAATGATCTGTCAGCTCGCGGTCATTGTAGATGCAACGTGCACTGGCATGGGGAGGATCAAGAGGAAGGACACGAAGCAATTCAGTTGCTGGTGCCTTATAGTGAGTGTTTTCTGTCATCCAATCCAGCACCCATGAATTGACATCTTCAGCATCTCCGGTGATATGCAAAGTGGCATAGAACTGAAGAATGAGTTCTTCATTCCAATCACAGATATCAGTGCAGAAGTTCAGTAGTCCTGCATCGTGCATAACTCGGAGGACCGGTTCAAAGCACGGCAGAGATTCCATATCCACGTGAGGAATATGTTCATGATCGAAGATTTTGTCCTTGTCAAAGAGCACTGAGGAATAGAAGTTGGCTTGAGTAGCAGTCCAGAAATGTCTCTTCCTTATGTTAGCAGAGTCATATGGATTGTAATCAGTGAAGAACACATGCTCAGAAAAGAAGTCTTCAGCCTAGAATTTTTGCTTGCTAGAGAACGGATTCTTCAGTTTGGGCAGAGGAGTGTCAGTGATTTGCAGCACAACCTCAGGAATGACGATCTCAGGTGCTTCAGGCTGAGGAATTTCTGTTTCCTCTTCTTGTGCAGTTTGGGGATCAGCAGCAGCAGGTTCTTCAGCACTAGCGGCTGGAATTTCTTCATGAACAGATGATGTGGGATGAGTTTCTTCAGAGCCCATTTGAACAGTTGTAGCCGGGGACTGAGGAATTTGTTGAATAGGAGTGAAGAGAGGAGTATTGGGATGCTGACTTTCCCAAATGTCATCGTTCATCACTGGTGTAGTGCATCCAATATCCACATCTTCATCTTCTTTTTCAATTTCCTCAACACCAGCCTCTTCAGCTGTGACCTGAGGCATAGGTGAGCAAACGACTGGCGTTGAAGGGAATGTTTCCACTTCAATTTCTTCATCAAACTGCTCTAAGGTAGCAACAGAATGATTTTCTTCATCAGATCCGCTTGGGATCTTGTAGTCTTCTCCATAAGGAACAATTTCCTTGGATGACATGGAGGAAAGCGGAATGGCATCAATAGGATTTTGAAGCGAGCTGGTCATTGGCTTCATTTTCTTCGTGGCCGAAGAATTTGACGCAGCTGATGCCTTCCTTTTCTTCACTGCAGCTCGCTCTGCAGCCTTGGTCTTCTTCACTTCGTAAGCAGAAGGAAGAATTGGAGTTGGTGTTGGCGCAGGAGGAGCTGAGGACTGTGGTTCATTTTCTTCAGGCGCAACTGGTGCAGTTGCCCTGATCTCTTAAGTTTCTTCAGGCGCACCACTAGTGGATGCCCTGGGAATTTCTTCAGCGGCTGGAATGGAGTCATCAGCCCTGGAACTTGTATTCTCATCAGCAGGCTGAAAGTCATCAACAGTGCTGGCATGTTCTTCAGCAGGCTGAGCAGAGTCTGCAGCCTGAGGATTTTCTGGTTGCGGTGGGGCTGCAACAGTTGTCATTTTCTTCGTCAAATTGAAGAATCTCACTTTGGCTCCTTGCCAATCAGCATGGTATGCATCGAAATCTTTGCTGAGGGCTTGGATCTCAGATTGAGCCTTGAGAAGTTCTTCAGGTGTCAGTCTGACAACGTTCTTCTTCAGAAGCTTCTCCTCTCTAGCTTGTGCTCTCTTTATCTCACGAGCCTTTTCAAACTTCCATTTCTCTTGAGAGATGAAATGGGTCAGCATATGACTTTGACCAGGAGTCAGAGGCAGATCAGGCATTGGAGTGTTTGGATCCTTATGCCATAAGTCAATATAGTCGAGGATCTTCTTCGGATACAAAAGCAGAGGCACATGTGTTCCTTTGGCTCTGGCAGCCTTTGCTTGTCTGTCTCTGATGATTTCTGCAAGTTCTTCATCAGAAGCCTCGTCATCAGAGGGCACTTGGAAAGCAACATGTTTCTTTCTTGGATTTGGCCGAGGACCGCGTCCAGCTGTTGCTTTTGTCTTCAGCAGAGTGGGGCCTGATGAGGACATTGGTGCAGCTGAGGAACTTGCTGAGACACCAAAAGCAATTGAGAAACCCTGAGTCCTTTGACATGTAGCCAGATGCACATGAGTTGAAGACTTGGAGGGAGCTGCTGAGGACTTTGGTGGAGCAGCAGTAGTCTGAGGAATTTGCCGTGAGGGCGCGGCTGAGGAACTTGGCCGTGAGGGCGCTGATGGTGAAGCACTTGGCTTGCGAGCAGGCTTCTTCGGCATTGATTTCCTCGGCTTGACCGAGGTCTCAGCGGCAGCAGCAGCAGCAGAATCCTCATTGAATTTCCTTACTGCCTCCTTGGCTTGTCTTGCCAATTTAGCTTGGCGCCTAGCCCATTCTTCAGGAAAGTCTTCACCACTTTTGATGCTAGTGGGATCAGCGACTTGGCTAGGTACCAATGGAGCTCTTGGGCATGGAGGATTTAAGGCGAATTTCTTCATGTACTTTGGAGTAACATATCGATATTCCCTCCATTCTCGTGCCCATCTTCGTTCAATCGTCTGAATGCGCACCTTGCGCTGATTCTTGTTTTCTTTGCCAAACTTGGCTTCATCAGGTGTGCAATAATCCTTGTATATTTCATCAGGGATCTCGAAAGCAGTCATGACCTCTGGTTTCTTTCCTCCTTTTTGCGGTCTCTTTCCTTCAGCCATTTTCTTCAGATGAGGAATTTGAACAATTGAACACTCTGAAGAAGTATGCAGTTTTTCTTCGAGGAACACTGCAAATGAGTTAAGTTGATGAGAACCTAGTGATTCAGCAGCGGACATGAGTACCTGTGAACAGAGTGTAGGTGCGAGGAATTTGGAGAGGTCATATGCGTTCTCAGAAGATTTTTCGAAAAGACAAGTTTTGAGGATTTTGACCAGTTGAGCCTTAAGGAATTTCACTAAGCGTTCTTGTCTTAGGTTCCAGAGTTGTACAGATCGAAAATCCGCACAATTGAGGAATCTTGAAGAAATGAGTGCTTAGAGAGATGGATCAAGAGCATACAGTGTGTGAGGTGTTCATATGTGAAGATTTGAAGAATAAAACACCTTTGAGGATTTTCAGAAAAGTTTGAGAATCAAAGCGAGTAATAAAAGTGTCTTTTAATTACCCAAACTGAAGAACACGACGAACAGAGATGAACAGCGATGAAGTTCGTCAAGTTAGATCTCCCACGCCCTAACTTGGCAGAGGGAGACGGCTACGGCGGCGGGGGAGTGAAGATTTCCGCAGCCGGCGCGAGTACAACGGCGACGAGGTCGAGGCAGTGAAGCTCTTCCTCACCGGCGGCGATGGAGTAGCGGCGGCGCTAGGGTTTGAGGAGAGCTCGAGCGAGAGACAGCGACCGAGCGGAGTAAATGAAGTAAGGAAGGGGAGAGGGGTATTTATAGCCACGGTAAAAACTGTTCGCCCGAAGATTTTGGGACGAACATGCCCCTGCCCTTTCTTCTTCACGCGACATGTGTCACCCATGTACTGTGCAGATGAGATCGTGTAAGATCGTGGGTGAATAAAATAATGCATCATGGGATGCGGAACGGTTTGAGCGGTAAAACCGAAAATCTGGATAAGATTTGTTTTAAAGTTTCGTTCGCAATTTCTTCAGCTGACAAGGACACAGTGAAGACTTTGAACGAGTTTCAATCAGAACGCACATGAAGAATTTGTGAATAGATTGGGTTAAGTGTAGCATAGAGGGGGAAGGGTCCGATCACATTCACTTAGCAGAAATCACAACTTGAAGAAATACCAATAAGTGAATGCTGTAGAGGACATAAACTCACATATATATATATATATATATATATATATATATATATATATGTATATATATATATATATATATAGCCAATGAAGAAAAATGACGGAAATAGTGAAGATTTTGCAAAGTTGAAGAATTTGAAAGACTGAAGAATTTCAAAAATGAGGAAAAACTCAAATTGAAGATTTTCAACTTTTGTGGTGGCGTGATCCACTGTATAAGAATGATGATTTCAGACACCGCGTAAAATTGTCGTAGGGTTCTGAGAATCAAATTCTTCATTAATTTCTTCACACTTAGAGTGTTATTCTTCATTGATTGAAGAAAAATGTTTCTTCATGTGTTGCACATCTAAGTCATCAATTTTGCATAAGTGTTAGGATGTGTGTCCTTTTCAAAGAACATTTGAAGATTCTAAGATATTTAGCTCACACCGCAACTTGCTAAATCTCTTCTCGTCCAAGGGCTTAGTGAAGATATCAGCTAGCTGTTCTTCAGTCTTCACATGCTCGATGGAGATGTCGCCCTTCAACACATGATCATGAAGAAAATGATGACGAATCTGGATGTGCTTTGTCTTCGAGTGCTGAACTGGGTTGTGAGCAATCTTGATGGCACTCTCATTGTCGCAGAGGAGAGGCACATTCTTAACGTTGACGCCATAGTCCTTGAGGGTTTGCTTCATCCAAAGAAGTTGAGCACAGCATGAGCCAGCAGCAATGTATTCAGCTTCAGCAGTAGACAGTGATACGCAGTTCTGTTTCTTCGAGGACCAACAGACCAAAGATCGTCCGAGGAAATGACAAGTGCCAGATGTTGACTTGCGGTCCACACGATCACCAGCATAGTCAGAGTCAGAATATCCAATGAGATCAAAAGCAGAGCCCTTGGGGTACCATAATCCTAGTGTTGGTGTGTGAGCTAGATATCGAAGAATATGTTTTCACAGCCTTATGGTGTGATTCCTTCGGTGCAGCTTGAAATCGGGCACACATGCAAACACTAAGCATTATATTTGGCCTAGATGCACATAAGTACAATAAGGAACCAATCATGGAGCGGTATACCTTGTGACCGAAGTCAATACCATTTTCATCAGTGCATAGATGGCCATTTGTGGGCATAGGAATTTTGACGCCTTTGCAATCTTGCATGCCAAATTTCCTCAGTACATCTTTGAGGTATTTCTCCTGAGATATGAATATGCCATTTCGCTGCTGACGAACTTGAAGACCTAAGAAGAATTTCAACTCTCCCATCATAGACATTTGATATTCTTCACTCATCATATAGGCAAATTCATCACTATAATGTTGGTTAGTACAGCCAAAGATAATATCATCAACATATATTTGGCACACAAACAGTTCACCATCATATGATTTAGTAAAAAGAGTAGGGTCGAGTGAACCGGGTGTGAAGCCATTCTTCACGAAGAATTCCTTCAATGTATCATACCACGCCCGAGGGGCTTGCTTGAGGCCATAGAGAGCCTTATTGAGTCTGAAGACTTTGTCAGGATTCTTGGGATTTTCAAAACCTGGGGGTTGAGCAACATATACTTCTTCCTCAAGCTTACCATTGAGGAATGCAATTTTCACATCCATTTGATATAAGATGATATCATGATGGTTAGCGTAAGCAAGTAATATGCGAATAGCCTCAAGTCTAGAAACAGGTGCAAAAGTTTCATCAAAATCAATTCCTTCAACCTGCGTGTAGCCTTGAGCTACTAGTCGTGCCTTATTCCTCACCACAAGGCCATTTTCATCTTTCTTGTTGCGGTAGATCCATTTTGTGCCAATGTTATTATGCTTGCGAGGATCTGGGCGATTGACCAATTCCCAGACATTGTTCATCTTGAACTGATGTAGTTCTTCTTGCATAGCCTGAATCCACTGCGGCTCCAGAAATGCTTCATCTACCTTAGTGGGCTCTGTGATAGAGACAAAAGCATAGTGCCCACAAAAGTTAGATAAATGTGATGCTTTTGAGCGTGTGAGAGGACCTGGTGCACTAATGTCATCGATGATCTTCTCCACTTGCACTTCTTTTGCAACGCGTGGATGAGTTGGTTGTCGCTGAGGATTTTGATCAGCATTTTCTTCAGCACCATTTTCCTCATCTTGTTCTTCAGGTGCATCAGCTCGACGTTCTTCATGAACAGGAATGAATTCTTCAGCAGATTCTTCAGTAGGAATGACATCCTCAGTTGCCTTGAGCTTGATAGCATCTTCAGGTGCTGGTTCATCTAACACAGAAGGTAGGTGCTCTCTTTGCGAGCCATTAGTTTCATCGAACCGCACATCTACATTGTCAACAATCTTGTGAAGAACAATGTTGAAGACTCTGTAGGTGTGCGAGTCCTTTCCGTAATCAAGCATAAAACCTTCATGTGCTTTTGGTGCAAATTTAGAGTTGTGGTGAGGATCTCTAGACCAACATTTAGCACCGAAGACTTTGAAATAACTCGCATTGGGTTTCTTGTCAGTGAGGAGTTCATAGGCAGTCTTCTTGAAGAATTTGTGAAGATATACTCTGTTGATGATGTGGCAAGCAGTATCAATTGCATCAATCCAAAAACGCTGAGGCGTTTTGTATTCATCAAGCATAGTGCGAGCCATCTCAACAAGAGTTCTGTTCTTGCGCTCCATGACGCCATTCTGCTGAGGAGTATAGGGAGCAGATAACTCATGAGTAATACCAAGTTCATCAAGATATGCATCAAGACCGGAATTCTTGAACTCAGTTCCATTGTCACTTCTGATATGCTTGATCTTCACACCAAAGTTGGTTGAAGCCCTCGAGGAAAATCGTTTGAAGACTTCCTGCACTTCATGTTTGTAAGTAACAATGTGTACCCATGTATAACGAGAATAATCATCAACAATGACAAAACCATATAGAGATGCATCATTAGTGACTGCTAAGTAATGATTAGGTCCGAAGAGGTCCATGTGAAGCAATTCAAATGGACGGGTAGTGGTCATGATAGTCTTCGCTGGATGCTTGGCCTTGGTCATTTTTCCGGCTTCACATGCTCCGCATAAGTGATCCTTGAGGAATTTGACATTCTCAATGCCAATGACATGCTTCTTCTTCGCAAGCGTGTTCAAATTCCTCATGCCTGCATGACCAAGTCATCGATGCCATAGCTAGCCTTCTGAAGCTTTTGCAAGTAGACATACGGCTGGTTGTGGTCCTGTAGAGAAATCAACAATATACAGATCTCCTCTCCTAAAGCCTTCGAAGACTTTGGAATTGTCAGCTTCCATAATCACAACACAGCGATATTTGCCAAAGACAACAACCATATCAAGATCACAAAGCATTGAGACTGACATGAGATTGTATCCTAAGGACTCAACAAGCATGACTTTGTCCATGTGCTTATCCTTAGAGATAGCAACCTTACCAAGACCCAATACCTGACTTTTGCCTTTGTCAGCAAAGATGATATGCTTCAGAGGTGACGGTGATAAGGGAGCATCCATCAATAGATTCTTGTCACTAGTCATGTAATTTGTACATCCACTATCGAGGACCCATTCAGTGGTTTTGGGTTGATCATCCTGCAGATGAATTAGTATAACTTACAATCTCATATGCTTCATCAGTGAAGAATATGATATCAAGTTCATCAGATGTATTTCATCAAGCAGTAAACAGATATAGCAGTATGAGGACGTGTGAAATGAAAGTTCATTTCATCATGATTTGCCTGCGTCCTTTCAGGCAATTTTGTCAGGTCCCCAGCAAATTCTTCAGACATTAATGCACGTCTGGAGACCTGACCCTGCAGAAGAGATTAGTTCTTTTTCTTCACCACCCACATCTGGAGGGGTGGCAAAGAGTTCATCATTCTGCGAGCACCATATGAGAAAAGTGGCAAAGATGCCAAACCATTTCGCTTCACATAAGAGGGGTTAGGGTAGGCATATCAATAAGCAGAGTAATTCCTTGAGGAATTATGAACATAATGGTTTGAAGAATAATGCACATATTCATATCCCTTAGCTCTACCCTGCGAGACAGAGTTGTTAGCACGATGATAATCATATGAGGACTTTGATCCAGTTGAGGAATTTGATCCATGTGAAGAATTTGGTCCATATGAGGACTTGGATCCATATGAAGAATTTGGTCCATATGAAGAATTTGATCTGGGGTTCCTGTTCTTCACAGGTGGTGTCATGAGGACATTCACCTGAAGACTTTCAACACAACTTTTGGGAACCCAGATTTTCTTCACAGGGGAACCGTTCCTACAGTTAGTGCCAACATATCTAGCAAATACTTCACCATTCTGATTTTTAAACAGTTTATAGTTGGAGTCAAAGGACTCATCAGAAGAGTGAGGAGATTCGCATGTAAAGCCAGATAAATTAGATGGATCAACTGGAGGTCCCTTTGCAGCAACGCATGAGGTTTTGGGTACTGCTCAGGCTTCCAATATGTTCCATCAGCATTGAGTTTCCTCTCAAAGGCAATACCCTCTTTCCTAGGGTTTCTGTTGAGGATCTGCTTTTTGAGCACATCACAAAGTGTCTGATGTCCTTTGAGGCTTTTGTACATGCCTGTCATGTACAGTTCCTTCAGCCCTGCATTGTCAGTGATGCTAGCAATGTCCTCAGATGAGGAATTAGTGATAGCAGAGGCAGATGAAGGATTTGTAATAGTTGAAGCATTTGAACATTCAGGTGAAGAATTAGCAGATTCACGTTCAATGCACTTTAAGCATGGGGGAACAAATTCTTCCTGAGAAGCGCTGATTTGTTGAGCTAGTAATGAATCACGCTCCTTCTGAAGATCTTCATAACACACTCTTAGCTTTTCAAGACCTTCCTTTCTTTGAAGAGATTCAAGAGAAAGCTTCTCGTGATCTTGCTTTTCTTGAAGAAATTCATAAGAAAGTTTCTCATGATCAGACAAGAGAGCGTTATGATGACCTTGAAGGTTATCAAACCTAGACTGAAGTCTCTGAAGATTTTCAGTCAAGGCTTTAGTGCGATCCATTTCTTCACCCAACATATCGTCACTTTTATCTAGCATGTTTTGAACCTTTTCAAGAGCCCGTTGTTGTTTCACAGCAATCTTAGCAAGTTTAGAGTAGCTGGGCTTGAGATCCTCATCAGATTCATTTTCACTAGATTCAGAGGAGTTGTATTTGAGTACCTTAGCACCTTTCGCCATGAAGCAATAGGTGGGAGCGTAGCCATCATTATCTTCATCCGGCTTGTCGGTGGAGTCAGTTTCTTCAGTGTTGAAGATGGACTTGCTGACGAAGGCAGTAGCAACGGCCAGACTCGCCACACCAGACTCAGATTCTTCAGACGCCTCCTCTTCATCATTTTCCTCAGATTCAGCTTCAGAGTCCATTTCCTTGCCAATGAATGCCCGATCCTTCTTGGAGCTGCTCTTCTTGTGAGATGAAGACTTCGAGGATTTTGATGATGAAGATTTTGACGATTTCTTCTTCTTCTTCGCATCATCAGAACTGTAATCCTTGTATTTCTTCTTCTTCATTTCCTTTTCCCACTGAGGACAATCTTGAATATAGTGACTAGGCTTCTTGCATTTGTGGCAAAGCCTTCTCTTATAGTCACTGGATGAGGAATCATTGCCTCTTGAGGATTTTCCAAAGCGACCACGTCTTGTGAACTTCTGGAATTTCTTCACAAGCAGTGCTAGATCCTGGCTCAGTTCTTCAGGATCACCAAGGCTACTACCAGAATCTTCATATTCAGAGTCAGACACAGCCTTGGCCTTCAGGGCACGTGGTTTGCCATAGTTTGAACCATAGAGATCTCTCTTTTCAGCAAGCTGGAACTCGTGAGTGTTTAGCCTTTCGAGGATATCAGCAGGATCAAGCGACTTGTAGTCAGCACGTTCTTGTATCATCAGTCCCAGAGTATCAAATGAGGAATCAAGCGATCTCAACAGTTTCTTCACAACTTCATGATCAGTGATGTCAGTGGCACCGAGGGCTTGAAGCTCGTTTGAGATGTCAGTGAGGCGATCAAAGGTTTGTTGGACATTTTCATTGTCGAGTCTTTTGAAGCGGTTGAAGAGATTCCGAAGAACATTGACTCGAGAGTCACGCTGAGTTGAAACTCCTTCATTTACTTTGGATAGCCTATCCCAGGTAAGCTTAGCAGTTTCCAAAGCACTCACTCTTCCATACTGTCCTTTCCTCAGATGGCCACATATGATATTCTTCGCTTGAGAATCGAGTTGTTTGAATCTCTTCACATCGGTAGCGTTTAGTGTGGGAGTGACAGAGGCGACACCATTTTCCAAAACATACCAGAGATCGTTATCAATTGCCTCAAGATGCATTCGCATCTTGTTCTTCCAGTAGGGGTAGTCCGTTCCATCAAAGGTAGGACACCCAGCCGAGACCTTGATCATACCTGCGGTCGACATAACTAAAACTCCAGGCGGTTAAACCAAAATCACACAGAACAAGGGAGTACCTTGCTCTGATACCAATTGAAAGTGCGTTATATCGACTAGAGGGGGGTGAATAGGCGATTTTAATGAATTCTTCACTAAGGAATTTGCTGGTGAGGAAATTCCTTAGCGAAGTACTACTTGCAGCGGAATAAGTACTAAGAAGTAAACATAACAGGATACAAACATAGTCATC
Source organism: Triticum timopheevii (assembly GCA_963921465.1). NCBI lineage: Eukaryota > Viridiplantae > Streptophyta > Magnoliopsida > Poales > Poaceae > Triticum > Triticum timopheevii. The sequence goes on from OY997272.1 coordinate 119,321,441, forward strand.
ATGATGAAATGAAGACTAGCACAGAGTACAGAAAGAGTAAACACAGGATAACAAGATGAAGACGGACAGACTGAAGAAATTGGACTGAGGAATTTGTGAAAGTCTTCAGTCAAAGTCTTCAAGCACAGATATGAACAACATACAACACAGTAATGAGGAAATGAAAGAGTTGAGGAAATAGAACCAGTTAGTTGGTGAAGACAATGATTTGGTAAACCAGTTCCAACTGCTGTCTCAGTTGTACATCTAGTTGGAGCAGCTGAGTATTTAAACTCGAGGACACGCAGTCCCGGACACCTAGTCTCTGAGCAGCAACTCAGGACACCCAGTCCTCATCGTATTCTCCTTGAACTAAGACCACGCAGGCCTCGTCCAATCACTCGTGGTAAGTCTTCAGGTGACTTCCAAACCTTCACAGACTTGGTCACTCGGTGATCCACAATTCCTCTTGGATGCTCTAGACCTTGACGCCTAACCGTCTGGAAGAAGCACAGTCTTCAAAGGTAAGAAGCGTCGGATCCACGCAGGATCAATTTCTTCAGTGATGCTCAATCACTTTGGGTTTTTGGGGCTTTGGTTTGGGATTTTCCTCACTTGATGATTTTCGCTCAAAGTCCTCGGAGGATGGGTTGCTCTCAGATGACAAGTGTCAAGTTCTCTCGGAGCATCCAACCAGCTAGTGGTTGTAGGGGGCGGCTATTTATAGCCTAGGGAGCAGCCCGACATGATAAGACATAAATGCCCTTCAATGATATGACCGTTAGGTGGATAAGATATTTTGGACAGCCGGCGCGCAGCACAGCAACGGTCGGAAATTTGACTCTCAAATTCCTCAGGGCTATCATGTTCCCCACTGTGTAGGCAATTCGCACTGGCGAATTCCTAACTCCTCGGTCAGAGCAAAGTCCTCAGTGACCAGAAGAACTACGTCTCTGTCACTGAAGAAATTGACTGAACTGTATGAGATTTCCAATGGCTTCACTTGAAGGGATTGGTAGGTGTAGGATTTTGAGTTGAGCATCACATGGAAATTTTTCCTTAGTATTTCCTCGACCCCCTTTAACAGTACGGTGTTTCCTATGACTCAAGAAAGAGAAAATGGAACTATGAAAACAAAAGCCTTCACGCTCCATATTCCTCGAATGAATACCAAGTCTTCAAGGTCACACCAATTTCTTCACTTTCAAAGTCTTCAGAAAGTCTTCAGAATATCAAAGTCTTCAGTCGAAGAACTTCATTTTCAGGGGTCGACTTTCTCTGTAAATATCAAACTCCTCATAGACTTATAGACTTCTGTACACTCACAAACGCATCAGTCACTTAACCTATAAGTCTTCAATACACCAAAATCACTAAGGGGCACTAGATGCACTTACATTCTTCACCAAAAGGAACAAGGTCCTTTGATGGCAGTGGAAATCGGAACAGCATCAATTGGATTTTCAAGTAAGCTGGTCATAGGCTTCATTTTCTTCGGAGCTGAAGAATCTGAAGCAGATGATGCTTTCCTTTTCTTCACTGCAGCTCTCTCTGCAGCTTTGGTCTTCCTCACATCTGATGCAGATGGAAGGGTAGGAGTTGGTGTAGGCGCAGGAGGAGCTGAGGAATCTGTTTGAATTTCCTCAGGCGTAACTGATGCAGTTGCCCTGACTTCTTCATTTTCTTCAGGCGCACCACTAGTGGATGCCCTGGCAATGTCTTTAGCGGCTGGAATGGAGTCATCATCCCTAGAACTAGCATTTTCATCAGCAGCCTGAAAGTCATCAGCGGTGCTGGCATGTTCTTCAGTTTGCTGAGTAGAGGCTTCAGCTTGAGGAATTTCTTGTTGCGATGGGGCTGCAACATTGGTGAACTTCTCTGTCAGTTTAACGAACCTGACTTTGGCTCCTTGCCAATCAGCATAATAAGCATTGAAATCATCACTGAGGGCTTTGATTTCAGACTGGATCTTGAGGAGTTCATCAGTTGTCATTTTGACAATGTTTTTCCTCGGGAACTTCTCTTTCCTGAACTGAGCCTTCTTGATTTGTCTAGCCTTCTCAAATTTCCATTTCTCTTCAGTGATGAAATGGGTCAGCATGTGACTTTGGCCAGGAGTCAAATGAAAATCAGGCATAGGAGTGTTTGGGTCCTTGTGCCAGAGATCAATGTAGTCGACGATCGCCTTTGGATCCAAAAGCAGTGGCACATTTGTGCCTTTGGCTCTAGCGGCCCTTTCTTGCCTGTCTCTGATGGTTTCTGCAAGTTCATCATCATCAGCTTCATCGTCAGATGGCACTTGGAAGGCAACTTGTTTCTTCTTCAGATTTGGCCGAGGACCTCGACCAGCCGTTGCCTTTGTCTTCAGCAGAGTGGGGCCTGATGAAGAGTTTGGTGCAGCTGAGGAACTGGCTGAGACACTAGAGGCAATAGAGATGCCTGCAGTCCTTTGGCACGTGGCCAGATGTACAGGTGTTGAGGACTTTGCCGGAGCAACTGAGGACTTTGGGGGAGGAGCTGAGGACTTTGGAGGAGATGGAGCAGCATGAGGAACTGGCCGTGAGGGCTTTGAAGAATCTGGCCGTGAGGGCTTTGAAGATTCTGGCCGTGAGGGCATTGCTGAGGAACTTGGCCGTGAGGGCACAGTTGGTGAAGCACTTGGCTTGTGAGCGGGCTTCTTTGCCATTGATTTTCTAGGCCTGACAGAGGCCTCAGTGGCAGCAGTAGTAGCAGAGTCTTTGTTGAGTTTCCTCACTGCTTCGTTGGCTTGTCTTGCCAACTTGGCTTGGCGTTTGGCCCATTCTTTAGGGAAATCCTCACCACGCTTGATGCTGGTGGGGTCAGCTTCTTGGCCAGGTGCCAATGGAGCTCTTGGGCATGGAGGATTTAGTGCGAATTTCTTCATATACTTTGGAGGTACATATCTGTACTCCCTCCATTCTCTTTCCCATCTCCTTTAAATCCTCTGTATGTGCACCTTGCGCTGATTTTTGTTCTCCTTTCCAAACTTAGCCTCATCAGGTGTGCAATAGTCAGCATAGATGTCCTCGGGTATTTCAAACGCAGTCATGACCTCAGGCCTCTTTCCTCCTTTCTGTCGTTTCTTACCGTCTGCCATATTCTTCAGTTGAGGAATTTGAACAGTCGAATTCTCTGAAGAAGTATGCAACTTTTCTTCGAGGAACGCTGCAAATGAGTTAAGTTGATGAGAACCTAGTGATTCAGCAGCGGACATGAGTACCTGTGAACAGAGTATAGTTGCAAGGAATTTGAAGAGGTCATATGCGTTCTCAGAAGGTTTTCAAAAAGAAGAAGTTTGAGGAATTTGACCAGATGAGTCTTGAAGAATTTCACTAAGCGTTCTTTGTCTTAGGTTCCAGAGTTGTATAGATTGAAGATCCACACAATTGAGGAATCTTGAAGATAAATGATGCTTAGAGAAGCGAATCAAGAGCAGATGACTAGTGAGGTGTTTTGTGTGTGTGAGGATTTGAAGAATAAAACACCTTTGAAGATATTGTTGAGAAAATTTGAATCAAAGAGGGCAGTAAAAGTAACTTTTAATTACCCTGATGAAGAAAACGACGAATTGAGAAGTGTAGATTTGAAGCTCGTCAGTTCCGATCTTCCACGCCCTAACTTGGCGGAGGAAGATAGCTACGGCGACGGCGGAGTGAAGATTTCCGCGGACGGCACGAGTACGACGGCGACGAGGTCGAGGCAGTGAAGCTCTTCCTCACCGGCGACGATGGAGTAGCGGCGACGCTAGGGTTTGAGAAGCTCGAGTGAGGAAGAGAGCGGTCGAGCGGAGTAAAGGAAGTGAGGAAGCGGTGAGGGGGGTATTTATAGTCGCAGTGAAAAACTGTTCGCCCGAAGATTTAGGACGAACGTGTCCCTGACCCTTCTCATTCGCTTGACATGTGTCACCCATGAACAGAAAAGTGGAGATCGTGGGTGAATAGATAATTCTATCGTGGGATACAGGACGTTTTGAGCGGCAAAACCGAAAATTTGGATAAGATAAGATTTTTAAGTTTCGTTCGCAATTTCTTCAGCTGACAAGGACACAGTGAAGATTTTGAACGAGTTTCAAATAGAACGCACATGAAGAACTTGTGAATAGATTGGTTTGAGTATAGCATAGAGGGGAAAGTGTCCGATCACATTCACTTAGCAGAAAATGCAACTTGAAGAAATAGCCATAAGTGAATGATGTATAGGACATAAACTCATATATATATAGCCAATGAAGAAAAATGACGGAAACAGTGAAGATTTTGCAAAGTTGAAGAATTTAAAAAAAACTGAAGAATTTCAAAACTGAGGAATTTCAAAAACTAGAAGAACGCCCATGCGTTGCAACGGGGCCACATTAACTTTAAGAGTTAAATATTACGACATTGGCGACCTTTTTTTACCATCGAATCCTCACACACACAGACACACACTCTCCCTCCCTCTTCCTCATTCTCTATCCCCCTCTCCCTCTCTCTCTAACACACACACATATCCATCTTATTGGGTACGGGACCATAATCCATCTATTTCACACATACACGCTAGTGCATAACAATATGGATTATGTGTATTATATTTGCCACCAGAACTGAGGGAATTAATTTCATGTAAATCGACCAGCCACAGCTCCAAGAATACGCGGACAAGGTGGCTTGGGTCGGCGTCGGCGCCGTCCAGCGCGGGCCACGGGCCCGCTTCCAAGTGCACGTGCAATGCACGTCTTCACAAATATTATAACCAGATGTGAGAAATCACATGCATAGAAAAGACATTCTGATAGCAATCCAAATACCATACTCAATTGAATACCTAACCTGGACAATACTCTTATTTCTATGCGCCAGAAAAAATGGAATAGCAAAGCTAAGTATGCCTACATACGCTTAGATTATATATAAGAATCTTGGATGAACAATTGCAACAAAGCACTAAGCAGCGATAAAATTTAAATAAAAAATCCATTAACTATGCAGGCAGCAGGCTTGTTACAACATAGAGAGATAGGAAAATGTCACCTCTAGTAATGTAGCGCAAACGAGTGGAACGAAGCATGAATGAGCGGTTGTATGTTCTTCTCCATGTACATGGATCAGCAGTAGAGGCCAAGTATATAAGTACTTGACCGAACTTCACTCTTCGTGTACGGAGAGCCATGTCACCTTCTCACCGCTGCAGCATGGGAGGACGGCTAGTTCACGTGACCCTCCAGCTGGGGGATCCATGGTGGCCGACCGTCGAGCTCGAGGCAGAGAAGTTGAGGGCAGTAGTGGCAAGATCCATGCCTGCCAATCGGGCGAAGAGGAGGTCGTCGGGGAGGGACACATCGGCAAGATCCGGTCACCACGCGACCTGAAGAGCAACAGTGATCTCCACAAGTTGTAGGCCGACAGCGTGCTCCATCCCCTGTGATGGGGTGACCATGGCGGTGGCCACAGCTCCTCATGCTCGCCTCGATCTCGGTGACACACCCTGAGTGTAGGAGGCAGCAACGACCTTGACGAAATCATGGCCTCCATCCCGGAACGCAATCATGTCGCTCTAAATAAATGGATTCAATCATGTGACTCTAATTACTTCGGATTGTTATGTGTACACTAAGCGGGGTGCAGTTAGGAAAGAAAATGTTTTCTAATTAAAGTGATTGAGTGATTTAAGGTAAGGTTAATTAATTTAGATTTGATTTTTAGTGATTGTTAGTAAAGTATGATGCGTCTTTAAAATCTTTTATTTGTTTCCTTAAAATCTATTATTTGTTTTCTAAAGAAATTTGCAATAATGGAAGGTATCGGTTGATTTGGATAAGTTAGTAAATTTAGATCCGTGATTGCGTGCATGTTTGGAAAGTGCTGATTTGCAAGGAAAGAGCTGAGGGGTAAATAAACCGGTGAATAAGAAACCAGCATCGAAAAAAATCTACGACGGTTAACCTACGAAAAAAAACCCGGACGAAAGTGGTGGGACGAAAAAAAACCTGGAAGCGAGACTACCAACTGCTCCATTAGGAGTACAGATAAAGATTTTCAACTTTGGTGGTGGCGTGACCCACCATATAAGAATGATGATTTCAGACACCGCGTACAATTGTCGTAGGGTTCTGAGAATCAAATTCTTCATTAATTTCTTCACACTTAGAGTGTTATTCTTCATTGATTGAAGAAAAACGTTTCTTCATGTGTTGCACATCTAAGTCATCAATTTTGCATAAATGTTAGGATGAGTGTCCTTTTTCAAAGAACATTCGAAGAATCTGAGATATTTAGCGCACACCGCAACTTGCTAAATCTCTTCTCATCCAAGGGCTTTGCGAAGATATCGGCTAGCTGTTCTTCAGTCTTCACATGATCAATAAAGATGTCGCCCTTCAACACATGATCGCAAAGAAAATGATGACGATTCTGAATGTCTTTGTCTTCGAGTGCTGAACTGGGTTGTGAGCAATCTTGATGGCACTCTCATTGTCACAGTAGAGAGGCACATTCTTCACGTTGATGTCGTAGTCCTTGAGAGTTTGCTTCATCCACAGCAATTGAGCACAGCAAGAACCAGCAGCAATGTACTCAGCTTCCGCAGTAGACAGTGATATGCAGTTCTGTATCTTCGAGGACCAACAGACCAAAGATCGTCCGAGGAAATGACAAGTACCAGATGTTGACTCGCGGTCAACACGATCACCAGCATAGTCAGAGTCAGAATATCCAATGAGATCAAAAGTAGAGCCCTTGGGGTACCATAGTCCTAGTGTTGGTGAGTGAGCTAGATATCGAAGAATATGCTTCACAGCCTTATGGTGTGATTCCTTCGGTGTAGCTTGAAATCGGTCACACACGCAAACACTAAGCATTATATCTGGCCTAGATGCACATAAGTACAATAAAGAACCAATCATGGAGCGGTATACCTTGTGATCGAAGTCAATACCATTTTCATCAGTGCATAGATGACCATTTGTGGGCATAGGAATTTTGACTCCTTTGCAATCTTGCATGCCGAATTTCCTCAGAACATCCTTGAGGTATTTCTCCTAAGATATGAATATGCCATTGTGTTGTTGACGAATTTGAAGACCTAAGAAGAATTTCAACTCTCCCATAATAGACATTTGACATTCTTCACTCATCATATAGGCAAATTCATCACTATAACGTTGGTCAGTACAGCCAAAGATAATATCATCAACGTATATTTGGCACACAAACAGTTCACCATCATAAGATTTAGTAAAGAGAGTAGGGTCGAGTGAACCGGGTGTGAAGCCATTCTTCACGAAGAATTCCTTCAAAGTATCATACCACGCCCGAGGGGCCTGCTTGAGGCCATAGAGGGCCTTATTGAGTCTGAAGACTTTGTCAGGATTCTTTGGATTTTCAAAACCTGGGGGTTGAGCAACATATACTTCTTCCTCAAGCTTACCATTGAGGAATGCACTTTTCACATCCATTTGATATAAAGTGATATTATGATGGTTAGCATAAGCAAGTAATATGCGAATAGCCTCAAGTCTAGCAACAGGTGCAAAAGTTTCATCAAAATCAATTCCTTCAACCTGTGTGTAGCCTTGAGCTACAAGTTGTGCCTTATTCCTCACCACAAGGCCATTTTCATCTTGCTTGTTGCGGTAGATCCACTTTGTGCCAATGATATTATGCTTGCGAGGATCTGGACGTTTGACTAGTTCCCAGACATTGTTGAGCTCGAACTGATGTAATTCTTCTTGCATGGCCTGAATCCACTCAGGCTCTAGAAATGCTTCATCTACCTTAGTGGGCTCTGTGATGGAGACAAAAGCATAGTGCCCACAAAAGTTAGATAAATGTGAAGGTTTTGAGCGGGTGAGAGGACCTGGTGCTTCAATGTCATCGATGATCTTTTCAACTTGCACTTCTTTTGCAATGCGAGGATGAGCTGGTTGTCGTCGAGGAACTTGATCAGCATTTTCTTCAGCACCATTTTCTTCAGCATTTTCCTCAGGTGCATTAGCTCGACGATCTTCGCGTTCTGGAATGAATTCTTCAGTAGATTTTTCGGTAGGAATGACATCCTTAGTAGCCTTGAACTTGATAGAATCCTCAGGTGCTAGTTCATCTATCACAGAAGGTAGGTGCTCTCTTTGTGAGCCATTAGTTTCATCGAACCACACATCTACAGTTTCAACAACCTTGTGAAGAGCGTTGTTGAAGACTCTATATGTGTGTGAGTCCTTTCCGTAACCAAGCATAAGGCCTTCATGTGCTTTCGGTGCGAATTTAGCATTGTGATGAGGATCCCTAATCCAACATTTAGCACCGAAGACTTTGAAATAACTCACATTGGGTTTCTTGTCAGTGAGGAGTTCATAGGCAGTCTTCTTGACGAATTTGTGAAGATATACTCTATTGACGATGTGGCACGCGGTATCTATTGCATCAATCCAAAAACGACGAGGCGTTTTGTATTCATCAAGCATAGTGTGAGCCATCTCAACAAGAGTTCTGTTCTTGCGCTCCACGATGCCATTTTGCTGAGGAGTATAAGGAGCAGATAACTCATGAGTAAAACCAAGTTCATCAAGATAGTCATTAAGACCAGAATTCTTGAACTCAGTTCCATTGTCACTCCTGATGTGCTTTATCTTCACACCAAAGTTTGTTGAAGCTCTCGAGGAAAATCGTTTGAAGACTTCCTGCACTTCATGTTTGTAAGTGACAATGTGTACCCATGTGTAACGAGAGTAATCATCAATAATAACGAAACCATATAGAGATGCATCATTAGTGACTACTGAGTAATGATTAGGACCAAAGAGGTCCATGTGAAGAAATTCGAATGGACGAGTAGTGGTCATGATAGTCTTCACTGGATGCTTGGCCTTGGTCATTTTTCCAGCTTCACAAGCACCACACAAGTGATCCTTGAGGAATTTGACATTCTCAATGCCAATGACATGCTTCTTCTTTGCAAGCGTGTGCAAATTCCTCATGCCTGCGTGACCAAGTTGTCGATGCCATAGCAAGCCTTCTGAAGCTTTTGCCAGTAAGCACACGGCTGGTTGTGGTCCTATAGAGAAATCAACAATATACAGATCTCCTCTCCTAAAGCCTTCGAAGACTTTGGAATGGTCAGCTTCCATGATCACACCACAACGATATCTTCCAAAGACAACAACCATATCGAGATCACAAAGCATTGAGACAGACATGAGGTTGTATCCTAAGGACTCGACAAGCATGACTTTGTCCATGTGTCGATCCTTTGAGATCGCAACCTTACCTAGACCCAATACCTGACTTTTGCCTTTTTCAACGAAGATGATATGCTTCAGATGTGACGGTGTTAAGGGAGCATCCATCAATAGGTTCTTGTCACCAGTCATGTGATTTGTACATCCACTATCGAGGAGCCACTCGTTTCCTTTGGGCTGATCATCCTGCAGATGAATTAGTGCATCTTACGAACTCATATACTTCATTAGTGAAGAATATGACGTCAATTTCATCAGTTCAATTTCATCAAGCAATAGCACAGATAAGCAGTGTGAGGACGTGTGAAATGAAATTTCATTTTATCATGATTCGCCTGCGTCCTTTCAGGCAGTTTTTGAGGCCCCCAGTAAATTCTTCAGACGTTAAAGCACGTCTGGAGACCTGACCCTGCGGAAGAAGTTAGTTCTTTTTCTTCACCACCCACATCTGAAGGGGTGGCAAAGAATTCATCACTCTGCGAGCACCATATGAGAAAGGTGGCATAGAAGCTAGCCCACTTCGCTTCACATAAGAGGGGTTAGGGTAAGCATATGAATAAGCAGAGAAATTCTTCGAGGACTTATGAACATAATGATTTGAATAATAATGCGCATATTCATAGCCCTTTGCTCTACCCTGCGAAACAGAAGGGTTAGCACGATGATGTTCATATGAGGACTTTAATCCATTTGTGGAATTTGATCTACGTGAGGAATTTTGTCCGTATGAGGACTTGGATCCATATGAAGTATTTGGTCCATATGATGAGTTTGATCTAGGGTTCCTATTCTTCACTGGTGGTGTCATGAGGACATTCACCTGAAGATTTTCAATATAACTTTTGGGAACCCAGATTTTCTTCATAGGGGAACCGTTCCTGCAGTTAGTGCCAACATATCTAGCAAATACTTCACCATTCTTATTTTTGAACAGTTTATAGTTGGAGTCAAATGACTCATCAGAAGAATGAGGAGATTCACATGTAAAGCCAGATAAGTTAGATGGATCAACTGGAGGTCCCTTTGCAGCAACCCATGAGGTTTTGGGGCACTGCTCAGGCTTCCAATATGTTCCATCAGCATTGAGTTTCCTCTCAAAGGCAATACCCTCTTTCCTAGGGTTTCTGTTGAGGATCTACTTTTCAAGCACATCACAAAGAGTCTGATGCCCTTTGAGGCTCTTGTACATGCCTGTCATATACAATAACTTCAGCCCTGCATCGTCAGTGATACTAGCAATGTCCTCAGATGAGGAATTAGTGATAGCAGAGGCAGGTGAAGAATTTGTAACATTTGAAGCATTTGAACATTCAGGTGAAGAATTAGCAGATTCACGTTCAATGCACTTTAAGCATGGAGGATCAAATTCTTCCTGAGTAGCGCTGATTTGTTGAGCAAGCAATGAATCGCGCTTGAGGGAGTCTTGGACTAGGGGGTGTCCGGACAGCCGGACTATCATCGTCCGCCGGACTCCAAGACTACGAAGATACAAGATTGAAGACTCCGTCCCGTGTCCGGATGGGACTTTCCTTGGCATGGAAGGCAAGCTTGGCGATATGGATATGTAGATCTCCTACCATTGTAACCGACTCTGTGTAACCCTAGCCTCCTCCGGTGTCTATATAAACCGGAGGGCTTTAGTCCGTAGGACACAACATACATTACAACAATCATACCATAGGCTAGCTTTAGGGTTTAGCCTCCTTGATCTCGTGGTAGATCCACTCTTGTACTACCTATATCATCAATATTAATCAAGCAGGACGTAGGGTTTTACCTCCATCGAGAGGGCCTGAACCTGGGTAAAACATCGTGTCCCTCGTCTCCTGTTACCATCCGCCTAGACGCACAGTTCGGGACCCCCTACCCGAGATCCGCCGGTTTTGACACCGACATTGGTGCTTTCATTGAGAGTTCCTCTGTGTCGTCACCGATAGGCTCGATGGCATCTTCAGTCAACAACGCTGTCCAGGGTGAGACTTTTCTCCCCGGACAGATCTTTGTATTCGGTGGCTTCGCCCTGCGGGCTAATTCCCTTGGCCATCTGGAGCAAATCGAAAGCTACGCCCCTGGCCATCAGGTCAGATTCGGAAGCCTAAACTTCATGGCCGACATCCGCGGGGACTTGATCTTCGACGGGTTCGACCCAAAGCCAAGCGCGCCGCACTGTTGCGATGGGCATGATCTAGCTCTGCCACCGAACAGTGCCTTGGTGGCCGCACAACAATCTGCTATGGCCTTCAGTCCAGAGCCAATCGGCCAGATCGAGGATCGATGGATGGACACCACCTCGGGGGCTTCAACTTCCACGGCGATGGAGCCGAACGCCAATCTTGTCCCTCGTGAAACCCGTGATTCCGAGGTGCCGGACTCCCTGCCGGACTCCGGACCTCCCACGCCCCTGCCAATCGAATCGGACATCACCACCGCGGACATCTTCCAATACTCGCCCATTGGCGACATCCTAAATTCGCTAAAGCATCTCTCGTTATCAGGAGAGTCCTGGCCGGACTATGGCCAGGATGGTTGGGATACGGACGACGAAGAAATTCAGAGCCCACCCACCACCCACTTTGTAGCCATTGTCGACGATCTAACCGACATGATAGACTACGACTCCGAAGACATCGACACTATGGACGACGACGCCGGAGACGAACAGGAACCAGCGCCTACAGGGCACTGGAAGACCACCTCGTCATACGACATATACATGGTGGACACCCCAAAGGACGGGGATGGCGAAGAAACAGCGGAGGCAGATTCTTTAAAGAAACAGCCCAAGCGCCGGTGTCAGTGGCGCCGCTCTAAATCCCGCCACAGCAAGAATGGAGATTCCGGCACAGGAGATAATAATACCCCAGAGAGTGCCGAAGACAATCCCCTCCAGCAAGACTCAGCGCAGGAGGATGCAAAAGCAAGCCCTCACGAGAGGGCGGCAGACGAAGAGGTTGAGGATTATAACTATATGCCTCCCTCTAAAGACGAGGCAAGCCTCAATGACGACGAATTCGTCGTGCCCGCAGATCCCGTCGAACAAGAGCGTTTTAAACGCAGGCTTATCGCCACGGCAAACAGCCTAAGGAAAAAGCAGCAGCAACTTCAAGCTGATCAGGACCTGCTGGCCGATCGATGGACAGAGGTCCTCGCGGCCGAAGAGTATAAACTCGAACGCCCCTCCAAAAGCTACCCAAGACGCAAGTTGCTTCCTCGATTAGAGGAGGAAGCGTACATATCTCCATCACCAGCGCACGATACGGCCGACCGACCACACCGTGGTCGTGACAGAGAGGCATCCAGGCCCCCAATCAAGACCGTACCCCGGCATCGCTCCAAAAGTACGAAGCCAAGGGGGAACGCGCCGGACTTGCGAGATATATTGGAGGACAAAGCAAGGCAATCCAGATCCATCTACGGATCACGTGGGCGCCCCACGACCCATGACGAATACCGTCGCGCCGGATACAATAACCCCAGCCGGGCAGAACACAGCAGACAACGCTCTCTCGAGCTGCATCGTGATATTGCTCAATACAGAGGCGCCGCACACCCGCTATGCTTCACTGACGAAGTAATGGATCATCGAATCCCTGAAGGGTTTAAACCCGTAAACATTGAATCCTACGATGGCACAACAGACCCCGCGGTTTGGATCAAAGATTATCTTCTCCACATCCACATGGCCCGCGGCGATGATCTCCATGCCATCAAGTATCTCCCACTCAAGCTTAAAGGACCAGCTCGGCATTGGCTCAACAGCTTGCCCGCAGAGTCAATTGGGTGTTGGGAAGACCTGGAAGCCGCATTCCTCGACAACTTCCAGGGCATGCATGTGCGGCCACCAGACGCCGATGACCTAAGCCACATAATTCAGCAGCCAGACGAATCGGCCAGACAATTCTGGACACGGTTCTTGACAAAGAAAAACCAAATCGTCGACTGTCCGGATGTAGAGGCCCTTGCAGCCTTCAAACATAACATCCGCGACGAATGGCTAGCCCGGCACCTGGGACAGGAAAAGTCGAAATCCATGGCAGCCCTCACATCATTAATGACCCGCTTTTGCGCAGGAGAGGATAGCTGGCTAGCTCGTAGCAATAACCTCCGTAAAAATTCTGGCAGTCCGGATACTAAGGACAACAATGGCAGGTCACGTCAGAACAAAAACAAACGCCGCATTAACGGCAACGATAAGGAGGATACGGCAGTCAACGCCGGATTCCGAGGCTCTAAACCCGGTCAACGGAAGAAGCCATTCAAAAGAACTGCTCCGGGTCCGTCCAATTTGGACCGAATACTCGACCGCTTATGCCAGATACATGGCACCCCTGAAAAGCCAGCTAATCACAACAATAGAGATTGCTGGGTGTTCAAGCAGGCAGGTAAGTTAATTGCCGAAAACAATGACAAGGGGCTAAACAGCGACGACGAGGAAGAGACCCGACCGCCGAACAATAGTGGACAGAAGGGTTTCCCCCCACAAGTGCGGACGGTGAACATGATTTACGCAACCCATATACCCAAGAGGAAGAGGAAGCGCGCACTAAGGGACGTCTATGCGATGGAGCCAGTCGCCCCGAAATTCAATCCATGGTCCTCGTGTCCGATCACTTTCGATCAAAGAGGCCATCCGACCAGCATACGCCATGGCGGATTCGCCGCATTGGTTTTAGACCCAATCGTCGATGGATTTCACCTCACAAGAGTCCTGATGGACGGCGGTAGTAGCCTGAACCTGCTTTACCAGGATACAGTGTGCAAGATGGGCATAGACCCCTCAAGGATTAAACCTACAAAGACAACCTTTAAAGGTGTCATTCCAGGTGTGGAAGCCAACTGTACAGGCTCAGTCACACTGGAAGTGGTCTTCGGATCCCCGGACAATTTCCGGAACGAGGAGTTAATCTTCGACGTAGTCCCGTTTAGCAGTGGCTATCACGCTCTGCTCGGACGAACCGCGTTTGCGAAATTCAACGCGGTGCCGCATTATGCATACCTCAAGCTCAAGATGCCAGGCCCTCGTGGAGTCATCACGGTCAATGAAAATACGGAACGCTCCCTCCGAACGGAGGAACATACAGCGGCTCTCGCGGCAGAAGTACAGAGCAGCCTTTTAAGGAAATTCTCGAGTCCGGCCGTCAAACGGCCGGATACAGCAAAACGCGCCCGGAGCAACACCAACCAAGACAACCTGGCACGATCAGAGCACGCGTAGCAATGCGGACCTAACCCCCGCCCTCGCATGATTGCAAGAACAACCCTCCGCGTACATCATTACGCTTTGGAGATACCATGGGCGCAGGGGAAGGGGCACGATCACAATGGACCCAGAGTGCGGCTCGACCACACCAGGGGCTCGCAAGTGTGCCCCCCTTCTTTTCTTTTTCACTTTACTTCTTTGTGTACATAGGACTCCATTAAACAGAAGCCCTGTCCGGCGGTGAACCTGCCGAACTCATGATGCAACAGCCAGGGAAGGAAGAAGGCTGCGACGAACACTCAGGTGGTCTCAATTACGAGCATTAAATTCGATTATATACACCAAGCCCGCAGCTCACCCCTGGAGGGGGACATGTTTAATTAGTCCAAATCCCTTGCTTACCGCACTATTTGTATCAGTCCGCACTCATAACAGACTTTCTTTAATAAATAATGTAGCACCTTTCAACGGCAATCGCATTACTTTTTATATATATGTTCATTACATGTCATCTTGCACCCGTATATTTTGGTACGGCCGAATACACCAGGGGCTTATGTTCCCCACATTATGGTGTGATAAGTCCGAACACTTTCACAAGTGCGGCACCCCGAACTTATAGCATTATATGAATCGGCTCCGAATCATGTCTTGGGTCAATAGTTGGGTTTGCCCGGCTCCCATGTTTTGGTGCCTTACGTTCCGTTCTGTCGGCTAAGGTGGCACTAGGAGAACCACTGCGATTGCGCCCCGGTTGAGCCGGGCGAGCGCCTCAGTGGAGAAAGGTAAAACTGACCGGCATGATAAGGCGAGAGACTGGTCGCTATTCGAGAGGTTTTTTTCGGGTCCTTAAAGACTCACACCGCTTCGAGCGAAGTTCCGGACAATGTCCGGCGAAGGCGTTGATAGCGCCCCGGATTTGGTCTTCCGAATACCAGGGGCTTCGCCGAAATTTAAAATTATAGAATTCTATGGCTAAGTGAGAGTGTTCAAGCATTATAAGTCCGGTTGACTTGTTCGTTGTGTTGAGCGCCTCCCTAGATGGACCCAAAAATGGGAACAAGAGTGCTCAAGTTTATCCCGAACACCCCAGCACTCGCGGCTCGGGGGCCGAAGCCAACGACTGGCCATCTCTCAGATTTTATAAACGGCCGCACAGAAGGTAATATTTTAAATTAAATAAGCATTGCTTAATGCGCACATGAACAAAGTTTTCAGCGCACAGGATAACACATGGCGAGTTTACTCAAAGATTACATTTCTGGGGCACTCATCCGCAATATCGCGGGCTCCCTTCAGGACAGTTTTATAAGACATTTCGGGCGTGCGATACTCCTTGCCCGGTGGCGGTGGGTCCGTGAGAAGCTTCTCCGCATCCAACTTGCCCCAATGCACCTTCGTGCGGGCAAGGGCCCGACGAGCACCCTCAATACAGGCGGAGCGCTTGATGACCTCCACCCAGGGGCACGCATCCACCAGCCGCCGCACGAGGCCGAAGTAGCTCCCGGGCATAGCCTGTCCAGGCCACAGCCGGATTATAAGGCCCTTCATGGCCTCCTCAGCTACCTTGTGGAGTTCGACCAGCTGTTTCAGCTGGTCGCTTGGGGGCACCGGATGGCCGGCCTCAGCGTACTGAGACCAGAAGACCTTCTCCGTCGAGCTCCCCTCCTCGCCATGATAGAATGCGGCGGCATCGGACGCACTACGCGGCAGATCTGCAAACGCCCCTGGAGAGCTCCGAATGCGGGTAAGTGTCAGGTAGTTTACATTAACATGCTTGCTTTGCATGAAAAATGCCTTACCCGCCGCTATCTTCTTTACATCTTCAACCTCCTGAAGGGCCTTATGGCCTTCGGCCTTGGCGGACTTGGCACTTTCGAGAGCCGAGGCAAGCTCGGACTCTCGAGTCTTGGAGTCACGCTCCAAACTCTCATGCTTCTCCATGAGAGCCTGGAGCTCTTGCCGTACTTCCGCCACCCGTGCCTCCTGCTTTTCTCGCTCTGCCTGTTCCGCGGCCGCACTGCATTCGACCGCGGACACAGCCTCCTTTAGGGCTGCCACCTTGTTCGTGGCCCCTGCAGTACCCATATTATCCTTGTTAATTTTATTGCAACCAAAATCCTTTTCTGTAAGGTAATTATTCAAAGCGGTGTTACTCACCTTCTTTGTCCTCGAGCTGCTTCTTGGCATGGCCGAGCTCTTGCTTGGACCGCTCGAGGTCCTGCTTCAACACACCGACCTCCGCAGTCAGTGCGGCAGAGGTCAGCAGCACAGCCTGCAAACCCATATTGACATATTATAAGCAACCCTGCGTATATCTTGTTAGATCCTCAGTCCGGCTTTTCTTGCCGAACATCGAACTGAGCATCAGGGGCTACTGTCTATGTGGTATTACATTACATAACTTTAACTTCTTACCTCAAAGCCTATTAGAAGGCTGCTGCAGGCTTCGGTCAGCCCGCTCCTAGCGAGCTGAACCTTCTGAATCACCGCACTCATGAGAGTGCGGTGTTCTTCCTCGATGGAAGCGCCTTTAAGCGCCTCCAACAAGTTGTCCGGCGCCTCCGGTTGGACGGAGGCCGCCGGCGTCACAGTCCTGCCCTTCTTGTGTAGGGGCCGCTTGCCGGACTCTGGAACCACTGCGGGTTCCGACGTAGAGTCCGGCACAAAGTCCGGGAGGCTGCCTGATGGCACCTCCGGAGCCTCCTCCTGATGGGTCCCTCTCTGGGATCCCACCTCGGCGTCCTCGTTGGCGCGGGGGGTTGTGGCAGTCGGAAGTGAATCCACATCCGACGGGGCCAATGACCCGCCAATGAAGCGGGGAGATCATCATCGGCCGGACTATGGACAAAATGCGGCATTAGAAGGACACTACGCAATACAAAAGAAATTGCATATCAAGGATTCGGATACTTATGATCTTGCCGGATGCCTGGCCCTTAAAGGCCACTCCTCCTCGCCAACGATGGTGTTGGCGAAACTGTCCGGGGGAATAGTTCTCCCCCTCTTGGACCCTTCGGCCTCCCTTATGTGGGAAGCCTTCCTCTTCTTCTCTCCCTCCTCCGGGAGAGAGTCTTCTTCCTCCTCCTCGTCTTCGGGGGAGGAGTCCGCCTCGTCGTCAGATGCCTGATGGCGGGAACTCTTTCGAGTCCCCGCGGCCACCTTCTTGGCCTTCTTCTCCGGCACCACGTGCGGTGCCGGAACCAGCAGCCCTGCTAGACGGGCGTTCACTAGGTCCTCTGGCATGGGAGCCGGGCTGATGAGCTGCTCGGCCTTCTCCATCCATTCCTGTCAAAGGAAATGAGAGATTGAAACCCTCTTAGAATCAATTTGATTACCACAAGTGTCCCGTAAAGGGGTTGAATCACTTACCTAGTCAGCCGGATGCTGCGAGCAAAATCCGCGATCTTCCGTCACGGATGCGGGGGCTTCGGCACCCTTAAACAGCACCCTCCAGGCGCCTTCATATGTCGTATCGAAGAGCCCTCTTAGCGCCTGGTGCTGTTCCGGATTGAACTCCCACAGATTGAATGCCCGTTCTTGGCATGGGAGAATCCGGCAGATGAGCATGACTTGGACCACGTCGACGAGCCTGAGCTTATTGCTCACCAGCTTCTGGATGCAGGTTCGGAGTCCTGTCAGCTCCTTCGGATTGCCCCACAGCAAGCCCTTCTCTTTCCAGGAGGTGAGCTACGTGGGGATGCCAGATCTAAACTCGGGGGCCGCCGCCCATGTGGGCTCGCGCGGCTCGGTGATGTAAAACCACCCCGATTACCACCCCTTGACGGAGTCCACGAAGGCCCCTTCGAGCCAAAGGACGTTGGGTAACTTACCCAACATGGCGCCTCCGCATTCCGCTTGCGTGCCCTTCACAACCTTCGGCTTGATGTTGAAGGTCTTGAGCCACAGGCCGAAGTGGGCCCGGATGTAGAGGAAGGCCTCGCACATGACGATAAACGTCGAGATGTTGAGGATGAAGTTCGGCGCCAGATCGTGGAAATCCAGGCCGTAGTAGAACATGAGCCCCCGGACGAATGGGTGGAGTGGAAAGCCCAGTCCACGGAGGAAGCTCTCATGGGGCCCGGGGGTAGGGATGAGCTGCCCCTCGTCGGGCAGCCGATGTGCGATATCGCCGGAGAGGTATCCGGCGCTGCGCAGTTTGGTGATGTGCTCCTCCTTGATGGTGGAAGCCAACCATTTGCCTCCCGCTCCGAACATATTCGGGGAAGGCCGAGGCTAGATGCGCGAGCTTGGGCGTTGGAGCTTGAGTGCGCAGAGATGGATAAGCAAAGGAGGAAGAAGGCATAGGTGAGAAGGTAAATCCTTATCCCTTATGTATAGGCGGACGAAAACTATGCGTCCCCCACCGGCCTGGTAAAACTCGCTTATCTCCCAAGCGCCACCATCAATGGCGCGGCTGGGTTACCCACGTCCGTATTGATGAGAATCCCGGATTAAGGGGAACACGATCTCTGCTTCGACAAGACGTGCCAAGGAAACCGCTTCGCTAAACATGCTGAGGTGGTATAGTAAAAAACGATTCAAACAAAGGCTTGGTAGCAGTGTGATGTCACGTCGCATAATACGTCAGCAGATTGGACTGGTGTACATTTTATTCTCTCTACGGTGGAACGTGGAATTTATTTTGCAGAGCCGGACACTATCCTGGTGTTCATGATCTTCTCTGGATTATTCAAGGGAGGAACCCGCCTTGCAATGCTGAACATTATGCGCGCCAGACTTATCGTCATTGAAGCCTGGTTCAGGGGCTACTGAGGGAGTCCTGGACTAGGGGGTGTCCGGACAGCCGGACTATCATCGTCCGCCGGACTCCAAGACTACGAAGATACAAGATTGAAGACTCCGTCCCGTGTCCGGATGGGACTTTCCTTGGCGTGGAAGGCAAGCTTAGCGATACGGATATGTAGATCTCCTACCATTGTAACCGACTCTGTGTAACCCTAGCCTCCTCCGGTGTCTATATAAACCGGAGGGCTTTAGTCCGTAGGACACAACATACATTACAACAATCATACCATAGGCTAGCTTTAGGGTTTAGCCTCCTGGATCTCGTGGTAGATCCACTCTTGTACTACCCATATCATCAATATTAATCAAGCAGGACGTAGGGTTTTACCTCCATCGAGAGGGCCTGAACCTGGGTAAAACATCGTGTCCCTCGTCTCCTGTTACCATCCGCTTAGACGCACAGTTCGGGACCCCCTACCCGAGATCCGCCGGTTTTGACACCGACAGCGCTCCTTCTGAAGATCTTCATAACTCACTCTTAGCTTCTCAAGATCTTGCTTTCTTTGAATAAATTCATAAGAAAGCTTCTCGTGATCAAATAAGAGAGTTTTATGATGACTTTGAAGGTCGTCAAACTTGGAATGGAGTCCCTGAAGACTTTCAGCCAAGGCTTTTGACTGATCCATTTCTTCACCCAACATATCATCGCTCTTATTTAGCATGTATTGAACCTTTTCCAAGGCACTTTGTTGTTTAGTGGCAAGGGAAGCAAGTTTGACATAGCTAGGTCCAAATTCATCGCTAGATTCATCATCACTAGATTCGGATAGGTAGGATTCGGTTACCTCAGCACCATTTGCCATAAGGCAGGGGGTAGACGATGATGATTCTGGTTCGAATGTCATCGCATTGAGAGATTCCTTGTAATCCTCAAACCAAGGATCATGACGGGTCCGATGACCTTCATAGACCTCAGAGAGACGACCCCAGATTAGCTTCGCGTGATTGAGATGCATGACGTTCCTGAACTGATTTTAGGACAGACTGGAGCAGATGACATCCTTCGCTGTGAGGTTAAGCAGTGTGTACTTGCGAATGTCATCAGCCTCAGCCATCTTGCATAGATCGGTAAGACCGATCTCAGTGATGGTCCACAGTTTGATGTCCATAGCCATGAGTTGCTTTTTCATCATGGCCTTCCACCGAGGATACTCATGACCGTCAAAGATGGGGCAGGAAATGTTCCTCGATCCTGCAGTCGACATAACTAGAACTCCAGGTGGTTAAACCAAAATCACACAGAACAAGGGAGTACCTTGCTCTGATACTAATTGAAAGTGCGTTATATCGACTAGAGGGGGGTGAATAGGCGATATTTATGAATTCTTCACTGAGGAATTTGCCGGTGAGGAAATTCCTTAGCGAAGAACAACTTGCAGCGGAATAAGTACTCAGAAGTAAGCATGACAAAATACACACGTAGTCATCATGATGAAATGAAGACAAACACAGAATACAGAAAGCGTAAACACAGGATAACACAAGATGAAGACAAACAGACTGAAGAACTTGAACTGAGGAAATTGAGAAAGTCTTCAGTCAAAGTCTTCAAACACAGATATGAACAATCACTCAACACAGTAATGAAGAAATGAAAGAGTTGAAGAAATAGAACCGGTAAGGTTGGTGAAGACAATGATTTGGTAGACTAGTTCCAACTGCTGTCTCAGTTGTACGTCTGGTTGGAGCGGCTGAGTATTTAAACTCGAGGACACACAGTCCCGGACACCCAGTCGCTGAGCACGCAGCTCAGGACACCAAGTCCTCACCATATTCTCCTTGAACTAAGGTCACACAGACCTCGTCCAATCACTCATGGTAAGTCTTCAGGAGACTTCCAAACCTTCACAGACTTCGGTCACTCGGCGATCCACAATTCCTCTTGGATGCTCTAGACCATGACACCTAACCGTCTAGAAGAAGCACAGTCTTCAAAGGTAACAAGCGTCAGATCCACGCAGGATCAATCTCTTCAGTGATGCTCAATCACTTTGGGTTTGTAGGTGTTTGGGTTTGGGGTTTTCCTCACTCGATGATTTTCGCTCAAAGTCCTCGGAGGATGGGTTGCTCTCAAATGACAAGTGTCAGTTTCTCTCGGAGCAGCCAACCAGCTAGTGGTTGTAGGGGGCGGCTATTTATAGCCTAGGGAGCAGCCTGACATGATAAGACATAAATGCCATGCGATGATATGACCGTTAGGTGGATAAGATATTTTGGGACAGCTGGCACGCAGCACAGCAACGGTCAGAATTTTGACTCTCAAATTCCTCAGGGCTATCATGTTCCTCACTGTGTAGGCAATCCGCACTGGCGAATTCCTAACTCCTCAGTCAGAACAAATTCCTCAGCGACCAGAAGAACTTCGTCTCTATCACTGAAGAAATTGACTGAACTGTATGAGATTTCCAATGGCTTCACTCGAAGGGATTGGTAGGTGTAGGATTTTGAGTTGAGCATCACATGAAAATTTTTCCTTAGTATTTCCTCGACCCCCTTTAACAGTACGGTGTTTCCTATGACTCAAGAAGGAGAAAAGCAAAACTATGAAAACGAAAGTCTTCAAGCTTCATATTCCTTGCATGAATATCAAGTCTTCACGGACACACCAATTTCTTCACTTTCAAAGTCTTCATGAAAGTCTTCAGGAATACCAAAATCTTCAGTCGAAGATATTCATTTTTAGGGGTCGACTTTCTCTGTAAATATCAAACTCCTCATAGACTTATAGACCTGTGTACACTCATAAACACATTAGTCCCTTAACCTATAAGTCTTCAATACACCAAAATCACTAAGGGGCACTAGATGCACTTACACATACCATAGGCGCCTTTCTGACCCAATGACGAGCTGACACGTGTTTCCTTCGGCCAATGAGAATTTTACACGTGGAAATCGCCATTGGTCGTTGCTGTTAACGAGTTATCGGGTCCAAAACCGGACCTGATAGCTTAACGGCGAGCCATTACGGTGGATGCCACATGTCGGTTACCCTTGACATAAGCACTTCCATGACGCATCATTTATCGTCATGGAAGTGAACACTTCCGTGATGATAATTTTGGTATTGTCATGGAACACTTCTATGACAGCACAGGTATGAATATCTTGATTCTGTCATAAAATTGTCATGGATGTACATGCATGACAAAAAAATGTGACCTACTATGACAAACACGTATCATCACGGAAGTGTATTTTTGTAGTGTATGGACCCATAGTTCTGTGGTAAACTACTCACACATCATCGGAAGTGCAACAAAGTTGATGTAGAGGCCCTCCGTGATCGAATCCCCCTCTGGCGGAGTACCAAACAGGTCTCCAAATGGGATCTCATGAGGACAGAAATTTGCAACGGCAGAAAAGTATTTTTGTTGTGCCCTTTGGTATACGGGGAATATTTGGGTATTTATAGAACAAAGATTAGGATTAGAGGAGCATCAATGGGCCCACAAACCTGGGGGCGCACCCTCCGAGCTTGTCGCCAACTGGTGGCCCCTCTGACCTCCTCCCAAAGGTTCCTGGGTGTCTTCTGGTGCAAGAACAATCCTCAAAAGTTCCGTTCCGTTTGGACTCCGTCTGGTATTGATTTTCTATAGAAGACAAATACAAGGAAAAAATAGCAACTGGCACTGGGCACTAGGTTAATATGTTAGTCCCAAAAATGATATAAAATAGCATAATAATGCATATAAAACATCCAGGATAGATAATATAATAGCATGGAACAATCAAAAATTATAGATACGTTGGAGACGTATCAAGCATCCCCAAGCTTAATTCCTGCTCGTCCTCGAGTAGGTAAATGATAAAAACAGAATTTTTGAAGTGGAATGCTACCTAACATGTTTGACATGTAATATTTCTTTATGTGGCATGAATATTCAGATCCATAAGATTCAAAACAAAAGTTTAATATTGACATAAAAACAACAAAACTTCAAGCGTACTAAAAAGCAATCATGTCTTCTCAAAATATCATGGCTAAAGAATATTATCCCTACAAAATCATATAATCTTGTCATGCTCTATCTTCTTAACACAAAATATTTATCATGCACAACCCTGATGACAAGCCAAGCAATTGGTTAATACTTCTTAACGTGCTTCAGCTTTTTCAACTCTCACGCAATACATGAGCGTGAGCCATGGATATAGCACTATGGGTAGAATAGAATATGATGGTGGTGGTTGTGTGGAGAAGATAAAAAAAGGAGAAAGTCTCACATTGACGAGGCTAATCAATGGGCTATGGAGATGCCCATCAATTTATGTCAATGCAAGGAGCAGGGATTGCCATGCAACGGATGCACTAGAGCTATAACTGTATGAAAGCTCAAAAGAAAACTAAGTGGGTGTGAATCCAACTTGCTTTCTGATGAAGACCTAGGGCATTTGAGGAAGCCCATCTTTGGAATATACAAGACAAGTTCTATAATGAAAAATTCCCATTAGTAATAGATGAAAGTGACAAAATAGGAGACTCACTGTCATGAAGAACATGGTGCTACTTTGAAGCACAAGTGTGGAAAAGGATAGTAACATTGTCCCTTCTCTCTTTTTCTCTCATTTTTTATTTCTTTTTTTCTTCTTTTTTATTTTGGGCTCTTTGGCCTATTTTTTTATTTTGGGCTCTTTGGCCTCTTTTTTATTTAAGTGCGGAGTCTCATGCCGACTTGCGGGGGAATCATATTCTCCATCATCCTTTCCTCACATGGGAAAATGCTCTAATAATGATGATCATCACACTTTTATTTACTTGCAACTCAAGAATTACAACTCGATACTAGAACAAAAATATGACCTATATTAATGCCTCAGGCGATGTACCGGGATGTGCAATAATCTAGCGTGACATGTATAAAACATTATGAACAGTGGTCAAGCCACAAATACTATGTCAACTATATGATCATGCAAAGCAATATGACAATGATGGTATGTGTCATAATAAAACGGAACAGTGGAAGTTGCATGGCAATATATATCGGAATGGCTATGGAAATGCCATAATAGGTAGGTATGGTGGCTATTTTGAGGAAGATATAAGGTGGCTTATGTGTGAAAGAGTGTATCATATCACGGGGTTTGGATGCACCGGCGAAGTTTGCACCACAACTCAAGGTGAGTAAGGGAAATGCACGGTACCGAAGAGGCTGGCAAAGTGCGAAAGGGTGAGAGTGCATATAATCCATGGACTCAACATTAGTCAAAAATAACTCACATACTTATAGCAAAAGTTTATTGGCCCTTGAAGCAAAGTACTACTACGCATGATCCTAGTGGGTATATTGGTAGGAAAAGACCATCGCTCGTCCCCAACAGCCACTCATAAGGAAGACAATCGAAAATAAATCATGCTCCAACTTCATCACATAACGACAGACCATACGTGCATGCTTTGGGAATCACAAACCTTAACACAAATATTCTTACTAAACCACAATTAATCACTAGCATGTCTCTAATATCACCATATTCATATCTCAAAACAAATGTAAGGAATCAAACTTCTCATATATTTTATGATCTTCATGAAAGTTTTTATTATATTCCTCTTGAATACCTTATCATATTTAGTACTAAATTCATAATCCAAGAAAGTTACCATACTATTTATCAGACTCTCAAAATAATATAAGTGAAGCATGAGAGTTCATCAATTTCTTCAAAATAAAACCACCACCGTGCTCTAAAAGATATAAGTGAAGCACTAGAGCAAGTACCTAGATCGAAAAATATAAATGAAGCACATAGAGTATTCTAATAAATTCAGGATTAATGTGTGTCCCTCTCAAAAGGTGTGTAGAGCAAGGATGATTGTGGCAAACTAAAAATAAAATGAAGCAAAGACTCATATAATACAAGACACTCCAAACAAAACAAATATCAAGTGGTGAATAAAAATATAGCCTTAAGTAATTTACTGATAGATTGAAGACAAAAGAGGGGATGCCATCCGGGGCATCGCCAAGCTTAGATGCTTGGTTGTCCTTGAATATTACCTTGGGTTTCCTTGGGAATCCCCAAGCTTAGGCTCTTGCCACTCCTTATTCCATAGTCCATTGAAACTTCACCCAAAACTTGAAAACTTCACAACAGAAAACTCATGAGATATGTTAGTATAATAAAACAAATCTCCACTTTCAGGTACTATTGTAAACTCATTATAATTTTATATTTGCATTATATCTACTATATTCTAACTTCACCATGGCTCATACCCCCCGATACTACCCATAGATCCATCAAAATAAGTGAACAACACAATGAAAACAGAATATGTCAAAAACACAATAGTCTGTAAAGACCCGAATTAAGATCATACTTTTGTAACCACAAAAATTCAGAACAATTAGGAAAACATAGGAAATCTTTATATCAATCATGTGTAAAAAATTCAGAATTTATGCACATTCCAGGAAATTTTAACAATTCTGCTACTGGACGCAAAAGATTCTGTTTTTTCTGAGAATCAAATCAACGATCTTCCAAATCATCCCAAAGGCCTTACTTGGCACAAACACTAATTAAAACATTAAAACACAATCATAACAGAAGTATAATTGCATAAACTCATAAAAACAGAAAATAAAAATATTGGGTTGTCTCCCAACAAGCGCTTTTGTTTAAAGCCTTTTAGCTAGGCATCGATAATTTTAATGATGCTCACATGGAAGACAAGAATTGAAGCACAAAGCAAGCATCATATAGCATGTGAAAATTGCATTTAAGTATAACATACTTCCGATGAATAGGTATTTTATAACCAAACAAATTATCAAGACAAGCAATATATAGTATATAGAAGGAAGAAAAAGAAATGATAGCAATCTCAACATGAAGAGAGCTAATTTAGTAACATGAAGATTTCTACAACCATATTTTCCTCTCTCATAATAATTGCATGTGGGATGATAATCAAATTCAACGATATATCTATCATATAAAATGTTCTCTTCGTGATCCACATGCATAAAAGTTTTGTAATCTTCCATGATAGTGGGATTAACATCATCTAAAGTCATAACCTCTCCAAGCCCACTTTTATCAAAATTTTCATAAGGTTGATCATTCTCCAAATATATGGGTTTATTTTTAGCTAAAGTTGACACTCTTCTAAACCCACTTTCAATATTATGGAAAACATATTCATCATGAGGCTTAAATAAATTTTCAAGATCATAAGAAGCATTATCACCACCAATCATGATCATTGCAATAAGTAGTGGACGTAGCAAAATTTAGCATACCCAAGCTTGGGGTTTTGCATATTATTAGAACAAATGACATTAGTAATCATGCTTTTCATTCAAGGAGCTATTGTGAATCACGTTATAAATTCTTCTTTTAATACTTCATCGCAATTTTAAGATTCACGAATTTGAAGCAAAACTTCATAAAGATAATCTAGTGCACCCAACTCACTAGCAATTGGTTCATAATAACTGGATCTTTTAAAAAGATTAGCAAGTGGATGAGGATCCATAAGCTTTTTGTTTTCTTATTCTCAATAAACATACAATTATACCAAGCAAACAAACAAACGAACCAAGTAAGACATAAAGGCAAATAGAAAGAAGGCAAATATTTATGTATTATTCTGAAAACGTTTTAGAAGTGGGGGAGAGGAAAACGAGAGGCAAATGGCAAATAATATAAATACAAGAGATGAGAGTTTATGATGGGTACTTGGTAGGCTTGATGTAGATCCTCCCCGGCAATGATGCCAGAAATTCTTCCTGGTACTTCTTCAGCTTGCATTGGTCTTTCCCTTGAAGAGGAAAGGGTGATGCAGCAAAGTAGACATAAGTATTTCCCTCATTGAGAACCAAGGTATCAATCCAGTAGGAGGAACACACAAGTGACCAATGGTTGCACCTACACAAACAAACAAATACTTGCACCCAATGCGATAAAGGGGTTGTCAATCCCTTCACGATTACTTGCAAGGATGAGAACTGATAGAGATAGGTTTAAAAGATAAATAAAAGTGCAAAATAAAGTAAAGGTAAATAAATTGCAGCAAGGTATTTTTAGGTTTTTGGTTTTGTAGATCTGAAAATAATATGATAAAAATAGACCCCAGGGGCATAGTAACCGCCAAGGGATTGACAACCCCCTTGATCGTGTTGGGTGCAAGTATTTGCTTTTATATGTGCAGGTGCTACTAATGAGGTTCTGTATGGTTCTCCAACTAGATTAATAACCTTGGTTCTTAAGAGGGAAATACTTATCTCTATTGTCCTCTTCATCATTTCCTCTTCGAGGAAATCTCAACATAGCTCACATGTAGCAAAGCCTCATAAATATGGAGTGTCAACATCGTTTGATTTTGAACCATTGATACATGTGAAGCTTGACTGATGTGTAAAATGACTAAAATGCCTTGAATTATTGGATATAATACATAGTAATGTATGTGGTCCAATGAGTATTCTGGCGAGCGATGGATACTTATACTTCGTAACCTTCACTGTTAATTTGTGTAGATATGGTTATATTTACTTGATGAAACATAAGTATGAAACATTTGAAAAGTTCAAAGAATTTTAGAAAAAAGTTGAAAATCATTGTGGCAAAAAGATAAATTGCTGCAATGAGATCATGGAGGAGAATATCTGAGTCATGAGTTTAGCAAACATCTAAGTGATTGTGGAATTATCTCACAACTTACTCCGCCAAGAACTCCATAGAGAAACAGAGTGTCTGGAAGGCATAACCAAACTTTGTTAGACATGATGAGGTCAATGATGTCACTCACCGATTTGCCCTTATCATTTTGGGGATATGCCCTTGAAACAGTAACATGTATATGCACTAAACAGAGCACCGTGTAAGTCTGTCGAGATGACACCATGTGAGTTATGGGATAGGAGGAAACCCAATTTTTTGCATCTCAAGATTTGGGGGTGCGATACTTATATAAAACGTTTACAACCTAATAAGCTAGATCCCAATGTAGACAAATGTTACTTTGTATGTTATCCCAAAGAAACAATTGGGTATTCCTTCTACCAAAAGTCTGAAGACAAAGTGTTTGTTGCCAACAATGGACACTCTATTGGGAAGGGGTTTCTTGCTAAAGAAGTAAGTGGGAGGAAATTATACCTTGATGAGATTACCGAACCTTTAGAAGCGAACGGGACTAATGAAACGGAATATGTTCTGGAAATTGTCCACACAACAGAACTAGAAGTTACTACACCAGCTGTAGAAACTCCAGTTAAGACTATAACTGAACCACGTAGGCCAGGAAGAGTTATTGAACCTCCTGAATGATTTCACAATGAAGTATTCATCTTGGAAGAAGATGAACCTGCGCACTATAGAGAATTGATGGTGGCACCCAGCTCAAAATAATGGCTCATAGCCATGCAATCCGAAGTGGAGTCCATGTACGAGAATCAAGTTTGGAACTTGGTTGATCCTCCATAGGGTGTGAAACCCATACAATGGAAATGGATCTTCAAGAGAAAAATAGATGCAGATGGTAATCCTACAATCTATAAAGCAAGGCTAGTTGTGAAACGATTTTTGCAAGTTGAGGGAGATGATTATGACGAAACCTTCTCACCGGTGGCTATGCTAAAGTCTGTACAGATTATTAAGGCTATTTCTGCATATTTTCCTTATGAGTTATGGCAGATGGATGTCAAAACTTCTTTCATAAATGGTTATTTGAAAGAGGATGTATATATGATACAACAAGAAGGTTTTTTCAATCCAAAGGATGCCGGGAAGGTATGCAAGATTCAAAGGTCTACCTATGGTTTCAAGCAAGCATCAAGGAGCTGGAATCTGTGTTTTGATGAAGTGGTAAAAGAGTTTGACTTCATTAAAAATGATGAAGAAGCTTGTGTATACAAGAATTTTAGTGGGAGCCCTGTAGAATTTCTAATCTTATAGGTAGATAACATACTGTTGATTGGAAATGAACGTTTCTTAGCATGATAAAGGACTATTTCAAGAGTGTATTTTAAATGAAAGATTTAGACAAAGCTGCATATATTTTGGGTATAAAGATCTATAGATATAGATCAAGATGCCTGATTGCGCTAAGCCAGAGCACATACATGATACATCTCCAACATATCTATAATCTTTTATTGTTCCATGTTGTTATATTATCAATCTTAGATGTTTTATGTACATTTACTAGCAACTTTATATCATTTTTTGGGACTAACCTATTGATATAGTGCCCAATGCTAGTGTTGTGTTTTTGCTTATTTTTTACTTTGCAGAATATCAATACCAAACGAATTCCAAATGCCATGAAACTTTTTGGAGTTTTTTTCTGGCAGGAAGACACCCAGGAAGCTTCTGGAGGGCACGAGGGGACGCTCGTGGGGCCTACTAGGTACCAGGGCGCGCCAGGGACTGCAGCGCGCCCTGGTGGGTAGTGGGGCCCATGGGCACCCTGGACCTACCTCTGCCTCTATAAATACTCTGAAATCCGAAAACACTAGGGGAGTCGACAAACACTTTTGCCGCCGCCGCAAGTTCCAGAACCACAAGATCCAATCTAGAGGCCTTATCCGGCACTCTGCCGGAGGGGGCAACGATCACAGAGGGGTTCTTCCTCATCTTTGTTGCCCCTCTGATTATGCATGAGTAGTTTACCACGGACCTAGAGATCCGTAGTTAGTAGCTAGATGGCTTTGTCTCTCTTTTTGATCTTCAATACAATGTTCTCATCGATGTTCTTGGAGATCTATTTGATGTAACTCTTTTTTGCATTACGTTTGTTGGGATCCGATGAATTGTGAGTTTATGATCAGTTCTATCCATGAATATTATTTGAGTCTTTTTTGAACTCTTTTATGCATGGTTGTTATAGCCTCGTATTTCCTCTCCAATTTATTGGTTTGGTTTGGCCAACTACATTGATTTATCTTGCCATGGGAAGAGGTGCTTTGCGATGGGTTCAATCTTGCGGTGCTCAATCTCAGTAACAGAAAGAGATATGACACGCACGTACCATTGCTATTAAGGGTAACAAGATGGGGTTCATTCATAAGTGAGTTTATCTTGTCTACATCATGTCATCATTCTTATTGCATTACTCCGTTTTTCCCTGAACTTAATACGCTAGATGCATGCTGGATAGCGATCGATGTGTGGAGTAATAGTAGTAGATGCAGGCAGGAGTAGGTCTACTAATCTTGGACGTGATGACTATATACATGATCATTCCCTTGGATATCATCATAATTATTTGCTTTTTTATCAATTGCCCAACAGTAATTTGTTTACCCATCGTATGCTATTTTCTTGAGAGAAGCCTCTAGTGAAAACTATGGCCCCCGGGTCTATTTCCTATCATATACTAAATCCAAAATACCTTGCTGCAATTTTTATTTATTTATTTATTTTGTATTTTTCTTAGCTCTATTTATGAAAACCTATACAATTTAATTTGTCTCAATACCATTGAGGGATTGACAACCCCTCTTATGCGTTGGGTTGCAAGTTTTTGTTGTTGTGTGTAGGTGATGTTTACATAGAGTTGCTTGGTTCTCCTACTGGATTGATAATCTTGGTTTCATAATTGAGGGAAATACTTACCTCTGTTGTGCTGCATCATCCTATCCCCTTCGGGGAAATACCAACGCAGATTACAAGCATCAATACATTAACAAGGTTTTAAAGAGGTTTAAATGGAGAATGCAAAGAAAAATTTCTCCCGGTGTCACATGGCACGACACTTAGCAAGAATCAATGTCCAAAGACAATTGGTGAGCGAGTACAGATGAGTGGATTCCCATATGTCTCTCCAATTGGATCCATCATGTGTGCTATGATATGTACTAGACCAAATGTTTCTTATGTGCTAAGTGTTAGTAGCAGGTACCAAAGTGATCTTGGAGTGGTTCACTGCGCAGTTGTTACAAATATTCTTAAGTACCGCAAAAGGAAAAATGACATGCTGCTTGTTTATGGAGGAGATGAAGAGCTCGCTGTAAATGGTTAGACCTACGCCAGCTTCATGACTGATATAGATGACTATAAATCTCAATCGGGTTATGTTTTTCACCCTTAATGGAGGTGCAGTGGTTTGGAAGAGTTTGAAGCGGAACACTGTTGCGGATTCTACGATAGAAGCAAACTATATTATGGTTCAGAAGATTTGAAGGAGGCGGTCTGGATCAAGAAGTTTCTTGAATAAGTTGGTGTAGTCCAAAGTGTGATGATCCCAATGGCGCTCTATTGTGATAATAGTGGTGTTGTTACTCAAGCAAAGGAACGAAGATCCCACATTAAGACTAGACACATCGAGCGCAAATATCGCATTATTCGACATCATTTCAAGAAGGGTTTGTGAAGGTTCTCAAGGTTCACATGGATTGAATGTGTCAGACCCGATGCCAAAGGCTCTACCACGAGCAAAGCATGGGCAACACCAGATAGCCATAGGTGTTAAAGAGACTATGTAAACTAGATTATTGACTCTAGTGCAAGTGGCAGACTGTTGGAAATATGGACTAGAGACAATAATATTGTATTATTATATTTCCATTTTTCATAATTAACAGTTTATATTTCATGCTATAACTGCTATGATTCTGGGATATGTGATTCGGTGGAAAACTCATATGCACGTGTGAAATGATAAACAGTAAAGAATAGGTTCTTGGTCTTGCATCTGAGACTGGCTCAAGGGTTGTTAGTGATCATGTTTTCCAGATCTTAGGATATCATTATGTGTAATGATAGTCCTAAAGCTATATTGAGAGTATGACGTTAGAAGAACGATCATATTGGTTCGACCCAATCTTCTTTGTCATACTTTGAGATAGTATTGTCTGAAATCAATTGTTATAACATGGAGTGTTAGCATGTGTTTTTAGTTCCTCACACCATGAGAGTATCATAGTCACTTCCTATTGTACGGTGGACTTGGGGTTGCTCAAACGTCATCAGTAACACGGTGATCATAATGACAACTCAGGGTTCATAGAAAATTTTGATAAGGACGCACTACTAGGGAAAACCTTATACACATAATCTTAGCAGCAGCGCGGTACAGGAAGAGGCGCTACTAATAATTAGCAGTAGCACAGGAACAAAACAAGCGCTACTGCTACTGATTTAGCAGTAGCGCGGGTCGGTGGAACCACGCTGCCACTAAAATTCACCAACCGTTCCCGCCACCCTAGGTTTAGCAGTAGCATGCTCCAGATAACCGCGCCACTCATAAAGTAATAGTAGTAGCTCGCTTTTTTCGGTGATGCTACTGCTAATTTTGAAAATGGCCACATGGCGGGCCCTGCTTAGCATTAGCGCATGCCCCGGAAGCGCGCTGGTGCTATCTTATTAGCTATAGCGCATTTGTCCGGAACGCGCTACTGCTACCTCGACTTAACCCCCAAAATCCTCACTCTATGCTTCTTCCCGCATCTGCTTTTCCCCCCAAATCCCCACTCTCTCTTCCTCCGTGTCATCGCCACCGGAGCCCTGCCCTCGCCGCACCCCTGCGCTCGGCCCCGTCCCGGTGCTCACCCTCGACCCCGGCGCTCGCCCCCGTCTCCCCCGACCCCGGCGACCCTCGGTGTCGTGCCATCTCCCCCGACCCCGCCTCACCTCGGTATCGTGCCGTCTGCCCCGATCCCATCTCTCTCTCTGCCCTCTGTAAGCACTCTCCCCTCCCCTCTTCTCTGCTATTTAGTGCTAGTTAGTATGAAATAGTATGAAGCATTGTTAAGGAAATCGGTAACTGGTAGCTGCTTGGTCGGCTTGTGAGTAGCGATTAATCGGTGAATCGGCCTATTAACTGAATTAATCTGTCAACCATTAATCGGTAGATTAAATAGAAACCTACCAACATACATCTATTTTTTAGGTATTATATCATACTCTCATGCTCTCAACTACATAATATACCAAATTTGTTACGACTTGGTCGAACCCTAGCTTTTGAGGAGTGAGAGGGGGATGAGAGGGGTTACGGGCCAAAATTTTGGGCTTTGTTTGTCTCTATGTTAATGGGTCAGCAGCGATTAATCGGCCTGAGAATCTATTAATCGGCCTCACAGGCAAGTTAATCGGCCTTACAAGTTAATGCGATGAATAGATGCTATTCGATTCGGCCATCGTACGAGTAGCGTTTAATTGTCCCGTTAACTAATTAATCAAAGGAATTCTTGAACAGTGGTATGAAGCCTAGGCTATTTTTTAGTGTAAGAAAAAACAGAATTGATTATATAGGTTTATTGCATTTTTTGGTTAAAGCAATTATTGTTATTTAAATTTTATAGTGCTAGTTAGTTTATTAGAATTAGTATGAAACCTAGGACAGATTAATTAAAGCAACTGTTGCTATTTAAATGTTTTAGTTAAAGCAATTGTTGCTATTTAAAAAAACAGAATTTGAAGTGGACAGATTAGTTAAAGCAACTGTTGCTATTTAAATTTTTTGGTTAAAGCAATTGTTGCTATTTTTTAGTTTCAAATTTAGGTAGGCTGAATTTAGTTTCAAATATTGTGAATAAAAATGACTTCTTGCATTTTTCTTCAAGTTGCATTTTTCTTCAAGTTCTATATTTTTCTTCCTTTATATGCAAATTTGAAGTGGACATGTGATACGTGGACATGTGATTTGGACATGTCATATTTGGAATTTGGACATGTCATTGGGACATGTGATGTTTTGGACATGTCATATTTGGAAAATGATGATTATGTGCAGGGTAAATGATCCGAGTGGCCTATGTTTCACCGGAATGTTAATTCATTTCCGTTCCGGTGAATTTCAGGCACTCGATATGTCCACTTTTTAGCAAAGGTCATGCGAAATTTTCTGTGAATTTTGGCATGACTTGTGCTAGAAACTAAGCATACCGAGTGTCAGGAGTTGTTGGGAAATGGCATTCCAGCAAACATAGATATTTTTTATGTCATTTCTCAAATTTTTTATAGTTTTAGAATTAAGCGAGGAGACTTAATCATAGGAAACATGTCAAACAACAAAGAAACCGGGCCCTCTGACCAAGATGCAGACGAGATGGATTATGAGGGTGAACAACAGTACCTCAACTTTTTGTCTGCTAAGCACAGTCAAGGTTTGTAGGTCGGCCTCGATGATGGTACTGACACCGACAGCGCCGACACCAATGGCGGCGCCAAGACCGACGAGGAAGGTATCGACGCCGATGCCGCTGCCGAAAAGAAGCAGAAGAAGCAGAGGATACAAAAACCTAACAAACTCAGCATTGGACGACTAGTGATCACAAAGATGGCACCTGACAAGTTTGAGCCATTAGAGCCGGAAGAACCTCGCAAGTGCTATGGGAACCAAGTAGGATGCATCCTACGGGAATGCGCGAGCATCAAGGACGATGACTTAAGGAGTAAAGAACATTTCAGGCAGTTGCTCCTGACGAAGTTGCACAAGAGATCAAGTTCCCCGACTGGTATGATAGCATAGAACAACCATGGGATGATCCAAAGATGAAAAAGATTAACAATCATGCCAGGGCATGTTCAGCAATGATTTGGCCTCCTGGAAAGGGAGGGTGAAACGAGCTATTGAGGCTGAGGAACCCCTGTCCAAGATTCTGGAGGAAAATCCGACACTTACAGAAGAGGAGTTCGAAAATTTCAAGGACACTTGTGCTACCGAGGCAGCCAAGGCTAAGGCTGCAAAATTCAAGAGCCTTCAGCAAAGTTACACTGGGAAGCATCGCCTTGGAAGCCGTGGCTACCTCGGTAAAAGGCCCATATGGGATAAAGAGGACACGGGACATGGAGCCGAGGGTCTCCCAGACCCCTTCGCGAAGTTCACCAACCCCTTGGAGCATGACTTCATCAGGGCCCGCTACAAGTGGGACAAGGAAAAGAAGGTTTTTTACACAGACTAGATCACGAGGAGAATGATTAGAATACTGGTAATTATTCTTTTACCACCCTACATTTAGCTCCTAATCAAGTCGACTACACATCCGTAAACAGTTCATGTTCCTTCTGCATGAGAAGCAACACCAGCCTGAAGGCGAAAGCCCTACTTCACCGATGAGGCCCAAGTGGGACACCCCTCTCAACCAGGCCATGAACGAACTTAAGGGACTCCGTTTGGGCCAGCGGCCGCAATATGGACGTGTGCACGGCACCGGAGACGGCGCCACGTGGAAGGTGTTTCACAATGAGGGCCCGGAGGCCAAGAAGCAGAAAAAGAAGTTTAGTCAGGCGGACATCAACGACAAGGTGAAGCTTGCATTCAAGAAAACATCAGCTCAGGACACGAAAAAAACAGCCAAGGAGAAAAATGAGTTTCTACAGCAGGCAGTCAATGCAGCTGTAAATGCCTGTAGAAATGATTTGGCTACTAACTTGGTCCTGGCTATTATCAACTGGACGAAGAAAAATCCAGACAAGATGGTACATGATTTCTCCATGCCCAGTTTCGTCGCGAGCAACTCCATGAACAACAACACCGCACCATCACCTGCTCACGCAACCGGGCCTGCTCTCGCACCCGCACCCGCTCATAGCAGCTCGTCCTCGGTCTCTGGCGCGCTAGGCGGGCCTTCGTCTTTGGCTGAGCTCGACGCCCTCATGGTAATTACATGTCGCACCAACATATATATCTAGAATATTCCATTTTCATTGCCTTTCAAATGTTTTACGCCGTAGACATGTGTTTGCAGGCCGACGAAACCCCGTGCACCGTATCAAAGGACAGAAGGTGGACGTGGGAAAGGGGGTGATAATGAAGCCCTTGGAACTCACGTTCCACAGCCAGCCGATGCCTGCTGGACACTTCAGGATTACCTTGTCAAGTGTGAAATTGGGGCACGAGGATTTTCCTCCTCTAGTACGGCTAGGGGGAAAGGACGATGAGACCCTGCTGCGGATTGGAAGCTGCAAGGCTTGGGTGCTACAATGGTCGAAGAATCTTCTTCGTTTGGAGCTGGCCGAGAGCACACCAATAACCACACATCAACAAGCATGTATGGAGACCACCGACCGGCCTATGCAATTACCAGCTCCTGTAGTGTCGGGTGAGAGCGGCGGACGATGTGATGAAGGGGTTCCAATAGTGGCTGATGTAATTGGCCCCGCAGAACAAAGAATGGATGATGAGATGGAGGAGACGGAGGACCCAATGAATTCCCTCAATACAGGCGCCTATGACGGTGACTTAGATATGATGATTTAGCTATATGATGAATCGGGCTATCAGCATGCTGATGAGGATATGGATGATCTGCTTGGGCAGGAACGTCCTAGCAGGGATTGCAAGAAGTCTCTCTTCATGAAATCCTCACAGGACATGCCTGAAGATGCCGCCTCAACACAGGCTCAACAAGTCGGGGGTCGTACAGTGCTTAGCCCAGCAACACTGGGGCAGGGGTTAAGGAAGGGTCTGGAAGGTGTGCCCAAGAAAAAGGAGAGGAAGAGACCGGGGAAGATAGGCTCAGCTGCCTACAAACAAGCCAGAGAACATAGTAGCCAGATGGTGGATTTTGAAGAGCGTGTACCCGTCAAAGGTGCAGCCATGTTCCATG
Source organism: Triticum timopheevii (assembly GCA_963921465.1). Classification (NCBI taxonomy): domain Eukaryota; kingdom Viridiplantae; phylum Streptophyta; class Magnoliopsida; order Poales; family Poaceae; genus Triticum; species Triticum timopheevii. The sequence goes on from OY997272.1 coordinate 119,358,174, forward strand.
TCACGAGCGAGCCGATGCTACCTACGAAACCGCTGGAGGCACTATCAGGGGATCTCAGGAGACTACACGACCATGTGTTGTCGACTGAGAAAAGCCTACTGGCCTCGAAGGATCCAGGATATCCGACATACGCGGCTCGTGTGCCTGAGGGGAAGTGCTACGTCGACACATGGCCCGTGGAGGTGTTCTTCCTGCCGTTTGACCATATCTTCGAGATGTTTCTAACAAAGCGGCTCGATTTTACAAATGTCTGCCTTTTTTCACTACATATGAGCTCCGTCATGAAGAGCTAAGAAGTCTAGCAAATCTGTGTGGCGGATCCGCACTACATGCACAAGTCCTTCTTGAGTCTCGGCGACTTTGAGCATGAAACTTCTCGAGAGTGCCTCCAAATATTCATGGTACAGAATAAGGACCAGGAAATTGTCCTCCTTCCTTATCATCCAAAGTAGGCCAGTTTCGGACAACCCTTTCGTACATTTCAATCATTCCTTCTCGCTCATATGGAGATTGATTTGAGGTGTTTTTTCTTCGAAGCAACGGGCGCATCGTACTTATCGTTCTTTACCCGTGAGTCTCCCACGCCGTGTATTTCGACCCTACCAGAAACTATGAGAAGAAGGACTACACCCACATAATGAATATTCTATATGATGCTCTCTAAGGCTTCAGCATTAGGGGTGGCCACCTGCAGATCAGGAAAGAAAGGAACAAGAAGTTGGGTTTCTCGCATAAAACTAACTTCTGCTGCATCCATGTCCCAAAACCAAGCAAGAAAGATGGATTCTACCTCCTCCATCTCATGATTGAGTTCAGCACGGATCACCAAAAGCTTCGCATGACAAGCAGAAACGATGATCATATCCGCAAGTGGGTAGAATCTCATGGAGAAGCGGATTATAAACTTATAGATGACTTCTTTCGCATCCAGAGGGACATTGCAACGATCATCATGAAAGAAGTCGTCGATGAGAAGGGGATGTTCCACCACGGCCCTATATCGCAAGCTGACGCCCGAACTCGCATAGGCATGCAATGTCATGACCTCACGCCATTCAAGAAGCTAGGGTCCATCCTTGATCATATGGAAGGATGGAACTTCTAGTGATTTACGATGACGATGATGATGATATGTGTCGGTTGAACTTGTATACTTTCTGTAGCGATGAAACTTTGTGATGTCCATGGTCCCTGCCAAACTTGCGTAACGCTACTTTGTTAGTTTGGGTACAATGACCTACGTACCTCTAGTTAATTAGTTTGTGTACTTTATGTTGTATCTAGTTGCTAACCCTTTCTTTTTCGTGTTGCTCTAGTATATTTTGTTGCATGTGATTGTACATTCTCTTGATGAAGATGCATCTCTAACAGATACCTAGATTCTTGATGGTGAAGCAGTAGTGCTATGTCGTGTACAAAGGGAAGGTTCCGGGAGTGTACGATGAGTAGGCTGAGTGTTAGGTGCAAGTGGATGGGGTCTCAGGCGCCAACCATAAAGGCTTCAAAAGCAGACAAGAAGCCGGAGCTAGTTACTTGAGGTTCACACTAGCGTGAGAGAGGACTCGTAACCGCCGCCTCATGTACTGCATAGTTCCGCTCTCACTCACAGTGATAGCTTCTCACGTATAACATTGTTTAGATGGATGACGATGTACTTGCAAGTTTTCGAGACTTGTATTGCTAATTTCGAGATGATGACGAGAGACCACTTTGTGTTGGATGATGATTATGATGATGACATGATTTGATGAGACTATTTGTATGTATATTCTATGATTACATTTGTATGTGTATGATATGCTAGAGATTATTGTATAAAGCCCTAAACAAAATTCAGCAACACAAAATATGGAGCAGAAAAAAATCAAAAACTAATAACAGTAGCGCAGGGTATGGCTTTAGCAGCAGCAAGTTCTTAGCAGTAGCGCTCTTTATTCGAGGGCGCTGCAGCTATTAGCAGCAGCGCTTGTTGTAGACCAGTGTTGCTGCTATCCCTAGGTAGCAGTAGCACGGGTCAAACCGCGCTACTGATAAGAATTAGCTGTAGTGTTGTATCAGTAGTGCGGCCACCCGCGCTACTGATAAGCATTTAACCCATGCTACTGCTAGGCTTTTCCCTAGTAGTGATGAGATAGCTTAAGAATGGGATTTGCTCCTTCGATGATGGAGAGATATTCTTAGGGCCCTCTTGGTGTGACAGTATCCATCATCATCTGACCAGACACATGTGACTATGTCACGGGGATGCTGGAACAGTTCAACGAGAAAGAAGAACAAAATCGGTAACGAGGGTAACGGTATAGTAAGCATGAGCATGACTCAGGAGGATACCGACACTCCGCGGGTTTTGTAAAGTATCACGAAGCAAAGGGAACATCACATGGTAACCAAAGGTTCACTCGAATGTCATCCGTGTAATCATAGGGATCGATATGGACGTCCATGGTTTCGTTACCAGTCATTGAACCTAGGGGTTTCGTTCATGTCTATGATTTACTGAACCTACGGGATCACAAACTTAAGGTAATCACGATCTACTGAGTGTGTTAGTAGGATGAGAGTATCAAGGATTCATTTGTGGAATTGTTTCATTAATATTGAAAATATTTTTGAGAGGAATCGAAAGCGTTTCGGGGTCACCGGAAGGGTTTCTGATATTATCAGGAAATGCCGGGTATTACCGGTAAATAATATATAGGTGATCGTACTTGGAGCGATTCTTACGCCCTCAAATCTTCATATTGTTCCTAGGTGATCGTAGGGCGATTTTTTGTTTTCTAATACATTTCCCAATAGCTTCTAGTACGACGGCGCTGGTAATAGGACACTGGCAGCGTACGACATGAACGCCGCTGGTAATGGAGCCACTAGAGGTGTTTGAGGGGGTGGGAGATAGAACTTTCCCCTTCTGTATGCATAATGAGAGTGTTTATCATATATTCTTGAAATGTTCCATAGAAAAAATGATGTGGAATATTATCCAACATGCTTTTGATATAAAAACAAGTGCCTAGCAGCACTCGGGATTTCTTTGGGGTTTGGTTGAAGCGGTTTGGAAAAATAGAAAAATCCCCGATGGCTGTGGGGATTTCAGCAGTTTTTTGGACTATTTGGAAAATTAGAAATAGTGTGGTTTTTTACAAGAAAAGGATATTTGATCCTTGTATACCTGTTAATATGATGATTAAAATGTTACATGATTGGCTCGTGATGATAAACCCAAGAAGTCGAAGAATAATGACTGAGGGCGTAAGAAGAGTTGAGCAGATTGCGGGAGACATCTTCCGAGCAACTCTAGGATGGAGAATGGCGCACCGAATTATGGTTGCGTGATTTTGTATACCATTTGTTCATGCAGTGATACTCTGGGAGCTCTCTCTTTGTTCACCTATCTTGCTCATCCCCCCTGCCGCCCTGCTTTCGATTCGAAACCTTCTGGTTGCGCCAGCCTGGGTTTGCTGCTGCGGTTGTCGCTCGGTGGCGCGAAGCGCGCGAAGCCCCCCATCGATCCCTCTCGGCAGTTGACTCCTGGCACTTCTGTGCAAAGCGGTCACGAAAATTCATGAAAGGATGGGGTGCTTATGTGGCCGGGATATCAGGGAGCGGAAAAAAGCCCTCCTAGAGGTCATCCAGTCCCTCGATCTCCGTGCTGATGCCGCGGGCCTCTCAGCTGAGAAGTGGATGCTTAGGTACGATTTGGAGGACCGTCTCACGGTCATCTACACGGATGAGGAGGCATACTGGTGCTTGCAGGGTATGCAGAATTGGGTCCTCAAGGGGGATGCCAATACCGCCTACTTCCAGGCCATCGCCAATGGCCGGCGCCGCCGTAACTCCATCCCTCTTCTTTCGGACGGAGAGACCCTCCTGCAGCAGCCAGAGGACATCCGGGCCCATGTAGACGACTTTTACAGAGACCTATTCTCTGCGTCCCCTCAGGGAGGCCTTGCCCTTGCGCAAGACATTTGGCCGCCCCACAGATGTGTCTCGCCTGCAGACAACGTGGCCCTAACGGCCCCGTTCTCTGAGGCAGAAGTGTGGGAAGCCATTAAGGGCATGAACCCATCTTCGGCCCCCGGCCCGGATGGCCTCACAGTGAAGTTTTTCCAGACATTTTGGGAGTTAACTAAGACAGAGGTGATGGCCCTTTTTGAGGAGTTCTACATAGGATCCATTGACCTCACCAGGCTAAACATTGGGATTATCATCCTCATCCCCAAAGTAACAGGATCATCGGATATCCACCAATTCCGCCCGATTACGGTGATCAATGTCATCGTCCGCATCCTCGCGAAGGGGTACGCCATTAGGGTGGCCCCCGTAGCGGACCAGATCACTCACTCTGATTAGTCGGCATTCATCTAGAACCGATATATCCTGGATGGAGTCCTAGTGTTTCATGAAGCACTCCATGAGGTGCACACCAAACACCTCAAGGCAGTCTTCCTAAAACTTGACTTCCGCAAGGCATATGACACGGTCAGTTGGTCCTTCCTTCGGGAATGCTTGCTCCAGAAGGACTTCGATGATAGATGGGTGACCTGCATGAGAAAATGGTCTCCTCAGGCTGGACCACGGTTAACATAAATGGCGAGATTGGACCTCACTTCCCCACATTCTGTGGGGTTCGTCAGGGCGACCCCTTCTCTCTGTTCCTCTTCAACATGGCTGTTGATGCTCTGGCGGCCATCTTAGATAAAGCCAAGGCTGCGGGGCATATTAAGGGCATAGTCCTACATCTAGCAGGCGGGAATGGGATTTCCCTCCTTCAATATGCGGATGACACCATTATCATGGTGGAAGGCTCAGCGAGCGACATCACGAATTTGAAGTTCCTCCTGCTTTGCTTTCAGCAGATGTCTGGCCTCGGGATAAACTTTGATAAGAGTGCGGTGATGGTCTTGGGATACTCCCAAGACGAGCGGCAGAGCATTGCAGACCGTCTTAATTGCTAGCTTGGGAGTTTCCCCACGACTTATTTGGGGATCTAATACGTCTCCAACATATCTATAATTTTTTATTGTTCCATGCTATTATATTATCTATTTTGGATGTTTAATGGGCTTTATTATGCAATTTTATATTATTTTTGGGACTAACCTATTAACCGAAGGCCCAGTGCAAATTGTTGTTTTTTGGATATTTCAGTGTTTCGCAGAAAAGGAATATCAAACGGAGTCCAAATGGAATGAAACCTTCGGAAGAGTTATTTTTGGAACAAACGCAATCCAAGAGACTTGGAGTGGACGTCAAGGAAGAAACGACGAAGCCATGAGGCAGGAGGGCGCACCCAGGGGGTAGGCGCGCCCCCCACCCTCATGGGCCCCTCGTGGCTCCACCAACCTACTTCTTTCGCCTATATATACTCATATACCCTGAAAACATCCGAGAGCACCACGAAACCCTATTTCCACCGCCTCAACCTTCTATACCTGTGAGATCCCATCTTGGGGCCTTTTTCGGTGCTCCGCCGGAGGGGGAATCGATCATGGAGGGCTTCTACATCAACACCATAGCCTCTCCGATGATGTGTGAGTAGTTTACCACAGACCTTCGGGTCCATAGTTATTATCTAGATGGCTTCTTCTCTCTCTTTGGATCTCAATACAAAGTTCTCCTTGATTCTCTCGGAGATCTATTCGCTGTAATTCTTTTTGCGGTGTGTTTGTCGAGATCCGATGAATTGTGGGTTTATGATCAAGATTATCTATGAACAATATTTGGTTCTTCTCTGAATTCTTATATGTATGATTTAATTATCTTTGCAAGTCTCTTCAAATTATCAGTTTGGTTTGGCCTACTAGATTGATCTTTCTTGCAATGGGAGAAGTGCTTAGCTTTGGGTTCAATCTTGCGATGTCCTTTCCCAATGACAGCAGGGGCAACAAGGCACGTATTGTATTGTTGCCATCGAGGATAAAAAGATGGGGTTTATATAATATTGCTTGAGTTTATCCCTCTACATCATGTCATCTTGCTTAATGCGTTACTCTGTTCTTATGAACTTAATACACTAGATGCAGGCAGGAGTCGGTCGATGTGTGGAGTAATAGTAGTAGAGGCAGAATCGTTTCGGTCTGCTTGTCGCGGACGTGATGCCTATATATATGATCATGCCTAGATATTCTCATAACTATGCGCTTTTCTATCAATTGCTCGACAGTAATTCGTTCACCTACCGTAAATTATGCTATCTTGAGAGAAGCCACTAGTGAAACCTATGGCCCCCGGGTCTATCTTCCATCATATTATTTTCCTATCAATTTACTATTTCTTCTATCTTTTATGTTGCAATATTTACTTTCCAATCTATATCATAAAAATACCAAAAATATTTATCTTATTATCTCTATCAGATCTCACTTTGCAAGTGGTCGTGAAGGGATTGACAACCCCTTTATCGCGTTGGTTGCAAGGTTCTTATTTGTTTGTGTAGGTACGAGGCGACTTGCGTGTAATCTCCTACTGGATTGATACATTGCTTCTCAAAAACTAAGGGAAATACTTACGCTACTTTGCTGCATCACCCTTTCCTCTTCAAGGGAAAACCAACACATGCTCAAGAGATAGCAAGAAGGATTTCTAGCGCCGTTGTCGGGGAAGCTTACGCCAAGTCAAGACATACCAAGTACCTATCACAAACTCTTATCCCTCGCATTACATTATTTTCCATTTGCCTCTCGTTTTCCTCTCCCCCACTTCACCCTTGCCGTTTTATTCGCCCTCTTTTTCCGTTCACCTTGCTTTTTTCCGCTTGCTTCTTGTGTGCTTGTGTGTTGGATTGTTTGTCACGATGGCTCAAGACAATACTAAATTGTGTGATTTTTCCAATACCAATAATGATTTTCTTAGCACTCCAATTGCTCCTCTTACCGATGCTGAATCTTGTGAAATTAATGCTGCTTTGTTGAATCTTGTCATGAAAGATCAATTCTTTGTCCTTCCTAGTGAAGATGCCGCAACACATCTAAACAACTTTGTTGATTTGTGTGATATGCAACAGATGAAAGACGTGGATAATGATATTGTTAAATTGAAGCTATTTCCGTTTTCGCTTAGAGATCGTGCTAAAACTTGGTTTTCGTCTTTGCCTAAAAATAGTATTGATTCATGGAATAAGTGAAAAAATGCTTTTATCTCTAAGTATTTTCCTCCCGCTAAGATCATCTCTCTTAAAAATGATATTATGAATTTTAAGCAACTTGATCATGAGCATGTTGCACAATCTTGGGAGAGGATGAAATTAATGATACGTAATTGCCCTACACATGGATTAAATTTATGGATGAGCATACAAAAAATTTATGCCGGATTGAATTTTGCGTCTAGAAACCTTTTAGATTCGGCCACGAGAGGCACTTTTATGGAAATCACTTTAGGAGAAGCTACTAAACTCCTAGATAATATTATGGTTAATTATTCTCAATGGCACACCGAAAGATCTACTAGTAAAAAGGTTCATGCGATAGAAGAGATTAATGTTTTGAGTGGAAAGATGGATGAACTTATGAAATTGTTTGCAAATAAGAGTGCTCCTATTGATCCTAATAATATGCCTTTGTCCACTTTCATTGAGAATAATAATGAATCTATGGATGTTAATGTTGGGTAACGTAGTAATTTCAAAAAAAATCCTACGCACACGCAAGATCATGGTGATGGCATAGCAACGAGAGGGGAGAGTGTTTGTCCACGTACCCTCGTAGACCGTAAGCGGAAGCGTTAGCACAACGCGGTTGATGTAGTCGTACGTCTTCACGATCCGACCGATCCAAGCACCGAACGTACGGGGCCTCCGAGTTCAGCACACGTTCAGCTCGATGACGATCTCCGGCCTCCGATCCAGCGAAGCTCCGGAGATGAGTTTCGTCAGCACGACAGCATGGTGACGATGATGATGTTCTACCGGCGTAGGGCTTCGCCTAAACTCCGCGACGAAATGACTGAGGTGGAATATGGTGGAGGGGGGCATCGCACACGACTAAGGAACGATCCGTAGATCAACTTGTGTGTCTATGGGGTGCCCCCCCGCCCCTTATATAAAGGAGCAAGGGGGGAGGCCGGCCGGCCCCTTGGGCACGCCAAGGGAGGAGGAATCCTCCTCCTAGTAGGAGTAGGACTCCTCCTTTCCTACTCCTACTAGGAGGGGGAAGGAAGGGGGAGAGGGGGAAGGAAAAGGGGGGGCGCCGCCCCCACCCCCCCCCCCCTCCTAGTCCAATTTGGACCAGAGGGGGGAGGGGGCACGCGGCCCATGCTGGCCGCCCCTCTCTCCTTTCCCCTAAGGCCCATAAGGCCCAATACTCTCCCGGGGGGTTCCGGTAACCCCTCCGGTTTTCTCCGAAATCATCCGGAACACTTCCGGTGTCCGAATATAGTCATCCAATATATCAATCTTTATGTCTCGACCATTTCGAGACTCCTCGTCATGTTCGTGATCACATCCGGGACTCCGAACAAACGTCGGTACATCAAAACTTATAAACTCATAATAAAACTGTCATCGTAACGTTAAGCGTGCGGACCCTACGGGTTCGAGAACTATGTAGACATGACCTAGAACTATTCTCGGTCAATAACCAATAGCGGAACCTGGATGTTCATATTGGTTCCTACATATTCTACGAAGATCTTTATCAGTCAAACCGCATAACAACATATGTTGTTCCCTTTGTCATTGGTATGTTACTTGCCCGAGATTCGATCGTCGGTATCCAATACCTAGTTCAATCTCGTTACCGGCAAGTCTCTTTACTCGTTCCGTAATACATCATCTTATAACTAACTCATTAGTTACAATGCTTGCAAGTCTTAGGTGATGAGTATTACCGAGAGGGCCCAGAGATACCTCTCCGACAATCAGAGTGACAAAACCTAATCTCGAATTATGCCAACCCAACATGTACCTTTGGAAACACCTGTAGAGCACCTTTATAATCACCCAGTTACATTGTGACGTTTGGTAGCACACAAAGTGTTCTTCCGGTAAACGGGAGTTACACAATCTCATAGTTGTAGGAACTTTGTATAAGTCATGAAGAAAGCAATAGCAATATACTAAACGATCAATGTGCTAAGCTAACGGAATGGGTCAAGTCAATCACATCATTCTCCTAATGATGTGATCTCATTAATCAAATGACAACACATGCCTATGGTTAGGAAACATAACCATCTTTGATCAATGAGCTAGTTCAAGTAGAGGCATACTAGTGACACTATGTTTGTCTATGTATTCACACATGTATTATGTTTCAGGTTAATACAATTCTAGCATGAATAATAAACATTTATCATGATATGAGGAAATAAATAATAACTTTATTATTGCCTCTAGGGCATATTTCCTTTAGTCTCCCACTTGCACTAGAGTCAATAATCTAGATTACATAGTAATGATTCTAACACCCATGGAGTCTTGGTGCTGATCATGTTTTGCTCGTGAGAGAGGCTTAGTCAATGGGTCTGCAACATTCAGATCCGTATGTATCTTGCAAATCTCTATGTCTCCCACTTGGACTTGGTCCCGAATGGAATTGAAGCGTCTCTTGATGTGCTTGGTCCTCTTGTGAAATCTGGATTCCTTTGCCAAGGCAATTGCACCAGTATTGTCACAGAAGATCTTCATTGGTCCCGATGCACTAGGTATAACACCTAGATCGGAAATGAACTCCTTCATCCAGACTCCTTCATTTGCTGCTTCCGAAGCAGCTATGTACTCTGCTTCACATGTAGATCCTGCCACGACGTTTTGTTTAGAACTGCACCAACTTACAGCTCCACCGTTTAATAAAAATACGTATCCGGTTTGCGATTTAGAATCGTCCGGATCAGTGTCAAAGCTTGCATCGACGTAACCATTTACGACTAGCTCTTTGTCACCTCCATATACGAGAAACATATCCTTAGTCCTTTTCAGGTATTTCAGGATGTTCTTGACCGCTGTCTAGTGATCCACTCCTGGATTACTTTGGTACCTTCCTGCCAAGCTTATTGCTAAGCATACGTCAGGTCTGGTACACAGCATTGCATACATGATAGAGCCTATGGCTGAAGCATAGGGAACATTTTTCATTTTCTCTCTATCTTCTGCTGTGGTCGGGCATTGAGTTTGACTCAACTTCACACCTTGTAGCACAGGCAAGAATCCTTTCTTTGCCTGATCCATTTTGACCTTTTTCAAAATTTTGTCAAGGTATGTGCTTTGTGAAAGTCCTATTAAGCGTCTTGATCTATCTCTATAGATCTTGATGCCCAATATGTAAGCAGCTTCACCGAGGTCTTTCATTGAAAAACTTTTATTCAAGTATCCCTTTATGCTATCCAGAAAATTCTATATCATTTCCGATTAATAATATGTCATCTACATATAAAATCAGAAATGCTATAGAGCTCCCACTCACTTTCTTGTAAATACAGGCTTCTCCAAAAGTCTGTATAAAACCATATGCTTTGATCACACTATCAAAACGTTTATTCCAACTCCGAGATGCTTGCACCAGTCCATAAATGGATCGTTGGAGCTTGCACACTTTGTTAGCACCTTTTGGATCAACAAAACATTCCGGCTGCATCATATACAACTCTTCTTCTAGAAATCCATTCAAGAATGCAGTCTTGACATCCATTTGCCAAATTTCATAATCATGAAATGCAGCAATAGCTAACATGATTCGGACAGACTTAAGCATTGCTACGGGTGAGAAAGTCTCGTCGTAGTCAACCCCTTGAACTTGTCGAAAACCTTTTGCAACAAGTCGAGCTTTATAGACAGTTACATTACCATCAGCGTCAGTCTTCTTCTTAAAGATCCATTTATTCTCAATGGCTTGCCGATTATCGGGCAAGTCAACCAAAGTCCACACTTTGTTTTCATACATGGATCCCATCTCAGATTTCATGTCATCTAGCCATTTTGTGGAATCTGGGCTCATCATCGCTTCCTCATAGTTCGTAGGTTCATCATGGTCAAGTAACATGACTTCCAGAATAGGATTACCGTACCACTCTGGTGCGGATCTTACTCTGGTAGACCTACGAGGTTCAGTAGAAACTTGCTCTGAAGTTTCATGATCATTATCATTAGCTTCCTCACTAATTGGTGTAGTTGTCACAGGAACCGGTTGTTGTGATGAACTACTTTCCAACAAGGGAGTAGATACAGTTATCTCATCAAGTTCTACTTTCCTCCCACTCACTTATTTCGAGAGAAACTCCTTCTCTAGAAAGGATCCATTCTTAGCAACGAATGTCTTGCCTTCGGATCTATGATAGAAGGTGTACCCAACAGTCTCTTTTGGGTATCCTATGAAGACACATTTCTCCGATTTGGGTTCGAGCTTATCTGGTTGAAGTTTCTTCACATAAGCATCGCAGCCCCAAACTTTAAGAAACGACAACTTTGGTTTCTTGCCAAACCACAGTTCATAAGGCATCGTCTCAACGGATTTTGATGGTGCCCTATTTAACGTGAATGCGGCCGTCTCTAAAGCATAACCCCAAAACGATAGCGGTAAATCAGTAAGAGACATCATAGATCGCACCATATCAAGTAAAGTACGATTACGATGTTCGGACACACCATTTCGTTGTGGTGTTCCAGGTGGCGTAAGTTGCGAAACTATTCCACATTGTTTCAAGTGTAGACCAAACTCGTAACTCAAATATTCTCCTCCACGATCAGATCGTAGAAACTTTATTTTCTTGTTATGATGATTTTCCACTTCACTCTGAAATTCTTTGAACTTTTCAAATGTTTCAGACTTGTGTTTCATTAAGTAGATATACCCATATCTGCTCAAATCATCTGTGAAGGTGAGAAAATAACGATACCCGCCGCGAGCCTCAACATTCATTGGACCACAAACATCAGTATGTATGATTTCCAACAAATCAGTTGCTCGCTCCATAGTTCCGGAGAACGGCGTTTTAGTCATCTTGCCCATAAGGCACAGTTCGCAAGTACCAAGTGATTCATAATCAAGTGATTCCAAAAGTCCATCAGTATGGAGTTTCTTCATGCGCTTTACACCGATATGACCCAAACGGCAGTGCCACAAATAAGTTGCACTATCATTATCAACTCTGCATCTTTTGGTTTCAACACTATGAATATGTGTATCACTACTATCGAGATTTTATAAAAATAGACCACTCTTCAAGGGTGCATGACCATAAAAGATATTACTCATATAAATAGAAAAACCATTATTCTCTGATTTTAAATGAATAACCGTCTCACATCAAACAAGATCCAGATATAATGTTCATGCTCAACGCTGGCACCAAATAACAATTATTCAGGTCTAAAACTAATCCCGAAGGTAGATGTAGAGGTAGCGTGCCGACCGCGATCACATCGACTTTGGAACCGTTTCCCACGCGCATCATCACCTCGTCCTTGGCCAGTGCTCGCTTATTCCGTAGTCCCTGTTTCGAGTTGCAAATATTAGCAACAGAACCAGTATCAAATACCCAGGTGCTACTACGAGCTCTAGTTAGGTACACATCAATAACATGTATATCACATATACCTTTGTTTACTTTGCCATCCTTCTTATCCGCCAAATACTTGGGGCAGTTCCGCTTCCAGTGACCAGTCTGCTTGCAGTAGAAGCACTCAGTTTCAGGCTTAGGTCCAGACTTGGGTTTCTTCTCTTGAGCAGCAACTTGCTTGCTGTTCTTCTTGAAGTTCCCCTTCTTCTTCCCTTTGCCCTTTTTCTTGAAACTAGTGGTCTTGTTGACCATCAACACTTGATGCTCCTTCTTGATTTCTACCTCCGCAGCTTTAAGCATTGCGAAGAGCTCGGGAATAGTCTTGTTCATCACAAAGCTCTTGTAGCTTGGTGGCAGTGTTGGAGAATTCTGTCAATGACGCTATCATCAGGAAGATTAACTACCAGTTGAATCAAGTGATTATTATACCCAGACATTTTGAGTATATGCTCACTGACATAACTATTCTCCTCCATCTTGCAGCTGTAGAACTTATTGGAGACTTCATATCTCTCAGTCCGGGCATTTGCTTGAAATATTAACTTCAACTCCTGGAACATCTCATATGCTCCATGACGTTCAAAACATCGTTGAAGGCCCGGTTCTAGGCCGTAAAGCATGGCACACTGAACTATAGAGTAGTCATCAGCTTTGCTCTGCCAGATATTCTTAACGTCGTCAGTTGCATCAGCAGCAGGCCTGGCACCTAGCGGTGCTTCCAGGACGTAACTTTTCTGTGCAGCAATGAGGATAATCCTCAGGTTACGGACCCAGTCCGTGTAATTGCTACCATCATCTTTCAACTTTGCTTTCTCAAGGAACGCATTAAAATTCAACGTAACAACAGCACGAGCCATCTATCTACAAACAAACATAGACAAGCAAAATACTATCAGGTACTAAGTTCATGATAAATTTAAGTTCAATTAATCATATTACTTAAGAACTCCCACTTAGACAGACATCTCTCTAGTCATCTAAGTGATAACGTGATCCAAATCAACTAAACCATAACCGATCATCATGTGAGATGGAGTAGTTTTCAACGGTGAACATCACTATGTTGATCATATCTACTATATGATTCACGCTCGACCTTTCGGTCTCCGTGTTCCGAGGCCATATCTGCATATGCTAGGCTCGTCAAGTTTAACCTGAGTATTCCGCGTGTGCAAAACTGGCTTGCACCCGTTGTAGATGGACGTAGAGCTTATCACACCCGATCATCACGTGGTGTCTGGGCACGACGAACTTTGGCAACGGTGCATACTCAGGGAGAAAACTTCTTGATAATTTTAGTGAGAGATCATCTTAAAATGCTACCGTCAATCAAAGCAAGATAAGATGCATAAAGGATAAACATCACATGCAATCAATATAAGTGATATGATATGGCCATCATCATCTTGTGCTTGTGATCTCCATCTCCGAAGCACCGTCGTGATCACCATCGTCACCGGCGCGACACCTTGATCTCCATCGTAGCATCGTTGTCGTTTACGCCATCTATTGCTTCTACGACTATCGCTACCGCTTAGTGATAAAGTAAAGCAATTACAAGGCGTTTGCATTTCATACAATAAAGCGACAACCATATGGCTCCTGCTAGTTGCCGATAACTTCGGTTACAAAACATGATCATCTCATACAATAAAATATAGCATCACGTCTTGGCCATATCACATCACAACATGCCCTGCAAAAACAAGTTAGACGTCCTCTACTTTGTTGTTGCAAGTTTTACGTGGCTGCTACGGGCTGAGCAAGAACCGTTCTTACCTATGCATCAAAAACCACAACGATAGTTCGTCAAGTTGGTGCTGTTTTAACCTTCGCAAGGACCGGGCATAGCCATACTCGATTCAGCTAAAGTGAGAGAGACAGACACCCGCCAGCCACCTTTAAGCACGAGTGCTCGTAACGGTGAAACCAGTCTCGCGTAAGCGTACGCGTAATGTCGGTCCGGGCCACTTCATCTCACAATACCGCCGAACCAAAGTATGACATGCTGGTAAGCAGTATGACTTGTATCGCCCACAACTCACTTGTGTTCTACTTGTGCATATAACATCAACGCATAAAACCTAGGCTCGGATGCCACTGTTGGGTAACGTAGTAATTTCAAAAAAATTCCTATGCACACGCAAGATCATGGTGATGGCATAGCAACGAGAGGGGAGAGTGTTTGTCCACGTACCCTCGTAGACCGTAAGCGGAAGCGTTAGCACAACGCGGTTGATGTAGTCGTACGTCTTCACGATCCGACCGATCCAAGCACCGAACGTATGGGGCCTCCGAGTTCAGCACACATTCAGCTCGACGACGATCTCCGGCCTCCTATCCAGCGAAGCTCCGGAGATGAGTTTCGTCAGCACGACGGCGTGGTGACGATGATGATGTTCTACCGGCGCAGGGCTTCGCCTAAACTCTGCGACGATATGACCGAGGTGGAATATGGTAGAGGGGGGCACCGCACACGGCTAAGGAACGATCCGTAGATCAACTTGTGTGTCTATGGGGTGCCCCCCCCCCCCCCCCGCCCCCGTATATAAAGGAGCAAGGGGGGAGGCCGGCCGGCCCCTTGGGCGTGCCAAGGGAGCAGGAATCCTCCTCCTAGTAGGAGTAGGACTCCTCCTTTCCTACTCCTACTAGGAGGGGGAAGGAAGGGGGAGAGGGGGAAGGAAAAGGGGGGGGGGCGCCGCCCCCCCCCCCCCCCCTCCTAGTCCAATTCGGACCAAAGGGGGGAGGGGGCGTGCGGCCCATGCTGGCTGCCCCTCTCTCGTTTCCCCTAAGGCCCATAAGGCCCAATACTCTCCCGGGGGGTTCCGGTAACCCCCCCCCCCCCCCCCCCCCCCGCACTCCGGTTTTCTCCGAAATGACCCGGAACAATTCCGGTGTCCGAATATAGTCATCCAATATATCAATATTTATGTCTCAACCATTTTGAGACTCCTCGTCATGTCCGTGATCACATCCGGGACTCCGAACAAACTTCGGTACATCAAAACTTATAAACTCATAATAAAACTGTCATCGTAACGTTAAGCGTGCGGACCCTACGGGTTAAAGAACTATGTAGACATGACCTAGAACTATTCTCGGTCAATAACCAATAGCGGAACCTGGATGTTCATATTGGTTCCTACATATTCTATGAAGATCTTTATCGGTCAAACCGCATAACAACATACGTTGTTCCCTTTGTCATCGGTATGTTACTTGCCCGAGATTCGATCATCGGTATCCAATACCTAGTTCAATCTCGTTACCGGCAAGTCTCTTTACTCGTTCCGTAATACATCATCTTATAACTAACTCATTAGTTACAATGCTTCCAAGACTTAGGTGATGAGTATTACCGAGAGGGCCCAGAGATACCTCTCCGACAATCGGAGTGACAAAACCTAATCTCGAATTATGCCAACCCAACATGTACCTTCGGAAACACCTGTAGAGCACCTTTATAATCACCCAGTTACGTTGTGACGTTTGGTAGCACACAAAGTGTTCTTCCGGTAAACGGGAGTTGCACAATCTCATAGTTGTAGGAACTTTGTCTAAGTCATGAAGAAAGCAATAGCAATATACTAAACGATCAATGTGCTAAGCTAACGGAATGGGTCAAGTCAATCACATCATTCTCCTAATGATGTGATCTCATTAATCAAATGACAACACATGCCTATGGTTAGGAAACATAACCATCTTTGATCAATGAGCTAGTTCAAGTAGAGGCATACTAGTGACACTATGTTTGTCTATGTATTCACACATGTATTATGTTTCCGGTTAATACAATTCTAGCATCAATAATAAACATTTATCATGATATGAGGAAATAAATAATAACTTCATTATTGCCTCTAGGGCATATTTCCTTCAGTTAATTTTGTTTGTACGAACAATTTTGGTAACAATGTGTATAGAGGAAACTTTAATCCTAGGCCGTTTCCTAGTAATTCCTCTAATAATTATGGTAATTCCTACAACAACTCTTATGGAAATTTTAATAAGATGCCCTTTGATTTTGAGACTAGTGTTAAAGAATTTATGATTTCCCAAAAGAATTTCAATGCTTTGCTTGAGGAAAAATTGCCTAAGATTGATGAGTTGGCTAGGAACGTGGATAGAATTTCTCTTGATGTTGATTCTTTGAAACTTAGATCTATTCCGCCAAAGCATGATATCAATTAGTCTCTCAAATCTATGAGAATTTCCATTGATGAGTGCAAGGAAAGAACCGCTAGGATGCGTGCTAAGAAAGATTGCTTTGTAAAAGCGTGTTCTTCTAGTTTTCCTGATAATAGGGATGAAGATATAAAAGTGGTTGATGTATCTCCTATTAAATCTTTGTTTTGCAATATGAATCTTGATAATGATGGGACTGGTGATGAGTTAACTTTAGTTAAAAGGCGTCCCAATGATTCGGAGTTTTTAGATCTTAATGCAAAAATTGGTAAAAGTGGGATTGAAGAGGTCAAAACTTTACATAGCAATGAACCCACTATTTTGGATTTCAAGGGATTTAATTATGATAATTGTTCTTTGATAGATTGTATTTCCTTGTTGCAATCTGTGTTAAATTCTCCTCATGCTTATAGTCAAAATAAAGCTTTTACCAAACATATCGTAGATGCTTTAATGCAATCCTATGAAGAGAAACATGAATTGGAAGTTTCTTCCCTAGAAATCTTTATGATGAGTGGGAAATTACTATTAAATTAATATTAAAGATCATGAATGCTATGCTTTATGTGATTTGGGTGCTAGTATTTCCACGATTTCAAAAACTTTGTGTGACGTGATAGGTTTCCGTGAATCTGATGATTGTTCTTTAAATTTGCAACTTGCGGATTCCACCATTAAGAAACCTATGGGAAGAATTAATGATGTTCTTATTGTTGTAAATAGGAATTATGTGCCCATAGATTTCATTGTTCTTGATATAGATTGCAATCCTACATGTCCTATTATTCTTGATAGACCTTTCCTTGGAACGATTGGTGCAATTATTGATATGAAAGAAGGAAATATTAGATTCCAATTTCCGTTAACGAAGGGCATGGAACACTTTCCTAGGGAGAAAACTAAATTACCTTATGAATCTATTATGAGAGCCACTTATGGATTGCATACCAAAGATGATAATACCTAGATCTATTCTAGCCTTTATGCCTAGCTAGGGGCGTTAAACGATAGCGCTTGTTGAGAGGCAACCCAATTTTATTTTTGTTTCTTGCTTTTTGGTTCTGTTTAGTAATAAATAGTTCATCTAGCTTCTGTTAAGATGTGTTTTCATGTTTTAAATTAGTGTTTGTGCCAAGTAGAACCTTTGGGAAGACTTGGGTGAAGTCTTTATGATCTTGCTGTAAAAAACAGAAACTTTAGTGCTCACAATATTAGCTGCCATTGTTTACTGGAAAATGATTTTAGGTTGATTCTTTTTGAAGATGATTAATAGACAAATTCCTCACGTCCAGCAATTTATTTCAGAATTTTTGGAGTTACAGAAGTATATGTTTGATCCAGATTACTACAGACTGTTCTGTTTTTTGACAGATTCTGTTTTTCCTGCGTTGTTTGCTTATTTTGATGAATCTATGGCTAGTATCGGGGGGGTGTGAACCATAGAGAAGTTGGAATACAGGAGGCTTAACACCAATATAAATAAAGAATGAGTTAATTACAGTATCTTATGGCGGTGATTTGTTTTCTTTTACTAACGGACCTCATGAGATTTTCTGTTGAGTTTTGTGTTGTGAAGTTTTCATGTTTTGGGTAAAGATTTGATGGATTATGGAATAAGGAGTGGCAAGAGCCTAAGCTTGGGGATTCCTAAGGCACCCCAAGGTAAAATTCAAGGACAAACAAAAGCCTAAGCTTGGGGATGCCCCGGAAGGCATCCCCTCTTTCGTCTTCGTCTATCGGTAACTTTACTGAGGCTATATTTTTATTCACCACATGATATGTGTTTTCTTGGAGCATCTTGTATGATTTGAGTCTTTGATTATTAATTTACCACAATCATCCTTGCTGTGCACACCTTTTGGAGAGACACACATGAATCGGAAATTATTAGAATACTCTATGTGCTTCACTTATATCTTTTGAGCTAGATAATTTTGCTGTAGTGCTTCACTTAAATCTTTTTAGAGCACGGTGGTGGTTTTATTTTATAGAAATAATTGATCTCTCACGATTCACTTATATTATATTGAGATTCTTTTAGAACAGCATGGCAGTTTGCTTTGGCTATAAAATTAGTCCTAATTTGATGAACATCCAAGATGGGTATAATAAAAACTAGCATATAAAGTGCATCGAATACTATGAGAAGTTTGATACTTGATAATTGTTTTGAGATATCAAGATGGTGATATTAGAGTCATGCTAGTTGAGTAGTTGTGAATTTGATAAATACTCGTTCTAAAGTTTGTGATTCCTGTAGCATGCACGTATGGTGAACCGTTATGTGATGAAGTCGGAGCATGATTTATTTATTGATTGTCTTCCTTATGAGTGGCGGTCTGGGATGAACGATGGTCTTTTCCTACCAATCTATCCCCCTAGGAGCATGCGTGTAGTACTTCGTTTCGATAACTAATAGATTTTTGCAATAAGTATGTGAGTTCTTTATGACTAATGTTGAGTCCATGGATTATACGCACTCTCACCCTTCCACCATTGCCAGCCTCTCTAATACCGCGCACCTTTTGCCGGTATCATACACCCACCATATACCTTCCTCAAAACAGCCACCATACCTACCTATTATGGCATTTCCATAGCCATTCCGAGATATATTGCCATACAACTTACCACCGTTCTGTTTATTATGACACGCTTCATCATTGTCATATTGCTTTGCATGATCATGTAGTTGACATTGTATTTGTGGCAAAGCCACCTTTATAATTCTTTCATACATGTCAGTCTTGATTCATTGCATATCCCGGTACACCGCCGGAGGCATTCACATAGAGTCATATTTTGTTCTAGTATTGAGTTGTAATTTTTGAGTTGTAAGTAAATAAAAGTGTGATGATCATCATTATTAGAGCATTGTCCCAAGTGAGGAAAGGATGATGGAGACTATGATTCCCCCACAAGTCGGGATGAGACTCCGGACAAAAAGAAAAAAAAAAGAGGCCATAAAAAAAGAGAAAAAGGCCCAAATAAAAATATAAAAAAATGAGAGAAAAAGAGAGAAGGGACAATGTTACTATCCTTTTACCACACTTGTGCTTCAATGTAGCACCATGATCTACATGATAGAGAGTCTCCTATGTTGTCACTTTCATATACTAGTGGGAATTTTACATTATAGAACTTGGCTTGTATATTCCAATGATGGGCTTCCTCAAAATGTCCTAGGTCTTCGTGAGCAAGCGAGTTGGATGCACACCCACTTAGTTTCTTTTGAGCTTTCATAAACTTATAGCTCTAGTTCATCTGTTGTATGGCAATCCCTACTCACTCACATTGATATCTATTGATGGGCATCTCCATAGCCTGTTGATACGTCTAGTTTATGTGAGACTATCTTCTTTTTTTGTCTTCTCCACAACCACTCTTCTATTCCACATATAGTGGTATGTCCATGGCTCACGCTCATTTATTGCATGAAGATTGAAGGTTTGAGAACATCAAAAGTATGAAACAATTGCTTGCCTTGTCATCGGGGTTGTGCATGATTAAATACTTTGTGTGATGAAGATAGAGCATAGCCAGACTATATTTGGCCATGTTATTTTGAGAAGACATGATTGCTTTGTTAGTATGCTTGAAGTATTATTATTTTTATGTCAATATTAAACATTTGTCTTGAATCTTTCGGATCTGAAAATTCATGCCACAATAAAGAAAATTACAATGAAAAATATGCTAGGTAGCATTCCACATCAAAAATTTTGTTTTTATCATTTACCAACTCGAGGACGAGCAGGAATTAAGCTTGGGGATGCTTGATACGTCTCCAACGTATCTATAATTTTTGATTGTTCCATACTATTATATTATCTGTTTTGGATGTTTAATGGGCTTTATTATGCACTTTTATATTATTTTTGGGAGTAACCTATTAACCGAAGACACGTGAGATCCCATCTTGGGGCCTTTTTCGGCGCTCCGCCGGAGGGGGAATCGATCATGGAGGGCTTCTACATCCACACCATAGCCTCTCCGATGATGTGTGAGTAATTTACCACAGACCTTCGGGTCCATAGTTATTAGCTAGATGGCTTCTTCTCTATCTTTGGATCTCAATACAAAGTTCTCCTTGATTCTCTTGGAGATCTATTCGATGTAGTTCTTTTTGCGGTGTGTTTGTCGAGATCCGATGAATTGTGGGTTTATGATCAAGATTATCTATGAACAATATTTGGTTCTTCTCTGAATTCTTATATGTATGATTTAATTATCTTTGCAAGTCTCTTCGAATTATCAGTTTGGTTTGGCCTACTAGATTGATCTTTCTTGCAATGGGAGAAATGCTTAGCTTTGGGTTCAATCTTGCGGTGTCCTTTCCCAGTGACAGCAGGGGCAGCAAGGCACGTATTTTATTGTTTCCCTCAAGGATAAAAAGATGGGGTTTATATCATATTGCTTGAGTTTATCCCTCTACATCATGTCATCTTGCTTAATGTGTTATTCTGTTCTTATGAACTTAATACTCTAGATGCAGACAGGAGTTGGTCGATGGGTGGAGTAATAGTAGTAGATTCAGAATCGTTTCGGTTTGCTTGTCGTGGACGTGATACCTATATATATGAGCATGCCTAGATATTCTCATAACTATGCGCTTTTCTATCAATTCTCGACAGTAATTCGTTCACCCACCGTAAATTATGCTATCTTGAGAGAAGCCACTAGTGAAACCTATGGCCCCCGGGTCTATCTTGCATCATATTATTTTCCTATCAATTTACTATTTCTTCTGTCTTTTATTTTGCAATCTTTACTTTTTAATTTATATCATAAAAATACCAAAAATATTTATCTTATTATCTCTATCAGATCTCACTTTTGCAAGTGGCCGTGAAGGGATTGACAACCCCTTTATCGCGTTGGTTGCAAGGTTCTTACTTGTTTGTGTAGGTACGAGGCGACTTGCGTGTAATCTCCTACTGGATTGATATCTTGGTTCTCAAAAACTGAGGGAAATACTTGCGCTACTTTGCTGCATCACCCTTTCCTCTTCAAGGGAAAACTAATGCATGCTCAAGAGGTAGCAGGATCCCCATTAGCAACATGAGGCTCACTGTGGCCGAGCTACGCCCCATGGTGGGTAAGCTTCAGCACCGCATTGAATCCTGGCAGGGTCAGTGGCTCTCGAAGGCAGCTCGGACGGTGCTCATTAACTCGTCCCTTTCCAGCCTACTCCTATTCATTATGAGCTTCTATAGCCTGCCTGAGACTCTGCACCACGAGATTGCCACAGTTCAGGGGTGCCTTTTCTAGGCTGGCGAGGGCGATAAGCAGAAATACCACATGGTTCGGTGGACGGAGATCTGTAAACCGCGCGATCAGGGCGGACTTGGGACCATGTCCTCCAAACGCATGAAATCGCCCTCCTAACTAGGTGGCTTTGGCGGATTGCGAACGGAGAGGGTGGCTTGTGGATGCGCATCATCCAGCTAAAATACCTCCGTGGCCAGCCACTCGCCTTCTGCCAGCGGTCCGGTGGTTCCCAGTTCTGGCAATCCGCCATACAGCTCCTCCCAGTCCTCCGCATCGGGACCTCGATTGCGGTTGGATCTGGCACCGCCACGCTATTCTGGTTTGACAGATGGGCCGGGGAGATCCCCTTCGCGGCTCGCTTTCCTGACCTGTTCACCATCGCGGTTCATCCACGGATTTCTGTAGCGGTGGCCCTTATTGACTTAGGGAAACTCGCGTTCCGGAGACCATTTGGACCGACGGAGAATGGTCTGACGCTTTGTTCAAATGGTCTGGTTACTTGCAGCTTTGGCGGTCGCTTAGCCGCCCCAGGGAGAGAGATGCCATCACCTCCATCATCACCTAGCTTCGTGCGATGGCTCTCTGGATGGCTCCACCACTTCCCCCACCACCACCGGAGCCGGATTAGATCTTCTCTACCTCGCCACCGCCGTTTATGTGTTGTGCGTGCCTTGCGTCTGTGTTGGGCTTGTTGTGTTGTGCCCACAGCTGAACCCGTGTAGTGTTTGTGTGCCTGTGTGTTGGACCTTGCCGCGGTGGCATTGTGTGTGTGTTGCTCCGTTGGTACATTGTCTGACTTTGTGCTCAGTGGTTGCTTTATTGCGAAAGCCTTTTTCGGTAACTTGTTTTAGTTGTTAGAGTTGTGTCGAATATTATTGTACAAGGTAGGTTACAATTGGACTTGCTTTTGGACTGTGTGTAGACAGTGTAGGAGTTGTGTCCTAATAGGACACTTGTATCCTAGGCCTCTCATATATATTGGGGGTAGACACACGATGTAACCTATGCCAACATAATAGCATAGGCACGCGGGGGAGCCGGTGGTATTGTGTCGGCGCCCGGACGGCCGGGGTGCGGTATTATAGCGGTGTCATGGGGAGGAGCGTCCGTAGCCATGCCCCGGGGATGTAGCCATATCGGTGAACCTTGTTAACAAATCTCGGTGTCGTGCCTCGTGTGATTGCTTGGTCCTCGGTAGATCAACGGTGGCCTCGGATTTATTCTAACAAATGGTATCATGAGCAAGGTTCGATTTAAAGGCTGAGATGTTGATTTAGAGGTGGGGCAGAATTCTCCAATCTATCGGTGGTGGTTGAGGCTTTTTTTTCTCGAATACGCACGAATATGCGTATCATATATTAATGGAAGAAGGGGGAAGAGAACCCCACCCACAGTTAATTACAATGAGTTACCGACGCACTCCACCATACGACATTACACGGACTACTCATCGGCCACCCACCCATCTACCTTTAGAAAGGAGATTAGAAAGTATGCATGGTGGTCGAAGCTTGCGACCGGAGAAGATCGATGGAAGCGGCGGGAGTTCTGTTCGTGTCGGAAGCAATCAGAGGCAGCAGGCGGCGTCATCAGCGGTGTGCAGCGACTCGAGGCCGTCTCGGCGAGTTGCGATGGGCAGCGAACAGCGCGTGGGGCGAGCGAACAGCGGCAGTTGGCGTCGACGAGATCGATCCACTCGATCGAGCAGCAGATCGATCCGAAGCCGCGGCAGCGTGTTTCCAGAGGACTCGGCGATGGATCGTGGTGTCCAATTGGTGGTGTCACGTAGCGTACGGCAGTTACAAGTCGGTCCTGCGGGTCGCAGGAAGCCGCAGGCACGGTCGTCCAACGCGGGGAGGCCCAAGCGCGTGTGCTCCAAAGCGTGGAGGCCAGTTGCGGCCCAGGAGGGTGATAAGGCCCAGCCGGACTGGTGTGCTGCTGGAGGACGATCGGGCTAAGTACAAGGCAGAGCTGGTGCCACGGGTTGCTCGGGTGCAAGGCAAAGGCCTGGTGCGGCTCAGGCACGGGCGTGTGCAGGCAATGCTGCGGCAGGAGGAGGTCGGTGCTACAGTGTGGTTGAGTGTTGAGCCGATGGACGCAAAGACATGCGATTTGTTATTAAAAAATGGAAGGAACGAAGTCCTGACGTTCATGCATGATGTCAAGGAGCATTGGCGTGGAATCAAGAAAGGGTTTTTTGGGGTCCTATTATGCTAAAGGTACACGGAAGGCTGCCATAAAAAGGGACAAGTTCTGGATTAGAAGTCTATGCGTACACAGGAGTTATTAGCAAATGGCAACAAGAAAATTATGCAGAAAGTATCCGTGGGGTCAAGTTTGCATGGAGATTTTTTCTGGTGGGTCATGTTTGCAGGAAGTGCTCGGAGTGTGTACGCCAAAGGACGGAAGGCATGCGTATAAGGTTCGGGAGGAGTCTGGAGCGCGTCGTGGCAGGGATCATGCAGACACAGGGCGTCAGGCAATGCACGGAGATGTGCGGGTGGACACGACGCAGGGTGGAGCATGGTTATAGTCGGATAAGTTCGGCTGGGTCGGACTGGACAGTCTGATGGATCGACATGGATGTTGGTCAAAAGCAGAAGACGGCGGTGATTTCCGCGACGATGACATAGGAGCGTGATGCTGATGGTGGCCAACTTCTGGGGCGTGGAACACGTGGTGCAGTCCTGAGGGCTTGTGCGGCTTCGATAGACTATGGCGCGGGGTTGATTCAAGATGGTGCACATGAGAGCTTGGAGTCGACATGGCGCGGGAGGGTGGCATGTACAACCACCATGGAGTCATGTTGAAGGTGGAGTTGGAGTCTGATGGATGATTTCATTCTGAGTTGATGGAGGGGCTACGGGTAAGTTAACGGAGAGTCGAAGCCTATTTAAGCGGGATAGCGAGAGACACGTGGTTCGGACTGGGTACCAGTGGTCTGATGGAGACGTGATATTCGGCATCGGTCGGTGATGATCGGTGGTTCTCTGCAGTGGGGGTTGAGGCAGTGGGGGCTAGCTACCCGGGAGACTCGACCAGGACAGTAGAGGCTCGACGCGGTGATAGCGGCGAGGTGTGCGGTAAGCACGGGACACATCGACAGACCAAGGCACTAATGGTGAGACATGTGGTCAGACAAAGTGTGCATGGGTGCTGAAGCGGTGTTGACGAGTGCCAGATTCAAGTTGGTGACTGGGTCTATCGGTGTCGTTTGATGGACAGGAGTTGACCATGAAGAATCTGAGAAAGTGGCGGAAAGTCTAAAATTGTCAAAAGCTAAGAGAGTACATGGCCATATGTTCTGTGGTGTTCAGTGCATATGGCAAAGTGCGGATGACAAGTACAGAAGAAGGCGGAGTGCTATAGCAGTGGGACATGTCAGAAACTATCCGGGGAAAAAGGTGAGACAACTGGGAATTTGACTCAGGGTGACACAGGGCAACGACGAAATTCCTTCAAGTTTCAGACAAGCAGTCAAGAAAGAGCGGTGATGTTGAGTTCAGATAACTCTTATATGCGGCGTCCAATATGTGAGTTGTTCATTTTTTCACGCAAACATTGGTCGGTGTGTGATGGCGTTGAATGGATACTCTGAAAGTTGGGAGCACAAAAGTAGAGTAATGAGGAACTTGATTTTGCTCGAGTGTTGACTGTGAAGAAGATGAGAAGGGACTACAGTTGCAGGTGGAGTCACATGGAGTCTGGAAGTAGCAGCGGTGCTCGTGGCGTATCTCAAGTCCAATGTACATGGAGGTTCGACACATGGATGAATCCAAGGAGGTGAAGAATATTCGCCAAGGTGGAGTTTGTTAGAGTTGTGTCGAATATTATTGTATAAGGTAGGTTACAGTTGGACTTGGTTTGGACTGTGTGTAGATAGGATAAGAGTTGTGTTTTAATAGGACACTTGTATCCTAGGCCTATCATATATATCGGGGGTAAACACGATGTAACTTATGTCAACATAATAGCACAGGCACGCGGGGGAGCCGGCGGTATTGTGCCGGCACCCGGGCGGCCAGGGTGCGGTATTATAGCAGTGTCATAGGGAGGAGCGCCCGTAGTCATGTTCCGGAGATGTAGCCATATCGGTGAACATCGTTAATAAATCTCTGTGTCGTGCCTCGTGTGATTGATTGGTACCTGGTAGATGGACGGTGGCCTTGGATTTATTATAACATTAGTAATTCTGTTCGCTTTTAAAAACAATGATTTAGTAATGTTACTGTTGCGTGCGTTCTGCCCGACCTGTGGGACTTCTCAGATCAAAATGTTGTTGGGTTAGGCTTCAGTCTTAGAACTTTCCAAGGCTGCAAGGCTTCTGCATACCTGTGGGGTGTGTGCGGGGGTCTGATCCCCCACCACTCTACAGGGATGTGCATCGTATGATATGCTTGTTCGTGTTGGCAGTAGCTTTTGTAATACTCGGCGTGCGTAAGACTTGGTGATTTCTAATAATGAAAATCGGAGAGGAAACTCTCTTTATAAAAAAAAGATTTTCAACAATACCTGGAATGCTACGTGTCCTCCACCGGATAAAATTAAAAGATCGGTCGCCTCTCCGACCATTGGATGAAGCTGCGGATGAACGTGTGATCTTTATAACAAATGTGTTGTTTCAGTATTTTCTGCAATAGGGGTCTAGTTGCAAAAATTATTCCCAACAAAGGTCATGTTGCAAAAATAATTGAAACCATTTTTCCTCTGAAACATGTTGCAACAAGAGCCTTTTTGCAACAAGAGTCTTGTTGCAAAAACACCTTGTTGCAGAAGAAAAAATAAAGTGTGGATTCCACCCATGCCATCCAGCAGCAATGACAAACGCGGTTGAGACGACCAAGGGGCGGAGGCTGCCAAGGCAATGCGGCGTCGATCTTGTTCGAGCGGCGCAAATTTGGCGAGAGGCGGCTCGGACGAGGTCTTCGAGTGGCCGATGGAGAGGTGCCCAACGAACGAGGAGATGGTGCAGGAGAGAGGGTCGGGCCCGGCGACGAAGGAGAGAAAGGAGGAGGAGAGATGGGAGGGCCGATGAAGGTGGAGGGGAAGGAGAGCATGCTCGTCCGTGTCGGCACCGACATGTCTGGAGGCTTTGGGGATCTAGATCTTGCAACAAGCTAGTTGTTGCGGGGGAGAAAATTGCAACAACGGTCCGATCGTAACCTAGGCTATGGAAAGAGAATGCTTCCGAGACATCCGATTAAAGAAAGATCCGACGGCCATAAAATCGATTGATGCACACAGAAAGATCGGTCGGGTGAACAAAAATGTTTTCCTAAAATCTATCAAGTCTGACAAATTATTAAAATAAATTGTGGAAAAAATATTAATTTTTTGGAAAATGCTATTGTTCAGCCGACGGATAACATGCACTGCGTCCACCACCTCCTATGTCCAGCACGTGTCCTTATCCTCTTATCCTTTCCTTACGTATTCTCCATCTCCTTGCGTGCGCCTATTGTTCAGCGCACGCCCGAGCTCCGCTCCGGTCACCATCACCTAGTGGCGCCGCTCGAGACTCCCCTCTCGCCCTCCGTCATCGTTTCAGTCAGGATGCTTTTCTATACTTTTCACAACAACGGCTTTGTTGCAAAAGTCCTCCCGCAACATCATCTATGTTGCGTAAATTTCTTGATTCACACAGCAAACGACGTCATCTTTTTAGTGAAAAAAATTCTGCAACATTATTCATGTCGCAAAAGTCCTCCCGCAACAACATTTATGTTGCAAAAAAGGTGAAGTTGAAAACTAATAATTCCGCAACACTGCCATTGTTGCAAAAGTCCTCCCGCAACATCATCTATGTTGCAAAAAATTTTGAAGACAAAATAAAATTATCTGGCGAAAATAACGCTTCGGTGGTTTTGCAACAAAGCAATTGCTGCAGAGCGGGTTGCACAACATCTACCTTATTGCGAAAATGTTGAAGACAAAATAAAAAAGTTCTGGCGAAAATAACGCTTCAGTGGTTTTGCAACAAAGCAATTGTTGCAGAGCAGGTTGCGCAACATACACCTTGTTGCAATTCCTGACGCACCTCATTTGAGAGATCGCACGGCTATTCGTGGCTCATCCAACGACGCAGGAGGCGGCGGATCTTTTAAAAAGATCTGCCGCCTGACGCGTAGCGCGGCCCTAATTTTTTTGACAAGGTTCCTTGGCATTAAGGGCATCTATGACAGGCAAACTATAACGACATAGCTAAAAATATAAACACAACACACACAACTAGAGTACCGAGCAAGCAAGGGGTCATACGTCATACGGACAAATTAAAAGTCTCAACCACAGACTCTTTTTTTAGAGAAGGAGGATCACCCCCGGCCTCTACATCTCAACCAGACTGACTACTAGATAATTGTATGGATGTTCACCAAGTATTATCTGGGTGTGATGTGATAAAGTAATATGGTAGGTGTGCTCCGCATGTCTCCCCTTACCTAGGGCCTGTTCGGCTCTCCACCGGCTCTACGGAATTACGGGATCTGCGGAGCACCTACCTTCCAACTCCGCTATTTTAGCTTGTAGCTCCGTCAGCTCCGCAGAGCTGAGTCCGGAGCGCAGGGACTCCGAACACCCCCTTAGTACCTGAAAACCAAATAAAAACAATCCAAGAAACGCAAGAGTGAGTACAAGGAATAATTCAGCTATTACAACCAGAGCAATAAGAACACCATAATGAAATAACAATAGAACATTATTGATATAAGAATGTAGTTGAACCCTTGACAACTGCCGGACTGAAACCAAATATCTCAATAAGCCAGCGGCACTATGCATGAGCTAACGGTTCTCAATGAACTCATGTCGGAACTAGCCGCTCGATACGGTCTCTCTTCGGACTGACAGAAAGTTTAGTCTTGGGACTAGCACACAAGCTAACAGTTCTCATCGGACTTACTCCAGAACTAGCAGCTCGTGAACGGTTTCTCCGGCTTAGCTATGAAAATAGAACATCGATGTTTTTGATCATGGATGCTTGGTGCTTTTCTTAACAGTTATTTGCTCAAGACACAAAACAGTGTTTTTTAACATGACGGTGCCTTGGATGGGGCCCAATCATTGATACGTTCAAGGCACAAAAATGTAAACAAGAGACAATGTTGGGAAACGAGATTGCCTCCATTATTCTCTCTACCTTATTTATTTATGTATAGTAAATACTCCCTCCGTTCCTAAACGTAAGTCTTTTTAGATATTTCACTACAAACTACATACGGATGTAT
This sequence comes from Triticum timopheevii, assembly GCA_963921465.1. NCBI lineage: Eukaryota > Viridiplantae > Streptophyta > Magnoliopsida > Poales > Poaceae > Triticum > Triticum timopheevii. The sequence continues at coordinate 119,387,351 of OY997272.1, forward strand.
ATAGACATATTTTAGAGTGTAGATTCACTCATTTTGCTCCGTATGTAGTCCATAGTGGAATCTCTAAAAAGACTTATATTTAGGAACGGAGGGAGTATACGTTAACAATTTCTATTAAGCTATATATTTTCGTTAGTGACAAGGCTGCAGGTCCCTAACGACCAGACATTGTTGTGAAACATGATCAAATATAACAGCTAGAAGTCACTAACTATAGAGCTAGGACTTCTGTCCACAAAACAAAACCACCAATCCTATGCAAACAGGGCTTCATTAGAAGGAACAAGAATATATGGTGAAGTTATTAGCTAATTAATCTCATAATATACGTATCTCCTTTATACTAAAAGAACCGGTTCGTGTATGGGCAAAACATTCATAGTCTGCAGTCCTACGAAGAACGGTTGGACAGGAACTGGACAGCTCGAAGCTACTGCCGACATTACTAATTTCTTGGCAACACACGCATGGACAAGTCATTTTGAAAGTTCAAAAAGGCATGGCCCAAGTAAAATGGCATAAGATGGAACTAGACCAAGCAGCATACTGATGGGAAGATGAGCTAGATAAACTCTGACTATGAGAACACATGCAGATTTCTTTATACATAATCAGAAACTCTGAATGTTTTGTTATTTTAAGAGTAGCCACTAAAACCATATAATTGTGTATGCGAAGGTGAGCCAGATAAACTCTATGACTATGAGAACAAATGCAGATTTCATTTTACATAATCAGATACTCAAATGTTTTGTTATTTTAAGAGTAGCCTCTAAAATCATATAATTGTGTATGGTAGAGTAAAATGAAAAATGCTTGAAAGAAGATGCAGTGGCGCCAAGCTTCTAGCATTCTGTGTGACAAGAGAGTGCCATAAAAGCTAAAAGGCAAGTTCTATAGGACGGCGGTTCGCCCCGCATTGTTGTATGGCCTTGAGTGTTGGCCGACTAAAAGGCGACATGTTCAACAGTTAGGTGTGGCGGAGATGCGCATGTTGAGGTGGATGTGTGGCCACACAAGAAAGGACTGAGTCCGAAATGATGATATACGAGATAGAGTTGGGGTAGCACCGATTGAAGAGAAGCTTGCCCAACATCATCTGAAATGGTTTGGGCATATTCAACGCAGACCTCCAGAAACGCCAGTGCATAGCGGACGGCTAAAGCGTGCTGATAATGTCAAGAGAGGTCAGAGCATCTCCAGCCGCGCCCCTAGAACGGCCTCCCCAGGCGATTTTTTTCCACCGGCGTCAAAAAAACGGCCCAGTCGCGCCCCCAGGAGCCCGTTTTTCGCCGGCTTGGGCCGAAATCAGCGTCGGCGGACCCAGGTCGAACCCGACGCGTCGGGGGGCGCTCGGGGGCGCCGGGGCGAGCGTCTTGGCGCGAAGAAGCTGCGGGCCCACCGAGTCAGCGAGACGGCCGCTTCGTCGACCTCATCGCCTCGGTTCCCGTGGGAATCAATGCGAAGGCTGCCGCGCTGTCGCGCCGGTCAGCCTCCATTGATGCCTCACGGGCGGCGCAGTGAAGACGCCGCCGACGCGCGTCCGCTCGCATGCGCCACGCGTCCGTCCGCATGCCGCCCACCGCCACCCCCGATTCGGTTATAAAAGGTGCCCCTCCCCGCCGGTGAGCGCCACACCCTCTCCCTCCCGCGAAAGCCTTCTTCCCGCCGACGAGCTCTCCCACCACTGCCTTCCCCGTCGATGAGCGAAATGGCCGAGAGATACCCAGGCGACGGCGCAGCGGCGAACGGCTTCGGCCGCCGACACCTCTAGGAGCCGGAGGCGCGCCTTCTGTACGAGGCCGAGTACCCGGCGCCCCCTGACATGAGCATGCCGGCGGCGTCCCGGTGCCGCCCGTCCCCGAAGGAGCCGCACGGCGGGCAGAGATCGCAAGCATCCGCTCCTCGCTGACGAAGGAGCAGCGGAACGAGCCGAGGTACGCGCCTGACAGCGAAACGCTGTGGACGTTGTACTTCAAGCGCCGCCGCGAGGAGCAGATCGCCTCCGTCAATGGCGTCATCCCCCGCGGCCGCCTCAACTCCGAAGGACGGCGCGAGTGGTGGAGCGTCCCCGGCCGCACACTCGACGCCGTCCTCGACCACATCGAGACCGGCAATGTGCCGCGGCTGGAGTACCCGACGCGCCCCTCCTTCTCTCGCCGCCGTGGTAGTTCCTGGATACCGCGGCGAATGGAGCCGGGGTCGTCCTCCTCGTCGGGCTCCGACTCACCGGCCCTCCGCCCCGTCAAGCCCGAGCCAGAGGAGACACCGCTCGAGCGTCGCGCGCGGAGCAGCGCCCTCGTCATCAACGAGCCGTCGCCTGCGACGACACCGACGAGGTGCTCCCTTCGCCTGGTCCGGCCGAAGCCCGAGCCGGACACGCCCCCCGTGAAGCCGGAGCACGCCGGCATGGTGGCCTCCGCCCTCAAATGGGCGAGGGAGGACTACGTCCGCGAGTAGGTGCGCCGCCAGCGTTGGGCGTACCTGGAGACCCAGGCCCGCAGCCGTGCTGAGGCCCGTCGCCGCGCCGAGGAGGGCGGCGTTATCGTCATCGATAGCGACGACGAGGTCGAGGCCGGGCCGTCAAGCGCTGTCGGCGACCCGGGCGAGGGGTGCAGCAGGGACGCCGCGGGCGAGGCGCGCGACGACGACGACGACGGCGGCAGCGGCTACACCCGCTTCTACAGGCTTCTCGGCATGTAGATGGCGGCGGCGGCGACGGTGGCGGCAGTGGCTAGGCTTTTTAGTTCGTTTTTAAGTTAGTTCATGCATGTTTTAAGTTTTTGTACAAATTTCGACAAAAAATGGCCGAGTTCATGCAAAAGTCGCCGAGTTTGCAAGAAAAACAAGACGAACTTCGCCGAACCCGCGGCGACCGTGGGCGTGTGACTGGGAGCGAACCGAACCCCAGGGGCCGAACTAGCGCCGGCTCGCCCCCAGGCTGCTCTTTTTTGGCGCCCTGGGAGGGCCGAACGGCTGGAGATGCTCTCAGGGTAGACCGAACTTGACATGGCAGGAGTCCGTAAAGAGAGATCTGAAGGACTGGAGTATTACCAGAGAACTAGCCATGGACAGGGGTGCATGCAAGCTTGTTATCCATGTGCCAGAACCACATGAGTTGGTTGCGAGATCTAATGGGTTTCACCTCTAGGCTACCCCAACTTGTTTGGGACTAAAGGCTTTGTTGTTGTTGGTGGTGGTGGTGGTGGTGTTGGTGTTGGTGTTGAAGATGCAACTATGACTATTAGCTACAAGTAATGGAAAATTCCAAGGTTCATTTCTGATGATGTAGTATGTAGTGTGTTGTAGGACCGCTCAAATTTCATTCTCAAAATCAAAATGTATTAGAAAAAAAACAGTGAATACACACATTTAACCTTTTTATACTGAATTATCATTTTGTTATATTTTATTCATTTTTGTTACTATCACCATAAACTGAATTTGAGCTCTTATTTTTATTCATCAGTGAAGTAAATTGAGGATTGCATCTAGAATTTTTTTGGGGAATTTTCATGTTAGTTTTTTCCTAAAGTAAGATGTTTGAATGAGGACAATGTCATGTCATTATTCAGAGTACAACTGTATGCAGAACAATTTTGTTTTGTTTGCCTATTACTGACGTGTTATCTTCCATCTTTTTCGTAGAGGTTTAGAACAGACAAAAATTTCGAAGCTACTCTACATTTACTTCAGGCAAGGAAATAAAGGACAATCCATACAGAGAAACCATGGTTTGGAGAAATCTAGTGAAACTATATCAAATACAATGCATACTCTACAACTATTTACTGAAGACAGCTGATGTAAACATAGGAGTTGAGATACACAGAATAGTAAAAGCCACTACAGATACCCACACAACAAGATTCTAGCAGAATCCGTGCCAACGAAAACAGAAACTACTCATATTTAAGACGAAACATACTTACGTTTCCACAATTATTGATTGCTTCCTCCCTACAAACTCTCTTGGTCGCATTCCTTTCCGTTAGTGAAGTATGAATCTCCTACACAGGGTTAAAGGTTAAAGCCGGTCATCAGAAAGTATGAGCGACAAATAAATTTGGCTATCGAAGTAAAATTTAGAAAGCCGGAATGTAGGCAGTCATACTAGTGTAAGAAATAACCTTAGGAAGTAAAAAATAAATGTTGGAACACAAAAGCAAACATTTCAGTCTAGCAAATACCTTATGAAGACTGGCAAACAAAATTTAGACAGAACACTTTCTTTTTGCGGAAGTTAGACATTACACATTAGCCCAATTTCTAAGATAAAATCCGTAAAGAATTATGTATCCCAAATATTCGAATAATTCCTATCAAAGGATATGTATTTATATCCTTGCTATGTATGAGAAACAAAGTTTGACATACATTTGACAATCAAAGATAAAGCATGGGGCCCGAGCCATCCAAAGTTAGAGCATGCAAGTAAATTGATCAGCTAAAAGCAAAGATGACAGCTGGGCCAGTAAAAACTTATTATTTGAAAACTAAATTGTCATTTAAATATTTCAACAAAAAATGAAGAAAAGTTTTAACATATCACGGGAAAGTGAGGAGGAAAGCTGAGAGGAAAGACAGTTACCTATGTGCACCTTGGCAATGTTCGATATCTTATTCCGTTCAGAACTGCTTTGTGCACTAATCTTTTTCACCAATTCTGGACAGCAGCCCATAACATAGAGATATTGCAGGGAGGAGGGCAGATCAGGAAGTGATTGTAGCCCCTTTCCAACACCAGATAGGAGCAAGTAGTTGAGAAAGCATAGTTCTTTCATACGTAATGGCAGAGATTCCAGCGACTTGGCACTCAATATCTTCAGGTTTCGGATCACTTTGCTGTTCTGTAGAAGCCATTGCTCAGGTAAGTTCTTCATCTGGCTCCCATTATTGATCACCAATCCTTTGGTGTGGCGAAGATCCTTGAGCGGCTCAAGAAGCAGTACAGACACGAGATCAATTTCAAGATAGTCAATCTGCAAAGATCCAGCAGGCATCGCCATATGATCTTCTCCACCATTACCACTACCACTGGATGCATGGAGAGGTAGGGACAACCCAGCCTCTGCGAGCTTACTACAAGTGTTGATTTTCAGCTCAAAGAGGGAATGAAGGGAACCGAGCCCGTCCAATGATGAGAGATTCTGACACCCCATTATCTCCATGAACTTCAGTGACTTGAGACTCTTGAACACATCTGCGGAGGGGAGGGATTTCAGACTTGAGCAGTTCTTCAGCACCAGCTCAGAAAGAAATTCTAGTCCATGCAATGACTTAAGCAGGAAGTGCTCCATGTCGCCACACTGGGTGAGAATTAATTTTTCAAGTGATGGAGGAAGGATCTTATCTCTGATTTCACTTGATGTCCTCAGCTTTGGACAGTTCCCAATCTCGAGTTCTCTAAGCTCCTTCATTTCTTTGAATGTTAAGGGTACAGACACCAGCTCTACGCATGTTGTGATGCATAGGACACGGATGGTTTTAATGTACTGTCCCTGTGCTAGAACACTTTCATCAAGTGAAGTTAAACTTGGACAGAAATTGACACGGATGTGTAGTAATTCAAATGAATCTGCCCTACCGTCCTCACTACATGGCTCGCCAATCATTGGAAGTTTGGTCAACCCAACATCGTGTATTTCCAAATACACCAAACTGGGAGGTAGAACAGGCAATTCAATCAGTTCAGGGCAAGATCTTACGATGAGAGTATGGAGACTTGCAGGTAGAGACCCGTTAATATAAAATGGACACTTTGGTAGAGATGAGTCACTGCAGCCACAACCGGAAACATGAGATGATTCACCAATCTCTTGTATGCTATAAAGGTGATGCAATGTAAGATGTTTCAGCAATGCAAGCTCTGCTAGTGATGGGAGATGCTTCCAGTTTTTGCATCTGACCAGCTTCAGTGATATCAAGTTTTTGACAGAAAGTCTCTGAATCCATACTGGAGATCTTACACCACCATAACCAGAAATTGTGAGATCTCTAATGTTTTCATGTGGCTCACAATTATCAATAAGCAACTCACCAGTCCTGCTTTCTATTTTAGCACGTGCTGACCACTCCAGAGACAAAGAGTTGAGGTATTCCTTTTCATTCAACTTAGCATCATGAGCTTCTTCAGGATTCTCAACATTCTCAAGACCTTGCACTTGAAGTTCACGGAGATCTCTTAAGTTTCTGATTGCACTTATTCTGTTGCCCTCCTTTCCTTGTACCCTGTAGTTCTGCAGCTCCTGAAGAGAAGTGAGCCTTCCAATAGGGAACTCGCTACATTTATAGAGCCTAGAGCTTACATATCGTAGATGATCAATGTTTCCCAGATACCTCACTTCTGTAGGTTGTTTCTGCCAGCCAATGGAGCAATTAACAACTGTTAGGTGATAGAGCTGGACAAGTCCACATAATCCTTCTGGTGATAAGTTAGGTAGGTAGATGTAACGAAGGTGCTTCAAATCTGCAAGTCCAGAAAGATGAAATGTATTCTCCAAATTTAAGTGCAACAGACGCAAAGCTTTTGAGTTCTCTACAACATTCTCAATAGCATCAGCCATATCCTTGTTGACCAGATGTCGACCTTCAAAGATAATAGTGCGCACATTATTAAAATGTGAGATTTTCTTGACCTTCTCAATAGATAAATGGTCAATACAAGGAATATATATGTGTCGAACCGTATCCTTTTCATTTTCCAACATGATAGGATCACTTATTCTTGCACATTCACCAGAAGATACATGCCTTGCCAATTCATGCATTAAGTCATGCATTATGTAATACTCTTCTTTTGTTTGACTGTACTTGACTATTTTGAATGTCATATCAAAAAATGATTGTCTAGTTAACTGAGCCAAGATTTGCTCTCCAATGTCCTCAGGCCTTCTTGATTCATTTCCTGCTTGTGAGATCAGTCCTGAGCTCATCCACATCAATACCAAATCTTTTTTCTTAAATTCATAGGCCTGTGGAAATATGCTGCAGTAGCGAAAACAAATCTGAAGCTCTATTGGTAGGTGGTAGTAGCTTAATCTGTAAACTTCCATCATGTCCTTTTCAGTTCCTTTAAAATGTTCCAAATCGCCCAAGAATCTTTTCCAATATTCCAAAGTCATATTGCACTGCAAATGCCCGCTAACAACCTTTGTTACCATGGGACATCCACCCAATTTCTTTGCAATTTTCTCTCCAAATAATTTTAAATCTACAAAATCTTGTGAATTCAGACCAGAGAAGACATGATGATTGAAGAGCTCAAGATTTTCACCTTCTTCTAGCCCTCCTATCCTCAAGCGCTCCATGTCGATTCCCATGGCTTCTGCAGCCATATCAGCTACTGACTGCATTCGGGTTGTCAACAGAATTTTGCTCCCACTCTTGCCATTCCTCAAAGGAGCAAATACCCTTTTCCATTCATCTTTACTCTTATCTTCCCAAACATCATCTAAAACAAGCAAAAACTTAGTATGCAAGTTCAGTTCCCTTTTGAGATCTTGTTGCAATGCCTCCAAATGATTAGAACTAGGTTTTGCCCATGTAGCAGATTCCAGTATTTTACTAGTCAGAGATGCTGCATCAAAGCTATCAGATACATGGACCCATATAACCTTGAAACGCTCCCTGACCACTTCTTCGCATATGCGTTGAGCCAAAGCAGTCTTCCCCATGCCACCATGGCCAACCACTGAAAGAATAGGAACATGGACAGGAGTTATCACATTTTCAGAAGCTACACTTGATGTCTTGGTTAGCCATCTAAGTATCTCTTCCTTCTCATTTTCTCGTCCGACAAATTTAGATGTTGTCAAGGCTGAACCAGTCTCACGATCTTTGTTCATCCAATGTTCCTGCCGCTGGCTACCAGATGCAACCCCCTTGAGATGTTGTGTGATTGTGAGAATATCTGTAATATCTGTAGCAGCCTTGTCTACACCCTCCACGGCAGCCCTCAGCCTCTGGATGGTGCCATGCTGAGTAAATTGTTTCAAATTCTTATCCAAGATGCCGACATGCTTGACAGATCTGATAACTTTCTGCCTCATCTTAGCAAAGGAGGAGCCCAAGTCACTAACCTTGTAACCCAACGCTTTCTCTTCTAGCTCGTAGTACTCAAGCTCATCAGTTGCATCCTCGGCCTCCTCTACCGCATCCCTGAGCTGCCATAGCCATGAATCCAGTGCACTGACCTGTTCCTTAAAAGACTCAGGGTTGGCAATGTCGAGCACAAGCTGGATATTTGGCATCAACTGACGCAATCTTTTCTTGATATCCTCCATGCCCTCAGCCTTGAAGTACTTGTTCAGGCATGTGAAAGCCTTGTTGATCCAGAAGGAGATGGCTGAAGTTGCCACCGACTTCCCGGCAAACACAAGTTCAGTGCTACTAGCCATGGATTGTGTGTGTACCTGAGAGGAACATATTTAGGGAGAAATCACATAATAGGGAGATGCATGTAAACTCTGGATGAGAAGCTGCAATGCATAGACAAGTTCAACCTCTAGCGTGTGTTGATGAAGTTGTTAAGGCCACAATAAAAGCATATGCATAAACCTGGGGTACTCACATGCACCAGCTAGGGGCCCGAATGTGAGGCATCCAATTCCAATAGGAAGCACGGTTGCATTACTTTTTGAACGAGAAATTGTAGTACTGACATATTCAACCTGCATCTTCATTGGTCCTTAGCACTATCTTGATGGCAACTGGACTAGAGAAATATGATCGTTGAAATTTCATGGCTAATATTATAACGTTATTTTATTGTCATGACAGGGACTTAACTAGATGACCAAGTTCATTGAAACTTCCTTTAAGCTTAGGCACCACTTCAGAGGTAGTACTTATTTAATTGTCATGACAGAAAGTCAGAAGCTGCACTAGATGGAGAAAATTCAATGAAACTTAGTTTAAGCTTAGGCACTACTCCAGAGGTACACAGTAATCCACTTGCATTTAAAAGTAGCAACTTGCATATAGTTGGCCTGTTAGCTGAGTCTTGTGACTGCAAATTTTGTTATGCATGGCTGAACAAGCACGAAGCTTTCGGTCAAAGGGATGGCCTCCTATACCTCTGATTCCCCTGCTTCCCAGTAGCTGTAAGCCTGAAAAGAATAGGGAAGTTTTAACTAAATACGGATGACAACCTAGAGGGTTGTTGGCTCAGATCGCGCAAGCCGCTTCCGAAGACCACCAGGAAAAGTTTCTATTCACTAAGCATTCTTATTGCACGGAAGCCTGCGGAAACAGAGGAATGCGAGAGTATTTAGGAACGTGGCTCAGCAGCGATCTACATCTCAATTTGTCAAACCTCATTCTTGACGAGGTTAGACAGAATTTGAGATCTGCTGGAACAAGGTGTTTTCATAGTTTTGTGAGAGATTAGTCTGTATTTTTCATTCGGTATTATGGTGCTAGCCGGTAGCATAGGTTTCTTTGCTTTCCAGCTATTCTTGTAACATATTTCTGCCTTCTATAAAAATATGGTACGCAATTTGCACTCTTAAGAAAAACTAAATATGGGAGAGCACATAAAAATTACACCCAATACGAACAGGGCAGTGGTGTGGTGTCTTTCAACACAATACGGGCGAGAATGGTACAGATGGAAGAATAATCAGCAGTACTATACTTCCTCCATCCCTTATGCAATCCCAACAGAAGGAAAAAACGTAGTTACTTACTACTGATGGTACTACCAAAAAATCTGGAAGATATACTACAGATTCGTTTGAGTTGTCAGGAAAAGAAAACTACTCCATATCTGATCCTGTTACTGACAACCCAAACGAATCTGATGTAGTGTACAGATGGAGTAGTAATTTAGTGTGGGAGTCCGCCCCCTTCCATATCTGATCTAGCGAATGAGGCCTCTGCCTCGCAATCTTCATTTAAAAGAAAAGGATCAGCATCTTCGCCCAATTTGTACATACTCGCCAAGAAACTAAGAGGAATAAGCAATCGAAATCGCCGCAATCGGTTGCTTAGAACAAAGCATTACTAGTACCTGGGCACCAGCATTTGCAGTGGCGCGCTAAGACACAGCAGGTGCGGCTACAGGGCTACTCAGCTCGCGCGGTGGAACGGCGGCCACGGCCCCGTCGGCGCAGCCGGGCCGACGAGGTGGGAGGAGGTTGGGGGATTGTTTGCTCCTCGGCGGTAAAAAAAAAAAAACTTTTCGCTGCAGGTTTATCTTGTTGCTTTATACTGTATATGGTAGACGCTTGCGTTCGGCGCGCTTCGGCCGGTCTCGTCCACGCACGCTGGCTACAACCAACCAAATCGAGAGGGCCCACCACGTTATCTCTTTCCTCATCCCCGCGTCCTTCTCCTTCCCTTTCCTGGCTTTTCTTTTCTTCTTTCCCAACCTCCAAGCTGCCATGGTAGTCCGACCCGCAGAGTCCTCCAGCGAGGCCCCCTCTTCTTCTCCGGCGAGTAGCCCCGAAGCCACGCCCCCGAGCCAGTGTCCTCCCACTCGATTTCCTCTCTCTCAATCGCATCTCCTACTGCTCCGCGGCGACCGGAGCTGCAATGGGGCATGGCCGGCGAAGTTGCGTCCATGGTCGGGGTTGCGTCCATGGCCGGCGACGCGCGATACTTTGTTTTTGTTGCAACCGGCTATAATGAAGTTGTGACCGGCTCGAGGCAGAGCTGCAACCAGCAACGTCAATTGCTACGGCCGTCGCAATTTTTTTGCTGGATCCAGGAAAGCGAGTGTTACGACCGGCGTTCATCCGGGGTGCAAACCAGCATCGCGAATGCTATGTCAGTATTTTTGTTTTGCTGCAACCGAGAGGAGGGGGCGTGCCTTGCCATCAAGTCATGGCGGCCGGTGTTGTGACAGGAGGCCACTCCCCTGGCCATGGATTTTTTGTTGTTGTTGGAAACAATCATTTTTTTTTGCTACCACCGGGTTGCCTTTTTGCTGGAACTAGTGTCAATTCTTGCTACCATCATCTTTGTTTTCGTTGGAACAAAAACATTTTTTGCTGCCACCGTATTTGAGTTTTCCTGGAACCGGCCCTTTGTTTTGCTACAACCGGCATTTTGAGTTTTGCTGGAACCAGCGACCACTCCTCGACCATGGCCCGGCGACGCCAAAATGTGCTATGACCGGCGACCAACGGTGCTACAACCGGCAAGCAAATTTGCTACATCCATTTTTTTTTACCACTTAGATGCGACCCCCTGACGGCGATACGACATTTTTTTGCTGCAACCTTGTGTATTTTTTGCTACTACCGTGGACTATTTTTGCTACATCCATTCTTTTCACGACGGCGCTATGCCGGCGATGTTTTTGCTGTGAACCCCGGCGATGAGATCTAGCATAGGCCAGCGGGGGTGGATGCTGCAACCGATCGCCGGCGAGCTGCAAACTCGATCAGAAGGCGCGACGGTGCCCACACCATGCTACAATCGTAGAGGTGGGGAGCTGCAGGTTTGACTCTTTTTTTTGGCTGGAATCCAGTGACCACGAGAAGCGCGACTACTCACCACGGCGAGCGCAACGAGCACAGCAGTCACCATGGTGGGCGCGGGCGTTGGGGTCGTCGGGGAGGAGGAGGAGGGGTGAGGTCTGGTGTGCGCTGGTGCGGCAGCGCATGAGCGAGCTAGGGAAGAAGAAGGGGGAAGAAAGACACTAGTAGAAAACAGGGCTTTGATTCAGGCCTGGCCAGCCCATTAGTCCCGGTTCAGCCACGAACCGGGACCCATGGGGGGCATATGTCCCGGTTCGTGCGTCCAGGGGGGCGGCCGGGCCTCATGGGGCATTGGTCCCGGTTCGTCTGGACCCATTTGTCCCGGTTCCAGGCACGAACCGGAACCAATGGTCCTCGCTCCTGGCCCACAGCCATTGGTCCCGGTTCGTGGCTGGAACCGGGACAGAAGGTGGCTGGAACCGGGACAGAACCCCTTCTGTCCCGGTTCCAGCCACAAACCGGGACCAATGAGGTGCCTATATATACCCCCTCGCCGGCGAGCAGAGCACTCCACACTGCTCTGTTTTTTCTGGCCGGCGAGGGGAGAGCCTTGTGGTGCTCTAGCTCACCTCCTATGCACATGAGGTGTCCGATGAAATGCCCAAGCCACACTAGTTAAGATTTCTCCTCTCGAAGCTCGACCTTCAAGCTCCATTTTCCTCGAGATTTGTCTAGGTTTAGCGGTCCGTCACGTCCCATCCCCGTCTTCACCGCCGTCGATCACCCGCGCCGATCTCGTCGCCGGCACCACCATGATGAGCCTCTTGTTCTTATCTTCTTTTTGAAAGGAAAAAATTCTTACTTGTATGATTAGACAGATACTTGTCTAATTTTCTTACTTTTATTATTACTTGTATGATAAGATAAAATTTATGCAACTAAAATTATCAAAGAATTTTCATAAAATAAATAAAAAAGCAAAAAATAAAATAAAATAAATAAGTAGAAACAAAATAAACTTTAATAAATAAGTAGAAAAAAATAAAATAAAATAAAATTTAATAAAATAAATAAGTAGAAACAAAATAGAATAAAAGAAAATAAACTTTAATAAAATAAATAATTAGAAACAAAATAAACTTTAATAAACTAAAATAAATAAACTTTAATAAAATAAATAAAAATAGCAACAGTAAGTATTTTGTTGTAAGTAGAAACAAAATAAAATAAACAAAGCAACAAAAAAACAAAAAAAAAGTGCCACCTACTGGGCCACCACGGCCTGAATACGACTAAAAGCCCAACCATGGGCCAAGATTCAGGCCCCCAGCAGGCCTAGTATGCCCACGCGCACATAGTGATAGATTAGGCCCGAAAGCCTGCAGTTGAGAGGAGCTCGAGAGGGTGGGCGCAGCATCGCTTATAAACCACTCTCGAGCTCTCTCAAGTAGCGAGGTGGGACTAAACTTTTGGCTGCGACGCGGGGCAGCACAAGGCCTTTGGTCCCGGTTGGTGGCACCAACCGGAACTAAAGGGCGTGCATTGGTCCTGGTTGGTGGACTACCAACCAGGACCAATGCACGCCCTTTAGTCCCGGTTGGTGCCACCAACCGGGACCAAAGGTCCCTGCTTCCCGCCCTTTGAGCTGCTGAAAAGAGACTTTTGGTCCCAATTGGTGGCACCAACCGGGACTAAAGGGGGGCATTGGTCCCGGTTGGTACCACGAACCGAGACCAATGCTTCATGTATATAAGTAGGACTTGTGAAAATTTTCAGTTTCATCCATCAGCTGCCCGACGCCGTCACCGTCGCCGTCACCCGTGCCCGACGCCGCCAGGCTGCCCGCCGCCCACGCCTCGTCGCCGTCTTCGTCGCCAACTCTCCTGCGCCCCAACGCCGCCCGCTCCTTGTCGTTGTCGCCGCCCCCGTCGCCGCGCCCTGCCCCATCGCCGCCCGCTCCTCGTCGTCGTCGCCGTCGCCATCGCCATCACCGACGCGGCCCCGACCTCATCGTCGCCGATCGACGGCCTCCCCGACCATGTTGTTGCCTCCCCGCGCCGGCCCCTGCCCCGCGCGCGCGCCGCCTCTACCTTAGCCCGGCCCCGATCTCGCTGTCGCCGACGCCACCCCTAGTGAGCCCCCGTGCCCCTGCCCCCCCCCCCCCCCGCCCGGCCGCCGTCGTGGCCCCCGCATATTTTTTTCCTGCATATATATGAAGTTTTTTTGCATATATGTTGATGTATGGATATATATGATGTTTTTTTCTGCATCATATATGATGTTTTTGTTCAGCGTCATATTTTTTCTGCATATATATATATATATATATATATATATATATATATATATATATATGATCATATGAATTTTTTTGTTCATAGATGTGATTTTTTTTGTTCATATATCATATGATGTTTTTATTGTTCATAGATGATCGATCTTATTTGTTCATATGTATGCAAGCGAAGTCGTTGTCGTTAGTTGTACTGTTTAGGGTTAGGGTCGTCGAGGAAGAAGGAAAATAAGGAAAAATAAGAAAAGAGGAAGAAGGAAGAAGGAAGAAGAAGAAGAAGAAAAGGAAGGAGAGGAAAAGGAAAATAAGAAGAGGAAGAAGGATAAGAAGAAGGAGAAGAAGAAGAGGAAAAAAATAAGAAGAGGAAGAAGAAGAAAAAAAAAGGAGAAGAATAAGGAATAGAGGAGAAGAAGAAAAAATAGAATTTTTTTTCTATTTTTTCTTCTTCTCCTCTATTCCTTCTTCTTCTCCTCTTTTTTTTCTTCTATTTTTTCTTCTTCTTCTTCTCCTCTTTTTTTTCTTCTTCTTCCTCTTCTTATTTTTTATCGGGAACGAGGGTGTAGAGGGTCGCTGAGGATCGCCGAGGGGTCAAGGGTCGCCGAGGAAGAAGAGGAGAAAAAAATAAGAAGAGAAAGAAGGAGAAGAAGAAGAGAAGAGGAGGAGGAAGAAGAAAAATAAGAGGAGAAGAAGAAGGACTATTTTTTCTTCTCCTCCTCTTTTTTTCTTCTTCTTCCTCTTCTTAATTTTTATCGGGAACGAGGGTGTCGAGGGTTCGAGGGTCGAGGGTCATCGAGGGGTCGACGGTTGAGGATCGCCGAGGGGTCGAGAGGTTGCCTAGTGTCAAAGTATTGAAGAAATCCATGGCTTCATCATTAGCCGGAAGTAATCGGGGCATGATGGTACGAAGTTCTGCAAAGTTGTTCTGAAACGGAGTCCTGGATAGGATGATTCGCCTTTTGGTACGAATTTCAGCAAAGGCCTTCCAAATAGCGATATTCGGAAGGCTCTTGCTGAACTTTGTACCAAAAAGCGAATTATCCTATCTGGGACTCTGTTCCAGAACAACTTTGCAGAACTTCGTACCATCATGCGCCTGTTACTTTCGCCTAATGATGAAGACATGGTTTTGTTGAATCCTTTGACACTAGACAAACGTGACATGAGGGGGTCGAGGGTTGATAACCCACAAGTATAGGGGATCACAACAGTTTTCGAGGGTAGAGTATTCAACCCAAATTTATTGATTCGACACAAGGGGAGCCAAAGAATATTCTCAAGTATTATGCGGAAGTAACGGTAATGGTGGCAAAAATAACAGTAGCAATTTTGTAGTAATTGTAACAGTAGCAACGGTAAAGTAACTAAGCAAAGATCAATATGTGAAAAGCTCGTGGGCATTGGATCAGTGATGGATAATTATATCGGATGCAATTCCTCATGCAACAGTTATAACATAGGGTGACACAGAACTAGCTCCAGTTAATCAATGTAATATAGGCATGTATTCCGAATATAGTCATACGTGCTTATGGAAAAGAACTTGCATGACATCTTTTGTCCTACCCTCCTGTGGCAGCGGTGTCCTATTGGAAACTAAGGGATATTAAGGCCTCCTTTTAATAGAGTACCGGACCAAAGCATTAACACTTAGTGAATACATGAACTCCTCAAACTACAGTCATCACCGGGAGTGGTCCCGATTATTGTCACTTCGGGGTTACCGGATCATAACACATAGTAGGTGACTATTGACTTGCAAAATAGGATCAAGAACTCACATATATTCATGGAAACATAATAGGTTCAGATCTGAAATCATGGCACTCGGGCCCTAGTGACAAGCATTAAGCATAGCAAAGTCATAACAACATCAATCTCAAAACATAGTGGATACTGGGGATCAAACCCTAACAAAACTAACTCGATTACATGATAAATCTCATCCAACCCATCACCGTCTAGCAAGCCTACAATGGAATTACTCACGCACGGCGGTGAGCATCATGAAATTGGTGATGGAGGAAGGTTGATGATGACGATGGCGACAGATTCCCCTCTCCGGAGCCCCGAACAGACTCCAGATCAGCCCTCCCGAGAGAGATTAGGGCTTGGCAGTAGCTCTGCATTGTAAAACGCGATGAATCTTTCTCTCTGATTTTTTTCTCCCCAAACGTGAATATATAGAGTTGGAGTTGACGTCGGTGGAGCCTCAGGGGGCCCACGAGGCAGGGGGCGTGCCCCGGGGGGTGGGCACGCCCTCCACCCTCGTGGACAGGGTGTGCCCCCCTGGTGATTATTCTTTCTCCAGTATTTTTTATTAATTCCAAAAATATTCTCCGTGAAGTTTCAGGTCATTCCGAGAACTTTTATTTCTGCACAAAAATAACACCATGGCAATTCTGCTGAAAGCAGCGTCAGGTCGGCTTAGTCCATTCAAATCATGCAAGTTAGAGTCCAAAAACAAGGGCAAAATTGTTTGAAAAAATAGATACATTGGAGACGTATCAACTCCCCCAAGCTTAAACCTTTGCTTGTCCTCAAGCAATTCAGTTGACAAACTAAAAGTGATAAAGAAAAACTTTTACAAACTCTATTTGTTCTCGTTGTTGTAAATATGTAAAGCCAGCATTCAAGTTTTCAGCAAAGATTATGAACTAACCATATTCACAATAACACTTAGGTCTCATGTTTACTCATATCAATGGCATAATCAACTAGCGAGCAATAATAATAAATCTGGGATGACAACACTTTCTCAAAACAATCATAATATGATATAACAAGATGGTATCTTGCTAGCCCTTTCTGAGACCGCAAAACATAAATGCAGTACACCTATGAAGATCAAGGACTGACTAGACATTATAATTCATGGTAAAAGAGATCCAGTCACAGTTATACTCAATGTAAAATAATAATAATGCATGCAAATGACAACGGTGCTCTCCAACTGGTGCTTTTTAATAAGAGGACGATGACTCAACATAAAAGTAAATAGATAGGCCCTTCGCTGAGGGAAGTAGGGATTTGTAGAGGTTCCAGAGCCCGAGTTTTGAAATAGAGATAAATAATATTTTGAGTGGCATACTTTCATTGTCAACATAACAACCAAGAGATGTCGATATCTTCCATGCTACACATATTATAGGCGGTCCTCAAACTGAATGGTAAAGTTTATACTCCCCCACCACCAACAAACATCAATCCATGGCTTATCTGAAACAACGGGTGCCTCCAACTAACAACAGTCTTGAGGGAGTTTTGTTTGCAATTATTTTTGATTTGAGCATGGGACTGGGCATCCCGGTTACCGACCGTTTTATCGTGAATGATGAGCGGAGTCCACTCATCGTGAGAATAACCCACCTAGCATGGAAGATATAGACGGCCCTAGTTGATGCATGAGCTATTTGAGCATACAAAATAGAATTTCATTTGAAGATTTAGAGTTTGGCACATACAAATTTACTTGGAACGACAGGTAGATACCGCATATAGGAAGGTATGGTGGACTCATATGGAATAACTTTGGGGTTTATGGAAGTGGATGCACAAGCAGCATTCCCACTTAGTAAAAGTGAAGGCTAGAAAGAGACTGGGAAGCGACCAACTAGAGAGCGACAACAGTCATGGACATGTATTAAAATTAATCAACACTGAGTGCAAGCATGAGTAGGATATAATTCACCATGAACATAAATATCGTGGAGGCTATGTTGATTTTGTTTCAACTGCATGCGTGAACATGTGCTAAGTCAAGCCACTCGAATCGTTCAAAGGAGGATACCACTCTATCATACCACATCACAACCATTTTAATAGCATGTTGGCACGCAAGGTTAACCATTACAAGCTCCTAGCAAATTAAGCATGGCATGAGCAACTATAAACTCTAATTGTCATTGCAAACATGTTTCGTTCATAATAGGCTGAATCAGGAACGATGAACTAATCATATTTACAAAAACAAGATAGGTCGAGTTCATACCAACTTTTCTCATCTCAATCAGTCCATCATATATCGTCATTATTGCCTTTCACTTGCACGACTGAACGGTGTGGATAATAATAATAATGCACGTGCATTGGACTAAGCTGGAATCTGCAAGCATTTAATACACAGGAGAAGACAAGGTAACATGGGCTCTTGGTTAAATCAACAATAATGGATATAAGATCCACTCAACATTTTCATCATGGTTTTCTCCTCTCAACCCCCAAAGAAAAGAAATAAAATAAAACTATTTACACGGGAAAGCTCCCAACAAGCAAAAGAAGAACGAGAAATCTTTTTGGGTTTTCTTTTAATTACTACTACTACAGGCATGGAAAGTAAGCTAGCTAAAAGGTACAACTAATTTTTTTGGTTTTTCTTTAGGTTTTTCAAACACACAAGAAGAAGGCTTAAAACAGAAAATAAACTATCATGGATAGTACAATGAAAAATTATGAGCACCGACAACTGGCATTAGTGTGTGAACATGAATGTAATATTGGTGAGAAATACCTACTCCCCCAAAATTAGGCTTTTGGCCTAAGTTGGTCTATGGCCACGGCTGGCCTGGTGGATATCCAAAGTTGTAGCTGGGGTCGTACTGTGATGCAGCGGCTACTCCCTGATGAGCTGCAGCTTGGAGGCGAGCTGCCTCCGTCCTTGCTACGTCTTGAGCTTGCGTTGGTTTTCCTTGAAGAGGAAAGGGTGATGCAGCAATAGTAGCGTAAGTGTTTCCCTCAGTTTTTGAGAACCAAGGTATCAATCCAGTAGGAGGCTCCTCAAAAGTCCCACGCACCTACACAAACAAACAAAGAACTCGCAACCAATGCAATAAAGGGGTTGTCAATCCCTTCACGGCCACTTGCGAAAGTGAGATCTGTTAGAGATAGTAAGATAAGATAAATATATTTTTGGTATTTTATAATATAGATGCGAAAAGTAAAGATGCAAATAAAAGTAGATTGAAAGCTTATATGATAAAAGATAGACCCGTGGGCCATAGGTTTCACTAGTGGCTTCTCTCAAGATAACATAAGTATTACAGTGGGTGAACAAATTACTATCGAGCAATTGATAGTAAAGCGAATAATTATGAGATTATCTAGGCATGATCATGTATATAGGCATCACGTCCATGACAAGTAGACCGACTCCTGCCTGCATCTACTACTATTACTCCACACATTGACCGCTATCCAGCATGCATCTAGAGTATTAAGTTCATAAGAACAGAGTAACGCATTAAGAAAGATGACATGATGTGGAGGGATAAACTCAAGCAATATGATATAAACCCCATCTTTTTATCCTCAATGGCAACAATACAATACGTGCCTTGCAACCCCTGCTGTCGCTGGGTAAGGACACCGCAAGATTGAACACAAAGCTAAGCACTTCTCCCATGGCAAGAAAGATCAATCTAGTAGGCCAAACCAAACTGATAATTCGAAGAGACTTGCAAAGATAACTCAATCATACATAAAAGAATTCAGAGAAGATTCAAATATTTCTCATAGATAAACTTGATCATAAACAAAAAATTCATCGGATCTCGACAAACACACCGCAAAAAGAGTTACATCGAATAGATCTCCACAAGAGAGGGGGAGAACATGGTATTGAGATCCAAAAAGAGAGAAGAAGCCATCTAGCTAATAACTATGGACCCGAAGGTCTGTGGTAAACTACTCACAACTCATGGAAGGGCCATGGTGTTGATGTAGAAGCTCTCCATGGTCGATTCCCCCTCCGGCGGAGCGCCGGCGAAGGCTCCAAGATGGCATCTCGCGAATACAGAAGGTTACGGTGGTGGCAATTGTTTTTCGTTGGCTCCTTGGATGTTTTCGGGGTACGTGGGTATATATAGGAGGAAGAAGTACGTCGGTGGCCACCCGAGGGGCCCAGGAGATAGGGGCGCGCCCAGAGGGGGTGGGCGCGCCCTCCTATATCCTGACCGCCTTGATCACTTCTTGGCTTGCACTCCAAGTCCTCTGGATCACGTTCGTTCCAAAAATCACGCTCCCGAAGGTTTCATTCCGTTTGGACTCGTTTGATATTCCTTTTCTTCGAAATACTGAAATAGGCAAAAAAACAGCAATACGGGCTAGGCCTCCGATTAGTAGGTTAGTCCCAAAAATGATATAAATATGTTAAATAAAGCCCATAAACATCCAAAAGGGGTAATATAATAGCATGGAACAATAAAAAATTATAGATACGTTGGAGACGTATCGAGCATCCCCAAGCTTAATTCCTGCTCGTCCTCGAGTAGGTAAATGATAAAAAGAGAATTTTTGATGTGGAATGCTACCTAGCATAATTCTCAATGTAATTTTCTTTATTGTGGCATGAATGTTCAGATCCAAATGATTCAAAATAAAAGTTCATATTGACACAAGAAATGGTAATACTTCAAGCATACTAATCAAAGCAACCATGTCTTCTCAAAATAACATGGCTAAAGAAAGTTCATCCCTACAAAATCATATAGTTAGGCTATGCTTCATTTTCGTCACACAAAAATGTTCCCAAATTCTGCACCCCCGATGACAAGCCAAGCAATTGTTTCATACTTAAATAATCTCAAACGTTTTCAACTTTCACGCAATACATGAGCGTGAGCCATGGATATAGCACTATGGGTGGAATAGAATATGATGATGGGGATTGTGTGGAGAAGACAAAAAAGGAGAAAGTCTCACATTGACGAGGATAATCAATGGGCTATGGAGATGCCCATCAATTGATGTCAACATGAGGAGTAGGGATTGCCATGCAACGGATGCACTAGAGCTATAAATGAATGAAAGCTCAACAAAAGAAAACTAGTGGGTGTGCATCCAACTTGCTTGCTCCTGAAGACCTAGGGCATTTGAGGAAGCCCATCGTAGGAATATACAAGCCAAGTTCTATAATGAAAAATTCCCACTAGTATATGAAAGTGACAACATATGAGACTCACTATATGAAAAACATGGTGCTACTTTGAAGCACAATATATGAGACTCACTATATGAATAACATGGTGCTACTTTGAAGCACAAGTGTGGAAAAAGAGATAGTAACATTACCCCTTTTATTTATTTATTTTTTTCTTTTTTCTTTTTTCCCTTTTTTTCTTTTTTTTCTTTGGCCTTTCTCTTTTTTATTTTGGCCTTTCTTTTTTTTTCTTTGGGACAATGCTCTAATAATGATGATCATCACACTTTTATTGATTACAACACATGAATTACAACTCGAAACTAGAACAAGATATGACTCTATATGAATGCCTCCGGCGGTGTACTAGGATGGTGCAATGAATCAAGAGTGACATGTATGAAAAATTGTGCATGGTGGCCTTGCCACAAATACGATGTCAACTACATGATCGTGCAATGGCAATATGACAAAAGTAATGTATGTCATGATGATAAACGGAACGGTGGAAAGTTGCATGGCAATATATCTCGGAATGGCTATGGAAATGCCCTAGTAGGTAGGTATGGTGGCTGTTTTGAGGAAGATATAAGGAGGTTATGTGTGATAGAGCGTATCATATCACGGGGTTTGGATGCACCGACGAAGTTTGCACCAACTCTCAAGGTCAGAAAGGGCAATGCACGGTACCGAAGAGGCTAGCAATGATGGAAAGGTAAAAGTGCGTATAATCCATGGACTCAACATTAGTCAAAAGAACTCATATACTTATTGCAAAATTTAGAAGTCATCAAAAACCAAGCACTACGCGCATGCTCCTAGAGGGATAGATTGGTAGGAAAAGACCATCGCTCATCCCCGACCGCCACTGATAAGGATGCACAATCCAAATACACTTCATGTTTCAAATTTGTATCACAACTTTAACCATACGTGCATGCTACGGGACTTGCTAACTTCAACACAAGCATTCTTTAAATTCATAATCACCCAACTAGCATGACTTTAATATCACTACCTCCATATCTCAAAACAATTATCAAGTATCAAATTGATCATAGCATCCAATTCACTTCCTATGATAGTTTTAATTATACCCAACTTGGATGCCTACCATTCTAGGACCAATTTTATAACCAAAGAAAATACCATGATGTTCTAAAAGACTCTCAAAATGATATAAGTTAACATGAGAGACTAGAAATTTCTACAAAATTAAGCCACCGCCGTGCTCTAAAAGATATAAGTGAAGCACTAGAGCAAAATCTATCAAGCTCAAAAGATATAAGTGAAGCACATAACATATTATAATAAAATCTAATCAAGTAGGCTTCTCCCAAAAGGTGTGTACAGCAAGGATGATTGTGGTAAAATAAAAAGCAAATACTAATACAATACACGATGCTCCAAGCAAAACACATATCATGTGGCGAATAAAAATATAGTTCCAAGTAAAGTTACCAATGAACGAAGACGAAAGAGGGGATGCCTTCTCAGGGCATCTCCAATCTTAGGCTTTTGGCTACTCTTGAATATCTTGGGGTGCCATGGGCACCCCCAAGCTTAGGCTTTTGCCACTCCATATTCCATAGGCCATCAAATCTTTACCCAAAACTTGAAAACTTCACAACACAAAACTCAACAGGAAATCTCATAAGCTCCGTTAGTGAAAGAAAACAAAACCACCACATAAGGTACTGTAATGAACTCATTATTTATTTATTTTGGTGTTAAACCTACTTTATTACAACTTCTCTATGGTTTATAAACTATTTTACTAGCCATAGATGCATCAAAATAAGCAAACAACACACGAAAGGCAGAGTCTGTCAAAAACAGAACAGTCTGTAGCAATCTGTAACTAACGCAAACTTCTGGAACTCTAAAAATCCTACTAAAATAGGAATCCTGCACAATTTGTCTATTGATCAGCAGCAAAAAGAATCAACGCAAAATCATGTTTCTGTGATTTAAAAAAACTAAATTCGTGCGCGCAAAGTTTCTGTTTTTTCAGCAGAATCAAATCAACTATCATCATAGGTTATCCTATAGGTTCTACTTGGCACAAACACTAATTAAAACATAAAAACACATCTAAATAGAAGGTAGATGCAAAATTTATTACTAAACAGAAACAAAAACAAAAAACACAAATAAAATTGGGTTGCCTCCCAACTAGCGCTATCGTTTAACGCCCCTAGCTAGGCATAAAAGCGAAGATAGATCTAAGTAGTGCCATCTTTGGCACTCAATTCATAAGTAGCTCGCTTGATAGATTCATAAGGTAATTTGACTTTCTTTCTTGGAAAGTTCTCCATGCCTTTCTTTAATGGAAATTGAAATCTAATATTCCCTTCCTTCATATCAGTAATCGCGCCAAGTTCTAAGGAAAGGTCTACCAAGAATAATAGGGCAAGAAAGATTGCAATCTATATCAAGAACGATAAAATCTACGGGCACCAAATTTCTATTTGCGACAATGAGAACATCATTGATCCTTCCCATTGGCTTTTTAATGGTGGAATCCACAAGGTGCAAATTTAAAGAGCAATCATGAAGATCGTGGAAACCTAGAATATCACATAAAGTTTTCGGAATCGTGGAAACACTAGCACCCAAATCATACAAAGCAAAACACTCATGATCTTTAATTTTAATCTTTATAGTAGGTTTCCACTCATCATTAAGTTTTCTAGGTATAGAAACTTCCAAATTAAGTTTTTCATCATAAGATTGCATCAAGGCATCAATGATATGTTTGGTAAAAGCTTTATTTTGACTATAAGCATGAGGAGAATTAACAACGGATTGCAACAAGGAAATATAACCTTCTAAAGAACAATTATCATAATCATATTCCTTGAAATCCGAGATAGTGGGTTCAATACTATTTAAAGTCATGACCTCTCCAATCCCACTTTTACCAAATTTAGCATCAAGATCTAAAAACTCTGAATTATTGGGACGCCTTCTAACTAAAGTTGACTCATCTCCAGTCCCATTATTATTAAGATTCATATTGCAAAACAAAGATCTAATAGGAGACACATCAATAACTTTAAGATCTTCATCATTATTTTCATGGAAACTAGAAGAACACGCCTTTACAAAGCAATCTTTCTTAGCACGCAATCTAGCGGTTCTTTCCTTGCACTCATCAATGGAAATTATCATGGCTTTGAGAGACTCATTGATATCATGCTTAGGAGGAGTAGATATAAGTTTAACAGAATCAACATCAAGCGAAAGTCTATCAACGTTCCTAGCCAAATCATCAACTTTGAGCAATTTTTCATCAAGCAAAGCATTAAAATTCTTTTGAGAAATCATAAATTCTTTCACACTATTCTCAAAATCAGAGGGCATCTTATTAAAATTACCATAAGAATTATTGTAGGAATCTCCATAATTATTAGAGGAATTACTAGGGAACGGTCTAGAATTAAAGTTTCCTCTATAAGCATTGTTTCCAAAACTATTCCTACCAACAAAATTCACATCCATAGATTCATTATTATTCTCAATCAAAGTAGACAAAGGCATATCATTGGGATCAAGAGGAGTATTCTTAGTAGCAAATAACTTCATAAGTTCATCCATCTTTCCACTCAAAACATTCAATTTCTTCTATAGCATGCACTTTTTTACTAGAAGATCTTTCGGTGTGCCATTGAGAATAATTAGCCATAATATTATCAAGAAGTTTTGTAGCATCTCCTAATGTGATTTCCATAAACGTGCCTCCCGCGGCCGAATCTAAAAGATTTCTAGAAGCAAAGTTCAAACCGGCATAAAATTTTTGTATGATCATCCATAAATTCAAACCATGAGTAGGGCAATTGCGAATCATCAATTTCATTCTTTCCCAAGATTGGGCAACATGCTCATGATAAAGTTGTTTAAAATTCATAATATTGTTCCTAAGAGTGATAATCTTAGCGGGAGGAAAATACTTAGAGATAAAAGCATCTTTGCACTTGTTCCAAGAATCAATACTATTTTTAGGCAAAGACGAAAACCAAACTTTAGCACGATCTCTAAGTGAAAACGGAAATAACTTCAATTTAACAATATCGTTATCCGTATCTTTCTTCTTTTTGCATATCACACAAATCAACAAAGTTGTTTAGATGAGTAGCGGCATCTTCACTAGGAAGGCCGGCGAATTGATCTTTCATAACAAGATTCAGCAAAGCAGTATTGATTTCACAAGACTCAACATCATTAAGAGGAGCAATCGGAGTACTAAGGAAATCATTATTATTGGTATTGGAGAAATCACACAATTTGGTATTATCTTGCGCCATCGCGACAAGTAATCCAACACACAAGCAAACAGAAAAAGGCAAGCGAAAGAGAGGAGAAGATTGGGAAAGAGAGGGCGAATAAAACGGCAAGGGTGAAGTGGGGTAGAGGAAAACGAGAGGCAAATGGCAAATAATTTAAATGCGAGGGAGATGAGTTTGTGATGGGTACTTGGTATGTCTTGACTTGAGCGAAGACCTCCCCGGCAACGGCGCCAGAAATCCTTCTTGCTACGTCTTGAGCTTGCATTGGTTTTCCTTGAAGAGGAAAGGGTGATGCAGCAATTGTAGCGTAAGTATTTCCCTCAGTTTTTGAGAACCAAGGTATCAATCCAGTAGGAGGCTCCTCAAAAGTCCCACGCACCTACACAAACAAACAAAGAACTCGCAACCAATGCAATAAAGGGGTTGTTAATCCCTTCACGGCCACTTGCGAAAGTGAGATCTGTTAGAGATAGTAAGATAAGATAAATATATTTTTGGTATTTTTATAATATAGATGCGAAAAGTAAAGATGCAAATAAAAGTAGATTGAAAGCTTATATGATAAAAGATAGACCCGTGGGCCATAGGTTTCACTAGTGGCTTCTCTCAAGATAACATAAGTATTACGGTGGGTGAACAAATTACTATCGAGCAATTGATAGTAAAGCGAATAATTATGAGATTATCTAGGCATGATCATGTATATAGGCATCACGTCCATGACAAGTAGACCGACTCCTGCCTGCATCTACTACTATTACTCCACACATTGACCGCTATCCGGCATGCATCTAGAGTGGTGTGGAGGGATAAACTCAAGCAATATGATATAAACCCCATCTTTTTATCCTCAATGGCAACAATACAATACGTGCCTTGCAACCCCTGCTGTCACTGGGTAAGGACACCGCAAGATTGAACACAAAGCTAAGCACTTCTCCCATGGCAAGAAAGATCAATCTAGTAGGCCAAACCAAACTGATAATTCGAAGAGACTTGCAAAGATAACTCAATCATACATAAAAGAATTCAGAGAAGATTCAAATATTTCTCATAGATAAACTTGATCATAAACCCACAATTCATCGGATCTCGACAAACACACCGCAAAAAGAGTTTACATCGAATAGATCTCCATAAGTGAGGGGGAGAACATGGTATTGAGATCCAAAAAGAGAGAAGAAGCCATCTAGCTAATAACTATGGACCCGAAGGTCTGTGGTAAACTACTCACAACTCATCAGAGGGGCCATGGTGTTGATGTAGAAGCCTTCCATGGTCGATTCCCCCTCCGTGGAGCGCCGACGAAGGCTCCAAGATGGGAGCTCGTGGATACAGAAGGTTACGGTGGTGGAAATTGTTTTTCGTTGGCTCCCTGGATGTTTTCAGGGTACGTGGGTATATATAGGAGAAAGAAGTACGTCGGTGGCCGCCCGAGGGGCCCAGGAGACAGGGGCGCGCCCAGAGGGGGTGGGCGCGCCCTCCTATCTCCTAGCCGCCTCGATCGCTTCTTGGCTTGCACTCCAAGTCCTCTGGATCACGTTCGTTCTAAAAGTCACGCTCCCAAAGGTTTCATTCCATTTGGACTCCGTTTGATATTCCTTTTCCTGGAAATACTGAAATAGGCAAAAAAACAGCAATACGGGCTGGGCCTCCAGCTAGTAGGTTAGTCCCAAAAATGATATAAATATGTAAAATAAAGCCCATAAACATCCAAAAGGGGTAATATAATAGCATGAAACAATCAAAAATTATAGGTTGGAGACATATCAGTCGTCCTTTCATACTCGTTCGCCTCCTCCCTGGTTATAACATGTCTCCTTTTTGCCTGAAACACAAAGAAAGTAGGGGCAGGGAGCGCAACATGGACAGTGCGACGTCTGTCGAAGATTAGTCGGTACTGGAGGAACTGTTCATTCCTCTCAACAAATTGATGGGGGAGTAGCTTTTAAATCTAGGCCGATACAACCGATATATAGGCTGATATATCACTTTTGGGGCTCTACCGACATAAACTTAGCATATCATTTTGTAAACTATCATTTTCAAACATATCATCCGTTATGGACCGAAATATCAACCGATATGGCCGATATCTAGCCCGATATGTCCACTGATATAGAACGATAGGTAGATGACAACAGTTCTTTATTACAAAGCAGTGAAATAAGATTATACATTTACAATGTCATTATATATTATCAAAGTCATGCATAATGTTTCGTACAAATACATATATATTGTATTGTTGTTAATAACAGAGTAGGGACTTTGTGAATCTTTCCATAATAGTTTCTTAAACAAGAAGTTAATAAACAAGGAATCTAAATTTTTTATGTTAAAGCATTCACATCATACACTTTTCTACTAAAATATACGTTTTGAACAAGAATCTTGAAAAAAAAACTATACATGTTTTCTCCGATATGTCTACCTATCATCCGATATATCACCCGATATCCGACATCCAATATGTCGAAGCCAAACCGATACGAACCCGATATCCGATATTTTGAAGCTTATGGCGGACCATAGCGTTATAATCTAGATAAGCAGGGGGGGTAACTCCAAATCATTTCTACGTATGGGTACATCAAGATAATTAGCTACACGAGTTGCATAAATTCCACCAAACAAATCTCCACTTGTACCGTTATGATGCAACCTTCGTGCAACAATAGCCCCCAAGTTATATTGTTTATCACCTAAT
Organism: Triticum timopheevii; assembly: GCA_963921465.1. NCBI lineage: Eukaryota > Viridiplantae > Streptophyta > Magnoliopsida > Poales > Poaceae > Triticum > Triticum timopheevii. The sequence goes on from OY997272.1 coordinate 119,414,982, forward strand.
ACCGCACTTTTGAGGACACAAAGATTTGGAATGCACATGTGACAAGCTTCATCTTTATCGCTTATGCATCTACCTATAAAGAGAGCAAAATAATGTATGGAAGGAAAGTGAATGCTCCCTATGGTAGCTTGTGTGATTTCTCTAGATTCCCCCACAGTGATACTAACAAGAAAGTCTTTGTATTCAGATTTGCGAGGTTCACTAACAATGCCCCACTGCGGGAGTTTGCAAGCATTATTAAAATCTTCTAAATCCATGGTATATGATTTATCATAAAGATCAAATAAAATAGTGTGAAAATTGCGCGAGGATGTAAATTTAAACCTTCTCACAAAGGAATCAGTTAGGGAGTGGTATTGCGGGCACTTATCAGACACGAAGCCCTCAAGATCAGCATTACGCACATACACGTCAAATTCATCCTTGATGCCTGCCCGGACCATAAACTCCTCTGACGGCCATTCGCAAGGCTGCACTTGAGATTCCCTTGGTGGTTCATCGTCCGGCTCACGTATCGCGAGCCTTGGGCCTTCCTTCCTTGAGGAACCACCTTGGTACATTTTCCTAAACATATTTCTTCCTCTGAAAAATTTCTAAAATTTTTAGTGACTTAAAATAAAAGTGAACCGAACTCAACAATATTGATAGCAACTACTCCACAAGTGCCTAAAAGCCATATAATGCATAAAAACTACTTTGGACCATATAAATTTAACATGCAAGCTCAAGAACAAGGTCACCTAAGCAGCAAATTTTGCAATAAATAAAGGACTAGAACAAAAACTAATTGGACCATTGGAGGAGTCACATACCGAAGATCAATCCCCCAAAATAGTTTTGTGAATGGGGCTTTGAGCAAGGAGATCAAAAATAGCAGCAAAATGAGCTAGAACACGGGTCTGAGCTACGGGAGGATTTTTTTTCTGGATGAAGACAAAGTGAGTGGGTGTTGGAATAAGTGGAGGGGGTCCACATGGGGCCCACGAGGCAAGGGGGCGCGCCCCAGGGGGGTGGGCGCGCCCTGGACCCTCGTGGCCAGGTGGTGGCCCCCTCTGGTGTGTTCTCAGTGCCAGATATTCTTAAATATTCTACAAAAAATCATATTTCGTTTTCGGGACATTTGGAGAACTTTTATTGTTGGGGTATTTTTATTGCAAGGATAAATCAGAAAACAGACAGAAAATACTATTTTTGCTTTATTTAATCTAAATAACAGAAAGTAAAAGTTGGGTATAGAGAGTTGTGCTTTTTAACTTCATCCATCTCATGCTCATCAAAAGGAATCCACTAACAAGGTTGATCAAGTCTTGTTAACAAACTCTTTCCAAATCGCATGAAAACGGAGAATTTTCGAATAACACTAGGTTACCTCAACGGGGATATGCACGTCCCCAACAATAAGAATATCATATTTCTTCTTGACGTTAGGAAGAGGAAATTCAAAACCTCCAATAGTAATCGTTGGAATTTTTCGAATAGAATTTATACTGTGGACTTGAGGTTGTTTCCTTGGAAAGTGTACCGTATGCTCATTACCATTAACATGAAAAGTGACATTGCCTTTGTTGCAATCAATAACAGCCCCTGCAGTATTCAAAAAGGGTCTACCAAGAATAATAGACATACTATCGTCCTCGGGAATATCAAGAATAACAAAGTTCGTTAAAATAGAAACGTTTGCAACCACAACAGGCACATCCTCACAAATACCGACATGTATAGCAGTTGATTTATTGGCCATTTGCAGAGATATTTCAGTAGGTGTCAACTTATTCAAATCAAGTCTATGATATAAAGAGAGAGGCATAACACTAACACGGGCTCCAAGATCACATAAAGCAGTTTTAACATAGTTTCTTTTAATGGAGCATGGTATAGTTGGTACTCCTGTATCTCCAAGTTTCTTAGGCATTCCACCTTTAAAAGTATATTTAGCAAGCATGGTGGAAATTTCAGCTTCTGGTATCTTTCTTTTATTTGTAATAATATCTTTCATATACTTAGCATAAGGATTCATTTTAAGCATATCAGTCAAACGCATATGCAAAAAGATAGGTCTAATCATTTCAGCAAAGCGCTCAAAATCCTCATCATCCTTTTTCTTGGATGGTTTGGGAGGGAAAGGCATGGGTTTCTGAACCCATGGTTCTCTTTCTTTACTGTGCTTCTTAGCAACGAAGTCTCTCTTATCATAACGTTGATTCTTTGATTGTGGGTTATCAAGATCAACAATAGGTTCAATCTCTACATCATTGTTGTTGCTAGGTTGAGCATCAACATGAACATCATCATTAACATTATCACTAGGTTCATGTTCATTATCAGATTGTGTTCAGCATCAGAAATAGAAATATCATTGGGATTCTCAGGTGTGTCAACAACCGGTTCACTAGAAGCATGCAAAGTCCTATCACTTTTCTTTTTCTTCTTCTTAGAAGAACTAGGTGCATCAACATTAGTTCTCTGAGAATCTTGCTCAATTCTCTTAGGGTGGCCCTCAGGATACAAAGGTTCCTGAGTCATTCTACCCCCTCTAGTCACAACTCTAATAGCATTATCATTTTTCTTATTATTTAATTCATTGAGCAACTCATTTTGAGCCTTAAGCACCTGTTCTACTTGAGTGGTAACCATAGAAGCATGTTTACTAATAAGTTTAAGTTCACCTTTAACTCTAGACATATAATCACTCAAGTGTTCAATCATATAAACATTACGTTTCAATTGTCTACCAACATAACCATTGAAGTTTTCTTGTTTAACAATAAAATTATCAAACTCATCTAAGCATTGGCTAGCAGACTTATAACAAGGAATATCACCTTCATCAAATCTATAGAGAGAATTTACCTTTACTACCTGTGTCGGGTTATCAAGATCATGTATTTCTTCAATACTTGGTAAATTCTTAACATCTTCAGCTTTAATACCCTTTTCTTTCATAGATTTCTTTGCCTCTTGCATATCTTCAGGACTGAGAAATAGAATACCCCTTTGCTTCGGAGTTGGTTTAGGAGTTGGTTTAGGAAGTGTCCAATTATTATCATTACTCAACATATTATTCAATAGCAATTCAGCTTGATCAATAGTTCTTTCCCTGAAAACACAACCAGCCCAACTATCCAGGTGGTTTCTAGAAGCATCAGTTAGTCCACTATAAAAGATATCAAGTATTTCATTTTTCTTGAGAGGATGATCACATAAAGCATTAAGTAATCGGAGAAGCCTCCCCCAAGCTTGTGGGGGAATCTCTTCTTCAATTTGCACAAAATTATATATTTCCCTTAAGGCAGCTTGTTTCTTATGAGCGGGGAAATATTTAGCAGAGAAGTAATAAATCATATCCTGGGGACTACGCACACAACCAGGAGTAAGAGAATTAAACCATGTTTTAGCATCACCCTTTAATGAGAATGGAAATAACTTAAGGATATAGTAGTAACAAATTTTTTCCTCGTGAGTAAATAGGGTGGCTATATCATTTAATTTAGTAAGATGTGCCACAACAGTTTCCGATTCATAGCCATAAAAAGGATTAGATTCAACCAAAGTAATCAACTCAAGATCAACAGAGAAATCATAATCCTTATCAGAAATATAGATAGGTGAAGTAGCAAAAGCAGGGTCATATTTCATTCTAGCATTCAAAGACTTTTACTTCAACTTACCTAAGAGTTTCTTAAGATCATATCTATCTTTCCAAGCAAAAAGGTCTCTAGCAGTTTCTTCATCTATAACATAACCCTCAGGCACATCAGACAATTCATATCTAGGGGGAGAATCTTCATCATCACTTTCATCAATATTATTAGTTTCAATAATTTCATTCTCTCTAACCCTAGCAAGGTGTTCATCAAGAAATTCACCTAATGGCACAGTATTATCAAGCATAGAAGTAGTTTCATCATAAGTACCATGCAAAGCAGAAGTGGCATCATCAATAACATGCGACATCAGAATCAATAGCAGAAGTAGGTTTAGGTGTCGCAAGTTTACTCAAAACAGAAGGTGAATCAAGTGCAGAGCTAGATGGCAGTTCCTTACCTCCCCTCATAGTTGAGGGATAAATCTTGGTTTTTTCGTCTTTCAAGTTCCTCATAGTGATCAACAGATATAAATCTCAAGTGACTCAAAGAATAGAGCTATGCTCCCTGGCAACGGCGCCAGAAAATAGTCTTGATAACCTACAAGTATAGGGAATCACAACAGTTTTCGAGGGTAGAGTATTTAACCCAAATTTATTGATTCGACACAAAGGGAGCCAAAGAATATTCTCAAGTATTAGCAGTTGAGTTGTCAATTCAACCACACCTGGAAAGCTTAATATCTGCAGCAAAGTATTTAGTAGCAAAGTAGTATGGAAGTAACGGCAACTGTGGCAAAAGTAACAGTAGCAGTTTTGTAGTAATTGTAACAGTGGAACCGGTAAAGTAACTAAGCAAAGATCAATATGTGAAAAGCTCGTAGGCATTGGATCAGTGATGGATAATTATGTCGGATGTGATTCCTCATGCAACAGTTATAACATAGGGTGACACAGAACTAGCTCCAGTTCATCAATGTAATGTAGGCATGTATTCCGAGTATAGTCATACGTGCTTATGAAAAAGAACTTGCATGACATCTTTTGTCCTACCCTCCCATGGCAGCGGGGTCCTATGGGAAACTAAGGGATATTAAGGCCTCCTTTTAATAGAGTACCGGACCAAAGCATTAACACTTAGTGAATACATGAACTCCTCGAACTACGGTCATCACCGGGAGTGGTTCCGATTATTGTCACTTCGGGGTTATCGGATCATAACACATAGTAGGTGACTATTGACTTGCAAAATAGGATCAAGAACTCACATATATTCATGAAAACATAATAGGTTCAGATCTGAAATCATGGCACTCGGGCCCTAGTGACAAGCATTAAGCATAGCAAAGTCATAGCAACATCAATCTCAAAACATAGTGGATACTAGGGATCAAACCCCAACAAAACCAACTTGATTACATGATAAATCACATCCAACCCATCACTGTCTAGCAAGCCTATGATGGAATTACTCACGCACGGCGGTGAGCATCATGAAATTGGTGATCGAGGAAGGTTGATGATGACGACGGCGACAGACTCCCCTCTCCGGAGCCCCCAACGGACTCCAGATCAGCCCTCCCAAGAGAGATTAGGGCTTGGCGGCGGCTCCGTATTGTAAAACGTGATGAAACTTTCTCTCTGATTTTTTCTCCCCAAACGTGAATATATAGAGTTGGAGTTGACGTCGGTGGAGCCTCAGGGGGCCCACGAGGCAGGGGGCACGCCCTCCACCCTTGTGGACATGGTGTTGGCCCCTGGTGATGATTCTTTCTCCAGTATTTTTTATTAATTCCGAAAATATTCTCCGTGAAGTCTCAGGTCATTCCGAGAACTTTTATTTCTGCACAAAAATAACACCATGGCAATTCTGCTGAAAACAGCGTCAATCCGGGTTAGTTCCATTCAAATCATGCAAGTTTGAGTCCAAAACAAGGGCAAAAGTGTTTGGAAAAGTAGATACGTTGGAGACGTATCAAGGGTCGAGAACTAGTGTCGAGGGTTCGAGGGTCGCCGAGGGTTCGAGGGTCGAGGGTCGTCGAGGGGTCGACAGTCAAGGACCGCCGAGGGGTCGAGAGGTTGCCTAGTGTCAAAGTATTGAAGAAATCCATGGCTTCATCATTAGCCGGAAGTAACCGGGGCATGATGGTACGAAGTTCTGCAAAGTTGTTCTGGAACGGAGTCCCGGATAGGATGATTCGCCTTTTGGTATGAATTTCAGCAAAGGCCTTCCAAATAGAAATATTCGGAAGGCTCTTGCTGAACTTTGTACCAAAAACCGAATTATCCTATCTGGGACTCCATTCCAGAAAAACTTTGCAGAACTTCGTACCATCATGCGCCTGTTACTTTCGCCTAATGATGAAGACATGGCTTTATTGAATCCTTTGACACTAGACAAACATGACTTGAGGGGGTCGAGGGTCGAGAACTAGGGTAGAGGCTCGTCGAGTGGTCGAGGGTCGTCCAGGGGTCGAGGGTCCAGATTTATCAAGAATGCCCCCATTATGGATGTGCACAAGTTCTTCTATATGTCATGTTGTATGTCAAAGTATTGAAGATATCCATGGCTTCATCATTAACTGGAAGTAACAGGCGTATGATGCTACGAAGCTCTTCAAAGTTGTTTTGGAACGGAGTTCCTGATAGAAAAATTCGCCTTTTGGTACAAATTTCAGCAAAGGCCTTCCAAATAGCGATATTCGGAAGGCTCTTGCTGAACTTTGTACTAAAAAGCGAATTATTCTATCGGGAACTCCATTCCAAAACAACTTTGAAGAGCTTCGTACCATTACGCGCCTGTCATTTCCGACTAATGATGAAGTCATGGTTTTCTTGAATTCTTTGACACTAGACAACGTGACATATAGAAGGGTAGATGAGATAAGGAAAAATATGGACCATTTTCTGCACATCCAGAATGGCGCCATTTTGTTAAATCCCTTGTCGGTCCGGACGTTGGACAATCATGAGAGAGGCGGTCCGGCCCAAACCCTAGAAGCGCTGCCGAGGCCACCCAAATTTACCAAGTTAAAAGAGCGTTGTCGTCGAGGCCACCCCGAACCCTAGAAGCGTTGCCGAGGCCACCCCAAATCCTAGAGAAGCATCGAGGCCACTAATATGATTCCTTGTTGTGATTAGCTAGCTAGGTATACGTTTTCCACTAATATATCCATCTGTCATGTTTTGTATAATAATTGCCATGTTGTAATATTTGCGGAAACTATGGAGCTCCGAGACTTGGAAGCAGAACAAGTGTTGGGGGACATAATCGCAGCCGGGGTGATGTCTCATACTATCTCAACAACACTGATGGTCTGGAAGGATAGGGTAAAGCAGGCTACGGTGATCGAATAATGGAGGAGGAAGGACATGATTATGATGGCTTCGATGACCAAATGCTGGTGGAAGAAGGACACCGTGATGACGGCTCCGGTGACTGAACGGAGTCCAGCCAGGTATATATATTAATTAAGCATGTGCTAAACATAGCTAATTGATGCATTAATTGTTTTGGTATGTACACATATTAACTCTCTTCTTTCTTCTTTTCTAGCCCTCTAGATCGAGCAAAACTTCGGTAACAAGACGAGGCCCGAAGAAAAAGTTGTGCCAGGATGAAAGGTTCACGATCATAGCAATCGCGCACGATGGCCAACCGATTGAACCCATCCGGACCAAGGAAGCATTTTCTGCTCAGTGCGGGGTTCTTGTTAGGTACATGATCCCGATCAGCATCCACCAATGGTATAAGCCTAAGAACGAAGACCCTCAGGTGTCTTATGTCAACGATAGGTAGAAAGATGAGCTTTGGACCGTGCTGAAGGCAAATTTCACCCTACCGCTAGAGGAGGATCCAAAGAAGCCAGCTATAGAGCCATTGGTCAAGGCCCTTGCTCTTAAGAAGATGGCAGATCTATTCAGGAGGTGGAAGACTGAGTTGAAAACAACGTTTGTCGACAAAGACAAGACTCCAGAATTCACCGGCCGATTTAAGAAGATAAGAGATCCTTGGGACGCATTTGTTGCCCACAAGACATCAGAGAAGACTAAGAAGATGTCAGGGACTAACAAGAAATTTTTTGCAAAGAAGAAGCTTCACCATCTCACGGGGTCAGGTGGCTACCTCAAAGCCCGGCCGTCCTGGGACAAGGCTGAGAATGACCTACTTGATAAAGGGGTCGAACCAGAGGCATGGAAATGGGCAGACCGTTCAAGGACTTGGTTCTTCGGGGTTGGGGGAACCATGGACCCTGAAATAGGGAAGTGCATTTGGATGAACCAGCAACTGAGAATACCCGTCACGAAGCTTCAGGAGTATATCGCTTCAGCGCAACAAGGGACGTCCGTTCCCGACAGAGAGAATGATGAGCTCACAATGGCCCTCGGGAATCCTGAGCACCATGGACGGACATGAGGCATGCCAGGCTCCGTTGCGTGGAAGGCTGGGTTTCCAGGCGCGGGCGGTTACAAAACCCGGGAGAGGAGGAGGAAAGTGGACCAGACCGAACAGCAGAAGCTGCATGCAAGGGTACAAGTGCTAGACGAAAAGGATAGCCAGCGACATGTCGAAGCTGTTGGAGAATGTTGCAGAAAATAAAAAATTTCTACGCTTCACCAAGATCAATCTATGGAGTCATCTAGCAACGAGAGAGAGGAGTTCATCTACATACCCTTGTAGATCGCGCGCGGAAGCGTTCAAGAGAACGGGGTTGAGGGAGTCGTACTCGTAGTGATCCAAATCATCGGAGATCCTAGTGCCGAACGGACGGCATCTCCGCGTTCAACACACGTATGGTTAGGAAGACGTCTCCTCCTTCATCCAGCAAGGGGGAAGGAGAGGTTGATGGAGATCCAGTAGCACGACGGCGTGGTGGTGGATGCAGCAGCGATCTCAGCAGGCCTTCGCCAAGCACAGCGAGAGGGAGAGGTGTCACGGGAGGGAGAGAGAGGCGCCAGGGGCTAGGGTGCGCAGCCCTCCCTCCCCCCTCTTTATATAGGGGTCCAGGGGGGCGCCGGCCCCTCTAGATCCCATCTAGATTGGGGGGGGGGGGGGCGGCCAAGGTGGGGTGGCTTGCCCCCCAAGCCAAGTGGGTGCGCCCCCCACCCCTAGGGTTTCCAACCCTAGGCGCATGGTGGCCCAAGGGGGGCCCACCAGCCCACCAGGGGCTGGTTCGCCTTCCACTTCAGCCCATCGGGCCCTCCGGGATAGGTGGCCCCATCCGGTGGACCCCCGGGACCCTTCCGGTGGTCCCGGTACAATACCGGTGACCCCCAAACTTTCCCGATGGCCGAAACTGGACTTCCTATATATAAATCTTCACTTCCGGACCATTCCGGAACTCCTCGTGACGTCCGGGATCTGATCCGGGACTCCAAAAAACTTTCGGGTTACCGCATACTAATATCTCAACAACCCTAGTGTCACCGAACCTTAAGTGTATAGACCCTACGGGTTCGGGAGACATGCACACATGACCGAGACGACTCTCCGGTTAATAACCAACAGCGGGATCTGGATACCCATGTTGGCTCCCACATGCTCCTCGATGATCTCATCAGATGAACCATGATGTAGAGGATTCAATCAATCCCGTATACAATTCCCTTTGTCAATAGGTACGTTACTTGCCCGAGATTCGATCGTCGGTATCCCAATACCTCATTTAATCTCGTTACCGGCAAGTCACTTTACTCATACCGTAATGCATGATCCCGTGACAAGACACTTGGTCACATTGAGCTCATTATGATGATGCATTACCGAGTGGGCCCAGAGATACCTCTCCGTCATACGGAGTGACAAATCCCAGTCTCGATTCGTGCCAACCCAACAGACACTTTCGTAGATACCCTTAGTGCACCATTATAGTCACCCAATTACGTTGTGACGTTTGGCACACCCAAAGCACTCCTACGGTATCCGGGAGTTGCACAATCTCATGGTCTAAGGAAATGATACTTGACATTTGGAAAAGCTCTAGCAAAACGAACTACACGATCTTGTGCTATGCTTAGGATTGGGTCTTGTCCATCACATCATTCTCCTAATGATGTGATCCCGTTATCAATGACATCCAAATGTCCATAGTCAGGAAACCATGACTATCTGTTGATCAACGAGCTAGTCAACTAGAGGCTCACTAGGGACGTGTTGTGGTCTATATATTCACACATGTATTACGATTTCCGGATAACACAATTATAGAATGAACAATAGACAATTATCATGAACAAGGAAATATAATAGTAACCATTTTATTATTGCCTCTAGGGCATATTTCCAACAGTCTCCCACTTGCACTAGAGTCAATAATCTAGTTACATTGTGATGAATCGAACACCCATACAGTTCTGGTGTTGATCATGTTTTTCTCTAGGGAGAGGTTTAGTCAACGGATCTGCTACATTCAGGTCCGTATGTACTTTACAAATATCTATGTCTCCATCTTGAACATTTTCATGAATGGAGTTGAAGCGACGCTTGATGTGCCTGGTCTTCTTGTGAAACCTGGGCTCCTTGGCAAGTGCAATAGCTCCAGTGTTGTCACAAAAGAGCGTGATTGGCCCCGACGCATTGGGTATGACTCCTAGGTCGGTGATGAAATCCTTCACCCAGATTGCTTCATGCGCTTTCTCTGAGGCTGCCATGTACTCCGCTTCACATGTAGATCCCGCCACGATGCTTTGCTTGCAACTGCACCAGCTTACTGCCCCACTATTCAAAATATACACATATCCGGTTTGTGACTTAGAGTCATCCAGATCTGTGTCGAAGCTAGCGTCAACGTAACCCTTTACGACGAGCTCTTCGTCACCTCCATATACGAGAAACATATCCTTAGTCCTTTTCATGTACTTCAGGATGTTCTTGACCGCTATCCAGTGTTCCATGCCGGGATTACTTTGGTACCTTCCTACCAAACTTACGGCAAGGTTTACATCAGGTCTGGTACACGTCATGGCATACATGATAGACCCTATGGCTGAGGTATAGGGGACGACACTCATCTTTTCTCTATCTTCTGTCGTGGTCGGACATTGAGCCGAGCTCAATTTCACACCTTGCAACACAGTCAAGAACCCCTTCTTGGACTGATCCATATTGAACTTCTTCAATATCTTATCAAGGTATGTGCTTTGTGGAAGACCTATGAGGCGTCTCGATCTATCTCTATAGATCTTGATGCCTAATATGTAAGCAGCTTCTCCAAGGTCCTTCATTGAAAAACACTTATTCAAGTAGGCCTTAATGCTGTCCAAAAGTTCTATATCATTTCCCATCAAAAGTATGTCATCCACATATAATATGAGAAATGCTACAGAGCTCCCACTCACTTTCTTGTAAACGCAGGCTTCTCCATAAGTATGCATAAACCCAAACGCTTTGATCATTTCATTAAAGCGAATGTTCCAACTCCGAGATGCTTGTACCAGCCCATAGATGGAGCGCTGGAGCTTGCATACCTTGTTAGCATTCTTAGGATCGACAAAACCCTCCGGCTGCATCATATACAGTCCTTCCTTAAGATGACCGTTAAGGAATGCCGTTTTGATGTCCATTTGCCATATCTCATAATCATAGTATGCGGCAATTGCTAACATGACTCGGATGGACTTCAGCTTCGCTACGGGTGAGAAAGTCTCATCATAGTCAACCCCTTGAACTTGTCGATAACCCTTAGCGACAAGTCTAGCTTTATAGATGGTAACATTACCATCCGCGTTCGTCTTCTTCTTAAAGATCCATTTGTTTTCTATTGCTCGCCGATCATCGGGCAAGTCTGTCAAAGTCCATACTTTGTTTTCATACATGGATCCTATCTCGGATTGCATGGCTTCAAGCCATTTGTTGGAATCTGGTCCCGCCATTGCTTCTTCATAGTTCGAAGGTTCACCGTTGTCTAACAACATGATTTCCAGGACAGGGTTGCCATACCACTCTGGTGTGGAACGTGTCCTTGTGGACCTACGAAGTTCAGTAGTAACTGGATCCGAAGTACCTTGATCATCATCATTAGTTTCCTCTCTATTCAGTGCAGGCACCACAGGAACATCTTCCTGAGCTGCACTACTTTCAAGAGGTAGTACTTCATCAAGTTCCACTTTCCTCCCACTTACTTCTTTCGAGAGAAACTCTTTCTCCAGAAAGGACCCGTTCTTGGCAACAAAGATCTTGCCCTCGGATCATAGGTAGAAGGTATACCCAATGGTTTCCTTAGGGTATCCTATGAAGACGCATTTTTCCGACTTGGGTTTGAGCTTTTCAGGTTGAAGTTTCTTGACATAAGCATCGCATCCCCAAACTTTTAGAAACGACAGCTTAGGTTTCTTCCCAAACAATAATTCATACGGTGTCGTCTCAACGGATTTAGACGGTGCCCTATTTAAAGTGAATGTAGCTGTCTCTAGAGCGTATCCCCAAAATGATAGCGGTAAATCGGTGAGTGACATCATAGATCGCACCATATCCAATAGAGTGCGATTATGACGTTCGGACACACCGTTACACTGAGGTGTTCCAGGCGGCATGAGTTCTGAAACGATTCCACATTTCCTTAAGTGCGTACTAAATTCGTGACTTAAATATTCTCCCCGACGATCTGATCGTAAGAACTTTATCTTTCGGTCACGTTGATTCTCTACCTCATTCTGAAATTCCTTGAAATTTTGAAAGGTCTCGGACTTGTGTTTCATCAAGTAGACATACCCATATCTACTCAAGTCATCAGTGAGAGTGAGAACATAACGATAGCCTCCGCGAGCCTCAACGCTCATTGGACCGCACACATCAGTATGTATGATTTCCAATAAGTTGGTTGCTCGCTCCATTGTTCCGGAGAATGGAGTCTTGGTCATTTTGCCCATGAGGCATGGTTCGCATGTGTCAAACGATTCATAATCTAGAGACTCTAAAAGTCCATCAGCATGGAGCTTCTTCATGCGCTTGACACCAATGTGACCAAGGCGGCAGTGCCACAAGTATGTGGGACTATCGTTATCAACCTTACATCTTTTGGTATTCACACTATGAATATGTGTAATATCACGTTCGAGATTCATTAAGAATAAACCATTAACCAGCGGGGCATGACCATAAAACATATCTCTCATATAATTAGAACAACCATTATTCTCGGATTTAAATGAGTAGCCATCTCGTATTAAACGAGATCCAGATACAATGTTCATGCTCAAAGATGGCACTAAATAACAATTATTGAGGTTTAAAACTAATCCCGTAGGTAAATGTAGAGGTAGCGTGCCGACGGCGATCACATCGACCTTGGAACCATTCTCGACGCGCATCGTCACCTCGTCCTTCGCCAATCTCCGCTTATTCCGTAGCTCCTGCTTTGAGTTACAAATATGAGCAACCGCACCGGTATCAAATACTCAGGAGCTACTATGAGTGTTGGTAAGGTACACATCAATAACATGTATATCACATATACCTTGGTGTTGCCAGCCTTCTTGTCCGCTAAGTACTTGGGGCAATTCCGCTTCCAGTGACCACTTCCCTTGCAATAAAAGCACTCAGTCTCAGGCTTGGGTCCATTCTTTGACTTCTTCCCGGCAACTGGCTTACCAGGCGCGGCAACTCCCTTGCCGTCCTTCTTGGAGTTCTTCTTACCCTTGCCTTTCTTGAACTTAGTGGTTTTATTCACCATCAACACTTGATGTTCCTTTTTGATCTCTACCTCCGTTGATTTCAGCATTGAATATACCTCAGGAATGGTCTTTTCCATCCCCTGCATATTAAAGTTCATCACAAAGCTCTTGTAGCTCGGTGGAAGCGACTGAAGGATTCTGTCAATAACCGCATCATCCGGGAGATTAACTCCCAGCCGAGTCAAGCGGTTGTGCAACCCAGACATTTTGAGTATGTGCTCACTGACAGAACTATTTTCCTCCATCTTACAACTGAATAACTTGTCGGAGACTTCATATCTCTCGACCCGGGCATGAGCTTGGAAAACCATTTTCAGCTCTTCGAACATCTCATATGCTCCGTGTTGCTCAAAACGCTTTTGGAGCCCTGGTTCTAAGCTGTAAAGCATGCCGCACAGAACGAGGGAGTAATCATCAGCACTAGACTGCCTAGCGTTCATAACGTCTTGGTTCTCTGGGATGGGTGCTTCACCTAGCGGTGCTTCTAGGACATAATCTTTCTTTGCAGCTATGAGGATGATCCTCGGGTTCCGGACCCAGTCCGTATAGTTGCTGCCATCATCTTTCAGCTTGGTTTTCTCTAGGAATGCGTTGAAGTTGAGGGCAACATTAGCGTGGGCCATTTGATCTACAAGACATATTGTAAAGATTTTAGACTAAGTTCATGATAATTAAGTTCATCTAATCAAATTATTCAATGAACTCCCACTCAGACAGACATCCCTCTAGTCATCTAAGTGAAACATGATCCGAGTCAACTAGGCCGTGTCCGATCATCACGTGAGACGGACTAGTCATCATCGGTGAACATCTTCATGTTGATCGTATCTTCTATACGACTCATGCTCGACCTTTCGGTTTTCCGTGTTCCGAGGCCATGTCTATACATGCTAGGCTCGTCAAGTCAACCTAAGTGTATTGCGTGTGTAAATCTGGCTTACACCCATTGTATTCGAATGTTAGGATCTATCACACCCGATCATCACGTGGTGCTTCGAAACAACGAACCTTCGCAACGGTGCACAGTTAGGGGGAACACTTTCTTGAAATTATTGCGAGGGATCATCTTATTTAAGCTACCGTCGTTCTAAGCAAATAAGATGTAAAACATGATAAACATCACATGCAATCAAATAGTGACATGATATGGCCAATATCATATTGCTCCTTTGATCTCCATCTTCGGGGCGCCATGATCATCTTCGTCACCGGCATGACACCATGATCTCCATCATCGTGTCTTCATGAAGTTGTCACGCCAATGATTATGTCTACTTCTATGGCTAACGCGTTTAGCAATAAAGTAAAGTAATTTACATGGCGTTATTCAATGACACGCAGGTCATACAAAAAAACAAAGACAACTCCTATGGCTCCTGCCGGTTGTCATACTCATCGACATGCAAGTCGTGATTCCTATTACAAGAACATGATCAATCTCATACATCACATCCTTTTGGCCATATCACATCACAAGGCATATGCTGCAAAAACAAGTTAGACGTCCTCTAATAATTGTTGCAAGTTTTTACGTGGCTTCTATAGGTTTCTAGCAAGAACATTTCTTACCTACGTAAAACCACAACGTGATATGCCAAATTCTATTTACCCTTCATAAGGACCCTTTTCATCGAATCCGCTCCAACTAAAGTGGGAGAGACAGACACCCGCTAGCCACCTTACGCAACTAGTGCATGTCAGTCGGTGGAACCTGTCTCATGTAAGCGTACGTGTAAGGTCGGTCCGGGCCGCTTCATTCCATGATGCCGCCGAGGCAAGATAAGAATAGTAGTGGCAACATTGACAACATCTACGCCCACAACAAGTTTGTGTTCTACTCATGCATAGTAACTACGCATAGACCTAGCTCATGATGCCACTGTTGGGGAACGTTGCAGAAAATAAAAAAATTCTACGCTTCACCAAGATCAATCTATGGAGTCATCTAGCAACGAGAGAGAGGAGTGCATCTACATACCCTTGTAGATCGCGCGCGGAAGCGTTCAAGAGAACGGGGTTGAGGGAGTCGTACTCGTCGTGATCCAAATCACCGGAGATCCTAGCGCCGAACAGACGGCACCTACGCGTTCAACACACGTACGGTTGGGAAGATGTATCCTCCTTCTTGATCCAGCAAGGGGGAAGGAAAGGTTGATGGAGACCCAGCAGCACGACGGCGTGGTGGTGGATGCAGCAGCAGTCTCGGCAGGGCTTCGCCAAGCACAGCGAGAGGGAGAGGTGTCACGGGAGGGAGAGGGAGGCGCCAGGGGCCAGGGTGCACAGCCCTCCCTCCCTCCTCTTTATATAGGGGTCCAGGGGGGCGCCGGTCCCTCTGGATCCCATCTAGATGGGGGGCGGCGGCCAAGGGGGGGTGGCTTGCCCCCCAAGCCAAGTGGGTGCGCCCCCACCCCTAGGGTTCTAACCCTAGCCGTAGGGGGCCCAAGGGGGGGCGCACCAGCCCACCAGGGGCTGGTTCCCCTCCCACTTCAGCCCATGGGGCCCTCCGGGATAGGTGGCCCCATCCGGTGGACCCCCGGGACCCTTCCGGTGGTCCCGGTACAATACCGGTGACCCCCGAAACTTTCCCGATAGCCGAAACTGGAGTTCCTATATATAAATCTTCACCTCCGGACCATTCCGGAACTCCTCGTGATGTCCGGGATCTCATTCGAGACTCCGAACAACTTTCGGGTTACCGCATACTAATATCTCAACAACCCTAGCATCACCGAACCTTAAGTGTGTAGACCCTACAGGTTCGGGAGACATGCAGACATGACCGAGACGACTCTCCGGTCAATAACCAACAGCGGGATCTGGATACCCATGTTGGCTACCACATGCTCCTCGATGATCTCATCGGATGAACCACGATGGCGAGGATTCAATCAATCCCGTATACAATTCCCTTTGTCAATCGGTACGTTACTTGCCCGAGATTCGATCGTCGGTATCCCAATACCTCGTTTAATCTCGTTACCGGCAAGTCACTTTACTCGTACCGTAATGCATGATCCATTGACCAGACACTTGGTCACATTGAGCTCATTATGATGATGCATTACCGAGTGGGCCCAGAGATACCTCTCCGTCATACGGAGTGACAAATCCCAATCTCGATTCGTGCCAACCCAACAGACAATTTCGGAGATACCTGTAGTGCACCTTTATAGTCACCCAGTTACGTTGTGACGTTTGGCACACCCAAAGCACTCCTACGGTATCCGGGAGTTGCACAATCTCATGGTCTAAGGAAATGATACTTGACATTTGGAAAAGCTCTAGCAAAACGAACTACACGATCTTGTGCTATGCTTAGGATTGGGTCTTGTCCATCATATCATTCTCCTAATGATGTGATCCCATTATCAATGACATCCAAATGCCCATAGTCAGGAAACCATGACTATCTGTTGATCAACGAGCTAGTCAACTAGAGGCTCACTAGGGACGTGTTGTGGTCTATATATTCACACATGTATTACGATTTCCGGATAACACAATTATAGCATGAACAATAGACAATTATCATGAACAAGGAAATATAATAATAACCATTTTATTATTGCCTCTAGGGCATATTTCCAACATAAGCTACCCCAGAAGCTACTCCGCCATCTCAGCGGAGAAGCAGCGCGGTTTCCATCGAGCTCCTTTAGCAGCCTGACTTCACGGCTCCTGCCAGCTACTGCTACCTCTTGAGCACTACGTTGTTTTACCCTTGAAGAGGAAAGGGTGATGCAGCAAAGTAGCGTAAGTATTTCCCTCAGTTTTTGAGAACCAAGGTATCAATCCAGTAGGAGGCTCCTCAAAAGTCCCATGCACCTACACAAACAAACAAGAACCTCGCAACCAACGCGATAAAGGGGTTGTCAATCCCTTCATGGAAACTTGCAAAAGTGAGATCTAATATAGATAATAAGATAAGATAAATATTTTTGGTATTTTTATGATATAGATTGGAAAGTAAAAGATGCAAATAAAAGTAGATGGAAAACTTATATGATAAAAGATAGACCCGGGGGCCATAGGTTTCACTAGTGGCTTCTCTCAAGATAGCATAAGTATTACGGTGGGTGAAGAAATTACTGTCGAGCAATTGATAGAAAAGTGCATAGTTATGAGATTATCTAGGCATGATCATGTATATAGCCATCACATCCGCAACAAGTAGATCGAAACGATTCTGCATCTACTACTATTACTCCACACATCGACCAACTCATGCCTGTATCTAGAGTATTAAGTTCATAAGAACAGAGTAACACATTAAGCAAGATGACATGATGTAGAGGGATAAACTCATGCAATATGATATAAACCCCATCTTTTTATCCTCGATGGCAACAATACAATATGTGCCTTGCTGCCCCTGCTGTCACTGGGAAAGGACACCAAAAGATTGAACCCAAAGCTAAGCACTTCTCCCATTGCAAGAAAGATCAATCTAGTAGGCCAAACCAAACTGATAATTCGAAGAGATTTGCAAAGATAACCAATCACACATAAAAGAATTGAGAGAAGATTCAATCATTTCTCATAGATAAACTTGATCATAAACCCACAATTCATCGGATCTCGACAAACACACCGCAAAAAGAGTTACATCGAATAGCTCTCCAAGAAGATCAAGGAGAAGTTTGTACTGAGATTCAAAGAGAGAGAAGATGTCACGCCCAATATGCGATACTGTCCTAAAGAGACTCGAAGGTCCCACCAAGGATAGATCCGCATATTGATACGCTTTTGCAAGGTGGATATCATTACATCAACATTACATAATAGATCGGGATACATACAAAAGGCATATAATGCCACATGAATACAACATCATCTTACATAAGAGCACCATCCGACTACGGATGAAACACAAACAGAAACTCAAACGACATCCACCCTGCTAGCCCAGGCTGCCGACCTGGAACCTATCCCCTGATCGAAGAAGAAGCAGAAGAAGAACTCCAAAACAAGGAACATCGCTCTCGCGTCAAGATCATCGCATAACCTGTACCTGAAACTTTTGTTGTAGTAATCTGTGAGCCACGAGGACTCAGCAATCCCATTACCATGGGTATCAAGACTAGCAAAGCTTAATGGGAAAGGAAGGGGTAAAGTGGTGAGGTTGCAGCAGCGACTAAGCATGTATGGTGGCTAACATATGCAAATAAGAGCGAGAAGAGAGCAAACGGAATGATCATGAAGCTAGCAATGATCAAGAGGTGATCCTGAACTCCTACTTACGTCAAACATAACCCAAAACCGTGTTCACTTCCCGGACTCCACTGAAAAGAGACCATCACGGCTACACACGCGGTTGATGCGTTTTAATTTGTATCTGGTGTCAAGTTATCTACAACCGGACATTAACAAATTCCCATCTGCCACATAACCGCGGGCATAGCTTTCGAAAGATAATACCCTGCAGGGGTGTCCCAACTTAGCCCATGATAAGCTCTCGCGATCAACGAAGGATATACCTTCTCCCAGGAAGACCCGATCAGCCTCAGAATCCTGGTTTACAAGACATTTCGACAATGGTAAAACAAGACCAGCAAAGCCGCCCGATGTGTCGACAAATCCCGATAGGAGCTGCACATATCTCGTTTTCAGGGCACACCATATGAGCAAGACGTCGGGTTGGCATAGACCCTGGTTGCCCAGGGGGCGCCGGACATCGCTCAGGTTGGACCAACACTCGAAGGAGCACTGGCCCTGGGGGGTAAATAAAGATGACCCTCGGGCTCCGGAAACCCAAGGGAAAAAGGGCTAGGTGAGGCAAATGGTAAAACCAAGGTTGGGTCTTGCTGGAGGAATTTTATTCAAAGCGAACTGTCAAGGGGGTCCCATAAATCACCCAACCGCGTAAGGAACGCAAAATCCGGGAAGATAACACCGGTATGACGGAAACTTGGACGGCAAGAGTGGAACAAAACACCAGGCATAAGGCTGAGTCTTCCACCCTTTACCAAGTATATAGATGCATTAATTAAATAAGAGATATTGTGATATCCCAACATAATCATGTCCACCATGGAGCAATCTTCAACTTCACCTGCAACTAACCACGCTATAAGAGGGGCTGAGCAAAGCGGTAACATAGCCAAGCAACGGTTCGCTAGGAAGGGTGAAAAAGGTTAGAGGCTGACATGGCAAATTGGGAGGCTTGAAGAGCAAAAGATAGGTAGCGCACCATAGCAATAGAACGAAGCAACTAGCATAGCAATGATAGTAATGAGATCCAGAGTGACGGTCATCTTGCCTGAAATCCCGATAGGAAGAAGAACGAGTCCATGAAGAAGACGAACGGGAGTAGTCAAACGAATCCTCACAATCGCAACATTACCGGAACTAAGAAGCAACACCGGAAAGAAACAAACAACATGGTAAATGCACAAGCATAAACATGGCATGATGCACAATCAAGTATGATGCATGTCCGGTTTAATGAGGCATGGCATGGCAAAGTGCAACAAACAATACTACAAGTTAAGTGGAGCTCAATATGCAACGAGTTGCATATTGACAAAACACCACATTCGAGTTATTTAGTTTGCTCTCGTTTAGGTACATCAATATTAAATGTTATTAAACATGGTAAGAGGTGCAACATATGAAAACTACCTATCTAGGCAAGTTTAAATGAGGCCGGAACAACAAACAACAATTCCGAAAAATCCCCATGTGCATACTTTGAATTAGCTACTGTTCTGCCCTAAAACATATTTTATTGTTGTTAAACAGGAAAATAAAGTGCACCATGTTAAACTAGGCATTTTTCCACCCCATTTACATATAAAGTTTATTAAATTTGAAGCTACGGTTATTTAGTTATGAAATAAAACATTTTAACATGGCATTTAGCAAATTAATTCAAACAGCAAGTTAAATATTTTAAACAGGGATGAAAGATGCATATTATGAAACTAGATGAAAAACTAAGCATTTTTCATATATAAATTATTTACATATGATGCATGATTGATTAGTTATTAAATGCATCAACAACAAGGGTTTTTCTGTAAAACTGTAATACACTGGATAATGCTAAAATCGTAGCACGGAAAAAAACATGAGTCGGGCCGAATCTGAATCACGGGCCCAACAGGAAGGGGGGAAGCTCACCCATGGGCTACAGCCCGTTGGTGGAGGCAGGCCGAGCGAGGCCGCTGGGCAAGGCCGGCTTGGGATCGAGGCCCACGCGGGCGAGCAGAGGAGGCGGGGTCGGCTCGCGGCTGGGAAGTCAACGCAAGCGAGGTGCTCGTTCAAGAACACAGCAGAAGACGGTGACGGCAGGGATGCAGGGGCTCCGGCGAGCGGCGGGGTGGAGCGGACGGGCGGATCCGGCGGGCGACGCAGCGGGGAGGTCGGAGCTTGGCGCGGATCCATGGCGACGAGACGCGGGGGTCTCCGGACGGAGCGGGGCTGTAACGGGGCGAGGACTTGGATGGGGATAGCGAAGAAGCTCTCGGGCGACTTGGCTCGAAGACGGACTTGGCGCGTGGTCGGGAAGGTCGCAAGCTGGCTGCTGCTGTTCTTCCTGGCGCTCGACGGGAAGACGCAGACGAGGAACTTGGCGGAGCGGCGGCTCTCGAGGCAGGCGCGCGCGATGGCGTTGGAGTCGGCCTCCTGTGAAGGTGAGCGAGAGAGAGATTAGAGCAGAGGAGGGAGTAGAAGAAAAGAGACGGGAGAGAAGGGGAAGGTCAGGAACGGCCTGGGGCTGCTGCTGCTTGGGTGGCCGACGGAGGCGACAGGAGGAGGATTTGGTGGTGGCTGGTGGAGCTGGATCTCGGTGGGGATTGGCCGGCTGGGGAAAACGAGGAAGGAGGGAGGCGCAGGCTGGTGGTTGGTTGTGGGATCGGGAGGGGAGATCCCGAGGGGGACTCGGTGGAGTGGCGGCGCAGAATAGGAAGGATGGGACAGCTCTCCTAAAAATTAGGGTTAGACTGTTTATATAGCAAGTGGGCTTTGGTTAGGGGGTTAATCGAACCCTCCGATCAAAATCGAACGGTCGAGAAATATAGCTTAGGAGAGTCCAACAAAGAAAACGGAGATACTTTCGGGATGTTTGGGGATGATCTAGATCCAACGGTCATGACAACTCTGGTCGGGTTCGGGAAAGGCTTCGGACGCGCGCAAGAGGTTGTGCAGAGAGGTTAGGTGGTCTGACAAGAGGGACTCGAAAAAACCTGGTTGGTCTCGGAACGTTCAACGAAAGCAAGAGGGGACGCGGCAACTACGAACGGATGCAAGTTTTAAAAACAATGACGGCAACGAGTGCTGATGCGATGCGGATGATGCTATGAGATGAGATGTATGACATGAACAAAATGCAAAACAAAAGACAAAAACCCAACCACGGAGAAAATAAAATATCGCATCTCCGGAAAAGGCAAGAGTTGGAGTTACGAATATGGAAAGTTGTATCCGGGGCATTACAGAAGAAGCCATCTAGCTAATAACTATGGACCCGAAGGTCTGTGGTAAACTACTCACAACTCATCGGAGTGGCCATGGTGATGATGTAGAGGCCCTCCATGGTCGACTCGACGAAGGCTCCAAGATGGGATATCGCGGATACAGAAGGTTGCGGCGGTGGAAATAGTTTTCTGTGGTGCCCCTGGAGTTTTCAGGATACGTGGATATATATAAGCGAAGAAGGTAGGTCAGGGGAGCCACGAGGGGCCCACGAGGGTGGGGGGGGGGGGGGGGCGCCCTCCTGCCTCATGGCCGCCTCGGCTGCTTCTTGACGTCCACTCCAAATTTCCTGGATTGCGTTTGTTCCAAAAAGATCGCTCCCGAAGGTTTCATTCCGTTTGGACTCCGTTTGATATTCCTTTTCTTCGAAACACTGAAATAGGCAAAAAAAAAACAGCAATTCGGGCTGGGCCTCCGGTTAGTAGGTTAGTCCCAAAAATGATATAAAAGTGTAAAGTAAAGCCCATAAACATCCAAAACGGGTAATATAATATCATGGAACAATCAAAAATTATAGATACGTTAGAGACGTACCAAGCATCCCCAAGCTTAATTCCTGCTCGTCCTCGAGTAGGTAAATGATAAAAACAGAATTTTTAATGTGGAATGCTACCTAGCATAATTATCAATGTAATTTTCTTTATTGTGGCATGATTATTCAGATCCAAATGATTCAAGATAAAAGTTCATAAAACATAAAAATAGTAATACTTCAAGCATACTAACAAGTAATCATGTCCTATCAAAATAGCATAGCCAAAGAAAGCTCATCCCTACAAAAATCATATAGTTAGGCCATGCTTCATTTTCATTACACAAAATACTCCCATCATGCACAACCTCGGTTTCAGCCAAGCAATTGGTTCATACATTTTAACACACTTCAGCTTTTTCAACTCTTACGCAATACATGAGCACAAGCCATGGACATAGCACTATATGTGGAATAGGGTGGTGGTTGTGAAGACAAAAAGGGAGAAGATAGTCTCACATCAACTAGGCGCATCAACGGGCTATGGAGATGCCTATTAATAGATATCAATGTGAGTGAGTAGGGATTGCCATGCAACGGATGCACTAGAGCTATAAATATATGAAAGTTCAATAAAAGAAACTAAGTGGGTGTGCATCCAACTTGCTTGCTCACGAAGACCTAGGGAATTTTGAGGAAGCCCATCATTGGAATATACAAGCCAAGTTCTATAATGAAAACTTCCCACTAGTATATGAAAGTGACAACATAACACTACTAGGGAAAAGCCTATACACAGAATCTTATCAGCAGCATGCTTTAAAATAAGGCGATGTTGCTAATTAGCAGTAGCGTGCTCTGCCGAAACTCGCTGCTGAAACAAATATAGCAGTAGCGCGCCCGCTCAAAGACGCGCTGCTGCTATAATTCCCATGAGGCCGCCGCGAGGCTAGTAGCAGCGCTTTTCTCACATAAGCGCTACTGCTAAGTTTCCTACAAAAATTTAGTCCCACCTCGCTCCGTGAAGAGAGTTTCTACCACCTTAAATATGTTACTTCTCAAACTTTGACAAGCACTTGGTCTTCATTGAACTCTATGTGTAGAATTTGTGGCTGCAATATGAGTCTTCACCTGTTCCTAAACCGGCGAGGACTCATATTGACAAATCAGATTGTACACAAATAGATCGTTGATGATCAATGTATTTTTGATATATTGAACAAAGTCTATTTTTACATGCTGACACATAGCAGTAGCGCTTTATTGTGAAAGGCGCTGCTGCTAGATAGCTTAGCAGTAGCGTATTTTCCTACAGCGCGCTACTGCTAAGCCATTCATCTCCCACCCCCATCTCCTCTATCCGTTCCACTCACACACTCAATCCTCCGTCTGCGCCGCGCGCCGGTCCACCCCCGTCGCCCCTCCTCCGTCTGCGACGCACGCCGTCACCTCCTCCTCCTTGTTGGACTCGATACCGGCCTCCTCCTCCGTCCTCCCTCTCCACTCGCCGCTGGCCGGCCCCTCCTCGCTCCGCCTTCCTCCTCCGTCCTCCCTCAACTGGCCGCGCCGGCCGGCCCCTCCTCGCTCCGCCTTCCTCCTTCGTCCTTCCTCAACTGGCCACGCCGGCCGGCCCCTCCTCGCTCCGCCTTCCTCCTCCATCCTACTCTCTTCTCCCTCCTCGAGTCGCCCCTCCTTCTCCCTCCTGCCCGCTACATTTTGATTTAGTAGGCTAGTTCATATGTAACATTTTGATTTAGTTGATATAATTTAGTTGATTTAGTAGGCTAGTTGATTTAGTTGACTTAGAACATTTTGATTTAGTTGATTTAGTAGGCTAGTTCATTTAGTTGATTTAGAACATTTTGATTTAGTTGATTTAGTAGGCTAGTTGATTTAGTTGATTTAGAACATTTTGATTTAGTTGATTTAGTAGGCTAGTTGATTTAGTTGACTTAGAACATTTTGATTTAGTTGATTTAGTAGGCTAGTTCATTTAGTTGATTTAGAACATTTTGATTTAGTTGATTTAGTAGGCTAGTTGATTTAGTTGATTTAGAACATTTTGATTTAGTTGATTTAGTAGGCTAGTTGATTTAGTTGACTTAGAACATTTTGATTTAGTTGATTTAGTAGGCTAGTTCATATGCAACATTTTGATTTAGTTGATATGATTTAGTTGATTTAGTAGGCTAGTTGATTTAGTTGACTTAGAACATTTTGATTTAGTTGATTTAGTAGGCTAGTTGATTTAGTTGATTTAGAATATTTTTATTTAGTTGATTTAGTAGGCTAGTTGATTTAGTTCACTTAGAACATTTTGATTTAGTTGATCGTTAATCCTTTGCTCATATTCCTTTAGAAAAAATGGCGCCACCACCACCACCACTATGTCGACTGTGCAAGTCAAGATGCGCCAGCAGCCTTGCAACTGGCAAGCTGTTCGGCATCTACTTCCAGCCGAGTTTTCGTCATGCGGCGGTAAGAAATGAGATGAAATGTAATAACTATTTTATTTTTAGTGTTGGCATTACTGCATTGTGTCATTTTGCTTATTTTACACAGATCGTCCCATGCAATGTGAGGTTGAAATTCAACAAGCTGACAGGAGACACTGTGACATTTGAGGCTCCTGGGGGGCCGTACACTATGGAGGTCGAGAAAGGACGCAATATGTCGTAGATTGGAGGAGATGTATGGGCCCGTTTCATCGCTCGCATGCGTCTTACTGGTGGTGAGTTGATCAGTTTCTCCTTCCGAGTAGAAAGACCCAAGCTAGCTGTCATTTATCTCAACCTAGTGGAAGATGATGAAGATGACGAAGATGATGAAGATGATGAAGATGATGAAGATAATGAGGACCCACTCGATGAAGATGATGAGGACCCACTTCATGAAGCCATCGTAGCTCAAAGAACAAGGTTGATTGAGGAGGAGGTGTCTAACCTGTGGGACATAATTCCACCACGTGCTGACTTTGTCGGGGTGCCATTCGTGACCCGCTTGACAAATACCATGGTTGATCGACATGATATGGTATGTTATACTTACAAATGCAAATTATCCGATGAATTACTTAGTGTACAGTACAATGATATGGTATGTTGTGTGGAATCTAGTCGATGATATGTTTTAGTGTAGAGTTCGATCACATGCTTATTAGTGTAGAATCTAAGGAAACTATTAATAGTGTAGATAATCCATATGTACTTATTTGCGAGGCTATTTATTAATTGATATGTTTTTCTTATTCAAAAATTGGCAAAGAGCACATCTGTGAGTTATGGTATCGAGCCTGATGAAGAAGGCTCAGCTAGACCACGCCTTACTGCAAGGGGCTCCATCACAACCTGTACTTACCGCGTGGACACGGACGGTCGCACACACTTAAACTCGGTTGGGTGGAAGAAATTCCTCGATGGAAAGAATCTTCGTGTTGGATAGGCCATCCTAATTACTATCAGGAACACCAACCGCCCAGGCTTGAGGATGATGATTGTCTTCGATATCATCTAGAACTACATATGTGTGTGTGTGTGGCTATATCATCTAGAACTACATATGCGTGTGTGGCTATATCATCTAGAACTACATATGATGATCGTCGCCGATATCATCTAGAACTACATATGATGATGGTCGTTGATATGACCTTGTACTGCTTGAGGATGCATGTTGACTATGCATGAAATTGTTATCTAGTACTCCCTTCGTTCCAAATTACTCGTCGTGGTTTTAACTAAAACCACGACGAGTAATTTGGAACGAAGGGAGTACTACCTAGTAAGGGTTTATGAATTTGATATCTACTAGCAGTACCTAGTATCTAGTATCTGAAAGGAGTATCTGAAAGGGAAACTGAAAGGGAAAGGGGTAATGGGAAAATGATGAAAGATATAGCAGTAGCGAGGGATGGCAAAATCGCTACAGCTAGCTAATAGTAGCGCGTTCTTAAAAAGCGCTGCTGATATCGTCAACAGTAGTAGCGCGGGTTAGGGCCGTGCTACTACTATGAGTTAGTTGTAGGGCCTTATTAGTAGCGCGGCCACCCGCGCTGCTGCTAGCCTCAAAACACGCGCTACTACTAGGGTTTTCCCTAGTAGTGTAAGAGACCCTCTATCACGAAGATCATGGTGCTACTTTGAAGCACAAGTGTGGAAAAAAGATAGTAACATTGTCCCTTCTCTCTTTTCTCTCATTTTTTTTTCTTTTTCTCTTTTTTTATTTTGGTGGGCTTCTTTGGCCTCTTTATTTTCTCTTTTTTTATTTGTTTGGGCTTCTTTGGCCTCTTTTATTTTTATAAAGTCCGAAGTCTCATCCCGACTTATGGGGGAATCATAGTCTTCATCATCCTTCATCATCCTCACTTGGGACAATGCTCTAATAATGGAGATCATCACACTTTTATTGATTTACAACTCAAGAATTACAACTCAATACTTAGAACAAAATATGACTCTACGTGAATGCCTCCGGCGGTGTACCGGGATATGCAATGAATCAAGAGTGACATGTATGAAAAATTATGAAGGTGGCCTTGCCACAAATACGATGTCAACTACATGATCATGCAAAGAGCAATATGACAATGATGGGGCGTCTCATAATAAACGGAACGGTGGAAAGTTGCATGGAAATATATCTCAGAATAGCTATGGAAATGCCATAATAGGTAGGTCTGGTGGCTGTTTTGAGGAAGGTAGATGGTGGGTGCATGATACCGGCGAAAGTTGCGCGGTATAATAGAGGCTAGCAATGGTGGAAGGGTGAGAGTGCGTATAATCCATGGACTCACATTAGTCATAAAGACCTCATATACTTATTGCAAAAGTCTACTTGCCCTCGAAGCAAAGTACTACTACACATGCTCCTAGGGGAAATGTTGGTAGGAGTTAACCATCGTGCGATCCCGACCTCCACTCATAAGGAAGACAATTGAAAGAGCACTCCATGTAACAAATTTGTCACACAACTTTTACCATACGTGCATGCTACGGGACTTGCCAACTCCAACACAAGTATTTCTTAATTTCATAATTACCCAACTAGCATGACTCTAACATTACCACCTTTATATCTCAAAACGATTATCAAGCATCAAATTGATCATAGTGTTTAATGCACTTTCTATGATAGTTTTTATTATACCCAACTTGGATGCTCATCATTATAGGACCAATTTTATAACCATAGCAAATGCCATGCTGTTCTACAAGACTCTCAAGATGATATAAGTGAAGCATGAGAGATCAACAATTTCTACAAAATAAAGCCACCGCCGTGCTCTAAAAGATATAAGTGAAACACTAGAGCAAAACTTGTCTAGCTCAAAAGATATAAGTGAAGCACATAGAGTATTCTAATAAATTCCAAATCATGTGTGTATCTCCCAAAAGGTGTGTACAGCAAGGATGATTGTAGTAAACTAAAAAGCAAAGACTCATATCACACAAGACGCTCCAAGCAAAACACATATCATGTGGCAAATAAAAATATAGCTCCAAGTGAAGTTACCGATAGACGAAGACGAAAGAGGGGATGCCTTCCGGGGCATCCCCAAGCTTAGGCTTTTGGTTATCCTTGAATATCTTGGGGTGCCATGGGCATCCCCAAGGTTAGGCTCTTGCCACTCCTTATTCCATAGTCCATCAAAACCTTACCCAAAACTTGAAGACTTCACAACACAAAACTCAACAGGAAATCTCATAAGCTCCGTTAGTGCAAGAAAGCAAAACCACCACATAAGATACTGTAATGAACTCATTCCTTATTTATATTGGTGTTAAACCTACTGTATTCCAACTAATCTATGGTTCATACCCCCCGATGCTAGACATAGATGCATCAAAATAAGCAAACAACACACGAAAAACAGAATCTGTCAAAAACAGAACAGTCTGTAGAAATTTGTAACTTTCGAATACTTCGGGAACTCTAAAATCCTACCAAAATAGGAAGTCCTGTGAAATTTGTCTGTTGATCTACTGCAAAAATAATAAACGCAAAATCATGAGCCTGTGATTTACTAAAATTATTCTCGTGCGTGCAAAAGTTTCTGTCTTTCAACAGAATCAAAGTAACTATCACTATTGGTTATCCTATAGGTTCTACTTGGTACAAACACTAATTAAAACATAAAACAACATCTAAACAGAAGCTATATGAAATATTTATTACTAAACAGAAGAAAAAATCAAGAAACAAAAATAAAATTGGGTTGCCTCCCAACAAGCGCTATCGTTTAACGCCCCTAGCTAGGCATAAAAGCGAGAATAGATCTAAGTAGTGCCATCTTTGGCATTCAAATCTTCAATAGAGCACTTATAACTTTTAGGTGTTTCTTTCCTTTTAGCAATGATTAAACTCCTAGGCAAGAAATCTAGAAATTCATTTGAAACAAAAGGTTCCTTTATGATAGAGAGATAATTGGGGTGAAACACTTATTGATTTGAGATCCGCATTTTCCTTACTAGAGGGTTCACCCTTATTTTTAGGAACATAAATAAATTTGGAAGTTTTGGTAGAAGGAGTTGGAGTATTTTTCACGGATGAAAAGTCCGACCCTAAGTTGGCAATAATATCATCGAGTTTACCGATTCTCGTAGAATCTAGATCTATTCTTTCGTTAACTATAGGTCCTTTCTCTTTAAAAAATTTCAAAGTAACTCCAACCCTAGATCCATATTGGGTAATTTGGTTGTGGATCTTTTTATCCAAATTTACAATTAACTCAACAGTAGCAACTTTATTTTCAATAATCTCAAGCCTTTGCATCACATGTTCCAAAGTTAAAACAGTTCCATCAACCAAAAGAGGAGGTGGACCAAACAAATCTAACATAGCATTATAAGCATCAAAAGTATGGCTACCCAAGAAATCCCCTCCGGTAATGGTATCAAGAATGCATCTATTCCAAGGGGTAATGCCTACATAGAAATTGCGAAGAAGAATGGAAGTAGAAAGCTTCCTAGTAGATCTATCTTGAGCAGTGCAAATTCTATGCCACACATCTTTTAGATTTTCTCCCACCCTTTGTTTAAAATTGAGAACTTCATGCTCAGGAGTAATAACGATGATAGGAGGACTAGCCATAACGACGAGTACACAAGATGTAGGGGAACGCAGCAGAAAACAAAAATTTTCCGACCTACGCACCAGCCCAGGACCACTATGGAGACTGCATACATGGTTTGATCTTTTTCGTTACCGACTCGTAGCGCAGCGGGAAGTAGAGTCGATGACGAACGGCGGTGCAGATCCCCGCAGCTAGGATTTACAACCTCCCAACCGCGAGGATGTATACCCTCATTTGCTCCTCAGACAGCCGTCTGGGAGACGGTCGAACAGCCCCCCAGACGGTGTCGCAGACAGCCCTTCGGGAGGACCTTCGAAACTCGAACGGTCACTCGGACAGCCCTTCGGGAGGACCTTCGAAACTCGGACGGTCACACGGACAGCCCTTCGGGAGGCACTCACGAACTAAGACCGAAACTACGATCTCTCTACAGAGTTGCACACATACGGTGTCATCTATCCAGCAGGGCTTCGCCGTCCAGAACTAGTTCCTGCCGGAACCCAGACAGCCTTACGGCTCTATGAAACTCTTTTCGTGGGAGGGAGAGAAGAAGCCAGATTATGCATGGCACTTGTATGTGAGAAAGAGTGAGTGTGGAGGGCTGCCCTCCACCTCTATTTATAGGAAATCCCAAGGGGTAGGGTAGTTTAACACAAAAACCCAAAATGCACATGAATGAAGTCCTTCCTCAAGGGCATACGAGTGAAACCAAGGAACAAGAGGGGCTCCAAGGTGGAGCCCCAAGTGTGGCCGGCCACACCCCTTGGGGGGGGCCCCATGAGGGCCTCCCAATCCATCCATGTCATCCCTAGATCTTTTGGGTAAAGCCCCAAAAGGTGGCTTTCCATAAAATATCCCAAAAAGCACTTTCACTATTCACGACGACATTTTTCAGCGTCCGTTCGAACTGAAAATATTTATGTGGGCTTAGAACATTTCCAATACCCACCATAATAATTTTCAACGCGTTCTGGAACAATTCCATTTTAGTGATTTTCATCTGCGAAACGCATCTGAAGTGGTTCCGGCAGCTCCGGAACATTTCTGGTTTTTATCTCAGAAAATTCCAAAAAGCTTCCAGAATGATTCTGGCACCCTCCAAGAATTATCAGGCATGTGCCGAAACCAATTTGACTTAATGGTATATCCCGAAACAACTTTTCGGTATCATTGAAACTTATCCGATGACCTCTCTCTGCGGTACGATTCCGCCGTCCGAAACCATTCCGGTGTCCGAAACTTTTTTCGGTGATTTTCTCTCAGACTCTCTGTCTAATATTCAACAAATAGATGACCCTTAAGCGTGTGACCATATAGGTTCGGTGAAGTATAGACATGACCGGAACCCTTTCCAATCAATGATCAACATCGGAGCCGTGGACACCCATATTGACCCCTATACCCACACGAATGAATATTCGAGTGAACCTACAGTTGCCGTGTGCTATTCCTGTTGCTTCGTGATATGTTACAAATACCCGAGGTGAGACATATTGGCATTCCCATGGATCAACAACTTGTCCACTATGCTAGTTACCTCGTTACCAGTATTGTTCTCTTTTCTCGTTACCGTGTTCCGGCATCCCTGTGATCAAATCACAAAGTGTCTGGCCATACGATGATGGATACCATAACACCGAGAGGGCCCAGAGATATCTCTCCATCGTCGGAGGAGCAAATCCCAATCTTGAGCTATTAAGTTACTTGACATACTTTTCCATGAACCCGTAAGCCGCCGTAATAGCCACCCATTTACGGATGACGTTTAACAAACCCCAAAGTTCATGAAGCAAGCATGAAGAAACTCGATACTCTCATGGTCTAAGGAATCATGCAAACATTAACCATCTCTGTGTTATTTACCATTAACTTGTGACGAATGAATCTCATAGCATAGCATCAAACCGGGTCGATTCAACACAAATGTTCTCTTAACATTGTGCCCTCAAAGTTGCTGGCATAGACATGCCCATGATCAGGAAAACAGAACCATCATGCAACACTTGAGCTAGTCTTAGAGGCTAGACTAGTAATACTTCTTACCGTTTATTATTCCACACGTGCATATGAGTCTTCCTCCGAGCCTCGTGGATATTGCAGACTCGAGAATCATTGCAGTTATAGCATGGAACATAAACATAATTATGAACTCGGAGATAAATAATAGCATTTATTATTGCCTCTAGGGCATATCTCCTACAGACTCCCACTTGCACTAGAGTCAATAATCTAGTTAATGCTAATGCACTTTACACCTATGGCATACCGGTGTAAAAAATGCTTCGCATGTGGTATAGCCTGATGTCCATCGGATCTGACAACTTCAGCTCCGTGTCTATCTCTGCATATCCTCGCGTTTTCACGCTTTCACAAAATTCATATTTTGTGTGGACTTGGCTTTGTATATATGCGAATCATTGGTCAAAACCTGATTCCTCAGACTGAGTTATGGAGCAACTATCTGCAATAGTGTCCCATTGACCAAAGCCTTCTTGCAACCATACTAAGTTCATGAATGAACTATATGATTCAACATATTGTTTGTCGCTTCTAAAGCGTCAACATACTTAGTCATTTGTTATAGAATTCGCCACAGTATCCTGTTGGGAACAATTTCCAACTACCGTGCCACCATATTGTGTATTACACAAAACCCTTAACTTAAATTGAAAATCGCATGGAGAAAAGATGAAGACTGTATCGATGTAACATTTTACAACAAACTCTTCATGATCTCCGCTTGCGAGAAAACATATCATCAATACTTACTCTAGTACTCAATGACATCTGTCACCGTTGTCCAATGATCAGTACTTTGATCACTTTAGT
The DNA here is from genome assembly GCA_963921465.1 of Triticum timopheevii. Taxonomy (NCBI): domain Eukaryota; kingdom Viridiplantae; phylum Streptophyta; class Magnoliopsida; order Poales; family Poaceae; genus Triticum; species Triticum timopheevii. The sequence continues at coordinate 119,447,085 of OY997272.1, forward strand.
ATCCATACTCGCAACACCTTGGGAGTATCAGACATATCTGGTTGTTTTACATACCATGGAATACATGATTAATCCAAACACAAAAGTGTGTGGAATATGCATCATGTATTTTGCTCATCAGTGTTTTGGGACACTGATTCCTGCAAAAACTCTTTCCATGTGACTTCGGCAAGAATCACTCCTTGTCGTTCTTAGTGCCAAACGGTTTTAGCATATTGTCAATATGTATTTGTTTCTTAGCCCTATTAGGTAAATCTATCTCCATAGATCATTATGCCTAATATCAAGGCTATTTAGCCTAAGCACTTCATCAAAAAACTATTTTCAAATGAAGTCCTAATTTGTGTCAAGAAATTTATTTCCAATTAACAATGTGTCAAGCACACAAGGTTTTTAGAAATATTATTATGCTCCCACTTACTTTCTTGAATTACAAGCATCTTCGTTACTCATTGATGAAGTCAAACCCCTTTGACCATTTCATCAAAGCACGAAGATTCCAACTCCATTTTGCTGTCTTCTGTCCATCGCTGGAACTCTGAAGTTTGCACCCTTACTAGCATCCTCTGGATAGACAAAATGCCTTGGACTGAACACATGCAAGTCCTTGGTTTCATTTCCATCAGATGGAAATCCTATTGTCATCCATGTTTCATATCTCATGATTGAAATATGTATTAATTGCTAGTTCAACCCAAACCGACTTTAAGCATCGCTACGATGAAAACAACCTCATCGTAGTCAACTCTTGAACTTGTTATTTCAACAAGTCGAGCTTCATGGATAAAACATTTTTATCCGTATCAGTTTTAAGTTCCATAAATATTTGATAGACTCTAAGTCTTCCGAAAGGTGTATCAAGGTTTTAATCTTGAATTACTTATATGGAAACTAACTCGGGTTGTATTGGCATTTAGCCAATTCCGGAGTCAGGGCCCATCAACGCTTCCTTGTGTATCGTAGGTATAATGTTGTCTAACAACAATATCTCGTTTGCGCACCTGAGAGGTTTGCACGAGCCTTGCCTACGTGGTTCAGCTGCAAGTTCGACCGAAGTTCATACATTTTATTGTAGAGACTTTCGTATCAGTCGTAGTAGGAAACTCTGGAATTACTTCCAACGTCTCTTTCCTTTGATCTGATGACGAAGATACTGTTTATCTCATTGAGTTGCACTATTCTCCCACTCACCTTTTTGAAAGAACCATTCTCTTTAAAAGCACACTGTTTCGCGGCAAAACTATTTGCCTCGGTATAGTGAGGGAGGAATACCCAACATTTTGGTATAACCTACAAAGTAGCACTTGTCTGATTTGGGATAGGTTTGTAACCTTTTACACAAGCCCAATATTCCAAATGTTAAGAAAAGATATAACATGGTTGGGCGTACCATACCATGCCATCATTTCAACAGACCCGATGGAGCTCTTTTTAGTGTAAAAGCCGCAGTCTCTAAAGCATTACTCTTTAAAAGTGATAATGGCAAATTTATTTATGTCATCTTTGATCTTACCATGTCATAAATGGTTTGACTACATCTTCACAGACATTCCACTCATAGTGGTGTTCCGGGAGGTGTAAGTTATGAAACTCTTTTCACAACTCATCAGACATTCGCTAAACTTGTAACTCAAATATTCCTTTCTGCAATCAAATTGTAGAAACGTAATTTCCTTGTTACAATAACTTCTACTTCATTTTTGAAAACCTTTCGAATGATTTCAAAAGATCCAGACTTACGTCTCATCAAGTAAATATCCAAATATCTACTTGAGTCATTTCAGAAGATAAATAAATCCACCACTTGCAACAACATTTATTGAACTACACACATCAAAATGTATGATAACCAATAAGTTTGTTGCTCGTTCCTTATGGCCTATGAACGGTATTTCAGTCACTTCACTTTTCGGAGGAAAGTTGCAAGTGTCAGATGATTCAAAATCAAACGACTTCAAAATCCATCATAATGGAATTTTTCCATGCGGGTTTCTCCAATGTGACCAAATGTAGTGCCACACATGTGTGGTATTCTCATAGTCTCGCGACATTTAGCGTCAGCGTTATGGATGTATCATATTACCATCAATATTCATAACATACATCCCATCTTGGATGGAAGCATGGCCCTTCATGTTATTCATAATACTTAACAACAATTGTTGGTTTTATGAACAACTCTTTTGCAACAAACATTGAGCAATGGGCTAGAGTGTATGAAACTCTAAAATGAATTATGAAAGTAAACCCAGAGGTATTGTATTATTATCAATATTCATAACATACATCTCATTCATAATGAAAGTATGGCCCTTGTGTTATTCATAACATCGAACATAAAAAGTTCTCTTATGAACATCCTTCTTGCAAGATACCTTATGCAATGGGCTAGAGTTTGAAAAAACTCTAAATGAATTATGAAAATAAATACAGACGGCAATACACCGATGGAAGGTATAGTAACATTTACTATGTTCCCTGTGTATACCTTAACCTCATTTCTGGCTAGCCTTTTAGGCCATAGTAGCTCTTACATTGATTCGCAACGGAATGCAATCAAGCGGGTATCTTTGTGATTAACTCACAATGCCCAAGAATTAGTGATTAACATGTTTAACCATAATTCCCAAGAACTATATCTTTGACAAACCTTCTATACATCAAAAACTTGTATGACATTCATACATGAGCTGGATATTCCAGTCATCTTTCCTTCTGCCTTTATACTTCTAACAGTTTAACTTTTAGTATTTCTCCTACTCGCAAAAGAAGCACCCAACTTAAGAGTGGCGTTAGCCCCGGACTTCCTAGGCGTGTAAGTCACACTAACACCCTTTGGACACTTCCTTTCTCTTTAAGTTGTTGTTTTATTCACCTTTCATCATATGACAGGCGTTCTTCTGGATCCCTTTCCCAACAGTCAAATGCATAGTAAACACTTTTACTAATACTTGCAAACAAACATTACTTTGGATATTTCATATCTTTCAGCCTTTGTTTGTATCTGAAAATTAATTTTAAGTTCCATGAATATCATATAACTATCCCAACTTTCGAAGTTTGGGTTTCATGGAAGCAAACATATTCCACTTGACCGTAATAGAATTCTAGCTTTTGGATCGAAGGACGAGAGTCACATGATCCATAGCATTAGCGGGAGGATATGGAAAGCATGCGATAGGACAAAGTCCTTCTCGGCACTTTTGAGGACAAACCTCACATTACGTTACCAATCGTAAAGTTTTAACCAGATATTTAACAGCTATTCAATTTTAACAGGGAAGGTGGAAACGCGAGCCATTATTCTACAACTATTTTGCAAGAAACACTTAGACAGTTGTCGGTGTCAAAACCGGCGGATCTCGGGTAGGGGGTCCCAAACTGTGCGTCTAGGCGGATGGTAACATGAGGCGAGGGACACGATGTTTTACCCAGGTTCGGGCCCTCTTGATGGAGGTAAAACCCTACGCCCTGCTTGATTAATATTGATGATGTGTATTACAAGAGTGGATCTACCACGAGATCAAGGAGGCTAAAACCCTAGAAGCTAGCCTATGGTATGATTGTTGTAATGGATGTTGTGTCCTACGGACTAAAGCCCTCTAGTTTATATAGACACCGGGGAGGGCTAGGGTTACACAGAGTCTGTTACAATGGTAGGAGATCTACATATCCATATTGCCAAGCTTGCCTTCCACGCCAAGGAAAGTCCCATCCGGACACGGGACGAAGTCTTCAATCTTGTATCTTCATAGTCTTGGAGTCCGGCGGACGATGATAGTCCGGCTGTCCGGACACCCCCTAGTCCAGGACTCCCTCAGTAGCCCCTGAACCTGGCTTCAATGACGATGAGTCCGGCGCGCATAATGTTCGGCATTGCAAGGCGGGGTTCCTCCTCTGAATAATCCATGGAAGATTGCGAACACCTGGATAGTGTCTGGCTGTGCAAAATAAATTCCACATTCCACCATAGAGAGAATAATATATACACAAGTTCAATCTGCTGACGTATTTTGCGGCATGACGTCACACCACTACCAAGCCTTTACTTGCATCGTTTTTTATTATACCGCCTCAGCGCGTTTAGCGAAGCGGTTTCCTTGGCACGTCTTGTCGAAGCAGAGATCGTGTTCCCCTTATTCCGGGATTCTCATCAATACGGACGTGGGCAACCCAACCGCGCCCGTCGCCACGCCTCCTCTATCGAAGGTGAGTCCCGAACGGTCACGGAGACGGCTCTTGGTATTCTCCCTCTTTATAATAGGACCGAGGCTCGTTTCTTTTCTTCAATCTTCCACTGAATCTTCTCCTTGCTCCAAGTTCCAACACCCAGAGCCCCAGATTCGAGCGCTTTGGACCTTCAACAATGTCCGGCTCCGACCTTCAGGGCCGGTGGATGCCCTCCTCCGTTACGGAGGAGGACGTGCTAAAGCTGCAAGAAGCCAAGTACCTGTCCTACGAGATTTCACACAGGTTGCCCGCCGAAGGGCAGGACATCCCCACCCCCGAGCCCGGCGAGTATGTCGTCTTTGTATCCCACCTCCGTCGGGGTTTAGGCTTCCCGACGGACCCTTTTGTGAGAGAGCTCATGTTTTACTATGGGTTGGAATTCCACGACTTGGCTCTGGAGTCCATCCTCCATATTTCCGCGTTTATTGTCGTCTGCGAAGCCTTCCTCCGCGTCACCCCCCACTTCGGCCTGTGGCTGAAGACCTTCAATGTGGAGCCGAAGATGATCGGGGGGCGTCAAGCAGAGTGCGGCGGGGCGGCCGTAAGCAAGAGGGCCGATGCCCCGTGGCCCGAGGGCTCCTTCCAAGAGGAGCTCGGCTTGTGGCAGTGGGAGTGGTTCTATATCACCGCTCCGAAGGGCAGCAGGCAGAAGCCACCGCCCTTACTTCTCTCGGGACTTCCACGACGGTTGATGTCGTGGGTCAACCAAGGGCTCAACTGGCGGCCGCCAAAGGACGTGCCCCTTCTGCAGGGCCAGATTCGAGACCTCCAGGCGAGGGAGATCGATCTGGTAGTGGTAATGCAGGTCATGCTGATTAGGCATCTCCTGCCCTGCAAACGCCGGCCCCTCCGGCTGTGGGAGTTTAATCTGGAGGGACCACGGATTCTTCAACACTTCATGGGTATGACACTCGTGGAGATGTACAAATTATTCTTCGGACCACAAGTGGCGCGTCCGGAATTGACCAAGGATGCCAGCCTAAGCTGTAATCGCCGGATACACAAGTAAGTAGCTCCGAATCCGGACATACCGTCTATTTGCCTTTCGATAATTCGCCTTTTAACCTGTTACCCTTAACAGGAGTGGATAGCGCAAGCAAAGCTGGTACGGTGTCCGGCCCCCCTCCCTGAGACCGTGCCGGATCCCATGCTGGTCAGGATGTTGGAGGTTGCGCCTTCGGAAGAAGGCAAAGGGGAAAATAGGGGAGCTACCGCCTCACCCAAGGAGGCTCTTGAAGAAGGGGGGATCGAGAATCCCTCCCTCCAGGGGGAGAAGAGGACCGCCTCCGAAGATCCGGAGGCTAAAGACCTTAAGCGGGGGAAGAAGTCTTCACCAGAGGGTGCTGCATCCGGGGAGGTCCCGGCTGCACAGTTTCCCCTAAAGAATCAGCCCTCCAGCGAGCCATAAGTAGAAAGAAGGGGGTTCGGTGATAAGAGACATCCCTATTTGTGCTTCTGAGGATAACCGAAGTTTTTACCTTTGTAGTTCGGATCTCCGACCTTCTCAGATGAGCTTGTCTTCGGGGGACCTTCGTCCGAAGATGATGGAGAGCGAGACGCCTCCATCTGCTGCGCCGTCGGATAGGGCGGACGAGCCTGAAGTGTCATCACGGAGGGTATCCCTGAGCCCGGCAGAGCCGAAGAGTTCGGCGCCGACTAGTGTTCGGCCGGGGGAGCTGAAGGATCTGCTTGAGAGGGCGTCCATCTCAGAAGATCACCATGCATTGATGAATATGGTGATTGGAAGGATTTCATCCGCCGAAAGCGGATTGCGTAATGCCGTCAGGAGTTTGCTGGCGGGATTTGAGGTATGTAAAAATGACATACCTTTTGGCAGTTTTGCACATGGAAGTGCGCCTTGTATAGATAGTAGCCCCTGAGACTCGGTAGGTTGTCGAAAGCGACAGCGTGCCGAGGATCAAAATCGCAGGTTTCAATCTTCGCCGTTCCTATGCAGGTGGCGGATCGTCCGGGGGCCGGCCGGACTGATGGAGTTGCCGAACTAAAGCGGCAACTCGACGTTGCGGATGCGGACATCGCACTAGTCAACAGGCGACTTGACGAGTTGCAAGGTAATTTTTTTCCCCGCAGTCACCTTGTAAGGGAGCCGAAGCCCATCTCTTATAATATTTGTGCTTGACGCAGATGGTGCTGCTGCTGTGGAGAGCCTTCGGGCCGAACTTGCTGAAGCCAAGGAGCAAGCCCGAAGGAGTAATGCGGCGGCCTTGAGGGCAGCCGAGGAGTTAGAAGCCGAAAGGGCTGCACACTGCCGAAGTAGGGAAGAGATGGCCGAAATGGCCCTGAAGTTGAAAGATGCTACCGACCGCACTGAGGCTCTTGAAAAGGAGTGCCTATCGGAGCGAGAAGACCTGGGGAAGGCCACCGCCGAAGCCAAGGACGCCCGATCTGCAATGCGGGCTGTAAAGGAGGAGCTGCACCAAGCCGGAGACATTGTGGCTAGCAAGCCCTTTCTGCTGCGCCGAAGGTTTACAGATCCTAAGTATGCTCAACTTGGCAAGCTGTGGGGTCCGGAGGATCCTTATATGGACTTAGCGGCAAGTGCGGCGGATGCCGTTGTGCACTTCCGGAGCCAGAAGGATCACAAGACGGAAGAGCTGTTTTGGTCTCAAATCCATAGTCCGGATCGTTCACTTCCGCTGACCGATCGGTTGGCCGAGTGGGCTGAGCTGAATAGGTTGTTCGGGCTTGCCATGACGGATATCGTGACTCATGTCTGGCCGGATAGGCCCAAGCCGAAGAGCTATTTTGGTTTGTTGCAGCAATTTCTTGGGGCGTTGCCGCGCGGTGAAGCGGTCAGCCTGCATAGAGGGAGCACGGATGGCACTTGCCCGTGTGAAGTCACACTGGACGGAGATGGATGCCGCCGCTGTTGCGACCCAGGGTTCGGATGAGAACCGGTTACCCGCCGAGCACTATTTTGGGGAAGTTCTGCGTGGTGCTCGTATAATAGAGTCGCAGTGCTCGAAAAATGTCACATTCAAATGAATGTTTTATCTTGTAAAACAATGTTTATGATATAGGCGCTTTTTGTACTTGTGCATTCAAGTATTGAAATATCTCCTATGCGGCCGTTTATGTATACGTATGTATAACCTGAAAGATGGCAGTCGTCGGCTTCAGCCCCCACACACAAGGTGCGGGGGTGTTCGCAAAAACAGCGCATTTCACACTTAATCCGATGTCTCGGTCCTGTTTAAGGAGGTGGTAGCGTAGCAAACGAGGCAACCGGACTATAATGCTTTATCACTTTCACTTAGCCATTGGAGTTCGAGGGTGGGACTACGATATAGCCCCTGTGGGCACCGCGCTCTCCGAATTCGGGGCGCGTATGTGCCTGACCGGGAAGCGGTCCTTCGTTGAAGCGGAGGAATTCTAAACATTCCGGTGGTCGATCAAGTGGTTGACCAGTCTCTCGCTGTATCATGACAGTCAATTTTCGGCTTTCTCTACTGAGGTGCTCGCCCAGCCGAACTAGGGCACAATCGCAGTAGTTCTCCTGGTGCCGCGTTAGCCGATGATACGGAACGTAAGGCAGCAAAACACAGGAGCCGGGCAAACCCAACATTTGACCAAAGACATGATTCGGAGCTGATGCATATAAGGCCTAACTCGAGACGCCAAACACTCCCTAAGGTGTTCGGTCTTTTATAATAACGGGTGAAACAATGCCCTAAGCCCCTTGTGTCCAGGTACGGGCGAGGTCCTCTGACGCGGCCGATGCCAAGAAGTCAGTATCCTCTCTGGTTATCATGAAAAACAAGGGGATTATAGCAACAAGAGACAGTAAAAAAGGTTTACGCAGGGTCTTAATCTGAAAAGAATCCTAGCAACGGGTCCCTACTGCACGTCTGCGCCTGTGTCTCCGTTGTGCCGTTATCCTGGACGGGTGTGCACGGTGTTCATCTATAAAAAGAGAGGAACTTAGAAAGAAATCATGTGAAAAGTGCATAAAGATTAAAATATTAATAAATTAATAAAGCTGAGCCTATATTAGCCCATTATTGCTTATATGCGCTGCCCCCTATGAAGGGGTGTGCGGCTAGGGAGCCCCTAGCTTATTTATGCGGGTCTCGTCTAGCCGTGTACGGGGTCTTTTAATGACCCTCTTAATGGAATGATGCCTCGTGGACCGGGCATTGTGAGTGTAAGAGACGCGTAATGTGGTATTGCGTTAAAGCGGACAAAAGCTTCACGCCCCAATAGTGCTTGATGGCTACTTTTGAATGGGGCGACATGGAAGATTAGCTTTTCGCGTCGGAAGTTGTCCGGTGACCCGAACACAACTTCTAGTAATAAGGAGCCTGTGCACTTGGCGTAAGGGCCTGGCGTCACTCCTTTAAAGGAAGTGCGGCTATGTCGAATTTTAGTAAGGTCTATCCCCAACTTGCGGGTTGTGTTCGGATATAGCAGGTTTAAATCGCTGCCGCCGTCCATCAGAACTTGTGTAAATTGTAGTCCGTCGATTATAGGATCCAATATCAGAGCAGTCCATCCTGCGTTCCGAATGCTTCTGGAATAATCCAGGTGGTCGAAAGTGACTGGTTTTGACATCCAACTTCGGGGTTCCGCTGGGGTGGACCGTGTGGCACTTATTTTAATGGGTGCCGCATTGTTTTTCCGTAATATCACATGAAGTGAGTTTACTGTTTTGACTTCTTGTGGGAAAGTCTTTTGTTTTCCGGTGCTCTGCTGGTGGGGTTTATCATCATCCTCGCTTGATGCGTCGAGCCCCTTGTGTTCGGCGTTGAGTCGGCCGGACTGTTTGAAAACCCAGCAATCTCGATGGGTGTGGTTTGCAGGCCTTCCGGGGGTACTGTGGATTTGACATATCCGATCCAAAATTTTGTTTAAGTTGGATAGCTCATCACTGTTGTCCTTAAGAGGCAGTGTTTTGTTGCTTGGCCGCGAGCTTTTGAATCCGGCGTTGACCGCCGTACTCTTTGGGCTTTTTTCTTTATTCCGGCGCTGATCCTTTCTGCGCCGTGATTTGCCATTTCCATCTCTGATCTCGGATGTACTCGGGTCGCTGGTGCTGCATCTTGCTAGCCAGCTGTCCTCCCCCACGCAAAAGCGGGTCATGAGGCTTGTTAGCGCGGCCATTGTCCTCGGCTTCTCTTGGCCGAGGTGTCTGGCGAGCCATTCGTCACGAACGTTGTGTTTAAAGGCTGCTAAGGCTTCCGCATCCGGACAGTCGACTATTTGGTTCTTTTTGGTAAGGAACATGTTCCAGAATTTGCGCACTAACTCTCCGGGCTGTTGATTTATATGAGTTAGATCGTCTGCATCCGGAGGGCGGACATAAGTCCCTTGAAAATTTGCTCTAAACGCGTCTTCGAGCTCTTCCCAACTTCCAACAGTGTTTTCTGGGAGGCTTTTGAGCCAATGTCGAGCTGGCCCTTTGAGCTTGAGGGGTAGATATTTTATGGCGTGGAGATCGTCTCCTCTAGCCATGTGTATGTGTAGTATGTAATCCTCTATCCAGACTCCAGGGTCTATTGTTCCGTCGTATGCCTCTATGTTTATGGGTTTGAACCCTGCTGGAAATTCATGATCCAGCACCTCATCGGTGAAACATAGTGGGTGTGCGGCGCCCTGTATTTGGGTGTGCCACTGTCTTCGAACACTTGGCGTGTTGTGATGCTTCCTGGGGCCCTCTTTTTTGGCCCGTAAATGGACCTGGCTGGGCCATCTGTTTTCCCAGGATCATGAGTCGGCTTGAGTGCGGCGCCGCTTGTCGTTTTTGGCCTGTCAACTGGTCGTCTATCCGGCTAGGCGGCTTCTTTAATTTTTGACTGTGGTGGCTCTATCGCTTCCTCATCAAATTCTGGCAGCAGCTTGCACTTCGGGTAGCTCTTTGACTGATGGCCATTGCCATATTTGTCTGCGGCCTTGAGTACTTTGCTCCACCTCATTCTGAGTATGTCTTCCGCTGTTTTGAGCTTCCCCTTTTCCTTCTTCAAGCTTCTTGCGGTGGCGACGAGTCTTTCGTGAAGGTTCTTATGCTCCGGTGGTGTGTCCGGCGTGAGGTCGTCCGGACTATTGGTTTCACCGGGGATGGATTGATTATCCGATTCGTCCTATTCGGACGGTTGCTTGGTTGCATGTTCGTCGTCCACTGGTTTGCCTTGCTCTATTGCTGGGTCATTATGAAAGTTGTTTTTACCGGGGCGGGGTTTAGGGCGGCGCTTGCGTCGCTGCTTTGGATGTTTATCGACGGGATTATCCTTTGCCGCACCCCGTTGTTCCTCGTTATCGCTTCCTTTTGGGGTATCCACCATATATACGTCATGTGTTGAGGTGGTCTTCCAGTGCCCTGTAGGCGCTGGTTCTTGTTCGTCTCCGGCATCGTCGTCCATACCGTCGATGTCTTCGGAGTCGTAGTCTAGCATGTCGGTTAGATCGTCGATAGTGGCTACAAAGTGGGTGGTGGGTGGGCTTTGAATTTCTTCGTCGTCCACATCCCAACCATCCTGGCCGTAATCCGGCCAGGGCTCTCCGGATAGCGAGAGATGCTTTAGCGAATTTAGGATGTCGCCGAAGGGCGATCGTTGGAAGATGTCCGCGGCGGTGAACTCCATGATCGGCGCCCAATCGGATTCGACTGGCAAGGGCGCAGGAGGTTCGGAGTCCGGCAGGGAGTCCGTCACCTCGGAGTCACAAGCTTTATAAGGGACGGGGTCAGTGTTCGGCTCAACAGCCGTGGACGTTGCAGCCCCCGAGGCGGTTTCCAGCCACCCGTCCTCGATCTGCGCAATCGGCTCCAGACTATAGGTTGGAGCGGATTTGTGTGCGGCCTCCAAGGTACTGTCCGGCGGTAGAGTTAGATCATGCCCATCGTGACAGTCCGGCACGCTTGGCTGCGGCTCGGATCCATCGAAGATCAAGTCTCCGCGGATATCCGCCGTGAAGTTTAGGCTTCCAAATCTGACCTGACGGCCAGGGGCGTAGCTTTCGATCTACTCTAGATGGCTAATTGAATTGGCCCGCAGTGCGAAGCCGCCGAACACGAAGATCTGTCCGGGGAGAAAAGTCTCACCCTGGACAGCGTTGTTGTTGGTTGAAGAAGCCATCAAGCCTATCGGTGACGACACACAGGAACTCTCAATGAAAGCACCAATGTCGGTGTCAAAACCGGCGGATCTCGGGTAGGGGGTCCCGAACTATGCATCTAGGCGGATGGTAACAGGAGGCGAGGGACACGATGTTTTACCCAGGTTCGGGCCCTCTTGATGGAGGTAAAACCCTACGTCCTGCTTGATTAATATTGATGATGTGTATTACAAGAGTGGATCTACCACGAGATCAAGGAGGCTAAAACCCTAGAAGCTAGCCTATGGTATGATTGTTGTAATGGATGTTGTGTCCTACGGACTAAAGCCCTCCGGTTTATATAGACACTGGGGAGGGCTAGGGTTACATAGAGTCGGTTACAATGGTAGGAAATCTACATATCTGTATCGCCAAGCTTGCCTTCCACGCCAAGGAAAGTCCCATCTGGACACGGGACGAAGTCTTCAATCTTGTATCTTCATAGTCTTGGAGTCCGGCCGATGATGATAGTCCGGCTATCCGGACACCCCCTAGTCCAGGACTCCCTCACCCATGGATCAACAACTTGTCCACTATGCTAGTTACCTCGTTACCGGTATTGTTCTCTTTTCTCGTTACCATGTTCCGGCATCCCTGTGATCAAATCACAAAGTGTCTGGCCAGACGATGATGGATACCATAACACCGAGAGGGCCCAGAGATATCTCTCCATCGTCGGAGGAGCAAATCCCAATCTTGAGCTATTAAGTTACTTGACATACTTTTCCATGAACCCGTAAGCCGCCGTAATAGCCACCCATTTACGGATGACGTTTAACAAACCCCAAAGTTCATGAAGCAAGCATGAAGAAACTTGATACTCTCATGGTCTAAGGAATCATGCAAACATTAACCATCTCTGTGTTATTTACCATTAACTTGTGACGAATGAATCTCATAGCATAACATCAAACCGGGTCGATTCAACACAAATGTTCTCTTAACATTGTGCCCTCAAAGTTGCTGGCATAGACATGCCCATGATCAGGAAAACAGAACCATCATGCAACACTTGAGCTAGTCTTAGAGGCTAGACTAGGAATACTTCCCGTTTATTATTCCACACGTGCATATGAGTCTTCCTCCGAGCCTCGTGGATATTGCAGACTCGAGAATCATTGCAGTTATAGCATGGAAACATAATTATGAACTCGGAAATAAATAATAGCATTTATTATTGCCTCTAGGGCATATCTCCTACACAAGAGACAATCGAAAAAGAGAGAGGAGAATGGGAAAGAGAGGGCGAATAAAACGGCAAGGGTGAAGTGGGGGAGAGGAAAACAAGAGGCAAATGGAAAATAATGTAATGCGAGGGAGATGAGTTTGTGATGGGTACTTGGTATGTCTTGACTTGAGCGAAGACCTCCCCGGCAACGGCGCCAGAAATCCTTCTTGCTACCTCTTGAGCACTGCGTTGGTTTTCCCTTGAAAAGGAAAGGGTGATGCATCAAATTAGCCTAAGTATTTCCCTCATTTTTTGAGAACCAAGGTATCAATCTAGTAGGAGGCTCCTCAAAAGTCCCACGCACCTACACAAACAAACAAGAACCTCGCAACCAACGCGATAAAGGGGTTGTCAATCCCTTCAGGAAAACTTGCAAAAGTGAGATCTGATATAGATAATAAGATAAGATAAATATTTTTGGTATTTTATGATATAGATTGGAATGTAAAAGATGCAAATAAAAGTAGATAGAAAACTTATCTTTACCTAATAATAAAGAAAATTGGGTTTCTGTCGTACGTCATGGAATTTGCCCATAGAGTTCACATAATTTACCCACCTATGCCCTCGGTAAGTGGAAAAAACGATTCGTTTTTTTAGTCGGACATTTCTTTTGGTTCAATAGGTTTTGATTCCCTAGAACACATCAAGGGCTTGGCTAGCCTGGCTGGATGGACTCTCCCTCTTCCGCCTGGAAGACCTAGGTTCGATCCCCCATCTCCCCCTTTTCTCTATTATTACTCCACTTTTGCTCCCCCTTTTCTTTAGACAGATGCCCGATTGGGCCGGCCCAGAGCGGCCTTTAGCACTTATTTTTCTTACTTATTTACATATGTTCTATATTTTTTTCTTTTGGCTTTATTTCGAAATACTATGAATATTTTAATCATAAAAATCATATATATGCAGACTTTGAAAGAATGTTAATCATGCACTAAAGAAATTTCAAACATGTATAGAAAGAATGTTTCCATTGTATACAAAAAAAGTACAGTTCGTATAGAAAAATAGCAATATAATTTTTCATTCTTTAATAAATGTTAATCATATATTAAAAGTGTCAAATGTGCATACAAAAGATGTTTTTTGATGTATAAGGAAAATGTATAGAAACATATATAATATGGTATGGAACAAAGTAGACAGAAAAAAATATAAGTTTTCAAAAATAGTACATGTATTTGGACTATGTTAAACGTGTATATAAAAAATATTCCTGATGTATACAAAAAATGTAGGATATGTATAAAAAGTAGACATAAAAAATAAATATGTTCTAAAAAATGTTGACCATGAAATTGGAAAGTATTAAATGTGTATATATAAAATGTTTCTAATGTGTAAAAAATGTACAATGTTGCTGATACAAGCTTTACATAAACCAATGGCTTGACTTTAATTTTCATATTGTTTTAAAAAAATCATATTTTTTTAAGAATATCAATGTTGATATGCAACCTTGAACATTTGGTATGCATGTCCTTACAAATTGATTGTTTTTTATGCAGTTGTCTAATATGTTTGCAACCAAATTAAGATTTGACTTGGATTACAAAAAAAGCACATATATAAAGGAGGCAAAAATAATGCTCTTATGCAAATGCTATCATTAAATAATAAAACATACTTTGCTATTTTCATTGTAATGCAAATATTTGTTGGGCACCAGCGAGGAGGAACGACAACAAATGCATAAGAATATACCTGCAACTAAATATATATTTATATTGTCTAAATTGGAAACACCTTGAATACACTTCAGAAATCATCACGTCTTTATGTTTTTGCGCAACATTACTTATCATGTTGTTTTTCATGTGGCATCGTGCACGATTTCAAGATATTTGCTGATGTATCGAGAGTGTGTATGAGAGGTAATTTTTTTCTCCCGTTGCAACGCACGGGCATGTTTGCTAGTATGATAAAAGATAGACCCGGAGGCCATAGGTTTCACTAGTGGCTTCTCTCAAGATAGAATAAGTACTACGGTGGGTGAACAATTTACTGTCGAGCAATTGATAGAAAAGTGCATAGTTATGAGATTATCTAGGAATGATCATGTATATAGGCATCACGTCCGCAACAAGTAGATCGAAACGATTCTGCATCTACTACTATTACTCCACACATCGACCGACTCCTGCTGCATCTAGAGTATTAAGTTCATAAGAACAGAGTAACGCATTAAGCAAGATGACATGATGTAGAGGGATAAAATCATGCAATATGATATAAACCCCATCTTTTTATCCTCGATGGCAACAATACAATACGTGCCTTGCTGCCCCTGCTGTCACTGGGAAAGGACACCGCAAGATTGAACCCAAAGCTAAGCACTTCTCCCATTGAAGGAAAGATGAATCTTGTAGGCCAAATCAAACTGATAATTCGAAGAGACTTGCAAAGATAACCAATCACACATAAAAGAATTCAGAGAAGATTCAATTATTTCTCATAGATAAACTTGATCATAAACCCATAATTCATCGGATCTCGACAAATACACCGCAAAAAGAGTTACATCGAATAGCTCTCCAAGAAGATCGAGGAGAACTTTGTATTGAGATTCAAAGAGAGAGAAGAAGCCATCTAGCTAATAACTATGGACCCAAAGGTCTATGGTAAACTACTCAAAACTCATCGGAGAGGCCTTGGTGATGATGTAGAGGCCCTCCATGGTCGATTCCCCCTCCGGCAGAGCACCGATGAAGGCTCCAAGATGGGATCTCGCAGATACAGAAGGTTGCGGCGGTGGAACTAGTTTTTCGTTGTGCCCCTGGATGTTTTCAGGGTACATGGATATATATATAGGCGAAGGAGGTAGGTCCGAGGAGCCATGAGTGGCCCACGAGGGTGGGGGCGCGCCCACCTGTAGGGGGCGCGCCGGGCACCCTCGTGGCCGCCTCGATTGTTGCATGACTTCCACTCCAAGTCTCCAGGTTTGCATTTGTTCCAAAAAGATCGTTCCCGAAGGTTTCATCGCGTTTGGACTCCATTTGATATTGCTTTTCTTCGAAACACTGAAATAGGCAAAAAAAACAGCAATTCGGGCTGGGCCTCCGGTTAGTAGGTTAGTCCCAAAAATGATATAAAAGTGTAAATTAAGCCCATAAACATCCAAACCGGGTAATATAATAGCATGGAACGATAAAAAATTATAGATACGTTGGAGACGTATCAAACATCCCCAAGCTTAATCCCTGCTCGTCCTCGAGTAGGTAAATGATAAAAACAGAATTTTTGATGTGGAATGCTACCTAGCATAATTCTCAATGTAATTTTATTTATTGTGGCATGAATGTTCAGATCAAAATGATTCAAAATAAAAGTTCATATTGACATAAGAAATAGTAATACTTCAAGCGTACTAACTAAGCAATCATGTCTTCTCAAAATTACATGGCTAAAGAAAGTTATCCCTATGGCTGTTGCTCTATCTTCATCACACAAAGTATTTAATCATGCACAACCCCGATGACAAGCCAAGCAATTGTTTCATACTTTAGTAATCTCAAACTTTTTCAACTTTCACGCAATACATGAGCGTGAGCCATGGACATAGCACTATATGTGGAATAGAATTGGTGGTTGTGGAGAAGACAAAAAAGGAGAAGATAGTCTCACATCAACTAGGCGTATCAATGGGCTATGGAGATGCCCATTAATAAATATCAATGTGAGTGAGTAGGGATTGCCTTGCAACGGATGCACTAGAGCTATAAATGTATGAAAGCTCAACAAAAGAAACTAAGTGGGTGTGCATCCAACTTGCTTGCTCACGAAGACCTAGGGCATGTTGAGGAAGCCCATCATTGGAATATACAAGCCAAGTTCTATAATGAAATATTCCCACTAGTATATGAAAGTGACAACATAGGAGACTCTCTATCATGAAGATCATGGTGCTACTTTGAAGCACAAGTGTGGTAAAAAGGATAGTAGCATTGTCCCTTCTCTCTTTTTCTCTCATTTTTTTATTTGGCCTTTCTCTTTTTTTTATTTCGCCTTTCTCATTTTTCATTAAGTCTGAAGTCTCATCCCGACTTGTGGGGGAATCATAGTCTCCATCAACCTTTCCTCACTGGGACAATGCTCTAATAATGAAGATCATCACACTTTTATTCACTTACAACTCAAGATTACAACTCGATACTTAGAACAAGATATGACTCTATATGAATGCCTCCGGCGGTGTACCGGGATATGCAATGAATCAAGAGTGACATGTATGAAAATTTTGAAGGTGGCTTTGCCACAAATACGATGTCAACTACATGATCATGCAAAGAGCAATATGACAATGATGATGTGTGTCATATAAACAGGACAGTGGAAAGTTGCATGGCAATATATCTCGGAATGGCTATGGAAATGCCATAATAGGTAGGTATGGTGGCTGTTTTGAGGAAGGTATATGGTGAGTGTATGGTACCGGCGAAAGTTGCGCGGCACAAGAGAGGCTAGCAATGGTGGAAGGGTGAGAGTGCGTATAATCCATGGACGCAACATTAGTCATAAAGAACTCATATACTTATTGCAAAAATCTACAAGCCATGGAAAACAAAGCACTACGCGCACGCTCCTAGGGGGATAGATTGGTAGGAAAAGACCATCGCTCGTCCCCGACCGCCACTCATAAGGAAAACAATCAATAAATAAAATTGTGCTCCAACTTCATCACAAAGAGGTTCACCATACGTGCATGCTACGGGAATCACAAACTTCAACACAAGTATTCTTTAAATTCATAACCACCTCTATATCTCAAAACAATTATCAAGTATCAAATTGATCATAGCATCCAATTCACTTTCTATGATAGTTTTTATTATACCCAACTTGGATGCCCATCATTCTAGGACCAATTTTATAACCATAGCATATACCATGCTGTTCTAAGAGACTCTCAAAATAATATAAGTGAAGCATGAGAGATCAACAATTTCTACAAAATTAAGCCACCGCCGTGCTCTAAAAAGATATAAGTGAAGCACTAGAGCAAAACTATCTAGCTCAAAAGATATAAGTGAAGCACATAGCGTATTCTAATAAATTCTAAATCAAGTGGGCTTCTCCCAAAAGGTGTGTACAGCAAGGATGATTGTGGTAAACTAAAAATCAAATACTAATATCATACAAGACGCTCCAAGCAAAACACATATCATGTGGCGAATAAAAATATAGCTCCAAGTAAAGTTACCGATAGACGAAGACGAAAGAGGGGATGCCTTCCGGGGCATCCCCAAGCTTAAGCTTTTGGTTATCCTTGAATATATTGGGGTGCCATGGGCATCCCCAAGCTTAGTTTCTTGCCACTCCTTATTCCATAATCCATCAAATCTTTACCCAAAACTTGAAAACTTCACAACACAAAACTCAACAGGAAATCTCATAAGCTCCATTAGTGCAAGAAAGCAAAACCACCACATAAGGTACTATAATGAACTCATTATTTATTTATATTGGTGTTAAACCTAATGTAATCCAACTTCTCTATGGTTCATACCCCTACATACTAGCCATAGATGCATCAAAATAAGCAAACAACACACGAAAAACAGAACAGTCTGTACAAATCTGTAACTCTCGAATACTTATGGAACTCTAAAAATCCTACCAAAATAGGAAGTCCTGGGCAATTTGTCTATTGATCTACAGAAAAAAGAATCAAGGCAAAAGCACGTTCCTGTGAATTACTAAAAGTGTTTCGTGCGTGCAAAGTTTCTGTTTTTCAGCAGAATCAAATTAACTATCACCATAGGTTATCCTATAGGTTATACTCGGCACAAACACTAATTAAAACATGAAAACACATCTAAACATAAGCTAGATGAAATATTTATTACTAAACAGAAGCAAAAACAAAAATTAAATATAAAATTGGGTTGCCTCCCAACTAGCGCTATTGTTTAACGCCCCAAGCTAGGCATAAAAGCGAGGATAGATCTAAGTAGTGCCATCTTTGGCACTCAATTCATAAGTAGCTCTCATGATAGATTCATAAGGTAATTTAACTTTCTTTCTTGGAAAGTGCTCCATGTCTTTCCTTAATGGAAATTAGAATCTAATATTCCCTTCCTTCATATCAATAATTGCACCAATCGTTCTAATGAAAGGTCTACCAAGAATAATAGGATATGAAAGATTGCAATCTATATCAAGAACGATAAAATCTAAGGCCACATAATTCCTATTTGCAACAATAAGAACATCATTGATCCTTCCCATAGGCTTCTTAATGGAGGAATCCGCAAGGTACAAATTTAAAGAGCAATCATCAAGTTCATGGAAACCTAGAATATCACATAAAGTTTTCGGAATCGTGGAAACACTAGCACCCAAATCACACAAAGCATAACACTCAGGATCTTTAATTTTAATCTTTATAGTAGGTTCCCACTCATCATAAAGTTTTCTAGGTATAGAAACTTCCAAATTAAGTTTTTCATCATAAGATTGCATCAAGGCATCAACAATATGTTTGGTAAAAGCTTTATTTTGACTATAAGCATGAGGAGATTCAACACGGATTGCAACAAGGAAATACAATCTATAAAAGAAAAATTATCATAATTAAATTCCTTGAAATCCAAGATAGTGGGTTCAACGCTATTTAAAGTCTTGACCTCTCCAATCCCACTTTTACCAAATTTAGCATCAAGATCTAAAAATTCCGAATCATTGGGACGCCTATTAACTAAAGTTGACTCATCTCCAGTCCCATCATTATTAAGATTCATATTGCAAAACAAAGATTTAATAGGGGACACATCAAAAACTTTTAGATCTTCATCATTATTTTCATGGAAACTAGAAGAACACGCTTTTATAAAGCAATCTTTCTTAGCACGCAATCTAGCGGTTCTTTCTTTGCATTCATCAATGAAATTCTCATAGCTTTGAGAGACTCATTGATATCATGCTTATGTGGAGTAGATCTAAGTTTCAAAGAATTAACATCAAGCGAAAGCCTTTCAATGTTCCTAGCCAAATCATCAACTTTAAGCAATTTTTCTTCAAGCAAGGCATTAAAATTCTTTTGAGAGATCATAAATTCTTTCACGCTATTCTCAAAATCAGAGGGCATCTTATTAAAATTACCATAAGAATTATTGTAGGAATTTCCATAATTATTAGAGGAATTACTAGGGAACGGTCTAGGATTAAAGTTTCCTCTATAAGCATTGTTACCAAAATTATTCCTGCCAACAAAATTCACATTCATAGATTCATTACTATTCTCAATCAAAGTAGACAAAGGCATATCATTGGGATCAATAGGAGCACTCTTAGTATCAAACAATTTCATAAGTTCATCCATCTTTCCACTCAAAACATTAATTTCTTCTATAGCATGCAATTTTTTACTAGTAGATCTTTCAGTGTGCCATTGAGAATAATTAGCCATAATATTATCAAGGAGCTTAGTAGCTTTTCCTAAGGAGATTTCCACAAAAGTGCCTCCCGTGGCCGAATCTAAAAGATTTCTAGAAGCAAAATTCAATCCGGCATAAAATTTTTGTATGATCATCCATAAATTCAAACCATGAGTAGGGCAATTGTGAATCATTAATTTCATTCTTTCCCAAGATTGGGAAACATGCTCATGATAAAGTTGTTTAAAATTCATAATATCGTTCCTGAGAGAGATGATCTTAGCAGGAGGAAATTACTTAGAGATAAAAGCATCTTTGCACTTGTTCCATGAATCAATACTATTCTTAGGCAAAGACGAAAACCAAATTTTAGCACGATCTCTAAGTGAAAACAGAAATAACTTCAATTTAACAATATCATTATCGATATCTTTCTTCTTTTGCATCTCACACAAATCAACACAGTTGTTTAGATGGGTAATGACATCTTCACTAGGAAGGCCGGAGAATTGATCTTTCATAACAAGATTCAACAAAGCAGCATTGATTACACAAGACTCAACATCATTAAGAGGAGCAATCGGAGTACTAAGGAAATCATTATTATTGCTATTGGAAAATTCACACAACTTGGTATTATCTTGCGCCATCGCGACAAGTAATCCAACACACAAGCAAACAAAAGGGGCAAGCAAAAGAGAGAGGAGATTGGGAAAGAGAGGGTGAATAAAACGGCAAGGGTGAAGTGGGGGAGAGGAAAACAAGAGGCAAATGGCAAATAATGTAATGCGAGGGAGATAAGTTTGTGATGGGTACTTGGTATTTATTGACTTGAGCGAAGACCTCCCCGACAACGGCACCAGAAATTCTTCTTGCTACGTCTTGAGCTTGCGTTGGTTTTCCTTTAAGAGGAAAGGGTGATGCAGCAAAGTAGCGTAAGTATTTCCCTCGGTTTTTGAGAACCAAGGTATCAATCCAGTAAGAGGCTCCTCAGAAGTCTCACGCACCTACACAAACAAACAAGAACCTCGCAACCAACGCAATAAAGGGGTTGTCAATCCCTTCACGGCCACTTGCGAAAGTGAGATCTGATAGAGATAATATGATAAGATAAATATTTTTGGTATTTCTATGATATAGATTGGAAACGTAAAGATGCAAATAAAAGTAGATTGAAAGCTTATATGATAAAAGATAGACCTGGGGGCCATTGTTGACACGGAATTTTGCCAAAGCAAAATATGGTGCAATAGCTATTATAAAAATATAAATTAATCTGAATGGTAAAAATAATGAATCGCCCAATGGGAAGAGCAAATGACTTTGTTTGACTTGGGCCGCGTACTAGAAAATAGCAGGCGCGGAAATAAAAGGAATGAGCCAAATATCAATATATAATTGTTGAACACTTACATTGGCTTAGAATATGAAAATATTGGGTATTCACAAAGTTAGTAAAATGAATAAATAAAATCTCCATTAAAGGTTTTTTCCCGATGAAATAATAACCATGAGACGCAATATTATAGGTGGCACTAATATCTTCACATATTAGACCGCATAAAATGTCAGCATAGAATCAACGCGGACTGCGCTTATTTGGCAAATATTAAACCATGCAATATACATGGGCATTATTTCATCACCGCTAATAAAATATCGCGGCAACATAGGAAAAAAGACGCACGTCATTCCTAATGAAATATGGGTATGAGGGATATAATGCCACATAAAAAAATATCTTCCATGTATTTATATACGGCATGTCACACTAAGAAAATAATCCCCAATGTGACATTAATAGTTAATTAAGCCTAGCCCATTAAAATATGCTGGATGACGCCAAGGCCCATAGGTCAATTACTAAAGAAGGGGTTTAGCCCACATGAGCTAACCACGTACGTAACTTGCCAGCCAAACCACACAGTTGGATAAATTAGTGATTAAACAAATAAATAAAGAAGGAGGCAGCCCCACGCTCACAAGATCTCACCCACGAACTAGAGAACGTGGGCGCGTCCCTCCGTTGAGTTCCTCCGCTGCTCCCTCCTATAAATACCTCCAAAGGAACTGCTCTTGGGGCTCCTCCTTTTCCTAATCTCCTTTGTGCTGCCGTTGCTGCTGTTATGTTACCACTGCTGCTCTCAACCACGCACATATACTGCTGCTGTAGAAACAAGCTCATATACGCTGTTGCTGCAAGGCCGCCGTCTGTCCAGGAGCGTGAGGAAGGTAGTCCAGGTGGGAATCATGATCCTCCTCTAATCTTCTTGCTCCTCCCCATATCTCTAATCATATTCGCCTTTCTTCTTGGTTGATCATTGTGATACAAACCAAGAAGTATGCAACATGTATCCTCATCTTGACATGCTGCCTTGGCTGATCATTGTGATACGAGCCAAAGAGCAGTTATGTTTAGGAGAGGAAATTTTCCTTTGGTTGATCATTGTGATACAAACCAAGGAGCATACGTCATATAGCCTCATCTTGACATTTTGCCTTGGCTCATCATCGTGATACGAGCCGAAGAGCAATTATGTTAAAAAGAGAAAAATTACCCTTGGTTGATCATTGCGATACAAACCAAGGAGCATATTTCACATATTTTCACTCTGTCATTTTTGCCTTGGCTGATCATCATGATACAAGCCAAAGTGCAAACATGTTTGAGAGCCACAAAAATACTCCTTGGCAGGTTGTGAAAATTTTACCCTTGGTTGATCATTGTGATACAAACCAAGGAGCATTCTCCATATAACCCCATCTTGACATTTCGCCTTGGCTGATCATCATGATACAAGTCAAGGTGCGAAGCAACAAAATACTTCTTGGCGGATCATCATGATACAAATCAAGGAGCATACAACATGTAGTCCCATCTTGTCATTTTTTTGCCTTGCTTGATCATCGTGATACGAGCCAAAGCGCGATTATGTCAAAGATGATAAATTTCACTCCTTGGTTGATCATGGCGACCCAAACTAAGGAGGACTTATTTTCCCTTCCATCATAAAAGAGAGCGACACAAAGGTAAAGCTCGGGGGGAAACAAATATGAAACATACACAAACCCTATATCTACATAAAATGATAGAATAAATACATGCTTACAAAAAATGCACTCTTGATTTGCTGGAGTTGCACAAAACAAGACAACATAAATTGTGCGTGTATCTTCAATCTAGAACATGAAAATTTATAAATTTGATGCTCGCCAAATTATGTTTAAAGCCTCTTGTTGGTTACACTGCGGACATACATGCTATGCCATGTCAGTAGTAATACAACAGGAAGATACAAATGTTATTTACATCTGTCATATAGATGATTAAATGAGCATACTCTAATACATATAAAATGTGCTAAGTGAAATCCAACGTGTAGACCCGAGATAATGAAAATACTAGTTTTCTCAGTCCACAATTAAATTAAATATTCCCATAAAAGGAAATGAATGCGTGTAGGCTAAGTTCAAAAATATAATCCTACATATCTAAAATATGAAAGGTAGAGCGTACAGACTCTATGCAACACGCATATACTGTCCACTGATGATTAGAGTATATGCATGTGACCCATAACAAAGTAAAGGATATTGCATCTAGCTCGCTTTAGTCCTAACCAAAACAGACTGATTCGCTTAGCAGATGCTATCATCAAACATATCACATCAAACAAGATAACATATGGGATGGTTCTGATATTAGAACCTCTTTTCTTAAATTTCCATGCATGCGCAGAGGCCAACATGGATTAAATCATGTGCCTCATCATTTCATGCATGTTCATATGTGCGTCAACAAAAGATGTAACATGTATGTATTAAGTGGATACTCTTCTAGTTGACTCATCACTCTCCTTAAAATGAAATGACCTGAAAGTTGATTAAGATAGCCGCATGGTCATACTAGCATATGTTGGTTAAGTCAACTACACAAATTAGGTATCTGCAAAAAGCATACGTTGCACTTGTACTCTATGTACTACTCATAATAGTACAAGGGTAAAAATATAAATGAACAAGACACATGATAACTTGAAGAAGATCGAGGATGCTCCCCCGAGCACACCGGCGTCAACGACAGCGAGGAGGAGCGATTTTTTCTTTATCATTTTGTGGTGGTCATGTGTTGCAATTCTATGTAATAGGATAGTTGGAATTCTTAATCAGGGTTTTCTCTATGGAGATGTAATAAACAGACCTTTTATGTAAATGTAAGAGCTCTGGAAATAATGTACCTGCAATGTTTGATCTCCATTTTATTTATGCATTTAAATTATTCACTCTGTATCAATAACGTGGACGCGTATTTTCACGCCCTCCATTTTCCCGTCATCAGATTCTGGCACGCCCGGTGGGACTTATTTCTCCCCTCATCTTTGAATTCCAACATAGGATTGCAACATATGAATTCCCATAGTACATAAAGCATAAAACATTATGCCCCCACATAAAAAAATCAAAGAAAACTAATATATGGTTTTCTTTATTTTGAAGGTATGGAGGGCCAAGTGCAGCAGTTTGTGACCCTTCGCTTCGATGACCTTTGGCTTAATGTGCCAATTGGTCCTATCGTGACCTCACTAAGTGAAAGTTGGAAGACTACTGCTGCATCTCCAGTTGTACCAGATCAAGAAGAAGTCACTTCTCCACCAATGGTGGGGTTCACACCTGTTTTGTCAAAGTCTACAAGAGGGAAATGAGGGCTGCTAGAAAGAGGGTTGCTCAGAGTTCTGCAGGAAGGGTTACTCATGCTCCAATGGCAGTAATGAAAGGAAAGATAGTTGAAGCAGAACCATCCGACAGCCAGCAATCCAAGGACAAGGGTAAGAAAGTGGTGTTTGAGAAATCCGAGTTTCCGCCACTTGTTTACAAGGGAAAAGAGAAGATGGTAGAGACACTCAACTCCAAGCTACCTGAGAAAAGAGGCGGCGTTGCAGTGATATTGACGTCAGCGTCATATTCAACAGGAAGGCCCACCAACGCTGGGAATATACTTCGAGCCGATGCTCCTGAGTTTGTCCCCTCACTGGCCCATAAACCTAGTGAGGAACACTTGGGAATAATGCGAAAACGTTCTGTGGAATGGAAGAGAGTGTGCCTTACATCTGGTGACCTCAAAGCAGGCCACATAAATCCAACATCTGCACCATCAGTTGCTCTGTTTGAAGAAGCACCCATCCTACGAGAGTCCTTTGAAGGTTCGTTTGATCCAGCGTGACATCAACGGCGACAGAGAAATGTCCGTCGATCTTGGATTGATCTCCCAGCTACCATAGATCAAGAGGCGGCGAGCCGACACCGTTCTCATGTGAGCAAGTCCGTCAAGGGGAGATGGAAAAACACTCATCCAAAGATCCAAGTTCGGAATCCAAATGACTCATATGTTGTTAAATTCATATGTCAAGCAATAAGGTCACAGCTTCCCAGTGCATCCACATCACAAAATGATGAGGGTGGTGCGATCATGCGACTGGCGGAGGCCCTGGCCCAACGGCCTGAATACCAAGAATTCATTTAGCAACATCCTGAACATCAAGAGTATGTGAACCAAGCTGCTCACGTCCACTCAAGAAGGGCGGCGTATAAAGAAAGAGAAAGGGCAGTACGGGCAAGGTCTGGGTCAAGCAGAGTCCAAGGGGCAGAACACGCTCCATCAGATGAGGACAGTCAGGCTAAAGTGAACAAGTGGCTATCAAATCCATCAAATGAGGTGGCCACGAGCTTGTCTCCATGGCCCTCTCATAGACAAACCAAGAATAAATCATTCGAGGTGTTCCAAGCAATGCCAGTTGGTGTCAGGGTGGCGTCAGACAAGACCAGCAAAACATCCTCCACATCAACACATTTCAAGAGGAAGAAGGCACGCAAAACTGGCATAGAAGGTCCTCGTTGTAGTACACGAAGCCAAAAGGGTTCAGATTATGAAGAACTTGGGTCCAGCTATGGTGGGTCTTATAATCCCCTATCGGACAGTACTCCATGTCCTTCTGAAAATGAGATAGAACTCCACCATGGTGCAGAGCATACAGAACAAGTCCTAGCCGCGAATGAAACTCGTTCGGTTGAGGAGCAATTAGCCAACCTTACGGCAGCGCTTCAGCAAAAGGAAGACAAGCTATCAGCCCTTCTGAAAGGATCGATATGGTTGACTAGAGGGGGGTGAATAGGCAACTAACAATTTTTAAGATTTTCTTTACCAAATTAAACTTTGCAACAAAATAGGTTGTCCAGATGTGCAACTAAGTGAGCAACCTATATGATGCAATAACAACTAGCACATAAGCAAGCAAGGGATACAACACAAGTAGGCTTGCAAAAGTAAAGGCACGAAATAACCAAGAGTGGAGCCGGTGGAGACGCGGATGTGTTACTGAAGTTCCTTCCTTTTAAGGGGAAGTACGTCTCCGTTAGAGCAGTGTGGACGCACAATGCTCCCCAAGAAGCCACTAGGGCCACCGTATTCTCCTCACGCCCTCACACAATGCGAGATGTCGTGATTCCACTATTGGTGCCCTTGAAGGCGGCGACCGAACCTTTACAAACAAGGTTGGGGCAATCTCCACAACAGTTGAGGCTCCCAACAACACCACGAAGCTTCACCACAATGGAGTATGGCTTCGAGGTGACCTCAACCGTCTAGGGTGCTCAAACACCCAAGAGTAACAAGATCCGCTAGGGATAAGTGGGGGGAATCGAATATCTCTTGGTGGAAGTGTAGATCGGGCCCTTGTCACCCAATCCCGAGCAAATCAACAAGTTTGATTGGCTAGGGAGAGAGATCGGGCGAAAATGAGCTTGAAGCAACAATGGAGTTTAGGGTTGGAGGAGGTGGGTCTTCTTGGAGAAGAAGACCCGCTTTTATAGTGGGGGGACAATCCCAACAATTACCCACCACTCAGCCCGCGGCCCACGGAACTACTGCTCCACAGGTGCGGTACTACCGCACTGGCGTGCGATACTACCGCGGTGGACCGCGGTACTACCGTGAGCACGGCAGTGGCCAGGCCAGGCAAAAGGAGCACGGACAGGGTGCGGTAGATCCGCATACGCGGTACTACCGCGGCCCCGTGCGGTACATCCGCAAGGCAGACACGGGCTAGGCCTGGTAGGCAAGGAGGTAAAAAATTACATCTGTGACTACCTCCACTGAGGAACAGTCGTGCAAAAATCCGACACGGAACTACCACGACCGAGGGTGCGGTACTACCGTGAAGGGTGCAGATGTAAAAAATTACATCCGCCCCTACCTCCGCTCCTGCTACTGAACCTGGACTGGTGCCACGGTACTACCGCGCCGCAGCACGGTACTACCGCGGGGAGCGCGGATGTAAAAAATTACATCCGCGCCTACCACCGCTTGAGAGCGGAGCCAGACCAGAGCTCGCGGTACTACCGCTTGGAAGAGCGGTACTACCGTGGGAACCTACGGTACTACCGTGCCGGAGCCTGGTACTACCGCTGGTGCCTACGGTAGTACCGCTCAAAAGAGCAGTACTACCGCCAGCCTGAGAATAGCAAGATCGAGACCTTCATTTCGCAGAGACACGCGGGACGGAGGAACACTCTAAGGTGCTCAAAGAAAGGCGGTGTAAAAGGGAATGTGTACGTGAGATTCCACCCTAACCTTTCCAAAGCGGACCCCCTCTTAATAGTACGGCTCTCCTATGATTCAACTCCACCGAACCGAACCGTAGACAAATGCCGTCTTCAATACTCTTCGAGGGGCATGAAATCGTCTTGTGTTTAGTCGTGATGGATCTGAAAAGCTCAATACACACGATTAGTCCGCAAAGGCATTGTCATCAATCACCAAAACTACCTAGGGACAAAAGTGCCCTTACACCTTCGAATTCAGATGAGCAATAACCAGAACAAAGGAAATGAAGGGGGTGGTGGCGCGAGTGCTAGCAGCCAACATGGAGGAGCAGGGCTTAACCTTGAGGCGATCCAAAGAATGATCGCTGAGGGGGTAAAGTCCTAGTTGATGCAAACTCAGTACTCGATGCTGCCAGGGTATGTTAAGCCGTACCCACCCGATGTGGACACAGAGTAGAAGTATCTCAAACCGAGGTAGAAGAATATGAAGTCCTAAATATGACATTCATAGATGAGGATATGTAGTTAGGCCCCAAGAAGCACAACAGACCTCTTCTCATGTTCGGCGAAATTGATGTATTGCCAATAAATCGCATAATGATAGATGGTGGGTCAGCTATAAATCTGCTACCATTGCGTACGCTCAAAAAGATTGGATATGCCAAGGGAGATTTGAGCAATTCTAACGTGGTTATTCATGGATTTAACCAATCAGGGCAAGAAGCTATGGGTACTATTTCGTTGGTTTTAAAATTGGATACATTATCCACATACGTGAAGTTTCATGTGATTGATGCGGTCACATCATATAATGCATTGCTTGGACGCCCGTGGTTACATGAGAATCAAGTTGTGCCATCCACATTACATCAATGTATCAAATATATAGATCGGACAGGTGATACAGTCAGAATATTTGCTGATAAGAAGCCATTCACAATAGCTGAATCTTTCTATGCTGATGCAAAGTTCTACTTCGAGCCTGTTGATAAGGTGCAAAAGCCAAAATCCTAAAAAATACCCAAGTCAAATGTGGTAGAAAAGGAGGCCGCATAATCCTCGTCAAAGAAAAAGACCTATCAGTATATACCAAGCAACCAAAGGAAGAAGGGTGACCCAATATTTCGTGTCATAGACAAATCCCATGACATGAAAGGTACTAATTTCCCTACGCCTTTACCTCCTTTGGTACAATATAGAATAAAACAATCCCAAAAAGAGCCACGTGGTTCAAAAGTTGGTGAAAGTGAAAATAAAAATACAACACAAATATCTGTGTTTAACAAAGATGATGAATCTTTACCCATTTCTTTGTATGATAACAGGGTCATGTACATGATGCAGCAAATGGGTTATGACATCGCCACTGGCTCGTCCCTATGTGATGGCCGGGGACAGCTAGCACCATTCGAAAAGGTATTATCTCAAGAACAACTTGAAGCTCTGCACGAAAGACCATGTTTTAAAAGAAATGAAGCATGGGTTAGGATATGAGGTTTGTATGGCTTCGGCTGAGTATACGAACATGACGGAAGCATCTCCACAAATGGAGGATGGCAACAAATGCACCATGGATGACTTGGAAGAAATAAATATTGGTACGACTGATGATCCTCGTCCAATTTTTATTAGCAAACATTTGTCCAAAGAAAATAAACTAAAATATCAAGAGTTCCTGCGTGCAAATAGAGATGTATTCGCTTGGACTTATGAAGAAATGCCTGGGTTAGACCCAAACATAGCTGTCCATCGCCTCGCTGTGCGAGATGACGCCACACCAGTGAAGCAAGCTGAAAGAAAGTACCGGTCTGAAATACTTCCAGAAATAGAAGCCGAGGTCGACAAACTCATAGCCGCAGGGTTCATTAGAGAAGTCAAATACCCCATATGGGTCTCTAGTATTGTACTCGTTAAAAAGAAGAATGGTCAAACACGCATACGTGTAGATTTCAGGGATATGAATAAAGCATGTCCCAAAGATGACTTCCCAATACCCATCTCTGAAATACTAGTTTATGCTACTATGGGGCATGAAATATTTTCTTTCATGGATGGTTGTTCCGGCTATAATCAAATTAAAATGGCACCTGAAGATGAAGAGTTAACAGCATTCCGCACACATAAAGGCATATATTGTTATAAAGTAATGCCTTTCGGATTAAAAAATGCTGGGGCGACATATCAACGAGCAATGACAATCATCTTAGATGGGTTGTTATATGTGATTGTTGAATGCTATATAGACGACATAGTTGTGAAATCAAAGCATGAACAAGACCACTTGAAACACCTTAAAATGGTTTTTGAGCGTCTTAGGCAACATAATCTAAAAATGAACCTCATGAAGTGCGCGTTCGGAGTTTCCTCTGGAAAATTTCTCGGTTTCGTGGTTACAAAAAATGGTATTCAGATCGATCCAAGTAAAATCAAGGCGATCGTTAAGATGCCACCACCCACTAACTTACATGAACTGAAGAGTTTCCAAGGCCACCTAGCATATATTAGGAGGTTCATCTCAAATTTATCTGGGAGATGCAAACCTTTCTCGCGACTTATGAAGAAAGGAGTCCCTTTTGAATGGGATCAAGCATGCCAAAACGCATTCCTAGAAATTAAGAAATATTTGATAAATCCCCTGTTTTAGGCGCACCGATTAAAGACCGACCATTAATTCTCTATATTGCTACAATGCCTACTTCACTAGGTGCACCCCTGGCGCAAAATAATGATGCAGGAAAGGAAACGTCCCTGTATTATCTTAGCCGCACCTTGGTAGGGGCCGAGTGCAATTATCCAGACATGGAAAAAATATGTCTCGCACTGGTGTTCGCTGCACAAAAGTTGCGACACTACATGTTAGAGCACACTGTACATTTAGTCTCAAGAGCCGACCCACTCAGATATATCTTAAGTAAAATGGTACTCTCAGGGAGACTAGCTAAATGGGCGATGCTTTTGTCACAATTCGACATCACGTATATACCGCAAAAGGCCGTAAAAAGCCAAGCTTTGGCTAACTTCCTTGTGGAAAATCCGATCCTAGATGATTTTCCTATAGATGATGACTTGCCAGATGAGGACGTATTCACCACGACGGTTACCAAATCAACATGGCAAATGTACTTCGATGGTGCTTGCCGGCAATCTGGGTTAGGCGCCGGAGTCGTTTTCATTGCACCTAATGAAGGGGTGATCCCATACTCATTTACCCTAACTTCGGCGGTGTCAAATAATTCAGCCAAATATGAAGCTCTTATCATTGGGCTTGAAATAGCAATAAACATGGGGCTCGATACGCTCTCTGTTTATGGGGACTCACAATTAGTGATTAATCAACCGATGGGGACCTACATGGTAAAGAAACAAGAATTGTTGCCATATTTCAAAAGGGCAAAAGAACTTCTAGCTATGTTCAAAGATCTAAATATTCAGCACATAGTTAGAAATCAAAACGAAAAGGCTGACGCTTTAGCCGGTTTAGCTGCAAGTATGTCACTAGACTCGCATGAAATGATGGATGTACACATAGAGGAGCAAAGAATATTGCCAATATTTGTTGAAGAAGAAGAAGCGATAGTATCTTCCGCAATGACAGCTGATGTATGTGAAATCGAGGTAGGGGATTGGCGAGCACCATTCCTAGAATATCTGCTTCACGGATACCTACCTCTTGATGCCAGCGAAAGATCTAGAATCCGCAAAAGGTCAATTCATTACACATGCATCAACGATATACTCTATAGGCGTTCTCATGATGGCATCTTATTGCGTTGCCTTGCTGGAAATGAAATTATGGAGGCCTTAAACGAGGTGCATGCTGGAATATGTGGCTCGCACCAATCAGGTCCTAAATTGCACTACCAATTAAGGCGTCTAGGTTACTACTGGCCTAGAATGTTTGAAGATGCCACTAAATTTGCAAAGAAATGCCATGAATGCCAAGTGCATGCTGACTTCATACATCAGCCGCACGAACCACTCCATGCGACAAATATGTCTTGGCCTTTTGAAATGTGGGGAATGGATATAGTTGGTCCAATCCATCCATCATCCTCCAAAGGTCACAAATTCAATTTAGCAGCAACAGACTATTTCTCCAAGTGGGCTGAACTTACACCACTAAAGGAAAACAAAGCGGAGAATGTAGAACATTTTATAAGAACACAACTCATTTATCGCTTTGGCGTTCCTTCTCAGATTATGTCTGATAATGGAACTCCTTTTAAAAACAAACAAGAGGAGAAATTATGCTCAAAATTTAAGATAGACCATCATTATTCCACGTCATATAATCTAGTCGCCAATGGACAAGCAGAAGCTTTCAACAAAACTCTTTGCAAGTTACTAAAGAAAGTTGTAAATAAGCGTGACTGGCATGAAAAGCTTCTCGAAGCCTTGTGGGCTTATAGAACCACAACACGCACGCCGACAGGAATGACACCTTATTCCCTAGTATTTGGAGGTGAAGCAGTTCTACCTTTGGAGGTACAGATCACGTCACTGAGAGTCGCTACACATGAAAATTTGTCGGAGGAAAAATCAGTACAATTACGCCTCGATGAATTGGAAAGACTGGAAGGAAGACGAGTTCAAGCTTTGCAAAATCTTGAGGCATACCAAGCTAGGATGTCGCGAGCATTCCACAAACGAGTCAAAAGAATGTCGTTCAAACAAGGAGATCTAGTACTCACAGTCATTCGTCCCATGAATATCACGCGGCAGATGAAAGGAAAATTTGAACCGAAATGGGAAGGCCCTTTTTTCATAAAAGAGGTTTATTCTAGCGGCGCGTATAGGATCATATCACCAGATGGGAAATACTCGCCGGCACCGGTAAATGGGAAATTCCTTAGGCGTTACTATGCATAAGAAAAAAAATGTACTCCATACCCTCACGAGTCTAAACTGGGGCACAAAAATATTACTCCGTACCCTCACAAGTCTAAACTGGGGCACATAAGGAAAAAACTTACTCCATACCCTCACGAGTTTAAACTGGGGCACAAAAAAATTACTCCAACAACCTACGATTATAAACTGTGATGCAAAGAAAAGAAATCATCAAGCGTACTCCATACCCTCAAGAGTATAAACTGGGGCACACCACAAAATAAAATTACTCCAACAACCTACGAGTATAAACTGTGATGCAAAGATAAGGACATATAAAATTTTACTCCGATATCCTACGAGTCTAAACTATGGCATAAAAAAATGATGACTCCAAATTCGCATAAACTTAAACTGTTGTACAAAAGGGCAGTGTATATAAAAATATACAAATAAATTTGTAAAAGATAAAAAATGAACAATGAAATAAAGTAATAAGGCTTCAAGAAAAAATGTAAATAAATAAAGGGGCCCAAGCTAGTTCATGCAATTAGCTCGAGTATCCATTCCACATAGAAACCAGCGCTATACGAATAACATTTCATAGTCCATCAGTACACATGAATAAATCCCATGCAAACATACGTGAATGGTGCTACTGGCGTGTGAGAAGACAAGAGAAAATGGGTTTGCTGATTGGCCGCCTTATGCAAGTCTGAGTAGGAAATGTAAACGGACGACATGTCTAATTTTTTGAGAGCAAAAAAAAACTCAGTTCAACATGGAGCGCCAGTCCTTTAGACTTATAATAATAGACTTGGCTTCGTCCTCCAGCGTCGATGTCTTCCCTTTAAGAGCCTCCAATTCCTCGGAAGCTTTCACATTAGCTTCGAGCAAATCTTCGTGCAACTTCTTGGCTTCAGCTTCTTGGCGGAACGGTCTGACTCTAGTTGCTTGATCCTTTCATCAGTTGTAAGCAACTAAGCAGTAGCTTCTTGCAGTTGAGCAGAGAGGGCCTCCACACGTTCCTTCTTCTCAGCTTGTTTCTCCAGTATGGATGACATCTCTTCCGCTGAAGTTTTCAGAGACGCTTCAATGGATTTAGCCCTGCTCTCTGCTGCAGTAACAAATTCAGAATTTTGCTTTGACTGATCCTCAATGGTTCTGCGGGTTTCTTGCACTGTATCTGATATCAAAAAAAAAAATTCCCAAGCCGCACGGACAGGGGCAATTTGGGGAATAACGTCACCAGCAGGGAGCATCGACCGAACTTCCTGAAAAATCTCATGGCGCTGAGAATCTGTTAATGTAGGGGCATCTAAAGCTTCAAAAGCATTCTCCAACAACAAGTCGATACCGTCCAGAATGGGCTTGGTAATAGCGGAAATATCCATGGGTGGCGCTGAAATCTGTGTCATTATTCCCTCGCCACTGACGAGATTAGAAGCTCCTTCCGCACCACCTGGCGATAAGGAGCGGCAAGATAAATGATACTGCAATGAAATTAATAGATAAAAAAGATACAGGGTACGAATAAAGCTACCGTGCGTAGAGATAGGCGAAGTGTTTGAAATATAAGTCTGCGAGGCCACGCCTGAGTATAGATACGTAGGGGGAGTTGGAAGATTAAGAGAGGGTTCTGATATATCAAAATCCTCAAATGATAGATCAGAACCTATGATATTATCATCAGTCCCTGTATCACCAAGTTCATGCATAAAGTCAACCAACTCGTCAAGGTTACATGGGCTTTCTCCAAGAGAAAATTCAATCTTCCTTTTTACAGCAGGTCTCTCCTCCCCATCGGAAGAGATTGTTGCATTTGGACTAGGTCCCTCTGAACTCCCATCAACCAAAATGTCAGTACCCTCCTTCCTTGCATTTAAAGGCGTGCCTGATACTGTCACGCTTATAAGTGGTCAAGGATTGGAAGAGGAACTTGCAGAAAAATCATTGGATTATTTTTTCCCCTTCTAAAAAAAGGGAAAATTAATATGAGTTAGTAAAGAGTAGTGTTGGCACATAATAATAGCAGCAAAAATGTATATATGTATATATATTACCTGTTGCAACAAAGGCGGTGGGGCATTGTTATCCAAGTGGTAACCTCTTAAGATGTCCCTCCAATGATTCATTGCCGGCATTTCTCTCGCCTCAATAGCTGCAAGATATTCCTCTTGCCGTTCAGCAGACAACTTCTTTACTACGACAAGATCCCCTTCCAAAATGTTGCGAGGAAAAATATGTTTCTTCCCATTATTCACATATTTGGCAAGCCTTTCTTCATAGGAATCTCGCCCATGCATGTTACCTTGACGAAGCTGGCCTAGAACGCTAGTGAAAGGTTGGATGAAAATAGTCCACCAGTTTGTCCATGCCACTGAGGAATTGCCCACAAAATTTTGTTGGGAATATAGTGAGTCTGTTTCGGATTCGAGCGCAATAAGTGCCACCAGTGTGCATAAGCAAATGTCATCTATTATATATAAACTGCGCAATGGGGTATATGGTACTTGCTGATCCAATTTGAATTGTCGAGCCACCCGGTCAGGATGATACGGCTCAACAATGCAAAAGTCGTCATCATAATCAGACCTTCTCCATGGTAGCATCCCTCGACGGATGGAAATGGTGAATGCTTTTTGCAGCCAACGAGTGCTAGCCAAGTCAGAGAAATTTGAGGGGTACCACACAATATTCTTGTGTTTCTCAAAGAAATCGTGTGCCTTTTCAGGGCTAAAATCGTGTGGAATCCTAAACATAGTCCCCACCATAGATAATTTCCCTGGACAAAGCTTAGGAGTTGGAAATTTGCTCACTTTTGCTCGTTTACCAAATACATTCTTCAGATAAACCCCCATCCAGCTGATAATGAAATGGACGGGCCATCCCCTAATCCGATAGCAGGGTCCTACAGGATGGGTGCTGATGCGACGAAGCGAAAAATAGATAGAGCAAAGTGCTGGTGGAGCTAATGAAATTCGACGCCCCAGAGCGATCTAGGACGCCATCACAAGGACACCAGCGCGAACATAGGCTCCCCGCCAATGACAACAAAGTAGCACAACCAAACAGCAATGTACGCCGCGACATACAAGCGGACCTCACGAAGAGACGCAAAAGGAACGGAGTGGTCTCGCCGGTTGTGAAAATAGTCACACCAGACCTGGAAAGTCACGTGGCCGCCGTTATTCTTGGCAAGATGATCATGTGCAGATAATAGGTCCGCCAAGAAGTCAGGGAATTGGCAAAGGGAGGGGTCTAGTGCGTGTTCTAGTGGGATAAATTCTTCATATAAGTCTCCATCCAGAGGGAGACCAGCCATTTGATACATATCAAGGAGTGTAATAGTGCGTTCACTACATGAGAATAGGAACGTGTTGGTTTTTGGATCCCATGTTTCTAACAGAGATCATAGCAAGGCAGGGGAAATAGAATAATCACCCAAAGAGCAGTAAATAGCTCCACATAGGTAATCTGAACCTTCACCAAGTCCTTTTAGGGAAAAAGAATGATTTCGTAAGATGTTTGCCCCCCATTCATTATAGCCTGAAGGACGGGGCATATACTCAATATCATGACGTTCCCAAGTCAGACCTTTGGATACCATCCTAGTACCCAGACAGAAAGCTGTATCAGTTCGCGGTGAAACCGCCAATGGGTAATATGAGTAAGCTAGTTTGGACTGTCTCGCTGGCCAACCGCGAGGGCCGTAGTCGAGTTCACCCTTTGGTATACTTATAGCTTTAACTATGGGACAGTCTTGGTCATCAGAGCTAGGTTCAAATAGTTTCTGTTGCTTGGCTAGCTCGACAAGAGATAGTTGATGTGAGGGAACCGTGGGCAAATTCTGCACCATCTCTATACAAGAAAAATATACGTGTGTTGGTACAGTTACAAGTCATGTTCAAAACAGCAAAACAAATGAACCATGGTAAATGAATGGAAATTTTACCTCGGAGGCAATAGTCCGAGCGAAGCCAGTCCCTGGTAAAGAGGAAAGGATTTGCACTCTACAAAAAAGTGATGATGACTATTAGTTCTAAAAAATTATGCAAAGGTCAAAGAACAGCGAAATGAATTATCCTAAAAAAGAGATATGTGTCAACTTTGAAAGGGTTGATGGATGCAAAACTTTGAAAAAAGTTGATATATGCAAAACCTTGAAAGAGTTGGTAATTCTTGCATCAAATAAAGAGAAGTCTCATTGATCTCGCGGTTTGTACGTCGGACCAAGTTCATATAAACTTGCTGGCACGCCAACTGTAAGAAGGATATATATGTGTGTAGCCTTAAAATGAGCATCTTATATATAAATTGAGCTCTACAGTTTGTACGTCGGACCAAGTTCATATAAACTTGCCGGCACGCCAACTGTGAGGAAGATATAAGTTTGCATCTTTAAACGGCCATCTAATAAATAAAACATTGATCTCACAGTTTGTATGTCGGGCCAAGTTCATATAAACTTGCCGGCACGCCAACTGTGAAAAAAATATACTTGTGATCTTTAAACGAGCATCTTATATAAACTTGGAAAGAGTTGATAATTGCCGCATGAATAAAAGGGAGTTTTGTTGATTGTATGACATATCTCACAATTTGTACGTCGGACCAAGTTCATATCAACTTGCCGGCACGCCAACTGTGAGAAAGGTATATGTTTGATCTTTAAAACGAGAATTTTAAGTATATAAAAAAATATTGATCTCTACAATTGTACGTCGGACCAAGTTCGTATATAACTTGCCGGCACGTCATTGCGAGACCAAAATTTCCACATATATACGGGACAAGATGCACGGGCGTTCATGGCCTAAAGGAGGTTACGTGCATGGATTCATCTATAGACTATTCACCCAATCTGTGAGGGTAGTAGGTAAAAGGAAAAAGACATGAAGTATAGTACCTAAGCAAAGAGCAGGTATGCGTCCGAAATCAAACAAGATTGTTCTGCTAGATCGTACCCCAACCTTCCTGCAATATTAGAGGAACAAAAAAATAAAGGGGCAGTCAGGGTACGCAAATCACGTACGTACTTGTATATTTGGATGAACTAATCACAGACTTACCAACATCTGGGTTTAAAAGCTCAGATCCGTACTCCAGCAAAGGATATGATTTTAATCCCTACCAACAGAAAGGGAAGTAAGGAAGGAGGATTAGCTGTGATACGGAGCAATAAATGCACAGCAAGACTGTAATGCCCCGGATTCGATGCGCCAGGTGTCTGCCAGTTATTCGTCATCTTTGCCATGTCATTTGCTTGCGTGTTGCACTTTGCCATGTCATCATCTGCATTTCATATCATGTCATAATGTGCATCTCATTTCGCATACATGTTCGTTTCATGCATCCGAGCATTTTCCCCGTTGTCCGTTTTGCAATCCGGCACTCCTATGTCATCCGGCATCCTCTTTTTGCCCTTTCTCTTGTGCGAGTGTTAAACATTCTCGGAATGGACCGAGGTTTGCCAAGCGGCCTTGGTATAGAACCGGTAGACCGCCTGTCAAGTTTCGTGCCATTTGGAGGTCGTTTGATACTCCAACGGTTAACCGGGTAACCGTAAAGTCCTCTTTTGTTGCAGCCCAACACCCCTTCCAAAGTGGCCCAAAACCCAGCAAACTCCCCTCCATGCTCTCGGTCGTTCGATCACGATCGCGTGGCCGAAAACCGCTCCTCATTTGGACTCTCCTAGCTCCCTCTACCTATAAATAGGTGTCTCCCCCCGAATTTTCGCAGACGAAACCCTAGCCCCGCTCCCTCTCCACCGCCGGACACGTCCGGATCTGACCGGACGCGTCCGCGCCGCCGCCCGCAGCCAACCCGCGGCCGCCACGTCACCGTCGTCGTCCCGCGCTGCCGCGGGCCCGCCGAGCCCGCCGCCGGCCCGCGCAGGCCCGTCCGCCCGCGCCCGCGCCCGAGGCCCCCGCCTCCCGCGCCGGCTACGGCCGCCGCCGCTCGCCGCCGCGATGCCTCGCCGCCGGCCGCCGCCCCGGTTCACCGGATCCCGCCGCCGGCCCCGCCGCGCCTCGTCGTCTTCCCCCGCGCTGAGCGCCGCCCGTGGCTCCGCCCGCTGGCGCCTCACCTCCCGTCCGGCCCGGTGCCTCCCGGCCCCGCGCATGGCGCCACCGCCTTCCCGCCGCCGGCCGCCGGATCTGCCCGCCGGCGACCTCGCGCCCCGCCGCCTTTGCTCGCCGACGCCCCGCGCGGGCCTCCCTCCGGCCTCCCCTGGCCTCGCCCCGGCCAGATCCGGGCAGGCGTGCCCCGGATCCGCCGCCCCCTCGCCGGCCCCGCCTCTCCAGCGAACCTCGTCGTCCGTGCCCGCGCCGGCCGTCCGGA
This sequence comes from Triticum timopheevii, assembly GCA_963921465.1. Classification (NCBI taxonomy): domain Eukaryota; kingdom Viridiplantae; phylum Streptophyta; class Magnoliopsida; order Poales; family Poaceae; genus Triticum; species Triticum timopheevii. The sequence goes on from OY997272.1 coordinate 119,485,800, forward strand.
TTCCGACGAGGTTGACTTTTCCCCCTTCCCCGAAAACGCCCAAGTCCCCGAATTTTTACATAATCATGCCATATTTGTTGCATCGTATCTCTGCATCTATAGCTCCGTTTCGTTCGTATTATAAGTCAAATTGTTCGCCTCGACGAGTAATTCATTTCATTCCATTGCATCATTTTCATTTGAGTTTATCTTGATGCCCGAAATGCTGTTGGAAGAGTGCATGTTGATGTTAACCTGCTGAAACTGTTATAACTTGCTCATTTGTCATTTTTGCCATGATTGATGTGTGCATCCTATGAGGTTGATGTCTACATGTGTTTTGGTCTATGCCATGCCATCTTTTCAGGGGTGTATACCATGTATTTTTGTGATCGATGTGGTGACTAGCACAAGCATGCAAACTAGGCTTCGTGATATTGCTGATTTTAGTCCCTGTTCTGCTGTTATTTTGATGCCATGTAAACTTGATGCTACAGAGAGATACATGCATATTTTGAGATACTTCAGTAAGGGTGTTTTGAACATATGGTTTTTGTCTATCCATTCATGCCCTTGTTTGCAATTATGGAGTAGCCTAGCATGTCATTTGAGTGCTCTACTTTGCTTCAAAATATTTCCTGGCAGATTGTTTACTTGTTATTCAATTTAGCCAAGGTTGCTATATTTGATCCTTGCATGCTATGGACTTGTTCTTGCCTTGGTTGGTTACATAAACATGTCTTCTTGATGATGCTATGCTTATCTTGTCATGCAATGAATTGTGGTGAGTGAATCAAGCTTGTTAAGGAGGGTACTTGCTGTTGCTATTTTGCTAGACAGATTCTGTTATATTTTGTTGCTATGTAAACAATGTTGCTACTAATCGTTCTATGCATAATCTGGAGATGATCTATAAACATGTTTTGATCTACATGTCATGCTCTATCCATTCATGCCCTTGGTTGCAATTATAGCCTGCTGTAGCTTGTTGTAATCTTGCTCCAAAGTTGCTTGAAAATGTTGCTGTCAGCCTGTTAACATGAAGTTCAATATTTCCATGATTGTTTCCTAGTGATCCATGAACCCTATGAACTTGCTCTTGCCATGCTTAGCTTAATAAACATGTCTTCTTACTATTGGTTGCCTTGCCATGCCATGTATTGCTCTGTGGTGAGTGGTTCAAGCTCACGAACATGCCTACTTATTGTTGTTCCTGCCATGTATGAATCTGTAATATAACTTGCCATGTTTACATGGGTGCCATCATATCTTCTGATCCTTTTTGGCTCATGGTCAGTAAGGGACTTTTGATCTATGCTTTTAGTAGATTCATGCCATGCCTTTGTTTGCCATGATGAGTTCCTGTAACATGTTGTTTGCTTGCTCTAAACATTGCAACCTGATGTTATTTCCTGATAAGTCTGAAACTGTTATTATTTGCAATCTTACCATGTCTTTTTGAGCATGTTCTAGTTGTTTCTGGAGATAGCTCAGTGTTCATGTTTTGTTATGCTTTACCTGTACTTCATGCCCATGCCTTTTGTTCTTATGTTGGGACGCTGTAGCATATTGTTTTGATGCTTGTAATATGCCTAGTTGCTGTTTTGGACAGATTGTTGTTATGACTTGTATAGAGTGTATGTGTTGCACCGTTGCTCCGTTTTGAGTGTGCTCTATATGAAACTTGCTTGTTTTTGCATGTAGTTTCATATTATCATGTTGCATCCTTGTTTTGGTGTGTTTGTTTGATGTTTGTATGCCTTTTGCATCAATGTCATGCTTAACTTGTTTTGCTCATATCTCCTAGGCCGTAGCTCCGAATCTAATGAACTTTATATGTAACTTGACTAGAATTTCGTATAGATCATCTTGGTGCATCTTAACTTGCTATTTAACAACTTGAACATAAGGTTTATTCAGTTCTGTACCAATTTCGAAATTTGCATATGAGGACTTACCGGAGTTGTTATATGTTGCTTCCGGCCTCATTTAAACTTGCTTTGATGTGTTGCTCTTGTATGCATCATCTTTTGCCATGAGTAGCTTCATGTAGTCTTGTCATGCATCATACTTGTTGTGCATCATGCCTTGTTCATGTGTGGTGTGTTTACCTATGTTCTGTGCTTCTTCTCGATAGTTCCCGTTTCGTTGTGATCATGAGGATTCGTTCGTCTACGTGTGGTTCGTCTTTGTGGCTTCATCTTCTTCATGGACTCGTTCTTCTTCCTAGCGGGATTTCAGGCAAGATGGCCGCTACCCTGGATCTCACTACTATCATTGCTATGCTAGTTGCTTCGTTCTATCGCTATGCTGCGTTACCTATCTTTTGCTCATCAAGCCTCCCCAAATTGCCATGAACCTCTAACCTTTGACACCATTCCTAGCAAACCATTGATTGGCTATGTTACCTCTTTGCTCAGCCCCTCTTATAGCGTTGCTAGTTGCAGGTGAAGTTGAAGATTGCTCCATGGTGGACAGGGTTATGTTGGGATATCACAATATTTCTTATATTATTAATGCATCTATATATTTGGTAAAGGGTGGAAGGCTCGGCCTTATGCCTGGTGTTTTGTTCCACTCTTGCCGCCCTAGTTTCCGTCATACCGGTGTTATGTTCCCGGATTTTGCGTTCCTAACGCGGTCGGGTGATTTATGGGACCCCCCTGACAGTTCTCTTTGAATAAAACTTGTCCAGCAAGGCCCAACCTTGGTTTTACCATTTGCCTCACCTAGCCCTTTTTCCCTTGGGTTTCCGGAGCCCAAGGGTCATCTTTATTTACCCCCCCCCCCCCCGGGCCAGTGCTCGTTGTGAGTGTTGGTCCAAACCGTCAGCCGCCGGTGGCCACCAGGGGCAACTCTGGGCTCGCCTACCGGAAGTTTGGACAATCCGGTGTGCCCAGAGAACGAGATATGTGCAGCTCCTATCAGGATTTGTCGGCACATTCGGGCGGCTTTGCTTGTCTTGTTTTACCATTGTCGAAATGTCTTGTAAACCGGGATTCCGAGACTGATCGGGTCTTCCTGGGAGAAGGTCTATTCCTTCTTGATCGCGAGAGCTTGTCATGGGCTAAGTTGGGACACCCCTGCAGGGTATAAACTTTCGAGAGCCGTGCCCGCGGTTATGTGGCAGATGGGAATTTGTTAATGTCCGGTTGTAGATAACTTGACACTAGATCCGAATTAAAACGCATCAACCGCATGTGTAGCCGTGATGGTCTCTTTTCGGCGGAGTCCAGGAAGTGAACACGGTTTTGGGTTATGTTTGACATAAGTAGGAGTTCAGGATCACCTCTTGATCATTGCTAGCTTCACGACCGTTTCGCTTGCTCTCTTCTCGCTCTTATTTGCGTATGTTAGCCACCATATCATGCTTAGTCACTGCTGCAACCTCACCACTTTACCCCCTCCTTTCCCTTTAAGCTTTGCTAGTCTTGATACCCATGGTAATGGGATTGCTGAGTCCTCGTGGCTCACAGATTACTACAACAATAGTTGCAGGTACAGGTTATGTGATGATCCTGACGCGAGAGCGATGTTGCTTGTTTGGAGTTCTTCTTCTGCTTCTTCAATCAGGGGATAGGTTCTAGGTCGGCAGCCTGGACTAGCAGGGTGGATATTGTTTGAGTTTCTGTTTATGATTCATCCATAGTCGGATGCTATTCTTGTATGTTGTATTCATGTATTCATGTGGCGTTGTATGCCTCTTGTATGTATCCCCAACTATTATGTAATGTTGATGTAATGATATCCACCTTGCAAAAGCGTCTTCAAGATGCGCTTCTATCCTTGGTGGGAACTTCGAGTTCCTTTAGGATAGGGTCGCATCTTGGGCGTGACAAAGACATACCTTATAGCCAAAGAATGACAAGTTAGCTGGAGGAAGGATCTGGAGCGATGTGCCCAAGGTAAATAGTCTCCTTGTGAGAGGATAAGAAGATATATATATAAGGAGCGGTATGCGCTCCGGCCGGACGTAACTACATGGCGGAGGGCCAGCGTCTTGTAACATATTTTCAAGATTGAGTCCTTATCCAAGAAGGGACTAACAAACTTTCAAAAGGCAGGGTAGATAAATATCTAGCTGGATATTTTAAACAGAATAAGTGTGTCACCCGCACTAAAAAGAAAATTGCGACATATTTTAAATGGAATATGGCTACATATATATCCAGCTAGATATTTATTCTGAAAGTTATTCTGTTTAAAATATAGCTACATATATATTTTTGAGTTCTGAAAGTGAATCAGAGAAATATTCCCTTCCAGAACTCGAGGGGCATCTGTTGACACGGAATTTCGCCAAAGTAAAATATGGTGCAATAGCTCTTATAAAAATATAAATTAATCTGAATGGTAAAAATAATGAATCGCCCAATGGGAAGAGCAAATGACTTTGTTTGACTTGGGTCGCGTACTAGAAAATAGCAGGTGCGGAAATAAAAGGAATGAGCCAAATATCAATATATAATTGTTGAACACTTACATTGGCTTAGAATATGAAAATATTGGGTATTCACAAAGTTAGTAAAATGAATAAATAAAAATCTCCATAAAAGGTTTTTTCCCGATGAAATAATAACCATGAGACGCAATATTATAGGCGGCACTAATATCTTCACATATTAGACCACATAAAATGTCAGCATAGAATCAACGCGGGCAGCACTTATTTGGCAAATATTAAACCATGCGATATACATGGGCATTATTTCATCACCGCTAATAAAATATCGCGGCAACATAGGAAAAAAGACGCACGTCATTCCTAATAAAATATGGGTATGAGGGATATAATGCCACATAAAAAAATATCTTCCATGTATTTATATACGACATGTCACACTAAGAAAATAATTCCCAATGTGACATTAATAGTTAATTAAGCCTAGCCCATTAAAATATGCTGGATAACGCCAAGGCCCATAGGTCAATTAGTAAAGAAGGGGTTTAGCCCACATGAGCTAACCACGTACGTAACTTGCCAGCCAAACCACATAGTTGGATAAATTAGTGATTAAACAAATAAATAAAGAAGGAGGCAGCCCCACGCTCACACGATCTCTCACCCACGAACTAGAGAACGTGGGCGCGTCCCTCCGTTGAGTTCCTCCGCTGCTCCCTCCTATAAATACGTCCAAAGGGACTGCTCTTGGGGCTCCTCCTTTTCCTAATCTCCTTTGTGCTGCCGCTGCTGCTGTTGTGTTACCGCTGCTGCTCTCAACCACGCACATATACTACTGCTGTAGAAACAAGCTCATATACCCTGTTGCTGCAAGGCCGCCGTCCGTCCAGGAGCGTGAGGAAGGTAGTCCAGGTGGGAATCATGATCCTCCTCTAATCTTCTTGCTCCTCCCCATATCTCTCATCATATTCGCCTTTCTTCTTGGTTGATCATTGTGATACAAACCAAGAAGTATGCCTCATGTATACTCATCTTGACATTCTGCCTTGGCTGATCATCGTGATACGAGCCAAAGAGCAGTTATGTTTAGGAGAGGAAATTTTCCCTTGGTTCATCATTGTGATACAAACAAAGGAGCATACGTCATATAGCCTCATCTTGACATTTTGCCTTGGCTCATCATCGTGATACGAGCCGAAGAGCAATTATGTTAAAAAGAGAAAAATTACCTTTGGTTGATCATTGCGATACAAACCAAGGAGCATATTTCACATATTTTCACTCTGTCATTTTTGCCTTGGCTGATCATCATAATACAAGCCAAAGTGCAAACATGTTAGAGAGCCACAAAAATACTCCTTGGCAGGTTGTGAAATTTTTACCCTTGGTTGATCATTGTGATACAAACCAAGGAGCATTCTCCATATAACCCCATCTTGACATTTCGCCTTGGTTGATCATCATGATACAAGTCAAGGTGCGAAGCAACAAAATACTTCTTGGCGGCTCATCATGATAAAAATCAAGGAGCATACAACATGTAGTCCCATCTTGTCATTTTTTTGCCTTGGTTGATCATCGTGATACGAGCCAAAGCGCGATTATGTCAAAGATGATAAATTGCACTCCTTGGTTGATCACGGCGACCCAAACTAAGGAGGACTTTTTTTCCCTTCCATCATAAAAGAGAGCGACACAAAGGTAAAGCTCGGGGGGAAACAAATATGAAACATACACAAACCCTATATGACCATCTACATAAAATGATAGAATAAATACGTGCTTACAAAAAATGCACTCTTCATTTGCTGGAGTTGCACAAAACAAGACAACATAAATTGTGTGTGTATCTTCAATCTAGAACATGAAAATTTATAAATTTGATGCTCGCCAAATTATGTTTAAAGCCTCTTGTTGGTTACACTGCGGACATACATGCTATGCCACGTCAGTAGTAATACAAACAGGAAGATACAAATGTTATTTACATCTGTCATATAGATGATTAAATGAGCATACTCTAATACATATAAAATGTGCTAAGTGAAATCCAACGTGTAGACCCGAGATAATGAAAATACTAGTTTTCTCAGTCCACAATTAAATTAAATATGCCCATAAAAGGAAATGAATGTGTGTAGGCTAAGTTCAAAAATATAATCCTACATATCTAAAATATGAAAGCTAGAGCGTACAGACTCTATGCAACACGCATATACTGTCCACTGATGGTTAGAGTATATGCATGTGACCCATAACAAAGTAAAGGATATTGCATCTAGCTCGCTTTAGTCCTAACCAAAACAGACTGATTCGCTTAGCAGATGCTATCATCAAACATATCACATCAAACAAGATAACATATGGGATGGTTCTGAATATTAGAACCTCTTTTCTTAAATTTCCATGCATGCGCAGAGGCCAACATGGATTAAATCATGTGCCTCATCATTTCATGCATGTTCATATGTGCGTCAACAAAAGATGTAACATGTATGTATTAAGTGGATACTCTTCTAGTTGACTCATCACTCTCCTTAAAATGAAATGACCTAAAAGTTGATTAAGATAGCTGCATGGTCATACTAGCATATGTTGGTTAAGTCGACTACACAAATTAGGTATCTGCAAAAAGCATACATTGCACTTGTACTCTATGTACTACTCAAAATAGTACAAGGATAAAAATATAAATGAACAAGACACATGATAACTTGAAGAAGATCGAGGATACTCCCCCAAGCACACCGGCGTCAACGACAGCAAGGAGGAGCGATTTTTTCTTTATCATTTTGTGGTGGTCATGTGTTGCAATTTTATGTAATAGGATAGTTGGAATTCTTAATCAGGGGTTTTCTCTAGGGAGATGTAATTAACAGACCTTTTATGTAAATGTAAGAGCTCTGGAAAATAATGTACCTGCAATGTTTGATCTCCATTTTATTTATGCATTTAAATTATTCACTCTGTATCAATGACGTGGACGCGTATTTTCATGCCCGCCATTTTCCTGTCATCAGCCATAGGTTTCACTAATGGCTTCACTCAAGATAGCATAAGTATTACGGTGGGTGAACAAATTACTGTCGAGCAATTGATAGAAAAGCGAATAATTATAAGATTATCTAGGCATGATCATTGATAATCTACAAGTATAGGGGATCGCAACAGTTTTAGAGGGTGGAGTATTCAACCCAAATTTATTGATTCGACACAAGGGGAGCCAAAGAATATTCTCAAGTATTAGCTGTTGAGTTGTCAATTCAACCACACCTGGATAACTTAGTATCTGCAACAAAGTATTTAGTAGCAAAGTAGTATGATAGTAATGGTAACAGTTGCAAAAGTAAAGATAAGAGTTTTGTAGTAATTGTAACAGTAGCAACAGAAAAGTAAATAAGCAAAGCACAATATGTGAAAAGCTCGTAGGTATTGGATCAGTGATGGATAATTATGTCGGATGCGATTCCTCATGTAATAGTTATAACATAGGGTGACACAGAACTAGCTCCAGTTCATCAATGTAATGTAGGCATGTATTCTGAATATAGTCATACGTGCTTATGGAAAAGAACTTGCATGACATCTTTTGTCCTACCCTCCCGTGGCAGCGGGGTCCTAGTGGAAACTAAGGGATATTAAGGCCTCCTTTTAACAGAGTACCGGACCAAAGCATTAACACATGATGAATACATGAACTCCCCAAACTACGGTCATCACCGAGAAGTATCCCGATTATTGTCACTTCGGGTTTGTCGGATCATAACACATAATAGGTGACTATAGAATTGCAAGATAGGATCAAGAACTCACATATATTCATGAAAACATAATAGGTTTAGATCTGAAATCATGGCACTCGGGCCCTAGTGACAAGCATTAAGCATAGCAAAGTCATAGCAACATCAATCTCAGAACATAGTGGATACTAGGGATCAAACCCTGACAAAACTAACTTGATTACATGGTAAATCTTATCCAACCCATCACCGTCCAGCAAGCCTACGATGGAATTACTCACACACGGCGGTGAGCATCATGAAATTGGTGATGGAGGATGGTTGATGATGACGACGGCGACGAATCCCCCTCTCCGGAGCCCCGAACGGACTCCAGATCAGCCCTCCCAAAAGAGATTAGGGCTTGGCAGCGGCTCCGTGTCGTAAAACGTGATGAAACTTTCTCTCTAAATTTTTTCTCCGCAAAACAGAATATATGGAGTTGGAGTTGAGGTCGGTGGAGCATCAGGGAGCCCACGAGACAGGGGGCGCGCCCAGGGGAGGGGGCGCGCCCCCACCCTCGTCAGTCCAGGTTAGTTTCATTCAAATCATGCAAGTTAGAGTCCAAAACAAGGGCAAAAGTGTTTGGAAAAGTAGATACGTTGGAGACATATCAAGTCCCCCAAGCTTAAACCTTTGCTTATCCTCAAGCAATTCAGTTGATAAACTGAAAGTGATAAAGAAAAACTTTTACAAACTCTGTTTGCTCTTGTTGTTGTAAATATGTAAAGCCAGCATTCAAGTTTTCAGCAAAGATTATGAACTAACCATATTCACAATCACACTTAGGTCTCATGTTTACTCATATCAATGGCATAATCAACTAGCGAGTAATAATAATAAATCTCGGATGACAACACTTTCTCAAAACAATCATAATATGATATAACAAGATGGTATCTCGCTAGCCCTTTCTGAGACCGCAAAACATAAATGCAGAGCACCTTTAAAGATCAAGGACTGACTAAACATTGTAATTCATGGTAAAAGAGATCCGGTCAAGTCATACCCAATATAAACTAATAGTAATGCATGCAAATGACAGTGTGCTCTCAAGCGGGTGCTTTTTAATAAGAAGGTGATGACTCAACAATAAAAGTAAATAGATAGGCCCTTCGCAGAGGGAAGCAGGGATTTGTAGAGGTGCCAGAGCTCGATTTTAAAATAGAGATGAATAACATTTTGAGCGGCATACTTTCACTATCAGCGCAACAACTATGAGATGGCGATATCTTCCATGCTACATACATTATAGGCGGTTCCCAAACATAATGGTAAAAGTTTATACTCCCCCACCACCAACAAGCACACTCCACAGCCATCCGAAACAACGGGGTACCGTCCATACAAACAACAGTCCTGGGGGAGTTTTGTTTTAATTATTTTGATTTTCTTTGATCTTTTTGATCATGGGACTGGGCATCCCGGCTACCAGCCATTTTCTCGTGAATGAGGAGCGGAGTCCACTCCCCTTGAGAATAACCCACCTAGCATGGAAGATATAGACAACCTTAGTTGAAACATAAGATGTTCGAGCATACAAAACATAATTTCATTTGAAGGTTTGGAGTTTGGCACATACAAATTTACTTGGAACAGCAGGTAAATACCGCATATAGGAAGGTATGGTGGACTCATATGGAATAACTTTGGGGTTTATTGAGTTTGGATGCACAAGCAGTATTCCCACTTAGTACAGGTGAAGGCTAGCAAAAGATTGGTAAGCGACCAACTGAGAGAGCGACAACAGTCATGAACATGCATTAAAATTAATCAACATCGAGTGCAAGCATGAGTAGGATATAATCCACCATGAACATAAATATCGTGAAGGCTATGTTGATTTGTTTCAACTACATGCGTGAACATGTGCCAAGTCAAGTCACTCGAATCATTCAAAGGAGGATACCATCCTATCATACCACATCATAACCATTTTAATAGCATGTTGACACGCAAGGTAAATCATTATAAGCTCCTAGCTAATTAAGCATGGCATAAGCAACTATAATCTCTAATTGTCATTGCAAACATGTTTATTCATAATAGGCTGAATAAAGAATGATGAACTCATCATATTTACACAAACAAAAGAGGTCGAGTTCATACCAGCTTCTCTCATCTCAATCAGTCCATCATATATCGTCATTATTGCCTTTCACTTGTACGACCAAACAGTGTGTATAACAAAAATAGTGCACGTGCATTGGACTAAGCTGGAATCTGCAAGCATTCAACTCAAGAGAGAAGACAAGGTAATATGGGCTCTAAGTTAAATTAATCAATCATGCATACGGGAGCCACTAAAACATTTTTCATCATGGTCTTCTCCTCTTGACCCCCAAAGGAAAGAAAAGAAATAAAACTATTTACACGGGAAAGCTCCCAACAAGCAAAAGAAGAACGAGAAATATTTTTGGGTTTTCATTTTAATTAATACTACAAGCATGGAAATTAAACTAACTAATTTTTTGGTTTTTCTTAAGGTTTATCAAACACACAAGAAGAAAGCTAGAAAAGTAAATTAAACTAGCATGGATAATACAATGAAAGAGTATGAGCACCGACAACTAAGATAGTGTGTGAACATGAATGTAAAGTCGGTGTGAAATACGTACTCCCCCAAGCTTAGGATTTTGGCCTAAGTTCGTTTATTGCCAAGGATCGCGGCTACTCTCCCTGGTGTACTGAGGAGTATCATCTGGATACCACTGGCTGGCGATCTCCTCCGGATCCCACTGATAACAGGATGAATGATAAGGGTCCAGTGGAGGTTCCGACTCAGGCTCTAGAATTGACGTCTGGCCTCGGTGCACGTACACAGCCTTTGGCAAGACAAGGTAATGACCTGCAGTTAAATCAAACAGCAAAGGCGCAGGCAGGGTAATAATCTCATTGTGTTTCTTACTAAATCTCAGGTTATACAGGAGCACCTTATCATCATTGTCAACAATAAATTCATGCGCTACCATGCTCCTATAATCTAAAAAGGAAAGGGGTAGCAGTGTCTCCTCTTTCTCATCATGCCTAATAGGTATCTCGAAATGTTTAGCAAGACGTGCAACATAGATACCTCCAAAAGATGGGGCCCTTTGTACGGTTTAGGCTCAACCGCTTAGCAATAATGGCACCCATACTAAAAGTATTATCACCGAATAAGGCATGGAGCAGAATAATAATATCAGGAACACTGAAGTTTCCACTATTTCCACGACCAATTAAGCATCGACTAGCAAGATGGCAAAGTATCATAAAACAGGAAAATGTATGCTAGTGATTCTCGCATCGGAACCCTTCTTCGAATCCCTTACAGTAATAGTATTAACAAAACCATCCACATCTTTATGATGTGGTTCATCTAAGCTGCCCTCAAAGGGTATTCTACATACCGCGCAAAAATTATGTAATGACATTTCCTTGAACACATCATATAAATGAAAAGATACTGAAGGAGGTGAATTCTTAGGATAATAATAAAAGTTTTGCACGAAATTATTGGTAAGTAAGAGATACTATTCGATCTGGTCGTGGAGGAAGTCGGTGAGGCCCGCACTTTCAGCCAAAGAATAAAAGTCTCCATAAATCCCGGCTGCTCTCAAGAAATTATCACAAGGCCATTCACATGGCCGTACTTCCGCTACGCGAGGAAGATTATACTTGGCCTTTTCTTTCTACTTAGCTTGTTTATCCTTGGAGCTTTGGCTAGAGGAGCCCCTCAATAATCTCCTTATCATTTTCTGAAAATTTCTGAAATTTTTAGTAACTTCAAAATAAAAGTGAATCAAACGAAATAAGATTGATAGCAACTACTCCACAAGTGCCTAGAGCCTATATCATGCATTAGAATTACTTGGGACCTCATAAATTTGACATGCAAGCTCAAGAACAGGGTCACCTATGCAGAAAAAATTTGCAATGAATAAAACACTAGAACAAAAACTAATTGGACCAATGGAGGAGTCATATACCAAGCAACAATCTCCCAAAGAAGTTCTGTGAATGGAGCTTTGAGCAAGGAGATCGAAAATCGCAGCAAAATGAGCTAGAACTCGTGCTTGAGCTGGATGGGGATTTTTTTTGGGAGGAAGATGGAGTGTGTGGGTGCAGGAATAAATGGAGGGGGGCCACCGTGGGCCCACGAGACAGGGGGCGCACCTAGGGGGAGTGGGCGCGCCCTCCACCCTCGGGGCCAGGTGCTTGCCCCCCTTGCTGTGTTCTAAGTGCCTAAAATCCTTAAATATTCCATAAAAATCATACTAAATTTGTAGGGCATTTGGAGCACTTTTATTTTCGAGATATTTTTTATTGCACAGGTAATTCAGAAAACAGACAGATAATACTATTTTTGCTTTATTTATTCTAAATAATAGAAAGTAAAAAGAGGGTACAGAAGCTTGTGCCTTCTAGTTTCATCCATCTCATGATCATCAAAATGAATCCACTAACAAGGTTGATCAAGTCTTGTTAACAAACTCATTCTGAATAGCATGGAACCGGAGAAATTTCGAATAACACTAGGTTACCTCAACGGGGATATGAACATCCCCAATAATAAGAATATCATACTTTTTCTTGAAAGTAGGAAGAGGAAATTCAAAACCTCCAATAATAATAGTTGGAACTTTTCCAATAGAATTGATGCTATGAACTTGAGGTTGTTTCCTCGGAAAGTGTACCGTATGCTCATTACCATTAACATGAAAAGTGATATTGCCTTTGTTGCAATCAATAACAGCCCCTGCAGTATTCAAAAAGGGTCTACCAAGGATAATCGACATACTATCGTCCTCGGGAATATCAAGAATAACAAAGTCCGTTAAGATAGTGACATTTGCAACCACAACAAGCACATCCTCACAAATACCGACAGGTATAGCAGTTGATTTATTAGCCATTTGCAAAGATATTTCAGTAGGTGTCAACTTATTCAATTCAAGTCTACGATATAAAGAGAGAGGCATAACACTAACACCGGATCCAAGATCACATAAAGCAGTTTTAACATAGTTTTTTTTAATGGAGCATGGTGTAGTTGGTACCCCTGGATCTCCAAGTTTCATTGGTATTCCACCCTTAAAAGTGTAATTAGCAAGCATGATGGAAATTTCAGCTTCCGGTATCTTTCTTTTATTTGTAATGATATCCTTCATATATTTAGCATAAGGATTTACTTTAAGCATATCAGTTAAGCGCATACGTAAGAAGATAGGTCTAATCATTTCAGCAAAGCGCTCAAAATCCTCATCATCCTTTGTCTTGGATGGTTTAGAAGGAAAGGGCATGGGTTTCTAAACCCATGGTTCTCTTTCTTTACCGTGTTTCCTAGCAACAAAGTCTCTCTTATCATAAGGTTGATTCTTTGATTGTGGGTTATCAAGATCAACAGCAGGTTCAATCTCTACTTCATTATTATTTCTAGGTTGAGCATCAACATGAACATTATCATTAACATTATCACTAGGTTCATGTTCATCACCTGATTGTGTTTCAGCATCAGAAATAGAAATATCATTGGGATTCTCAGGTGTGTTTACAACAGGTTCACTAGAAGCATGCAATGCCCTATCATTTTCTTTTTTCTTCTTTTTGGAAGAACTGTGCCTCTAAATTGTTTCTCTGGGAATCTTGCTCGATTCTCTTAGGGTGGCCTTCAGGATACAAAGGTTCCTGAGTCATTCTACCAGTTCTAGTAGCCACTCTAATAACAAAATCATGTTTATTATTTAATTCATCGAGCAAATCACTTTGAGCTTTAAGTACTTGCTCAGCTTGAGTGGTAACCATAGAAGCATATTTGCTAATGAGTTTAAGTTCACCTTTAACTCTAGCCATATAATCACTCAAGCATCCTATCATGAAAGCATTGTTCTTTAACTCTCTACCAACATAATCATTAAAACTTTCTTGTCTAGCCATAAAGTCATCAAATTCATCTAAGCATGGGCTATGAAATTTAGTAGACGGGATTTCAACTTTATCATATCTATAGAGAGAATTTACCTTTACTACCTATGTCGGGTTATCAAGACAATGTGTTTCTTCATCAGACGGTATATTAAGACCATGTATTTCTTCAATAGGAGGTAAATTCTTAATATCTTTAGCTTTAATACCTTTTTCTTTCATAGATTTCTTTGCCTCTTGCATATCTTCAGGACTGAGAAATAGAACTCCCCTCTTCTTCGGAGTTGGTTTAGGAATAGGCTCAGGAGTTGGCTTAATTGGCTCAGGAATTGCCTCAGGAATTGGCTCAGGAAGAGTCCAATTATTTTCATTAGTCAACATATTATTCAATAGTAATTCAGCTTGGTCGACTATTCTTTCCCTGAAAACACAACTAGCACAACTATCCAAGTAGTCCTTGGAAGCATCAGTTAGTCCATTATAAAAGATATCTAGTATTTCATTTTTCTTAAGAGGATGATCAGGCAAAGCATTAAGTAACCGGAAAAGCCTCCCCCAAGCTTGTGGGATAATCTCTTCTTGATTTGCACAAAATTATATATTTCCCGCAAGGTAGCTTGTTTCTTATGAGCAGGGAAATATTTAGCAGAGAAGTATTAAGGCATATCCTAGGGACTACGCACACAACCAAGATCAAGAGAATTAAACCAAGTTTTAGGATCACCCCTTAATGATAATGGAAATATCTTAAGGATATAGTAATAGCGAGACTTCTCATCATTAGTGAACAGGGTGGCAATATCATTCAACTTGGTAAGATGTGCCACAACAGTTTCAGATTCATTGCCATAAAAAGGATCAGATTCAACCAAAGTAATTATCTCAAGATCAACAGAGAATTCATAATCCTTATTAGTAACAAAGATAGGTGAAGTAGCAAAAGCAGGGTCATATTTCATTCTAGCATTCAGAGTTTTCTCTTTAAGTTTAGCTAGTAATTTCTTAAGATCAGATCTATCATTGCAAGCAAAAAGATCTCTAGCAGTTTCTTCATCCATAACATAACCCTCAGGAACAATAGGCAATTCATACTTAGGGGGAGAACCTTCCTCATCACTATCATCAATAATTTCATCTTCAATAATTTCATTCTCTCTAACCCTAGCAAGTTGTTCATCAAGAAATTCACCTAATGGCAAAGTAGTATCAAGCACAGAATTAGTTTCATCATAAGTATCATGAATAGCAGAAGTGGCATCATCCATAATATGCGACATATCAGAATTCATAGCAGTAGCAGGTTTAGGTGTCGCAAGCTTACTCATAACGGAAGGAGAATCTAGTGCAGAGCTAGATGGCAGTTCCTTACCTCCCCTTGTAGTTGAGGGAAAAATCTTAGTTCTTGTGTCTTTCAAGTTCTTCATAGTGATCAGCAGATATAAATCCCAAGTGACTCAAAGAATAGAGCTATGCTCCCCGGCAACGGCGCCAAAAAATAGTCTTGATAACCCACAAGTATAGGGGATCGCAACAGTTTTCAAGAGTAGAGTATTCAACCCAAATTTATTGATTCGACACAGGAGGAGCCAAAGAGTATTCTCAAGTATTAGCAGTTGAGTTGTTAATTCAACCACACCTGGATAACTTAGTATCTGCAACAAACTATTTAGTAGCAAAGTAGTATGATAGTAATGGTAACAGTGGCAAAAGTAAAGATAGCAGTTTTGTAGTAATTGTAACAGTAGCAACGGAAAAGTAAATAAGCAAAGCACAATATGTGAAAAGCTCGTAGGCATTGGATCAGTGATGGATAATTATGTCGGATGCGATTCCTCATGTAATAGTTATAACATAGGGTGACACAGAACTAGCTCCAGTTCATCAATGTAATGTAGGCATGTATTCCGAATATAGTCGTACATGCTTATGGAAAATAACTTGCATGACATCTTTTGTCCTACCCTCTCGTGGCAGCGGGGTCCTAGTGGAAACTAAGGGATATTAAGGCCTCCTTTTAATAGAGTACTGGACCAAAGCATTAACACATAGTGAATACATGAACTCCTCAAACTACGGTCATCACCGAGAAGTATCCCGATTATTGTCACTACGGGGTTGTCGGATCATAACACATAATAGGTGACTATAGACTTGCAAGATAGGATCAAGAACTCACATATATTCATGAAAACATAATAGGTTCAGATCTGAAATCATGGCACTCGGGCCCTAGTGACAAGCATTAAGCATAGCAAAGTCATAGCAACATCAATCTCAAAACATAGTGGATACTGGGGATCAAACCCTAACAAAACTAACTTGATTACATGGTAAATCTCATCCAACCCATCACCGTCCAGCAAGCCTACGATGGAATTACTCATGCACGGCGATGAGCATCATGAAATTGGTGATGGAGGATGGTTGATGATGACGACGGCGATGAATCCCCCTCTCCGGAGCCCCGAACGGACTCCAGATAAGCCCTCCCGAGAGAGGTTAGGGCTTGGCGGCGGCTCCGTGTCGTAAAACGCGATGAAACTTTCTCTCTGTTTTTTTTTCTCCGTGAAACGGAATATATGGAGTTGGAGTTGTTGGAAATATGCCCTAGAGGCAATAATAAAATGGTTATTATTATATTTCCTCGTTCATGATAATTGTCTATTATTCATGCTATAATTGTGTTATCCGGAAATCGTAATACATGTGTGAATACATAGACCACAACATGTCCCTAGTGAGCCTCTAGTTGACTAGCTCGTTTATCAATAGATGGTCATGGTTTCCTGACCATGGACATTGGATGTCATTGATAACGGGATCACATCATTGGGAGAATGATGTGATGGACAATACCCAATCCTAAGCATTGCACAAGATCGTGTAGTTCGTTTGCTAGAGCTTTTCCAATGTCAAGTATCATTTCCTTAGACCATGAGATCGTGTAACTCCCGGATGCCGTAGGAGTGCTTTGGGTGTACCAAACGTCACAACGTAACTGGGTGACTATAAAGGTATACTACAGGTATCTCCAAAAGTGTCTGTTGGGTTGACACGGATTGAGACTGGGATTCGTCACTCCGTATGACGGAGAGGCATCTCTGGGCCCACTCAGTAATGCATCATCATAATGAGCTCAAAGTGACTAATTGGTTGGTCAGGGGATCATGCATTACAGTACGAGTAAAGTGACTTGCCGATAACGAGATTGAACGAGGTATTGGGATATCGACGATCGAATCTCGGGCAAGTAACGTACCGATTGACAAAGGGAATTGTATACGGGATTACTTGAATCCTCGACATCGTGGTTCATTCGATGAGATCATCGTGGAACATGTGGGAGCCAACATGGGTATCCAGACCCCGTTGTTGGTTATTGGCCGGAGAGTCGTCTCGGTCATGTCTGCATGTCTCCCAAACCCGTAGGGTCTACACACTTAAGGTTCGGTGATGCTAGGGTTGTAAAGATACTAGTATGTGGTAACTCGAAAGTTGTTCGGAGTCCCGGATGAGATCCCGGACATCACGAGGAGTTTCAGAATGGTCCGGAGGTGAAGAATTATATATAGGAAGTCCAGTTTCGGCCACCGAGAAAGTTTCAGGGGTCACCGGTATTGTACCGGGACCACCGGAAGGGTCCCAAGGGTCCACCGGGTGGGGCCACCTATCCCGGAGGGCCCCATGGGCTGAAGTGGGGAAGGGAACCAGCCCCTGGTGGGCTGGTGCGCCCCCCTTGGGCCTCCCCAGTGCCTAGGGTTGGAAACCCTAGGGGTGGGGGGCGCCCCACTTGACTTGCGGGGCAAGTCCCCCCCCTTGAGATGGGATCTCCAGGGGGCCGGCGCCCCCCTTGGCCCCTATATAAAGAGGGGGGAGGGAGGGCAGCTGCACCCTAGTCCCTGGCGCCTCCCTCTCCCCTCGCAACACCTCTCCCTCTCGCTGAGCTTGGCGAAGCCCTGCCGAGATCACCGCTGCTTCCACCACCACGCCGTCGTGTTGTTGGATCTCCATCAACCTCTCCCTCCCCCTTGCTGGATCAAGAAGGAGGATATGTCTTCCCCAACCGTATGTGTGTTGAACGCGGAGGTGCCGTCCGTTCGGCACTAGGATCTTCGGTGATTTGGATCATGACGAGTACGACTCCCTCAACCCCGTTCTCTTGAACGCTTCCGCTTGCGATCTACAAGGGTATGTAGATGAACTCCTCTCTCTCGTTGCTAGATGACTCCATAGATTGATCTTGGTGAAGCGTAGAAATTTTTTTATTTTCTGCAACGTTCCCCAACAGGAGTTGATGTCGGTGGAGCATCAGGGGGCCCACGAGACAGGGGGCGCGCCCAGGGGGAGGGGGCGCGCCCCCCACCCTCGTGGATAGTGTGTGGGCCCCTGGCATTGATTCTTTCGCCAGTATTTTTTATATTTTCCAAAAGTTATCTCCGTGGATTTTCAGGTCATTCCGAGAACTTTTGTTTTCTGCACAATAAACAACACCATGGCAGTTCTGCTGAAAACAGCGTCAGGCCGGGTTAGTTTCATTCAAATCATGCAAGTTAGAGTCCAAAACAAGGGAAAAAGTGTTTGGAAAAGTAGATACATTGGAGACGTATCAATCATGTATATAGGCATCACGTCCGTGACAAGTAGACCGACTCCTCCCTGCATCTACTACTATTACTCCACAAATCGACTGATATCCAGCATGCATCTAGAGTATTAAGTTCATAAAGAACAAAGTAACGCATTAAGAAAGATGACATGATGTAGAGGGATAAACTCATGCAATATGATATAAACCACATCTTTTTATCCTCGATGGCAACAATACAATATGTGCCTTGCTGCCCCTGCTGCCACTGGGAAAGGACACTGCAAGATTGAACCCAAAGCTAAGCACTTCTCCCATTGCAAGAAAGATCAATCTAGTAGGCCAAACCAAACTAATAATTCGAAGAGACTTGCAAAGATAACTTAATCACACATAAAAGAATTCAGAGGAGATTCAAATATTTCTCATAGATAAACTTGACCATAAACCAACAATTCATCGGATCTCGACGAACACACCGCAAAAAGAGTTACATCAAATAGATCTCCAAGAAGATCGAGGAGAACTTTGTATTGAGAATCAAAGAGAGAGAAGAAGCCATCTAGCTAATAACTATGGACCCGAAGGTCTGTGGTAAATTATTCACAACTCATCGGAAGGGCTATGGTGTTGATGTAGAAGCCCTCTGTGGTTGATTCCCCCTCCGACGGAGCGCCGGCGAAGGCTCCAAGATGGGATCTCGCGGATATAGAAGGTTGTGGCGGTGGAATTAGGTTTTCGTGGTGCTCCCCGATGGTTTCAGGGTACGTGGGTATATATAGGAGGAAGAAGTAGGTCGGTGGACGCTCAAGGGGCCCACGATGGTGGGGGACGCGCCCACCTGTAGGGGACGCACCGGGCACCCTCGTGGCCGCCTTGATTGTTGCGTGACATCCACTCCGAGTCTCTAGGGTTGCATTTGTTCTAAAAAGATCGTTCCCGAAGATTTCATCGCGTTTGGACTCCGTTTGATATTCCTTTTCTTCAAAACACTGGAATAGGCAAAAAAAACAGCAATTCGGGCTGGGCCTCCGGTTAGTAGGTTAGTCCCAAAAATGATATAAAAGTGTAAAATAAAGCTCATAAACATCCAAAACGGGTAATATAATAGCAGAAACAATCAAAAATTATAGATACGTTGGAGACGTATCAATTACATGCACGACGATGATGCACATTTTGATATAATAAAGGTGGACGAATTCAGATACCAGTACGGGAAGCCTCTCATCAAAGATGGAAGTCCTCCTCTAACAACGATGATGCGAAGATTCCATGATTGGTACATGAAAACTTGTGGAGAGTCTGGGAAGGATACTTTGACGCTGAGAGTTAAAGAGGAGCACAACCTCGTTGGAATTGATCTGTTGTCTGTTCCATTTGAGGAGTTCTTCCAGTTTTTCAATCAAAAGGCCCTCGATAAATTAACTGTCACTTGCTACTATCTGTAAGTACTAATTCTATCATTAAGTCTCTATATATAGCTCAACCCTTTCATTGCATGTATATATTGTTGGAAATATGAGCAATTTACCGAATGATTTTGTTAACAGAAATACTAGATAAAGCATGACTAATATAGCAGTGATAAAACAAGCCATACGATTTGACAAAGAGAAGGTAAATAATATCTGCATATATGAGCTAGAACCGATCATCTCTAGAGCAGACAGTAGAACAAGATGCATGTATGGAGTAGAGCCTAACATGTCAAGGGCAAACACTATAACAAGGAATTGTTGCAGGACTTCTAACAGGAAAGATACGAACACGTACGGGACAGCAGCAGGAGCAGATGCACTCGACTTGGGGTCGGTGTCCTCCATGTCATCGAGGAGGTTGTCGACGTCGGGGAAGTAGTTGTCGGAGTCGGGGGCGTCCGTGATGAAGAAGTCAGTAGTGACGCGGAGCGCTCCCCAAAAACCTTATCACCCTTCTCCCGTACAAGACTCAAAAGGTGCGGTTTCGGAGGCCTACTGTCCCAACCTATGGTGCACGCTGCAAGCCGGGATGGGGAAGATTGTAGCAGCAGCGCGGTGCTCAGGAACCGGTGGCGAGAGGAAGAAGTAGTTCTGGTGCGTCTCTCTGAGAGGAGCGACCTCCCTTTTATAGGTGCAAGAGAAGGAGGCGAGAGGGCAGCGACGGAAGGTGAAATGAAGAGACGAAGACGAAGCGAACAGCTAGCAGCCAAAGGGCTGCACCGTTCGCATTCAAACTCCACTATCGCAAAAACTTTTCAGCTTCCGTGTGACCTTTTGTATACCCGTAGTGTGTGGCAAAAATTTAGACATCGGCTCGGCTCATTCCCGCAACCCGCGGCGCGTCGTGACGAGGCGTGGCGTGGCGTGGCGGGCGGCGGAGGAGGAGCGCGCGTGGATGTCCCTCTTGTTCTCATGCTCATAAAAGTGGGGATGGAGCCTCCCTTATAAAGAGGTCCAACCCCCTCTAAACTAGCAATGTGGGACTAAACATAATTCCACCTCTTGCCTTGCACGAATGGGCTACGTGGGCCTCTAGGATTTATTAGGAATTTCTGAAACTGCTATTGGGCTAGGCCCAAAATAGACAAAATTCCAGCAATCCCCCACCAGATCCCAGAGGCACGCAAAATTTGCCTTTGGTTCCAAAACACTGTTTTATATACCGGTACTGCAGTGGAGACTGTTAAGTTGAACTTCCACCTAGAACACTATGCTACACTAGTAAGCAACTTGAACAGTGGGCTGGGCCTTGAACTGCAAGTTTTCTGCGAATCTAGCTTCACACAAAGCCTTGACCGTTACGTGGCTACTGTGGGTCTTCCCCGCGGGTGGAGCTTATGCATCATACTCCGAGACCTTTCATGAGTTTACTAGAGAGAACCCTACTCTCATAGATTGCGATGTTTAACAATCAGACTCATATAGGTGCATTCTTCAAAAGATGTTCTGTAGGACAACATCTCTGCTTCAAAGAGCCACATAGAATACATTAAGATATACATCAACCTGCCATGCAGATTAGGAGAGTATTGCATCTTCATGGAGTGGTATTTTTAATAGTAAGGATACTCTCCTCCAAGTTGACCAACTGTTTGTCTTTCACATCTAATTCACGGGATCTCCGATCACAAAGAATAGGTTACCACTGTGAACAACTCATATTGTGGGTCTCATACCCATCTCCCTCGATGCATTATCTATCACATTACGTGATAGACCCTTAGTAAAAGGATCTGCCAGATTGTTAGACGTTTGGATATAATCCAATGCAATAACTCCGGAGTTTTTCATTTTTCTGACAGACTTTAACCTTCTCTGAACGTGTCTTGATGACTTCATGTTATCTTTTGAGCTGCTTACTTTAGTGATCACAGTTTGATTGTCACAGTTCATAAGGATGCCCAGTACAGGTTTCTCAACTACCGGCAAGTCATTCAAGAGCCGACGAAGCCAATCTGCTTCGACCGTAGCTGTATCTAGTGCTATGAGTTCTGCTTCCATTGTTAACCTCGTTAAGATGGTCTGCTTGCAAGACTTCTAAGAAACAGCGCCACGTCCATGAGTGAATACATATCCGCTCGTGTCCTTTATCTCATCAGCATCTGAGATCCAGCTTGAGTCACTATACCCTTCAAGCACCTTTGGGTGCCCGGTGTAGTGAATTCCATAAATCGCAGTGCCTTTCAATAATGCAAAACTCTCTCTAGAGCTTTCCAATGCACATCTCCTGGTTTTGAGACAAACCGACTCAGTTTACTAACAGCAAAAGAGATGTCAGGTCTTGTAGCACTGGCTAAGTACATAAGCGAGCCAATAATCTGAGAATACTTCAATTGATCTCTAGCAATTCTTTGATTCTTTCGAAGCAGCACGCTAGCATCATATGGTGTTGGAGAGGGCTTGCAGTCACTATAGCCAAAGCGAGTCAAGATCTTTTCCACATAGTGAGATTGAAGCAATGTAATCCCACCATCATCATCTCTCAACAACTTGATGTTAAGAATGACATCAGCCACTCCTAAATCCTTCATCTCAAAACAGTGAGATAGGAAATCCTTGACCTCCTTAATAACATTCAGATTTGTTCCGAAAATCAGTATGTCATCAACATACAAGCAAAGCATAACTCCCTCGCCCCCACCATGGCGATAGTACACACACTTGTCAGCTTCGTTTACAATAAAGCCTGCAGCTGTTAAAGTTCTTTCGAACTTCTCATGCCACTGTTTGGGTGCTTGCTTGAGTCCATACAAAGACTTCAGCAACTTGCACACTTTCCCTTCCTGACCATCTATTACAAACCCATCTGGTTGTTCCATATAAATTTCCTCATCCAACTCTCCATTTAGGAAAGCAGTCTTAACATCCATTTGATGAACGAGAAGACCATGTGAGGCAGCTAGTGAAAGTAGAACTCGAATAGTGGTCAGTTTAGCCACAGGTGAGTAAGTATCAAAGAAGTCTTCACCTTCCTTTTGGGTATAACCCTTAGCCACGAGCCGAGCCTTGTACTTTTCGATAGTACCATCAGGCCTAAGCTTTTTCTTGAATACGCATTTGCATCATATAGGTTTGCACCCATAAGGACAATCAGTTATCTCCCAAGTTTCATTCTCCAAAATGGAATCCATCTCGCTACGAACCGCTTCCTTCCAGTAGTCAGCATCTTCCGATGCATAGGCCTCCGAAATAGAACTGGGAGTGTCATCTATGAGATACACAAGAAAATCATCACCAAAGGACTTTGCTGTCCTCTGTCTCTTGCTCCTAGTAGGAACTTCATTGTTCTCCTCCACAGGACTTTCAAAGTGTTCCATCGAAATGGCAAGTCCGGTAATTGTAACTGGTTCATGATTCGATGAACTAGGCATCTCCTGATTAGATGAGGTAGCCATATCCTTCATGGGAAAGATATCTTCAAAGAAAGTCGCATCATTCGACTCCATGATCGTATTGACATGCATGTCAAGTACCTCAGATTTTACAACCAAGAATCTATAGCCAATGCTATGAAAAGCATATCCCAGGAAAACACAATCCACAGTCTTTGGTCCAAGCTTCCGCTTCTTTGGAATTGGAACATTAACTTTCGCCAAACAACCCCATGTTCGTAGATAAGAGAGTTTTAACCTTTTCTTCTCCCATTCCTCGAATGGAGTTATCTCTTTGTTCTTTGTGGGGACTCGATTTAGGACATGACATGCTGTTAATATCGCCTCCCCCCACCATTCCTTGGAGAGACCCGATGTATCTAACATGGCGTTAACCAAATCAGTTAGAGTACGGTTCTTTCTTTCGGCCACCCCATTTGACTGAGGTGAGTAGGGAGGCGTCCTCTCATCGATTATACCATGTTCCGCACAAAAAGCATCAAATTAATTGGAAAAATACTCTCCACCACGGTCGGACCTAAGCCTCTTGATTTTTCGATCAAGTTGGTTTTCCACTTCAGCTTTATAGATCTTGAAAAAGTTCAAAGCCTCATCCTTAGATTTCAGAAGATACACACGGCAGTATCTAGTGGAGTCGTCAATTAACGTCATGAAATATTTCTTTCCACCTTTTGTCAAAACACCATTCATTTCACATAGATCTGAATGTATAAGTTCTAGTGGTGCAAGATTTCTCGTCTCCGCAGTCACGTGAGACTTACGAGGTTGCTTAGCTTGCACACACACTTGACACTTAGATCCTTTGACAGTGGTGAAACTAGGGGTTAAGTTCAACTTCGCTAGTCGCAACATGCAACCAAAGTTAACATGACAAAGACGTGAATGCCACACATTTGATTCACTATTGTTGCAAATATGATTAACAACTTTATTGCAAACGTCTGATAAGGATAAACGAAACAGGCCTCCTGACTCATAGCCTTTACCAACAAAGGTTCCATACTTGGATATTACAAATTTATTCGACTCGAAGACAAGATTATAGCCATCTCTACACAGAAGAGATCCGCTAA
Source organism: Triticum timopheevii (assembly GCA_963921465.1). NCBI lineage: Eukaryota > Viridiplantae > Streptophyta > Magnoliopsida > Poales > Poaceae > Triticum > Triticum timopheevii. The sequence goes on from OY997272.1 coordinate 119,510,395, forward strand.
CAAGATTTTTATTGACGGAGGGGACATAATGCACGTTCTTCAGCCGCACGATCTTCGCCGAAGTAAACTTCAGATCGACCGTGCCAACACCACGAACAGAAGCACTTGAACTGTTGCCCATCAGCACGGTTGAAGTCCCTGCGGCCTGATAAGACGAAAACATGGAAATATCACCGCATACATGCACATTAGCACCCGTGTCAATCAACCAATCGGGAGAATGACATACTAAAAGAATAGTGGGAAATATACCATACCCAGCATCCTTCATGTCAGTGTCTCCAACGACAACATTAGCGGTCTTGCCGCCTTTCCCAGGATGACGCTTGTCATAACGATTAGGGCAACTTGGAGCCCGATGATCAGGATCCCCACACACATGACAAACACCTTTCTTCTTGTCATTCTTCTTCTTGAAGTTCGTGTGCTGCACAGCCTTGTTCTTCCCATCAAACTTTGCTTTACCATCAAACTTGCCCTTGTTCTTGAACTTGTGGGGCTGGAAGTTCTTCTTCTGTACCAGATTGGCACTAGAACCTCCCCCAATACCTCGAGCACGGTTGTCCTTTGCTCTCGCCTTTTCTTCCACATCAAGAGTACCAATGAGATCCAGAACGGAAAACTCCTGCCTCTTATGCTTCAGTGAGGTAGCAAAGTTCCTCCACATGGGCGGAAGCTTAGTGATGATACCTCTGGCAATAAACTTGTCCGGTAGGATACAATTGAAGTGCTCAAGTTCTCTAGCAAATGACTGTATCTCATGAGCTTGTTCAACCACGGAGCACTCTTCAGTCATCCTGTAGTCATAGAATTGCTCCATCATGTACAGCTTAGTGCCAACATCAGAGACCCCAAACTTGGCCTCGAGTGCGTCCCACATATCTTTTCCATTATCAATTGACGCATAAGCATCAACTATGTTCTCACCAAGAACACTCAAGAGAGCAGCCTTAAACAAGGTATCCATTTTCTGAAAAGCTTGTGCCTGTTGGGCATCTTGCTCTCTTTCAGGTTTTCCAAGAGTGGCATCATAGCAACTCATGGTTTGAAACCATAAGACTGCTCTGACGCGCCACCTCTTATAGTGGATACCCTCAAACATAGGAGGTCTCATGGAAGTAGCAAAACCACTTGGGGTAAATTGCCTATAATAAGGTTTTTGGATTGTTGGAAATATGAGCAATTTACCGAATGATTTTATTAACAGAAATACTAGATAAAGCATGACTAGTATAGCAGTGATAAAACAAGCCATGCGATTTCACAAAGAGAAGGTAAATAATATCTGCATATATGAGCTAGAACCGATCATCTCTAGAGCAGACAGTAGAACAAGATGCATGTATGGAGTAGAGCCTAACATGTCTAGGGCAAACACTAGAACAAGGAACTATTGCAGGACTTCTAACAGGGAAGATACGAACACGTACGGGACAGCAGTAGGAGCAGAGGCACTGGACTTGGGGTCGGTGTCCTCCATGTCGTAGAGGAGGTTGTCGACATCGGGGAAGTAGTCGTCATCGGGGAAATAGTCGTCGGAGTCCGGGGCGTCCATGACGAAGAAGTCAGTAGTCGCGCGGAGCGCTCCCCAAAAACCTTATCACCCTTCTCCCATACAGGACTCAAAAGGTGTGGTTTCGGAGGCCTACTGTCCCGACCTGCGGTGCACGCTGCAAGCCGGGATGGGGAAGATTGTAGCAGCAGCGCAGTGCTCAGGAACCGGTGGCGAGAGGAAGAAGTAGTTCTGGTGCGTCTCTTTGAGAGGAGCGACCTCCCTTTTATAGGCGCAAGAAGGAGGCGAGAGGGCAGCGACGGAAGGTGAAACGAAGAGAAGAAGACAAAGCGAACAGCCAGCAGCCGAAGGGCTGCACCGTTCGCATTCAAACTCCACTATCGCAAAAACTTTTCAGCTTCCGTGTGACCTTTTGTATACCCGTAGTGCATGGCAAAAATTTAGACATCGGCTCGGCTCATTCCCGCAAACCGCGGCGCGGCGCGGCGCGTCGTGACGAGGCGTGGCGTGGCGTGGCGTGGCGAGGCGGGCGGCGGAGGAGGAGCGCGCGTGGATGTCCCTCTTGTTCTCATGCTCATACAAGTGGGGAAGGAGCCTCCCTTATAAAGAGGTCCAACCCCCTCTAAACTAGCAATGTGGGACTAAACATTAGTTCCACCTCTTGCCTTGCACGAATGGGCTGCGTGGGCCTCTAGAATTTATTAGGAATTTCTAAAACTGCTATTGGGCTAGGCCCAAAATAGACAAAATTCCAGCATATATAATTATCCGCACTATATTATTCAGATTGAAGATCGTCGAATGCAGAAAAGCACAAATCTATGATATTGGGTTCATTAACACAAATCTTATTGTTGAATTTATGGTTACATTTCATGCCAAAGAAACCGAGGCCAACTTGCTACGATCGTTGGTAATAAATCAAAACAAAGATAAAATACTCTTTCCTTACAACTTCAAGTGAGTGTTACTGTCTTGTGCATATTCGGTTTTCCTTATTACTCGAGGTTATAGTAATGTAATTAATGAGCTGTGAATGCATGCGCAGGTTCCATTATATTCTTCTAGAGATTAAGCTTGAGCAGGTGTCGACGTCAAAACCGGCGGATCTCGGGTAGGGGGTCCCGATCTGTGTGTCTAGGCTGATGGTAACAGGAAGCGAGGGACACAATGTTTACCCAGGTTCGGCCCTCTCGATGGAGGTAAAACCCTACTTCCTGCTTGATTAATATTGAAGATATGAGTAGTACAAGAGTACATCTACCACGAGATCATAGAGGCTAAACCCTAAGAGCTAGCCTATGATGGTATGATTGTAATTGTGATCAGCCTTGTAAGAACCAACCTCTCCGGTTTATATAGACACCGGAGGGGGCTAGGGTTTACATGGAGTCGGTTACAAGGAAGGAAACTTAATATCCGGATTGCCAAGCTTGTCTTCCATGCGAAGGAGAGTCCCATCCGGACACGGGCCGAAGTCTTGAGCCTTGTATCTTCACGCTTCAATAGTCCGGACGATGTATACAGTCCAGCTGTCCAGATACCCCCTAATCCAGGATTCCCTCAACAGGGACTAGTAACCGTCTTAGACTCGAGACAAAAAGATCCTGAGGACTATGCGGACATGACTAAAATGCTCGAGAAGTAAGTTAAATCGATCATTATCACACCATATCAGCAACTTTGTTCATTTTCTGATATCAAGTAATTGTTTTCTTTGTCTCGCAGGGTTTGGAAAGACTTCACCGCACAAGCTTCGGGACTGCCGGGGGAGCCGCGATTTACATACCCGAAAGTAAGTACTACTAGTTAGCTAGTTCCGCGCATCTCCCGTTGATTCTAACTACTTTCATCGATACCATTTATAACGCTTCATTATTAGTTTGATTGACCTCTATTTCTCGAAAAGTGCTTGTGGCAGGAACCCGGGAATGATTACTGTGGATACTATGTTTGCGAGTTCATCTATCACGCGGCGGCCAAGAATAAGCGGGGCTACTCTAAAAGACAATATGAAGTGCGTAAGCAATAGTATTCAGAATTTTATTTTATTACCATCATTTGTGTTGAGTTTCATTCATATATACGTATTGACCCCCTTCTTCAAATTAGATGTGGCAGATGCGGAATGAACTCCTACTACAAAATCGCATGCGAACAATTCAAGAGTAATTGGCGGGATTCTTTCTTGACCACATCATCAATAAAACTGGAGAATATCATGTGGAACTTGAGTTCAGATGTTAGGGTATTGTAAGAGATCTTACATTTTGATATATATGTAGCCAGTAGGGTCGGATAGATATACGAAAACTTGTTGTTCGACCAATCTCTCGGAGAAGGAGAGGTCGATCACTTCTCTTTGTATATGTTCATGACGATCTTCTATACTTAATAGTTTACTTTATTTGCTTAGTAGCTAGCGTGTCGAGTCCTATCTATACGTATAGTACGTAGCATCGACCAAGCATGGAGATAAGAGAGGACACTTCTCTCTATTAGCTAGCTAACACAATATATAAAACCCCTAAATTAACCCTACAAAACCCCCCAAAAAACCCCCAACCCCCCCCCCCCCTTTCAGAAAAAAACAAAAACCCTAACCCCTGAACTGCTGACGCATGGATGCTTATTGGTTCCGGTTGGTGCTACCAACCGGGACAAAAGGCCCCCCTGCCTGGGCAAGCCGCAACGGCCATGTGAAGCCCCATCTGTCCCGGTTGGTATAAGAAGCGGGACTAAAGGTATTGGGATTTAGTACCGACCCTTTAGTCCCGGTTCCCGAACCGGAACAAATGAGCCTTATAAACCAGGACAACTAGGCTTTTTTCTATTAGTGAGAAGACGCTGCGAGGGGGCAAATCGAGCGGCTATTCGCAGCTGTATCGGACGGCCGCCTGGCGACCGGCGCTGCCCAAGAAAGAATCAAGGAAGAGCGTGCATGCGACTGCCAAGGAGAAAAAAAACGTTGCAGCACGAGACCACGCACGCACGTCTTTCCCTCATAAAAAAAAGAAAAAAAGAAAAAGCACGAGACGTCTTGGGCGCGCGTACTTTTTTTTAGCATCAGTACAGACACAAGCGCTCATATACACACGCATACACTCATCCCTATGAACGCACACACGCACACCCTATCCCTATGAGCACCTTCGAGAGAATGAGCCGGCATATCATCTTGAAATTTACGAAGTCACCGTAGGCGCCTCGTCGTCGACGGGAACGTCTCCTCCCACTGAAAGCGCATCGCCGAAAATCCTGAAATAAATCCAGGAATAATGCGAGCACCAGGATTTGAACCCTGGTGGGTTGGGAATACCACTGTCCACCTAACCAACTCAATCACAGGTTGATTCGCTTGGGCGCGCGTACTTGCAGGAGCGAGGAGGAGCACGTACGTACGTACGCGTTGATTGATTCAACGCACGCACGCGCAAGTGGGTCAAATCTTCCTCTCTCTTCTCTTCTCTTCTCCTCGATGGGATGGATATCCGTATGTACTCGGCAAAAGTAATTCGCCCATGCATGCATACCTCATGATGAAGCGAGTGTTGCAATGCACGTAGAAACCAATGACGCCCGCCAAAACACTGCGTGGTTTCGACGAGTGCTGCGGCTGCTAGTTGGCGACTTTCTATCTGATTTCACATCAGAGACAGTAACGACCGCAGCACCCTGATGGATAAACTGTTTCTCCTCCCACCGGTTGTTTCTTGACGAGAACACTTGCAGCGGGTAAATGTAGGGTGGCCAGGGGCGATGCCTATTGACATATAATGTGCTGCCTAGTCTCTTTCATTAGATCTGTCTTTTGATTGTATTGGCTAGAGCATGCACTTCTACATGGTATCGAAGCCAGACCCGGCTGGCGCAATTAAATTGCAGCCCACTTTCGGTTCACATTTAGGCCTGAGAGAGCCACGCGTGAGGGAGAGTGATGTATAATGTGCTACATAGTCTTTTTCATGAGATTGGTCTTTTGGTTGCACTAGCACATATGCCAGTGAGTTACAACGGAAAATAAAATAGTATGCATTTAAAGTCTGTGAGAATTATATGTGCAAAGCAAAACCCTGTATGCAAACGAAAAAGCAACATTTAGTTTTTCGGTTTCGCCGCGTGTGAAGAAATCAATCCGCTATTTTCCATTCATTGATAGAGCGCATTTAAGAGTTTTCTTACACCCATAAAAAAGAGTTTTCTTACGTCATCGTACGCCAGAGAAGGCCCATGAGTTATTCAATCTACTCTTCTTTCAATCCTTTCAATCGAGGGGATTTTATGGTATGCAGTTTCTGAATATTCTAGAAAATTTGAACAATTTTTTAAATCTTAAACAGTTTATTGAAAATTATGTACACTTTTGAAAAAACGCGAACAACATATGAAAGGCAACATCTTTTCAAATTCAGAAAACATTTTCTGAAAACACCTACTTTTTATAAAAGCATGACATTATTTGAATCTGTGAACATTTTACGGGAACATGCGTTAAAAATTCATAAGGTTTTTAGAAAATGTGTATCTTTTATACATGAACTTTATTTTTAATTTTGACAATCTCACTAAAACAATAATAGTTTTTGAGTTTTGAGCATTTTTTGAAATGTCATTTTCTTTTTATAAAATCTCGAACAATTTTGAAAAACAATAAAAAAAGTTTGAAAAAATGGGACTGTCAGGAACCTGGTGGACACTGGTAAAACTGTTGCCTGCACCATTTTCCAGCCAAGCATAGACATATTTGAAACTTTTGACGAGGTAATGAAGTTGTTGCTTCTAGCTGCAACTTGTAGTGTCTTGAATTTTAAGTTTGTGTCATATTATTCTCAATGAATTGTAGCTTTTTCTACTAAACCGAGGAGGGGAGGAGATCTATGTTGGTCCATTGGGCGAGCAATCTTTAAATATGATCACATACTTTGAGGTTAGTCAAACAAAAGCATGAAAATTACTTTTTTACTGCTCTATAGATTCACGGAACTTGCTAGGAGTGAATTTGTTATTGCATTTGGTTTATCCAGGGAATAGGCGTCAATAGGATACAAGAAGGGTATAACCCCGCAACTTGGATGTTGGAGGTGACCTCAACAGTACAAGAGCAGATGTTGGGGATTAATCTTTCTGTAATATTCAAACAATCAGAGCTATATCAGTAAGTGCAGTGCATATTAATAATCCTTTAACTTTAGGAACTAAGAAAGTCCCAATTAAAGAATGTAGCTTATTACTATCTACAGAATGTAACTTATTACAATCTTTGGAGTAGAATTATAAGCTAGAAACATGTACCTACCCAAGCTATCCAAGGTACCAAAACACACTGGATCTCTTAAATCTAGTAGCTATAGAAGAATGATCTACAACCTTATGCCAACTTGTCCTAAGAATTGTTTAGTGGATAGAATCCGATGGCCAGTCAATGCAGAATTATGTTGTGAACTAGCTTGACCATGTTGCCTAGAATTCATGTATGTAAGACCGAAAGGAGGTAATTCTTTCTACATAAGGTGTTTGAAGATTTCGCTTGTGTGAGGATCTTTACCAACTACTTTGTTCTAGGGTCTTGGGGTATATGCTGCTAGTTGGCCTGCTGCCAGTTATTAGTGAAATTGTTGGTAGCTTTCAGTTTTTGTTTTCTCATCCAAATAGTGTGTATGGTAACTTCCTAATAGTTCGGGGTTGAAGCATGTACATATTCTAGTATACAAAGATGTCCTATTATTAGTGGTAGTTTCATGTGACTATAAATTTGAGGTGCAATAAAAATGATTTAGTTTGGAACAAAATAGTTTTTTTGTCTAAAGGCATCTAATGTGTATGGAATTCGAATTTGGTTGGGTGCACTAGTTCTTATTCAAAAAAACACAAGATCATAGATAGAACAAGTTAGACTCAGTTTGGTGTGCATATTCTGGTAACTTCAGTTCACATTTTTATTTTATGATTTAGATATATGAACTACTTTGAAGCGTTTTTAGCTACATTAAGCGCCGTAGAAGAATAGCATTTACAAAATGAAAAATAATTCAAAATTGAAGTTGAACTTCATTTTAAAAAAAATTGGTACCCTGAGCCAAATAGTGATCTCTCATTGTTGAAACCCACTTACCCACTGACCAATGCATCATGCTCACCCGCTGACCAAAATGTAGTTTTGGATTTTGGTTATACTTGCCGAACACAAAATAACATATATCTTATATTTGGATGAACTCTTAAATAGTTGTGTTTAGTCCTGGCCATGGGCCGCCCGACCCGGACAGCCCGGCCCGACCCGGCCCGAAAAAGCCCGGCCCGACGCTGCTCCCGGGCCGGGCCTGGGCCTAGGTTTTGAGCCCGAAGACTAGGTCGGGCCAGGCCTAGGCCCGCTGTTTATGCCATTTACTGAAGAGGCCCGGCCCGAGGCCCGAGGCCCGACGTGTTTTTTGCTGTGATGGGCCGGGCTCGGGCCTGAAAACTAGGCCCGACGGCCGGGCCGGGCCGGGCTCGGGCCTTAGTTTTCTACCTCGGGCTTGGTCAGGCCCGGCCCGAAGCCCAGCCCGGCCCGGAGGATGGCCAGGTCTAGTTGTGTTGTACTCTATTTTCCTTCTTAAACTCTGCCACACCTAAAAATTATTTGTGCCTGCCACTGAGGGTGGCCACTCCATGCATTGAGCCCAGGCTGTTGTCGCAATCGGCTCTTTAACATTGCTGCTCACCACCAGCTGCCAGCTGGTTGCAGAATTTGCTTGTCAAGCACATCAGGAAAAAATAATGCATCATAATGCAGCGACACGGTTGGGTTGAACACCAAGTACATACGACGGCGGTAGCCACGCGGGTGGCTATGTTGAGGGGGCACACGCGGCGGGGGCGGCAGTGTTGCCCGCCGCCGTGTCACTGGGTTGCAGACGCACATCGTGTTCGCGTTCTCGAAGAGGAGGAGGCCGCTGCGATGGTCCAGGACGGCACGGTTGCGGCCCGCTGGCCGGGTAGGAAACCCAGCGTGACATCGATGGACGACGGCGCGACGCGGGAGAAGAACCTGAGTCAGGCTGCAGGTGGGACTGCTCGTGGGTGTCCCACCTCAGCCCACTTCATCCCATTACAGCTTGGTGGGCATGAGCGGGCAGCCCGCTAAAGCTTAGACGGATTAAGTGGGGTTAAGTGGGTAGGCTGTAGAAGTAGCATCCTACCTGATAAATCGATCATGCATAAAACAGAGAACAGAGTTAGATGGCGCACACAAGAGGACGTCACGGAGCTTGGACCTTGTCATCCTCGCGCGTGGCATTCACATTTTGAACCGTGGACTCGAGTGCAAGCATGGCCGGCCGGCACGATGTCCTAGCCCGGCGTGCCCGACGGCTTGGTAGTCGACACCTATGCACCGCGACAAACCGGCGCAGGACCTTGTGACGAACTACCACCACGGCAACGACGGCCACCACAACCATACAACAGGAGCCGGTCTGAGCCGGCCGTGGGGAAGCCAGCGAACAAGACGGGCAATGAGGCGGAGAAGGCGGCCAGGGCGAAGGTGGCGAAGAAGCCGATCACGGAGGTGAGGAGGTTGGAGCGTGCCCCGGCGACGGCGCCGGTGCAACTGGTGCAGCGCGCCGAGGGCTCCTGCAGCTCGCGCCGTGTTGACACCGTCAAGGTGCGGCCGCGCGCGTCGAGCAGCCGCACCGGTGAGAGTGCCTGCACCGCGGCGGCTCCCCTTTCACCTGGGCCGCCTCGCCGGCGGCCACCGAGCTCGAGACCGTTGTTGAAGATTGGCTGGGTAAGGCGTTACACCTCCCGGAGCAGCTGCTCTTCTGCGGCGGCGGCGGCGGCGGCACGCTGCTGAGGACTTCGTGCGAGGCCATGCTCTGCACCATCGTCGCCGCGAGGGACCGGAAGCTCGCCGAAGTAGGAGGCGAGGAGAGGATGGGCGACCTCGTCGTCTACTGCTCCGACCAGACCCACTTCTGGTTCAAGAAGGCCGCGCACGTCGCCGCCATTCGCCGGGTGATACCGACGTGCCGCGAGAGCGGCTTCACGCTGTCGCCAGCCGCCGTGCGCGCCGACGAGGTGGCAGGGAGGGTCCCACTGTTCATGTGTGCAACGGTGGGGACCACGCCGACTGCGGCGGTCGACCCTCTCCGCGAGCTGTGCGGCACGGTGGCGGTCCACGGCATGTGGGTGCACGTGGACGCAGCCTACGCTGGCGCGGCGTGCATTTGCCCGGAGTTTAGCCACATCGCCGTGGACGCTGTGGCCGTGGACTCGTTCAGCCACAAGTGCCTGCACCACGTCGGCTCCCCTTTTCAGCAGAGAAACCTATCGAGGGAAGCCGCTAGTGGGTAAGATGGGTCCCAATGGATTAATAGGGCTAGCCCACTTAATTTTTTCCTTGCCCAATGGGTATCCATCAAGGCATTTGAAGTGGGATGGGCTGGCTAGTCTCATTTAATTCCACTCTCACCTGCAGCCTGAAACCTGAGGCTTCGCTCCATGACATGATTGACAAAGACGCCACGCAGAGGGCACGGCACGAGGTGCGCGACCGCGAGGAGCAGCCCGTGGGCGTCGACGTCGGCGCGCCAGTGCTTGCAGACGCTCCGGCAGGCAGCGAGTCCTCGCGGAGGGAGGCGGCGGAGGATGTCCGCGAGCAAGATTTTCAATGGCTGACTGGCAATGAGCCGCGCTCGGCAGGGTTAGGGTTTGCGTGTTCTCTGCCACTCATTGGGAAACAGCTGTGACTCGAGGTTACAGCTAGAACCGTAGAAGCAAAACTGGGAACGTCCCAGGTTGAAGCAAAACAGAACCAGAATATCTGAAACAGAAACCCAGCTAGGTACAGGGGGCTCAAGTCCCTGGCAAACACTAACATAGAACGCCAGAGCATCTCAGGGCAAGCACGACTAGAACAAATTGGATCAAACATCAGGAGATTCAAACTCGCCGTCAACGAAATCGAGCGCCACCACGCCCCCGCGGCTGATCAGAGCATCGCCAACCGCAGCTTCAGCAACACTGTAAGTAGAATTGCAACCCTGGAAAGCAGAATTCACATACAGCTAGCACAGTCACTATATGTAATGCGTAAAGAGAAAAAGGGAATGTCAATCCTTGAAAACAAGCGGAGATGGAGTAAGCATTGACGATGATGGTCACAGGAATGGCAGTCAGTCACGTTGCGCAAAGTTTCTTTATAGCTCGGCCTACGCGGTGCCCCTTATCTGTACCGTTGGTCGCCGCATCGAGATGTGTGCTAGTGTAGTACTATTTCAGCAGCAAAAGGATGATTAGTCTGAAAATTAAGGCTAGGTGAACAGTACACCACACATCCATCGCTGTCTCCGTCCTGCACCCTGTCCTGTCACATGAACAGTAGTTTGATGGAGACATGAAAAAAAATTATACCGATATGCTGTGTCGCTGCTTACCGATGCATTAAGTGGTGCATGCATCGCTGGATGGAAGGAAAAGGAGAAAAAAGAGGGTCTGGCCGGTCCGCTCGTGAGCCTTTGGCTGTACTTGGCCCTAGTCTGCTAGTATTATATACTACTAGGAATTACTTTGGCCTAGTCTTGCTACTGTATGGGTGTCATTCGTGTTAATTGACCGACTTTGCCAAGTCCTGCTACACTGAAGAGCCAAGAGCAAAGCAATAACCGGGCCGAAGTTCTTGTTACATCAGTTAGTGGTATTCTATCTATCCAAAATTTTATTTTAAGAAAACTGTAGTCTGCTACCGCTTTTGTACAGGCTAAGTGAGAGGTACATGTTATACGCTACAGTCCATGCACGCGCGGCCGCCGCTAGCAACCTTGACACCACGACCAAGACGAGATACGGTCTCGACCGGACAAGGATATGAATTGTCAAGTCCATTAAAAAAATTGAACAGGTCGGGAGTAGAGGCGTCAATCGCTGGTGATTTTCCCCATGTCTTGTCGTGAACAGTGGCCTATAAGGCCGGCCCAACATTGGAAATTCCTAGACTTCGCTCCAGGAGATTAAGGACTAAGCGTCTTGCGTCAACTGCTGGCTGCACATATCTCAATGCAACATGGGAAAGAATGAAAGGCTGAGATAGAGGGCACCGCGTAGCCCCAGCTAGGAAAAAACGCTCTCGTCACGTTGTAGAACCACCAGACTGGGGCTCGCCACCCACCAGACATAGTTATGCTCAATTGGTTCTAGTCCTCCAGCCAACTCTATGAATATATCTTGATTCGCAACACATTTTTGGTTTGATGCAGAGAATTCCTATATGGTGGAGTTGGTATTACTGGATATGCCCGGTTGCATGAACATTGTATGGTCTGGTTGCTTCACAATTTGGGGACGTCGAGGAGAAACTTGAGACTGGTGAGACTGTATCAGAGTTCCTGAGAAGTTACTATGGGTTCAGGCATGAATTCTTGGGAGTGATTGCCACAGTGATTATGGGATGCACTGTGGCTTTCGCCCTCTTGTTTGGCTTTTCTATCAAGTATATCAACTTTCAAAGGAGATGAGGCTTTAACAAAACTAGTAGTAGCAAGAAGGAATTGTAGTCTCCTTGCGAAATATGGCCAAGAAATGTATTTAGTGTCAGATATATCCTTCACACCCCACATATAGACAAGGCGGTGTTGACAGTGAGGCAACATGGTTGAAATGTGTGACCATGTGTGGCATGCGTGAGTTATCGGCTAGGTCTACGTGTAAGTATTGTTAAAACTCTCTGTAGTCGCAAAGAAAATTAAGGAGTAGCTCCGGTTGTCGCAAAGATAAAAAGGAGTAGCTCCGGTTGCAAAAGACCTGGTCAGCATAGGTCATGCCGGCCTCTCATTGTATATACAGATAAAACAAAATGAAATTGCCCTACATGTTCCAAACCTCGAAGCATCATGCTAGGTTCTAAATTAGAATGTGAGAGATTTTCTCGCTCCTACGATGATTGGATTGTCTATTGTGCTGAACCTAGCCGTCAAATACTTATTCTTCGTTCTCTCGCCAAAAAAAAGAGAGTTATTCTTTGTTCTTTTTCGCTTGTAGTGTTCGTTAGTTTCCTTTGTCTTATGGCCTCTAAGCCATCACAGGAGGTGAAGAGAACCCAGGGATGCACGCTGAAATGCAATTTCAGTTTCTGCAATGCTAGGTTTGTGTGTCTTTGACTACGGTGTCACAACGACGAAAGCGACGTCGCACATATAAAATCACACATCTATTAGTTTTATGGACAACATTGCAAACACTAGAAAGCATGTGGTGACTCCTCCCGACTCCTCCCGTGTTGCCCCTGTGCGGCGACCGGGGGGAACCCTACGCCGCCGCGTCCTCGTCCCTCCCTTGATCTCTCCTCCTCGCCGCCGCCGGGGAGCACCACCGGGCAAAGCCCGGTCGGCGTCGGCGGCGGCGGGATCTCTTCTCCCACGGCTCGCTGGATCTGGCGCGGGCGGATCGCGGTGGTGGTTGGCGGCGCGCTAGAGGCGGGGCACGCCCACGCGGGCTCGGGGGCAACGACAGTTTCCCCTGGTGTGCATGGGAGTCCGCTCAGGGCGCGCGGCGGCAACCCTCGGCAAGCAGTGGCGGTTCAGTAACGTGATTGTATTAGGAAACATAGGTTAGACTAGGAAATATTCTGGCTTGCCTTGTACTCCAAGTAGATCACGTATTCCTATATATATGCCAACGAGGCTCAAGCAATACATCGAACTATTCCACCAATCCCTCCCTCCCTTCTAACATGGTATCTATTGCAAGTCGATCCTAAACCCTAGCCGCCGCCGCTTCCGCCCCCGGGGCGGTCAGCCTCCATGACCGCCGCCGGGGGCCGCGCCGCCCGTACCTAGGGTTCGTCCGCCGGTCGTGTTGACCGGCTGCCCTAGAGAGTCTTTTCCCCGAGCCTTGCTTCGGGGTTTTCTCTCTCCCGACGGTCATCTTGATCGCGCGATTTCTTTTTGGTTTTCCGATCTCTTCTTGATCGGTTTGCGTCGCCCACCGCCGCCGTCGACCCCGAGCGCCTCTACTCCGACCCCGGCGCGATCAGCCGGCCTCTCCTCCGACCTGGCGGCCACGCGCGTCGAGGCGGCCCGTCAGGGCCAGTCGCCGTACGCGCGTCGGTCCGCCCGTCGCCTGCGCTGGCCGTCACCGCCCTGCTCCGACCGGGACACCTGCATCGCCACGACCCGGCGGCCTCGCGCCATGCGACGGCCAATCATAGCCATCGCTCGTGCGCCGGCCCGCCCATCGATCCACATCACCCGCCTCCGCCGCATCTGCACGGCGGCCTGGCGGTCTACCTCGCCGGTCTCGTCCTCGGCTGTGTCAGGCTCGTCGGCTGCCTCAACTTGGGCGCCACTGCTCCGTTGGCCGCTCGGGCCTCGCTGCCCGGGCGCCGGCGTTGCTTTGGCAGCCCGGGTGCCGGTGCTGACAAGCTCGTTCGCACGACGTCCCACGCCATCTGTCGTCGCTGGCTTCATCTCGGACTCCGCCGCCACCGTGCCTCCACCGAGCGGCGCCCCCGACCTCGCGCGCGATCGGCTTGATCACCTGCTTGCCGCCGCGATCAGCCTCATCTACGCCGCGCGACCGACCTGGCCCGTGGGTTACACGCGCCTCCGCAGGTCCCGTGAAGATCGTCCCCGAGTTCAGCGCACCTCTCAACCGATCGAGCATCAGGCTGCCGTTGCGTCGCCCCGTCGGGCCGCAGTGCCGCTGCCCCGTGGTTCTTCTCCCGGTTGCACCGACCCACGTCACCGTTGCGTCGCCCCTTCGGGCCGTAGTGCCACGGCCCGCGGTCCCTCGCCGCCCCGAGGGCGTCCGCTCTAGGCCGTCCCGTGTGCATCGACCCTCGCGCCGCCGCTGCGTCGCCCCGTCAGGCCATAGCGAGCGTGGCACGCGGTCCACGCCGCCGTCCCGAGGCTATCCCCGCGGTTGCACCAACTCGCGAACCGCCGTTGCATCGCCCCTTCGGGCCGCAACGTCGCGGCCCGCGGTCCCCGCCGCCGCCCCGAGGTCTTCCCACCATCACCCCGACCCGCCTGCCCGCCGCTGCGTTGCCCCTTCGGGCCGTAGCGCCGCGGCCCGCGGTCCACTCCGCCGTCACCATGCGTCGACCTCCCGTGGTATGTGCCGCGCCGTCTCCCTTGGCGCGGGAACACCACCATCCGCGCCGTTCTTCGTCATGCTGTCAGGGTTCTTCGCCTACTTCGAGCACCGCCGCCGCACTCCTAACCTAGCCGTCGCCGCCGCTACCTTCATAGCCACCGCTGCCGCCCGTCCACCCCCTTCGCCTTTGTCCAAGCACCAGCCCGTCGCCAGCGTCGCCGTCATCTACCCCGACCACCGTTGGTGACATTGGCCCCGCGCCGATGGATGCCGCAATCGTCATCGAGTTCTCTGCTGGCCCCTCTGAATTCTCTGACATGGCGTACAGCTCGTGTAGGTCCCTTGTCTACGCATGCCCGGTGCTGGCAACACTGATGCATGCCTTCATCCATGATGTGTCCCCGAGCCTGGCAAGCCTGGTCGGTGCTTCGTCAACTTCGTCTTCGTCCGTCTACGCATGCCTGGTGCTGGCAACACCGGTGTGTGTGCCTTCGTCCACGATGTGTCCCCGGGCTTGGCAAACCCGCCGCGACGCGTCGTCAACAACATCTTCTTCTCGGTGCACCACTACTTCGACACCACTGCGCCCATGACTAACTCGGCGCCACCTTGCGCCTGCGGCTCCATGGCGACTTCCTCGAAACCGGCCACCCCGACTCGACATCGACCACGGCATTCTTCGCACGGCTACCTCGACCACGGCTCCACCACACACGCTCTCAGCTACATTGACACACAGCACAAAGGGCTACCGCCTGCTTGAGCAACCTCGTCGGTTTTCACCCCAGCCCCGACTCCGCGATGCATCGACCGTTACGACTGTGGGGGGGTGTCCGTCGGCTTGCCTTCGGATTATTCTCCAGTCTCACCGGCGCTACCATTGTGACTGCGGGGGGATGTTGAGTAACGTGATTGTATTAGGAAACATAGGTTAGACTAGGAAATATTCTAGCTTGCCTTGTACTCCAGGTAGATCATGTACTCCTATATATATATGCCCACGAGGCTCAAACAATACATCGAACTATTCCACCAATCCCTCTCTCCCTTCTAACAGTGGCGGGCGCTAGGCTCTCGGCGGCGCTCCGATGTGTGCAGGCGGCAATGGTCCTGTGCGCGGTCGGCGGCTCCGTCTCTGACCCGGACGGCGTGGGGGATGGCGGCGGCCCGGCGTGGCTGGCGATCTGGATGCAGTGGTGCCGGCGGCTCGCTGATCTGCCGGTGCTCCAAGGTTCTGCATGGTGGTGCTAGTGGTGACGGCGGCCCGGGCACGAGAGTTGGATCCCTTCGAACTGATCTGGGTGAAAACTTGCCTTCGGCGTCTGCTAAGGCCGGCGGTGGCGGCGCTATCTGCGTCGTTCCCTTCTTGAAGGCATCGCTGTGGAGAAGTTCAAGGCCACTCTCTGCTACATCTAGGGGAAACCCTAGATCGGATGATCGGATGACGGCGGTGCTCTGGTGTCGTTCCTCCCTTGGGGGCGTCATTCTTGGAGGTACACACGTGATCGAGGGACCAGAGGACGGATTCTTTGGTGGAGCGATGTTTCATCCTACACACTGATGGTGACGGATCTTGACGGCGTGGCGCAGTGCAGATTCAGAGTTCGCTATGGCAGGATGGACTCGCGCAGGAGGACAACGTTGTCGGGCGTCGTGGTTGCGTCGATGGCAGAGAGACCTGACACGGCACATGCAACAGTACATCTCTGAAGATGGATTGGTGGCAGGTGGCTGCGGCGGTCTCATACCCGGCAGGCATCCTGGTTGAGGAGTGCGCCAGACTGGTAGGTGCCCCATACCCGGCAGGCGTCCTGGTTGGGACCTCAGGTCTTAGATGTTTAGGTTTGGCTGCGATGTCTGTTTGTTATTAGGCCCAGACTATCTGCGCCCCTTCATCATTTGGATAGGTGTAGCGACAGTTGTTGCTTAGACGGTGGCTTTAGTCTTGTTGTTGTATTGCTTTATAAGGTCTTGTGAGAATATTTAATAAAGTGGCCGTATGCATCGCCCAGATGCAGAGGCCGGGGGTCATCCTCCTTTTTTTTTAAAAAATATGGTGTTTGGTCCCACTAATTGACGATCTCAAATCCTTTGGATTTTCGCCCTCTACTTAGGCCCTTCTTGGCGGCAATGATGGTGTCAAATGAGTTTTGGCAAGTGGTTCTCTTGTTTCAATTTTTGGGCTCCCAATCTTCTTCATTGACAATACTGCGATGAATCAGTTGTTTCATGAATGCCGTGCAAAGGGTATGTCCCAGGTAGAGGTCTCTTTAGTGATATCAGGCTCTCACCTATTAATATGGCTAGCTCAAGTGTTTATTCGATAACTTTGAGGTTACTGTACATTGTGCATGTTTGGTATTTTCCAGATTTTCACCCAAGTCATGGTGGGAAGTCGAGACGTAAAAGGTAAAAGTAGAGACGAGGACATCGAAAACCATAATGTGAATTTAAGTTCTACCATGGATTTTTGGTGTTCGTCTTTACTTTGATTAGTTTGATTTGATATTTAACCATCAGTAAATTTTGCGTTTTTACATAGAAAAATCAGCACGAATCTCCGAGCAAAATCAAATGACATAAGAGTTACGAGTTTTTGTTAATTTTGTAAAATTAAATTCGTTGAAGTATATGCCACAAAGTTTCTTCCTAGCCCGAGCTCCACGGTACCTACTATCTGGCCCGTTGGTCTGCTTCAAGATTTGTGCTGAAAAGGAGCATCACGGGTGCCAGCTGTTCCCTGTAGTGTCATTAGCAGGTGCGGACTGCATGCGGTCCTGTGCTCTGCTGTCTGCATGCAGGCACTGTAGCCACGTGAGGTTGCCAGTAATTGAAGTAGAGAGATAGTCTGCGCATGCAAAATTGAGAGAGAGAGAGAACGTTGTTGTGCAATTGTTTTTTCAGAAGATTTAAAGAGAGAGGTATGCACGGGATGATAGAGAGAGGAGAGCATAAAGGCAGAGAGAGAAGATGGGCATGCAAGGGATGACACAGGAACAGTCTGTGAAAGTCAGACCCATATGCAAATGCAATGTCATAAACAGTAGTAGCCCCAAACGAGGCATGGCAGCGATGCAACTAAGCTAACACATGCAAGATATATATTCTTCTTCTATTTAATCTTGTTTGTTTAGGCAGAGGAACAGTATCCAACAATATATGTTATAGGACGTACGCTCGTGCTGATTTATTCCCGAAATAGTACGCCGCTTTCCGTCAACGACAACCACATATTGACAAAAGGAGAAGAGCTTCGTTGGTGTGAGAGAGAAGTATGAGAATTTTTTATCTGGCATGTACTGTAGCCATGCAATTGCGGTGTCAGAATTGATACTGAGCTAGCCAGCCATTCAGTTTTTTATTCATGTGGTTACTGTTGAGGTAGGCCTGCAATCCTTGTTGTAGCTGTTGTATCTGGCACAAATCCTCACGCACCGGAGCCTCATTTGGACGGTTATGATAGTGGGTACCGTGTAGCTCGTTCTATAAAAAAACCAATCTCAGTATATGCTTTCCTACATAGTCAAACTATCTCAAATTAAACTCCCTCTAGAACTGTCTTTTGTTTAGTAGTAATTTGCATCACTATCGAACGTCAAACAAATTTCATGTCCTTTTCTATTCCTTGTCCTCTTCCAGCAAATATTCCCTGGACTGCGCCAGTTTTAGGTCGACCAAGACACTCGCCATCATGGGCAGAGCAACACACATAATAGGAAAGAAGTCCAAATAACCCTAAGGGTTTCACAAACCGGCTACTTCACCCCTAACGTCCAAAACCGGATATCTAACCCCCTAGGCTTTCCTAAACCATCTGAATCACCCCCTAACCCTCATTAGAGTGGTTTTTGCAAGTGGTTTTGGTGATGTGGCAATGTGCACCTCGTTTCTGACATGCACCCGGCCTCACACATTCTCCCTCGAGCACAAGCCAACGTCGTGCCACTCGGGAAGCATCGCGTCGAGCATGGCATCAGGCCATCAGCACGTATAGCTCGCTGAGTCCCATTCTTCTCACTCTGTGAGCTTCTCAGCCGTCAGCCTCCCCGTCTCCAGCTTACCTTGCATCCTGTACGAGGCCAGCAATTTCTTGCACACCAGGACGCCATACTCGAAAGGCATCCCTTCGATATGGGGGACGTCGTTGTCGAATTTGCCTCTCTGCCTCTGACCCAGCGCATCACACCGGGGTTCGTGGCATCCTTCTGGTCGTGTGTCATCATGCTCCTGCTGCCCGGACGTGGCGGCCGCGCGCGCTGGGGGTGCACGCACAATCCGCCAGGCGATGCAAGTTCAGGCGACCCCTCGCCGTGCGCAACCAGTACGACAGTGTCTCATACTCAAGCTCTCCGAGGCGAGCCGTGGTGGGGTGGTCGAGGTCGTGGTCGACGGTGACGACTGACGAGCATGTAGAACATTGGCGCTGGAGTGGTGAGGAGCTGCAGCGTCGCTAGCGAGGCGCACATAATTTCTCTCCGGCTAGAACGCAAGCTCCCACGGATACAATGGGATACAGTACACACGTACAGACCGGATGGATCAATTCCCTCCTGCACAAGCATGCACATACACACAAGAAGTACGTGGCTACATGCCACCATGTCCGAGCCGGATAGGACTAACCTAATCGTGATTAGCTCTGATAGTGGATGCTGTCAGCTGCCGGCTGCAACCCGTTTGATGAGCTGTTGTCAGCGGAGGAAGAAGAGGACGTGGCCAGCGAGAGCGTCGCCAAGATGACGGATCCGGCTTGCCTGCTCCCTTCCCATGCTCCCATCCGTGCTCCCACTTCATCCTACGGTTGTCCTTTTTTTCTAATCTAATCATCTCCCCCCCTGATTTTAAGGGGGTGGGGCCGGACCTTATTTTGTACCAATCAAATCATACCACGTATGCGGGAGCACGGATGGGCACACACGCGGGGAGCAGGCAAGTCTCATCCCAAGATGACTACAACACATGGGGGACGCGATGGAAAGTAGAGATTGCATGCAAATGTCGCATTGTTCGAAAGAGACCTACCTGACGGGATGCAGGTCGCGCGACGCGAAGGTCAACGAGTGGAGAGACGAGGATGTCAAGGACTCCATATACACGGCGATATCATAAGGTTGTGATTTGTGAGGGGAAGAGAGGAGCCGTGCAGACGTGATACCGGCAACCAAGCATTGTCACCAAAACCATCCTCAAAAACCACTCTGAAGCAGAGTTAGGGGTGATTCATATGGTTTAGGAAAGCTCAGGGGGGTAAATACCCGGTTTTGGACCTTGGGGGGTAAACTGGCCGGTTTGTGAAATCCCAGGGGGTTATGCAGACTTCTTCCACATAACATAGCATCATTTCAAAACCACAATTTGTGAAATTAGATTCAAAATGCAACTCGAAATTGAAACATAAAAAACCCAGTGATTGATTCAAAGTAGACATAACAAATGGTTCAAATGATTTGAAATAAACATACCATAAAGATTAAACATGCACCTAAACACGGACATCAAACATAAAGCAAAAAACACGAAGATCAAACATAGAGCATCACTCCTGACTACCCGACGCGACGGGGCGGCAACGATCGGTGCCTCCTTCCTTCCCCATGAGGCCGCTGCGGACGAGTCACTTCTGTTAGAGTTGTGTCGAATATTTTGTACAAGGTATGTTACAGTTGGACTTGTAGTTGTATCGTGTTTACATAGGATGTGAAATCGTGTCCTAGTAGGACACTTGTATCCTAGGCCTCTCATATATAGTGAGGGTAGACACACGATGTAACCTATACCAACATAATAGCACAGGAACGCAGGGGAAGCCGGCGGCGTGTGCCGGCGTCCAGGGCGACCTGGTGCGGTATTGTGACGGTGTCATGGGGAGGAGCGCCCATAGTCAGGCCCCGGGGATGTAGCCATATCGGTGAACCTCGTTAACAAATCTCGGTGTCGTGCTCGTGTGATTGCTTGGTCCTCGGATGATCGACGGTATGCCTCGGATTTATTCTAACAAGTGGAATCATGAGCAAGGTTATGAGGAAGCTGCAGAAAGTTGATCTAGAGAAAGTGCTTTGCAAGATGATCGTTGAGTTATATTACAGTGCAAGACGGCAGCGGTGGAGCGGATCGTTGTCACACGGTGTTTCCGTGTTCGATCAGGGCGGCCGCAGTGTTAGCAGCGATTGGAGAAACTCTGGAGGCGATCGGAAAATTTTGGAGGTGAAGCAATTGGGAGCATTGACACTTCTCGACACGGATCGAACTATGCGGTGCATTAGATCGAGGAAGCGGCGTGGCGGACGTGCGGCTTGACGGTGTTTGAGCAAAGCAGCAGCAGGCGCGTGGCGGCGGCAGAGCAATCCAGCTGCCCGCCTAGCGTGCGGACGCACTACAGGCCAAGGCGGCCTAGGTAGCAGAAGCGCAGACTGCCGGCCTAGGCCCGAGCCAGTAAAAACGTCCAGGGCTGCGGCTGGTGAGATAATCGATCAGGAGAGCAAGCTACAAGTTTATCCAGTGTAAAGAGATTGTGAGATTTGTTTGAAGACCAAAAGAGGACCGAGTCCTCATGTGACACGGAGAGGCAGGAGACAGATCAAGCGAAGAGAAAATCCATCGTGTGTTCTGCATCTGTTCGAAAGCAAGGGACATTGACAAAGCAATTATTAGCATTGGAAGTTGTGCCTGGGAGCTAATACACATTAGTACAGGAAAGATTTTTGGTACGAATTTTCTACTGGTGCATCTTGTGTACTTGAGCACGTGTTGGAAGCTCGGTTATTTTTTCACAAGGTCGGCTATACGAAGAATCATGACGCCATCGGGCATCGGGTTTGAGGTGGAGAAGTTCACGGAACAGAAAACCTTGGGTTATGGTAGACAATGGTGAAAGATTTGTTGGCACAACAGGGATGCCTGAAGGCGTTGCGGGAAGTCATGTCAGCTGAGATGGAATTATCATGTGATGGATGGAAATTCACGGAAGACAGTTTGGGAGCCTCAAGCGTGTCGTGTAGCTGGCAAGTTCGGCTGGGTCGGACTGGACAGTCTGACGGATCGCCGTGAGTCGGTTGGTACAGAAGACGGTGGTGGGATCGGCGATGATGACGTAGGAGCGTGATGCTGATGGTGACCGACTTCTGGGGCGTGGAAACACGTGACACAGGCCCCGAGGCTTGTCTGGCTTCGACAAGACTATGGCGCGGGGTTGATTCAAGACGGTGCACATGAGAGCTTGGAGTCGACGAGGCGCGTGGTGGCAAGTACAACCACCATGGAGTCATGTTGAAGGTGGAGCTGGATTGAGGGGCTACGGCGTAAGGATTCTGGGAATCGAAGCCTATTCAGCGGGGAAAAGCGAGGGACGCGTAGTTCGGACTGGAGCCCAGTGGTCTGATGGAAGCGTGGAACTCGTCATCGGACGGTGATGATCGGTGGTACTCTGCAGTGGGGGTTGAGTGGTGTGGGTCTGCGTCCCTTGAGACTCGACCAGGACAGCGGAGGCTCGACGCGGTAATAGCGGCGAGGCGTGCGTTATGCACGGGACATGGAGACGGACCAGGGCTCTGGTGGTCATACATGTGGTGAGACAACTGCGAATTTGACTCAGGATGATTACACGCAATGGTGAAATTCCTTCAAGTTTTAGACAGGCGGTCAAGAAAGGACTGGTGATGTTAGTTCAGGTAACTTTTATGTGTGACACCCAATATGTGAGTTGTTCACTTTCACGCAGGTCAATGATCAGTGTGTGATGGCGCTGGATTGATATTCTCGACGTTGGGAGCGCAAACTAGAGTAATGTGGAACTTAATTTCGCTCGAGTGTTGACTGTGGTCAAGAAAAGAAGGGACTACAAGTTGCAGGTGGAGTCACATGGAGTCTTTGGGGTAGCAGCGGTGCTCATGGGATAAACTCAAGTTCAATGTACATGGAAGTTTAACGCATGGACGAATCCAAGGTGGTGGAGAATATTTGCCAAGGTGGAGTTTGTTAGAGTTGTGTCGAATATTTTGTACAAGGTAGGTTACAGTTGGACTTGTAATTGTATCGTGTTTACATAGGATGTGAAATCGTGTCCTAGTAGGACACTTGTATCCTAAGCCTCTCATATATAGCGAGGGTAGACACACGATGTAACCTATGCCAGCATAATAGCACAGGAACGCAGGGGAAGCCGGCGGCGTGTGCCGGCGTCCAGGGCGACTTGGTGCGATATTGTGACGGTGTCACGGGAAGGAGCTCCCATAGTCAGGCCCCGGGGATGTAGCCATATCGGTGAACCTCGTTAACAAATCTCGGTGTCGTGCTCGTGTGATTGCTTGGTCCTCGGATGATCGACGGTATGCCTCGGATTTATTCTAACAACTTCCCTTTGGATCGACGAGACCGGGGCGGTCAGAGGCACGAGGGTGCGAGGTGGGCGGCAGGGAACATGATTTGTTAAATCTCAGTCGACTGAAAGTTAAACAAGCCTTAGCCTAAATTTAGCTTTTGTTTTTATTTTTTACATGTCATACCATTTAATTTAGATTTGCTTAAGTCTCGGCCAATTGGGACCTAGAACCGTCCATGAGTGTAGCAGCTCCTGTGTTTACCGGTGTTGACTCGGCTCCTGCGGCCGCTGCTCAACCGCGCAAGCACCGTGGGATGACTCCTGGACGGCCACGGCATCCCTGAACTTGGCGTAGATGTCTCCCTTGTAGAAGCTCCACGTCCTCCACACCAGCACCAGCGACACGAGCGCGCCGCCCACGGTGACGGCCGTTACGATGAGGAACGACTCCCTGAAGCAACGCACACCCATGCACGTCCTGCTCTCGCCGTCGTCCCCGCGCTGCCTCGCCGCCTCCGCGTCGTAGAGCCGCCCGGCGACGCACACGTTGAGCACGTAGGCGCCCATGGGGCTGGCGGCGGCGCCCAGGTTGTAGAGCGTGGCGTAGTACCTCAGCCCGAACAGCTCGGAGATGATGGCGTAGATGAGCGGCCACTGCGCGCCGAAGCAGAAGCCGACGATGATGGAGGCGGCGTAGAGCGACCGCGGCACGGCGAGGGCGATGAGTAGGTGGCCGGCGCAGGAGAGGAGGAGCACCAGCGTGAGCGCGAGCGGCCGCGGGACGCCGTGCCGCGCCAGCAGGGCCTCGGACGCGAACCCGGCCGTGACCCGTCCGGCGTAGTTCCAGACGCTGACGAGGGAGACCAAGGTGCCGATGCTCTGTGCCGGGTACCCCAGCGACTGCCCGATCTGGCCTATGTTGTCGATCGCCGTCAGCGTGCCGCCCACGCCGCAGATGGTGGCCAGGAACAGCACCAGCATGTCCACGCTCACTAGCGCCTGAGGGATGGAGTAGTCCTCCCCGTGCGCCGGCGGGTTGAACATGTGCTTCAAGCAAGAGCCGACACAAGAAGAAGACGACGGCGGATGCTCTGCCACTTGCACGACTTCAACGGTTGGCTTCTCGGCGGTCACGGTCACCCATGTCGATGTCGGGGGCTTTGGCGGAGGCTCTTGCTGGAGCTCTCTTTTGTTGAGCCAGTAGTAGTAGTAGTACTCCTGCCGGACGACGACGGAGAGTAGGGGAAGGATGAGGAGAATGAGCAGCGCGGTGGCCGACGCGGCGTAGGCAGCGTGCGAGAAGCTGCTCTGCTTCTGGACGACGATCATCACGAGTATGTAGGAGGCGAGGGCGACGGAGATGTAGAGGAAGCAGAAGAAAGCGCCGTCGTCGTTTCGTCTAGGCGGCGGCGGCGGCTTCACGCGAACGACGGGGAGGAAGACGACGGATACGGCTGCGGGGAGCCAGGCGATGAGCAGCAGGATGGACTTGGAGTCATCCCCGCCGTAGATGGCGAGGTAGAGCTGCGTGAGGATGGCGCCGCTGAGGCCGACGTAGCCTTTGAGCAGGCCCAGCACGACCCCGCGGCCGCTCCCTGGGAAGCTCTTGACGCAGGTGATGAGCGCGCCGGTGCCGGCGAAGGACTGCGAGTTTGCCCCAGCGCAGACGTAGGCGCACATGAGCCAGAGCGGCGGGCGCGCGGTCCGGCCGGCGACGGCGAGGTAGACCATGAGGTAGCCGGCGAGGTTCATGGCCGCGCCGACGGCGAGCACGGCCGAGGGCGGCGCGACCTCGTTGAGGAGCCCGGCGACGACGCCGACGTTGCTGCCGAGGTCCTTGAAGAAGGCGAGCGTGTTGAGCGTGCGCTGGTCGTAGCCCAGCGACGACTTGAGCGCCGTGGAGTAGATGCCGAAGGCGTAGGTCGCCCCCGACGCGGACAGGATGAGCAGGCACGCGAGCGCCATGAACCACCGCCCCGCCACCACCTGCCGGGCGAACCGCAGCGTCACCACCTCCGACTCCGACACGTCCGCGCCGCCGCCGGACGCCGTAACCATAGTTAATATTGGCGCCAAGAAGATCCTCCTCCGCACGTACGGTCGCAGTAGAGTTGGTGCGTATGATTCACATGAAATGTGTTGGAGTAAATAGCATAAAACTACTACTTTACAGGCTAGGGTTCCAAAAAACTATCGATTTTGATTTTTTCTCATATAACTACCAAACGAGGTGTCGGTTGTTTCAAAAAACCCAAAACGCTGAGTGCTTATCAGTTGATCGTGATTATGACAGGTGGGACCAGCACATAATAGAACCGTTTGTTTGACCGTTTACTTTGACCGTTAACTTGCATTTGGGTCCCAAATGTAAGTTTTGTAAAAAGCAATCAGGTCCTTATAAGTTTTCTGAAAAAGCAATCAGGTCCCTGAGAGTTTTCTGAAAAAGCAATCGGGTCCCTGCGGTAGCCGGAGCTCGATCCCGCTCGGCAGGGCAGCGCTGCTTCCTCCGGCCGGCGAGCCGCGCCCACAGCGGCGGAATCCACGCCGTGCACCACCTGAGGCCGGCGAGCCGCACCCGCAAAGGCCGCCGTGCCGGGCATCACCTGCAGCGGCGAGCCGCGACCGCCATGACGTGCCTCACCTGCGCCGCCGCCACGCCATGACTCGCGGCTCCCGTGCCTCTCCTGCGGCCGCCGACACGCCATGACTCACGGACGAGGCCGGCCTCGCAACCACCAGGAGCTCCGGCTCGATGGGAAGGATCGCCGGCTCGAGGGGGATGGGGAGGGTCGCTGGCTCGTGGGAAGGGAGGGGAGGGTCGCCGGCCTGGGAGGGGAGGGGGTCGCCGGCTCTGGAGCGAAGGGAGGTCGCCGGCTCGGGAGGGGAGATGGGGAGATGGCCGGGACGGGACTGGGAGATACAGGAGGAGGGAAGGGAAGAGATGGAGAGGAAGAAGAAAGGGAAGAGGAATAGAAAACTTACATGTGGGCCCCACATGTAAGTTAACGGTCAAACTAAGGTCAAACTAACGGTGTATTTAGATGCGGGCCCGATTTGTCATAATCGGTATCAACTGATAAAGACTCGACAATTTGGGTTTTCTGAAACAGCCGACCATCAGTTTGGTAGTTATCTGAGAAAAATTAAAAACCGATAGTTTTTCGAAACCCTAGCCTGTAAAGTAGTAGCTTTATGCTATTTACTCAATGTGTTGGTTGGTTTGGTTATGATGATTCGATGATTGATACGTACTACTGGTAGCTTGTTTGGCCAGATTAATGAAATTTGAACGTACTGTACTACCAGTATGATACTGCGATCTTCGAGCGATTTGATTACTATTGTTTTTGCCGACTTGGACAATGACAATAATCAACTTGTAAGGATTAATCTTCTCTTTGTGGGAGGCCGGCAACAGACTGCACCCATGATTTTCTTCTCATTCATAAATCCTTGTGGATGAGACGAAAGGATGAAAGGTACGGTTCACAATAAAACAGTGTAACTCGAGAGTACGACTCGCGGATTACACTGGTAGTAGTGGTATCCATACCAAATGATGTTCACATGTCCGATAATCTTTCTATCCATGATGTCAGTAAGTAAAGAGAGGCAAACACAGTAAAAAAAGGGAATCTCATTTGCAGATCGCCCTCAAAAGGCGATCCGGCCGGCGAGGGGCTCAGACGATAGATGGTCAGCAAGAACCATCGGAAAAGCTGACAACATTTACTTCAGTACTACCTTCGTTCTGGTGTATAGGTCCCTTTTATAGTTTGTGCCAAATTTTGACTAAAGATTTAACTAACAAAATGTTAATACATGTCAAAAAAAATTATCTCATTGAATTCGTATTTGAACATAGTTTTCAAAAATATAATGTTTGGTGACATGCGTGAATATTTTGTTAGTTTAATATATGGTCAAAATTTGACATGGAATACAATGGGGACCAATAAACACGGACTGAGGTAGTAAAACTGAAGCACTTCTCGTCCCACTCACGCCCTTATATCAGTTTGGCGTCCCGGCCGGCCGTTTCTGGCAGCTAGCTCATGGTGATTAGCAACAATTAACCTAACCGGCTACATGCCAAATTCAGCCAAACAGGCACCTCCGTTTCTTCACTGAGTGGACCAAATCAAGTGCCATGCATGCGTACAAGTTTCTGGTAGGAGCATATATCTGGCATCTACTTCTACTTGCAGTAATCGCGGGTGCTGGTCCAGCTAGGCTAGCTAACCTTTTTTCTTTTTGCCACATATCTTCGAGAGAATTTTTTATTTGGCCTTTTTTTAAAATTTGGTTTCCTATTTGGTCCAACTTTCCTTCTCTATTTGGCAGCAAAAGTAATTTTTGTTCCTTATATGACACTTCCGTCTATTTTAGACACTAACGGCGTTAAGTGTGGGGTGAAAAGACCATTTTGCCCCTAGTGTATTGTGTGACTATCCTGACTGTAGTAAAAAAAAAGCAATCGGTTTATCCATGTTTTAGGGATGTATGCTCCAATATTTTGGTTAGTTCATCATTCGCGAATGCGGCTACAGAGTGGATATGTTCCAGCATTGAGGCGGGCTCAGCCTTGGGCGTCCACCCGGACATGGCGCGTCTACATGAGTCGCGGACGGCGCCGTTATCGCCTGCGGTTCATGGCAGTAGCGATTAAAGATGCGTGTGCGGTAGTTGAACATAGCCAGATAGAATACTGGGTGGCGGGGGGCGGAGCCATGATGCAGCGGCGGGGCCGGCCAGAGCGCGCGGCGGATAGAGCAACCAGCGCAGCCAGCGGCGCTGCTAGCCTGGTGCTGCATGCACGCTCCCTTGGGTTGCTGAGAGCATCTCCAACAGCCGCGCTAAGCGCCGCGCGCAAAAAACCTGTTTGCCGCGCGCGCTGGGGCTGGTTTTGCGCGCCCGCCTGCGCTGGCTCCAGCAGCCGCGCTATAATGCAGCGCGCGCCGCTCCAGCAGAGCGCAAAAATACAGCGCGCGCGCCGCACAAACCACATGTACATTTCAATGAGGATGAGCAAAAATGATCAAACAAACAAAATAAATCAACAATAAATAGTTCAAAATAAATCATTACAACTCAAACAAATAGTTTATCGTTCAGTACAACAACTAATAATGCAATAAACACAACAAATAGTTCATGAACAATACAATGTCGAATGCAGATATCATCATGCTCTTTGTCGTCCATGCCATGCCCACCACTCTTCAATTAGATCATTCTAAAGTTCATTTTGCGTTGCGGGACACCGAATGGCATGATAGGAGGCAACAAAACGTGCTACCCTTTCAGCCCTCCGCCGCACTCGCACGGGATGTCCCAAGAGCTCATACTGTGAGTAGTCTAAATCTTGGCCATGCTCATTCTCGATGATCATGTTGTGCATGATCACACAAGCGTGCATGATGTACCAAAGCTTTTTTTGATCCCAAAATCTAGCAGGTCCTCTCACAATAGCAAATTGGGCTTGCAAAATCCCAAATGCTCTCTCCACATCTTTTCTAGCCGCCGCCTGAGCATTGTGGAAATCAAGATTTTTCTTACCTTCCGGTTTTTTATACGGCTTCATGAAGGTTTGCCACTTTGGATAGATGCCATCCGCTAGATAAAGACCATAGTTGTACGTACGACTATTTGCTACAAACTGCACATGTGGCAACTCACCGTTTGTAATTTTATTCATCAGTGGTGACCGGTTGACAACATTGATGTCATTCAAAGATCCAGGCATTTCAAAGAATGCATGCCAAATCCAAGTCTCCTGATCGGCCACCGCTTCAAGGATTATAGTGGAACCCTTTTTTTGGCCGTGGAATTGCCCATGCCATGCCTTTGGACAATTCTTCCAACTCCAATGCATGCAATCTATTGAGCCAAGCATGCCAGGAAATCCGCGCGCTTTGTTCATCGCCAATAGCCTTGCGGCGTCTTCAGCAGTGGGAGATCTCAAATACTCCTCGCCAAACACTTGCACAATTCCCACTGTAAAGCGCTTGACACACATGATGGCTTGGCTCTCACCCATAGCCAAGTGATCATCAACTAGATCAGCCGGGATATCGTATGCCAACATACGCAAAGCGGCTGTCACCTTCAGAAAAGTGCTATGCCCGAGCTCTCCGGCGGTATTCCTCCTTTTCTGGAAAAACCGGTCATGGCTCGCTAGTTTCTCTGCAATGCGCCTGAACAAGTCGGTGCTCATTCTAAACCGGCGACGAAAATACGACTCCGGGTATGTGGGATTCTCCACGAAATAGTTCTTCATCAATCTGTTATGGGCATCAATCCTATCTCTCCAAATTTTCTCCCGACCCATAACCGAACCACCGTGCTTCGGTTTTTTATTGATATGCATAGCTAGGATCATTGCAAGATCCTCCTCCTCTTCCATATCAAATTCTTCTTCGGAAGAATCATACGACGAACTCATATACAATGTTCAATACGATACTATAAAAAACTACAGTTCAAAACATGCACCAAATTCATGAAGTTTGAGCAATACATACCTTGTAGGCGTTTTCTCGAACACCTTGCGGGCGCGGCGCGGCAGCGAGCGCTCGGGCGCTGTTCCTCGGACGACGGAGGCGCGCGAGCGCCGGCGGGACTAGGAGGGGATGGGCGGAAGCGCGGGCGCGCGGGGATAGGCCGGGGAAGCCTGAACGGTCGCCGGGGCGCGAGCGGCGGCGGCGGCGCGGCCGGACAGGGGGTGGAAGTGGGAGAGGAAGTGCGGGCGCGAGCGCTCGAGTGTGCCGCGCGCTGTAGCGGGCGCCCGAAATACGCCGCGCGGGTAAGTGTTTTCGACCGCGAGCCCAACCCGTTATAGCGCGCGCGCCGTTTTTGCGCGCCTGCTGGAGCGACCCGGCGCGTTGCGCGCGCGCTAAAACGGCCTATTTTGCGGCGCTGCGCTAGTTTAGCGCGGCTGTTGGAGATGCTCTGAGGTTGGCCGAACGTGTGCATGTGGCTTGCTTGCAGGGCTGCTGACGTGCTTGCTTTGCTTGTTCGTGCGTATGGACGGCGTGTGACTTAGGGCATCTCCAGCTGTTCGGCCTCCCAGGGCGTCTAAATAGAGCGGCCTGGAGGCGTGCCGGCGCTAGTTCGGCCCTTGGGGGCGACCTAGCTCCCAGTCACGCCCCCACGCGCCGGCCCTAGGATGCGGGAAATTCAAACTTGGTCGTTCCCGCTCTCAAAAGACGCCGCAAATCCGGCGATCGGACGAAGTCTGGCGTTACAAAAAACAGAGCGCCGCGCAACGATTCACTCGGCGGGGTCGGCTCCAGGCGTTGGCGGAGTCGGCATGCGCGTGCTCGGCGGTGTCGGAGCTGCTTCGGTGCTGGGCTGCGTCGGCGCGGCTTCGGCACTGCTGGGCGGCGATGTAGAGGCGCCGTTCGGGCTTGGCGTTCGTGTGGTCGTGGGCGTCGTCGGCGTCGTCAGCGTTGCCGTCGGCAACTCGTTCAGGATGAGGCTGCGCTGCACCAGGTACCACGCCTTGAGCTTCTCGTCGTTGCTCTGGAGCATGTCCGCCCCGCCCATCAGAAAAGCCATGTCGGTGTTCCTCTTCTTCGCGGCGACGTTCGTCCGGAGCAGGTCGAGCTTGATGGCGTCGTTCTTCATTAGCGCCGACCACTACGCCTCGGTCTTCTCTTCGCGTAGGACGGCCCGGGCCTGGGCGTCGGCGAGGCAATGCTCGATGGACTCCTGCACTCGCGCGGTTGCCGCGTCGGCTTTTTTCCCCTTCTTTGCCAATTTGTGACCGTCCGGCCGCCCCTCTGACGCGCCCGGAGTCGTCGCGTCCGGCTTGTATGTCTCATTGGCCTTGTCGAGGGCACGTCGGACTTCCACCCACTTCTCGCACTTGTCAATGCGCTTGTAGACGTGGAGGTGCTTGAAGTCGGCATCTTGGTTGTCGCCCCGATACATGGCGAACATACGCAGCAGCTGCGCGGAGGGACGAACAGTTGGTGGGCGACGGGCGTAGGGGACGAAGATATGCGGGCGAACGGCGTGCGTACCTGATCCTCAACGCTGGCGCCGCTCTTCGGGCGAGCCGCGACCTCCTCGACGATTCCATGCCATTTGTTGCACGCCAACTGGATACGCCCCCAATGGTTCGCCATCGCCTTGGAGCCGCGCTGCATGTAGACGCCTTTGAAGTAGGGGTCGACGAGCTTCCGCTCGTCAAACTCGGCCTTGATGCGGTCCCAGTACGTCTCCAAGCTCTGGTTCGCGCCAGTGGTCGGGTCGAGGCAGACGACTTTCCATGCTTCGGCGAGGCATTCATCCTCCTTGGACGCCCACTTGATGCGCGGTTCGCCTGACCTAGCCGCCCGCTTCTTCTTCTTCTGGCGCCCCTTCGTCGGAACAGGAGCCGGCTCCTCCTTCTCCTCCTCCTCCTCCTCGTCCTCCTCCTCCTCCTCCTCGGGTTCCTGCGCGTCGTCGCCGTAGACGTAGCCGAGCTCGCCCTCCATGTCGCCGCTGAGGTCCACTACCTCGTCCTGGGTGGCGAACCCGGGAGACGAGGCGGCCGCGGTCGATCCTGTCACGATGATGTTGTCCATGTTGGCTGCCATGTCGCCGGCGTCGCCGAGGTGCGAGAAGGATAGCGGTCCACGGTAGAGATGGGGCGTTGGTGTGGACGCGTAGGCGGCGGGCGGCGAGTAGTTGTATGGAGGGTACTGCACGCCGACGAAGGCGGGCGAGGGCGTGCGTGTAGCGGGGTGACCATGAGGGAAGGTCACGTTTGGGTTGAACCCACCGTGCGCGTCGCCGTCGGCGTAGCCGGGCGACGATGAACCCCATGGAGATCCGGCGCCTTGCTGTCCCCAGGGCGCGTACTGGGCGTGGCTGACGACGGGTGGATTCATCCCCGCCTGGTCGACCGATGAGGAAGACGCCGCCGCGCGCGCCGCGTTGTCGCTAGCCTTCTTGGCTATGGCCTTGTTCCGCCTGTCGGCGGTGACTGCTTCGTGCCGCTGAACTTCCACCCTCCACTCGGCGTTCGACAGGCCCGGTGGCTTCGATGGCGGCGCCCTCGGCTTCCTCTGCTTCAGCTGGGTCACGGCGCCAGTCACGGTTGCCGCCGCGCGTGGCATGGCGTACTTCTTCGGCGGCATGGCGGCGACTGGAAGGCGAGCGAGAGGGGAAGGGGGTTTGGCGGGAGAAAGGGAGAGAATGGCGGGAGGAAGGCGAGCGAGCGGGAGAGATGCGAGGGAAAAGCGTCAAGAAACGGCGGGAAAAGGCCCTCGGGTCGCCTCCAGGGCGGGCCCACGCGCCTTTTTCGCTTGCGCCGGCTCCCCAAGCGCCCCCCAGGGCGCCGGGTTCGGCCTGGGTCCGCCGGCACCAGTTTTGGCCCGAACCGGCGAAAAACGGGCTTCTGGGGGTGCGACTGGGGCCTTTTTTTGGCGCCGGCGCGGCAAAATCGTCTGGGGAGGGCCTGTTGGGGGCGCGGCTGGAGATACCCTTACTGGGGCGCCGGCGGTTGCACGAACGGGGTAGCGACTAATGCTGATCCTCTTCTCTCATGCGTGCTGCAATCTGGAGCTCGGAAGAAATGTCGGCGTCACTTTCCTCGCCGTGCCCAGCAACTGTTTGCGTAAATGCCTGAGTGATGTCTTTGTTGGGTGCTATGTGCATGCATGCATGCTCTGTCCTCCCTTTGCATGCGTGAGTGTGTGTACCCTGCCTTGGTCTGTAGCGTTGATGTGTAGCAACCTCTTCTTTGTATTCATGATGATCAGGGTACAAAAATATTACAGGGGCAACATGGTCTTTTCACCTCACATTTAACACCGTTAATGTCTAAAATGGACGGAAGTGTCATATAAGGAACAAAAATCAATTTTGCTGTCAAATAGGGAAGAAAATTTTCTTTGGGTCAAATAGGGAACCAAACTTTAAGAAAGGGCCAAATAAGGAATTCTCTCCATATCTTCATGGACTCCAAGGCCTTCCTGCATATTTCTTTTTTTACGGCCGCTTAGCCGCCCTCAAGATCGGGACGTCATCAACACCCTCCTCGCCGACCTTCGATCGCTGGCCTTCCGCTTGGCGCCCCCGCTCCCTCTGCCACCTCCGGAGCCCGACTAGATGCTTCGTTGCACCCCGTGTGTGCGTGTTTTTTCTGTTTTCAGGGCTTGTTGAGCTGTGCCCTCAGCATTAACCCCTTTTGGCTACCGTTTGTACTAGACCTTTGTGTTTGTGCGCGTGTGTGAACCTATGTGGAATGTTGGCTTGGGCAGTTGCTTTATAATATAAAACGGGGCGAAAGCCTTTTTCGCCATATTTCTTTTTTCTTTTTTTTCTTGAGAAAAGGCTCAAGGCCAGATTAAGAAGCCCCAGAGGGGTGGTTACAATCCTCTACAAGGACTTTCCTGAGAACATGAGGTACATCTGCTACACAGGTAAAATCACCTGATCTCCTAGCAAAGGCAGCCAGCTCATGTGCTAGTTTGTTCCTGCTCCGTTTTACTGTGCTGACCGAGACTCTCTTCAAAGTATTCATCAGGGCTCTTGCATCAGCAATCAATGGAAACAGAGCAGAATGGTTCTCGGCTGGACTCTTCAGAATTGAGGCCACGGTAGCGCAGTCCGTCTCAATATACAGCTGGCCGTAATAACGCTTTCTTAATTCAGACAGACCGCATAGAATAGCAGCCATTTCAGCTTCCTCGGGCGAGGTACAGGTAGATAATCTTTTGCATATGGACAGAGCAACGCGTCCGTTGCAATCTCTCACAACAACGCCTGCATTGGTGTCCCCGGTGCTGCTAATAAAGGAAGCGTCGCAGTTCATTTTCCAGATCCCACTATCCGGCGGCATCCACTTCTCAGACTCATCAGCAATTTCCGATCGTTGGGCATGATTTGGCGAGTCGCTTCCGCCAGTCCATGTGCTGTCAGGAGAATGAGCTGCAATCCCGGAGGCGATCGGATGCTTTCCTTTAATGATTGCAGCCATAGCCTGATTGCTGCAGAGGTCCGAGAGGTTCAGTATAGCTGTCTCAGGATCCTTGTTGCTCATGCCCGCCACCCCGAGTTCGTCGTAGTACTCCCTCCGTCCCAAAATTCTTGTCTTAGATTCTAGACAAATCTAAGACAAGAATTTTAGGACGGAGGGAGTATTTAGTTAAAAACTGAACCCATGCCCCAATTGTTGCTCTTCCTTTTGAGTGCACACAATCCTCACGAAGCCACCATGCTCGCCACAGCAGGAGCAAAATTTTCTGCCGCACATCCACAATACATATATCCAGGAGAAGTTGCAACCAATCCTTACCTGTATATTTGAACTTCTCTTCAGCCGGCAGGTTCCATCTCTTTCTCATTTCCATGCGGAGGGCTCTAGCCTTAGTACATGATATTGTAGCATGGTACTCGTCTTCTCCTTACCACATATATTACAGATACTATCAAGTTCCAACGTTCTTTTCCATTTATTTTTCTTGGTGGCCAAAGTCTCAGTAGCAACTCGCCAACCGAAGATGTGAATTTTCTCGGGGCATTTGGATTTCCAGATTAGATCCCAAATGCTTCTATTATCCGTATCGCGCACAGAACTTGATGCAGCTGCTCTCATTTGCTGTTTGAGTTGGGACCCCAGTTTGTATGCGCTACGGACAGTGAACACGCCGTTTTTCTCGCTATGCCACGCCACGCGGTCCTCAACCTCCGTATTGGGTAGTTTGATTTTACATATTTTGTCCCCATCAAACTCATGAAACAATTCTTTCACAAGGTCACCTTTCCACTCATTGCCTTCAAGTGTTAGAAGTTGGTTAACCCATCTCAAGCGTGACCGTCTTTTGAAAGTGGGCACTTTCAATCCACTCTTTCTGGGGATCCATTGATCCCTCTGAATTTGAATCCTCCTTCCATTGCCTACTCTCCATATTAGGCCTTTCTTTAGGAGCTCAAGACCATGTTCAATACCTTTCCATGCTTGAGAGGCATCTGAGGCAAAAGATGTATCAAGGAGCTCCCCATTTGGGTAATATTTCGACTTTAGTACTCTCGCACACAGACTATCAGGGCGTTGTAATAGCCTCCATCCCTGTCTTGCTAGGAGGGCTTGATTAAAAATCTGCATATCACGAAAACCGATTCCTCCTGCTCTTTTTGGTTTCACCAGTTGGTCCCAAGCCGTCCAGTGGACTTTCCTATGGCCTTCCTCTTCACCCCACAAAAATTCTCCGATCAAGCGCTTGTATTTCTCACAGAAGCCGGCTGAAAGTTTAAACACACCCACTGTGAAAACCGGGAGGGCTTGTACAATGGCCTTAACATGAACTTCTTTTGCTGCAAAGGACATGAATCTTCCCGTTCCATCATTACATCTCTTCATGAACCTATCCATGATAGGCTGGAAGTTGGAGTCTTTCATTCTGCCTTCCGGAGTTGGAAGGCCAAGATATTTACTCTCAAAGGTGGATGTGTCAATTGCCAAGATACTCTTAATTTCCTCTTGAACTTCTGTTGGGCAATGCTCACTGAATAAAACTGAGCTTTTGCTGCTACTTAGGAGTTGTCCAGTACATCTCTGAAACATGGATATCGCTTCCTTAACTGACGGAGCTTGTTCCCTTGAGGCCTTAAAGAAAACGAGACTATCATCCGCGAACAACAGATTTGAAATCCCGGGGCTATTACGAGCCACCTTGACCGGAGTGATACTGCCTCTGAATACCTCTTTCTTGAAAATATTTGCCCAGACAAGGTGCCCTCATATTCATCCAGACAAGGTGCCTGGACCAATGGCGGCGTGTGCAACAAGGACACCCGTGAATGACCACTTTTATTTAAAAATCAAATATTTATCTAAAGTTGACTAATTACAACATAGCTCGAAATAAACATAGGCATGTTTTTCTAAATTTTACTAACCCTCGTATTATCTACCAATCATCGTCAGAGGAGACGATGACGACCGCAGTAGTCTCAACTGGCACGCGCAAGGCGGACGCAGTTAGTAGCCACTCGACATTGTTGTAACAGCCGAGGAGCAAGACCTTCCATATTTTGTTATATATTCTTTGTCTTGCATGATATATGATGTTGGTTTTATTTTATTTCGCATCATGCATCATCTCCATCATCTTATTGTGATTGTTTTCTTTTATTTGTTCATGTGATTGCAACTTCTTTACTCCCTCCTTGATCCTTCCATAATCCAAATATCAACTTCCACCAAGCCCATGCACCACTTTCTTTTAAGTTCAAAGCCAACTTCCAACTTCCTTTATTTTGAATATTGGTTATTTAAGTCACATTTTTAGTTGCTCAAATAAATGTTCCATATGTGCGCATAATTCACATTTAATGTGCCAAGCCACCTCCTAAATCCTCATTCAATTTTGAGTTCAGCTTCACGGGTTCAAAATTCCAAGCAGTTTGAATGAATTCAAACTTGGTAATTTTCAAACCTATCTAAATATTCTCAAACAATTTTTATAAAATACCCAACATTTTCCTGAACCCAGTAAAATATCTTCCATGGGTGCATTACCATTCTAACCCTTTCTTTCTATCTCTCCAAGTTCCTGCTCAAGTCCACTCCGGGACGACACTCCAGTTCCTTCCCCATGGTCTCCATGTGTGTCTCACGCTTATGTATCTTCACCCCTTCATTTCCATACATCACTAACCGAATGGATTTGGTGAAGTAAATTAGTTGTCTGACTAATTATTCTCCTAAACAAAGTCAACATATGTAGGAAGGCCAGCCAGCAACGCCTATTTATTGTCCTGTGCCACAATCTCCATCTAGGTAGAGCGCGTGTGCTTTCTCATGGTTTCTAACCTTCTATTCTCCCATTATTTTTGGACATCGATATCCTTCGAACGTTGGGGGGAGGGTAAGAGCCATGCTGAACGAATTGTTCGGACCCTAACCAGCTGTGATCGAACAAATGTTGTGCTCGTGGTTGTTTGTGCAACCGCGAGTCCCGGGAGCTCCTGTCTGCCGCTCTTTGCGGCAAGTTGCCGGCCGAACGCACAGGCAGGATATCCGACTGGGCCGGCCCAAGCTAGCGAGGAGCAGCGAACCAATACTGTAGAGCGAGTCTGGAGGTCTAAAAAAAGTCACATTCTGTAGGTATCGAACTAAAGAGCTCCAGTTCGCCAAGACATGCTATTACCACTTTACCAGACCATTGCAGATAAAGAGCTCCAGTTCGCCAAGACATGCTATTAGGCTGTGCAAATAAATTAAGAACCAAAACCATTGCAGATCCGAGTATTTTCGAAAATTCAAACCCAAAACATTTGTTTTAAGAAAGGAAATGTTTACGAAACGCGAACACTTTTTAAATTTGTGAATTTTTTTTTAAAAAACTCAAACATTTAAAAAAAAGGGAACATTTTTGAAAATTCTAAAGTTTTTTTTGAAACTCTGGGATAAAAAGAATACGTGAACATTTTCTCAAAACTGGAACATTTTTTGAAATTCTTAATTTTTTGGAAAACACGCACATTTTCTGAAACTCTGGAACAAAATTTGAAAACACAAACATTTTTTCATAACAGAACATCTTTTTCGAAATTCCAAAACTAAATTTGGAAAGCGAACATTTTTTGAAAACCAGAGTCTTTTTTAAACTTCAGAACAAAATTTCAAAACATGAACATTTTTTGGAAAATGCACATAATATTTGAAAGGGAACTTTTTTTAAACTCCAGAATACAATTTAAGACATGAACAATTTTTGAAATTTGTGAACAATTTTTTGAAACGAGAACAATATTTAAATCTTCCCAACAAAATATGGAAACATGAAATTCTTTGAAATTAGCGAACAAGTTTTGAAACGCAATTATTAATTGAAACCCCCAAATTTTTATGAAGACGTTTTGAAAATTTTGAACAGAAACATAAAGAAAAGAAACTGAACAAAAAAAGAAAGGAAACAGAAAGAGAAAGATTAGTAAAAAACATAAGAAAGCGAAAAACCTGCAAAAAATTGGTTCAGGAACATTCTAGAATCTTCACAAAACCAGAAAAACCAGCCTGGAACCTTCCAGATTGTTCCCAAAACCGGATGCCTATCTGTGCGAAGGATCGACTACTTGACGCAAAATGCGTCAAATAGGAAAAGCCGCGAGACCCACCCGAACGGCCAGCTAGTTGGGCTCTGTAGGCCCGTGTCTTTCGAGCTGGGCCTTCTTGGTAAACCTGTAAAAAGTAAACAACGAGTATCTACAATAAAAATTCCCATGATAAACTACAGAAGAGGTAAAATACGGTTTTTTTATTGGACATACGTTGCGTCAAAGTGTCGACCATTCGCACAAAGACCAGGCTATCGAGCGATTACCTGGGTCGGGCCCATAAACGTGTTGCAGCGTTTTCCGGTTCTGGGAACCTTCTAGAGTTTTCCAGCCTGTTTTTCTGGTTTTGAGAACCGTCTAGAAGGTTCTTTTTTCGTGTTGCAGCGTGTTGCAGCGTTTTCCAACCAGTTTTCTTTTAGTTTTTTTTCCTTTTTTCGTTTTCATGCTTATTTTTCTTCTTTCTTTTCTCTTTTCTTTTCATTTGGATGTTTCTTTTCCTTTTTCCGTTTCTCTTTTATTTTCCGACCTTTTATTCTTTTTTTAGGAGTTCATGTTTTGAAAAAAATTCGGAAACTTAAAAAAATTCATGTATTACAAATTTTTTAATTTTTTAAAAAACTGGTCGTGTTTCCACAAAATTGTTCATAAATTCAAAAAATGTTCGCATTTTGAAGAAAAAATCAGTAATTTCAAAATTAATTTCGTATTCAAATCTTGTTCGAATGTTTTTCAAAAACTGTTTGGAACTTTCTTGTCGAAATTTATCAAAATTTCGAAATTATGTCCGAGATCTAAAAAACTATTCTTGTTTTGAATACTTGTTCACAAATTCAAAAAATGTTCTTCTTTCCAAAAAAAAACACTTATTCAAATATTGTTAGTATTTGAAATTTCTTTGGGATTTTCAGAAATGTTCTCCATTTTGAAATTAGTTTTAAAAATTCAAAAAATATGTTCGTGATTTTAAAATTTTGTTCATAAATTATAAAAAAAGACATGTTTACAAAAAAGTTCGAAAATTCAGATTTTTTAGTTTTGTTCAAAAAAAATTTTATATTTAAAAAAAGTTCCAACTTCCAAAATTTGCTCATACATTCAAAGAATGTTCGCATTATTAAATATATTTTAAAAGTTTCAAAAGGTTTGGGAATTTCAAAAAATCTTTTTGTTACAAATTTTGCTCACAAATTCAAAAACTGTTTTCCTTTTCAAAATTTGTTCACATATTCAGGAAATATTCATATTTCAATTTTTTTTAATAATTAAAAAATATTAGCATGTTATTTTTTGTTCACAAATTAAAAAATGTCTGCGAATTTCAAAAATTGTTCCTATTTTCAAAATTTGTCACATATTCAAAAAATGCCACAGTTTCAAAATTTGTTCACTAATTAGAAAATGTGCATGTTTTTGAAATTAGTTCACAAATTCGAAAAATACTGAAGTTTTGTAAAAAATAGTTTGTAATTATGAAAAATGTTCACTTTTCAATTTTTTCAAAAAATGTTTTGTGTTTACAAGAAGTAGTTCATAATTTTGAAAATGTTCTCGTATTCAATTTTAGTTTTCAAAATAATGTTTGCGTCTAAAAAAAGTTTTTCCTTTTTAAAAATCACGTTTGAATTTTCTTAAAAAGTTTTTATCTGCCGCGTATAATAGATTATATGTATCTGGCTGCCCCTTTTAGACATATAAGCTGAGTTAGTACAGTGGTTATGGGCGTGAGGTCTTGCGTTCGATCCTTCGCCAACATGTTTTCTGGAAATTCGCTATCTGGTTTACCTTTTGCTGTTGTCGGTAGTTTCTTATAAATTTGCGTTGCAGTTATTTTGGCTATGGGCACCATCAAAATCTGTAATGGGCACCATGAAAATTCGTTGAGACGACGCCTTATGAACTGTGGTTTGGCAAGAAACCAAAGTTGTCGTTTCTTAAAGTTTGGGGCTGCAATGCTTATGTGAAAAAGCTTCAACCTGATAAGCTCGAACCCAAATCGGAGAAATGTGTCTTCATAGGATACCCAAAGGAAACTGTTGGGTACACCTTCTATCATAGATCCGAAGGCAAGACATTTGTTGCCAAGAATGGATCCTTTCTAGAAAAGGAGTTTCTCTCGAAAGAAGTGAGTGGGAGGAAAGTAGAACTTGATGAGGTAACTGTACCTGCTCCTTTATTGGAAAATAGTTCATCACAGAAACCGGTTCCTGTGATGACTACACCAATAAGTGAGGAAGCTAATGATGATGATCATGAAACTTCAGATCAAGTTACTACAGAACCACGTAGGTCAACCAGAGTAAGATCCGCACCAGAGTGGTACGGTAATCCTATTTTGGAGGTTATGTTACTTGACCATGGTGAACCTACGAACTATGAGGAAGCGATGATGAGCCCAGATTCCACAAAATGGCTTGAAGCCATGAAATCTGAGATGGGATCCATGTATGAGAACAAAGTGTGGACTTTGGTTGACTTGCCCGATGATCGGCAAGCCATCGAGAATAAATGTATTTTCAAGAAGAAGACTGACGCTGATGGTAATGTTACTGTCTACAAATCTCGACTTGTTAAGAAAAGTTTTCGACAAGCTCAAGGGGTTGACTACGATGATACTTTCTCACCCGTAGCGATGCTTAAGTCTGTCAGAATCATGTTAGCAATTGCCGCATTTTATGATTATGAAATTTGGCAAATGGATGTCAAAACTGCATTTCTGAATGGATTTCTGGAAGAAGAGTTGTATATGATGCAACCAGAATGTTTTATCAATCCAAAGGATGCTAACAAAGTGTGCAAGCTCCAGCGATCCATTTATGGACTGGTGCAAGCCCTCGGAGTTGGAATAAACGCTTTGATAGTATGATCAAAGCATATGGTTTTATACAAACTTTTGGAGAATCCTGTATTTACAAGAAAGTGAGTGGAAGCTCTGTAGCATTTCTAATATTATATGTGGACGACATATTATTGATTGGAAATGATATAGAATTTCTGGATAGCATAAAAGGATACTTGAATAAAAGTTTTTCAATGAAAGACCTCGGTGAAGTTGCTTACATATTAGGCATCAAGATCTATAGAGATATATCAAGACGCTTAATCGGACTTTCACAAAGTACATACCTTGATAAAGTTTTGAAAAAGTTCAAAATGGATCAAGCAAAGAAAGGGTTCTTGCCTGTAATACAAGGTGTGAAATTGAGTCAGACTCAATGCCCGACCCCTGTAGAAAATAGAGAGAAAATGAAAGAAGTTCCCTATGCTTCAGCCATAGGCTCTATCATGTATGCAATGCTGTGTACCAGACCTGATGTGTGCCTTGCTATTAGTTTAGCAGGGAGGTACCAAAGTAATCCAGGAGTGGATCACTGGACAGTGGTCAAGAACATCCTGAAATACCTGAAAAGGACTAAGGATATGTTTCTCGTTTATGGAGGTGACAAAGAGCTAGTCGTAAATGGTTACGTCTATGCAAGCTTTGACACTGATCCGGACGATTCTAAATCGCAAACCGGATACGTGTTTATATTGAACGGTGGAGCTGTCAGTTGGTGCATTTCTAAACAAAGCGTCGTAGCGGGATCTACATGTGAAGCGGAGTACATAGCTGTTTCAGAAGCAGCAAATGAAGGAGTCTGGATGAAGGAGTTCATATCCGATCTAGGTGTCGTACCTAGTGCATCGGGTCTAATGAAAATCTTTTGTGACAATACTGGTGCAATTGCCTTGGCAAAGGAATCCAGATTTCACAAGAGAACCAAGCACATCAAGAGACGCTTCAATTCCATCCGGGATCAAGTCCAGGTGGGAGACATAGAGATTTGCAAGATACATACGGATTTGAATGATGCAGACCCATTGACTAAGCCTCTTCCACGAGCAAAACATGATCAACACCAAGGCTTCATGGGTGTTAGAATCATTACTGTGTAATCTAGATTATTGGCTCTAGTGCAAGTGGGAGACTGAAGGAAATATGCCCTAGAGGCAATAATAAAGTTATTATTTATTTCCTCATACCATGATAAATGTTTATTATTCATGCTAGAATTGTATTACCCGGAAACATAATACATGTGTGAATACATAGACAAACATAGTGTCACTAGTATGCCTCTACTTGACTAGCTCGTAAATCAAAGATGGTTAAGTTTCCTAAC
Source organism: Triticum timopheevii (assembly GCA_963921465.1). NCBI lineage: Eukaryota > Viridiplantae > Streptophyta > Magnoliopsida > Poales > Poaceae > Triticum > Triticum timopheevii. Next base: position 119,552,510 of record OY997272.1, read on the forward strand.
CATAGACATGAGTTGTCATTTGATTAACGGGATCACATCATTAGGAGAATGATTTGATTGACTTGACCCATTCCGTTAGCTTAGCACTTGATCGTTTAGTATGTTGCTATTGCTTCTTCATGACTTATACATGTTCCTATGACTATGAGATTATGTAACTCCCGCTTACCGGAGGAACACTTTGTGTGCTACCAAACGTCACAACGTAACTGGGTGATTATAAAGGTGCTCTACAGGTGTCTCCGAAGGTACTTGTAAGTGCATTTAGTGCCCCTTAGTGATTTTGGTGTATTGAAGACGTATAGGTTAAGGGACTGATGCGTTTGTGAGTGTACACATGTCTATAAGTCTATGAGGAGTTTGATATTTACAGAGAAAGTCGACCCCTAGAAATGAAGTTCTTTGACTGAAGACCTTGATATTCTGAAGACTTTCTGAAGACTTTGAAAGTGAAGAAATTGGTGTGACCTTGAAGACTTGGTATTCATTTGAGGAACATGAAGCGTGAAGACTTTTTGTTTTCGTAGTTTCATTTTCTCTTTCTTGAGTCATAGGAAACACCGTACTGTTAAAGGGGGTCGAGGAAATACTAAGGAAAAATTTCCATGTGATGCTCAACTCAAAATCCTACACCTACCAATCCCTTCAAGTGAAGCCATTGGAAATCTCATACAGTTCAGTCAATTTCTTCAGTGATAGAGACGTAGTTCTTCTGGTCACTGAGGACTTTTCTCTGACTGAGGAGTTAGGAATTCGCCAGTGCGAATTGCCTACACAGTGAGGAACATGATAGCCCTGAGGAATTTGAGAGTCAAATTTCCGACCGTTGTTGTGCTGCGCGCCAGCTGTCCCAAAATATCCCATCCACCTAACGGTCATATCATTGAAGGGCATTTATGTCTTATCATGTCGGGCTGCTCCCTAGGCTATAACTAGCCGCCCCCTACAACCACTAGTTGGTTGGCTGCTCCGAGAGAACTTGACACTTGTCATTTGAGAGCAACCCATCCTCCGAAGACTTTGAGCGAAAATCATCAAGTGAGGAAAATCCCAAAACCAAACCCCCACAAACCCAAAGTGATTGGGCATCACTGAAGAAATTGATCCCGCGTGGATCCGACGCTTGTTACCTTTGAAGACTGTGCTTCTTCCAGACGGTTAGGCGTCAAGGTCTAGAGCATCCAAGAGGAATTGTGGATCGCCGAGTGACCAAGTCTGTGAAGGTTTGGAAGTCACCTGAAGACTTACCACGAGTGATTGGACGAGGCCTGCGTGGTCTTAGTTCAAGGAGAATACGGTGAGGACTGGGTGTCCTGAGTTGCGGCTCAGTGACTGGGTGTCCGGGACTGCGTGTCCTCGAGTTTAAATACTCAGCCGCTCCAACCAGACGTACAACTGAGACAGCAGTTGGAACTGGTTTACCAAATCATTGTCTTCACCAACTAACTGGTTCTATCTCCTCAACCCTTTCATTTCCTCATTACTGTGTTGAATGTTTGTTCATATCTGTGCTTGAAGACTTTGACTGAAGACTTTCACAAATTCCTCAGTTCAAGTTCTTCAGTCTGTTTGTCTTCGTCTTGTGTTATCCTGTGATTACGCTTTCTGTACTCTGTGCTAGTCTTCATTTCATCATGATGACCATGCTTGTATCCTGTTATGTTTACTTCTGAGTACTTATTCCGCTGCAAGTAGTTCTTCGCTAAGGAATTTCCTCACCAGCAAATTCCTCAGTGAAGAATTCATAAAAATCGCCTATTCACCCTCCCCCCTCTAGTCGATATAACGCACTTTCAATTGGTATCAGAGCAAGGTACTCCCTTGTTCTGTGTGATTTTGGTTTAACCACCTGGAGTTTTAGTTATGTCGACCGCAGGTATGAAGAAAGTGACATGCCCTATCTTTGACGGTCATGACTATCCCAAGTGGAAGGCCATGATGAGGAAGCGCCTCATGGCAAGGAACAGCGAGCTGTGGACCGTCACTAAGATCGGACTTACTGATCTATGCAAGACGGCGGATGCTGATGATATTCGCAAGTACACTCGACTTGACATCATAGCGAAGGATATCATCTGCTCCTGCCTATCCAGAGATCAATTCGGGCGAATTATGCATCTTGGCAATTCGAAGCTCATCTGGGACTGAATCTCTGATGTCTATGAAGGTCATCGAACTCGTCATGATCCCTGGTTTGAGGACTTCAAGGAATCTCTCAAAACGATGACTTTCGAGCTAGAATCATCATCTTCTGCATCATGTCTCATGGCAAACGGTGCTGAGGTAACCGAATGCTCCTCATCCGAGTCTTGTGATGATGAATCTGATAATGATGAATCTGATGATGATACTGAATCTTGTTATACCAAACTTGTTTGCATTGCCACTAAACAACAAACAGCTTTAGAACAAGTTCAAGATATGCTAGACAAAAGTGATGATATGTTGCGTAAAGAAATGGATCAGTCAAAAGCATTGGGTGAATGTCTTCAGAGAATTCACTCCAAGTTTGACGTCCTTCAAGATCAACATAATACCCTCTTGACTGATCATGAGAAGCTTTCCTCTGAATCTCTTCAAAGAAAGGAAGATCTTGAAAAGTTAAGAGTGTGTTATGAAGATCTTCAGAAGGAGCGTGATTCATTACTTGCTCAACAAATCAGCGCTTCTCAGGAAGAATTTGTTCCTCCATGCTTAAAGTGCATTGAACGTGAATCTGCTAATTCTTCACCTGAATGTTCAAATGCTTTAACTGTTACAAATTCTTCATCTGCCTCTGCTATCACTAGTTCCTCATCTGAGGACATTGCTAGTATCACTGACAATGCAGGGCTGAAGGAATTGTACATGACAGGCATGTACAAAAGCCTCAAAGGGCATCAGACACTTTGTGATGTGCTTAAAAAGCAGATCCTCAACAGAAACCCTAGGAAAGAGGGTATTGCCTTTGAGAGGAAACTCAATGCTGATGGAACATATTGGAAGCCTGAGCAGTACCCCAAAACTTCATGGGTTGCTGCAAAGGGACCTCCAGTTGATCCATCTAACTTATCTGGCTTTACATGTGAATCTCCTCATTCTTCTGATGAGTCATTTGACTCCAACTATAAACTGTTCAAAAATAAGAATGGTGAAGTATTTGCTAGATATGTTGGCACTAACTGCAGGAACGGTTCCCCTATGAAGAAAATCTGGGTTCCCAAAAGTTATGTTGAAAGTCTTCAGGTGAATGTCCTCATGACACCACCTATGAAGAACAGGAACCCCAGATCAAATTCTTCATATGGACCAAACTCTTCATATGGATCCAAGTCCTCATACGGACCAAATTCCTCACATGGATCAAATTCCTCAAAAGGATCAAAGTCCTCATATGATTATCATCGTGCTAACAACTCTGTCTCGCAGGGTAGAGCTAAGGGCTATGAATATGTGCATTATTCTTCAAATCATTATGTTCATAAGTCCTCGAAGAATTACTCTGCTTATTCATATGCTTACCTAACCCCTCTTATGTGAAACGAAATGGTTTGGCATCTTTGCCACCATTCTCATATGGCGCTCGCAGAGTGATGAACTCTTTGCCACCCCTCCAGATGTGGGTGGTGAAGAAAAAGAACTAATCTCTTCTGCAGGGTCAGGTCTCCAGACGTGCTTTAACGTCTGAAGAATTTGCTGGGGACCTGACGAAAATGCCTGAAAGGACGTAGGCGAATCAAGATGAAATGAACCTCCATTTCACACGTCCTTATACTGCTATATCTGTTTACTGCTTGATGAAATTCATCTGATGAACTTGATATCATATTCTTCACTGATGAAGCATATGAGATTGTAAGCTACACTAATTCATCTGCAGGATGATCAACCCAAGACTACTGAATGGGTCCTCGATAGTGGATGTACGAATCACATGACTGGTGACAAGAATCTATTGATGGATGCTCCCTTATCACCGTCACCTCTGAAGCATATCATCTTTGCTGACAAAGGCAAACGTCAGGTATTGGGTCTTGGTAAGGTTGCAATCTCTAAGGATAAACACATGGACAAAGTCATGCTTGTTGAGTCCTTAGGATACAATCTAATGTCAGTCTCAATGCTTTGTGATCTTGATATGGTTGTTGTCTTTGGCAAGTATCGCTGTGTTGTGATTATGGAAGCTGACAATTCCAAAGTCTTCGAAGGCTTTAGGAGAGGAGATCTGTATATTGTTGATTTCTCTACAGGACCACAACCAGCCGTGTGTCTACTTGCAAAAGCTTCAGAAGGCTGGCTATGGCATCGACGACTTGGTCACACAGGCATGAGGAATTTGCACACGCTTGCGAAGAAGAAGCATGCCATTGGCATTGAAAATGTCAAATTCCTCAAGGATCACTTATGCGGAGCCTGTGAAGCTGGAAAAATGACCAAGGCCAAGCATCTAGCGAAGACTATCATGACCACTACCCGTCCATTCGAATTGCTTCACATGGACCTTTTCGGACCTAATCATTACTCAGCAGTCACTAATGATGCATCTCTATATGGTTTTGTCATTGTTGATGATTATTCTCGATATACATGGGTACACATTGTTACTTAAAAACATGAAGTGCAGGAAGTCTTCAAACGATTTTCCTCGAGGGCTTCAACCAACTTTGGTGTGAAGATCAAGCACATCAGAAGTGACAATGGAACTGAGTTCAAGAATTCCGGTCTTGATGCCTATCTTGATGAACTTGGTATTACTCATGAGTTATCTGCTCCCTATACTCCTCAGCAAAATGGCGTCGTGGAGCACAAGAACAGAACTCTTGTTGAGATGGCTCGTACTATGCTTGATGAATACAAAACGCCTCAGCGTTTTTGGATTGATGCAATTGATACTGCATGCCATATCATCAACAGAGTATATCTTCACAAATTCTTCAAGAAGACGGCCTATGAACTCCTCACTGACAAGAAATCCAATGTGAGTTATTTCAAAGTCTTCGGTGCTAAATGTTGGATTAGAGATCCTCACCACAACTCTAAATTTGCACCGAAAGCACATGAAGGGTTTATGCTTGGTTACGAAAAGGACTCGCACACCTACAGAGTCTTCAACATTGTTCTTCACAAGATTGTTGACACTGTAGATGTGCGGTTCGATGAAACTAATGGCTCACAAAGAGAGCACCTACCTTCTATGTTAGATGAACCAGCACCTGAGGATTCTATCAAGTTCAAGGCAACTGAGGATGTCATTCCTACTGAAGAATCTGCTGAAGAATTCATTCCTGTTCATGAAGAACGTCGAGCTGATGCACCTGAAGAACATGATGAGGAAAATGGTGCTGAAGAAAATGCTGATCAAATTCCTCAGCGACAACCAGCTCATCCTCGCGTTGAAAAAGAAGTGCAAGTGGAGAAGATCATCGATGACATTAGCGCACCAGGTCCTCTCACACGCTCAAAAGCTTCACATTTATCTAACTTTTGTGGGCACTTTGCTTTTGTCTCTATCAGAGAGCCCACTAAGGTAGATGAAGCATTTCTGGAGCCAGAGTGGATTCAGGCTATGCAAGAAGAATTACATCAGTTCGAGCTTAACAATGTCTGGGAACTAGTCAATCGCCCAGATCCTCGCAAGCATAATATCATTGGCACAAAGTGGATCTACCGCAACAAGCAAGATGAAAATGGCCTTGTGGTGAGGAATAAGGCACGGCTAGTAGCTCAAGGCTACACACAGGTTGAAGGAATTGATTTCGATGAAACTTTTGCACCTGTTGCTAGACTTGAGGCTATTCGCATATTACTATTGGGGAACGTTGCAGAAAACAAAAATTTTTCCTACGGTTTCACCAAGATCCATCTATGAGTTCATCTAGCAACGAGTCATTAGATGCATCTACGTACCTTGTAGATCGCGAGCGGAAGCGTTCAAAGAACGGGGATGATGTAGTCGAACACGACGTGATTCGAATCACCGGAGATCCTAGCACCGAACGGACGACACCTCCGCGTGCAACACACGTACGGAACAGCCACGTCTCCTCCTTCTTGATCCAGCAAGGGGGGGAGGAGAGGTTGAGGGAGATGGCACCAGCAGCAGCACGATGGCGTGGTGTTGATGGAGCTGCAGTACTCCGGGCAGGGCTTTGCTAAGCACTATTGAGGAGGAGGAGGTGTTGGAGAGGGAGAAGGAGGCAACCCAAGGCCAAGGACTCAAGGTATGAAGTCCCTCCTCTCCCCCACTATATATAGGAGGGCCAAGGGGGGGTGGCCGGCCCTAGGAGATCCAATCTCCTAGGGGGGTGCGGCCAAGGGGAGGTTTCCCTCCCCCCCAAGGCACCTAGGAGGTGCCTTCCACTAGTAGGACTCCTCCCCCTTGGAAACCCTAGGCGCATGGGCCTAGTGGGGCTGGTGCCCTTGGACCATGTAGGCCAAGGCGCACCCCCTACAGCCCATGTGGCCCCCGGGGATGGGTGGCCCCACCCGGTGGGCCCCCGGGACCCTTCCGGTGGTCCTGGTACAATACCGATAACCCCGAAACTTGTCCCGATGCCCGAAACAGGACTTCCCATATATAAATCTTTACCTCCGGACCATTCCAGAACTCCTCGTGACGTCCGGGATCTCATCCGGGACTCTGAACAACATTCGGGTTACTGCATATACATATCCCTACAACCCTAGCGCAACTGAACCTTAAGTGTGTAGACCCTACGGGTTCGGGAGACATGTAGACATGACCGAGATCGCTCGCCGGTCAATAACCAACAGCTGGATCTGGATACCCATGTTGGCTCCCACATGCTCCACGATGATCTCATCGGATGAACCACGATGTCGAGGATTTAATCAACCCCGTATGCAATTCCCTTTGTCAATCGATATGTTACTTGCCCGAGATTCGATCGTCGGTATCCCAATACCTTTTTCAATCTCGTTACCGGCAAGTCACTTTACTCGTACCGTAATGCATGATCCCGTGACCAGACACTTGGTCACTTTGAGCTCATTATGATGATGCATTACCGAGTGGGCCTAGTGATATCTCTCCGTCATACGGAGTGACAAATCCCAGTCTCGATCCGTGTCAACCCAACAGACACTTTCGGAGATACCTGTAATGCACCTTTATAGTCACCCAGTTACGTTGTGACGTTTGATACACCCAAAGCACTCCTACGGTATCCGGGAGTTACACGATCTCATGGTCAAAGGAAAAGATACTTGACATTAGAAAAGCTCTAGCAAACGAACTACACGATCTCACGCTATGCTTAGGGTTAGGTCTTGTCCATCACATCATTATCCTAATGATGTGATCCCGTTATCAATGACATCCAATGTCCATAGCCAGGAAACCATGACTATCTATTGATCAACGAGCTAGTCAACTAGAGGCTTACTAGGGACATGTTGGTGTCTGTTATTCACGCATGCATTATGATTTTCGGATAATACAATTATAGCATGAATAAAGATAATTATCATGAACAAAGAAATATAATAATAATGCTTTTATTATTGCCTCTAGGGCATATTTCCAACAGTCTCCCACTTGCACTAGAGTCAATAATCTAGTTACATTGTGATGAATCGAACACCCATGGAATTCTGGTGTTGATCATGTTTTGCTCTAGGGAGAGGTTTAGTCAACGGATCCGCTACATTCAGGTCCGTATGCACTTTACAAATCTCTATGTCTCCATCTTGAACATTTTCACGAATGGAGTTGAAGCGACGCTTGATGTGCCTTGTCTTCTTGTGAAACCTGGGCTCCTTGGCAAGTGCAATAGCTCCAGTGTTGTCACAGAAGAGCTTGATCGGCCCCGACGCATTGGGTATGACTCCTAGGTCGGTGATGAACTCCTTCACCCAAATTGCTTCATGTGCTGCCTCCGAGGCTGCCATGTACTCCGCTTCACATGTAGATCCCGCCACAACGCTCTGCTTGCAACTGCACCAGCTTACTGCCCCACCATTCAAAATATACACGTATCCGGTTTGTGACTTAGAGTCATCCAGATCTGTGTCGAAGCTAGCGTCGACGTAACCCTTTACGACGATCTCTTCGTCACCTCCATAAACGAGAAACATTTCCTTAGTCCTTTTCAGGTACTTCAGGATATTCTTGACCGCTGTCCAGTGTTCCTTGCCGGGATTACTTTGGTACCTTCCTACCAAACTTACGGCAAGGTTTACATCAGGTCTGGTACACAGCATGGCATACATAATAGAACCTATGGCTGAGGCATAGGGGATGACACTCATCTCTTCTATATCTTCTGCCGTGGTCGGACATTGAGCTGAGCTCAATTTCACACCTTGCAAAACAGGTAAGAACCCTTTCTTGGACTGATCCATTTTGAACTTCTTCAAAATCTTATCAAGATATGTGCTTTGTGAAAGACCTATGAGGCGTCTCGATCTATCCCTATAGATCTTGATGCCTAATATATAAGCAGCTTCTCCAAGGTCCTTCATTGAAAAACTCTTATTCAAGTAGGCCTTAATGCTGTCCAAAAGTTCTATATCATTTCCCATCAAAAGTATGTCATCTACATATAGTATGAGAAATGCTATAGAGCTCCCACTCACTTTCTTGTAAACACAGGCTTCTCCATAAGTCTGTGTAAACCCAAACGCTTTGATCATCTCATCAAAACGAATGTTCCAACTCCGAGATGCTTGCACCAGCCCATAAATCGAGCGTTGGAGCTTGCACACCTTGTCAGCATTCTTAGGATCGACAAAACCTTCCGGCTGCATCATATACAATTCTTCCTTAAGGAAACCATTAAGGAATGCCGTTTTGACGTCCATTTGCCAAATTTCATAATCATAAAATGCGGCAATTGCTAACATGATTCGGACGGACTTCAGCTTCACTACCGGTGAGAAAGTCTCATCGTAGTCAACCCCTTGAACTTGTCGATAACCCTTAGCGACAAGCCGAGCTTTATAGATGGTCACATTACCATCCGCATCTGTCTTCTTCTTAAAGATCCATTTATTTTCTATGGCTCGCCGTTCTACGGGCAAGTCAGTCAAAGTCCATTCTTTGTTTTCATACATGGATCCTATCTCGGATTTCATGGCTTCTAGCCATTTGTCGGAATCCGGGCCCGCCATCGCTTCTTCATAGTTCGAAGGTTCACTGTTGTCTAACAACATGATTTCCAAGACAGGGTTGCCGTACCACTCTGGTGCGGAACGTGTCCTTGTGGACCTTCGAATTTCAGTAGGAGCTTGATCAGAAGTATCTTGATCATCATCATTAACTTCCTCTCTAGTCGGTGCAGGCACCTCAGGAACATTTTCTTGAGTTGCGTCATTTTCCGGTTCAAGAGGTAATACTTCATCAAGCTGTACTTTCCTCCCACTTACTTCTTTCGAGAGAAACTCTTTCTCCAGAAAGGACCCATTCTTGGCAACAAAGATCTTGCCTTCGGATCTGAGGTAGAAGATATACCCAACAGTTTCTTTAGGGTATCCTATGAAGACGCATTTTTCCGATTTGGGTTCGAGCTTTTCAGGTTGAAGTTTCCTGACATAAGCATCGCATCCCCAAACTTTTAGAAACGATAGTTTAGGTTTCTTCCCAAACCATAATTCATACGGTGTCGTCTCAACGGATTTCGACGGTGCCCTATTTAAAGTGAATGCGGCAGTCTCTAAAGCATAGCCCCAAAAAGATAGTGGTAAATCGGCAAGAGACATCATAGATCGCACCATATCTAATAGAGTGCGATTACGACGTTCGGACACACCATTACGCTGAGGTGTTCTAGGCGGCGTGAGTTGTGAAACTATTCCATATTTTCTTAAGTGTGTACCAAACTCGTGTCTCAAGTATTCTCCTCCACGATCTGATCGTAGAAACTTGATTTTTCTGTCACGTTGATTCTCAACTTCACTCTGAAATTCCTTGAACTTTTCAAAGGTCTCAGACTTGTGTTTCATTAAGTAGACATACCCATATCTACTCAAGTCATCAGTGAGGGTGAGAACATAACGATAGCCACCGCGAGCCTCAACACTCATTGGACCGCACACATCAGTATGTATGATTTCCAATAAGTTGGTTGCTCGCTCCATTGTTCCTGAGAATGGAGTCTTGGTCATTTTACCCATGAGGCATGGTTCGCACGTGTCAAATGATTCGTAATCAAGAGACTCTAAAAGTCCATCAGCATGGAGCTTCTTCATGCGTTTAAAACCCATGTGACCAAGGCGGTAGTGCCACAAGTATGTGGGACTATCACTATCAATCTTACATCTTTTGGTACTTACACTATGAATATGTGTAGCATTACGCTCGAGATTCATAAAGAATAAACCATTCACCATCGGAGCATGACCATAAAACATATCTCTCATATAAATAGAACAACCATTATTCTCAGATTTAAATGAGTAGCCATCTCGAGTTAAACGAGATCCTGATACAATGTTCATGCTCAAACTTGGCACAAAATAACAATTATTGAGGTTCAAAACTAATCCCGTAGGTAAATGTAGAGGTAGCATGCCGACGGCGATCACATCGACCTTGGAACCATTCCCGACGCGTATCGTCACCTCGTCCTTCGCCAGTCTCCTTTTATTCCGCAGCTCCTGCTGTGTATTACAAATATGAGCAACGGCACCGGTATCAAATACCCAGGAGTCACTACGATTACTGGTAAGGTACACATCAATTACATGTATATCAAATATACCTTTGGTTTTGCCGGCCTTCTTGTCCGCTAAGTATTTGGGGTAGTTCCGCTTCCAGTGACCACTTTCCTTGCAATAAAAGCACTCAGTCTCGGGCTTGGGTCCATTCTTTGGCTTCTTCCCGGCAGCTTGCTTGCTGGGCGCGGCAACTACCTTGCCGTCCTTCTTGAAGTTCTTTTTACCCTTGCCCTTCTTGAACTTAGTGGTTTTATTGACCATCAACACTTGATGTTCCTTCTTGACTTCTACCTCTGCTGATTTCAGCATAGCAAATACTTCAGGAATGGTCTTTTCCATCCCCTGCATATTGAAGTTCATCACAAAGCTCTTGTAGCTTGGTGGAAGCGACTGGAGGATTCTGCCAATGACCGCATCATCCGGGAGATTAACTCCCAGCTGAGTCAAGCGGTTATGTAACCCAGACATAGTGAGTATGTGCTCACTGACAGAACTATTTTCCTCCATCTTACAGCTGAAGAATTTGTCGGAGACTTCATATCTCTCGACCCGGGCATGAGCTTGGAAAACCAATTTCAGCTCTTCGAACATCTCATATGCTCCATGTCTCTCAAAATGCTTTTGGAGCCCCGGCTCTAGGCTGTAAAGCATGCCGCACTGAACGAGGGAGTAGTCATCGGAACGTGCCTGCCAAGCGTTCATAACGTCTTGTTCTGCAGGGAGAAAAGGTGCATCACCTAGCTGTGCTTGTAGGACATAATCTTTCTTGGCAGCTATGAGGATGATCCTCAGGTTCCGGACCCAGTCCGTATAGTTGCTGCCATCGTCTTTCAGCTTGGTTTTCTCTAGGAACGCGTTAAAGTTGAGGACTACGTTGGCCATTTGATCTACAAGACATATTGTAAAATATTTAGACTAAGTTCATGATAATTAAGTTCATCTAATCAAATTATAATGAACTCCCACTCAGATTTGACATCCCTTTGGTCATCTAAGTGTTACACGATCCGAGTCGACTAGGCCGTGTCCGATCATCACGTGAGACGGACTAGTCATCGTCGGTGAACATTCTCATGTTGATCGTATCTTCCATACGACTCGTGTTCGACCTTTCGGTCTCCGTGTTCCGAGGCCATGTCTGTACATGCTAGGCTCGTCAAGTTAACCCTAAGTGTTTTCGCTGTGTAAAACTATCTTACACCCGTTGTATGTGAACGTAAGAATCTATCACACCCGATCATCACGTGGTGCTTCGAAACGACGAACTGTAGCAACGGTGCACAGTTAGGGGAGAACACTTCTTGAAATTTTGTAAGGGATCATCTTATTTACTACCGTCGTCCTAAGTAAACAAGATGCATAAAACATAATAAACATCACATGCAATTATATAAAGTAGTGACATGATATGGCCAATATCATATAGCTCCTTTGATCTTCATCTTCGGGGCTCCATGATCATCTTGTCACCACATGACACCATGATCTCCATCATCATGATCTCCATCATCGTGTCTTCATGAAGTTGTCACGCCAACGACTACTTCTACTTCTATGACTAATGCATTTAGTAATAAAGTAAAGTAGTTTACATGGCGTTCTTCAATGACACGCAGGTCATACAAAAAATAAAGACAACTCCTATGGCTCCTGCCGGTTGTCATACTCATCGACATGCAAGTCGTGATTCCTATTACAATAGCATGAACATCTCATACATGACATATAGATCATTCATCATTCATCACAACTTTGGCCATATCATATCACAAAGCACTTGCTGCAAAAACAAGTTAGACGTCCTCTAATTGTTGTTTGCAAGTTTTACATGGCTGAAGTAGGGTTCTAGCAAGAACGTTTTCTTACCTACGTGAAACCACAACGTGATTTGTCAACTTCTATTTACCCTTCATAAGGACCCTTTTCATCTAATCCGCTCCAACTAAAGTAGGAGAGACAGACACCCGCCAGCCACCTTATGCAACTTGTGCATGTTAGTCGGTGGAACCGGTCTCACGTAAGCGTACGTGTAAGGTTGGTCCGGGCCGCTTCATCCCACAATACTGCTGAAGCAAGATAAGACTAGTAACGGCAAGAAAGTTGACAAATCTACGCCCACAACAAATTGTGTTCTACTCGTGCAAGAAGAACTACGCATAGACCTAGCTCATGATGCCACTGTTGGGGAACGTTGCAGAAAACAAAAAATTTTCCTACGGTTTCACCAAGATCCATCTATGAGTTCATCTAGCAACGAGTCATTAGATGCATCTACGTACCTTGTAGATCGCGAGCGGAAGCGTTCAAAGAACGGGGATGATGTAGTCGAACACGACGTGATTCGAATTACCGGAGATCCTAGCACCGAACGGACGGCACCTCCGTGTTCAACACACGTACGGAACAGCCACGTCTCCTCCTTCTTGATCCAGCAAGGGGGGGAGGAGAGGTTGAGGGAGATGGCACCAGCAGCAGCACGACGGCGTGGTGTTGATGGAGCTGCAGTACTCCGGGCAGGGCTTCGCTAAGCACTATTGAGGAGGAGGAGGTGTTGGAGAGGGAGAAGGAGGCAACCAAAGGCCAAGGACTCAAGGTATGAAGTCCCTCCTCTCCCCCACTATGCATAGGAGGGCCAAGGGGGGGTGGCCGGCCCTAGGAGATCCAATCTCCTGGGGGGGGGTGCGGCCAAGGGGAGGTTTCCCTCCCCCCCAAGGCACCTAGGAGGTGCCTTCCACTAGTAGGACTCCTCCCCCTTGGAAACCCTAGGCGCATGGGCCTAGTGGGGCTGGTGCCCTTGGCCCATGTAGGCCAAGGCGCACCCCCTACAGCCCATGTGGCCCCCGGGGATGGGTGGCCCCACCCGGTGGGCCCCCGGGACCCTTCCGGTGGTCCCGGTACAATACCGATAACCCCGAAACTTGTCCCGATGCCCGAAACAGGACTTCCCATATATAAATCTTTACCTCCGGACCATTCCGGAACTCCTCGTGACGTCTGAGATCTCATCCGGGACTCTGAACAACATTCGGGTTACTGCATATACATATCCCTACAACCCTAGCGCAACTGAACCTTAAGTGTGTAGACCCTACGGGTTCGGGAGACATGTAGACATGACCGAGATTGCTCTCCGGTCAATAACCAACAGCGGGATCTGGATACCCATGTTAGCTCCCACATGCTCCACGATGATCTCATCGGATGAACCACGATGTCGAGGATTTAATCAACCCCGTATGCAATTCCCTTTGTCAATCGATATGTTACTTGCCCGAGATTCGATCGTCGGTATCCCAATACCTTGTTCAATCTCGTTACCGGCAAGTCACTTTACTCGTACCGTAATGCATGATCCCGTGACCAGACACTTGGTCACTTTGAGCTCATTATGATGATGCATTACCGAGTGGGCCCAGTGATATCTCTCCGTCATACGGAGTGACAAATCCCAGTCTCGATCCGTGTCAACCCAACAGACACTTTCGAAGATACCTGTAATGCACCTTTATAGTCACCCAGTTACATTGTGACGTTTGATACACCCAAAGCACTCCTACGGTATCCGGGAGTTACACGATCTCATGGTCAGAGGAAAAGATACTTGACATTAGAAAAGCTCTAGCAAACGAACTACACGATCTCACGCTATGCTTAGGATTGGGTCTTGTCCATCACATCATTATCCTAATGATGTGATCCCGTTATCAATGACATCCAATGTCCATAGCCAGGAAACCATGACTATCTATTGATCAACGAGCTAGTCAACTAGAGGCTTACTAGGGACATGTTGGTGTCTGTTATTCACACATGTATTACGATTTCCGGATAATACAATTATAGCATGAATAAAGACAATTATCATGAACAAAGAAATATAATAATAATGCTTTTATTATTGCCTCTAGGGCATATTTCCAACAATTACTTGCTTACTCTAACCATCATGATATCATCTTATATCAAATGGATGTGAAAAGTGCATTCCTCAATGGTAAGCTTGAGGAAGAAGTATATGTTGCTCAACCCCCAGGTTTTGAAGATCCAAAGAATCCTGACAAAGTCTTCAGACTCAATAAGGCCCTCTATGGCCTCAAGCAAGCCCCTCGGGCGTGGTATGACACATTGAAGGAGTTCTTCGTGAAGAATGGCTTCACACCCGGTTCACTCGACCCTACTCTCTTTACTAAATCTTATGATGGTGAACTGTTTGTGTGCCAAATATATGTTGATGATATTATCTTTGGCTGTACTGACCAACGTTATAGTGATGAATTTGCCTATATGATGAGTGAAGAATATCAAATGTCTATGATGGGAGAGTTGAAATTCTTCTTAGGTCTTCAAATCCGTCAGCAGTGAAATGGCATATTCATATCTCAGGAGAAATACCTCAAAGATGTACTGAGGAAATTCGGCATGCAAGATTGCAAAGGCGTCAAAATTCCTATGCCCACAAATGGCCATCTATGCACTGATGAAAATGGTATTGACTTCGATCACAAGGTATACCGCTCCATGATTGGTTCTTTATTGTACTTATGTGCATCTAGGCCAGATATAATGCTTAGTGTTTGCATGTGTGCCCGATTTCAAGCTGCACCGAAGGAATCACACCATAAGGCTGTGAAGCATATTCTTCAATATCTAGCTCACACACCAACACTACGATTATGGTACCCCAAGGGCTCTGCTTTTGATCTCATTGGATATTCTGACTCTGACTATGCTGGTGATCGTGTGGACCGCAAGTCAACATCTGGCACTTGTCATTTCCTCGGATGATCTTTGGTCTGTTGGTCCTCGAAGAAACAGAACTGCGTATCACTGTCTACTACTGAAGCTGAATACATTGCTGCTGGCTCTTGCTGTGCTCAACTGCTTTGGATGAAGCAAACCCTCAAGGACTATGGCGTCAACGTGAAGAATGTGCCTCTCCTCTGCGACAATGAGAGTGCCATCAAGATTGCACACAACCCAGTTCAGCACTCGAAGACAAAGCACATTTAGATTCGTCATCATTTTCTTCGTGATCATGTGTTGAAGGGCGACATCTCCATCGAGCATGTGAAGACTGAAGAACAGCTAGCTGATATCTTCAATAAGCCCTTGGATGAGAAGAGATTTAGCAAGTTGCGGTGTGAGCTAAATATCTTAGAGTCTTCGAATGTTCTTTGAAAAGGACACACATCCTAACACTTATGCAAAATTGATGACTTAGATGTGCAACACATGAAGAAACGTTTTTCTTCAATCAATAAAGAATAACACTCTAAGTATGAAGAGATTAATGAAGAATTTGATTCTCAGAACCCTACGACAATTGTACGCGGTGTCTGAAATCATCATTCTTATACGGTGGGCCACGCCACCACAAAAAGTTGAAAATCTTCAATTTGAGTTTTTCCTCATTTTTGAAATTCTTCAGTTTTTCAAATTCTTCAACTTTGCAAAATCTTCACTGTTTCCGTCGTTTTTCTTCATTGGCTATATATATATATATATGAGTTTATGTCCTCTACAGCATTCACTTATGGCTATTTCTTCAACTTGTTTTTCCTGCTAAGTGAATGTGATCGGACCCTTCCCCCTCTATGCTATACTCAACCCAATCTATTCACAAATTCTTCATGTGCGTTCTATTTGAAACTCGTTCAAAGTCTTCACTGTGTCCTTGTCAGCTGAAGAAATTGCGAACGAAACTTTAAAACAATCTTATCCAGATTTTCGGTTTTACCGCTCAAACCGTTCCGCATCCCACGATACATTATTACAATCACCCATGATCTTACACGATCTCATCTGCACAGTATGTGGGTGACACATGTCGCGTGAAGGAGAAAGGGCAGGGGCATGTTCGTCCCAAAATCTTCGGGCGAATAGTTTTCACCGTGGCTATAAATACCCCTCTTCCCCTTCCTCACTTCATTTACTCCGCTCGGTCGCTCTCTCTCGCTCGAGCTCCTCAAACCCTAGCGCCGCCGCTACTCCATCACCGCCGGTGAGGAAGAGCTTCGCTGCCTCGACCTCGTCGCCGTCGTACTCGTGCCGGCTGCGGAAATCTTCACTCCGCCGCCGCCGTAGCTGTCTCCCTCTGCCAAGTTAGGGCGTGGGAGATCTAAATTGACGAACTTCACCGCTGTTCATCTCAGTTCATCGTGTTCTTCAGTTCGGGTAATTAAAAGTTACTTTTATTACTCACTTTGATTCTCAAGCTTTCCTGAAAATCTTCAAAGGTGTTTTATTCTTCAAATCTTCACACATCTGAACACCTCACTTACTGTATGCTCTTGATCTATTTCTCTAAGCACTCATTTTCTTCAAGATTCCTCAATTGTGCGGATTTTCGATCTGTACAACTCTGGAACCTAAGACAAGAACGCTTAGTGAAATTCCTCAAGGCTCAACTGGTCAAATTCCTCAAAACTTGTCGTTTCGAAAAATCTTCTGAGAACGCATATGACCTCTCCAAATTCCTCGCACCTACACTCTGTTCACAGGTACTCATGTCCGCTGCTGAATCACTAGGTTCTCATCAACTTAACTCATTTGCAGCGTTCCTCGAAGAAAAACTGCATACTTCTTCAGAGTGTTCAATTGTTCAAATTCCTCATCTGAAGAAAATGGCTGAAGGAAAGAGACCGCAGAAAGGAGGAAAGAAACCGGAGGTCACGACTGCTTTCGAAATCCCTGATGACATATACAAGGATTACTGCACACCTGATGAAGCCAAATTTGGCAAAGAGAACAAAAATCAGCGCAAAGTGCGCATTCAGAGGATTGAACGAAGATGGGCACGAGAATGGAGGGAATATCGATATGTTACTCCAAAGTACATGAAGAAATTCGCCTTAAATCCTCCATGCCCAAGAGCTCCATTGGCACCTGGCCAAGTAGCTGATCCCACCAGCATCAAACGTGGTGAGGACTTTCCTGAAGAATGGGCTAGGCGCCAAGCAAAATTGGCAAGACAAGCCAAGGAGGCAGTGAGGAAATTCAATGAGGATTCTGCCGCTGCTGCTGCTGCTGAGACCTCGGTCAAACCGAGGAAATCAATGCCGAAGAAGCCTGCTCGTAAGCCAAGTGCTTCACCAACAGCGCCCTCACGGCCAAGTTCCTCAGCTGCGCCCTCACGACAAATTCCTCAGACTGCTACAGCTCCACCACAGTCCTCAGCAGCTCCCTCAAAGTCCTCAACTCCTATGCATCTGGCTACATGTCAAAGGACTCAGGGTTTCTCAATTGCTTCTGGTGTCTCAGCAAGTTCCTCAGCTGCACCAATGTCCTCATCAGCCCCCACACTATTGAAGACTAAAGTAACAGCTGGACGCGGTCCTCGGCCAAGTCCAAGGAAGAAACAGGTTGCATTCCAAGTGCCCTCTGATGATGAAGCTTCTGATGAAGAACTTGCAGAAATCATCAGAGACAGGCAAGTCAAGGCCGCTAGAGCCAAAGGCACATCTGTGCCACTGCTCTTGGATCCGAAGAAAATCCTCGACTACATTGACTTATGGCATAAGGATCCAAACACCCCCATGCATGACTTTTAACTGACTCCTGGTCAAAGTCACATGCTGACCCATTTCATCTCTCAAGAGAAATGGAAGTTTGAAAAGGTTCGTGAAATCAAAAAGGCTCAATACAGGAAGGAGAAGCTCCTGAAGAAAAACGTTGTCAGAATGAGACCTGAGGAACTTCTCCAGGCTCAATCTGAGATCCAAGCCCTCAGCAAGGACTTCGATGCATATTATGCTGATTGGCAAGGAGCCAAAGTGAGATTCGTCAACCTGACGAAGAAAATGTCAACTGTTGCAGCCCCATCACAACAAGAAAATCCTCAGGCTGCAGACTCTGCTAAGCCTGCTGAAGAACATGCCAGCACCGCTGATGACTTTCAGCCTGCTAATGGAAATGTAAGTTCCAGGGCTGATGACTCCATTCCAGCCGCTGAAGAAATTGCCAGGGCATCCACTAGTGGTGCGCCTGAAGAAACTGAAGAGATCAGGGCAACTGCATCAGTTGCGCCTGAAGAAAATCAACCACAGTCCTCAGCTCCTCCCGCGCCTACACCAACTCCAATTCTTCCTTCTGCCTATGAAGTGAAGAAGACCAAGGCTGTAGAGCGAGCTGCAGTGAAGAAAAGGAAGGCATCAGCTGCGTCAAATTCTTCGGCTGCGAAGAAAATGAAGCCAATGACCAGCTCACTTAAACATCCTATTGATGCCGTTCCGATTTCCTCCATGTCATCAAAGGAAATTGTTCCTTTTGGAGAAGACTACAAGATCCCAAGCGGATCTGATGAAGAAAATCATTCTGCTGCTTCGTCAGAGCAGATTGATGAAGAAATTGAAGTGGATACAATCCCTTCAGCAACAGTCACCTCCTCACCTATGCCTCAGTTCACAGCTGAAGAGGCTGGTGTTGAAGAAATTGAAGATGAAGATGTGGATATTGGATGCACTACACCAGTGATGAATGATGACTTTTGGGAAAGTCAGCATCCCAATACTCCTCTCTTCACTCCTATTAAACAGATTCCTCTGTCCCCGGCAACAACTGTTCAAATGGGCTATGAAGAAACTCATCCCACTTCCTCTGTTCATGAAGAAATTCCAGCCGCTAGTGCTGAAAAACCTGCTGCTGCTGATCCGCAAATTGCATAAGAAGAGGAACCGTAAATTCTTCAGCCTGAAGCACCTGAGATCGCGGTTCCTGAGGTAGTACTGCAAATCACTGACATTCCTCTGCCGAAGCCAAAGAATCCGTTCTCAAGCAAACAGAAGTTCAAGGCTGAAGACTTCTTTTCCGAGCATGTGTTCTTCACTGACTACAACCCATATGACTCTGCTCGCATAAGGAAGAGGCGTTTCTGGACTGCTAGTCAAGCCAACTTTTATTCCTCAGTGCTATTTGACAAGGACAAAATCTTCGATCATGAACATATTCCTCATGTGGATATGGAATCTCTGCCATGCTTCGAGCCAGTCCTCAGTGTTCTTCACGATGCAGGATTGCTAAATTTCTGCAATGACATCTGTGATTGGAATGAAGAACTCATTCTTCAGTTCTACGCCACTCTGCATATCACTGGAGACGTTGAAGATGTTAATTCATGGGTGTTGGATTGGATGACCGAAAACACTCACTACAAGGCACCGGCAACTGAATTGCTTCGTGTCCTTCCTCTTGATCCTCCCCATGACAGTGCACGTTGCATCTACAATGACCCTGAATTGTCAAATCATTATATGCAAGTGCTCATGAAGCCTTTGAAGCCAGGGCAGGCCCCACGAACCAAATTCCTCGTCAAGGAATTGCTCTATGTGCCCTGGACTGTCTATCGAATCCTGACGAAGACAATGAGTCCTATCAAAGGCCACGACTCAAATGATGAAGATGTCGTTGGCATCATGAAGAATATGCTCTTCAACATCATTCATGGCGTCCCCGTCAACTTCCATGATTTCTTCATGAGGACTCTGGCTAATGTTGCTATGTCACCTTTTGAGCTGAAGCCCTATGCACCTTGGATTATGAGATTCATAAGGGCAAGATCTTCATTGAATTACAAAGCTGACACTCTGAACCATGGTAGCTACTTGCCTCCCATTGAAGTCCTCAAGAGGCTAGTTTCATCATCTGATGATAAAGGCAAGGCAGCTGCTGTGATCGATGAAGGCATTCGTCCATTGGATGGTCAATTTCGCCTGGCTATGTCTTACTCTACCAATGACGATTCTACCACACATGACACTGCCGCTAATACCTCAGCCAAGGAAAATCCTCAAGCCACAACACCCAGGGTGATGACTGATCGTGAGTTACTCCTCAGTCTTCATCAGAAGGTTGATCGCAATCACAAATGGGTGAAGCGTCAGTTTGCTCCTATTCTTCACAATATGACCTCAACACATAATGCTGTGAAGAAAAATCATTATCACCTTCATGAAACCCTCAACCGCACCTGGGCTGTTCTCACTCATGTATATAGCGCGGAAGAATTGAAGACTATGGGTCTCCAGGAAGCATTTGAATGGTCTGCACCACCTCCGAAGAAATTCAAGAGAGTCAAAGTTCCTGATCTGGTGGCCAGCTCTTATTCTTCATTGCGTGAAACTGATGAGCATGAAGATTTGGACGGCACTGCGGCATGCCCTACTTCAACAAACAACCCCGACAACGCTGGCGCTCCTCCATCAACTTGAAATTCTTCTGGGGCGTTAGTCCTCAGTTTCAATCCTTTTGGTCATTTGATGACAAAGGGGGAGAAATCTGAGTTAGTCTTCAAGCGGGTTTATATTATGGGCGTTTTGTTAAGTTACA
Source organism: Triticum timopheevii (assembly GCA_963921465.1). Taxonomy (NCBI): domain Eukaryota; kingdom Viridiplantae; phylum Streptophyta; class Magnoliopsida; order Poales; family Poaceae; genus Triticum; species Triticum timopheevii. The sequence continues at coordinate 119,573,489 of OY997272.1, forward strand.
ACTCTCGTTCTTCCGAAACTTTTTACTGGATCGAGTTGTAATCTTAAAACCCGATGGTGCCCTGATACTTTTGGACGGTGCATGGTGCTCTGATACTTTTGATGCACTGTGCTCTGATACTTTTGATGTGCTATTCTGCATGCTTATTCCTCGTTAATATTATTGCACGCATGCTGAATCTCATCAGGCACCATATTTCATCATGCATTTCAAATTCTTCATATCATATATCAAATGCGCATATGAATTACAAGATATAGGGGGAGTTCTCCATGATTCAACTCTTCAAATGTGCATTGCCTCAAAAGCAAATTCCTTACTATGCACATCTTCAGGGGGAGTTCTTCTATATCTTGCAATCAAATTCCTCAATATCAGTATTTACACTTCATATGTTTATCCCCGTTGAAAACTTAACCTATGTTGTCATCAATCACCAAAAAGGGGGAGATTGTAAGTGCATCTAGTGCCCCTTAGTGATTTTGGTGTATTGAAGACGTATAGGTTAAGGGACTGATGCGTTTGTGAGTGTACACAGGTCTATAAGTCTATGAGGAGTTTGATATTTACAGAGAAAATCGACCCCTAAAAATGAAGTTCTTCGACTGAAGACTTTGATATTCTGAAGACTTTCTGAAGACTTTGAAAGTGAAGAAATTGGTGTGACCTTGAAGACTTGGTATTCATTTGAGGAACCTGAAGCGTGAAGACTTTTTGTTTTCGTAGTTTCATTTTCTCTTTCTTGAGTCATAGGAAACACCGTACTGTTAAAGGGGGTCGAGGAAATACTAAGGAAAACTTTCCATGTGATGCTCAACTCAAAATCCTACACCTACCAATCCCTTCGAGTGAAGCCATTGGAAATCTCATACAGTTCAGTCAATTTCTTCAGTGACAGAGACGCAGTTCTTCTGGTCACTGAGGACTTTGCTCTGACTGAGGAGTTAGGAATTCGCCAGTGCGAATTGCCTACACAGTGAGGAACATGATAGCCCCGAGGAATTTGAGAGTCAAATTTCTGACCGTTGCTGTGCTGCGAGCCAGCTGTCCCAAAATATCCCATCCACCTAACGGTCATATCATTAAAGGGCATTTATGTCTTATCATGTCGGGCTGTTCCCTAGGCTATAAATAGCCACCCCCTACAACCACTAGTTGGTTGGCTGCTCCGAGAGAACTTAACACTTGTCATTTGAGAGCAACCCATCCTCCGAAGACTTTGAGCGAAAATCATCAAGTGAGGAAAATCCCAAAACCAAACCCCCACAAACCCAAAGTGATTGAGCATCACTGAAGAAATTGATCCCGCGTGGATCCAACGCTTGTTACCTTTGAAGACTGTGCTTCTTCCAGACGGTTAGGCGTCAAGGTCTAGAGCATCCAAGAGGAATTGTGGATCGTCGAGTGACCAAGTCTGTGAAGGTTTGGAAGTCACCCGAAGACTTACCACGAGTGATTGGACGAGGCCTGCGTGGTCTTAGTTCACGGAGAATACGGTGAGGACTAGGTGTCCTGAGTTGCGGCTCAGTGATTGGGTGTCCAGGACTGCGTGTCCTCGAGTTTAAATACTCAGCCGCTCCAACCAGACGTACAACTGAGACAGCAGTTGGAACTGCTTTACCAAATCATTGTCTTCACCAACTAACTGGTTCTATCTCCTCAACCCTTTCATTTCCTCATTACTGTGTTGAATGTTTGTTCATATCTGTGCTTGAAGACTTTGACTGAAGACTTTCACAAATTCCTCAGTTCAAGTTCTTCAGTCTGTTTGTCTTCGTCTTGTGTTATCTTGTGATTACGCTTTCTGTACTCTGTGCTAGTCTTCATTTCATCATGATGACCATGCTTGTATCCTGTTATGTTTACTTCTGAGTAATTATTCCGCTGCGAGTAGTTCTTTGCTAAGGAATTTCCTCACCAGCAAATTCCTCAGTGAAGAATTCATAAAAATCGCCTATTCACCCCCCCTCTAGTCGATATAACGCACTTTCAGTACTTGTTGAGTTGACGTATTTTGAGATTAGGATTTGTCACTCCGATTGTCGGAGAGGTATCTCTGGGCCCTCTCGATAATGCACATCACTATAAGCCTTGCAAGCAATGTAGCTAATGAGTTAGTTACGAGAAGATGTATTACATAACGAGTAAAGAGACTTGCCGGTAACGAGATTGAACTAGGTATTGGATACCGACGATCGAATCTCGGGCAAGTAACATACCGATGACAAAGGGAACAACGTATGTTGTTATGCGGTTTGACTGATAAAGATCTTCATAGAATATGTAGGAGCCAATATGAGCATCCAGGTTCCGCTATTGGTTATTGACCGGAAATGTGTCTCGTTCATGTCTACATAGTTCTCGAACCCGTAGGGTCCGCACGCTTAAGGTTTCGTTGACACTTTTATTATGAGTTTATGAGTTTTGATGTACCGAAGGTTGTTCGGAGTCCCGGATGTGATCACGGACTTGACGAGGTGTCTTTAAATGGTCGAGACATAAATATCGATATATTGGACGACTATATTTGGACACCGGAAAGGTTCCGGGTGAGATTGGGACAATACCGGAGTTTTGGGAGGTTATCGGAACCCCCCAGGAGGTATATGGGCCTTATTGGGCCTTAGTGAAAAGGTGGGGAAAGGAGCAAGGGAGGGGGCACTCCCCCAAGCCAAATCCGAATTGGGAGGGGGCTGCCCCCCTTTCCTTCCTCCCTCCTTCCTCTTCCTTCCCTCTCCTTCTCCTAATAGGAAAGGGGGGAGTCCTACTCCCGGTGGGAGTTGGATTCCCCCCCTAGGGCACGCCCCCCCTTGGCCGGCCCCCTCCTCCACTCCTTTATATACGGGGGAGGGGGCACCCCATAGACACAACAATTGATCTCTTGATCTCTTAGCCGTGTGCGGTGCCCCCCTCCACCATAGTTCTCCTCGATAATATTGTAGCGGTGCTTAGGTGAAGCCCTGCGATGGTAGAACATCAAGACCGTCACCACGCCGTTGTGCTAACGGAACTCTTCCCTGACATTCTGCTGGATCGGAGTACGGGGAACGTCATCGAGCTGAACGTGTGCAAGAACTCGGAAGGTGCCGTAGTTTCGGTGCTTGATCGGTCGGGCCGTGAAGACGTACGACTACATCAACCGCGTTGTGCTAACGCTTCCGCTTTCGGTCTACGAGGGTACGTGGACACACTCTCCCCTCTCGTTGCTATGCATCACCATGATCTTGCGTGTGCGTAGGATTTTTTTTAAATTACTATGTTTCCCAACAGAACTCACCTGCAGGACTGGCATCAGTGGCCAACGGAGGGAATGGACAAAGTAACACCACCAATGCCTCCACGGGGTGGCCAGACGAGACTCCGGCACAATCTGATGGTGGTGCGGTCGCGCCGTATGCCACCTCCCCAGGACAATGGGCCTGTTTGGTTCCTGTCCTGGAGAACATTTGCCTGGCTTGGCGTATTCCTAAGATATGCCTAGACCATATTTGGTTCATGCCCTGAAAAGTCAGGCACTAGCCTGGCCTGGAAAGCTGCCAATGTCATTAGCCTGGGCTGGAAAACCGAGATCCCCATTAGCCTGGTCCAGGCAACTGGAATGGGACGCCTGGAACCAGCCTGGGGCTACTCATCACGTCTGGGAGAATAAAAAATGCAAGCAATGGTCTGATGTGACATACGTAAGACAACTTCTTTCCTTGACGGGATGTATGTAAGTAGCTGGTTGGTGTGGTCACGAACCAAACAGTGTTGGCAAAAGCTGCCTGGCCAGGCAGAAAAGCAGCAACACCCCTGGCCCAATCCAGGCACGAGAATTTGCGAGGCATCCTTTGCAGGGAAGGAACCAAACAGGCCCAATGTCCGCTGTGGCTCCTCCCCCTCCGAGCCCCACCTCCTTAAAGCACCTTGCCGACGCCCATGGGAAGAAATGCAGTGGGGGAGGGGGCATATGGGACGCCCATCGACGGGAACCACGACGGGGACGAAAAATCGCTAAGGCTATGTTCGGTTATCCCCACCCCCGCCCGGATCGGGTCGAAACCGCGCCGATCCCCGTGGGTTTCTCTCCTGCTGGGGTCGGATCCCGGTCTGGCTTATAACAACTTTTGGTTAGACCCGGCCGGGATTAGTTCCCTCCGAAACCCCATGGAAATCGCAGGGAAACGACCCACGCGTCGCACCTCGTGGAAGCAAACCCCGTCTCTCTGTCTCTCGCGAAACGGCACATTCTCTCTCGCCCGCCTTCTCGTGCCGTGACGGTGCCCGAGACTGCAGCAGCCGTGCTACTGGATGAGACTGCGGCGGCATGCTCCCTCCCTCCCTCCCCCCCGCCCTCCTCCGTCCCACCTGTCCAAGCGGCGGCACCGCATCTCGTTGCAGCGGCAAGCTCGACGGCGACTCGGACCTCACCTAAGTGACGGCGGCGACGGCGAACGACGCCAAGGCTTCCAGATCCGGCAGACGGTGACCTTCTCCCTCTGTCCTCCATCGGTCCCAGGACCCAGAGGTCTCTCCGCTTCCTCTGTCGGCCGTGCGGGTACGGCCCTGCCTTCCAGCTGCAGTTCCGGCATCCGTGGTGGCGCAGTTCCGCTGCTCCGATTGTCCAGCTCGTAGTCTGGGCGCTAGAAGCCCCAAAAGGATCCATCTACTGATCGTAATTTCACTCTACTGATCTACAACTCTGTACAAGGTAATTTCTCTGCTTTTTATAACAAACCATAGGCTTTTTTATTGGCTTCTAATGAGCATGCTTCTGATTCCTATGTCTTGTAATTGTAACTGATTGCTTCCACTAATGAACAAGACTTGTATTACTCTTGTTGTGCTGCTCTGATACTGCTATATACTTCAAAGTGTTTCTGCTCGTGGGTTTAACCGAACAGAGATTTGGTGAGAGGGATTAATCCCCCTTGTGGAATGATTCCACGTGGGGGTTGGGTGGCGACACCAAAACCCTGCAGGTATTAGATCCACTAGTGGATATAATCTCTTGGAACCGAACATAGCCTAAATAAATCGACGGGCTCAAGCCATGGACGTGCCCGTGCTTCTTCCCGCGCTCGAGGCCGCCGTCGTATCCCACTCTCGAGGCCGCCGACGTCTCCCACGCTCAAGGCCACCGGAGGTCGTCGGCCGGGCGTTCCCTCTTGGTGGCGCGAGCCATCCCGTCGTCGATTTGGACGCCGACGGAGAAGAGAACCTCGTGCCTCCACGCCCGAGCTCCTGTGGGAGAGGAGCTCCCGAGCAACGACCGCATCCTCAAAGCCTCCCCCACCCGCTTTTCGCTCACCCCCCCCTTCACGTCACCATCTCGGCCGCTGTCGGCAAGCTGCCATGCCGGCCGCACCTCCTGTCCTTCGTGGCACGTCCGTACGCCAAGATTCGTTCGATGAAGATCGATGGCGTAGAGAGCGTTCGGTGTGAGAAGAGACAATATGGCACGTTCGGGAGTTATCAATAGCGTTATTTTTGAGTGGACAACGAACAAGCAATTTCCTCATCCCACATGCCCTTTTGATTCAAGACTGGAATAGGGCAGCAGCTGCAAGAGCTTCGATCTAATTTGTCATACTACGATATTCGTATTCCTGCTTATTCCCACGAATCTTATTTCCTTTTGGACCTATGTGCCTTTCGGGATTCACTTTTATTGGTCATGTTTAGCTTTTTGCCGTCTAATGCATGGTCTGTTTTAATCATTTTTCTATCTTGCTGCAGTTAATCATGAATGTTACTCCCTCCGTTCCTAAATATAAGTCTTTATAGAGATTTCAACTAGTGACTACATATAGAGCAAAATGAGTGAATGTACACTCTACAATATGTCTATATACATCCGTATGTGGTAGTACATTTGAAATCTCTAAAAAGACTTACATTTAGGAACGGAGGTACGAAAGACTTATATTTGGGAACAGAGGGAGTACATGTTAGAGTGATTAGTCTTTTCAGTAGCATTCATGCAGGAACTATCCGATTGAACTTTACCGATCTGCTGGCTGAGAGTACCCTGTTTTTATATCTACATCTCAATTTCTTGCAAAGCTAATGGCTACAGGAGGTGGGATTATTTCTGTATCAAGCAGTTCAGACGGAATTGCGTTTTAGCAAGTTTCTACAGCCTATTACTCTGATCACACTTTTCCATATTATGTCATGATGGATTGAGTGTGTACAATGGCTTCTCATGGAACAATGAACATGTAGCTTGCTCAATTGTATACGATTACCCCTCGTTTGTGATTTAGAGTTGTTCATTTTATTTCTCTCCTATCAAGGATAGATGGTGACCGTCTTACGTGCTACGAAACCTATCAATCGTAGCCTGCTTAGAGCATCTCCAGCCGCGCCCCCAACAGGCCCCCCTCCCCCCAGGCGAATTTTTAGCACCGGCGGCCGAAAATCGGCCCAGTCGCGCCCCCAGGATCTCGTTTAGCGCCGGTTTGAGTGAAATACAGAGCCGACGGTCCCGCCCCGAACCCAAGCGACCGGGTGTCGCCTGGGCGCGCCGGCGGAAGCGAAAAGAGGCGTGGGGCCGCTCTGCCGGTAACTGGAAGACTTTTTCCCGCCGTTTCCTCCTGCTTCCTCCTCTCTTCTCCATTCCTCCTGCCAAACCCCGCCTCCACCCCTACCGTTCCGCCCGCCATGCCGCCGAAGAAGTACGTGATGCCACGCGCCGCGCCGGATCCCGCCGCCGCCGCCCCGCCGAAGTAAAGGAAGCCTAGGGCTCCGCTGTCCAAGCCCCCGACATGACCAACGCTGAGCGGAAGGCGGATGTGGAGCGCCGAGAAGCCGTCACCGTCGACAGGCGCAAAAGGGCCAGGGAGCGCGCGGCGGCCGAATGAGGATAGGCGGCGTGCGCGGCGGCTACGGAGTGCGCGGCGGCCGAACAAGCGGAGGCGGCGCGCGCGGCGATGATGAATCCACCCGGTCATTTGTATGCGCCCTGGAGCCAGCAAAGCATCGGCTCTCCGGCCGGCCCATGGAGCACGCCGTCGCTGAGCTATGCCGACGGGGACGCCCATGGCGGCTGAGGGAGTCCTAGATTAAGGGGTCCTCGGACAGCCGGACTATATAACTTTGGCCGGACTGTTGAACTATAAAGATACAAGATTGAAGACTTCGTTCCGTGTCCGGATGGGACTCTCCTTTGCGTGGAAGGCAAGCTTGGATATTCGGATATGTAGATTTCCTTCTCTGTAACCGACTCTGTGTAACCCTAGCCCCCTCCGGTGTCTATATAAACCGGAGGGTTTAGTCCGTAGGACGACAACAATCATAATCATAGGCTAGCTTCTAGGGTTTAGCCTCTACGATCTCGTGGTAGATCAAGTCTTGTAATACTCATATCATCAAGATCAATCAAGCAGGCAGTAGGGTATTACCTCCATCGAGAGGGCCCGAACCTGGGTAAAACATCGTGTCCCCTGCCTCCTGTTACCATTAGCCTTAAATGCACAGTTCGGGACCCCCTACCCGAGATCCGCCGGTTTTGACACCGACATTGGTGCTTTCATTGAGAGTTCCACTGTGTCGTCGCGATAAGGCTTGATGGCACCCTCGATCATCTTCAACGATGTGCTCCAGGGGGAGGTTTTCCTTCCCGGACATATCTTCGTATTCGGCGGCTTCGTGCTGCGGGCCAACTCGCTTGGCCATATGGAGCAGATCGATAGCTACGCCCTTGGCCATCAGGTCAGGTTTGGAAGCTTAAACTATACTGTCGACATCCGCGAAGACTTGATCTTCGACGGATTCGAGCCCATGATAGGTGCGCCGAACAGTCACGACGAGCATGACTTTGATCTGCCATCGGATAGTATTCGGGAGACCGCGCCTGCCGTGGCGCCGGGAATCAATCCGGAGCAAACCGTGCCTTCCGAGGGTGGGTGGATGGACCCCGCCACCGAAGCCGCACACTCATCGGCATCGGAGCCAAACACTGATCCCACCTCCTGTGAGAGTGGTGTCATCGGACCCTCGGACTCGTCTCCGGCCACAGGATCCGAACCGCGTGCGTTCGTGCCTAACGAATCTGATTGGTCACCGGTCATGGAGTTCACCGCCGCGGATATCTTTCAGCACTCTCCCTTTGGCGACGTGCTAAGCTCATTAAGGTCTCTTTCCTTGTCAGGAGACTCTTGGCCGAACTATGTCCGGCTCGAGCGGGGAGCGGACGACGAAGAAATTCGTCCCCACCCACCACCCACTTTATAGCCACTGTCGATGATTTAACCGATGTGCTTGACTTCGACTCCGAAGACATCGACGGTATGGACGACGACGCAGGAGAAGAACAGGAATCACCGCCTATAGGGCGCTGGACATCCACCTCATCATATGATATTTATATGGTGGACACCCCTAAAGAAAACAATGGCGATGAGGCAACAGAAGAGAAGCAATCTAGACACCGGCGTCATCGGCGCCGCTCCAAGCCCCGCCATAGCAAAAATAGTGATACCGGCACAAGAGATAACAATCCGGATGGTGCCGAAGATGAAGACAATCCCGCCCATCCAGGCTTCGAGTAGGCCGAGCAAGAGGATGGGCAAGCTATCCCTAAAGAACAGGCAACTGATGGAGAATCAAAGGACGATAATTACATGCCTCTCTCCGAAGATGAAGTGAGCCTTGGCGACGAAGAATTCATCGTGCCTGAGGATCCCATCGAGCAGGAGCGCTTCAAATGCCGGCTTATAGCCACTGCAAAAAGCCTGAAGAAAAAGCAGCAACAGCTTCAAGCTGATCAAGATCTGCTAACTGATAGATGGACCGAGGTCCTGGCTGCCGAGGAATACGGACTCGAGCGTCCTAGCAAAAGCTACCCAAAGCGCAGGCTGCTACCTCAACTCGAGGAGGAGGCTTTAAAGCCCACGCTACCAGCGCATGATGCGGCTGACCGGCCACCCCGTGGCCGTGACAAAACGGTGTACCAGCCCGAAGTCCAGACCACACCTCATGGCCAATCAAACAATAACACTAAGGCCCGGGGCTACACGAAGGACCTGCGAGATGTATTGGAAAACAAAGCAGAACAGTCAAGATCGATCTACGGATCACGGGGGCGCGCCACAAGACGTGACGATGACCGTCACGCCGGATACAATAAACCAAAGTCCGACCAGGTTGAATATAATAGACCAGGTTCATCTGAACTACGTCGGGATGTAGCATGGCATAGAGGCGCCGCACATCCCCTATGCTTCACTGATGAAGTAATGGATCATGAATTCCTGGAAGGGTTTAAACCCGTGAACATTGAATCATACGATGGTACCACAGACCCTGCTGTATGGATAGAAGATTTTTTCCTCCACATTCACATGGCCCGCGAAGATGATCTACACGCCATCAAGTACCTCCCACTAAAACTAAAGGGACCGGCTCGGCATTGGCTGAATAGCTTGCCGGCAAACTCCATCGGGAGTTGGGAGAACCTGGCAGACGCATTCCTTGACAACTTCCAGGGCACTTACGTGCAATCACCGGATGCTGATGTAAGTCACATAACCCAGCAGCCCGGAGAGTCAGCCAGGAAATTTTGGACCCGGTTCCTAACCAAAAAGAACCAAATTGTTGACTGTCCGGATGCCGAAGCCCTAGCGGCCTTTAAGCATAACATCCATGACGAATGGCTTGCCCGACATCTCGGACAGGAAAAGCCAAAGTCCATGACAGCCCTCACAACACTCATGACCCGCTTTTGTGCGGGCGAGGATAGCTGGTTGGCTCGTAGCAACAATACAGCAAGCAATCCCGGCACATCAAAAGCCAAGGATGGCAACGACAAATCACGGTGCAACAAACACAAGCGCGGCAAAAACGGTGATAATGCCGAAGACACGTCAGTCAATGCCGGATTCAGTGGCTCCAAGTCCGGTCAGCGGAAGAAACCATTCAACAAAAACAATTCAGGCCCGTCCAGTTTTGACCGCATACTCGACCGTCCATGCCAAATTCATGGCACCCCTGGAACACCAGCCAACCACACCAATAGAAAATGTTGGGTCTTCAGACAAGCCGGCAGGTCAGACACTGAAAACAGGGGGAAGGGGTCTCAAAGGGACGACGACGACGAAGAGCCCCGATCACCGAATACAGGAGGACAGCTGAAATTCCCTCCCCAGGTGAAAACGGTGAATATGATATGCGCAAGCCACATTCCTAAGTGGAAACGTGCACTAAGGGAGGTCTATACAATCGACCCAAAGTCCAACCCATGGTCCTCTTGCCCGATCACTTTCAATCGTAGGGACCACCCTATCAGTATCCGTCACAGAGGTTCGGCTGCACTGGTCCTCGACCCTATCCGGTTTGCCCGGAGCTTAATTAAAAACACTCCGGAAAAAGATGATACAAGCCACATATTGCGGCTCAACCGCCCTGCGGCGCAAAACAATTTCTTGCATTTTCTTTGCACGTTCACCTGTACATAGGCTAGGATGGATGGCGTGGAAACAGTTCGAGTGCATAAGGGAATCTCTAGATATTCCCCCCTATGATCATCCGACCACACCCCGGATCCGAGCACAATTTCCTCACACCCGGCATCAGCAGGTTCTGCAATCATATTTCCTTTTATCACATCATAAGTACTCATACACATTGACGTATTACTCAAATACAACATGTGGATTTATGTGATGCTCACCTACTGCTATTTCTTATTTAAAACTCCTTTGTTAAAAGGCGGCTGCTTATCGCGATATGCCTCAATATGCTAGGGGCTTCATCATGCCCATACTATGGCAAAAAAGTCCGAACACCTTCATGGTAGTTCGGCACCTCGAACATATAGCATTATATGCATCAACTCCGAATCATGTCTTGGGTCAATAGTTGGGTTTGCTCGGCTCCTATGTTTTGGTACCTTACGTTCCGCTATATCGACTAAGGTAGCACTAAGAGAACTACTGCGATTGTGTCCCGGTTCTTCCGGATGAGCACCTCAGTAGAGAAAGCCGAAAACTGACTGTCATGACGTAGCGAGAGCTGGTCAGCTGTTCGAGACGTTCTAAAATCTTTAAGGATTTCTTCCGCATAATGCTATAACCAATGCAGCGTGCGATGGATCGGCCTTTTCGATCAGGCGCTTATAGAGCCCCTCGTGCGGTCTTCCGAACACCAGCGGCTGCGCCTACCTTCCTCGAAAAAAATTCCTATGGCTAAGTAAGAGTGATAAAGCCCTATAGTCCGATTGCCTGGTTCGCTGTGCTGAACACCTCCTTTACGGACCCAAAACTAGGATAAAGAGTGCTTAGGTTTATCCCGAACACCCCTGTACTCACTACGTGGGGGCGGAAGCCGACGACTGGCCAACTCTCAGGATTATTATATACAACGGCCGCACAGGATGAAAAACTTTCATACGACAAGCAATAAATAATGACCTTGTTCAAATATTACAAAGGAAAAACATGAGCATATTCAAGGAAATATAATGTCCTTGGTGCACTGCTCCACCGCAAGGCGGGCCCCTTTCAAGACACCTTCATAATACAGTTCGGTCTTGCGGTGCTCTTTCCCCTCTGGCCCTTCTATCATTAGCTTTTCTGCATCCACCTTCCCCCAATGCACCTTTGCACGAGCGAAGGCCATTCACACACCTTCTATGCAGACCAACCGCTTAATGACTTCAAGTCGAGGGCAGGCACTCACAATCTGATAGAGGCAAAGGTGTCCCGATGTTTCGATGAGATAGCAATCGTTTTCTGTGGGAGTCGACTTTGACGATCCGACTACGAACGTGCGAAGACGTCGCGCCTTAGCAATCGCTAAACCAACTTCCGAGGGGTTATTGACCATGCCGGAGCACGATCAACCTGACCACAAGGGTCTATTTCCTGCGAGAAAACGAAGAACAAGCAAGAAACTGAGATTGCAATCTGGATATTGCGAATAAAATAGGAAAGCTTTATTATTGAAGGTGGGGTTCTGTGACGCCTTGGTCTGGTCGTTGAACACAAACTAAGTACGCGAAGTTGCAGCTATGGCGAACTTTTAATCTAAACAAAACCCAAAGTCTAAACGATTCCCTAAGGGCTGTATATATGGAGGAAGAGGGGGGAATTTTGTGGCCCTTGGTGGAGGGGTCCGAAATCAACCCTATCTCTTGTTTCCCCACACATACGGACTCTAAAAATAGCCTATACTTATGTATTTCGAAATTACATGGGCTTGGCCCAATAATAAGGTGACGCAGCACCTAGAATAGCCTCGGGATGAAATTTATGAAGTGGCATCTTGTATATTTCATCCAAGGCTTCATGCACCCATTATGGTGGCTTCAAAGTCCTCAAATCATCACTTGTAACTCCGTTCTTGTTCCCCTTGTGCATGCCATCATCTCCATGCTTGTTCTTGCTCCAATGTTCATCCTTCTCCAAGCTAGGCCCTTCATTTATAAGAAAAACAAAAATATCCAATTTAGGCAGCATCATATTCTCATGAACATTAGAATCATTACCAAGAAACAAAAGTACCTGGTAATTTAGTTGGCGTGCGCGAGCTCTAGTAATTGGTCCAGTATGTATAGCAGCAGGGGCTGTGGGTGTAACAATGGTATTGATGTCCTCATCATCCTCCCCTTCTTGAAATGAAGTCGTCCTCGACGGAAGTTCATCTTCCTCACCCAAATAAGGCTTCAAATCTGCAATGTTAAAAGTGGGACTAACCCCAAAATCTGCAGGCAGCTCAAGTTTATATGCATCAGCACGTGACATTAGCTTTGATTTGTGCAAATCAGGAAATCTATCCTTACGCAAATGTAACCAAACAAGATCTCCAGGTGCAAACACAACATGTTTTCTACCCTTATCTCCAGCAAGTTTATATTTAGCATTCATACGCTCAATGTTTTCCTTAGTTAACTCATGCATTTTTAAAATCAATTCAGCATGTTGTTTAGCATCAAAATTAACCTTCTCTGAAGATGGAAGAGGCAACAAATCAATAGGTGCATGAGGTAGGAAACCATACACAACTTCAAAAGGGCACATCTTAGTAGTAGAATGCAATGAACGATTGTAAGCAAATTCAATATGAGGCAAGCATTCCTCCCACATTTTCTTATTATTCTTCAAAACAACCCTAAGCATAGTAGACAATGTTCTATTGACTACTTCAGTTTGTCCATCAGTTTGGGGGTAACAAGTAGTACTAAAAAGCAGTTTAGTCCCCAACTTAGCCCATAAACATCTCCAAAAGTGGCTAAGAAATTTAGTATCACGATCTGAAACAATAGTATTTGGCACACCATGCAAGCGAATAATTTCACGAAAGAACAAATCAGCAACATTAACAGCATCATCGCTTTTTATGACATGGTATAAAGTGTGCCATTTTCGAGAATCTATCCACGACAACAAATATGCTATCCCTCCCCTTCTTTGTTCTAGGTAAACCTAAAACAAAGTCCATAGATATATCCTCCTAAGGAACACTAGGTACAGGCAAAGGCATATATAAACCATGAGGATTGAGTCGTGACTTAGTTTTTTGACATGTACTGCAGCGAGCAATAAAACGCTCAACATCCCGTCTCATCTTTGGCCAAAAGAAATGTGTAGCAAGTACATCCTCCGTCTTCTTCACGCCAAAGTGTCACATTAGTCCTCCTCCATGCGCCTCCTGCAACAACAAAAGACGAATGGAGCTAGCTGGAATGCATAGCTTGTTAGCACGGAACTCAAATCCATCATTAACGACGAACTTGTTCCATGTTGTTCCTTCTTTACAATTCTGCAATACATCTTTAAAATCAGCATCATGCACATATTGATCTTTGATGAACTCCAAACCAAATATTTTGAAGTCAAGTTGTGAAAGCATAGTATAGCGATGAGACAATGCATCAGCAATAACATTTTCTTTACCCTTCTTGTGTTTAATGACATAAGGGAAAGTCTCAATGAATTCAACCCATTTAGCATGTCTACGATTCAGTTTAGCTTGACTTTTAATATGTTTCAAAGATTCATGATCAGAATGTATAACAAATTCTTTGGGCCATAAATAATGTTGCCATGTTTCTAAAGTCCGAACAAGAGCATATAATTATTTATCATAAGTAGAATAATTCAGACTAGGCCCACTCAATTTTTCAGAAAAGTATGCAACAGGTGAAAGTGCATTATATCGACTAGAGGGGGGGTGAATAGGCGATTTTTATGAATTCTTCACTGAGGAATTTGCTGGTGAGGAAATTCCTTAGCGAAGAACTACTCGCAGCAGAATAAGTACTCAGAAGTAAATATAACAGGATACAAGCATGGTCATCATGATGAAATGAATTCTAGCACAGAGTACAGAAAGCGTAATCACAGGATAACACAAGACGAAGACAAACAGACTGAAGAACTTGAACTGAGGAATTTGTGAAAGTCTTCAGTCAAAGTCTTCAAGCACATATATGAACAAACATTCAACACAGTAATGAGGAAATGAAAGGGTTGAGGAGATAGAACCAGTTAGTTGGTGAAGACAATGATTTGGTAAACCAGTTTCAACTGCTGTCACAGTTGTACGTCTGGTTGGAGCGGCTGAGTATTTAAACTCGAGGACACGCAGTCCCGGACACCCAGTCACTGAGCCGCAACTCAGGACACCCAGTCCTCACCGTATTCTCCTTGAACTAAGACCACGCAGGCCTCGTCCAATCACTCGTGGTAAGTCTTCAGGTGACTTCCAAACCTTCACAGACTTGGTCACTCGGCGATCCACAATTCCTCTTGGATGCTCTAGACCTTGACGCCTAACCGTCTGGAAGAAGCACAGTCTTCAAAGGTAACAAGCGTCGGATCCACGCGGGATCAATTTCTTTAGTGATGCTCAATCACTTTGGGTTTGTGGGGGTTTGGTTTTGGGATTTTCCTCACTTGATGATTTTCGCTCAAAGTCTTCGGAGGATGGGTTGCTCTCAAATGACAAGTGTCAAGTTCTCTCGGAGCAGCCAACCAACTAGTGGTTGTAGGGGGCGGCTATTTATAGCCTAGGGAGCAGCCCGGCATGATAAGACATAAATGCCCTTCAATGATATGACCGTTAGGTGGATGGGATATTTTGGGACAGCTGGCGCGCAGCACAGCAACGGTCGAAAATTTGACTCTCAAATTCCTCAGGGCTATCATGTTCCTCACTGTGTAAGCAATTCGCACTGGCGAATTCCTAACTCCTCAGTCAGAGCAAAGTCCTTAGTGACCAGAAGAACTGCGTCTCTGTCACTGAAGAAATTGACTGAACTGTATGAGATTTCCAATGGCTTCACTCGAAGGGATTGGTAGGTGTAGGATTTTGAGTTGAGCATCACATGGAAATTTTTCCTTAGTATTTCCTCGACCCCCTTTAACAGTCCGGTGTTTCCTATGACTCAAGAAAGAGAAAATTAAACTACGAAAACAAAAAGTCTTCATGCTTCATGTTCCTCAAATGAATACCAAGTCTTCAAGGTCACACCAATTTCTTCACTTTCAAAGTCTTCAGAAAGTCTTCAGAATATCAAAGTCTTCAGTCGAAGAACTTCATTTTTAGGGGTTGACTTTCTCTGTAAATATCAAACTCCTCATAGACTTATAGACCTGTGTACACTCACAAACGCATCAGTCCCTTAACCTATACGTCTTCAATACACCAAAATCACTAAGGGGCACTAGATGCACTTACAATCTCCCCCTTTTTGGTGATTGATGACAACATAGGTTAAGTTTTCAACGGGGATAAACATATGAAGTGTAAATACTGATATTGAGGAATTTGATTGCAAGATATAGAAGAACTCCCCCTGAAGATGTGCATAGTAAGGAATTTGCTTTTGAGGCAATGCACATTTGAAGAGTTGAATCATGGAGAACTCCCCCTATATCTTGTAATTCATACACGCATTTGATATATGATATGAAGAATTTGAAATGCATGATGAAATATGGTGCCTGATGAGATTCAGCATGCGTGCAATAATATTAACGAGGAATAAGCATGCAGAATAGCACATCAAAAGTATTAGAGCACAGTGCATCAAAAGTATCAGAGCACCATGCACCGTCCAAAAGTATCAGGGCACCATCAGGTTTTAAGATTACAACTCGATCCAGTATAAAGTTTCGGAAGAACGAGAGTTGTAACTTAACAAAACGTCCATAATATAAACCCGCTTGAAGACTAACTCAGATTTCTCCCCCTTTGTCATCAAATGACCAAAAGGATTGAAACTGAGGACTAACACCCCGGAAGAATTTCAAGTTGATGGAGGAGCGCCAGCGTTGTCGGGGTTGTTTGTTGAAGTAGGGCCTACCGCAGTGTCGTCCAAATCTTCATGCTCATCAGTTTCACGCGATGAAGAATAAGAGCTGGCCACCAGATCAGGAACTTTGACTCTCTTGAATTTCTTTGGAGGTGGTGCGGACCAGTCAAATGCTTCCTGGAGACCCATAGTCTTCAGTTCTTCCGCGCTATATACATGAGTGAGAACAGCCCAGGTGCGGTTGAGGGTTTCATGAAGGTGATAATTAATTTTCTTCACAGCATTATGTGTTGAGGTCATATTGTGAAGAATAGTAGCAAACTGACGCTTCACCCATTTGTGATTGCGATCAACCTTCTGATGAAGACTGAGGAGTAACTCACGATCAGTCATCACCCTGGGTGCTGTGGCTTGAGGATTTTGCTTGGCTGAGGTATTAGCGGCAGTGTCATGTGTGGCAGAATCGTCATTGGTAGAGTAAGATGTAGCCAGGCAAAATTGACCATCCAATGGACGAATGCCTTCATCAATCACAGCAGCTGCCTTGCCTTTATCATCAGATGATGAAACTGGCCTCTTGAGGACTTCAATGGGAGGCAAGTAGCTACCATGGTTCAGAGTGTCAGCTTTGTAATTCAGTGAAGATCTTGCCCTTATGAATCTCATAATCCAAGGTGCATAGGGCTTCAGCTCAAAAGGTGACATAGCAACATTAGCCAGAGTCCTCATGAAGAAATCATGGAAGTTGACGGGGACGCCATGAGTGATGTTGAAGAGCATATTCTTCATGATGCCAACGACATCTTGATCATTTGAGTCGTGGCCTTTGATAGGACTCATTGTCTTCGTCAGGATTTGATAGACAGTCCGGGGCACATAGAGCAATTCCTTGACGAGGAATTTGGTTCGTGGGGCCTGCCCTGGCTTCAAAGGCTTGATGAGCACTTGCATATAATGATTTGACAATTCAGGGTCATTGTAGATGCAACATGCACTGTCATGGGGAGGATCAAGAGGAAGGACACGAAGCAATTCAGTTGCCGGTGCCTTGTAGTGAGTGTTTTCGGTCATCCAATCCAACACCCATGAATTAACATCTTCAGCGTCTCCAGTGATATGCAGAGTGGCGTAGAACTGAAGAATGAGTTCTTCATTCCAATCACAGATGTCATTGCAGAAATTTAGCAATCCAGCATCGTGAAGAACACTGAGGACTGGCTCGAAGCATGGCAGCGATTCCATATCCACATGAGGAATATGTTCATGATCGAAGATTTTGTCCTTGTCAAATAGCACTAAGGAATAAAAGTTGGCTTGACTAGCAGTCTAGAAACGCCTCTTCCTTATGTGAGCAGAGTCATATGGGTTGTAGTCAGTGAAGAACACATGCTCGGAAAAGAAGTCTTCAGCCTTGAACTTCTGTTTGCTTGAGAACGGATTCTTTGGCTTCGGCAGAGGAATGTCAGTGATTTGCAGTACTACCTCAGGAACCGCGATCTCAGGTGCTTCAGGCTGAGGAATTTCTGGTTCCTCTTCTTGTGCAATTTGCGGATCAGCAGCAGCAGGTTCTTCAGCACTAGCGGCTGGAATTTCTTCATGAACAGAGGAAGTGGGATGAGTTTCTTCATAGCCCATTTGAACAGTTGTTGCCGGGGACAGAGGAATCTGTTGAATAGGAGTGAAGAGAGGAGTATTGGGATGCTGACTTTCCCAAAAGTCATCATTCATCACTGGTGTAGTGCATCCAATATCCACATCTTCATCTTCAATTTCTTCAACACCAGCCTCTTCAGCTGTGAACTGAGGCATAGGTGAGGAAGTGACTGTTGCTGAAGGGATTGTATCCACTTCAATTTCTTCATCAATCTGCTCTGACGAAGCAGCAGAATTATTTTCTTCATCAGATCCGCTTGGGATCTTGTAGTCTTCTCCAAAAGGAACAATTTCCTTTGATGACATGGAGGAAATCGGAACGACATCAATAGGATGTTTAAGTGAGGTGGTCATTGGCTTCATTTTCTTCGCAGCCGAAGAATTTGACGCAGCTGATGCCTTCCTTTTCTTCACTGCAGCTCGCTCTGCAGCCTTGGTCTTCTTCACTTCATAGGCAGAAGGAAGAATTGGAGTTGGTGTAGGCGCGGGAGGAGCTGAGGACTGTGGTTGATTTTCTTCAGGCGCAACTGATGCAGTTGCCCTGATCTCTTCAGTTTCTTCAGGGGCACCACTAGTGGATGCCCTGGCAATTTCTTCAGCGGCTGGAATGGAGTCATCAGCCCTGGAACTTACATTTCCATTAGCAGGCTGAAAGTCATCAGCGGTGCTGGCATGTTCTTCAGCAGGCTGAGCAGAGTCTGCAGCCTGAGGATTTTCTTGTTGTGATGGGGCTGCAACAGTTGACATTTTCTTCGTCAGGTTGACGAATCTCACTTTGGCTCCTTGCCAATCAGCATAATATGCATCGAAGTCCTTGCTGAGGGCTTGGATCTCAGATTGAGCCTGGAGAAGTTCCTCAGGTCTCATTCTGACAACGTTTTTCTTCAGGAGCTTCTCCTTCCTGTATTGAGCCTTTTTGATTTCACGAACCTTTTCAAACTTCCATTTCTCTTGAGAGATGAAATGGGTCAGCATGTGACTTTGACCAGGAGTCAGTTAAAAGTCATGCATGGGGGTGTTTGGATCCTTATGCCATAAGTCAATGTAGTCGAGGATTTTCTTCGGATCCAAGAGCAGTGGCACAGATGTGCCTTTGGCTCTAGCGGCCTTGACTTGCCTGTCTCTGATGATTTCTGCAAGTTCTTCATCAGAAGCTTCATCATCAGAGGGCACTTGGAATGCAACCTGTTTCTTCCTTGGACTTGGCCGAGGACCGCGTACAGCTGTTGCTTTAGTCTTCAATAGTGTGGGGGCTGACGAGGACATTGGTGCAGATGAGGAACTTGCTGAGACACCAGAAGCAATTGAGAAACCCTGAGTCCTTTGACATGTAGCCAGATGCACAGGAGTTGAGGACTTTGAGGGAGCTGCTGAGGACTGTGGTGGAGCTGTAGTAGTCTGAGGAATTTGCCGTGAGGGTGCAGCTGAGGAACTTGGCCGTGAGGGCGCTGTTGGTGAAGCACTTGGCTTACGAGCAGGCTTCTTCGGCATTGATTTCCTCGGTTTGACCGAGGTCTCAGCAGCAGCAGCAGCGGCAGAATCCTCATTGAATTTCCTCACCGCCTCCTTGGCTTGTCTTGCCAATTTTGCTTGGCGCCTAGCCCATTCTTCAGAAAAGTCGTCACCACGTTTGATGCTGGTGGGATCAGCTGCTTGGCCAGGTGCCAATGGAGCTCTTGGGCATGGAGGATTTAAGGCGAATTTCTTCATGTACTTTGGAGTAACATATCGATATTCCCTCCATTCTCGTGCCCATCATCGTTCAATCCTCTGAATGCGCACTTTGCGCTGATTTTTGTTCTCTTTGCCAAATTTGGCTTCATCAGGTGTGCAGTAATCCTTGTATATGCCATCAGGGATTTCGAAAGCAGTCATGACCTCCGGTTTCTTTCCTCCTTTCTGCGGTCTCTTTCCTTCAGCCATTTTCTTCAGATGAGGAATTTGAACAATTGAACACTCTAAAGAAGTATGCAATTTTTCTTCGAGGAACGCTGCAAATGAGTTAAGTTGATGAGAACCTAGTGATTCAGCAGCGGACATGAGTACCTGTGAACAGAGTGTAGGTGCGAGGAATTTGGAGAGGTCATATGCGTTCTCAGAAGATTTTTCGAAACGACAAGTTTTGAGGAATTTGACCAGTTGAGCCTTGAGGAATTTCACTAAGCGTTCTTGTCTTAGGTTCCAGAGTTGTACAGATCAAAAATCCGCACAATTGAGGAATCTTGAAGAAAATGAGTGCTTAGAGAAATGGATCAAGAGCATACAGTAAGTGAGGTGTTCAGATGTGTGAAGATTTGAAGAATAAAACACCTTTGAAGATTTTCAGGAAAGCTTGAGAATCAAAGTGAGTAATAAAAGTAACTTTTAATTACCCAAACTGAAGAACACGACGAACTGAGATGAATAGCGGTGAAGTTCGTCAAGTTAGATCTCCCATGCCCTAACTTGGCAGAGGGAGACAGCTACGGCGGCGGCGGAGTGAAGATTTCCGCAGCCGGCGCGAGTACGACGGCGACGAGGTCGAGGCAGCGAAGCTCTTCCTCACCGGCGGCGATGGAGTAGCGGCGGCGCTAGGGTTTGAGGAGCTCGAGCGAGAGAGAGCGACCGAGAGGAGTAAATGAAGTGAGGAAGGGGAAGAGGGGTATTTATAGCCACGGTGAAAACTGTTCGCCCGAAGATTTTGGGACGAACATGCCCCTGCCCTTTCTCCTTCACGCGACATGTGTCACCCACGTACTGTGCAGATGAGATCGTGTAAGATCTTGGGTGATTGTAATAATGTATCGTGGGATGCGGAACGGTTTGAGCGGTAAAACCGAAAATCTGGATAAGATTTGTTTTAAAGTTTCGTTCGCAATTTCTTCAGCTAACAAGGACACAGTGAAGACTTTGAACGAGTTTCAAATAGAACGCACATGAAGAATTTGTGAATAGATTGGGTTGAGTATAGCATAGAGGGGGAAGGTGTTGGAAATATGCCCTAGAGGCAATAATAAAAGCATTATTATTATATTTCCTTGTTCATGATAATTGTCTTTATTCATGCTATAATTGTGTTATCCGGAAATCATAATACATGTGTGAATAATAGACATCAACATGTCCCTAGTAAGCCTCTAGTTGACTAGCTCGTTGATCAATAGATAGTCATGGTTTCCTGACTATGAACATTTTATGTCATTGATAACGAGATCACATCATTAGGAGAATGATGTGATGGACAAGACCCAATCCTAAACATAGCACAAGATCGTATAGTTCGTTTGCTAGAGTTTTCCAATGTCAAAGTATCTTTTCCTTAGACCATGAGATCGTGTAACTCCCGGATACCGTAGGAGTGCTTTGGGTGTGCCAAACGTCACAACGTAACTGGGTGACTATAAAGGTATACTACGGGTATCTCCGAAAGTGTCTGTTGGGTTGACATGGATCAAGACTGGGATTTGTCACTCCGTATGACGGAGAGGTATCACTGGGCCCACTCGATAATGCATCATCATAATGAGCTCAAAGTGACCAAGTGTCTGGTCACGGGGTCATGCATTACGGTACGAGTAAAGTGACTTGCCGGTAACGAGATTGAACGAGGTATTGTGATACCGACGATCGAATCTCGGGCAAGTAACATATCGATTGACAAAGGGAATTGCATACGGGGTTGATTGAATCCTCGACATCGTGGTTCATCCGATGAGATTATCGTGGAGCATGTGGGATCCAACATGGGTATCCAGATCCCGCTGTTGGTTATTGACCGGAGAGTCATCTCGGTCATGTCTGCTTGTCTCCCGAACCCGTAGGGTCTACACACTTAAGGTTCGGTGATGCTAGGGTTGTGAAGATATGTATATTCAGTAACCCGAATGTTGTTCGGAGTCCCGGATTAGATCCCGGACGTCACGAGGAGTTCCGGAATGGTCCGGAGGTAAAGAATTATATATAGGAAGTGCTGTTTCGGCCATCGGGACAAGTTTCGGGGTCACCGGTATTGTACCGGGACCACCGGAAGGGTCCCGGGGGTCCACCGGGTGGGGCCACCTATCCCAGGGGGCCCCATGGGCTGAAGTGGGAGGGAACCCAGCCCAAAGTGGGCTGGGGCGCCACTCCCCTAGGGCCCATGCGGCTAGGGTTGAGGGGAAACCCTAAAGGGGGCGCCCCCTTGCTTGGGGGGCAAGCCCCCCACCCTTGGCCGCCGCCCCCCTAGGAGATTCCATCTCCTAGGGCTAGAGCCCCCCGTAGCACCCCTATATATAGTGGGGGAGAGGAGGGACTTCATACACCAGCCCCTGGCGCCTCCCTCTCTCCCCGTTACGTCTCTCTCTCGTAGTATAGGCGAAGCCCTGCTACTGTGACGCCCTGCATCCACCACCACGTCGTCGTGCTGCTGGATCTTCATCAACCTCTCCTTCCCCTTGCTGGATCAAGAAGGAGGAGACGTCTCCCGTCCCGTACGTGTGTTGAACGCGGAGGTGTCGTCCGTTCGGCGCTTGGTCATCGGTGATTTGGATCACGTCGTGTTCGACTACATCATCCCCGTTCTTTGAACGCTTCCGCGCGCGATCTACAAGGTACGTAGATGCATCCGATGACTCATTGCTAGATGAACTCCTAGATGGATCTTGGTGAAACGAGTAGGAAATTTTTTGTTTTCTGCAACGTTACCCAACAGAAGGGTCCGATCACATTCACTTAGCAGGAAAAACAACTTGAAGAAATAGCCATAAGTGAATGCTGTAGAGGACATAAACTCATATATATAAATAGCCAATGAAGAAAAACGATGGAAACAATGAAGATTTTGCAAAGTTGAAGAATTTGAAAAACTGAAGAATTTCAAAAATGAGGAAAAACTCAAATTGAAGATTTTCAACTTTTTGTGGTGGCGTGGCCCACCGTATAAGAATGATGATTTCAGACACCGCGTACAATTGTTGTAGGGTTCTGAGAATCAAATTCTTCATTAATTTCTTCACACTTAGAGTGTTATTCTTCATTGATTGAATAAAAACGTTTCTTCATGTGTTGCACATCTAAGTCATCAATTTTGCATAAGTGTTAGGATGTGTGTCCTTTTCAAAGAACATTCGAAGACTCTAAGATATTTAGCTCACACCGCAACTTGCTAAATCTCTTCTCATCCAAGGGCTTAGTGAAGATATCAGCTAGCTGTTCTTCAGTCTTCACATGCTCGATGGAGATGTCGCCCTTCAACACATGATCACGAAGAAAATGATGACGAATCTGAATGTGCTTTGTCTTCGAGTGCTGAACTGGGTTGTGTGCAATCTTGATGGCACTCTCATTGTCGCAGAGGAGAGGCACATTCTTCACGTTGACGCCATAGTCCTTGAGGGTTTGCTTCATCCAAAGCAGTTGAGCACAGCAGGAGCTAGCAGCAATGTATTCAGCTTCAACAGTAGACAGTGATACGCAGTTCTGTTTCTTCGAGGACCAACAGACCAAAGATCGTCCAAGGAAATGACAAGTGCTAGATGTTGACTTGCGGTCCACACGATCACCAGCATAGTCAGAGTAAGAATATCCAATGAGATCAAAAGCAGAGCCCTTGGGGTACCATAATCCTAGTGTTGGTGTGTGAGCTAGATATCGAAGAATATGCTTCACAGCCTTATGGTGTGATTCCTTCGGTGCAGCTTGAAATCGGGCACACATGCAAACACTAAGCATTATATCTGGCCTAGATGCACATAAGTACAATAAAGAACCAATCATGGAGCGGTATACCTTGTGATCGAAGTCATACCATTTTCATCAGTGCATAGATGGCCATTTGTGGGCATAGGAATTTTGACGCCTTTGCAATCTTGCATGCCGAATTTCCTCAGTACATCTTTGAGGTATTTCTCCTGAGATATGAATATGCCATTTCGCTGCTGACGGATTTGAAGACCTAAGAAGAATTTCAACTCTCCCATCATAGACATTTGATATTCTTCACTCATCATATAGGCAAATTCATCACTATGACGTTGGTCAGTACAGCCAAAGATAATATCATCAACATATATTTGGCACACAAACAGTTCACCATCATAAGATTTAGTAAAGAGAGTAGGGTCGAGTGAACCGGGTGTGAAGCCATTCTTCACGAAGAATTCCTTCAATGTGTCATACCACGCCCGAGGGGCTTGCTTGAGGCCATAGAGGGCCTTATTGAGTCTGAAGACTTTGTCAGGATTCTTTGGATCTTCAAAACCTGGGGGTTGAGCAACATATACTTCTTCCTCAAGCTTACCATTGAGGAATGCACTTTTCACATCCATTTGATATAAGATGATATCATGATGGTTAGCGTACGCAAGTAATATGCGAATAGCCTCAAGTCTAGCAACAGGTGCAAAAGTTTCATCGAAATCAAATCCTTCAACCTGTGTGTAGCCTTGAGCTACTAGCGTGCCTTATTCCTCACCACAAGGCCATTTTCATCTTGCTTATTGCGGTAGATCCACTTTGTGCCAATGATATTATGCTTGCGAGGATCTGGGCGATTGACTAATTCCCAGACATTGTTAAGCTCGAACTGATGTAATTCTTCTTGCACAGCCTGAATCCACTCCGGCTCCAGAAATGCTTCATCTACCTTAGTGGGCTCTCTGATAGAGACAAAAGCAAAGTGCCCACAAAAGTTAGATAAATGTGAAGCTTTTGAGCGTGTGAGAGGACCTGGTGCGCTAATGTCATCGATGATCTTCTCCACTTGCACTTCTTTTGCAACGCGAGGATGAGCTGGTTGTCGCTGAGGAATTTGATCAGCATTTTCTTCAGCACCATTTTCCTCATCATGTTCTTCAGGTGCATCAGCTCGATGTTCTTCATGAACAGGAATGAATTCTTCAGCAGATTCTTCAGTAGGAATGACATCCTCAGTTGCCTTGAACTTGATAGAATCCTCAGGTGCTGGTTCATCTAACACAGAAGGTAGGTGCTCTCTTTGCGAGCCATTAGTTTCATTGAACTGCACATCTACAGTGTCAACAATCTTGTGAAGAACAATGTTGAAGATTCTGTAGGTGTGCGAGTCCTTTCCGTAACCAAGCATAAACCCTTCATGTGCTTTCGGTGCAAATTTAGAGTTGTGGTGAGGATCTCTAATCCAACATTTAGCACCGAAGACTTTGAAATAACTCACATTGGGTTTCTTGTCAGTGAGGAGTTCATAGGCCATCTTCTTGAAGAATTTGTGAAGATATACTCTGTTGATGATGTGGCATGCAGTATCAATTGCATCAATCCAAAAATGCTGAGGCGTTTTGTATTCATCAAGCATAGTACGAGCCATCTCAACAAGAGTTCTGTTCTTGCGCTCCACGACGCCATTTTGCTGAGGAGTATAGGGAGCAGATAACTCATGAGTAATACCAAGTTCATCAAGATAGGCATCAAGACCGGAATTCTTGAACTCAGTTCCATTGTCACTTCTGATGTGCTTGATCTTCACACCAAAGTTGGTTGAAGCCCTCGAGGAAAATCATTTGAAGACTTCCTGCACTTCATGTTTGTAAGTAACAATGTGTACCCATGTATATCGAGAATAATCATCAACAATGACAAAACCATATAGAGATGCATCATTAGTGACTGCTGAGTAATGATTAGGTCCGAAAAGGTCCATGTGAAGCAATTCGAATGGACGGGTAGTGGTCATGATAGTCTTCGCTAGATGCTTGGCCTTGGTCATTTTTCCAGCTTCACAGGCTCCGCATAAGTGATCCTTGAGGAATTTGACATTTTCAATGCCAATGACATGCTTCTTCTTCGCAAGCGTGTGCAAATTCCTCATGCCTGCATGACCAAGTCGTCGATGCCATAGCCAGCCTTCTGAAGCTTTTGCAAGTAGACACACGGCTGGTTGTGGTCCTGTAGAGAAATCAACAATATACAATCTCCTCTCCTAAAGCCTTCGAAGACTTTGGAATTGTCAGCTTCCATAATCACAACACAGCGATACTTGTCAAAGACAACAACCATATCAAGATCACAAAGCATTGAGACTGACATTAGATTGTATCCTAAGGACTCAACAAGCATGACTTTGTCCATGTGTTTATCCTTAGAGATTGCAACCTTACCAAGACCCAATACCTGACTTTTGCCTTTGTCAGCAAAGATGATATGCTTCAGAGGTGACGGTGATAAGGGAGCATCCATCAATAGATTCTTGTCACCACTCATGTGATTCGTACATCCACTATCGAGGACCCATTCAGTAGTTTTGGGTTGATCATCCTGCAGATGAATTAGTGTAGCTTACAATCTCATATGCTTCATCAGTGAAGAATATGATATCAAGTTCATCAGATGAATTTCATCAAGCAGTAAACAGATATAGCAGTATAAGGACGTGTGAAATGGAGGTTCATTTCATCTTGATTCGCCTGCGTCCTTTCAGGCATTTTCGTCAGGTCCCCAGCAAATTCTTCAGACGTTAAAGCACGTCTGGAGACCTGACCCTGCAGAAGAGATTAGTTATTTTTCTTCACCACCCACATCTGGAGGGGTGGCAAAGAGTTCATCACTCTGCAAGCACCATATGAGAATGGTGGCAAAGATGCCAAACCATTTCGTTTCACATAAGAGGGGTTAGGGTAAGCATATGAATAAGCAGAGTAATTCTTCGAGGACTTATGAACATAATGATTTGAAGAATAATGCACATATTCATAGCCCTTAGCTCTACCCTGCGAGACAGAGTTGTTAGCACGATGATAATCATATGAGGACTTTGATCCTTTTGAGGAATTTGATCCATGTGAGGAATTTGGTCCGTATGAGGACTTGGATCCATATGAAGAGTTTGGTCCATATGAAGAATTTGATCTGGGGTTCCTGTTCTTCACAGGTGGTGTCATGAGGACATTCACCTGAAGACTTTCAACATAACTTTTGGGAACCCAGATTTTCTTCATAGGGGAACCGTTCCTGCAGTTAGTGCCAACATATCTAGCAAATACTTCACCATTCTGATTTTTGAACAGTTTATAGTTGGAGTCAAATGACTCATCAGAAGAATGAGGAGATTCACATGTAAAGCCAGATAAGTTAGATGGATCAACTAGAGGTCGCTTTGCAGCAACCCATGAAGTTTTGGGGTACTGCTCAGGCTTCCAATATGTTCCATCAGCATTGAGTTTCCTCTCAAAGGCAATACCCTCTTTCCTAGGCTTTCTGTTGAGGATCTGCTTTTTAAGCACATCACAAAGTGTCTGATGCCCTTTGAGGCTTTTGTACATGCCTGTCATGTACAATTCCTTCAGCCCTGCTTTGTCAGTGATACTAGCAATGTCCTCAGATGAGGAATTAGTGATAGCAGAGGTAGATGAAGAATTTGTAACAGTTGAAGCATTTGAACATTCAGGTGAAGAATTAGCAGATTCACATTCAATGCACTTTAAGCATGGAGGAACAAATTCTTCCTGAGAAGCGCTGATTTGTTGAGCTAGTAATGAATCGCGCTCCTTCTGAAGATCTTCATAACACACTCTTAGCTTTTCAAGATCTTCCTTTCTTTGAAGAGATTCAGAGGAAAGCTTTTCATGGTCTTGCTTTTCTTGAAGAAATTCATAAGAAAGTTTCTCATGATCAGATAAGAGAGTGTTATGATGACTTTGAAGGTTGTCAAACCTAGACTGAAGTCTCTGAAGATTTTCAGTCAGGGGTTTTAGTGCGATCCATTTCTTCACCCAACATATCATCACTTTTGTCTAGCATGTTTTGAACCTTTTCAAAAGCCCGTTGTTGTTTCACAACAATCTTAGCAAGTTTAGAGTAGCTGGGCTTGAGATCCTCATCAGATTCATTTTCACTAGATTCAGAGGAGTTGTATTTGAGTACCTTAGCACCTTTCGCCATGAAGCAATAGGTGGGAGCGTAGCCATCATTATCTTCATCAGGCTTGTCGGTGGAGTCAGTTTCTTCAGTGTTGAAGATGGACTTGCTGACGAAAGCAGTAGCGACGGCCAGACTCGCCACACCAGATTCAGATTCTTCAGACGCCTCCTCTTCATCATTTTCCTCAGATTCAGCTTCAGAGTCCATTTCCTTGCCAATGAATGCCCGAGCCTTCTTGGAGTTGCTCTTCTTGTGAGATGAAGACTTTGAGGATTTTGATGACGAAGATTTTGACGATTTCTTCTTCTTCTTTGCATCATCAGAACTGTAATCCTTGTATTTCTTCTTCTTCATTTCCTTTTCCCACTGAGGACAATCTTGGATGTAGTGACCAGGTTTCTTGCATTTGTGGCACAACCTTCTCTTATAGTCACTGGATGAGGAATCACTGTTTCTTGAGGATTTTCCAAAGCGACCACGTCTTGAGAACTTCTGGAATTTCTTCACGAGCAGTGCTAGCTCCTGGCTCAATTCTTCAGGATCACCAAGGCTACTACCAGAATCCTCATATTCAGAGTCAGACACAGCCTTGGCCTTCAGGGCACGTGGTTTGCCATAGTTTGAACCATAGAGATCTCTCTTTTCAGCAAGCTGGAACTCGTGAGTATTTAGCCTTTCGAGGATATCAGCAGGATCAAGAGACTTGTAGTCAGCACGTTCTTGTATCATCAGTCCCAGAGTGTCAAATGAGGAATCAAGCGATCTCAACAGTTTCTTCACCACTTCATGATCAGTGATGTCAGTGGCACCGAGGGCTTGAAGCTCATTTGAAATGTCAATGAGGCGATCAATGGTTTGTTGGACATTTTCATTGTTGAGTCTTTTGAAGCGGTTGAAAAGATTCCGAAGAACATCAACTCGAGAGTCACGCTGAGTTGAGACTCCTTCATTTACTTTGGACAGCCTGTCCCAGATAAGCTTAGCAGTTTCCAAAGCACTCACTCTTCAATACTGTCTTTGCTCAGATGGCCACATATGATATTCTTCGCTTGAGAATCGAGTTGCTTGAATCTGTTCACATCGGTAGCGTTCAGTGAGGGTGAGGCAGAGGGAACACCATTTTCCACAACATACCAGAGATCGTTATCAATTGCCTCAAGATGCATTCGCATCTTGTTCTTCCAGTAGGGGTAGTTCGTCCCATCAAAGGTAGGACACCCAGCCGAGACCTTGATCATACCTGTGGTCGACATAACTAAAACTCCAGGCGGTTAAACCAAAATCACAGAACAAGGGAGTACCTTGCTTTGATACCAAATGAAAGTGCGTTATATCGACTAGAGGGGGGGTGAATAGGCGATTTTTATGAATTCTTCACTGAGGAATTTGCTGGTGAGGAAATTCCTTAGCGAAGAACTACTCGCAGCGGAATAAGTACTCAAAAGTAAACATAACAGGATACAAGCATGGTCATCATGATGAAATGAAGACTAGCACAGAGTACAGAAAGCGTAATCACAGGATAACACAAGACGAAGACAAACAGACTGAAGAACTTGAACTGAGGAATTTGTGGAAGTCTTCAGTCAAAGTCTTCAAGCACAGATATGAACAAACATTCAACACAGTAATGAGGAAATGAAAGGGTTGAGGAGATAGAACCAGTTAGTTGGTGAAGACAATGATTTGGTAAACCAGTTCCAACTACTGTCTCAGTTGTACGTCTGGTTGGAGCGGCTGAGTATTTAAACTCGAGGACACGCAGTCCCGGACACCCAGTCACTGAGCCGCAACTCAGGACACCCAGTCCTCACCGTATTCTCCTTGAACTAAGACCACGCAGGCCTCGTCCAATCACTCGTGGTAAGTCTTCAGGTGACTTCCAAACCTTCACAGACTTGATCACTCGGCGATCCACAATTCCTCTTGGATGCTCTAGACCTTGACGCCTAACCGTCTGGAAGAAGCACAGTCTTCAAAGGTAACAAGCGTCGGATCCACGCGGGATCAATTTCTTCGGTGATGCTCAATCACTTTGGGTTTGTGGGGGTTTGGTTTTGGGATTTTCCTCACTTGATGATTTTCGCTCAAAGTCTTCGGAGGATGGGTTGCTCTCAAATGACAAGTGTCAAGTTCTCTCGGAGCAGCCAACCAACTAGTGGTTGTAGGGGGCGGCTATTTATAGCCTAGGGAGCAGCCCGACATGATAAGACATAAATGCCCTTCAATGATATGACCGTTAGGTGGATGGGATATTTTGGGATAGCTGGCGCGCAGCACAACAACGGTCGGAAATTTGACTCTCAAATTCCTCAGGGCTATCATGTTCCTCACTGTGTAGGCAATTCGCACTGGCGAATTCCTAACTCCTCAGTCAGAGCAAAGTCCTAAGTGACCAGAAGAACTGCGTCTCTGTCACTGAAGAAATTGACTGAACTGTATGAGATTTCCAATGGCTTCACTCGAAGGGATTGATAGGTGTAGGATTTTGAGTTGAGCATCACATGGAAATTTTTCCTTAGTATTTCCTCGACCCCCTTTAACAGTACGGTGTTTCCTATGACTCAAGAAAGAGAAAATGAAACTACGAAAACAAAAAGTCTTCACGCTTCATGTTCCTCAAATGAATACCAAGTCTTCAAGGTCACACCAATTTCTTCACTTTCAAAGTCTTCAGAAAGTCTTCAGAATATCAAAGTCTTCAGTCGAAGAACTTCATTTTTAGGGGTCGACTTTCTCTGTAAATATCAAACTCCTCATAGACTTATAGACCTGTGTACACTCACAAACGCATCAGTCCCTTAACCTATACGTCTTCAATACACCAAAATCACTAAGGGGCACTAGATGCACTTACAACAGGTTTGCCATCTTGTAATAACACACCTCCTAATCCAATTCCACTAGCATCACATTCAAGCTCAAAAGTCTTATTAAAATCAGGAAGTCGGAGTAAAGGAGCATGTGTCAACTTATCTTTCAATACCGTGAAGGCTTCTTCCTGTGCGGTACCCCAAACAAAAGGCACATCCTTCTTTGTAAGCTCGTTGAGAGGTGCAGCAATGGTGCTGAAATCTCTCACAAAACGCCTATAGAATCCAGCGAGGCCAAGAAAACTACTCGCTTGTGTGACCGTTTTGGGTTGTGGCCAACTCTCAATAGCTTCAATCTTGGCTTTATCAACTTCAGTTCCCTGTGGAGTAACAACATAGCCAAGAAAAGATACTCGGTCGGTGCAAAAGGTGCACTTCCCAAGGTTACCAAACAAACGTGCATCACGTAGAGCAATAAAAACAGCACGTAAATGTTCCAAATGTTCTTCCAAAGATTTGCTATAAATCAGTATACCATCAAAATAGACTACCACAAATCGTCCAATGAAAGCACGTAAAACTTCGTTCATTAGTCTCATGAAAGTACTAGGCGCATTAGTTAACCCAAAAGGCATGGCTAACCACTCATATAAACCAAACTTAGTTTTAAATGCTGTTTTCCATTCATCACCCAATTTCATACGAATTTGATGGTATCCACTATGCAAATCAACTTTGGAGAAAGCATATCATCTAGCCTAGGAATGGGATGACGATAATGAATAGTAATATTATTAATGCCTCTACAATCAACACACATACGCGACGTACCATCCTTTTTAGGCACTAGTATAATAGGAACAGCACAAGGACTAAGAGATTCGCGTATATAACCTTTGTCGAGCAGCTCCTGTACTTGACGCATAATCTCCTTCGTCTCCTCTGGATTGGTACGGTATGGTGCACAGTCGGGTAGCGATGCACCGGGAATTAAGTCAATTTGATGCTCAATCCCTCGAATAGGTGGTAATCCCGGTGGCACGTCTTGTGGAAAGACGTCAGCGAACTCCTGCAAAATGTTAGTGACAGCAGGGGGCAAAGATGAAGGCATGTCCTCGAATGAAAATAATGCCTCTTTGCACACAAAAGCATAGCAAACAGATTTGCTAAAATCTAGCTCATCAATATCAGATTTGGTGGCAAGTAAACATGCACTTTTCAATTTAATTTCAGAAGCAACAGTAGATGGTTTATTATTAGGCTTCATTTGTTGCTCAAATTCTTTTGCCACAATCTGATTTTCACTCTTATTTTTCTCCTATTTTGCTTTATTAGCTCTATTAATATCATCTTTCAAAATGGAATTAGGAGTCATAGGAAGCAAAGTAATATTTTTATCCTTATGAACAAGAGTATACTGATTGTTTCTACCATGGTGTACAGAATGTTTATCAAATTGCCATGGTCTACCAAGTAATAAGGAACATGCTTGCATAGGTACCACATCACAATCAACATAATCAGCATATGTGGAGATACTAAAATGCACACGAACAGTACGTGTTACCTTAACCTTGCCGCTGTTGTTGAACCATTGGATGTAGTAAGGATGTGGTTGTGGTCTTGTGGTGAGAGATAGCTTCTCCACCATCTCCATGCTAGCCAAGTTGTTGCAACTCCCTCCATCTATGATCACGCGAACAGAATGTTCCTTCACAACTCCCTTTGTATGGAACAAATTATGCCTCTGATTTTGCTCAGCTTGTGTAACCTGCACACTCAAAACATTTTAAGCAACTAAACATTCATACCTGTCAGCGTCTTCAGGAGCCATGTATTGCGTCTCATGATCAGAATCATCTCCACCATGTTCTTCACGTGTAATAAGAGCCAAAGTCTCCTCATCATAGTCACTAGCGGACTCATACCCACCATCCTCAGTAGCAATCATCACACGCTGAGATTTGCATTCTCTTGCATAATGACCTCTTCCCTTACAACGACAACAAATAATATCACTTGTGTGCCCTGTTAATGCCATGGAAGAAGAAGAACTCTGTGGAGGCCCGGCAGGTGCGCTCTTGGCAGATAATGGTGGTTGTGCCTGCTTTCTTGTATCACGACTGGAGGTGGCACCTGATGGCGGTGCTGGTGCAGTTGAAGTAGAAGATGCACGCGGTGTCCATGATGAAGGTCGGCCTGCAGAAAAGTTAGTTTGCGCCAATGCTTGTCGATCCTGCACTTCACGTTCAGCTTTACAAGCAAGATGGAATAAACGAGTGATATTAGTATACTCCTTATACTCTGGAATGGTCTAAATCTCTCTATTTAATCCACCCATAAAACGTGCAAGCATAGCTTCATTCTCCTCAACAATACCACATCTAATCATGCTAGTTTGTAATTCCTGATAATATTCTTCTACAGAATTTTTCCCTTGTCTTAAGCGCTGCAATTTTTGAAGCAATTCACGTTGATAATATGGTGGAACCCAACGAGTGCGCATAGCAGTTTTCAAAGCAACCCAAGTAGTTGGAATAGGATATAATCTACAATGTTCAGACCACCATACACATGCAAAACTAGTGAAAGCACAAACAGCAGCGGCAACCCGTCTCTCCTCAGGATATTGTAAACATGTAAATCGTTGTTCAGTTTCTAACTCCCAAGTAAGATATATATCAGGAACATATCTACCCTCAAATGGTGGAATATTCAATTTCAGTTTAGGAAGATGGTCATGATCTCGTACCTGAGGGAGAGCCCTACCATTGTGATTATTTGCATGTGGATGACCTGGTGGTTGTGGTGCAGGTGGTTGCACGTAGTTCTGATTTTGATCAACCTCATCCTCGTAATCTCCCACATAATCATCCTCCTCCGCATCAGTAGCAGGAGCCACAGAAGTATCAACAGCAGCACCAATAGTTTGGCCAAACGCAAGAGGGACACGGCTCGCTCGGCGGAGGGCCGTTTCGCGACGTGGAGGTAGTCGTTGTCGTTGTTGTTGTTGTAGAGGTGCGTTAGGTGCAGCGGGTGGTGGCGGTGAAAGACGCACGAGCAATTCATTAAACTTGTTATCGAGCTTTGTTTCAAATGTCTTCTCCATGCCATCTATCTTCTCCATGGCCTCTTCAAATCTCTTTAGCACATCTTGCACCTGTCCACTCATCATTTGCTGAAATTTATCATGCAACTCCTTATTCGTCATGTTCTCCCAGTCAGTCTCGTCGGCTTGTGATCCTGGCATGGTTAGCAGCAATAGAAACACACAAGAATATGATCCTACAGACTACTAACAAGAGGTGGTGGTGGGTGTCACAAATCCGTCAAGCAAATCTCAAATTCTTACCAGTTCTTACCCAGCAGCAGGCGGTGATCGGCAACCGTTGTAGTCAAAACTATCAAAGCTTGGATAGAGCGATTACCAGGGAGAGTCAAACACATGACGTAGATGTATGTGGAGCTGGGAAGGTTTATAATATGGTAGCAAAAAGGGTCAGCAATAATCAATTCAGAGATGCAAAGTGGAATAAACGCTCAACGATGGTACTGTGCTGGTCCTAGGCTAGACCGTACTAGAGACGCGAGCCTAGAACACTAACAAAATCACGGCGCGGCACATAAACAAGGGAGGAGAACACTCTGAATTTTTTTCTCTTTTTTTCCCTTTTTTGCACTTTTTTTCCTCTTTTTTTTGCTCCGCAACAATTTTTTTCCGAAAAAGTCTACAAATGGTCTAAAAACTGCCTAGCCAGAATTTTCCAGACTTAGTTTTTTTTGAGTTTGGAACTATTTCTCTACGGCGGGTAGCACGGAAGTTGGGGAGTCCTCTGTCACGACTCGGAGTATGGCGTGATCTGGAAATCCAAAACAGAGTAACAAAATACTGGACTCGAAAAAGGACTGGTGGCGGAGATGAAACTGGTGGAACTCGGACTGGTGGCGGAGATGAATCTGGTGGAACTCGGACTGGTGGCGGATATATGTTGCAGGTGGACTCGGATTGGCGTGATGGCGGCGGATATGTGGTGGCGTATATGGACTCGGATTGGCGGTGAATATGTGGTGGTGGTATATGGCAGCAGCGACGATGATGATGCGGTGGTGGTATATGACAGCGGCAACGTGACAACCTGTGAACAGAACTTGAAACTCTAAAGGACTAGACGCTAAGACCAGCAACTTGACAGGATGATGCAACCACAAATTCAACAAAGCAAATACAGAAAAGATTATGCAAAGGCTCAGATTGGTTCGGATGGGATGAACTAACCCTAATTTTTTTGGCTTTTTCGTGGACTATAGGTATGAAGAACAGACTCGATCTAAACTACAAAAAACTGTAAAATCTCACCGAGCAACCTGGAAATCTGATACCACTTGATAGAGGCAAAGGTGTCCCGATGTTTCGATGAGATAGCAATCATTTTCTGTGGGAGTCGACTTTGACGATCCGACTACGAACATGCGAAGACGTCGCGCCTTAGCAATCGCTAAACCAACTTCCGAGGGGTTATTGACCATGCCGGAGCATGATCAACCTGACCACGAGGGTCTATTTCCTACGAGCAAATGAAGAACAAGCAAGAAACTGAGATTGCAATCTGGATATTGCGAATAAAAGAGGAAAGCTTTATTATTGAAGGTGGGGTTCTGTGACGCCTTGGTCTGGTCGTTGAACACAAACGAAGTACGCAAAGTTGCAGCATTGCGAACTTTTAATCTAAACAAAACCCGAAGTCTAAACGATGCCCTAAGGGCTGTATATATGGAGGAAGAGGGGGGGAATTTCGTGTCCCTTGGTGGAGGGGTCCGAAATCAACCCTATCTCTTGTTTCCCCACACATACGGACTCTAAAAATAGCCTATACTTATGTATTTTGAAATTACATGGGCCTGGCCCAATAATAAGGTGAAGCAGCACCTAGAATAGCCTCAGGAGGAAATTTATGAAGTGGCATCTTGTATATTTCATAAAAGGCTTCATGCACCCATTATGGTGGCTTCAAAGTCCTGAAGTCATCACTTGTACTCCGTTCTTGTTCCCCTTGTGCATGCCATCATCTCCATGCTTGTTCTTGCTCCAATGTTCATCCTTTTCCAAGCTAGGCCCTTCATTTGTAAGAAAAACAAATGTATCCAATTTAGGCAGTATCATATTCTCATGAACATTAGAATCATTACCAAGAAATGAAAGTACCTGGTAATTTAGTTGGCGTGCGCGAGCTCTAGTAATTGGTCCAGTATGTATAGCTGCAGGGGCTGTGGGTGTAACAATGGTATTGATGTCCTCATCACAATCCGCTTGACGAGCCCGAAGTAACTGCTTGGAATCGGCTCGGAAGGCCACAGCCGGATAATCAAATCCTTCTTGGCTAGCTCGGCTGCT
This sequence comes from Triticum timopheevii, assembly GCA_963921465.1. Taxonomy (NCBI): domain Eukaryota; kingdom Viridiplantae; phylum Streptophyta; class Magnoliopsida; order Poales; family Poaceae; genus Triticum; species Triticum timopheevii. The sequence continues at coordinate 119,609,436 of OY997272.1, forward strand.
TTATGCAGTTCGACCAACTGCTTCAAAAGAGCTTATCTACAGTATTCCCCTCTTCGGCTCGGTAAAATTGGGCGGCGTCAGATATGTTGTGTGGCAGCTCCGCAAATACCCCTGGAGAAATCAGAATTTAAACTCTCAACCTGATTTTCTCCTTTCAAAATACTCGCTTTGTACAGAAAAGGCCTTACCAGCCGCAATCTTCCTTGCCTCCTGGATTTCCTTCAAGGCACCTTGGGCTTCCCCCCGGGCATCACTTGCGGCTTGGCGAGCCTGGGAGAGTTCGGATTCTTTCCCTGCTAAACTCTGCTCCAAGGTCTCGCATTTCTGCACAGCCTCTTGAAGCTCTCGCTCAGCCTCAATAACTCTAGCCTCGTGTTTCTCACGAAGAGCCTGCTCTGCGGCTGCCTTCTTCTCGGCTTCGGCCACGGCCTTCCTAAGATCCTCAATTTTGGCCGTCATTCCTAGAGCACATTATAAAAATATATCCATCATGTACAATTATTCATTTGTGCTACATAAACAAGGTTTCTACATACCTTGATTATCCTCCAACTGTCTCTTCACTTGGCCAAGTTCTCCTTCGGCCATGGTTTTAAATAGCGGATAGCGGGCTGGTAGCGGACTGGGGTCCGCGGAGCGGAATGCGGATAGCGGGCGATATTGCGGACGCTATGTTCGCGTAGCGCATTTATAAAAACACTAGATTATTGTGTATATTTCTAGATCATTAACAAATAGTCATCAAATTTGATTTGAGCGATAGCGGACGCTATTGCGCCAGCGCTATTGCGAACGCAATAGCGGATGCTATCTTCGCTATTTGAAACAATGCCTTCGGCCCGCTCCAGACTATGCCTCAGTCTGGATATTTCCGCAGCATGAGAGGCGGCAGCCGCTACAGATGTCTGCTGATTAAAAAGAATAATAGATGTCATCAAGTGAGTCTCCTGCGAGCATGAATGTGATCCTCTGTTCGGCTCTTTCTTTCACCGAACAGTGTATCAGGGGCTTCTATCTATACCATGACACTCTCCCAAAAACTCATAAAACATACCTCAAAGCCTCCTATGAGGCTGATACAGGATTCATCCAGTCCACTCTCGGCGGACTGAATCTTCTCAATCACGGCACCCATAAGGGCACGGTGTTCATCAACGATGGAGGCACCCTTCAGCGGCGCCAATAAAGTATCCGGCACCCCTGGTTGGACAGAGGTGGCCGGTGGAGTAGACATACCTTCTCCAGCTGACGGAGGCCGCCTATCTGACTCGGGGACCTTATGGGACTCTAGAATCGTGTCCGGCTTGGGGCCGGATTCAATGTGACCCCCGCCATCGACGTCCACGGGAGCTCTCTCTCCCACGTGTACGGCCCCTAAAGTCTGGCCTCCCGGCGCTATCTTCATGATCTTTTCCTCCTTCCTGTGGCCTGGGCCCTTCTGGGATGAAGCCTCGGTTTCATCCCTATGTTTGGGGGAGGGGGCTTTTGGGGGTGCCCCGCTCTCCATTACATCCGAACCTAGCAAATCCTCTGACGAGGATTGTTCAGCGCGGGCCCTCGTCGGACTGAAAAAAGTACGACTCAGATTAAAATATGACGTCGTGGCAATTCTGGGCACATAAGTGTGTTCGGATCTTATACTCACAAGTTCACCAGGGGCTCGGCCCTGGGATCGCACTCCGGGCTGCTATCGGTGGTGGCGGTGGACTCCTCTTGAAGAGGAGTTTTCCCCTCTTAGGCGAATCGGCCTCCAAGGAGTTGGAGGCCGTTCTTTTCTTCTCTCCCCCCCCCCGCGGGGGATTCGTCCTCCTCCTCCCTGTCCTCTTTGGAGGAAGAATGGGCATTGGAGTCTTCGGATTTTGTGTTCGGGGCACCACGGCGATAGAGACCACCCCTAGTCTTCTTGGCCTCCTTTTCGGTCTTCTTCTTCGGCGCCTTATATGGCGCCGGGACCAGCATCTTCATCAGAAGTGGGCCGGCTGGTTTTTCTGGCAGAGGGGCTGGACAGTAGATCTGCCCCGCCTTCTTCGCCCAGCCCTAGGAAAATGATGGCAAATACGCTGTATTTTCCTGAGGATGTACGGATAGAACACATGAATTGTCAAAAAATTCAGTTGCTTACCGAACTTGCGGGGCGGGACAATTGGTACCCACGGTCCTCGGTGGAGTCTGGCCACGCTTCGCCGGACTTGAAAAGCACCTTCCAGATGTCCTTGTGCATAGAGCCAAAGAGCTCTAGCAGGGTCTGGTGCTTGGCCGGGTCAAACTCACATAGATTGCAAGCTCGGTGTTGGCATGGTAGAATCCGACGAATGAACATCACCTGGACTACATTGACGAGTTTGATGCTCTTGTCTTCCATGTCTTGGACGCGCATCTGGAGTTCTGATAGCTCATCAGACGAAGCCCAGTTCAGACCCTTCTTGTGCCAGGACATGAGTCGTGGGGGGCGCCGGATCTCTCCGGAGCGACGGTCCACTCCTTGCCACACGGCTCGGTGATATAAAACCACTGCTGCTGCCACTCCTTGACGGAATCATTGGAAGTCCCTGTCAGCCATGTAACATTGGGCATCTTGCTCACCATGGCGCCTCCGCATTCGGCATGCTCGCCTCTCACTACCTTGGGCTTCACACTAAAAATCTTTAGCCATAAGCCAAAGTGCGGTTGGATGCGGAGAAAGGCCTCGCACGCGACTATGAATGTCGAGATGTTGAGGAAGGAGTTTGGGGATAGATCATGGAAATCAATCCCGTAATAGTACATGATGCCGCGAACAAATGGGTGGAGGGGAAACCCTAGCCCGCAGATAAAATGAGGAAGAAATACCACCCTCTCGTGGGGTTCCGGGGTGGGGACGATCTGTCCTGCCATCGGAAGACGGTGGCCAATTCTCTTTGCCAGATACCCAACCCCCCGAAGCTTTTTGATATCCTTCTCCCAAACGGTAGAGGCCATCCACTTGCCTCCTGCTCCAGATCCGGACATCTTCGGGAAGCCTTTTTAGGCAGAGAAGAGGAGCGCTTGGGCACTAGGGCTTGAGCGGGAAGGAATGGATGAGTAGAGAAGGGCATGGGTGAAAAGGGGGGTTCTTATCCCCTTATAAAGGCAGCAAAAGATCCTGCGCCTCCCCACTTGCCCGCTAAAAATGCTTATTCCCCCAAGCGTCATGATTGATGGCACGGTTGGTTTACCCGCACCCGTATTAATGAGAATCCCGCAATGAGGGGACACGATCTCTGCTTCGACAAGACATGCTGATAAAACCGCCTCACGATATGTGCGTCGGCAGGATATGAAAACGGTTCCAATAATGACCGGGCCGTGGCGTGACATCACGCTATGAAAAGCTGTCAGCAGATCAGATTTGTGGAATATTGTACTCTCTACGGTGGTGTGTGAAATTTATCTTGCAGAGCCGGACATGATCCTCGTGTTTAAAATCTTCTATGGAGTATTAGGAGAAGGAACCCGTCTTGCAATGCCAAAGACAATCTGCGCGTCGAACTCATCGTCATTGAAGCCTGGTTCAGGGGCTACTGAGGGAGTCCTGGATTAAGGGGTCCTCGGATAGGCGGACTATATAACTTTGGCCGGACTGTTGGACTATGAAGATACAAGATTGAAGACTTCATCCCGTGTCTGGATGGGACTCTCCTTTGCGTGGAAGGCAAGCTTGTATATTCGTATATGTAGATCTCCTTCTCTGTAACCGACTCTGTGTAACCCTAGCCCCCTCCGGTGTCTATATAAACCGGAGGGTTTAGTCCGTAGGACGACAACAATCATAATCATAGGCTAGCTTCTAGGGTTTAGCCTCTACGATCTCGTGGTAGATCAACTCTTGTAATACTCATATCATCAAGATCAATCAAGCAGGAAGTAGGGTATTACCTCCATCGAGAGGGCCCGAACCTGGGTAAAACATCATGTGCCCTGCCTCCTGTTACCATTAGCCTTAAACGCACAGTTCAGGACCCCCTACCCGAGATCCGCCGGTTTTGACACCGACAGCAGCTTCAACCCCAACATTACTTTCCCCCATGGGCGCCCCCTCCAGCGCACGCCCTCGCCCGCATTCGCCGGCGTGCAGTACCCGTTGTACACGTACTCACCGCCGGACTACCGCAGCCTCACCGACGCCTCCTCTCCGCCGCGGCCTCTACTCACAAGCCTCATCCTTGTCGCATCTTGGCAACGCTGACACGACGGAGCCTGACATGGAGGACATCATTGCAGCCGGCTCAGCTGCGGCCACTGCTTCCCCCGGGTTCGGTATGCAGGACCTCGCCGGTGTGGATGAAGAGCTCGACTATGGCAAGGAAGAGCCGGAGGAGGAAGAGGAAGAGGAGGAGGAGCCGCCGCCGGCACCGGCAAGGAAAAGCAAGAGGAAGAAGAAGAAGGCGGCCAAGTCCGGCGAACCATGCATCAAATGGGCGTCCAAGGAAGAAGAGTGCCTCGCCGAAGCATGGAAGGTCGTCTGCCTCGACCCGGTCACTGTGACGAATCAGAGCATCGAGACGTATTGGGGCCGCATCAAGGCCGAGTTCGACGAGCGGAATCTCGTCAACCCTGAAAGTGCAACTATCCCTAGGTGGTTTTGGTAATTCATAACAACATATAGCTCATTGAGCTAATGCTATTCCAAGACTATTATTTCAGGAAAGCTCAATGAATGGCATGGCATGGATGATGAAAGTGGATCCCTCAAAATATCAAGGACAAAGGATTGGCTCAAGCTCAAAAGCTCAAGACTCTTCATTTTACATTTTAGTGATCCAAGATCAAATTGAGTCTATACGAAAAGCCAATACTATCAAGGAGGGATGAGGTGTTGTTTAATGAGCCACTTGCTTCATGTGCTTAGTGATATGCTCCAAATACCCTCAACTACCTCCTCACATCCACATATGACCTAAACCCAAAGTCAAAATCGCTCCCACCAATTCTTTCTATCCGGCGCCACCGAGTTCAAATGTCATAGCCACTGCCACAAACCCTAGGCAAATCGGTCTTACCAATAGGGATCTCGGTCTCACCGAGATGGGATTGTAATCTCTCTATTTCCCTTCGTAACGTTTCGGTCCAACCGAGGTGAGCGATCGGTCCCACCGAGATTGCAATGTAAACTCCCTGTTTCCTTCTCGTAACATTTCGGTCTCACCGAAATGAGCGAATCGGTCCCACCGAGTTTACCTGACCAACTCTCTGGAAAGCTTATTACCAAGATCGGTCTCACCGAGTTTGTGTAATCGGTCTTACCGAGATTATGTTATGCCCTAACCCTAATCATATCGGTCCTACCGAGATTCATGTCGGTCCCACCAAAAATCCTAACGGTCACTAGGTTTATCAAATCGGTCTGACCGAGTCTGCTGAATCGGTCCCATCGAGTTTGGTAAATTGTGTGTAACGGTTAGATTTGTTGTGGAGGCTATATATACCCCTCCACCTCCTCTTCATTCGTGGAGAGAGCCATCAGAACAAACCTACACTTCCAACTTACCATTTCTGAGAGATAACCACCTACTCATGTGTTGAGGCCAAGATATTCCATTCCTACCATATGAATCTTGATCTCTAGCCTTCCCCAAGTTGCTTTCCACTCAAATCTTCTTTCCACCAGATCCAAAACCTATGAGAGAGAGTTGAGTGTTGGGGAGACTATCATTTGAAGAACAAGAGCAAGGAGTTCATCATCAACGCACCATTTGTTACTTCTTGGAGAGTGGTGGCACCTAGATTGGCTAGGTGTCACTTGGGAGCCTCCGACAAGATTGTGGAGTTGAACCAAGGAGTTTGTAAGGGCAAGGAGATCGCCTACTTCGTGAAGATCTACCGCTAGTGAGGCAAGTCCTTCATGGGCGACGGCCATGGTGGGATAGACAAGGTTGCTTCTTCGTGGACCCTTCGTGGGTGGAGCACTCCGTGGACTCGCGCAACCGTTACCCTTCGTGGGTTGAAGTCTCCATCAACGTGGATGTACGATAGCACCACCTATCGGAACCACGCCAAAAACATCCGTGTCTCCAATTGCGTTTGAATCCTCCAAACCCTTCCCTTTACATTCTAGCAAGTTGCATGCTTTAATTTCCGCTGCTCATATACTCTTTGCATGCTTGCTTGAATTGTGTGATGATTGCTTGACTTGTCCTAAGATTGCTAAAATCTGCCAAACTCTAAAATTGGGAAAAGGTTAAGTTTTTAATTGGTCAAGTAGTCTAATCACCCCCCTCTAGACATACTTCAAGGTCCTACAAGTGATATCAGAGCTTTGGTCTCCATTTGCTTTGATCTCCATAGCTTTTGGTGGCTATAGCCTTGGTTTCACAACCTAGGAGAGTATGGCGTCTTGTGAGGGAAATTATCACCGTAGAGGTCCTTACTTTGATGGTACTAATTTTGCTAGTTGGAAGCATAAGATGAAAATGCATATTCTTGGACATAACCCCGCCGTTTGGGCTATTGTGTGTATTGGCTTGCGAGGTGAATTCTTTGATGGGAGAGAGCCAAACCGTGAAGCTAGGGCGGATGAGTTGAAGATGTTGCAATACAACGCTCAAGATTGTGATATCCTCTTCAACGGATTGTGCCCCGAAGAATTCAACAAAATCAGCCGTCTTGCGAATGCAAAGGAAATTTGGGATACTTTGATTGATATGCATGAAGGTACCGACTCCGTCAAGGAATCCAAGTTGGATGTGCTCCAAAGTCAGCTTGACAAGTTCAAAATGAAGGATGGTGAAGGTGTCGCTGAAATGTACTCTAGGCTTGCTCTTATCGCAAATGAGATTGCCGGCTTAGGGAGTGAAGAGATGACCGACAGATTCATCATCAAGAAGATCCTAAGAGCATTGGATGGAAAGTATGATACCGTGTGCACATTGATCCAAATGATGCCAAACTACAAAGATCTCAAGCCAACGAAAGTCATTGGAAGAATTGTTGCTCATGAGATGTCACTCAAGGATAAGGAGGAACTTCACAACAAGTCAAGTGGTGCTTACAAAGCCTCATGTGAAGCCCCCACATCATCAAGTGAGAAACAAACCTTCAATGAAGAATTGAGCTTAATGGTGAAGAGCTTCAACAAATTCTACAAGAGTAGAAGCAAAGAAAGAAGCTCTAAGTTGAGGTCCTACAATGACAAAAGATCTTCTAGTCGAGAGCGCAATTGCTACAATTGTGGGAGACCCGGACACTATTCCAATGAGTGTACGACACCCTACAAAAGAAGAGAAGATTCTCCAAAAAGAAGAAGCAAAAGAGAAGAATCACCACCAAGAGAGAGGAGGAGTAGAGATGATCGTTATGAACAAAGACCCTCACGGAGAAGCAAGGATTCGGAAAGGAAGGACAAGTCATCAAGGAGCTACACAAAACGAAGACATCAAGCTCACATTGGTGAATGGGTATCCGACTCCGACTCCGACAATCACTCCGAGAGAAGCTATCACTCCGACTCCGAATATACTCAAGATGAAGGTGTTGCCGGTCTAGCACTTGTGTCAACCAACTCCTACGACATATTTGACTCACCAAATGAAGGAATTGGAAGATGCTTCATGGCCAAAGGTCCAAAGGTAACACATCCCGAGTATGTTGATTTCAGTAGTGATGAAGATGACTTGCTAGGTGATGATGATTTACTTGTTGACAACTTTAGTGATGAATACTATGATGAAACGTCAATTAATCATGCTAATCAAGATAAAACAAATGACAATGATAAGGAGAATATTGAGCTTCTAACTAAAGAACTAAACACTCTTAAGTTATCTCATGAAACTATCTTCAAAGACCATCGAGAACTTTTAAGGGCTCATGAGAAGTTACGCTTTGAAAAGCTCAATCTTGAGCAAGAGCATGAGTTATTAAAAGCAATCAATGATGATGTCCGTAAGAAAAGTTCTTCTTACATTGCCAAGCGTTTACTCTTATCTACTTACATGCCTCAAGTCAAGTCTAGTAACAAGTACAAGAAAGATTCTTCCTCTAGGAGTAACAATAATAATGCCAAATCCAATATTGTTGCTTCTAGTAGTTCTCCTGATTCCACTAATGATTCTCTTAGCCAAGTTACTCTTGAGCAAGAAAATAGCTTATTGAAGGGAATTATAGATAAAGGTGTTTACAAGAGCCTTGCTGGGAGTAAGCAATTCGAGGAAATTGTACGCACACAAGGAAGGCACCAGAAGAATCAAGGTGTTGGTTTTGAACGAAAGTTCAATGCCAATGGAGTTGAGTGGGAAGAAGATCAATACCCCAAGATGAAGTTTGTTCCTCAACAAGAGAAGTATGATCCTACTTCCTTCAAGGGAACACAAGCACAAGATGATCTTCCACCACAAGACCACAAGAACAAAGGCAAGGACAAGCTTCAAGAGGAGATTGATGCATTTGAAGAAGCACCTAAGGCCTCGGTCAAGTGGGTTCCCAAGACTACGTCAAGTTCTACTTCATCAAGTACAACTAGAACTCCAAGGATTCCCATCAAGATGATGTGGGTCCCGAAGAAGAAGAACTAGAGAGTTCTTGAGGGTGACTCCGCCAACATTCTTCACTCATATCATCACTACTAGAAACAGCTACTTTGCCATCTGCCAGCTCTTTGCCGTCTGCTAGCGGACGGCAAAGAAGCTCTTTGCCATCAGCTACCCAAAAGCGGACGGCAAAGAAGCTTTGTCGTCGGCTAGCGGTCGGCAAAGAGGGAGGGGGCCCCACTGACGAGCTGGTTTAAAAAACTTAACGGCCCCCCTATTTGCCGTCCGCTAGCGGACGACAAAGAGCAGGTGGGGCGGACGACAAAGTGGGGCTGACGGCAAACATTTAGGTTACTAACGGCACCCCACCCCGCCCATCTCTCTCTGTTCGATCTGTCCCCCTCTCCTCCCCGATGACCACCGCCACCCGCCGCCGTCCCCGCCACCCACCGCCGCCCCCTTGCCCCACCTCCCCTCGCCCCGTCGCCCCACAGTCCCAAGCACTCTCCGCCGTCGCCGCCACCCGCCACCGCCCCCTGGCCCCACCGCCCCTCGCCCCGTCGCCTCCACCACCCGCCACTGCCCCGGCGTCCTGTCGGCCGCGTCGGTGCCAGGTTCGCCGCGGGCCCCCTGCGTCCGCCTCGCCCCCCCGTCCCGGAGCTAGGCTCGCTGCCGCCCCTGCGCCCGCGCCGCCCCCAGAGGCAGGCTCGCCCCTAGGCCTGCGTCTGCCTCGCGCCCCCCCCCCCGCCAGTGCGTCCGCCTCGCGCCCCCCGCCCCGGAGCCAGGCTCGCCACCGCCCCGGAGCCAGGCTCGCTGCCGCCCCTGCGCCCGCGCCGCCCCCTCCATCCTCCATCGACAGGAGCCAAGGTGAGCATTTTTTTGTTTTTTTCTACTGTTTTTCTTTGCTGTTTAGGTTTAATTAGGTTATTGATAGGTTTAGGTTAGTGGTTGGTTTAGGTTAGTGCTAGATATAGGTTTAGATTATTAGAAGAAGAAGAAAGTTGAAAAAAAGAAGAAGTAGAAGAAGAGGAAAAAGGAAAAAATAGGAAAAATAATAAGAAGAAAGTTGAAAAATATAACAATATAGAAGAGGAAAAAGGAGAAGAAGAAAGAAGAAGAAGAAGAAGAAGAAGAAGAAAGAAGAGGAGGAGGAGGAGGAGGAGGAAGAGGACGAGGGAGAAGCAGAAAGAAAAGAAGAAGAAGAAAGAAAGAAGAAAGAATAATAATAAGAAGACCCCGAAGCGCCACCCCGACACCCCGACCCCGACCCCCGACCCCCGACACACCCACCCCGACCCCCGACACCCCGACCCCGACCCCCGACACCCCGGCCCGACACCCCGACCCTGACCCCGACCCCTGACACCCCAACCCCGACCCCCGACACCCCGACCCCGACCCCAACACGCCACCCCGACACCCCGGCCCGACACCCCGACCCCCGACCCCCGACACCCCGACCCCGACCCCCGACACCCCGACACCCCGGCCTGACACCCCGGCCCCGACCCCCGGCCCCCGACACCCTGACACCACGGCCCGACCCCGACACGACACCCCGATACCCCGACACCCGACCCCGACACGACACCCAGACCCCGACACCCCGACCTCGACACCACACCCCGACAACCTGACCCCCTGACCCCGACCCCCCGACCCCGGAACAGCACCCCGACCCTGACACGGCACCCCGACACCGACAGGACACCCCGACCACCGACACCTCCCGAAAAGGTGTTTTTTGGGTTCCAGAGGCCGACGGGGTCATATATTTGTGAATTATTAGTTAGGTCATATATTTTTCGATTTTGTTATGAAAAACATCATATATAATTGTGTTCATCGTGTAGTTTTAAATGTGCAGTTGTTTCATCGCTGCGAGGTTTGGTGTTCGACGACCTCGCCGTGCGTTTGACGAGCTCTGCCCCTTCATTCGTGGGTGAGCACAAATGACAAGTCCTCCTCCCCCATTAATTATTTGATCTATTCCGATGAAATTTGGTAGCTAGCTATATATGTGTCTTGAATCATCGGTATGCATAACCAATATGTGTCTCCCGTTCGAAAGCGTCATAGTTATAAATATACATGCATTTGCATATTTATAACCTTGATTCTTTTGAATTGTCCAACGCTATCCATGGACAGCCCGAGTATGTGTAGATTGGGTTCGTTTTCCCATATGCTTTGCTCCGGATCCGACGCATAAATTTCGTCAGTGCCTCCCCTGTTGTTCTCCGGGTACACATCCTCTCTGTTTATTGCAGAGACGTGTATCAGGAGAACAGCGGGGAGGTGCTGCCAAAATTTTGCGTCGGATCCGGAGTATAGCTTATGGGAAAATGAACCCAATCTACACATACTCGGGTGGGATTAGGACCTATCATTACCTATTAGAGTGTAGGTTGCATGGACGTAATAAAATTGACAAAGTAGATCAACTGATGAATATATACATGGTGAATTATATATATAATTGTTGTGTGTCCAGTAGCTCTGAAAGTCAAGATGAGTGATCGTGCGTGGATGTATACCGGTCACACTGGTCAGAACAAATGGAGCGCTGAATGGTTCACAAAAACCAAGGGGTTTGTGCAAGCCGCATTTGCAAATGGCTAGAGGAAAACTTGGTGCCCTTGTTTCCGATGCGGCAATTGGGAAAAGAGGACAGAGGCTGAAATGGGTAAACACCTGCAGAAGAATGGTTTTACGCCCGATTATACGGTGTGGACATTTCATGGTGAGTCTACCCAACGTGACCGAGCTGAGGTGGATCATCGTCGCACCGACGAGCATGGTACCGGGATGGAAAACATGGTGCAAGACTATGATGATGCTCGGGATTCGGACGAGGAGATGGAGGAATCTGCAAAGGCCTTCAATGAAATGTTGGAGTCTTCAAAACGTCCGCTCCACGAGCACACTGAGCTTTGTCAGTTGGATGCCATCTCACAAGTAATGGCTTTGAAGGCTCAGTTCAACTTGGGCAGAGAATGCTATGACGCAATTATGATAGTATTTGGACGCTTTGTACTAATTTCGTTTATTCTTTGTCATGGCAGGTGTTGAAAGATGGTGGGCGCTGGTCGGGAGCGCGCCGAGGCCCCTTCTTCATCGGCGCGTGGTACGAGGTCTTCCATTCCACACGCACCTCTCCGCCGAGCGTTGCTGGACAGTATGGCGACACCGCCGGGCCCTTCTTCATCGACCGCGGTGCCCAGCAGGGGATGAGGTAAGAAGAAGAGAGGAGGTGGAGCACGTGGTCGCGGGAGAGGAGGTAGGGTGACTCTTACGGCGCCTTCCTCGCCACCGCCCCCAGCTGTTTCACCCGAGCACGTGACAGATAGGGTGGACTCGTCTGAGGAGGAGGCTGCACGGACTCCGGTCCACGAGCCTCCGGTCCACGGGTCTTCGGCCCACGAGCCTCGGGTCGACGGGCCTTCGGCCCACGAGACCCCGGAGGAGCACACGTCTGGATGGGGTACCTGGTCGGGTCAGCCTGAGGATGGCGGGGAGCCAAGTGGCCATGCTGATGATGGCGGGGAGCCGACTGATGAGGAGGGGGAGGAGGGGGGCAACGTCTACCAGCATAGTGCTACACGGCTCCCGTCCGTGTCGGCGACCCACGAGCAGAGGTGGTTGATTTTCCCTGATGGGGAGAGGTAAGTGCATTTAATCTTTTTGTACCTTCTGCATTCACGTTTCTTCAAATAACTGATGTGTTGGCCTTGTCATGCTGCAGGGGTTGGGACCACCATGAAAGTGTCCGCCGGCCCAACTCCGTCCTTGGAGTTCTGATTCGGCAAAACTTCCCGGGGTTTGTCACGTTGCCTGGTGAGGGTCGTCTTCCAGAGGTTGGATTGACTTGGGAGCACTACTTGGCTGCCCCGGCCCCGCCGGGTGAGATTATCGATGGTGTCTTATGCAAGATGAGGGCAGACGTCGTGATCAGAAAGTTCTGGGTAATTTCTCCTTTACGCAATTTAAAATCTTCAACTAGCTAGTTATTAATTGTACTAATCAATATTGTCTCATTTGATTGCAGACATTCTACAGGTGTGAGGAGGGATATGAGGAGGAGGCGGATCATGTTATCCACAAGGAGTGCAAGCGCCTACTTCAGAACTTACGGCATGAGGTTCGGGTGCAGGCTGTTCGAGACTACTACGCCGGGCGTGATATCAAGAAGCCCAAGCAGGAGTGCCGCGATAAGTTCTTGAGTAAGGAGAAGTACATGAAGGTAATTCTTAAGGCCTTGTACTTACTTCCTTCATTTAGTAATTCATAGCCTTAGCGCTCAAGTTTCTATTTGCTAACTTAGGCCCCTCCGAGATGGTGTGCGGATCGGATGGATTGTTGGGAGGTGTTGGTCAACGCGTGGTGCTCAGAAGAATGGCTGGCCACCCACAAAGAGGCCAAGGACAAATGTGCCCAAATGGAAGGTGTGCCACACCACCAAGGCAGCTCCAACTTATTTCAGTACAGGCGGAACTGGGTATGTGGTTTGCTTCATGATTCATGCAATTCATTCATCATGCTAGCTTTAGCCCTTTAATTACTAATTTACTTTGTTTCTCTCTTTCAGGCACGCTACAATAAGGCGGATAAGGTGCCAGAGGTGTACGACCTGTATGCCATGGCCCACACTGGCCCTTACAAGAAAGTCAAGGCATTCTCTGCGTCTGACCTCGATGATCCAAAGAACGTCACCAACATCTCCGCCCATGAGAAGCTCGTGCAATATAGAGATCAGGGGAAGGCGAGGAAAGGGGAGGACTTTAACCCGAGCCAGGGTCCCATTGATACAGAGCTGCTGATGATATCTGGTGGCGGGAGGCCCCATGGCTCCATAGCCATGGGAGATGGACTTATCCGTTGTCCTAGCACTCTCCCGGAGATCAAGGCGCGCCAGTCGAGCTCCGCTCCTGAGATAAGGCCTCGTGAACGGCCAGTCCAACTCGCCATCAAGGTTAGTTATACGTACTCAGCTATCTTTCTCCATTACATTGTGTGCGCTTCCATCAATGATTACAAATGGTCATGTGAGTGGTGTTGCAGGCTGCTATACAGAGTGAGAGAGATAGAACGGAGAAACTTTTGGCGGAGGCGGCGGAGAGGCAGCGGGAGTTGGAGGAGAAGACAACAAAGATGTTGGAGGAGGAGAGGGCACGGAATGACATGCAGGCAAGGGCCATGTACGAGCTCCTTGTGGTAAGTTTCTTCTGTAGATTACTTGCTAGTCTTAACATTTGAGTCTCATTACTAACTAGTACGACTCTGTTGTGAAAACCAAATGTGCAGTCTGTGTGCGAGAAGTCCGGTCAGACCGCTCCACCGATGCCAGTGATTGCTCCTGGGAGCACGGTGAGTTTAATTTGAATGGACATTACTTGCTTGTCTTAACATTTGAGTGTCATAATGCTAACGAGACATTGGAAATGATCTTTGGTGCAGCTTAACTCCAGAAACGCATCGCACGATCCTTCTCCAGCTACCGGTGCGAGCCAGCCCGCTCCTTCTCCAGCTACCGGCGCGAGCCAGCCCGCTCCTTCTCCAGCTACCGGCGCGAGCCAGCCCGCTCCTACACCTCCGTGATCACGGTAAGTTTCTCTAGTGTTTTGCTTAACAAATGCATAAAGACCTAGACTTAGCTTTATTTCCTCCAATATGCTTACCATAATGACCTAGAGTTAGCTTCTTTTCCTCCAAAATGACTTAATAAACTTACTGACCTCATAAACCATCCATTCTACCTAAGTTAGCTCTAAAATGACTCATTTTACCTTAGTTAGCTTACAAGTGATCCAATTTATCCAAGTTAGCTCTAAAATGACCCATTTTACGTAGATTAGCTCCTAAATGATCCATTTTACCTACATTAGCTTTAAAATGACCCATTCCACCTAGGTTAGCTCCAAAATGACCCATTTCACCTAGGTTAGCTCCAAAATGACCCATTTCACCTAAGTTAGCTAAAAAACGATCCATTTTACCTTAGTTAGCTCAAAAACGTGGCATTTCACCTAGGTTAGCTCATAAACGACCCATTTGACCTAGGTTAGCTCATAAATGACCCATTTCACCTAGGTTAGCTCATAAACAACCTATTTCACCTAGGTTAGCTCATAAACGACCCATTTCACCTAGGTTAGCTCATAAATGACCCATTTCACCTAGGTTAGCTCATAAACAACCTATTTCACCTAGGTTTGCTCATAAACGACCCATTTCACCTATGTTTGCTCATAAACGACTCATTTCACCTAACTTAGCTCATAAACGACCCATTTCACCTAGGTTTGCTCATAAACGACTCATTTCACCTAGGTTTGCTCATAAACGACCCATTTCACCTAGGTTTGCTCATAAACGACCCATTTCACCTAGGTTTGCTCATAAACGACCCATTTCACCTAACTTAGCTCCAAAATGATCCATTTCACCTAGAATAGCTCATAAACTACCCATTTCACCTAGGTTAGCTCATATACGATACATTTCACCTAAGTTAGCTAATATATGGCATATACTTCTTCTTCTAGTCTTCTTATTCTATTCTTTTTCTTCTAGTCTAATTCTTCTTCTAGTCTTCTTTTTCTAACTTTCTTATTTGTCATTTTGCAGGTTTCATTCACTTCACGGAAGCCAGCTTCCTATGATGGATTGCTTGCTTTTTCCTGTTTTTTCCTTTGATGCACTTGTATTCTGCTGGCTTGCTATGAAGAAACTTTGCATATTGTAATATGTATGGATCGATGGAACTATGTGATGGATATACATGTGATGTGAAATTTTTGATGGATATATATGTGATGGATATATATGTTATGTGATGGAACTATGTGATGGATATTTATGTGATGGATATATATGTGCTGTGAAATTTTTGTTGTGATAATTGTTGGATATAAGAAAAACAAAAAAAAGAGGCAGTGCAGGCTCTTTGCCGTCCGCGGCAGACGGCAAAGGGGGCACGTGGCGCCCACCTGTGCTTCCTGGGGTGGACCATTTGGCCAATTTGCCGACAGTGGCGGACGGCAAAGCCTCGCTGACGGCAAAGACTTGGCCTTTGCCGTTCGCCGGGCTGACGGCAAAAAAAACGGGCGCTGAGGTATTGCTGATGTCACCTGGCAGACGGCAAAGAGGCGCACTAATTTGCCATCCGCTGGTGGACAGCAAAGGCCGCCGTTAGCCGCCTAACGGAGTGACAATGGCGGACGTGCCACATTTTGCCGTCCCCCCTCTTTGCCGTCCGCCGCTGTAGGCAAAGGGCTCTTTGCCGTCCGCCCTGGAAAGCAGACGGCAAAGGACATGTTTGCCGACCCTATCTTTGCCGTCTGTGTTTGCCGTCCGCGGCGGACGGCAAAGTGCTTTGCCGTCAGCCGTCCCTACCTTTGCCGTCCGCCGTGGCAGATGGCAAAGTACTGGATTCCTGTAGTGCATTTTGGCAAGAACAAGTGCAATCAACTTCCACATCTTGCACTAGGTCAAGGAGTCACAAACCCTCATGTTGGTAAGGCAAGGGACAAGGTAACCTAATGATTTCATGGACATCATATTATGTGTGCATCACTCTATGTCTAGGGATATTCTTGTTTGTTCCTTGTGGGACTAACCCATGTAGGTATGTTGAAAGTGCAACTCACTCCAAAGGATTGCTCCAAATGATCTACGTCAACATTGAGCATCCACATCTTCAACACCTACATGAAGTCATCATCGACAAAACCCAAGGTTAGTTCATCCCTCTAAAAGGGGATCTCACATCTAGGGGGAGCTTAACTCTAAGAATTGAGTTAAAGCAACTCTAATGGTGTGAACACATCAATGCATTATGTAAAAGTGGTAACCCCACTTGAGCTTAAACGATGAGTATGACCTATGATCAAATATTCTCATTTGACTCCTAAGTCAATATACTCATATATAGATGACCTAGTCATCGCCAATTGTTTGATAGATGCTAGAATTGGTTGTGCATGCTTTGCCACATATTTCATTTGCCATCTTATTGTGTGAGCATGTTGGTTGCATATTTTACTCATTCGAGGACATCCACTTGTTGTTTTGATTGATTGGCTTCCTTTTCTTTTTGCCAAGTGGATGGACAAGAATGCCTAAGAACCTTCTCTAGATATCTATGCTTTTCTCGTCTCAAACTCTATTCATGCTACATCACAAAATTTGATCAAGTCAGATTCGAACCACTCTGTGAGAGGAGCACTCGGAGTCCCCGATTCGTCAGACTTAAAACTTCCAAAACTTCTTTGTGATTCTCGGTCTGACCGATTCCTCCATTTCGGTCCTACCGAGATCACTAAGTCGATCTAGGTTTTCAATCTCGATGCAACCGATTTGAACTTTTCGGTCACACTGAGTTGCTGTAACTGTATACAGTTATGCATCTCGGTGCCACCGAGTTGTTCCACTCGGTCACACCGACAGGGTCGGGCTATATATACTCATGGGCAAAAATTTGGAAATTTCTTCGAACCTCTTCGCCTGCGCAATAGCTCGCTCTGCCACCAGGGTCTCCGGATCGTCTCCTCGTCGCCATCCGCCTCCTGTCGCTGGTCTCCGCCGCCGTCAACGGACCCCCGCCGTCGCCTCCGTAGCGAGTTCATCGCCAAGCTAGGGTATGGAATCGATCATAGTGCTATCCTCGTTCGATTCCTAGCACATTGTGTTCATTATGATTCTTGCCACGATTGAAACACTCCTATCCAGTCAATACAATCCTTAGATTAGATGCGATTTGAAAATTTAGGGTTAGGTTTCCGCCGAAACCATCTCGGACCCACCGAGTTGAAAAACACGGTCCCACCGATTTGGCTAACGCCATTGCACTAGTAGCTCTCGGTCTGACCGAGAATTGCTAATCGGTGTGACCGATTTTAGGACTTTGTGAAACCCTAGCAGTCTCGGTGCCACCGAACTGTGACTCGGTCATACCGAGTTCACCAGTTTAGGTTCCAAAACTGCTTCGGTATCACCGAGTTTGAAAATCGGTTGATCCAAAATGCTTTCTGTGGAAAAATAAAACTGAATTTTTGAATCATTTTTTTGCAAAAATCTTTGCATTTTGTGATGCTCATCCATTCTATCTCATCTATAACTATTCACAGGGTCAGCAGTCAGTGATTTGCAGCATGTCAGACCAAAGTGATAGTCAGGACAAGTCAGAAGAGCACAATCACATGAGTGAGTACACTAGTCCCTCTAGCAGTTCAGATGATGGCAGCAGGAGCACCCCAAGCAATCTGCCTAAAGCTATCACCAGGACAAGGAAGAAGAGAACCTCGGAATCTGAGGATGAGGATTACTTGGCAGAAGAAGATGAGGCTACCTCCAAGAAGGTAGTACTCAAAAAGGAGTATGCCTCAGCAAAGAACACAAAGCCTGGACTCAATAGGAAAGTTCCTGCCAAGAGGACACCTATACTGAAGGTCAGAGGATCAACTCAAGTGCCTGAAAAGACTGAACCCAAAGAGGCACCTGCAAGAAGAGTCACAACTTCCAAACCCAAGAAAGTTCCCACTGGAGAAACTATGAAGTTTACCATTGAATCAGAAGATGAAGCTGCTGGTCAAGATAAGAAGAAGAAGAGAGCCAGAACCACTACTGCCCAGGTTCTTGGAAATCCCTCTATGAGGAGAGACTCTGAAGAGGAAGAAGAGGTTGCTGCACCCGCACCCAAAGCACAAAAGCTAATGGGTGATGCTATAAAGTCAGGGGCTGCAACATCAAAGCCCAAGGAAGCACCCAAAGCTGCCCCCAAGCCCAAGCTTGCACCAAAGAGGAATACCAGGAGTATTCCAGCTACTGAGAAGAACAAGGCCCCAGTGCCTGAAGTTGCTGATGAGGAAGATGATGAAGGACAAGTCCTGAGGAAGCTAAAGCCGAAGAATCCAGATCACAATGATGCTCATCCTGTGGCTGAGAACATGAAGTTGAGAAAGGATGCAGGACTCAGATTGTGGAGGTTGTCAGATCCATATGCTACCAGGAGAAGGACTGCTGTTGATTACAGGTTCCACACCAAGGAACAGCAGGACTGTTATGAGACAGTGTTGTTGGACAAGAAGCCCATAGTGTGTGATATGAGGTGGGTCGACTAGACCTACATGAAGGAAAATGAGGAACACTATCCTGGAGTGCAAGACAGTTTTGTTGCTTGTGGAGTTGCAGACTTTGTTGGGCAAAAGCTCACAAAGTGGAATGATGAGCTCATTATGCAATTCTACTCCACAGCACACTTCTATCCAGATGGCAGGATAGTTTGGATGTCTGAAGGTACAAGGTACCAGTCAACAATTGAGGAATGGGCCAGTCTGATCAATGCCCCAAAGGAGAGTGAAGATGACTTGGATGTCTATGCCAAGAAGAAGATGGATCACAATTCCATGGCTCATATGTACAAGGAGATCCGAAACAAAGCTCTTGAGACTTTCAAGTTTGGGTCAGTCCACTTCCTTCTGTCAGGGCTGCCAACAATCAACATGATTCTAAGGCACAATCAAGAGAAGAAGGAGAAGGCAAAGAGAGAGAAGGATGCCAAGATGCCAACTCAAGAGGAGGCATCTGAGTACTTTTTGAAGAACAAGCAGGAGCAGCTTGGTTACTTGATAGCATCAACACTGAGGATTGAGAAGGGGTTGGCCACCCTAACTCAAAACCAGGAGAGCCTGGAAAGAATCATGGAACAAAAATTCTATGATCTAGATGTCAAAGTAACTGAGATTCAGTCAGTTGTGGAGCAGCTCCAGGATGACATGCAGGAGAGGAAGGGCAAGACAACCACTGATGCATTTGCCAGAGTGCCTAGAGCTCAGAGGTCAGCTGCAGTGCCTGTGACAGACACCAGAGCCACATCATCTGCACCAGCTACAGCTCCTACAGCTCTAGTGCAACCAGCTCCAGCACCAACTCCTCCAGCTCCATCCACATCAACTGAAGCCTTCGTCCAAGGAGCCATCTCTACACCACCACCTGAAGATCAAGCCTGAGAGTCGATCTAGCACTATGCATTTTCTATGAACTTTTTGGTAACTTGTTGCCAAAGGGGGAGAAAAATGTATAGATCATAGGCTTCGAGAGAGAGTGTGTTGCTTTTGTTCTCTCTTGCTTTGGTGGTTAAACTTTGTTTGCTTTTGATTGCTTGAGATACTATGCTATTATCTGTGAGACATTGATGATCATGTGTTTGATCATAAGCTACACTTATGCTTGTTAGATGATATTATCTTACCTATCCTTATATGATCATTCACTTTGCTTGGTGATGAGTGCATGTATTCAATTTTATCATTTTGAGCGCTCCACCAAGATGTATGTGACATGGAAGAGTAACCCATGAGCCTAATTCCTTGTGCATTTGCAGTCCAAAGCAAATCTTAAACTATGCACAAATTTAGGGGGAGCTCTTTCTTATCACATACTTCTCAAAGCGACGATGTTTTTCAATCTTATTATCATTTGTCGAAGCTTTGATCTATATGTTGTCATCAATTACCAAAAAGGGGGAGATTGAAAGTGCAACTATCCCTAGGTGGTTTTGGTAATTCATAACAACATATAGCTCATTGAGCTAATGCTATTCCAAGACTATTATTTCAGGAAAGCTCAATGAATGGCATGGCATGGATGATGAAAGTGGATCCCTCAAAATATCAAGGACAAAGGATTGGCTCAAGCTCAAAAGCTCAAGACTCTTCATTTTACATTTTAGTGATCCAAGATCACATTGAGTCTATAGGAAAAGCCAATACTATCAAGGAGGGATGAGGTGTTGTTTAATGAGCCTCTTGCTTCATGTGCTTAGTTATATGCTCCAAATACCCTCAACTACTTTCTCACATCCACATATGACCTAAACCCAAAGTCAAAATCGGTCCCACCGATTCTTTCTATCCGGCGCCACCGAGTTCAAATGTCATAGCCACTGCCACAAACCCTAGGCAAATCGGTCTTACCGATAGGGATCTCGGTCTCACCGAGATGGGATTGTAATCTCTCTGTTTCCCTTCGTAACGTTTCGGTCCAACCGAAGTGAGCGATCGGTCCCACCGAGATTGCAATGTAAACTCCATGTTTCCTTTTCGTAACATTTCGGTCTCACCGAAATGAGCGAATCGGTCCCACCGAATTTACCTGACCAACTCTCTGGAAAGTTTATTACCAAGATCGGTCTCACCGAGTTTGTGTAATCGGTCTTACCGAGATTACGTTATGCCCTAACCCTAATCATATGGTCCTACCGAGTTGCATGTCGGTCCCACCGAAAATCCTAACGGTCATTAGGTTTATCAAATCGGTCTGACCGAGTCTGCTGAATCGGTCCCACCGAGTTTGGTAAATTGTGTGTAACGTTTAGATTTTATGTGGAGGCTATATATACCCCTCCACCTCCTCTTCATTCGTAGAGAGAGCCATCAAAACAAACCTAGACTTCCAACTTACCATTTCTGAGAGAGAACCACCTACTCATGTGTTGAGGCCAAGATATTCCATTCCTACCATATGAATCTTGATCTCTAGCCTTCCCCAAGTTGCTTTACACTCAAATATTCTTTCCACCAGATCCAAAACCTATGAGAGAGAGTTGAGTGTTGGGGAGACTATCATTTGAAGCACAAGAGCAAGGAGTTCATCATCAACGCACCATTTGTTACTTCTTGGAGAGTGGTGTCTCCTAGATTGGCTAGGTGTCACTTGGGAGCCTCCGACAAGATTGTGAAGTTGAACCAAGGAGTTTGTAAGGGCAAGGAGATCGCCTACTTCGTGAAGATCTACCGATAGTGAGGCAAGTCCTTCGTGGGCGACGGCCATGGTGGGATAGACAAGGTTGCTTCTTCGTGGACCCTTCGTGGGTGGAGCCCTCCATGGACTCGCGCAACCGTTACCCTTTGTGGGTTGAAGTCTCCATCAACGTGGATGTACGATAGCACCACCTATCGGAACCACGCCAAAAACATCCGTGTCTCCAATTGCGTTTGAAGCCTCCAAACCCTTCCCTTTACATTCTAGCAAGTTGCATGCTTTAATTTCCGCTGCTCATATACTCTTTGCATGCTTGCTTGAATTGTGTGATGATTGCTTGACTTGTCCTAAGATTGCTAAAATCTGCCAAACTCTAAAATTGGGAAAATGTTAAGTTTTTAATAATTGGTCAAGTAGTCTAATCACCCCCCCCCCTCTAGACAAACTTCGAGGTCCTACAGACCCCTACTTCAAAGGCATGCACATGAAGCGGGGGTCGAAGGGGATGGAGAACCATTGGTCGCTCATTCAAACGGCGTGCAACAAATGGCATGGGATCATCAAGGAGGTCGCGGCTCGCCGGAGAGCGGCACGAGCGTCGAGGATCAGGTATCGCACGCCGTCCATGTTGCTGCCTTTTCGCCGCGTGCGTGCTCTTTCGCCTTGCGCGCGCTCTGGGGCCGACTGACGTTCTTTCTCGGCGCAGTTGCTGCGCATGTTCCCATGTTCCGCGATGACAACAGCGACGCAGACTTCAAGTACCTCCACGTCTTCAAGCGGACCGACAAGTGCGAGAAATGGGCGGCCGTCCGGCGCACCCTCGCCAAGGCCAAAGAGACGTACAAGCCGGACGCGCTGACAGCGGGCGTGGCCGATGGACGCCCGGACGGCAGCAAAGGTGCCAAGAAGACGAAATACGCTGAGACCGCTGCCGCGCGCGTGCAAGAGTCCATCGAGCACTGCATCACCGACGCCAAAACCAGGGCCGCCGAGCGAGAGGAGAAAACAGAGGCGAGGTGGGCTGTTTTGATGACGAACAGCGCCGTCAAACTCGACTTGCTCCGCACCAACGCCGCCGCGAAACTCCAAGCTCAGGATGCCAAGTAGAGGAACAACGACCTCGCCTACTTAATGGGCGGCGCTGACATGCTCCAGAGCGGCGACAAGAAGCTCAAGGCGTGGTTCTTGGCCTAGCGCGGCCTCATCCTGAACCAGATACCGGCGACGCCGACGCTGCCGCCCAGCTCGGCGGCTGCTGATGACGACGACGATGTCTCCGCCTCCGTGACGCCCAGCCCCACCGACGATGCCTCCGCGACGCCCAGCCCCGCCGGCGATGCCACTGCCGCGCCCAGCAGCACAGAAGACGCGCCGGTTCCTCCCAGCCCGCATACGCTGACGACTACGCCGCCGGAGGTTGAGCTCGACGCTTGATGTACTCCTTCCGCGCCCTTCATTTTTTGTAAGCCGAACTACTGCGTGTCCTTTTATTTTGATCGCCGAACTGTGGCACCAACTCGCCGAACTATTGCGATGATCGCCTGTTTGCTGTTTCTTTAAGAGGGAATGATGTTTTTCGAATATGGAGCGCCTTGGGGGGCGGCGCCTGGGTGCGTGGCTGGGGAAAACGAACCCCAGGGTCCGATCTAGCGCCGGCTCGCCCCCAGGCGCTCTTTTTCGGCGCCCTGGGGTCCCGAACGGCTGGAGATGCTCTTAGGACGGGAAACATGTCTAGCACGACATGGCTTTGCTCTGATTAATTTCCAATGGTGGCCTCTTTTTCTTAAACAAACGAAAAAACAGAGGACACTATTTGGTAGTATCGTCCAATGATCTTAGTTTCTGACCTCACATCAGAGAGATCCACGTAAGGAAATAAATTGCATTCATCCATCAAAACATTTGGCTGGATCTCTGACCACGGAGATGCCGGTTGGTAGCAATGTCTTCCGTTTGTCCTTTGCGTACGTATTTGTTAGTACAAATATATTTGCGGAATAATGTCAAACTGATGCATTTCAACGGCTTAATTTTCACGGCCGGACAGAATTGTTTTCGTCGAGGCGGCAAGTGATTGCGACTTTTCTTGCGACTTATTTCCCCAACAATCATCAGTCAACCACTAGAAGAACTGGACTGTACATCCCTCCGCTCCAAGTGTACGTAAATGTAATCCTCTGGAGAAACGATCAACTAGAGTTGATTGTGTACAAGGACGGCCAACAGAGTGAACGAACGAACCAGTACTTTTTTTATGTTAACAACTACTACTCCTAGTACTCGTCTAGCTTATATATATACGCGAAGCGAGAGGCCGGCTTGGTGGAGGAGCTAGTTGTACACGTACTCTTGTGGCACGGGGCAATGGCGGCGGTCATGACGGAGGCGGAGGCGAAGACCTTCGTGGAGCAGCTGGTCGGCTTCACCGGCGACGACCACGAAAGGTTCCTGCTCAAGATCAAGAACCGCTTCGACCGGTACGTGCATGCATGCGAACTGGAATGTGTAATCATCGACACATCGTCTCCTCGTTACGTACGAGGGTTAATTTGTTTCCGTCAACTTGTTTGCAGCGTTGGAATGGAGCTTCCGACGATCGAGGTGCGCGCGGAGGGGCTGGCGGTGGAGGCGGAGGCCTACGCCGCTGGCAGCCGCGCGACGCCGACCATCCTCAACGCCGCCACCAACGCTCTTATGGTATTTATATATATATATCCATTTGATAACCAGAAGCAGGAGTATTATCTCAACAGAGAGAGTAGTTAATAATTAATTCCGTTCCCGACCGTGGTGTGTTAGGATGTGGCGAACACGTTGCGTATGGTACCAAACACCTGGAAGACCAAGCATGCGCTGCTCCATGAAACCAACGCAATCATCAGGCCACGCAGGTACTCCCTCCGTCCGGAAATACTTGTCATCAAAATGGATAAAAGGAGATGTATAGCTAGCTTCGGGTTTTCATGTCTGTGCCATGCATGGGCAAAATTTTCTCTTCTCCATTTTGATTACTCTTTTGTTTGTTTCAAGGATGACTTTGCTGTTGGGGTCTCCAGGGTCCGGGAAGACCACACTGCTCAAGGCTTTGGCCGGACGCATGCTAGACTCAGGACTCAAGGTCTCTTCTTCTCTCTTAAGTTGGTGCTCGTTTTTAGAAAATTAAAAAGAAAAGAGTCGGTGCTCATTTTTCTATCATATGTTTTTCCTGTCTACCCATAACTTTGCTCTTGTAAAACTTTACTATTTGCTAGCCTGTTTTCTATGTGTGTGTGTGTTATGTTGGTCGTCTGCATTCTAACTATATAAAGACCGAGTGTGTGCTTATTATGTTGTATCATCTTGATGCTACATTTTAAGTCAATAAAATATACCATTTGTTGAAAAAAGTCGGTGCTCATTTCCTAACCACACAAAACTTGTTGTAAGTAATTTATGTTAATAATTAAATAAAGCGATGCAGGTGTCAGGGAGGGTGACCTACAACGGACACGGCATGGAGGAATTCGTCGCCGAGAAGGCAGCGGCATATGTTAGCCAGGAGGATCTCCACACCGGGGAGATGACCGTGAGGGAGACGCTCGCCTTCTCCGCCGAGTGTCAAGGCACCGGTGACCGTCAGGGTAACTGACCAACCCTAGACCAGTTGTTGTTTTATCGGTCACCACTTTACAAAAATTCAGATGATAAATAGCACCCCGTCCCGACATGTGCATAGGATGTGCACGTGCTTCTAGGTCAACAATTTGATCTGACTAGCCAAATATGTACAACTTCCTCCACCCCGAATTACCTGTCGCAGTAATTCCAGCCCAAGGGAGTATATGTCAACAAAAATTATATACTTAGAAACTTCATCCATATATGAATTCAGTGATACACTTTTTTTTGATATATAACATATATTTAATTAGTCAAATCAATGACCTAGAAACAAGTGCTGGTGCACGCTCTATGCAGCTGTTCGGAGGGAGTGTGTACTATATCCAAGGTAAATTTTGTGTGCTATTACCTTTTTCTAGTGTGTCTTAAACGTGTGTGCTCTGTTCAGATTTGTTAGCCGAGCTGACGAGAAGGGAGAGGGAAGCAGACCTGACACCGGAGCACGACATCGACGTGTTCATGAAGGTGGAAAACTAAAGTCTATGTATCTTTTGTCGATGCAATTTTTTAAAAATTGAAACATTTTTTTATAAGGAGGAGCGCTTCAATACACGCCTCCAAAAAATAACTTAAAAGGGTATTTCCGAACTCGACTAATCAGCCCGGCTGAATAATAATTACCTTCGTCTCAACTTAGTTGTCTTAGATTTGTCTAGTTACGAATGGATCTAATACTAAACGTGTCCAGATACATCTGTATCTAGACAAATCTAAGACAACTAATTTGAAACGAAAGGAGTGAATGGTAATTAGATCCGAATCCATAGGAACGCTCGTTTGTCTAGTCTCTAATATCCAGCAATGAAAACATGTATCTCCATATATCTTCCTCTTCCTTCGTCGATCTCGTGCGCATGTATTGTCTGAGGAATCAATGGCCTTGTCGAAGCTTTGTGATCCTGATCGAGGTGTCCTATCCCGCCCGCCCGCCTGCCGGCCACGCCCTTAGATCAAAGACGTAGGCAGAGAACTAAACTGGATTTAGGGGATGCAGTTTGGAAAATGAATCTATCTGTAACTGAACTAGATCCAACTCGTGCGAACACTGACGGCCAGAGACAGCTCGATAAGGAGATCAATTTGATAAGTTAATTTCTCAACAACACGATTAATTAAATAGACAATACTACCCTTATGGTTGGAGAGGTATGTTTTAATCTCAACCATGCATCTGCATCGAAAGTTGTAAACTTTGCCGGGGGTGCACCAAAGCAAGCTTTAGGATGTATTGGCCCACATGCGTGTTTTGATTTCACCTTCCCTCGCATAGTCACATAAACAACAGTGTAGTATTTTTCTCCAGCAATTTGATCTAACAATATATAATTTATATCAAGTTGTAAAGCGTCTCTATTTTCTTCCATAGTGTCACATGCTCACATCAACATAGTTTCTGACACAGTGAGTACTACTCCCTCCGCCCCATAATGTAAGACGCATTTTGGTACTAGTGTAGTGTCAAAAAACGTCTTACATTATGGGACGGAGGGAGTTACAAAACTTCCACTGTTTCAATGTTTTTTGATGCATAGTCTCATTCTTGTAGGAATCTGCAATTGGAGGAAAGAGCAACATAGTTACAAACTATATAATGCAGGTTTGATTTATGGGCTTTTGGTTCTCTATGTCTCTTCAACTTTTATAAGTACACTTTCAGTTCACATATTAAGATTAGAGTTACTTCATTTGATAGCACTTTACTGTCACTTCAGATCTTAGGACTTCATACCTGTTCGGATACATTGGTTGGAAATGACATGGCAAGAGGTATATCCGGCGGACAAAGGAAACGCGTCACAATAGGTATGTTGTACAAGAAGTCCCCAGGTTACATATTGAAATTTCCGTAACAAAGGGTATTATTTTTTGACTACTTGTACGACTTTGGCCTTTAAATTAGAGGATTTTTATTCAGTTCCTCAAAAAAAGGTCATCTACAGGAGAATTGTCATGTAAATTGATAGTTGTGATATTTCGTAGTAACAGATCAACACACTTATGCTTGCTTGACATATTTGATTGGTTGCAGGAGAAATGCTCATTGGTCCAGCGAGATCCCTATTCATGGATGAGATCTCGAATGGGCTTGACAGCTCAACTGCATTTCAAATAGTGAATTTCCTAGGGCAATTGGTCCACATACTTGGGGGAACAGCTGTCATCTCTTTACTTCAACCATCACCTGAAACATATGATCTTTTCGATGATGTCATGCTCCTGTCAGAGGGGCATGTTGTCTACCAAGGGCCCAAAGAGAATGTGATTGAGTTTTTTGAGTCCCTAGGCTTCCGATGTCCCCAGAGAAAAGCTATTGCTGACTTCTTGTTAGAAGTACACACATCTTAGCTTCGCAAATGTCAAAAAGATATATATTAAATCATAGCATATTGCTCACATTATTTTTTTATTTGATTGAAAGGTGACTTCTATTAAAGATCAAAAGCATTACTGGACAAGGGATGGTGAACCTTATCAGTACATCACCGTGGAGAAATTTGCAGAAGCTTTTCATGCATTTCATGTTGGTCAGATAATTCTAAAGGCCCTTGAGATCCCATTTGAGAAGAACCAGAGTTTGTCACCAGCTCTAACCAATTCAAAATATGGTGTGAGCAAACGGCAGTTGGTCAATGCCATATCTGCTAGAGAAATCCTACTTATGAGAAGGAACTCGTCCCTATACATGGTTAATTTTGCACATGTGAGTTCATACCCCCCCCCCCCTCCTTCACCCAATATAAATTATTCTTTTACTTTTCACATTCATTTCTTCAAGATTTTGCCCATGGTTTTTGACAAGAATATATTAGTTCTCATATGCCTTTTTAATATGTTTATAGTGATACATTATGCTTTTCACCAACCAATTTGCTCCTAGTCAGACCAAATATACGGATATGGCTTTCTATGGACCTAACATGACACAATTCAACTAAGTTGAACATCACACTAGTTATTTAACATGATTGACACACGAATAGACCAAGCTAGCCACGAACATAGCATAAACAAGTCATATGAGTTCTAATCTAGTAGTCCTAGCATGTCAAGGTGTACTTTAAACGGCCGTTCAACTCATATGGTATTACGTGACATGGAAACTTAACCCCAGGTCCTGAATACATGAGGTCAAATTAGGCGATGGAAAAAAGTCACCCGAGAGATGCTACATGGGCTTACATGTACAGAAAAAAGGTGTACTTTAAAAGGTTTACTCCCATCGTTCCAAAAATAATTGAAGCTCTAGGTTTCTCCTAAGTCAAATTTCAGTAAGTTTGACCAAGTCTATATAAAGATACTTCAACATCTACAACACCAAATTTGCTTCATTAGATTCATTATGAAATAGTTTTTCTTGTTTTATATAATTGACATTGTACACCTTAGCAAAAATAAGGCTTGGTTAAACTTAATTTTTTTGACTTAGGACAATCCTAGAACTTCAAATAGTTTGGAACTAAGGGAGTAGTATCTAGTATAAAATATCTCGACAATGTGAAGTTCAAAAAAATCAAGGAATAATACAAGTTCTTAGTAGTGTCTCAAAGTGGGATCATGCTAGATCTTTGCTCTATAATCAATCTTGCTGTAGAATAATGGTGCATAATTTTCATAGTTAAACTGTATGCAAACAACTACCGGTTACAATGAATACTCTTGTGACAGATGGCTATGATAGCATTCATCGCGTTAACAATCTTCTGGAACAACAATATGCATCGTGACTCATTGACTGATGGAGGGCTATATCTGGGGGTGTTGTTTTTCTTTGTGGGTGAAACCATGTTCAGCAATTTAGGTGACCTTGGTGGAACTATAATGAAACTGCCACTTTTCTTTAAGGAAAGGGATGTTTTCTATCCGGCATGGGCGTACACTTTGCCTACATGGATTCTTAAGATTCCCATCACCCTTATTGAAATCACAATATTGGTTTCCATGACATATTATGCAGTTGGGTTTGACCCAAATATTGGGAGGTGAGCATTACAAATGAATGGCAAAGTTTTTCTATTATGTGCAGTTTTTCTTAGTCCAAACGTTTGCTCTAAAAACTAGTTTTTACATTGATGTTCATCCTATAAATTGTTACTATATTTGTTGAATTTGCTAGAGAGATATAGTGTATTATATTACGACTCCTTTTCTTTCCTTTTGCTTTTTCTATTCTTAGTTTATCTCCTTGTGCATGCATATATATTGTCCTAGAGCATTGGGAGTAGATCAAGGTTTTGTTCCTCATAACATGGTATTCATGATTTATGTTGTTTCTTCTAATCATTTTGTCAAGTAAACTCGTCTTGACCTATCAATCTAGTTTGCTTCCCTCTGCTTGTTCTCTGGAACACGGAGTTTAGTTTCAAAGTTTTGTTGCGTAATCTAAGTTGTTTTTTCCATTTGCGTATTTCTCATATCCAACATTTTAGTATTTTAAATTTTAGAAACATTGCAAACTAGCTGAAAAGTGTTGTACTCAATGGATTAAGTATTTTTGGCAATAGAATATATAATTATAAATTGTAGTATTGCTTGTCTATTTTTGTTTGAACATTGTTGCACTTTGGCTATGTATGTTGTTGGGATTTCAAGACTCACTAACTTAGGAAACCCCTTTTTTATTCAAGGAAGAAAATAAAATGGAAGCAACTTTGAAGAAAGTGAATACAACAAGTTGATTAAACAAAAATAAAAGGTGTTATTGTTTATTATTATGGTGGTTCATGAGTTTATTTGTAGAGGTGATTTATGCTTTCATTACGTGTTAAGTCTATCGGGTGCACACTCTAATTGTATTTGTTGCATTTCCCATTCAATGAAATTATCTGCTTTATGGGCAAACAAAAATGTTCTGCACATTTCAGGTTCTTCAAGCAATATTTTTTGCTTCTAGCACTAAGTCAGATGTCATCTTCCTTGTTTCGGTTGATTGCTGGAGTAACGAGAAACATGTTTGCGGCAAACATCTTTGGAACATTTACAATGCTTTTGCTTTTGCTCTTAGGTGGATTTTTACTTTCTAGCGGTAAGTTGTCCACTAATAGTCATTCCATAATTTGTATTTTTCTTAAATTTGTGGTTCTTATTAGCTCCCTTTCCCGTTCAGAAAACTTCAACAAGTTTTGGATGCTTGGCTACTGGATCTCACCATTGATGTATGCACAAACTGCAATTTCGACAAATGAATTTACATCTCACCGCTGGAGTAAAGTACACCTCGAGACCAAGAACTTTTAAACTTATAGAAAAAAATATGGCTGACAGTCTAACAAACTTAACATTTGGCTTTTCAGACACTTCCTGGGTCAACAGAGTCATTAGGAACAAGTGTCTTGAAATCTCGAGGTATATTTGTGGAGGCAAAATGGTACTGGATTGGCTTAGGTGTACTAATTGGATACACAATTATATTTAATGGCCTCTACACCGCAGCTTTTACATACTTCAAAGGTACGTTGAATTGCATCACTATTGCGTCGACTTGTTTCTAGATACGCAAATTCTAAAGGAAGATGGTTTGTTCTTGTTTGTAGCATATGGTAGAGGCTTTTCATCATTGAAAAACAAGGCACTAGACAAAAAAATTACAAAACTGAGTAGGGATGCTCCCTCAAAAAGATCTCACCAGAAAAGAGTAATGAATGAATTGGAGAGTCCTACAATCAACGGAAGGGTATCGCTTCCATTTGTGCCACTTTCACTTACCTTTGACAACATAACATATTCAGTAGACATGCCAAAGGTAAAACAACATGTCTTGTATTATCTCAAGATAAATTTTAAGAACTAGCATGAGAAACATACTTCCCCCGTGCTTATTTACTTTGGCGTTCATTTTCAGGAAAATAAAGCGCGGGGTGAGACAAAAGATCGTCTGGAAATACTAAAGGGTGTGAGTGGTTGCTTTAGACCAGGCGTGCTGACTGCATTAATGGGCATTAGTGGTGCTGGAAAAACAACATTGATGGATGTGTTAGCAGGAAGGATTACCGGAGGCTATAGAGAGGGGACAATAACTGTCTCGGGCTACCAAAAGAAGCAAGAAACCTTTTGTCGTATATTTGGATATTGTGAGCAGTCAGATATCCACTCTCCACACTTGACTGTGCTTGAGTCACTTCTATTCTCCGCGTGGCTTCGATTGCCATCAGAAATTGACTCATTAACAAGAAGGGTCAGTTGGATGAAAAAATTAACAACAAAGATTATTTATTTGCTTCTGAGTTTTAATTTCATGTTTTTGTTAATTTCTTTGTCAACTTATGGATGCAGATATTTGTTGAGGACGTGTTGGAGCTCTTGGAGCTCACATCATTGCAAGGTGCACAAGTTGGACATCCTGGAGGATATGGTCTCTCAAGTGAGCAACGAAAGAGGCTGACCATTGCAGTAGAGCTTGTAGCTAATCCTTCCATAATTTTCATGGACGAGCCAACATCGGGGCTTGATGCTAGGGCTGCAGCAATTGTAATGAGGACTGTTAGGAACCTGGTGGACACTGATAAAACTGTTGCCTGCACCATTCACCAGCCAAGCGTAGACATATTTGAAACTTTCGATGAGGTAATGAAGTTGTTGCTTCTAGATGCAACTTGTAGTGTCTTGAATTTTAAGTTTGTGTCATATTATTCTCAATGAATTGTAGATTTTTCTACTAAACCGAGGAGGGGAGGAGATCTATGTTGGTCCATTGGGCGAGCAATCTTTGAATATGATCACATACTTTGAGGTTAGTCAAACAAAAGCATGAAAATTACTTTTTTTACTACTCTATAGATTCATGGAACTTGCCAAGAGTGAAATTTTTATTGCATTTGGTTTATTCAGGGAATAGGCGTCAATAGGATACAAGAGGGGTATAACCCCGCAACTTGGATGTTGGAGGTGACCTCAACAGTACAAGAGCAGATGTTGGGGATTAATCTTTCTGTAATATTCAAACAATCAGAGCTATATCAGTAAGTGCTATGCATCTTAATAATCCTTTACCTTTAGGAACTAAGAAAGTCCTAATTACAGATTGTAACTTATTACTATCTATAGAATGTAACTTATTACTATCTTTGGAGTAGAATTATAAGCTAGAAACATGTACCTACCCAATCTATCCAAGGTACCAAAACACATTGGATCTCTTAAATCTAGTAGCTATAGAAGAATGATCTACCGCCTTATGCCAACTTGTCCTAAGAATTGTTTAGTGGATAGAATCTGATGGCCAGTCAATGCAGAATTATGTTGTGAACTAGCTTGACTGTGTTGCCTAGAATTCATGTACATAAGACCGAAAGGAGGTAATTCTTGCTACATAAGGTGTCTGAAGATTTCGCTTGTGTGAGGATCTTTACCAACTACTTTGTTCTAGGGTCTTGGGGTATAAGCTGCTAGTTGGCCTGCTGCCAGTTATTAGTGAAATTGTTGGTAGCTTTCATTTTTTGTTTTCTCATCCAAATAGTTTGTATGGTAACTTCCTAATAGTTTGGGGTTGAAGCATGTACATATTCTAGTATACAAAGATGTCCTATTATTAGTGGTAGTTTCATGCGACTATAAATTTGAGGTGCAATCACAATGATTTAGTTTGCAACAAAATAGTTTAAATTTGAGGTGCAATCGCAATGATTTAGTTTGCAACAAAATAGTTTTTTGTCTAAAGGCATCTAATGTGTATGGAATTCGAATTTGGTTGGGTGCACTAGTTCTTATTCAAGAAAACACAAGATCATAGATAGAAAGTTAGACTCAGTTTGGTGCGCATATTCTGGTAGCTGCAGTTCACATTTTTATGTTATGATTTAGATATATGAACTACTTTGAAGCGTTTTTAGCTACATTCTGGAATCATAATGGAAAATGTCTACTACTTATTTTTGTGAGGAAGAAAATTATTATTACAATATGGGAAAATTATAGTCATTGATTAGCTTTGCCATGTCTTGTCTAGTATTCTAGTGTGTAACTGGAAATTATAGAGCACAACAACGACCAATCAATAGTTAATTATTGTTTTAAGGATTTGTTAGTTCTTTTCGGTTAAGATGGATCATGAACCTAAGTGTTTTTACACCTTTAGTTCATATATCTGCTTAGTTTAGTTTTGCATCATATTCATATATATTTTCTAGGTCTAGTAACTCATAATGTCATATTGTATGGTTTGACTCCGTTGCCCTTTGTCGCTACACATGTTTCCTCTACTTGGGCGATATTTCCAAAAATCAAATTAATTTTATTTTGCTCTATTTTTTGGGATGCACATGACATGTTCCAGCACTACTATTTATAATTTCAGGAAGAACAAGGCCTTGATAAAGGAACTAAGTATGCCTCCTCCTAGCTCAACCGATCTCCATTTTCCTGATAAGTATTCACAATCTTTAGTGAAGCAATGCTTAATATGCTTATGGAAGCAAAACTTATCATATTGGAGGAATATTCATTACACTGGGAGTAGATATTGCATCACCATAATCATAGCACTGCTTTTTGGCACGGTATTCTGGGACCTTGGAATGAAAAGGTGGGTCTTTCAGTTATCACCTGATTGTTATTTATTTTTGTATTGTGGTCTCCACATTGTAAAATGTTTCTCTACACCTTACAGAGCAAGACGACAAGATTTGTTCAATTCCATGGGGTCCATGTACGCTGCCATTCTAATGATCGGTATTTCGAATGCATCGGGTGTCCAACCGGTGATTGCAATGGAAAGAATAGTGTTCTACAAGGAAAGAGCAACTCGAATGTACTCATCCCTGCCGTATACATTTGCACAGGTGACTAATTCACCTCACTCATGCATACTGTGTGGTACTTATATTTTATATCTTGAATGACTTGATGAAATTGTCATTATGATCGCAGGTTGTAATTGAGCTCCCATACATACTCGTTCAAACTCTTATTTATGGAGTTTTGGTATACACAATGATAGGATTTGAGTGGACTGCAACAAAATTCTTTTGGTACTTGTTCTTCATGTACTTTACATTCCTATACTTCACATTCTTTGGGATGATGGCAGCGGGACTTTCACCCAGTGGTGGTATCGCAACAATTATATCATCTGCATCCTATGGCCTATGGAACTTGTTCTCTGGTTTTCTCATACCAGTTTCTGTGAGTATCTCCGCCCACCAGACATAGTTATGCTCAATTGGTTCTAGTCCTCCAGCCAACTATATGAATATATCTTGATTCACAACACATTTTTGGTTTGATGCAGAGAATTCCTATATGGTGGAGTTGGTATTACTGGATATGCCCGGTTGCATGGACATTGTATGGTCTGGTCGCTTCACAATTTGGGGACGTCGAGGAGAAACTTGAGACTGGTGAGACTGTAGCAGAGTTCCTGAGGAGTTACTATGGTTTCAGGCATGAATTCTTGGGAGTGATTGCCACAGTGACTGTGGGATGCACTGTGGCTTTCGCCCTCTTGTTTGGCTTTTCTATCAAGTATATCAACTTCCAAAGGAGATGAGGCTTTAACAAAACTAGTAGTAGCAATAAGGAATTGTAGTCTCCTTGCGAAATATGGTCGAGAAATGTATTTAGTGTCAGATATATCCTTCACACCCCACATATAGACAAGGCGGTGTTGACAGTGAGGCGACATGGTTGAAATGTGTGACCATGTGTGGCATGCATGAGTTATTGGCTAGGTCTATGTGTAAGTATTGTTAAAACTCTCTATAGTCATCTAGTCAAATTTTCAAAAAAAGAAATGGGTAAACTCTGGGAGAGACTCATCTCTTTGGCCATATGTCTTGTGTTTGGTGATTTGTTTCTTACTTCTTCTCGTCTCTAATATCTTCTCAAGAAATCACAAATTGGTAGCTAGAGGTAAATTTGACCTGCTATGCGCTCCCACTCCTGAGACCATCCCAATTGGTTGGAGGTTGCTTCGCCTTGATCTCCTATATGTCCAAAATTGGCATTCAGAGGATTAAGGGGAAGTTGTGTGGGCTCCAAAATTAAGCAACCCAAGTGCCCAAACTTGCTTCTTTTTAACTCGAATGAAGGCCATGCAATGTTTTTGTATGAATGACTTGATAAGGCACTCAATGAGCAATTAGGGGTATTTTTAGAGGAGGCGAGGAAGGTGGCCGTCGGTCCCCCAATACTCGTCAGTTGCGGGGTCAAGTCGATGACTTAGCTAAGGACCTACATGCTGTCAAGCGCATCTAGTATATGGAAATATCACAATCACACCTAGTCTCAGCTATTCCATAACTACAAGAAGCATTCCTAGATAGAGAATACACGTTTAGTTACCACATTTTAGGTTGAAGCTTTTCCTCAAAAGATGGATCATGTATGATTGGCATGGCCTTTTAGCTTCAGCTACTCATGTCTTTATTGAAGCCAAAATGGTTATTTATAGGCATCGTTTGTTGATCCTCCAATGCAATTCTTTCAAATTCACTGTCTTTCTTCTTTATGAATCTCTCCCAATTAACAATTGAGGCCTCATTTGATTCGAAGAAAAATTATTGGATTTTTGGAGACTTGGATCCATAGGAAATGTTTCGATGCACATTGTTTGACCTATATGATTGAATCTTTAGTATTCTTTTCCTACAAATTGCATAGCATTATGATTTGAAGGAAAATTTCTATTCACTCTAGCCTCTTGTCATAATTTCTTTGATGTTTCTATGATGTTTTTTTGCGAAAAAAACTCAGATATACTATAAAGCTTCACCAAAAGTACAAAGTACCTTATACGTAATAAAAATTGCATCGAGGTCCTTGGACCACCAAATGACCATTGATGCCGCCGAAATGAGCCAACGATGGGCCGCTGTTGGGGCTCCCATATTGGAGTCGGCTGATACGTACGTCTCCAACGTATCTACTTTTCCAAACACTGTTGCCCTTGTTTTGGACTCTAACTTGCATGAGTTGAATGAAACTAACCCGGACTGACGCTGTTTTCAGCAGATCTACCATGATGTTGTTTTATGTGTAGAAAACAAAAGTTCTCGGAATGTCCTGAAAATCCACGGAGGCACTTTTTGGAAAATATAAAAAATACTGGTGAAAGAATCAAGACCAGGGGGGCCCACACCCTGTCCACGAGGGTGGGGGCGCGCCATCCCCCTCTGGGTGTGCCCCCTGTCTTGTGGCCCCCCTAGGCTCCGTCGACCTCAACTCCAACTCCATATATTCTGTCTCGCGGAGAAAAAAATCAGGGAGAAAGTTTCATCACGTTTTACGATACGAAGCCGCCGCCAAGCCCTAATCTCTCTTGGGAGGGCTCATCTGGAGTCCGTTCGGGGCTCCGGAGAGGGGGATTCGTCGCCGTCGTCATCATCAACCATCCTCCATCACCAATTTCATGATGCTCACCGCTGTGAATGAGTAATTCCATCGTAGGCTTGCTGGAAGGTGATGGATTGGATGAGATTTACCATGTAATCAAGTTAGTTTTGTTAGGGTTTGATCCCTAGTATCCACTATGTTCTGAGATTGATGTTGCTATGACTTTGCTATGCTTAATGCTTGTCACTAGGGCCCGAGTGCCATGATTTCAGATCTGAACCTATTATGTTTTCATGAATATATGTGTGTTCTTGATCCTATCTTGCAAGTCTATAGCCACCTATTATGTGTTATGATCCGACAACCCCGAAGTGACAATAATCGGGATACTTCTCGGTGATGACCGTAGTTTGAGGAGTTCATGTATTCACTATGTGTTAATGCTTTGTTCCGGTTATCTATTAAAAGGAGGCCTTAATATCCCTTAGTTTCCGTTAGGACCCCGCTGCCACGGGAGGGTAGGACAAAAGATGTCATGCATGTTCTTTTCCCTAAGCACGTATGACTATATTCGGAATACATGCCTACATTACATTGATGAATTGGAGCTAGTTCTGTGTCACCCTGTGTTATAGCTATTACATGAGGAATTGCATCCGACATAATTATCCATCACTGATCCATTGCCTACGAGCTTTTCACATATTGTGCTTCGCTTATTTACTTTTTCGTTGCTATTGTTACAATCTCTACAAAATCCAAAAATATTACTTTTGCTACCGTTACCTTTATTATCATACTACTTTTCTACTAAATACTTTGTTGCAGATATTAAGTTATCCAGGTGTGGTTGAATTGACAACTCAACTGCTAATACTCAAGAATATTCTTTGGCTCCCCTTGTGTCGAATCAATAAATTTGGGTTGAATACTTTACCCTCGAAAGTTATTGCGATCCCCTACACTTGTGGGTTATCAATACTAATTTCTGGCGCCGTTGCCTGGGAGCATAGCTCTATTCTCTGAGTCACTTGGGATTTATATTTTTTGATCACTATGAAGAACTTGAAAGACGCGAAAACTACGGTTTTTCCCTCAACTACGAGGGGAGCTAAGGAACTGCCATCTAGCTATGCACTAGATTCTCCTTCTATTTTGAGTAAGCTTGCGACACCTAAACCTGCTACTACTATGAATTCTGATATGTCGCATGTTATTGATGATGCCACTTCTGCTATGCATGATACTTATGATGAAACTACTTCTGTGCGTGATACTACTTTACCACTAGGTGAATTTCTTGATGAACAACTTGCTAGGGCTAGAGAGAACGAAATTATTGAAGATGCTATTTTTGATGATAGTGATGATGAAGGTTCTCCTAATGATTATGAATTGCCTGTTGTTCCTGAGGGTTATGTTATGGAAGAGGAAGCTGCTAGAGCTATCTTTGCTTGTAAAGATAGATATGATCTTAAGAAATTATTAGCTAAATGGAAGCAGCAGTCTCTTAATGCTAGAATGAAACCTGACCCTGCTTTTGCTACTTCACCTATCTGTGTTACTGATAAGGATTATGAATTCTCTGTTGATCCTGAGATTATTACTTTAGTTGAATCTGATCCTTTTTATGGCCTTGAATCTGAAACTGTTGTGGCACACCTTACCAAGTTAAATGATATAGCCACCCTATTTACTAATGATGAGAAGTCTCGCTATTATTATATCCTTAAGATATTCACGTTCTCATTAAAGGGTGATGCTAAGACTTGGTATAGTTCTCTTGCTCCTGGTTGTGTGTGTAGTCCCCAGGATATGATTCATTACTTCTCTGCTAAATATTTCCCTGCTCATAAGAAACAAGCTGCCTTGCGGGAAGTATATAATTTTGTGCAAATTGAAGAAGAGAGTCTCCCACAAGCTCGGGGGAGGCTTCTCCGATTACTTAATGCTTTGCCTGATTATCCTCTTAAGAAAAATGAAATACTTGATATCTTTTATAATGGACTAACCGATGCTTCCAAGGACTACCACCTATTGATATGCAAGAGGCAAATAAATCAATGAAAGAAAAAGGTATTAAAGCTGAAGATGTTAAGAATTTACCACCTATTGAAGAAATACATGGTCTTAATATACCGCCTGTTGAAGAACCACATTGTCTTGATAACCCGACACAGGTAGTAAAGGTAAATTCTCTCTATAGATATGATAAAGTTGAAATTCCCTCTACTAAATTTCACAGCCCATGCTTAGATGAATTTGATGACTTTATGGCTAGACAAGAAAGTTTTAATGCTTATGTTGGTAGAGAGTTAAAGAATAATGCTTTTGAGATAGGACGTGTGAGCGATAATATGGCTAGAGTTAAAGGTGAACTCAAACTCATTAGAAAATATGCTTCTATGGTTGCTACTCAAGCTGAGCAAGTACTTAAAGCTCAAAATGATTTGCTTGATGAATTAAAAATAAAAATGACTTTGCTGTTAGAATGGCTACTAGAACTGGTAGAATGACTCAGGAACCTTTGTATCCTGAAGGCCACCCTAAGAGAATCGAGCAAGATTCTCAGAGAAATAATTTATAGGCACCTAGTTCTTCTAAAAAGAAGAAAAAGAAAAACGATAGAACTTTGCATGCTTCTAGTGAACCTACTGTAGACACACCTGAGAATCCCAATGATATTTCTATTTCTGATGCTGAAACACAATCAGGTGATGAACATGAACCTAGTGATAATGTTAATAATAATGTTCATGTTGATGCTCAACCTAGCAAAAATAATGATGTAGAGATTGAACCTGCTGTTGATCTTAATAACTCACAATCAAAGAATCAACGTTATGATGAGAGAGATTTTGTTGCTAGGAAGCACGGTAGAGAAAGAGAACCATGGGTTCAGAAACCCATGCCCTTTCCTCCTAAACCATCCAAGACAAAGGATGATGAGGATTTTGAGCGCTTTGCTGAAATGATTAGACCTATTTTCTTACGCATGCGCTTAACTGATATGCTTAAAGTAAATCCTTATGCTAAGTATATGAAGGATATCATTACAAACAAAAGAAAGATACCGGAAGCTGAAATTTCCACCATGCTTGCTAATTACATTTTTAAAGGTGGAATACCAAAGAAACTTGGAGATCCAGGGGTACCAACTATACCATGCTCCATTAAAAGAAATTATGTTAGAACTGCTTTATGTGATCTTGGATCCGGTGTTAGTGTTATGCCTCTCTCTTTATATCGTAGACTTGAATTGAATAAGTTGACACCTACTGAAATATCTTTGCAAATGGCTGATAAATCAACTGCTATACCTGTCGGTATTTGTGAGGATGTGCTTGTTGTGGTTGCAGATGTCACTATCTTAACGCACTTTGTTATTCTTGATATTCCCGAGGATGATAGTATGTCGATTATCCTTGGTAGACCCTTTTTGAATACTGCAGGGGCTGTTATTGATTGCAACAAAGGCAATGTCACATTTCATGTTAATGGTAATGAGCATACGGTACACTTTCAGAGGAAACAATCTCAAGTTCATAGCATCAATTCTATTTGAAAAGTTCCGACTATTATTATTGGAGGTTTCGAATTTCCTCTTCCTACTGTCAAGAAAAAGTATGATATTCTTATTGTTGGGGATGTTCATATCCCCGTTGAGGTAACTTAGTGTTATTCGAAATTTCTTCGGTTCCGTGTTATTCGGAATGAGTTTGTTAACAAGACTTGATCAACCTTGTTAGTGGATTCATTTTGATGATCACGAGATGGATGAAACTAGAAGGCACAACCTTCTGTACTCTCTTTTTACTTTCTGTTATTTAGAATAAATAAAGCAAAAATAGTATTATCCGTCTGTTTTCTGAATTATCTGTGCATTAAAAAATATCCCGAAAATAAAAGTGTTCCAAATGCCCTGCAATTTTAGTATGATTTTTTATGGAATATTTGAGGATTTTAGGCACTGAAATCACTGCAGGAAGGACAAGCACCAGGCCACGAGAGTGGAGGGCGCGCCCACCTACCCTGGGCGCGCCCCCCTGTCTTGTGGCCCCCCTCCACTTATGCCAGCACCCACACACTCCATCTTCTTCCCAAAAAAATCCCCATCCAGCTCAAGCACGAGTTCTAGCTCATTTTGCTGCGATTTTTGATCTCCTTGCCCAAAGCTCCATTCACAAAACTGCTTTGGGAGATTGTTGCTTGGTGTGTGACTCCTCCATTGGTCCAATTAGTTTTTGTTCTAGTGCTTTATTCATTGCAAATTTTTGCTGCATAGGTGACCATGTTCTTGAGCTTGCATGTTAAATTTATGAGGTCCCAAGTAATTCTAATGCATGATACAGGCTCTAGGCACTTGTAGGAGTAGTTGCTATCAATCTTGTTTAGTTTTATTCACTTTTATTTTGAAGTTACTAAAATTTCATAAATTTTCAGAAAATGTTGAGACTTTTGAGGGGCTCTTCTAGCCAAGGCTCTCAGGAAAAACAAGCTAAAGAGAAGGAAAAAGCCAAGTATAATCTTCCTCGCGTAGCGGAAGTACGACCGTGTGAATGGCCATGCGGTAATTTCTTGAAAGAAGCTGGAATTCATGAAGATTTTTATTCTTTGATCGAGAATACAAACCCCACTGATTTCCTCCATGACCGGATCGATCAGTATCTCTTACTTACCAATACTTTCGTGCAAAATTCTTATTATTATCCTAAGAAGTCACCGCCTTCAGTATCATTTCATTTATATGATGAATTCAGAGAAATGTCTTTACGCAATTTTTGCACTGTATGTAGGATACCCTTTGAGGGAGAATTAGAGGAACCCCATCGCGAAGATGTGGATGGCTTTGTTAACACTATCACTGTAGAGGATCCAAAAAAGGGTTCCAATGCGAAAATATCTAGCATACACTTTCCTGTTTTACGCTACTTTGCCATATTTGCTAGTAGATGCTTGATTGGTCGTGGAAATAGTGGAAACTTTAGTGTTCCTGATATTATCATTCTTCAACATGCCTTATTTGGAGATAATAGTTTTAGTATGGGTCCCGTGATTGCTAAATGGCTAAGCCTGAATCGTACAAAAGGCCCCTTATTTGGAGGTATCTATGCTTCATGTCTTGCTAGACATTTTGAGATACCTATTAGGCACCATCAGAAAGAGGAGACAAAACTGCCTCCTTACATTTTAGATTACAAGAGCATGGTAGCACACACGTTTATTGTTGACAACAAAGAGAAGATGCTCTTCTATAACCTTAGATTTAATAAGAAACACAATGAGATTATTATTTTGCCTGTGCCTCTGTTGTTTGATTTGACTGCAGATAATTTTCTTGTTACACCGGAAGCGGTGTACGCTCATCGAGGCCAAGCATCCACTCCAGAACCTGAACCTCAGCCGGAACCTGAACTGGACCCTTATCGTGCATCATCCTACCAGTGGGATCCGGAGATGGCCAGCAAGTGGTATCCTGATTACACCTCCCAGTACACCGGGGAGAGTAGCAGCGGTCCTTGGTAATAGACCAACTTAGGCCAAAAGCCTAAGCTTGGGGAAGTACGTATTTCTCACCGACTTTACATTCATGTTCACACACTATTATAGCCGTCGGTGCTCATACTCTTTCATTGTTATCCATGCTAGTTTAAATTTCTTTTTCTAGTTTTCTTCTTGTGTGTTTGATAAACCTTAAGAAAAACCAAAAAAAAGTTAGTTAGTTTAATTTCCATGCTTGTAGTAGTAATTAAAATGAAAACCCAAAAAAATTTCTCATTCTTCTTCTTTCTCGTTGGGAGCTTTCCCGTGTAAATAGTTTTATTTTCTTTTCTTTCCTTTGGGGGTCGAGAAGACCATATTGAAAATGTTTAGTGGCCCTCATATGCATGATTGTTTATTTAACTTAGAGCCCATATTACTTTGTCTTCTCTTTTGAGTTGAATGCTTGCAGATTCCAGCTTAGTCCAATGCACGTGCACTATTATTATTATACACATCGTTCGGTCGTGCAAGTGAAAGGCAATAATGATGATATATGATGGACTGATTGAGATGAGAAAAGCTGGTATGAACTCAACCTTTCTTGGTTTTGTAAATATGATGAGTTCATCGTTCCTAGTTCAGCTTATTATGAAGTAAACATATTTGCAATAACATTTAGAGATTATAGTTACTTGTGCCATGCTTGATTAGCTATGAGTTATAATGGTTTACCTTGTGTGCCAACATGCTATTAGAATGATTATGATGTGGTATGATGGGATGGTATCCTCCTTTGAATGAATTGAGTGACTAGACTTGGCACATGTTCACGCATGTAGTTGAAACAAATCAACATAGCCTTCATGATATTTATATTCATGGTGGATTATATCCTACTCATGCTTGTATTCGGTGTGAATTAATTTTAATGCATGTTTATGACTGTTGTCGCTCTCTCAGTTGGTCGCTTCCTAGTCTTTTGCTAGCCTTCACCTGTACTAAGCGGGAATACTGCCTCTGCATCCCAACTCCTTAAACCCCAAAGTTGTTCCATATGAGTCCACCATACCTTCCTATATGCGGTATTTACCTGCCATTCCAAGTAAAATTGTATGTGCCAAACTCCAAACCTTCAAATGAAATTCTGTTTTGTATGCTCGAGCATCTCATGTTACAACTAGGGTTGCCTATATCTTCCATGCTAGGTGGGTTATTCTCAAGAGGAGTGGACTCCGCTCCTCATTCACGAGAAAGGGCCGGTAACCGGGATGTCCAGTCCCATGATCCAAAAAGATCAAAGCAAATCAAAATAATTAAACAAAACTCCCCCAGGGTTGTTGTTAGTTGGAGGCACTTGTTGTTTCGAGCAAGCCATGGATTGATGCTTGTTGGTGGTTGCGGGGAGTATAAACCTTTACCATTCTGTTTGGTAACTGCCTATAATGCATGTAGTATGGAAGATACAACCATCTCATAGTTGTTGCATTGATAGCAAAAGTATGCTGCTCAAAATGTTATTCAGTCTCTAGTTTAAAATCGAGCTCTGGCACCTCTACAAATCCCTGCTTCCCTCTGCAAAGGGCCTATCTATTAACTTTTATGTTGAGTCATCACCCTTCTTATTAAAAAGCACCCGTTGGAGAGCACACTGTCATTTGCATTCATTACTATTAGTTTATATTGGGTATGACTTGACTGGATCTCTTTTACCATGAATTACATTGTTTAGTCAGTCCTTGATCTTTAAAGGTGCTTTGCATTTATGTTTTGCGGTCTCAGAAAGGGCTAGCAAGATACCATTTTGTTATATCATGTTATGATTTTTTTGAGAAAGTGTTGCCATCCGAGTTTTATTATTATGGCTCACTAGCTGATTATTTTATTGATATAAATAATTATGAGACCTAAGTGTTATTGTAAGTATGGTTAGTTCATAATATTTGCTGAAACCTGAATGCTGGCTTTGCATGTTTACAACAACAAGAGCAAACAGAGTTTGTAAAAGTTTTTCTTTATCACTTTCAGTTTATCAACTGAATTGCTTGAGGACAAGCAAAGGTTTAAGCTTGGGGGAGTTGATATGTCTCCAACATATCTACTTTTCCAAACACTTTTGCCCTTGTTTTGGACTCTAACTTGCATGATTTGAATGAAACTAACCAGGACTGATGCTGTTTTCAGCAGATCTGCCATGATGTTGTCTTATGTGTAGAAAACAAAAGTTCTCGGAATGTCCTGAAAATCCACGAAGGCACTTTTTGGAAAATATAAAAAATTCTGGCGAAAAAATCAAGACCAGTGGGCCCACACCCTGTCCACGAGGGTGGGGGCGCGCCCTCACCCCTGGGCATGCCCCCTGTCACGTGAGCCCCCTGAGGCTCCGCCGACCTCAACTCCAACTCCATATATTCCGTCTCGCGGAGAAAAAAAATCAGGGAGAAAGTTTCATCGCGTTTTACGATACGGAGCCGCCGCCAAGCCCTAATCTCTCTCGGGAGGGCTGATCTGGAGTCCGTTCATGGCTCCGGAGAGGGGGATTCGTCGCCGTCATCATCATCAACCATCCGCCATCACCAATTTCATGATGCTCAACGCCGTGCGTGAGTAATTCCATCGTAGGCTTGCTGGACGGTGATGGGTTGGATGATATTTACCATGTAATCAAGTTAGTTTTGTTAGGGTTTGATCCCTAGTATTCACTATGTTCTGAGATTGATGTTGCTATGACTTTGCTATGCTTAATGCTTGTCACTAGGGCCCGAGTGCCATGATTTCAGATCTGAACCTATTATGTTTTCATGAATATATGTGTGTTCTTGATCCTATCTTGCAAGTCTATAGTCACCTATTATGTGTTATGATCCGACAACCCTGAAGTGACAATAATCGGGATACTTCTCGGTGATGACTGTAGTTTGAGGAGTTCATGTATTCACTATGTGTTAATGCTTTGTTCCGGTTCTCTATTAAAAGGAGGCCTTAATATCCCTTAGTTTCCGTTAGGACCCCGCTACCACGGGAGGGTAGGACAAAAGATGTCATGCAAGTTCTTTTCCCTAAGCACGTATGACTATATTCAGAATACATGCCTACATTACATTGATGAATTGGAGCTAGTTCTGTGTCACCCTGTGTTATAGCTATTACATGAGGAATCGCATCCGACATAATTATCCATCACTGATCCATTTCCTACGAGCTTTTCACATATTGTGCTTCGCTTATTTACTTTTCCGTTGCTATTGTTACAATCACTACAAAATCCAAAAATATTACTTTTGCTACCATTACCTTTATTATCATACTA
Organism: Triticum timopheevii; assembly: GCA_963921465.1. NCBI lineage: Eukaryota > Viridiplantae > Streptophyta > Magnoliopsida > Poales > Poaceae > Triticum > Triticum timopheevii. Next base: position 119,654,397 of record OY997272.1, read on the forward strand.
CTTTGCTACTAAATACTTTGTTGCAGATACTAAGTTATCCATGTGTGGTTGAATTGACAACTCAACTGCTAATACTCAATAATATTCTTTGGCTCCTGAAGGAGTCCTGGACTAGGGGGTGTCCGGATAGCCGAACTATCATCATTGGCCGGACTCCAAGACTATGAAGATACAAGATTGAAGACTTCGTCCCGTGTCCAGATGGGACTTTCCTTGGCGTGGAAGGCAAGCTTGGCAATACGGATATGTAGATCTCCTACCATTGTAACCGACTCTGTATAACACTAGCCCTCTCTGGTGTCTATATAAACTGGAGGGTTTTAGTCCATAGGACGAACAACAATCATACCATAGGCTAGCTTCTAGGGTTTAGCCTCCTTGATCTCGTGGTAGATCCACTCTTGTACTACCCATATCATCAATATCAATCAAGCAGGAGTAGGGTTTTACCTCCATCGAGAGGGCCCGAACCTGGGTAAAAACATCGTGTCCCTTGTCTCCTGTTACCATCCGCCTAGACGCACAGTTCGCGACCCCCTACCCAAGATCCGCCGGTTTTGACACCGACATTGGTGCTTTCATTGAGAGTTCCTCTGTGCCGTCGCAATCAGGAAGGATGCCTCTTCCCATCGTTAAAGACAGTACCGTTGCCAAAGGAGCTTTGGCCACCGGCCAAACTATCCGGCTAGGTGGTTTTCTTATGACTGCCTATTCGGCCGCCGCTCCGACAATGACCTCTCGGGTCATCAAAAGCGATCTTCACGTCAACTCGGAACTCGCCGAGCAACTAGATCCGATGGAGCTCTCCTCCGTAAACGAGCTCTTGGATTGCATCGCCGCCCTGGGAGTCGCTACAGACTACGATTAGATTGGGCTTAAAACCGATCTGAGAGAGATCAACTCTCCCCAGGCTACCCACCACGTTGCTGTGGTAGAGGAACAGTGCGACGACTCTTCTTCTATATTAAAAACTAGTTATGTCCGGATTCCTGATCCCTCCTTACCAGATTCCCGCGGAGGGATGAACGTCAGTCAAGTACTGAACCTAAAGTCAGGCAGCGGACCAGATTCGTTGGACAACATCCAGCAATCCAAGCTTCCAAATTCGGAAACTTTTCGGCCCTTGAGCCTCAGATTGGGCGGGGTTTCGAATTTAATTCCACCCGCCCACCCAAACACAAGCGATCTATCTCAAATACGGCAAGAGCCCGCTAAAACAGTACATCATTACTGGGCCAGGTTCCTCCTGGTTATGGACAGGATAAAGGACTGCCATGAGGAAAGCGCAATCTCAATTTTCTGCAACAATTGCACGGACAAGGGAATCATGAACGCCATAAGTCGTCGTGAAATTACACGCTTCGCTGACCTGGCGTCCATAGTACGAAAGTACTGTGTGATGGAGAGTGCCTGGAAAACCGAAACCAAGTTTTGGGACAATCCAGCTCCGAACACAACCCTAGTCCGAAATAAAAGGGTGCATCATGCTCAAGCACCTGGGACAAAAACCAAAAAGCAAAACCCCCCTAAAGGGCACGGAACCGTACTAGAGGGATGGCTCAGCGGACCCTGTAAAATCCATAGTACAGAGGGCGCCACTCCAACACATAGCCTTCGAGCATGTTGGATACTACGGCAGGTGGCCAAAAGTGGCGAAGAGCTTCTAGCCCCAGAGAACCACCCCAACAATACCAGTACGGTATTAACAGTCTTTGAGACTTTCGCATCAAATAATATGCGGAAACGAACACTTTGCAGCCTCACCGAAGTCTACCAAGTAGCAACAATAAATCCATGGAGCGACACGGCTATCACCTTCAACGCCAGCGACGAACCTAAATTCCAAACAGCCCGAGCACCAGCCGCATTGGTCCTCAGTCCAATAGTGGACGGCTTTCGTCTTACCAAGGTACTCATGGACGGCAGCAGCGGATTAAACCTCATCTATGAGGAAACCCTTTGAAAAATGGAAATAGACTAGAGCCGCATTGAGTGAAGCAGCACAACCTTTAGAGGAATAATCCCTAGTCGGGAAGCACGCTGCACAGGAAAAATTACACTGGATGTGGTGTTCAGCTCGCTGGACAATTACAGGTCCGAGGAGGTCACGTTCCAAGTGGCCCCGTTCAGCAGCGGATATCACGCTTTATTAGGGCGAGAGGCATTCACAATTTTTCAAGCTATACCCCATTATGGATACATGAAGCTTAAAATGCCCGGGCCCAATGGAATCATCACTCTTGTCAGTGATCCAGACATAGCACTCCGCGCCAAAAATAAGACAGCCGCACTAGCCCTAGAGGCACTATCCGAAGCCCTAGCGGCAGAGGAACTCACTGCGCTACGCTCCACAGTGAACAGGGACGATGTGATACTCGATAAGAGATCCAAGTCCACCTCTTTTAAGCCAGCGGACGAAATAGTCAAGTTCCAAGTCCATCCAACGGACCCCACAAAGACGGCCTCCATTGGGGCACAATTAAACCCTGATGTAGACGCCGCACTACGAGAATTCCTTCGGGAAAATTGGGTCATCTTTGTCTGGCACCCTTCAGATATGCCAGGAATCCCACGCAGGTTGGCAGAACACAGCCTAAACATCCTAAAAGGATTTAAGCCAGTCAAACAGGCTCTTCGGCGATTTTTCAAACCCAAAAGACAGGCAATGGGAGAGGAGCTAGCCAAACTATTAGAAGCCAGATTCATCAGAGACATAAAACATCCGGACTGGCTAGCAAACCTGGTAATGGTATCAAAAAAGGACAAATCCTGGCGCCTGTGTGTCGATTTTAAAGACCTTAACAAGGCTTGTCCAAAGGATCCTTTCCCCCTTCCCCGCATCGATCAAATCATCGATGCTACCGCAGGGCACAATTCATTGTGCTTCCTCAACGCATACTCCGGCTACCATCAAATCAAGATGGCGGAGACAGACCAAGCCGTAACAGCATTCATTACTCCATACGGACCATTCTGCTTCAACACAATGCCCTTCGGGCTCAAAAATGTCGGCGCAACATATCAACGCATGATTCAGACATGTCTGGCAACCCAGATCGGCAAAACAGTGGACGCATACATAGACGATGTGGTCGTCAAGACCAAACACGTCGAAACTCTAGTAGATGATTTGACGCTCACATTTGACAACCTTTGAGCATATGACATTAAGCTCAACCCGGAAAAATGCGTTTTTGGCGTACCAGCCAGAAAGCTCTTGGGCTTCATTGTATCCGGTAGAGGAATTGAAGCAAACCCAGCCAAGATCCGAGATCTATCATAGTTGGATATCCCAAAAGACCTCAAACAAATAGAAAAATTGACTGGATGCATGGCGGCTCTAAGCCGCTTCATCTCCCGCTTGGGAGAAAAGGCATTGCCCCTTTATCGCATCCTCCGGCGCACCGAACACTTTGAATGGACGGATGCTGCCACGGCCGGACTCAAAGAAATAAAGGCCATATTGGCAACAAATCCGGTCCTGGCCGCGCCCAACTTGGGCGAACCAATGTTATTATACATCACGACAACACATCAGGTTGTAAGCGCGGTGCTCGTCGTCGAACGAGAAACAGAAGGACACAAATTCCCTCTCCAAAAACCAGTGTACTACGTATCCACTGTCTTAACTCCATGCAAGTCCCGGTATCCACATTATCAAAAGATAGCGTACGCAGTGTTCATGGCATCCCAGAAGCTGCGACACTACTTTCAAGAGTGTTCAATAACAGTAGCCTCCGAAGTACCTCTCAACGACATCATAAACAACCGCGATGCAATGGGCAGGATTGCAAAATGGGCCATTGAGCTCCTACCATTCTACATAACCTACAAATCACGGCGAGCTATAAAGTCACAAGTTTTGGCCGACTTCACCGCTGAATGGACCGAAGCCGAACTCCCTAAAGAGTACGGCGCATACTCCAATTGGATCATGCACTTCGACGACTCCAAAATGTTGGCCGGCTTGGGGGCTGGCATCGTCTTGACGTCCCCAACCGGAGACACAGTCCAATACGTACTTCAGATAATGTACACGGACTCCAACAATGCAACCGAATACGAGGCCCTTCTACACGGTCTCCGGATGGCAATCTCCATGGGCATTCAACGCCTAGAGGTCCGCGGGGATTCAAACCTCGCAATATCCCAAGTAAATGGAGACTTTGACGCCAAGGATCCGAAAATGGCAGCCTACCGTAACGCCGTCCTAAAAATGTCAGCTCGGTTCGAAGGACTCGAATTCCACCATGTAGCCCGGGATAATAACCAGGCGGCCGACGTGTTGGCACGCATCGGCGCAAAGCGCGACGCCGTCCCTCCAAACATCTTCCTGGAGCGGCTTTTTAAGCCATCCGTATTATGGGAAGAGGAGTCCGGAAACAACAACCCGGAACCAACCGCACCGCCCAACATCGAACATTCTGACACAATCGGCGGCCCAGCCAATGAAATAACACCTTCAGCCCACGAAATAATGGCAGTCATTGCCCCATGGACGGAACCATTCCTAGCCTACTTAATTAGGCAAGAACTTCCCGAAGACCAAAACAAGGCCCGCTGCATAGTACGACGATCTAAAGCCTACAAGATCCGTGAGGGAGAGCTTTATAAGAAAAGCACAACCGAAGTCCTTCAAAGGTGCATCTCCGAAGAGGAAGGGCGAAATCTTCTGGCTGAAATTCACGCTGGACTCGGCGGGCACCACGCCGCAGCCCGGGCCCTAGTAGGCAAGGCCTTCCGTACAGGATTTTATTGGCTGGCGGTCCGGGCAGATGCTCAGGACTTAGTCCAACGATGCGTCGGTTGCCAGCTCTTTGCTAATCAAAGCCACATGCCACCCACCGCCCTCAAAACTATACCCATCACCTGGCCGTTTGCGGTCTGGGAGCTTGACATGGTTGGACCCCTTAAAGGGGGAACCCACAAGCAAAAATACCTATTGGTCATGGTGGACAAATTCACCAAATGGATAGAGGCCAAGCCAGTTAAAACGGCCGAATCCGGACCTGTGATAGACTTCATATCTGGGGTAGTACACCGTTATGGCGTCCCCCATAGCATCATCACTGATAACGGCACGAGCTTCACGGCCGACGAGGTTAAACTCTGGTGCAAAAATATGGGCATCAAGCTCGACTACGCTTCAGTCTATCACCCTCAAACTAACGGTCAAGTCGAACGAGCAAATGGTCTAATCATGAGCGGCATCAAACCCAGGTTAGTGCGGTCCCTCATGGAATCTAACACGCACTGGGTGGAGGAGCTCAACTCCGTACTCTGGGGGCTATAGACCATGCCAAACCGCACTACCGGATTCACACCATTTTTTATGGTGTACGGCGCAGAGGCAGTTTTGCCCTGCGATATAATTCATGACTTACCTTGCGTGCGCATGTACGAAGAAAGAGAAGCCGAGTTGGATCGGTAGGACAGTTTGGACGCCTTAGAAGAGGGGCGCGATGTGGCAAAAGCTTGTTCCGAATTCTATCAACAGCAGGCTCGAAGATATCAAAGCAGAGAAGTACGGGCCAAAACTTACAATGTTGGTGAACTAGTTCTATGCCTGCCGGACAAGAAAAAGGACAAACTCAAGCCCAAATGGGAAGGTCCCTTCATCATCGACCAAGTCCTGACTAGCGGAGCATACCTTCTGTGAAACGCATCGGACAACCGACTCGAGCCGAACCCATGGAACGCAGCCCATCTCCGAAGATTCTACGCCTAGCGCCGGACTCAGAGTTCGTCTCCTTCCTCCGTCCACATTTTCTACTTTAGCTGTCTTTTGTTTCTCTCTTTCTTCCTCCTTTTTTCGTACAGCCATTGAGGGCTGATCTGCGCATTGTTCGCACACACTTGACGTGCTGCTCGCACTCATTATACCTGGGGGCTTCTTTAACAGAAGCTTATTTATACGGGCTTCATGCCCAACACATGTGTCACACTTCCGCATGTACCTTTTATTCACCATTATATGCATCGATATGACTTAAGTTTTGGCCAAGCTGGGTTGCCTGGCTCCTGTGCTTACCCCTACGTTCCCGATTGTTAGGCTAGGAGGTAAAGGGAGCACCTCTGCGATTGTTACTGCCGGGTCAGTCGGATGTGTACCTCAGACTGGGTGAAGCTGAAAGCTAGTGTTCTTAAGGGAATATTCGGTCGGTGACTTGAAAGATGATTTCTTACTTATTTATTTATCTGCCCCCAGATGCTTTTCTGCTCTTTTCGCAGTCCGGACATGCACTTTAGGGCATGCCTCCCAGGGAAAGGAACCCCTAACGGAACTATTCTCCCTGGAAGATGTTTCTTACTAACCATGTAATATAACATAACTAGTTGGGCACTTGTCTGATAAAGCACTAATGACCCCTACGCCTGGTCTCCATGCATGCCCCGGTTTCTACATAACCGTGAGGGTATTCGGACACACTCCGGACTGTTGGGTCCCGAGGTTGAAGCGAAAAGGTCCGCAAAGACAAACGATCTACAATCCGGCTAGAAGGCATTTAAATGTCATTTTAAATTACATCGTCAAATTGACTGATTGTACTCCTCTTCAATCCCATCTAACAGGCTGTCTAGTTTACAGTCCCGTTGGGAATACTTAGCGGCCAACTGTACTTGGCCGTACATTAAGCTCACAGGGATCTCCTTCCCATCGGGCCCCACAGGTCCGACCTCGGCCATGTGGTTTGGATCAGCCTTCGTGTACCGCGTCTTCACCATGGCCCAGGCCTCCCTGGCGCCTTGACGGCAGGCCGATATCTTCCATAGACGAAAGTGCTGTCGTGCTCCCTGAAGCTTCTCCGCAAGCCCTCCAAGACCCTCGGGTAGGGAGACGGACGGCCATAAGGCCTGGACGCCGCCGCTCATCACCTGCCGAACACGTTCGTGCAGTTGCAGCAGCTCAGGAAGTAGGTCACCCGTTGAACCGGGCATTTCCTCCGCAGGAAGACCTGTGAGCACACCTACAGACACATTTCTGTCAATCGACTTCCTCGCCGAACTCTTCTTTTCAAAAGAGTTTGCTCAAGCACTTACTGTAAATGCCGCGACGAAGCCGCCGATTCTCCTTCACGGAGTAAGACAGCTGGGCCCGAACATGTTTTAGTTCTTCGCCCAGCTGGGTGTTGGCATCTTGGAGTTTGTTCCTCTCTTGCTGCACCCTCATAAGCACCTTCTCGCCAGCCTTCAGCTGGCGCAGTAGATGTTGCTTGTCCGGATCTAGTCCGGCACCATCTGCAATATTATTGTCAGACTTCTACACACGCCGCACTTCATAAACTACTTATCTTTTCGAAGTATGTATTACCAGAGGGGGTCTCTGTGGCTCCCCCTGCGGAGGCTAGTGCGGCCTCAAGTTGGGCCTTGCACCCTTGAAGCTCCTGGGACAGGTGGGTGTTCTTCTCCGTAAGATCCTGCATAACAAATGATCCTTAAATCAGTTATTCTAACTATTTTAAGTCTCGGGGGCTACTGGCATATATAACTATTAAAATTCCTCACCCGTATGTCTTTCACATACTGCTCGTGGCTCTGGTTAGACCATATCGAGCGGCACGGAGGTGCGCGTCTCCCGCATTAAAGGCATTCAACGCCTCCGGGGAGAAACACGTGTCACGAAGAACTGTCCAGCGGCGCCTATGATTCATCGCACTCTCCACCTCAGACCTGGTGGCGGACAGCTTGTCGGCATCCTCTGTTGGAGGAGCATCCGGCTCACGCCTTGTGTTAGCCTCCCCCTCCGGACCAGGCGTTGGAGCCTGGCTGGCGGAGGCTTGATTGGCAACCTCTCCGGACATAGTCCGGCGAGCGCTCTTTCTCCTGGAAAAATCATGAGCGTTCATATACCGCTCGGGAACCTTTCCTTTAAACACGGTGGTGCGCCATACCGTTGCAGCAACGTTTCGATTCGCGCCGCACTCCTCTTCCGCCTGCTGGGCCGAACTGACCCTTGTTGGTCAACCGCCGTGGGTTTGGCTTCCCGCCTTAAAGGCACCTCCTGCGGAGCACCGTTGGTATATGGTGGTAAAAATAAGCATGGATAAGCAATGATGTCAGGACTCCGGTCACAGTTACCTGGGAAGCCGGAGATAAACCAGGGTAGTCGGCCGTAATGGCGACCAAAGCATTGTCCATGCTAAGTTGGTGGAACACCCCATCGATCAGCTCCACCTTTATGTCCGGATCCTCTTCGGAGGCCAGATCAAGGGATCGTCCCGGATCCTCGGGCTGTGGAGTCAGGCTGTGTATGCCCTCTACGTCCCGGCGCAGCTCCTGCGTCAAAATCACAAAGTAAGACACTTAACTTTGGGAATATGGATCGGATAGATAAACGTCCGCTTACCCAGCTCCGAGGGTTATTCATGGAGAATCCATTCAATGGACTCACGCGGAGGAAGTCCTCTTTCTCCCCCTTGTACAAGCCGGACAGGATCTTCACCAAATCGGCAACCGATCCCAGCCCCTTGCGGCCATGACAGGTGGCGTCATCCTCCCCGTTGAAATCCCACATGGGGTGGCCCCTATATTGGAGCGGCTGCACCCCTCGCATGATGCACGTGGCCATGACTCCAATCATGGTCAATCCGAAATGAGCCAGTAACCTTATCCGGCCCATCAGATATTGGACGCCCCTATCATTCTCCCATTGAGGGCTTCGCGGGCGCCAGCTCAGGCGTTTCTTCAGAGGAGCGTTGCTGAACTCCGGGAGGCCGATCCGAACTGGGTCCGGCAGTGGGGCGTCCTCCATATAAAACCATTCCGAAGGCCAGTCTTCGGACGCCTTCTTCGGGGTTCCGGATAGATATCCGGTCCCGGCGATGCGCCATATTTCGGCTCCGCCCACTTGATATATCGACCCCTCGTGAGAGCGGGGTATGAGGCAAAACAATCTCTTCCACAGCGCAAAATGGGCCTCGATGCCCAAGAACAGCTCGCAAAGGGCTACAAAGCCCGCGATGTGCAAGATGGTGGCAGGTGTAAGGTGGTGAAGCTGGAGTCCGTAGAACTCCAGGAGCCCCCGGAGAAACGGATGTATGGGAAATCCAAGTCCCCTTATTAGATAAGGGACGAAGCATACCCGCTCTCCTTTGGAGGGATTGGGGACGCTCTCCGCCTGCTTTCCACCCTTGTAGGTGGCCAGTCCGGCTCGAACCGGAACCATGAAGGCTGGGGGAAGGTATCCCTCTGCTTGGAGCGTCACAAGCTCGCTATGCAGGACTAAACATCTCCTCCAATCTCCTAGCTGAGGGCTGGGAGCACGAGAGGAGGAGCCGCGTCGACTGTCCATGATGGAGTGGATTTTTGTCAGAGGCGCTTCGATGAGTACTCGCGGAAGGAGGATGGTGTGATTCGGGTCTAGATCCTCGCCTCTCTTATAGGCAGCTTACTCGCGCAGCTTGGGGGTAAAACATAAAAATACCCTGGCTTTTCGCATTCATATGACACGTGGAAGAGGGCCATTATTGGACGTGGAAGCCAAGGAGCGCAACATTTATAAGGAAGCCGGACACTATTCGGCAAGCACATGGAATTTGGAGGAGAACCCGCCTTGCAAAGCCGAAGACAATATACGCGCCGGACTCATCGTCATTGAAGCCTGGTTCGGGGGCTACTGAGGGAGTCCTGGACTAGGGGGTGTCCGGATAGCCGAACTATCATCATTGGCCGGACTCCAAGACTATGAAGATACAAGATTGAAGACTTCGTCCCGTGTCCGGATGGTACTTTCCTTGGCGTGGAAGGCAAGCTTGGCAATACGGATATGTAGATCTCCTACCATTGTAACCGACTCTGTGTAACCCTAGCCCTCTCCGGTATCTATATAAACCAGAGGGTTTTAGTCCATAGGACGAACAACAATCATACCATAGGCTAGCTTCTAGGGTTTAGCCTCCTTGATCTCGTGGTAGATCCACTCTTGTACTACCCATATCATCGATATCAATCAAGCAGGAGTAGGGTTTTACCTCCGTCGAGAGGGCCCGAACCTGGGTAAAAACATCGTGTCCCTTGTCTCCTGTTACCATCCGCCTAGACGCACAGTTCGGGACCCCCTACCTGAGATCCGCCGGTTTTGACACCGACAGCTCCCCTTGTGTCGAATCAACAAATTTGGGTTGAATACTTTACCCTCGAAAGTTGTTGTGATACCCTACACTTGTGGGTTATCATTGGCCTGACCTTGTCGATGATAGTCGAGAGTCTTCGTGCACGTGCATGTAAGGCCTAGTAGCTCGGAGTATCAGTCGTCACTATTTGATCCCTTGAATTATTTGAAGAACTTGACACCCAATATCCACCCAACGATCTAGCAGGAGTCTACACCGAAACTTTGTCCAATCCATCCCGACAAACGAACTTGAGGAGGATCAAAGCTTGAAAAAAATGAGTCAAAAAGTGCCACCATCCTTCTGAACATCTTCTTGCAGGGATTAATATCCTAACCTACATGCTAGCCAAAGACAAGGCTCCAGGATTCCCCTCTCTGCCATTGGCCTCTAGAGCAGCAAGTCGAGTGGAGGCGAATCCACAGACTCGACGACAGATATAGAGGCGAAGGAGGTTTTTCCCTAATCACCTTGCAAGAGGGAAACAAAGACTGATCATGTTTCAAGTTTTTCTATGAAATTCATAGTCAAACATATTTATTTCCATTCCAATCCCAATTATCCTCCACTTGACAAGCATCATGTGGTAAAGAAAAATCCAGACACACACACACACACACACACACACACACACACACATATATATAGTTGAATATATGTAATCATGAGTTATTATTGTTGACATTATCCCTGAGATAAATAAGTTGGGAGGTGCAACACTAAACCCCCATCTTCCTCTGTCTCTGATTGAAATGGTTTGTTCTAAAAATCTGCTTTGAGTGACAGTAATCATGGAAGACTATATGATAGTTGAGTATGTGAAGTTTGCTAAACCAAAAGCTCTTACATAGACCCTTCATGAAATATTATGAATTGCAACTGTTTCGATGACTAAGAACATCATTTGTTAGTTTCCAATAAAGTTTATTGTCTATACTTTATCATGTGAATGAATTGTTACTTGTTCATGAGAAGCTTTATGATTGAAAGTTGTTGTTACAATAATAATCATGATGCTACCATGTCCATATTTTGTTTTATCGACAACTCTTTTTATAAACTCATGGTCATGATTATTGAGTTCACTACTTGCTTCAGGACAAACAAGGTATAAGCTTGGGGGAGTTGATATGTTGATGACTACTATGCAACCTTCTTCTTGTAGATGTTGTTGGTCCTCCAAGTGCAGAGGTTTGTAGGACAGTAGTAAATTTCCCTCAAGTGGATGACCTAAGCTTTATCAATCCATGGGAGGCGTAGGATGAAGATGGTCTCTATCAACCAACCCTACAACCAAATAACAAAGAGTCTCTTGGGTCCCCAACACACCCAATACAATGGTAAATTGTATAGGTGCACTAGTTCGGCGAAGAGATGGTGATATAAGCGTAATATGGATGGTAGATATAGGTTTTTGTAATCTGAAAATATAAAAAACAGCAAGGTAGGAAGTAGTAAAAGTGAGCGAAAACGGTATTGCAATGCTTCGAAACAAGGCCTAGGGTTCATACGTTCATTAGTGCAAGTTCTGTCAACAATAATAGCATAATTGGAACATATAACTATCCCTCAACATGCAACAAAGAGTCACTCCAAAGTCACTAATAGCGGAGAACAAATGAAGAGATTATTGTAGGGTACGAAACCACCTCAAAGTTATTCTTTCCGATCAATCCATTGGGCTATTCCTGTAAGTGTAACAAACAGCCCTAGAGTTCATAGTAAAATAACACCTTAAGACACACATCAACACAAATCCTAATGTCACCTAGATACTCCAATATCACCTCAAGTATCCATGGGTTTGATTATACGACATGCATCATACAATCTCAGATTCATCTATTCAACCAACACAAAGAACTTCAAAGAGTGGACCAAAGTTTCTACTGGAGAGTCAAGACGAAAACGTGTGCCAACCCCTATGCATAAGTTCACAAGGTCACTGAACCCGCAAGTTGATCACCAAAACATACATCAAGTGGATCACGTGAATATCCCATTGTCACCACAGATAAGCACATGCAAGACATACATCAATTGTTCTCAAATCCTTAAAGACTCAATCTGATAAGATAACTTCAAAGGGAAAACTCAATCTATTACAAGAAGTAGAGGGGGAGAAACATCATAAGATCTGATAACCCACAAGTGTAGGGGATCGCAACAGCTTTCGAGGGTAAAGTATTCAACCCAAATTTATTGATTCGACACAAGGGGAGCCAAAGAATATTCTTAAGTATTAGCAGTTGAGTTGTCAATTCAACCACACCTGGATAACTTAGTATCTGCAACAAAGTATTTAGTAGCAAAGTAATATGATAGTAATGGTAACGGTGGCAAAAGTAAAGATAATAGTTTCGTAGTAATTGTAACAATAGCAACGAAAAAGTAAATAAGCGAAACACAAGATGTGAAAAGCTCGTAGGCAATGGATCAGTGATGGATAATTATGTCGGATGCGATTCCTCATGTAATAGCTATAACATAGGGTGACACAGAACTAGCTCTAGTTCATCAATGTAATGTAGGCATGTATTCCGAATATAGTCATACGTGCTTATGGAAAAGAACTTGCATGACATATTTTGTCCTACCCTCCCGTGGTAGCGGGGTCCTAGTGGAAACTAAGGGATATTAAGGCCTCCTTTTAATAGAGAACCGGAACAAAGCATTAGCACATAGTGAATACATGAACTCCTCAAACTATGGTCATCACCGAGAAGTATCCCGATTATTGTCACTTCGGGGTTGTCGGATCATAACACATAATAGGTGACTATAGACTTGCAAGATAGGATCAAGAACTCACATATATTCATGAAAACATAATAGGTTCAGATCTGAAATCATGGCACTCGGGCCCTAGTGACAAGCATTAAGCATAGCAAAGTCATAGCAACATCAATCTCAGAACATAGTGGATACTAGGGATCAAACCCTAACAAAACTAACTTGATTACATGGTAAATCTCATCCAACCCATCAGCATCCAGCAAGCCTACGATGGAATTACTCACGCACGGCGGTGAGCATCATGAAATTGGTGATGGAGGATGGTTTATGATGACAACGGCGATGAATCCCCCTCTCCGGAGCCCCGAACGGACTCCAGATCAGCCCTCCCGATAGAGATTAGGGCTTGGCGGCGGCTCCATATTGTAAAACGCGATGAAAGTTTCTCCCTGATTTTTTTCCTCTGCGAAACGGAATATATGGAGTTGGAGTTGACACTACTAGGGAAAACCTTATACACAGAATATTAGCAGCAGCGCGGCACAAAAAGAAGCGCTACTGCTAATTAGCAGTAGCGCGGGTTTTTAACCCTCGCTACTACTAAGTTGATAGTAGTAGCGCGGGTTTTTAACCCTCGCTACTACTAAGTTGATATAGTAGCGCGGGTTTTTAACCCTCCCTACTACTAAGCGGTCTCTACTGTGCCCACCGACACATGCCATAGTAGTAGCGAGGGGTATTAACCCGCGCTACTACTAAGTTGATAGTAGTAACGCGGTTTTATACCCCTCGCTACTACTAAGTACGAGGTAGGTGAAGTCGCCATATCCTCGGCCGAATCCCCATCTCCTCCCCCAAATCCCTCCTCTCTTCCACCACTCTCTCCTCTCACTTTCCATATGCTCTCACATGGACCTCTTGCCCATGCATCCATCCTCCTCCATGGCGCCGAAAGAGGTCGCCGCCTCGCGCCACCCGCGTCTAGGAGCTCGCCGGTCTTCCACCGACGTCTAGGAGGCCGCCGCCCCGCGCCAGCACACCGGAGCACCTCGCCACCGGTGACTAGCTCCGCTGCTCCCTACATCACCTTCCTCTCTCCCTCGGTTTTCCTTTTCTCTCTGTGCCTCTGGTTTGACTCACCCTTCCATGTCCATGCCCGTGCAGGTCGTCGCCATGGATGACCCGGAGTTATCTGGCATGGTCGGGAAGAGGAGCCCCACGCCGTGGCCTGGCTCTGCCATATATACGGGCCCTCTCCAACAGCCACTGCTGGATCTGGTCTTCCGCTGTCCGTTCATGCCTCCGGCGACGCCAATCATCGCTAGATCTTACCATTGCTTCCATTGACAACACGCACAGGATCGAGATTTTTTTTGTTTTTGAAAGTAATAGCAGTAGCGAGGGGTATAAGACCCGCTATAGCTAATTAGCAGTAGCGCTGTTTGCAACGCACGCTACAGCTAACCACGTATAGCAGTACTGTGTGTCAACACACGCTACTGCTACAAGTTAGTTGTGGCACTGTATCAGTAGCGCGGGCACCCGCGCTACTGATATACCCAAAACCCGCGTTGCTGCTAGGCTTTTCCCTAGTAGTGTGAGGTCGGTAGAGCATCAGGGAGCCCACGAGATAGGGGGGCGCGCCCAGGGGGGTGGGCGCGCCCCCCACCCTCATGGACAGGGTGTGGGCCCCTTGGTCTTGATTCTTTCGCCAGTATTTTTTATATTTTCCAAAACTTATTTCCGTGGATTTTCAGATCATTCCGAGAACTTTTGTTTTCTGCACAATAAACAACACCATGGCAGTTCTGCTGAAAATAGCGTCAGTCCGGGTTAGTTTCATTCAAATCATGCAAGTTAGAGTCCAAAACAAAGGCAAAAGTGTTTGGAAAAGTAGATACGTTGGAGACGTATCAACTCCCCCAAGCTTAAACCTTTGCTTGTCCTCAAGCAATTCAGTTGATAAACTGAAAGTGATAAAGAAAAACTTTTACAAACTCTATTTGCTCTTGTTGTTCTAAATATGTAAAGCCAGCATTCAGGTTTTTAGAAAGTATTATGAACTAACCATACTCACAATAACACCTAGGTCTCACAATTACTCATGTCAATGGCATAATCAGCTAGCGAGCCATAATAATAAAACTCGGATGACAACACTTTCTCAAAACAATCATAATATGATATAACAAGATGGTATCTCGCTATCCCTTTCTGAGACCGCAAAACATAAATGCAGAGCACCTTTAAAGATCAAGGACTGACTAAATATTTTAATTCGTGGTAAAAGAGATCCAGTCAAGTCATACCCAATATAAACCAATAGTAATGAATGCAAATGACAGTGTGCTCTCCAGCGGGTGCTTTTTAATAACAAGGTGATGACTCAACATAAAAGTAAATAGATAGGCCCTTCGCAGAGGGAAGTAGGGATTTGTAGAGGTGCCAGAGCTCGATTTTAAAATAGAGAGGAATAACATTTTGAGCGGCATACTTTCACTGTCAACGCAACAACTATGAGATGGCTATATCTTCCATACTACATGCATTATAGGCAGTTCCCAAACAGAATGGTAAAAGCTTATACTCCCCCACCACCAACAAGCATCAATCCATGGCTTGCTCGAAACAACGAGTGCCTCCAACTAACAACAGTCATGGGGGAGTTTTGTTAAATTATGTTGATTTGCTTTGATCTTTTTGGATCATGGGACTGGGCATCCCGGTTACCGGCCCTTTCTCGTGAATGAGGAGAGGAGTCCACTCCTCTTGAGAATAACCCACCTAGCATGGAAGATACAGGCAGCCCTAGTTGGAACATGAGCTGCTCGAGCATACAAAACAGAATTTCATTTGAAGGTTTGGAGTTTGGTACATACAAATTTACTTGGAACGGCAGGTAGATACCGCATATAGGAAGGTATGGTGGACTCATATGGAACAACTTTGGGGTTTAAGGAGTTTGGATGCACAAGCAGTATTCCCGCTTAGTACAGGTGTAGGCTAGCAAAAGACTGGGAAGCGACCAACTGAGAGAGCGACAACAGTCATGAACATGCATTAAAATCAATTCACACCAAGTACAAGCATGAGTAGGATATAATCTACCATGAACATAAATATCATGAAGGCTATGTTTATTTGTTTCAACTACATGCGAGAACATGTGCCAAGTTGAGTCACTCAATTCATTCAAAGGAGGATACCATCCCATCATACCACATCACAATCATTTTAATAGCATGTTGGCACGCAAGGTAAACCATTATAACTCATAGCTAATCAAGCATGGCACAAGTAACTATAATCTCTAAATGTCATTGTAAATATGTTTACTTCATAATAGGCTGAATCAGGAACGATGAACTCATCATATTTACAAAAACAAGAGAGGTCGAGTTCATACCAGCTTTTCTCATCTCAATCAGCCCATCATATATCGTCATTATTGCCTTTCACTTGCATGACCGAACGATGTGTATAATAATAATTGTGCACGTGCATTGGACTAAGCTGGAATCTGCAAGCATTCAACTCAAGAGAGAAGACAAGTAATATGGGCTCTAAGTTAAATAAACAATCATGCATAAGAGAGCCACTAAACATTTTCAATATGGTCTTCTACTCTCTACCCCCAAAGGAAAGAAAAGAAAATAAAACTATTTACACGAGAAAGCTCCCAACAAGTAAGAAGAAGAATGAAAAATCTTTTTGGGTTTTCATTTAATTACTACTACAAGCATGGAAATTAAACTAACTGATTTTTTTTGTTTTTCTCAAGGTTTATCAAACACACAAGAAGAAAGCTAGAAAAAGAAATTAAACTAGCATGGATAATACAATGAAAGAGTATGAGCACCGACAACTAGAATAGTGTGTGAACATGAATGTAAAGTCGGTGAGAAATACGTACTCCCCCAAGCTTAGGATTTTGGCCTAAGTTGGTTTGCTGCCAAGGACCGCGGCTACTCTCCCCGATATACTGAGGGGTGTAATCAGGATACCACTGGCTGGCCATCTCCTCCGGATCCCACTGGTAAGATGATGCATGATAAGGGTCCAGTGCAGGTCCCGGTTCAGGCTCAGGTTCTGGAGTGGATGCTTGGCCTCGATGATCATGCATCGCTTCCGGTGTGACAAGATAATTAACTTCAGTCAAATCAAACAACAGAGGCACATGCAGAATAATAGTCTCATTGTGTTTCTTATTAAATCTCAGGTTATACAGAAGCATCTTATCTTTGTTATCAATAATAAACTCATGTGCTACCATGCTCCTGTAATCTAAAATGTAAGGAGGCAATATTGTCTCCTCTTTTTCATGGTGCCTAATAGGTATCTCAAAATATTTAGCAAGACGTGCAACATAGATACCTCCAAAGATGGGGCCCTTTGTACGGTCCAAGCTTAGCCGTTTAGCAATGATGGCACCCATACTAAAACTGTTATCACCAAACAAGGCGTGGTGAAGAATAATAATATCAGGGACACTGAAGTTTCCACTATTTCCACGACCAATTAAGCATCTACTAGCAAATATGGCAAAGTAGCATAAAACAGGAAAGTGTATGCTAGAGATTCTCGCATCGGAACATTTCTTTGGATCCCCTACAGTAATGGTGTTGACAAAGCCATCCACATCTTTACGTTGTGTTTCATCTAATTTACCCTCAAAAGGTATCTTACAAACCGCGCAAAAATTACATAGAGACATTTCCCTGAATTCATCATATAAATTAAATGATACTGAAGGCGGTGACTTCTTAGGATAATAATAAAAGTTTTGCGCGTAAGTATTGGTGAGTAAGAGATACTGATTGATCCGGTCGTGGAGGAAATCGGTGAGGCCTGCATTCTTGATCAAAGAATAAAAGTCTTCATAAATTCCGGCTTCTCTCAAGAATTCGTCATAGGGCCATTCACACGGCCGTACTTCCGCTATGCGAGGAAGATTATACTTGGCCTTTTCCTTCTCTTTAGCTTGTTTTTCCTGGGAGCCTTGGCTAGAAGATCCCCTCAAAAATCTCCTTAACATTTTGTAAAAAATTCTGAAATTTTAGTAACTTCAAAATAAAAGTGAATAAAACTAAACAAGATTGGTAGCAACTACTCCTACAAGTGCCTAGAGCCTATATCATGCATTAGAATTACTTGGGACCTCATAAATTTGACATGCAAGCTCAAGAACAGGGTCACCTATGCAGCAACAATTTGCAATGAATAAAGCACTATAACAAAAACTAATTGGACCAATGGAGGAGTCACATACCAAGCAACAATCTCCCAAAGCAGTTTTGTGAATGGAGCTTTGAGCAAGGAGATCAAAAATCACAGCAAAATGAGCTAGAACTCGTGCTTGAGCTAGATGGGGATTTTTTTGGGAAGAAGATAGAGTTTGTGGGTGCAGGAATAAGTGGAGGGGGCCACCATGGGCCCACGAGACAGGGGGCGCGCCCAGGGGGTGTGGGTGCGCCCTCCACCCTCGTGGCCTGGTGCTTGCCCCTCCTGTAGTGTTTTCAATGCCTAAAATCCTCAAATATTCCATAAAAAATCATACTAAATTTGCAGGGCATTTGGAGCACTTTTATTTTCAGGATATTTTTTATTGCACGAATAAATCAGAAAACAGACAGATAATACTATTTTTGCTTTATTTATTTTAAATAACAGAAAGTAAAAAGAGGGTACAGAAGCTTGTGCCTTCTAGTTTCATCCATTTCATGATCATCAAAATGAATCCACTAACAAGGTTGATCAAGTCTTGTTAACAAACTCATTCCGAATAACACGGAACCGGAGAAATTTCGAATAACACTAAGTTACCTCAATGGGGATATGAACATCCCCAACAATAAGAATATCATACTTTTTCTTGACAGTAGGAAGAGGAAATTCAAAACCTCCAATAATGATAGTTGGAACTTTTCCAATAGAATTGATGCTATGAACTTGAGATTGTTTCCTCGGAAAGTGTACCGTATGCTCATTACCATTAGCATGAAAAGCGACATTGCCTTTGTTGCAATCAATAACAGCCCCTGCAGTATTCAAAAAGGGTCTGCCAAGGATAATTGACATACTATCGTCCTCGGGAATATCAACAATAACAAAGTTCGTTAAGATAGTGACATTTGCGACCACAACAGGCACATCCTCACAAATACCGACAGGTATAGCGGTTGATTTATCGGCCATTTGCAAAGATATTTCAGTAGGTGTCAACTTATTCAATTCAAGTCTACGATATAAAGAGAGAGGCATAACACTAACACCGGCTCCAAGATCACATAAAGCAGTTTTAACATAGTTTCTTTTAATGGAGCATGGTATAGTTGGTACCCCTGGATCTCCAAGTTTCTTTGGTATTCCACCCTTAAAAGTATAATTAGCAAGCATGGTGGAAATTTCAGCTTCCGGTATCTTTCTTTTATTTGTAATGACATCCTTCATATACTTAGCATAAGGATTTACTTTAAGCATACCAGTTAAGCGCATATGTAAGAAGATAGGTCTAATCATTTCAGCGAAGCGCTCAAAATCCTCATCATCCTTTGTCTTGGATGGTTTAGGAGGAAAGGGCATGGGTTTCTGAACCCATGGTTCTCTTTCTTTACCGTGCTTCCTAGTAACAAAATCTCTCTTATCATAACGTTGATTCTTTGATTGTGGGTTATCAAGATCAACAACATGTTCAATCTCTACTTCATTATTTTTGCTAGGTTGAGCATCAACATGAACATTATCATTCAAATTATCACTAGGTTCATGTTCATCACCTGATTGTGTTTCAGCATCAGAAATAGAAATATCATTGGGATTCTCAGGTGTGTCTACACCAGGTTCACTAGAAGCATGCAAAGTCCTATCGTTTTTCTTTTTCTTCTTTATGGAACAACTAGGTGCCTCTAAATTATTTCTCTGAGAATCCTGCTCGATTCTCTTAGGGTGGCCTTAAGGATACAAAGGTTCCTGAGTCATTCAGCCACTCTAACAGCAAAGTCATTTTTATTATTTAATTCATCAAGCAAATCATTTTGAGCTTTAAGTACTTGCTCAGCTTGAGTGGTAACCATAGAAGCATATTTGCTAATGAGTTTAAGTTCACCTTGAACTCTAGCCATATAATCACTCAAGCATCCTATCTCGAAAGCATTATTCTTAATTCTATACCAACATAATCATTAAAACTTTCTTGTCTAGCCATAAAGTCATCAAATTCATCTAAGCATGGGCTATGAAATTTAGTAGAGGGAATTTCAACTTTATCATATCTATAGAGAGAATTTACCTTTACTACCTGTGTAGGGTTATCAAGACAATGTATTTCTTCAATAGGAGGTATATTAAGACCATGTGTATTTCTTCAATAGGTGGTAAATTCTTATCTTCAGCTTTAATACCTTTTTCTTTCATAGATTTCTTTGCCTCTTGCATATCTTCAGGACTGAGAAATAAAACACCTCTCTTCTTCGGAGTGGGTTTAGGAATAGGCTCAGGAGTTGGCTCAATTGGTTCAGGAATTGGCTCAGGGAGAGTCCAATTATTTTCATTAGTCAACATATTATTCAATAGTAATTCAGCTTCGTCGACTGTTCTTTCCCTGAAAACACAACCAGCACAACTATCCAAGTAGTCCTTGGAAGCATCGGTTAGTCCATTATAAAAGATATCAAGTATTTCATTTTTCTTAAGAGGATGATCAGGCAAAGCATTAAGTAATCAGAGAAGCCTGCCCCAAGCTTGTGAGAGACTCTCTTCTTTGTTTTTCACAAAATTATAAATTTCCCGCAAGGCAGCTTGTTTCTTATGAGCAGGGAAATATTTAGCAGAGAAGTAATAAATCATATCCTGGGGACTACGCACACAACCAATATCAAGAGAATTAAACCAAGTCTTAGCATCGCCCTTTAACGAGAACTGAAATATCTTAAGGATATAATAATAGTGAGACTTCTCATCATTAGTAAACAGGGTGGCTATATCATTCAACTTGGTAAGATGTGCCACAACAGTTTCAGATTCAAGGCCATAAAAAGGATCAGATTCAACTAAAGTAATTATTTCAGGATCAACAGAGAATTCATAATCCTTATCAGTAACACAGATAGGTGAAGTAGCAAAAGCAGGGTCAGGTTTCATTCTAGCATTAGGACATTGCTGCTTCCATTTAGCTAACAACTTCTTAAGATCATATCTATCTTTGCAAGCAAAGATAGCTCTAGCAGCTTCCTCATCCATAACATAACCCTCAGGAACAACAGGTAATTCATAATCAGGGGGAGAACTTTCATCATCACTATCATCAATAATAGCATCTTCAATAATTTCATTCTCTCTAACCCTAGCAAGTTGTTCATCAAGAAATTCACCTAATGGCAAAGTAGTATCACGCACAGAAGTAGTTTCATCATAAATATCATGCATAGCAAAAGTGGCATCATCAATAACATGCGACATATCAGAATTCATAGCAGTAGCAGGTTTAGGTGTCACAAGCTTACTAATAATAGAAGGAGAATCTAGTGCAGAGCTAGATGGCAGTTCCTTACCTCCCCTCGTAGTTAAGGGAAAAATCTTAGTTCCTTCGTCTTTCAAGTTCCTCATAGTGATCAACAGATATAAATCCCAAGTGACTCAAAGAATAGAGCTATGCTCCCCAGCAACGGCGCCAGAAATTAGTCTTGATAACCCACAAGTGTAGGGGATCGCAACAGCTTTCGAGGGTAAAGTATTCAACCCAAATTTATTGATTCGACACAAGGGGAGTCAAAGAATATTCTTAAGTATTAGCAGTTGAGTTGTCAATTCAACCACGCCTGGATAACTTAGTATCTGCAGCAAAGTATTTAGTAGCAAAGTAATATGATAGTAATGGTAACGGTGGCAAAAGTAAAGATAATAGTTTCGTGGTAATTGTAACAGTAACAACGGAAAAGTAAATAAGCGAACCACAAGATGTGAAAAGCTCGTAGGCAATGGATCAGTGATGGATAATTATGTCGGATGTGATTCCCCATGTAATAGCTATAACATAGGGTGACATAGAACTAGCTCCAGTTCATTAATGTAACATAGGGTGACATAGAACTAGCTCCAGCTCCAAATATAGTCATACGTGCTTATGGAAAAGAACTTGCATAACATCTTTTGTCCTACCCTCCCATGGCAGCGGGGTCCTAGTGGAAACTAAGGGATATTAAGGCCTCCTTTTAATAGAGAACCGGAACAAAGCATTAGCACATAGTGAATACATGAACTCCTCAAACTATGGTCATCACCGAGAAGTATTGCGATTATTGTCACTTCGGGGTTGTTGGATCATAACACATAATAGGTGACTATAGACTTGCAAGATAGGATCAAGAACTCACATATATTCATGAAAACATAATAGGTTCAGATCTGAAATCATGGCACTCGGGCCCTAGTGACAAGCATTAAGCATAGCAAAGTCATAGCAACATTAATCTCAGAACATAATGGATACTAGGGATCAAATCCTAACAAAACTAACTTGATTACATGGTAAATCTCATCCAACCCATCAGCATCCAGCAAGCCTATGATGGAATTACTCACGCACGGCGGTGAGCATCATGAAATTGGTGATGCGGGATATGGTTGATGATGACGACGGTGATGAATCCCCCTCTCCGGAGCCCCGAACAGACTCCAGATCAGCCCTCCCGAGAGAGATTAGGGCTTGGCGGCGGCTCCATATCGTAAAACGCGATGAAACTTTCTCCCTGATTTTTTTCTCCACGAAACGAAATATATGGAGTTGGAGTTGAGGTCGATGGAGCGTCAGGGGGCCCACGAGACAGGGGGCGCGCCCAGGGGGGTGGGCGCGCTCTCCACCCTCGTGCACAGTGTGTGGCCCCCCTGGTCTTGATTCCTTCGCCAGTATTTGTTATATTTTCCAAAACTTATCTCCATGGATTTTCAGATCATTCCGAGAACTTTTGTTTTCTGCACAATAAACAACACCATGGCAGTTCTGCTGAAAACAGCGTCAGTCCGGGTTAGTTTCATTCAAATCATGCAAGTTAGAGTCCAAAACAAGTACAAAAGTGTTTGGAAAAGTAGATATATACGTTGGAGACGTATCAAGATCCAACTATAATAGCAAAGCTCGCGATACATCAAGATCGTGCTATATCAAGAACACGAGAGAGAGAGAGAGAGAGAGAGAGAGAGAGAGATCAAACACATCGCTACTGGTACATACCCTCAGCCCCGAGGGTGAACTACTCCCTCCTCGTCATGGAGAGTGCCGGGATGATGAAGAAGGAGATCGGTGATGGATTCCCCCTCTAGCAGGGTGCCGGAACGGGCTCCCGAGAGCTTTTTGGTGGCTATAGAGGCTTGCGGCAGCGGAACTCCCGATCTAGGTTTCTTTTCGGAGGTTTCTGTATTTATAGGAATTTTTGGAGTCGGTCTCACGTCAGGGGGGTCTTCGAGTCATCCACGAGATAGGGGGCGTGCCTAGGGGGTAGGGCGCGCCCTCCACCCTCGTGGACGGCTTGGTACTCATCTGGCCCAACTCTTTCACTTCGGGGGCTTATTTTGGTCCATAAAAAATAATCAAAAATTGGCACGTCAATTGGACTCTGTTTGGTATTCCTTTTCTGTAGAACTCAAAAACAAGGAAAAACATAAACTGGCACTGGGCTCTAGGTTAATAGGTTAGTCCCAAAAATCATATAAGATAGCATATAAATGCATATAAAACATCTAAGATGGATAATATAATAGCATGGAACAATAAAAAATTATAGATACGTTGGAGACGTATCAAGCATCCCGAAGCTTAATTCGTGCTCGTCCTCGAGTAGGTAAATGATAAAAACAGAATTTTTGATGTGGAATGCTACCTAACATATTTATCAATTTAATCTTCTTTATTGTGGCAAGAATATTCAGATCCATAAGATTCAAAACAAAAGTTTAATATTGACATAAAAACAATAATACTTCAAGCATATTAACAAGGCAATTATGTCTTCTCAAAATAACATGGCCAAAGAAAGCTTATCCCTACAAGATCATATAGTTTGGCTATGCTCCATCTTCGTCACACAAAATACTCAAATCATGCACAACCACGATGACAAGCCAAGCAATTGTTTCATACTTTGATGTTCTCAAACCTTTTCAACTTTCACGCAATACATGAGTGTGAGCCATAGACATAGCACTATAGGTGGAATAGAATGGTGGTTGTGGAGAAGACAAAAAGAAGGAGATGGTCTTGTGACGCCCCCGATTCAATCGTACACTAATCATACACACAAATGTGTACGATCAAGATCAGGGACTCACAGGAAGATATCACAACACAATTCTAGACACAAATCAAAATAATACAAGCTTTATATTACAAGCCAGGGGCCTCGAGGGCTCGAATACATAGCTCGATACACAAGAGTCAGCGGAAGCAACAATATCTGAGAACAGACATAAGTTAAACAAGACTGCCTTAAGAATGCTAGCACAAAAGCAACATGATCGAAGAGGCAAGGCCTCCTGCCTGGGACCTCCTAACTACTCCTGAACGTCGATGGTCTTCACGTAGTAGCATCCATCGGCGGTGGCATCTGGCTCCAAGGATCTACCATCTGGTTGAATCAACCGGAAAGAAGAAAGAAGGGGGAAAAGGGGTAGCAAAGCAACCATGAGTACTTTGCTATGTCTTGAGCTTGCGTTGGTTTTCCTCGAAGAGGAGAGGGTGATGCAGCAATAGTAGCGTAAGTATTTCCCTCAGTTTTTGAGAACCAAGGTATGAATCCACTAGGATGCTCCTCAAAAGTCCCACGCACCTACACAAACAAACAAAGAACTCGCAACCAACGCAATAAAGGGGTTGTCAATCCCTTCATGGCTACTTGTGAAAGTGAGATCTAATAAATATAGTAAGATAAGATAAATATATTTTTGGAATTTATAATATAGATGCAAAAAGTAAAGATGCAAATAAAAGTAAATTGGAAGCAAATATGATAAGAGATAGACCCGGGGGCCATAGGTTTCACTAGTGGCTTCTCTCAAGATAACATAAGTATTACGGTGGGTGAACAAATTACTGTCGGGCAATTGATAGAAAAGCGAATAATTATGAGATTATCTAGGCATGATCATGTATATAGGCATCACGTCCGTGACAAGTAGACCGACTCCTGCCTGCATCTACTACTATTACTCCACACATCGGCCGACTCCTGCCTGCATCTAGAGTATTAAGTTCACAAGAACAGAGTAACGCATTAAGCAAGATGACATGATGTAGAGGGATGAACTCAAGCAATATGATATAAACCCCATCTTGTTATCCTCGATGGCAACAATGCAATACGTGCCTTGCAACCCTTTCTGTCACTGGGTAAGGACACCGCAAGATTGAACCCAAAGCTAAGCACTTCTCCCATGGCAAGAAAGATCAATCTAGTAGGCCAAACCAAATTGATAATTCGAAGAGACTTGCAAAGATAACTCAATCATACATAAAAGAATTCATAGAAGATTCAAATATTATTCATAGATAAACTTCATCATAAACCCACAATTCATCGGATCTCGACAAACACACCGCAAAAATAGTTTACATCGAATAGATCTCCACAAGAGAGGGGGGAACATTGTATTGAGATCCAAAAAGAGAGAAGAAGCCATCTAGCTAATAACTATGGACCCGAAGGTCTGTGGTAAACTACTCACAACTCATCGGAGGGGCAGGGATGTTGATGTAGAAGCCCTCCGTGGTGGATTCCCCCTCCGACGGAGCGCCGGCGAAGGCTCCAAGATGGGATCTCACGGATACAGAAGGTTACGGTGGTGGAAATTGTGTTTCGTCTGCTCCCTGGATGTTTTCGTGGTACGTAGGCTTATATAGGAGGAAGAAGTACGTCGGTGGACACCCGAGGGGCCCACAAGATAGGGGGCGCGCCCTATGGGGGGGCGCCCTATCTCGTGGGAGCCTTGGCTGCTTCTTTACTTGCACTCCAAGTCCTCTGGATCACGTTCGTTCCAAAAATCACGCTCCCGAAGGTTTCATTCCGTTTGGACTCTGTTTGATATTCCTTTTCTTCGAAATACTAAAATAGGCAAAAAAAACAGCAATACGGGCTGGGCCACCGGTTAGTAGGTTAGTCCCAAAAATGATATAAATGTGTAAAATAAAGCCAATAAACATCCAAAAGGGGTAATATAATAGCATGGAACAATAAAAAATTACAGATACGTTGGAGACGTATCAAGCATCCCAAAGCTTAATTCCTGCTCGTCCTCGATTAGGTAAATGATAAAAAAGTAATTTTTGATGTGGAATGCTACCTAGCATAATTCTCAATGTAATTTTCTTTATTGTGGCATGAATGTTCAGATCCAAATGATTCAAAATAAAAGCTTATAAAACATAAAAATAATAATGCTTCAAAGCATACTAACAAATAATCATGTCCTATCAAAATAGCATAGCCAAAGAAAGCTTATTCCTACAAAATCATATAGTTAGGCCATGCTTCATTTTCATTACACAAAATACTCCCATCATGCACAACCCCGAATACGAGCCAAGCAATTGTTTCATACTTTTTAACGCGCTTCAGCTTTTTCAACTCTTACGCAATACATGAGCGCAAGCCATGGACATAGCACTATGGTGGTATATGGTGGTGGTTGTGCGGACAAAAAGGGAGAAGATAGTCTCACATCAACTAGGCGTATTAACGGGCTAAGGAGATGCCATTAATAGATATCAATGTGAGTGAGTAGGGATTGCCATGCAACGGACGCACTAGAGCTATAAATATATGAAAGCTCAACAAAAGAAACTAAGTGGGTGTGCATCCAACTCGCTTGCTCACGAAGACCTAGGGCATTTTGAGGAAGCCCATCATTGGAATATACTAGCCAAGTTCTATAATGAAAAATTCCCACTTAGTATATGAAAGTGACAACATAGGAGACTCTCTATCATGAAGATCATGGTGCTACTTTGAAGCACAAGTGTGGAAAAAGAGATAGTAGCATTGTCCCTTCTCTATTTTTCTCTCATTATTTTTTGTCTTCTTCTTTTTTTATAAAGTCCAAAGTCTCATCCCGACTTGTGGGGGAATCATAGTCTTCATCATCCTTTCCTCACTAGGACAATGCTCTAATAATGAAGATCATCACACTTCTATTGATTTACAACTCAAAAATTACAACTCAAAGCTAGAACAAGATATGACTCTACATGAATGCCTCCGGCGGTGTACCGGGATATGCAATGAATCAAGAGCACAATGTATGAAAATTATGAAGGTGGCCTTGCCACAAATACGATGTCAACTACATGATTATGCAAAGAGCAATATGACAATGATGGAACGTGTCATAAACGGAACGGTGGAAAGTTGCATGGCAATATATCTCGGAATGGCTATGGAAATGCCATAATAGGTAGGTATGGTGGCTGCTTTGAGGAAGGTAAATAAAGGGTTCATGATACCGGTGAAAGTTGCGTGGTAATAATAAAGGCTAGCAAAGTGGAAGGATGAGTGTGCGTATATCCATGGACTCACATTAGTCAAAAAGAACTCATATACTTATTGCAAAAGCCTACTTAGCCCTCGAAGCAAAGTACTACTACGCATGCCCCAAGAGGTATAGATTGGTAGCAAAAGACCATCGCTCGTGCCCGACTGCCACTCATAAGGAAGACAATCAAAAGAGCGCCTCATGCAACAAATTTGTCACACAACTTTTACCATACATGCATGCTACGGGACTTGCCAACTTCAACAAAAGTATTTCTCAATTTCATAATTACCCACTAGCATGACCCTAACATTACTACCTTTATATCTCAAAACAATTATCAAGCATCAAATTGATCATAGCATCCAATTCTCTTCCTATGATAGTTTTTATTATACCCAACTTGGATGCTCATCATTCTAGGACCAACTTTGTGACCATAGTAAATATCATGCTGTTCTAAAAGACTCTCAAAGAGATATAAGTGAAGCATGAGAGACTGGCAATTTCTTCAAAAATAAGCCACTGCCGTGCTCTAAAAGATATAAGTGAAGCACTAGAGCAAAAACTATCAAGCTCAAAAGATATAAGTGAAGCACATAGAGTATTCTAGAAATTTCTAATCAAATAGGCTTCTCCCAAAAGGTGTGTACATCAAGGATGATTGTGGTAAACCAAAAAGCAAAGACTAATATAATACACGACGCTCCAAGCAAAACACATATCATGTGGCGAATAAAAATATAGCTCCAAGTAAAGTTACCAATGAACGAAGACGAAAGAGGGGATGCCTTCCAGGGCATCCCCAAGCTTAGGCTTTTGGCTATTCTTAAATATCTTGGGTGCCTTGGGCATCCCCAAGATTAGGCTCTTGTCAATCCTTATTCCATAGTCCATAAAAGCTTTACCCAAAACTTGAAAACTTCATAACACAAAACTCAACAGGAAATCTTATAAGCTCCGTTAGTGAAAGAAAACAAAACCACCACATAAGGTACCGCAATGAACTCATTCTTTACTTATTTTGGGGTTAAACCTACTCTATTACAACTTCCCTATGGTTTATAAACTATTTTACTAGCCATAGATGCATCAAAATAAGCAAACAACACACGAAAAACAGAATCTGTCAAAAACAGAACAGTCTGTAGCAATCTGTAACTAACGCAAACTTCTGGAACTCTAAAAATCCTACCAAAATAGTAAGTCCTGGACAATTTGTATATTGATCAGCATCAAAAATAATCAATGCAAAATCACGTTTCTGTGATTTAACAAAATTATATTCGTGCATGCAAAGTTTCTGTTTTTCAGCAGAATCAAATCAACCATCATCATAGGTTATCCTATAGGTTCTACTTGGCACAAACACTAATTAAAAGATAAAAACACATCTAAACAGAAGGTAGATGCAAGATTTATTACTAAACAGGAGCAAAAACAAAAAACACAAAGAAAATTGGGTTGCCTCCTAACTAGCGCTATCTTTTAACGCCCCTAGCTAGGCATAAAAGCGAAGATAGATCTAACGAGTGCCATCTTTGGCACTAAATTCACAAGTAGCCCGCATGATAGATTCATAAGGTAATTTGACTTTCTTTCTTGGAAAGTGCTCCATGCCTTTCTTTAATGGGAATTGGAATCTAATATTCCCTTCCTTCATATCAATAATCGCGCCAATCGTTCTAAGGAAAGGTCTACCAAGAATAATAGGGCAAGAAAGATTGCAATCTATATCAAGAACGATAAAATCTACGGGCACCAAATTTCTATTTGCAACAATAAGAACATCATTGATCCTTCCCATAGGCTTTTTAATGGTGGAATCCTTAAGGTGCAAATTTAAAGAGCAATCATCAAGATCATGGAAACCTAGAATATCACATAAAGTTTTCGGAATCGTGGAAACACTAGCACCCAAATCACACAAAGCAAAACACTCATGATATTTAATTCTAATCTTTGTAGTAGTTTCCCACTCATCATTAAGTTTTCTAGGTATAGAAACTTCCAAATTAAGTTTTTCATCATAAGATTGCATCAAGGCATCAACAATATATTTGGTAAAAACTTTGTTTTGACTATAAGCATGAGGAGAATTAACGACGGATTGCAACAATGAAATACAACCTTCTAAAGAACAATTATCATAATCAAATTCCTTGAAATCCGAGATAGTGGGTTCACCGCTATTTAAAGTTGTGGCCTCTCCAATCCCACTTTTACCAAATTTAGCATCAAGATCTAAAAACTCTGAATTCCTTGGACGCCTTCTAGGCAAAGTTGATTCATCATCAGTCCCATAATTATAAAAATTCATATTGCAAAACATAGATCTAATAGGAGACACATCAATAACTTTAAGATCCTCATCATTATTTTCATGAAAACTATAAGAACACGCTTTTATAAAGCTATCTTTTTTAGCACGCAATCTAGCGGTTCTTTCCTTGCACTCATCAATGGAAATTCTCATTGCTTTGAGAGAGCCATTGATATCATGCTTAGGAGGAGAAGATCTAAGTTTAAGAGAATCAACATCAAGCGAAAGTCTATCAACGTTCCTAGCCAAATCATCAACTTTGAGCAATTTTTCTCCAAGCAAAGCATTTAAATTCTTTTGAGAAATCATAAATTCTTTCACACTATTCTCAAAATCAGAGGGCATCTTATTAAAATTACCATAAGAATTATTGTAGGAATTTCCATAATTATTAGAGGAATTACTAGGGAACGGTCTAGCATTAAAGTTTCCTCTATAAGCATTATTTCCAAAACTATTCCTACCAACAAAATTCACATCCATAGATTCATTATGATTCTCAATCAAAGAATACAAAGGCATATCATTGGGATCAAGAGAGGTATTTTTAGTAGCAAACAATTTCATAAGTTCATCCATCTTTCCACTCAAAACATTGATTTCTTCTATAGCGTGCACTTTTTTACTAGAAGATCTTTCGGTGTTCCATTGAGAATAATTAGCCATAATATTATCAAGAAGTTTTGTAGCATCTCCTAACGTGATTTCCATAAACGTGCCTCCAACGGCCGAATCTAAGAGATTTAGAAGCAAAGTTCGGCATAAAAATTTTGTATGATCATCCATAAATTCAAACCATGAGTAGGGCAATTGCGAAGCATCAATTTCATTCTTTCCCAAGATTGGGCAACATGCTCATGATCAAGTTGCTTAAAATTCATAATATCATTCCTAAGAGTTATAATCTAAGCGGGAGGAAAATACTTAGAGATAAAAGCATCTTTGCACTTGTTCCAAGAATCAATACTATTTTTAGGAAAATACGAAAACCAAACTTTAGCACGATCTCTAAGTGAAAACGGAAATAACTTCAATTTGACAATATTATTATCCGTATCTTTATTATTTTGCATATCACACAGATCAACAAAGTTGTTTAGATGAGTAGCGGCATCTTTGCTAGGAAGGCCGGTGAATTGATCTTTCATAACAAGATTCAGCAAAGCAGTATTGATTTCACAAGACTCAACATCATTAAGAGGAGCACTCGGAGTACTAAGGAAATCATTATTATTAGTATTCGAGAAATCACACAATTTGGTATTATCTTGCGCCATGGCAACAAGTAATCCAACACACAAGCAAACATAAAAAGGCAAGCGAAAAAGAGAGGAGAAGATTGGGAAAGAGAGGGCAAATAAAACGGCAAGGGTGAAGAGGGGGAGAGGAAAACAAGAGGCAAATGGCAAATCATGTAAATGCGAGGGAGATGGGTTTGTGATGGGTACTTGGTATGTCTTGACTTGAGCGAAGACCTCCCTGGCAACGGCGCCAGAAATCCTTCTTGCTACATCTTGAGCTTGCGTTAGTTTTCCTCGAAGAGGAGAGGGTGATGCAGCAATAGTAGCGTAAGTATTTCCCTCAGTTTTTGAGAACCAAGGTATCAATCCAGTAGGAGGCTCCTCAAAAGTCCCATGCACCTACACAAACAAATAAAGAACTCGCAACCAACGCAATAAAGGGGTTGTCAATCTCTTCACGGCCACTTGCGAAAGTGAGATCTAATAAAGATAGTAAGATAAGAAAAATATATTTTTGGTATTTTATAATATAGATGCAAAAAGCAAAGATGCAAATAAAAGTAAATTGGAAGCAAATATGATAAGAGATAGACCCGGGGGGCATAGGTTTCACTAGTGGCTTCTCTCAAGAAAGCATAAGTATTACGGTGGGTGAACAAATTACTGTCGAGCAATTGATAGAAAAGCGAATAATTATGATATT
The DNA here is from genome assembly GCA_963921465.1 of Triticum timopheevii. Lineage (NCBI taxonomy): Eukaryota > Viridiplantae > Streptophyta > Magnoliopsida > Poales > Poaceae > Triticum > Triticum timopheevii. The sequence goes on from OY997272.1 coordinate 119,686,029, forward strand.
ATCTAGGCATGATCATGTATATAGGCATCACGTCCGTGACAAGTAGACCGACTCCTGCCTGCATCTACTACTATTACTCCACACATCGACCGACTCTTGCCTGCATCTACTACTATTACTCCACACATCGACCGACTCCTGCCTGCATCTAGAGTATTAAGTTCACAAGAACAGAGTAACACATTAAGCAAGATGACATGATATAGAGGGATAAACTCAAGTAATATGATATAAACCCCATCTTGTTATCCTCGATGGCTACAATACAATACGTGCCTTGCAACCCTTTCTGTCACTGGGTAAGGACACCGCAAGATTGAACCCAAAGCTAAGCACTTCTCCCATGGCAAGAAAGATCAATCTAGTAGGCCAAACCAGACTGATAATTCGAAGAGACTTGCAAAGATAACTCAATCGTACATAAAAGAATTCAGAGAAGATTCAAATATTATTCATAGATAAACTTGATCATAAACCCACAATTCATCGGATCTCGACAAACACACCGCAAAAATAGTTTACATAGAATAGATCTCCACAAGAGAGGGGGAGAACATTGTATTGGGATCCAAAAAGAGAGAAGAAGCCATCTAGCTAATAACTATGGACCCGTAGGTCTGTGGTAAACTACTCATAACTCATCGGAGGGGCAAGGATGTTGATGTAGAAGCCCTCCGTGGTCGATTCCCCCTCCGGCGGAGCGCCGACGAAGGCTCCAAGATGGGATCTCGCGGATACAAAAGGTTACGGTGGTGGAAATTGTGTTTCGTCTGCTCCCTGTTTTCAGGGTACGTAGGCTTATATAGGAGGATTAAGTACGTAGGTGGACGCCCGAGGGGCCCACGAGACAGGGGGCGCGCCCTCCTATCTCGTGGGAGCCTCGGCTGCTTCTTGACTTGCACTCCAAGTCCTCTGGATCACGTTCGTTCCAAAAATCACTCTTCCGAAGGTTTCATTCCGTTTGGACTCCGTTTGATATTCCTTTTCTTCGAAAAACTGAAATAGGCAAAAAAACAGCAATACGGGCTCGGCCTCCGGTTAGTAGGTTAGTCCCAAAAATGATATAAATGTGTAAAATAAAGCCCATAAACATCCAGAAGGGGTAATATAATAGCATGGAACAATCAAAAATTATAGATACGTTCGAGACGTATCATACTCATCCAAAGTACTCGCAAGCATCAGATCTATACTAAGTATGCATTGGTATCAAATGGAAGGGTTGTATTTGTGGACTAAACTGCAGAATGCCAGAATAGAGGGGAAGGCCAAGCCTATCAAAGACTAGCATCTTCAAGCAGCTCCGAGCATCTTGCAGCATGTAGGAGAGTAAAGAATAGCATTTTAATATTTAACAAGCATGTTGTAGCATCAACGCCCAGAGATCCTTCCTCGAATCCCTGCGAGAAAGCAATCTCGGAGCCACATATCCATCACATATCTCAAGTGTCCATTTCTAGTTATATAAGATCCGGATACAAGTCTGAGCGTCCATTACCATGGACACGGTATTCGAATATATATCTCCCTGCAGGGGTGCACCACGTTACCCACACGCTCGATGACTCTGGCCAGACACACCTTTCTGGGGACAATGCCCGGCCTCGGAAGATCAACACGTTGCAGCCCTACCTAGACTTAGCAGAGAGGTCCCCGCCGGTCTACATCCTAAGCACTCCGGGGTCTGGGCCCATCGTCCGTTGCACTCTGGATCATTGCACGCAAGGCGATCCAGGCCACCTCCACTGGGGCACCGACCAGGCCGTGCCGCAATGCTGAACTGGACATCTGACAAAGCTTCGGCTGATACTACGACGTCGAGGCCCATAACTATTCTCGTGTGGCAGTTAGTGTGTAAAGGCCAGAGGCCAACTCAGAAAAAATACCCAAACCTGTTAGTGCATTGGGGGCTCGTGAAGACGAGCAGAGACTCAAGATAAGGTGACCCCGTCGCCCCATCTCGTGGACCTATGGCAAGGGCCCAGACTGCCAGGCCGTGCCATGTGGAAAACTCGCGAGTGCTCTACGGGCCCGCCCGACTTTCACATCAACTCGTGGCTACCCCTCAGGGATGGGCTGACTTCAACAATGGTCTCAAGTAAAGTCAAGGTAACTGTGTGTCCAAACATCAAGGGGAAAACCCGAGGAATCACCCACGGAGGATTCCACTCAATGTAATCATCAAGGTGAACGTAAGAAGGACCACCCTCGAGGTTCACAATTGAGGTGTTGAACGACAGAGCCGTATCGGGAATGGTGAAAGAGGAAATCACCCTCGATGACTGCTACGTCTTGAGCTTGCGTTGGTTTTCCTTGAAGAGGAAAGGGTGATGCAGCAATAGTAGCGTAAGTATTTCCCTCAGTTTTTCAGAACCAAGGTATCAATCCAGTAGGAGGCTCCTCAAAAGTCCCACGCACCTACACAAACAAACAAAGAACTCGCAACCAACGCAATAAAGGGGTTGTCAATCCCTTCACGGCCACTTGTGAAAGTGAGATCTAATAAAGATAGTATGATAAGATAAATATATTTTTGGTATTTTATAATATAGATGCAAAAAGTAAAGATGCAAATAAAAATAGATTGGAAGCAAATATGATAAGAGATAGACCCGGGGGCCATAGGTTTCACTAGTGGCTTCTCTCAAGATAGCATAAGTATTATAGTGGGTGAACAAATTACTGTCGAGCAATTGATAGAAAAGCGAATAATTATGAGATTATCTAGGCATGATCATGTATATAGGCATCATGTCCATAACAAGTAGACCAACTCCTGCCTGCATCTACTACTATTACTCCACAGATCGACCGACTCCTGCCTGCATCTAGAGTATTAAGTTCATAAGAACAGAGTAACGCTTTAAGCAAGATGACATGATGTAGAGGGATAAACTCAAGCAATATGATATAAACCCCACCTTCTTATCCTCGATGGCAACAATACAATATGTGCCTTGCAACCCTTTCTGTCACTGGGTAAGGACACCGCAAGATTGAACCCAAAGCTAAGCACTTCTCCCATGGCAAGAAAGATCAATCTAGTTGGCCAAACCAAACTGATAATTCGAAGAGACTTGCAAAGATAACTCAATTATACATAAAAGAATTTAGAGAAGATTCAAATATTATTCATAGATAAACTTGATCATAAACCCACAATTCATCGGATCTTGACAAACACACCGCAAAAAGAGTTTACATCGAATAGATCTCCACAAGAGAGGGGGGCATTGTATTAAGATCTAAAAAGAGATAAGAATCCATCTAGCTAATAACTATGGACCCGAAGGTCTGTTGTATACTACTCACAACTCATCGGAGGGGCAAGGATGTTGATGTAGAAGCCCTCCGTGGTCGATTCCCCCTCTGGCGGAGCACCGACGAAGGCTCCAAGATGGGATCTCGCGGATACAGAAGGTTATGGCGGTGGAAATTGTGTTTCGTTGGCTCCCTGGATGTTTTCGGGGTACATAGGCTTATATAGGAGGAAGAAGTATGTCGGTGGACGCCCGAGGGGCCCACGAGACAGGGGGCGCGCCCTATAGGGGGGCGCCCTCCTATCTCGTGGAAGCTTCGGCTGCTTCTTGACTTGCACTCCAAGTCCTCTGGATCACGTTTGTTCCAAAAATCACGCTCCCGAAGGTATCATTCCGTTTGGACTCTGTTTGATATTCCTTTTCTTCGAAATACTGAAATAGGCAAAAAACAGCAATACGGGCTGGGCCACCGGTTAGTAGGTTAGTCCCAAAAATGATATAAATGTGTAAAATAAAGCCCATAAACATCCAAAAGGGGTAATATAATAGCATAGAACAATCAAAAATTATAGATACGTTGGAGACGTTTCAAGCATCCCCAAGCTTAATTCCTACTCGTCCTCGAGTAGGTAAATGATAAAAAAGCAATTTTTGATGTGGAATGCTACCTAGCATAATTCTCAATGTAATTTTCTTTATTGTGGCATGAATGTTCAGACCCAAATGATACAAAATAAAAGTTCATACTAACATGAAAATGGTGATACTTGAAGCATACTAATCAAAGTAATCATGTCTTCTCAAAATAACATGGCCAAAGAAAGTTATCCCTACAAAATCATATAGTCTGGCTGTTGCTCTATCTTCATCACGCAAAGTATTTTATCATGCACAACCCCGATGACAAGCCAAGCAATTGTTTCATACTTTAATAATCTCAAACTCTTTCAACTTTCATGCAATACATGAGCGTGAGCCATGGACATAGCACTATATGTGGAATAGGATGGTGGTTGTGGAGAAGACAAAAAGGAGAAGATAGTCTCACATCAACTAGGCGTATCAATGGGCTATGGAGATGCCCATCAATAGATATCAATGTGAGTGAGTAGGGATTGCCATGCAACGAATGCACTAGAGCTATAAATATATGAAAGCTCAACAAAAGAAACTAAGTGGGTGTGCATCCAACTTGGTTGCTCACGAAGACCTAGGGCACTTTTGAGGAAGCCCATCATTGGAATATACAAGCCAAGTTCTATAATGAAAAATTCCCACTAGTATATGAAAGTGACAACATAGGAGACTCTCTATCATGAAGATCATGGTGCTACTTTGAAGCACAAGTGTGGAAAAAGAGATAGTAGCATTGTCCCTTCTCTCTTTTTCTCTCATTTTATTTTTTTTCTTTCCCTTTTTTCTTTTCTTTTTTTCTTTGGCCTCTTTTTTATTTTTATTTTTGGCCTTTCTCTTTTTTTATTGTAAGTCTCATCCCGACTTGTGGGGGAATCATAGTCTTCATCATCCTTTCCTCACTAGGACAATGCTCTAATAATGAAGATCATCACACTTTTATGGATTTACAACTCAAAGCTAGAACAAGATATGACTCTATATGAATGCCTCCGACGGTGTACCGGGATATGCGATGAATCAAGAGCGACATATATGAAAATTATGAAGGTGGCCTTGCCACAAATACAATGTCAACTACATGATCATGCAAAGAGCAATATGACAAAAGTAATGCGTGTCATATGAACGGAACGGTGGAAAGTTGCATGGCAATATATCTCGGAATGGCTATGGAAATGCCATAATAGGTAGGTATGGTGGCTGTTTTGAGGAAGGTATATAGTGGGTGTATGATACCGGCGAAAGTTGCGCGGCATAAGAGAGGCTAGCAATGGTGGAAAGGTGAGGTGCGTATAATCCATGGACTCAACATTAGTCAAAAGAACTCATGTACTTATTGCAAAAATCTAGAAGTCATCAAAAATCAAAGCACTACACGCATGCTCCTAGGGGGATAGATTGGTCGGAAAAGACCATCGCTCGTCCCCGACCGCCACTCATAAGGAAGACACTCACTAAATAAAATTGTGCTCCAACTTCATCACAAAGCGGTTCACCATACGTGCATGCTACGGGAATCACAACCCTCAACACAAGTATTTTTCATAATCACCTCAACTATCACGACTTTAATATCACTACCTCCATATCTCAAAACAATTATCAAGCATCAAATTGATCATAGCATCCAATTCACTTTCTATGATAGTTTTTATTATACCCAACTTGGATGCTCATCATTCCAGGGCCAAATTTGTAACCATAGCAAAATACCATGCTGTTCTGAAAGACTCTCAAAAAGATATAAGTGAAGCATGAGAGACTAGAAATTTCTTCAAAATTAAGACACCACCGTGCTCTAAAAGATATAAGTGAAGCACTAGAGCAAAAACTATCAAGCTCAAAAGATATAAGTGAAGCACATAGAGTATTCTAGCAAATTCTAATCAAATAGGCTTCTCCCAAAAGGTGTGTATAGCAAGGATGATTGTGGTAAACTAAAAAGCAAAGACTAATATAATACACGACGCTCCAAGCAAAACACATATCATGTGGCGAATAAAAATATAGCTCCAAGTAAAGTTACCAATGAACGAAGACGAAAGAGGGGATGCCTTCCCGGGGCATCCCCAGGCTTAGGCTTTTGGCTATCCTTGAATATCTTGGGGTGCCTTGGGCATCCCCAAGCTTAGGCTCCTGCCACTCCTTATTCCATAGTCCATAAAAGCTTTACCCAAGACTTGAAAACTTCACAACACAAAACTCAACAGGAAATCTTATAAGCTCTGTTAGTGAAAGAAAACAAAACCACCACATAAGGTACTGTAATGAACTCATTATTTATTTATTTTGGTGTTAAACCTACTGTATTCCAACTTCTCTATGGTTTATAAACTATTTTACTAGTCATAGATGCATCAAAATAAGCAAACAACACACGAAAAACAGAATCTGTCAAAAACAGAACAGTCTGTAGAAATATGTAACTAGCGCAAATTCTGGAACTCTAAAAATCCTACCAAAATAGGAAGTCCTGGAAAATTTGTTTATTGATCAGCAGCAAAATGAATCAACGCAAAATCACATTCCTGTGATTTAAAAAAACTAAATTTGTGCGCGTAAAGTTTCTGTTTTTCAGCAGAATCTAATCAACTATCATCATATGTTATCTTATAGGTTCTACTTGGCACAAACACTAATTAAAAGATAAAAACACATTTAAACAGAAGGTATATTCAAGATTTATTACTAAACAGGAGCAAAAACAAAAAACACAAAGAAAATTGGGTTGCCTCCCAACTAGCGCTATCGTTTAACGCCCCTAGCTCGGCATAAAAGTGAAGATAGATCTAACGAGTGCCATCTTTGGCACTAAATTCATAAGTAGCCCGCATGACAGATTCATAAGGTAATTTGACTTTCTTTCTTGGAAAGTGCTCCATGCCTTTCTTTAATGGGAATTGGAATCTAATATTCCCTTTCTTCATATCAATAATCACACCAATTGTTCTAATGAAAGGTCTACCAAGAATAATAGGGCAAGAAAGATTGCAATTTATATCAAGAACGATAAAATCCACGGGCAGCAAATTTCTATTTGCGACATTGAGAACATCATTGATCCTTCCCATTGGCTTTTTAATGGTGGAATCCGCAAGGTGCAAATTTAAAGAGCAATCATCAAGATCATGGAAACCTAGAATATCACATAAAGTTTTCGGAATCGTGGAAACACTTGCACCCAAATCACACAAAGCAAGACACTCATGATCTTTAATTCTAATCTTTATAGTAGGTTGAGTAAAGTCTGTTTTAAACCTTGAACTGGTAGAGCTCGTCGGAATTGAACCCCAACCTTCAAATCCATGAAATTGGCACCCTGTTCTCACTGATCCTAACCTATTTCGACCTTGGAGCCGTTTGGCACACTGGGAAGAACATAATCCCGGCCGGGATCAATCTCAACTCTCACTTACTACACTGGCCCACATGTCATATCCATCCCTATCCCCAATTCCCTTTCTCTTCTATTTCAAAGATGCAGCTGTGAACGCGTGGTTGAGGCAGAGCAGAGGCGCACTGGAACTGCCGCCACTTCGCGCTGAAGCTGGGACAGCTCGCCGTACACGAACACCTGCTACTCGTCGAGGGTTGCCTGGTCGAGACCGAGCCCGATACCGTCCCTGTGCAGGTGGTATAGCTCCAGCTCCATGGCCTCCGCCTGGCATGGCGTATACTGCTCCTCACCTCCGAGCCGGCGGCCATGCTGCTGAGTGCAGAGAGAAGAGCGTGGCGAGGCTAGAGGGTCGCGCTTGGTGGGCAGAGTGCCGAGGGTGCCGAGCATGAGGCGCCACTGGTGGCACGTGCGACATTCGGGAGCGCGGCGGGCACGGCGGACTCCGATTCACTTGTACTCTGCGCTCGCTAGTTCCCCATCCTCCTTGCCGGGGAGAGGCTAGTGCATGCTCCGCCTGGACATGGAGCTGATGGTGCAGCACACCATCGGCGTGTACTCGCTGGCAGAATGGGAGACGATAGTGGTGGCCATCGCGGGCAGGCACTCTGTGGAGGTCGAGCCCGTGGGGCTCATTCCCTCGGTCTTCTGAACCCCGCATCAGCATGCAAGAATAAACAAACATCAATGCATGTGACCTCCTTTTGATGCGAGCATAGGAGGATTTCGACTGCAAACTATTAACTAGAACTGTGGATTGCTTGTTGTTTTCTCTACTTCGTTCACCACAAGTTTCCTTTTTTCCCGAGACTGGTACACTAAAAGTTTAGAGTGTGCCTTATAGCTCATGAGATAGATTCACTTTGTCTGAATTATTACTATGCATGTTCTTCTCTCTGCTTTCTTCAGTTCATCGCAAGTTTAGAATGTGTAACTGGCTTTGGCGCTTGGCCACTGCACTGATGAAGCCTCCATTGGTGTGAAGGGCTTTGCCCACGGTCCACACTCACGCATCGCACCGGCGGAAAAGCGATAAGTCGTGACTGCGTCTGCTACATGTTCCACTCCGCCGCACCTTGCCGCGAAGAAGTATGTGGCCGAACGCGTCGCAAGGCGTACCGCCGACACCATGGGATGCTGGCCGGACGACGTTCCCTTGCACAAGGTACACGATCCACCGAACTTGTCGAACGGCTGTCGTGGTTCCTGGGTAGACGGTCAAAGAGAATGAGGCGGGAGATGAATATGACAAGTGGACTCTGCAGCCAGCGAGAGCAGAGAGTGATCCCGGCCGGGATCGTTATTTTCCTAGCACACCAAACTGGTTTAAGCGGGATCGGGGTTGATATAGGCTAGGATCAGTGAGTACAGGGTGCTGATTTCAGGGATTTGAAGGTTGACGTTCAATTCCGACGAGCTCTACGAGTTCAAGGTTTAAAATAGAATTCACTCTAGTAGGTTCCCACTCATCATTAAGTTTTCTAGGTATAGAAACTTCCAAATTAAGTTTTTCATCATAAGATTGCATCAAGGCATCAACAATATGTTTGGTAAAAGCTTTATTTTGACTATAAGCATGAGGAGAATTAACAACGGATTTCAACAAGGAAATACAACCTTCTAAAGAACAATTATCATAATCAAACTCCTTGAAATCCGAGATAGTGGGTTCAATGCTATTTAAAGTTGTGACCTCTCCAATCCCACTTTTACCAATTTTAGCATCAAGATCTAAAAACTCTGAATTCTTGGGGCGCCTTCTAGGTAAAGTTGACTCATCATCAGTCCATAATTATCAAGATTCATATTGCAAAACATAGATCTAATAGGAGACGCATCAATAACTTTAAGATCATCATCATTATTTTCATATAACTTTTCTGGTTTGGCGGCCATCTTATTGACTAAGGTGGCTTGCTTATCAGAAATTTTGGCTATAGCATTTTCAAACCGGGTAATTTGAGCATTAAGACCATAAAATTCTTTATTCATATCATCAAGCTCTTTGTTCATAAACCCCAAAAAACCTTTTTGTTCCTTAAGCTCTTTTCTAAAGAAATTATTATGCTCAAATTGCAAATTCATAAAACTTCTAATATTTGATTCAATCTCTTCCAACCTGCTGAGAAGGTGGTCAGAACCCTTAGGCAAAGACATAAGGACAAACAAGCACGCAAGCAAGCAGAAAAAGGCAAGCGAAAAGAGAGCAGGAGATTGGGAAAAAAAGGGCGAATAAAATGGCAAGGGTGAAGTGGGGGAGAGGCAAACGAGAGGCAAATGGCAAATAATGTAAATGTGAGGAAGATGGGTTTGTGATGGGTACTTGGTATGTCTTGACTTGAGCGAAGGCCTCCCCGGCAACGGCGCCAGAAATCATTCTTGCTACGTCTTGAGCTTGCGTTGGTTTTCCTTGAAAAGGAAAGGGTGATGCAGCAATAGTAGCGTAAGTATTTCCCTCAGTTTTTCAGAACCAAGGTATCAATCCAGTAGAAGGCTCCTCAAAAGTCCCACACACCTACACAAACAAACAAAGAACTCGCAACCAACACAATAAAGGGGTTGTCAATCCCTTCACGGCCACTTGCGAAAGTGAGATCTAATAAAGATAGTATGATAAGATAAATATATTTTTGGTATTTTATAATATAGATGCAAAAAGTAAAGATGCAAATAAAAGTAGATTGAAAGCAAATATGATAAGAGATAGACCCGGGGGCCATAGGTTTCACTAGTGGCTCCTCTCAAGATAGCATAAGTATTACGGTGGGTGAACAAATTACTGTCGGGCAATTGATAGAAAAGCGAATAATTATGAGATTATCTAGGCATGATCATGTATATAGGCATCACGTCCGTAACAAGTAGACCGACTCCTACCTGCATCTACTACTATTACTCCACACATCGATCGACTCCTGCCTGCATCTAGAGTATTAAGTTCATAAGAATAGAGTAAGCTTTAAGCAAGATGACATGATGTAGTGGGATAAACTCAAGCAATATGATATAAACCCCATCTTGTTATCCTCGATGGCAACAATACAATACGTGCCTTGCAACCCTTTCTGTCACTGGGTAAGGACACCGCAAGATTGAACCCAAAGCTAAGCACTTCTCCCATGGCAAGAAAGATCAATCTAGTAGGCCAAACCAAACTGATAATTCGAAGATACTTGCAAAGATAACTCAATCATACAAAAAAGAATTCAGAGAAGATTCAAATATTATTCATAGATAAACTTGATCATAAACCCACAATTAGGGCTGGAAAAAAAGCTCGAAGCTCGCGAGCTAAACAAGTAGCTCGTGACTCAGCTCGAATCGACTCGAACTTGAAGAATAACGAGTCGAGCCGAGCTTTAGTTTAAGATTGTTTATAGACCAAGTTAAACGAGCCAATCTCATGAGTACTCGTGTAACTCGTTAGACTCGATACAATAGATCAGCCACTCCCAATACAAAGAAAGACCAGTCACTAAACAACCTACGTCCCAGACGCACAACGCAAGGCCCAACCGTTGAAGGCCTAGCCTCCTAGGAGACTCATGTGTTACAAGAAAATTACAATTGTTTAGTGATATATATGTTTAATATATACATAATCATTTTATCATATTTGAGGGCTTTATGTTTATATCTTTAACGAGCTTAACAAGCTAAACGAGCCAGCTCGCGAGTTATACGAGTCGAGCCAATCTTGGGTTTGAGCACGTTATAGTAACGAGTCGAGTCGAGCTAGCTCGTTAACGAAACGAGCTCTAGCGTGTCGAGCCGAGCTGGCTCGACTCGGCTCGAATTCCAGCCCTACCCACAATTCATCGGATCTCGACAAACACACCGCAAAAAGAGTTTAAATCGAATAGATCTCCACAAGAGAGGGGGAGAACATTGTATGATATCCAAAAGGAGAGAAGAAGCCATCTAGCTAATAACTATGGACCCGAAGGTCTGTGGTAAACTACTCACAACTCGTCGGAGGGGCAAGGATGTTGATGTAGAAGCCCTCCATGGTCGATTCCCCCTCCAGCGGAGCGCCGGCGAAGGCTCCAAGATGGGATCTCGCGGATACAGAAGGTTACGGCAGTGGAAATTGTGTTTCATTGGCTCCCTGGATGTTTGTGGGGTACATAGGTAGGCTTATATAGGAGGAAGAAGTACGTCAGTGGACGCCCCTCCTATCTCGTGGAAGCTTCGGATCCTTCTTGACTTGCACTCCAAGTCCTCTGGATCACGTTCGTTCCAAAAATCACACTCCCGAAGGTTTCATTCTTTCTGGACTCCTTTTGATATTCCTTTTCTTCGAAATACTGAAATGGGCAAAAAAAAGCAATACGGGTTGGGCCTCTGGTTAGTAGGTTAGTCCCAAAAATGCTATAAATGTGTAAAATAAAGCCCATAAACATCCAAAGGGGGTAATATAATAGCATGGAACAATCAAAAATTATAGATACGTTTGATACGTATCAATGACCACGACCGAATAGCTACACTACAGAATTATCATCAGGAGTGTGTTATGAGGGATCACCCTTGACACTCGGTAGTAGCTCTACAGAGTCGAGCAACAAAAGGGGCATGATGTGATGTGAGGTGTCGGGCTCTGGTCGTCGATCACGCTGATCGAGTCATCGATGATGAAGCAGGGGCAACAAGGACAAGTACCGGGGGTCACTGATGGATCACTAACCAACCTATACTAAGCAGTTTAGGATAAGCAGGTAAGGTACAATGAGCAGGTTACAAAAGCAGGCTATGCATCAGAATAGGAGCAAACAATAACAATAGCAAAATCTTATGCAAGCATGAGAGAATGGAATGGGTGATATCGGAATGATCAAAAGGGGGGCTTGCCTGGTTGCTCAGGCGAGAAGGAGGGTCATCGTCGACGTAGTCGATCAGAGGGGCATCAGCAGCGGTCTCGAGGTCTACCGGAGAAGAAGAGGCGGAAGAAACAGTAAATACATGCAAACATAAGCATTACAAGACAACAAGCAGGACATAGGTGTTCTAACCCGGTGCTAGGCGATACCGGCGAAGGGGGAAACATCCGGGAAAGTTTTCCCAGTTCCGGACGTCTGTCAGACAGATGAACCGGAGGGGAAAGGTTGCAAGTTTGCTATGATAGGGACGTGTGGTGAGTGAACGGACCGCTCATTGGGATTCGTCTCATCGTTCTGAGCAACTTTCATGTATAAACCTTTTTCATCCGAGCTACGGTTTATTTTCTACGAATTTTCAAAGATTAAAACATTTTCTGGAATTATCTAAATTAACAGAAATGGAATTATGACATCATCATGACTAGAGGATGACGTCAACAGCCAGCTGGTCGGCTGACCAGGTCAAACTTGACCTGTGGGTCGAACGGGACCCACTGGTCACTGAGAGTGGCTATAACAGTGAATTAACTAATCTAACTAAACTAATTAGGGGTGTGGGCCCAATATGTCAGTGAGACATTAGACTAATCTATTTAATAATTATACTTTTAACTTCAAATTAGATTAATTACACGTGGGACCCACACGTCAGTGGCCCACGGGTGCCCAGTCAGTAGTTGACTGGGTCAACCCAGTCATCTGGGGCCCGTGGGGCCTGCGATCAATGGCTGTGAGGTGGGGCCCGAAGGGCCACGTCGGCAGGCAGCGCCGGAGACGCGCCGGAGACCATTTCCGCGGCGGAGCATCGCCGGACTTCGCCGAAAAAACGCTATGGGGCACGGGGAGAGATGCCGCTAGGCGCGTTCGATCGGGCATCCGACGCCGCATCGATCTACGGCGGTCCCATGGGCTAACTCGACTAGAATGGAGCGCTACATCGACGGCGGCGGGCGGCGCATTCGGTCAGAGTTCGGGATCAGTGCTACAGAGCGCGTGCGAGCAAAATAAAGGGCTAGGCAAGCTCTATGGCACTCCAGGAGCTCGTCGGAGCTACGGGCTCGAGCGGAGGAGCTCGGAGGCAAGACCTACGATGGCAATGATGGATGGCGGACCTCGGCTTGCGGGCGAGCTAGCTACGGCGAAAAGCACGGCGGGAGGAGAGGAAGGGAGGAAGGGAGGAGCTCACCATGCGGCCAAGAAAGGTCCGTGAGAGGCTTAGTAGGAGTAGCAGTCGCCGGAGTCGAAGAAGATGGCGGCGACCCGAGGAAGAAGGCGATGGCATTGGGGGCGTGATGCAGGGGTTCCCGGATCGAGCAGGTGGTCGGGGAGGATGTAGCAAGGGCCAGAGAACCGATCTGTCACGGGGATGAGGCGAGGTGGCGACGGTGGCCGTGGCAAGGACGGGGCCATGGCGACAGGCGCGCTCGGGATCTAGCGAGAGGAGAGGGGAGAGGTGGATCTTGGGGAGGGGAGGCGCAGAGGCGAGCGAGAGGGGGCAAGTGGGCGAGTGGGGAAGGGTTCGAGGCGTCGATGGGGGTGGCGATCTTATTGCCTCGGCGGTGGGGACGGCGAGGTGGTCGGGCTGCGGCCGATGGGCGCGGGAGCTCGGTCGGTCAAACAGCGCGGGGAAGATGACAGGGGGAGGAGTGGGCTGGCTTGTGGGGTTTAGCCCGGGGGGTTAGGCCTAGGGGCAGGGGCCTTTTCTATTTGTTTTTTTGCTTTTGTTTTTTAAAGCTTTCATGTGTTCCTAAACTTTTTAAAACAAAACTAGTTATATTAAATAGAAGACTTGCACCTAAAACAATATTATAAAATAGGCTACTGCCACATATAATTTGGCACATTAAAAAAGTAGTTAGCATTTGTTTAATAATTAAAAGCATTTAATAATAGTTTTAGCCCATGTTTTATTTATTTTAGGGCATTAAAAACACGTTTTAAAATATAGGTTTCAACATGACAAATAACTAGAGATTATTTGTCACACTTTGAACATTTTAGTTTTTATGTTTGAAAACTTTTGTTGTTTGACTTAATTCTAGATTTTGAATTCGAACGTGATTGGATCATCACGAGGTTACCAACAGTAATCGCGGTGACATGGCATCATTCGTAGAGGGTTACTGTAGCTTAAGTATCCGGGCATCACAATTCTCCTCCACTACAAGAAATCTCATCCCGAGATTTAAGAGATGGAGTAAGGTGGAAGGACTCGAGAAGGACGGAGCTCATCACAAGATAGGTACCTGGGGGAGGTTTCGAGGAATGCGACATAGAGACATCTCTCGAGTTGAAATTCAAGAAAGTCATCGAGAGAAAGGTAAGGAGCAACAAGAAGCTTCAACCGGGTAGGCAATCGTTCGTTGCCTGAAATAGAGAGCGAGAGGGATTCAGAGCAACGAAAATAAGTGTTGCCTCTGATACTAGATTAGATCATCTCTAAGAAGGTGGCTCGTGATTTACATACGAAGCCAAGTGTGAGGAACAATTTTGGAAAACGCGGACGTACAAGAGAGTCAGGTTTCGATCCTGTGGAACTGTGGGTTATGGGCCCACCATGTGCGTTCAAAGCAAGAAGGCGTTACATTTTGCATGGTCATGATAGCAAGGCTGGTCAGAGGACAACCTGTCAGTTATGTTGGCAACAACATTGATACCAAGGGCGAGGGACGAAGAGAACCATTTTCCTGCTCGTTAAGACGAGGTGGACCAATAGGCAAAGTTCTCGTCCATCGGTGGCTACCGGAATGTCATCAATAATAGTAACAAGGTCTTTCTGACAGAGTTTGTACACCGAGGTGTTTACTTAAGCAGGGTATTACCACTACTCAGATATGTTAGGTTACAAGAAAGGTTAAACAAAACAATGGAAAGGAAAGTGTAGACTCGAATAAGTTATCGGCGTTCTCGAGTGTCTATCAACTCAGAACCCGTGGAAAGTTTGAGTCAGCGAGAAATAATAGTTGGTGAAGAGTTCCGTGATATTCTCAAGATACTAGAGGGTAATACTCAAAGGTATATCAATGTAGAGGTTGAACAGGTGAAACAATCTGAAGAAGACAAGTACTTTAACTTGTCCGATAAATGGATCAAACAAGAACAATATGGTCCGAACCACGATTGCAAAGGACCAAACATAGATACAAGATGGACTTATCACAAGGGGATTATTATTATAACAAGAAGCTTCCATGATAAGTTCCACATCGGGTCTATGGGCATGAACACAAAGGTTCAAGGTCGACTCCCACTTATCTAATGCACAACTTTCCATTCACCTCTCGCATTCGAAGAAGTTGTAGAATTGAAAATTTATCCGAAGAAACACTAGTAGATATAACTCGCATAATCTTCGGGTTCACACGGATTTAGGTAAGACAAAGAGTCAACCCATCGGGGCATCTGAGGAACATATACTACAAACTTCATGAGTAAATAACTCAATCCCGAGAGTAGAGCATGGTTCAGGAAGCAGAAGATACAGTTTACCAAAGGCATTATGTATCCTAGGAAAAGCTCACAAGGTTACTGTATATGAAGGACGTTGTCGGATAGAACCCCACAAAGGATCTAGTGGTTCACAAGGGATCTGATGTGAGTATCAGTACTCAACCAGAGGTAGAAAGAATGCAAGGATATCGGATTATAGAAACAACTGACTAATTCAAAGCTTAACTGCAAAGGAATTATGATTTTCAAGACGGTGGATCAGAAGCAGAGGGTCTGATCAAAGACAAGTAAGTTGAATAGACATAGATCAACAATCAATCAAGGCTTGATTTGCCGAACACCAGCTCATGGCCGGGGTGACGTCTGAGCCGATGGGAAGAATTTTAATTAGGACCAATTATCGCGAGGACTCACAAACGTATGGATTCAAATGCTCGAAATTATAATGACAAAGGATGCTAATGCGTATTGCTAGACATATGGAAGTAACCATAATGCAAGCAGATAAGGAGGAACAAGAGTAATAGGCTACTGAGCATTTTCGGAAGATCAATTAGTTTTTCAGGGCATCTTGTAATAACAAGAGCAACTGGGGATGAAGGTATGAACGACAAATGTAGGTAGTTACCCATAAGGATTTATCGGTGGTAGGGATCGCAACGCCGAAGGGTACAAGGGTTTCCAGAAAGCATCAGAGAGTATCTTCAGAACATTCTCGTGCACCAAGCAATCATCTGGAGTGAGGGGCTCTCCGGGAGAAGTATTTACGAGAACCTAGAGTTATAGTTTGCAAAACCATTTAACCCGAATAGAAGAGAGATCAGATTCCCAGAGTATAGATGGGGAATAAAAGATCCTAATACCACCCAATTGGCGACGTGGGCCCGTAAGCCACACATCCATGTTAGTAATACAGTTTTTCAAAGACTAGACTCAACTTCGGCCAAAGAGTTGGAAAGGGTGATCCTACAGGCAGTCGGCTCTAATACCAACTTGTGACGCCCCCGATTCAATCGTACACTAATCATACACGCAAATGTGTACGATCAAGATCAGGGACTCACGGGAAGATATCACAACACAACTCTAGACATAAATCAAAATAATACAAGCTTTATATTACAAGCCAGGGGCCTCGAGGGCTCGAATACATAGCTTGATACACAAGAGTTAGTGGAAGCAACAATATCTAAGAACAGACATATGTTAAACAAGACTGCCTTACGAAGGCGAGCACAAAAGCAACACAATCAAAGAGGCAAGGCCTCCTGCCTCAGACCTCCTAACTACTCCTGGATGTCGACGGTCTTCACATAGTAGCATCCATCAGCGGTGGCATCTGGCTCCAAGGATCCACCATCTGGTTGCATCAACCGGTAAGAAGAAAGAAGGGGGGAAAGGGGTAGCAAAGAAACCATGAGTACTCATCCAAAGTACTCGCAAGCATCAGATCTATACTAAGTATGCATTGGTATCAAATGGAAGGGTTGTATATGTGGACTGAACTACAGAATGCCAGAATAGAGGGGAAGGCCTAGCCTATCGAAGACTAGCATCTTCAAGCATCTCCGAGCATCTTGCAACATGTAGGAGAGTAAAGAATAGCATTTTAATATTTAATAAGCATGTTGTAGCATCAACGCCCAGAGATCCTTCCTCGACTCCCTGCGAGAAAGCAATCTCGGAGCCACATATCCATCACATATCTCAAGTATCCATTTCAAGTTATATAAGATCCGGATACAAGTCTGAACGTCCATTACCATGGACACGGTATTTGAATATAAATCTTCCCTGCAGGGGTGCACCACGTTACCCACACGCTCGATCACTCTGGCCAGACACACCTTTCTAGGGTCAATGCCCGGCCTCGGAAGATCAACACGTCACAGCCCTACCTAGACTCAGCAGATAGGTCCCCGCCGGTCTACATCCTAAGCACTCCGAGGTCTGGGCCCATCGCCCGTTGCACTCCGGATCGTTGCAATGCTGAACTGGGGCACCGACCAGGCCGTGCCGCAATGCTGAACTGGATGTCTGACAAAGCTTCGGCTAATACTGCGACGTCGAGGCCCATAACTATTCTCGCGTGGTGGTTAGTGCGTAAAGGCCAGAGGCCAACTCAGAACAAATACCCAAACCTATTAGTGCATTGGGGGCTCGTGAAGACGAACAGAGACTCATGATAAGGTGACCCCGTCGCCCCGTCTCGTGGACTTACGGCAAGGGCCCATACTGCCTGACCGTGCCACGTGGAAAACTCGTGGGTGCTCTACGGGCCCGCCCGACTTTCACATCAAATCACGGGTATCCCTCAGGGCCGACCCGACCTCAACAATGGTCTCAAGTAAAGTCAAGGTAACCGTGTGTCCAAACATCAAGGGGAAAACCCGAGGAATCACCCACGGAGGATTCCACTCAATGTAATCATGAAGGTGAACGTAAGAGGGACAACCCTCGAGGTTCACACTTGAGGTGTTGAACGACAGAGCCGTATCGGGATGGTGAAAGAGGAAATCACCATCGATGACCACGACCGAATAGCTACACTACAGAATTATCATCAGGAGTGCGTTATGAGGGATCACCCTCGGCACTCGATAGTAGCTCTGCAGAGTCGAGCAACAAAAGGGGCGTGATGTGATGTGAGGTGTCGGGCTCTGGTCGTCGATCACGCTGATCGGGTCGTCGATGATGAAGCAGGGGCAAGAAGGACAAGTACTGGGGGTCACTGATGGATCACTAACCAACCTATACTAAGAAGTTTAGGATAAGCAGGTAAGGTACAATGAGCAGGTTACAAAAGCAGTCTATGCATCAGAATAGGAGCAAACAATAACAATATCAAAATCTAATGCATGCATGAGAGAATGGAATGGGCGATATCGGAATGATCAAAGGGGGGGCTTGCCTGGTTGCTCAGGCGACAAGGAGGGTCGTCATCGACGTAGTCGATCACAGGGGCATCAGCAGTGGTCTCGAGGTCTACCGGAGAAGAAGAGGCAAAAGAAACAGTAAATACACGCAAACATAAGCATTACAAGACAACAAGCGGGACAGAGGTGTTCTAACGCGGTTCTAGGCGATACTGGTGAAGGGGGAAACATCCAGGAAAGTTTTCCCAGTTCCGGACGTCTATCAGACAGATGAACTGGAGGGGAAAGGTTGCATGTTTGCTATGATAGGGACGTGTGGTGAGTGAATGGACCGCGTAATCGTATTCGTCTCGTCGTTCTGAGCAACTTTCATGTATAAAACTTTTTCATCCGAGCTACGGTTTATTTTCTATGAATTTTCAAAGATTAAAACATTTTCTGGAATTATCTAAATTAAGAGAAATGGAATTATGACATTAGCATGACTAGAGGATGATGTCAACAGCCAGCTGGTCGGCTGACCAGGTCAACCTGACCTGTGGGTCGAATGGGACCCACTGGTCAGTGAGAGTGGCTATAACAGTGAATTAACTAATCTAACTAAACTAATTAGGGGTGTGGGCCCAATATGTCAGTGAGACATTAGACTAATCTATTTACTAATTAAACATTTAAATTCAAATTAGATTAATTACGCGCGGGACCCAGACGTCAGTGGCCCACGGGTGCCCAGTCAGCAGTTGACTGGGTCAACCCAGTCATCTGGGGCCCGTGGGGCCTGCGGTCAGTGGTTGTGAGGTGGGGCCCGAAGGGCCACGTCGGCGGGCGGAGCCGGAGACGCGCCGGCGACCATTTTCGCGGCGGAGCATCGCCGGACTTCGTCAGAAAAACGCTACGGGGCACGGGGAGAGATGCCGCTAGGCACGTTCGATCGGGCGTCCGACGCCGCATCGATCTACGGCGGTCCCGTGGGCTAACTCGACCGGAATGGAGCGCTACATCGACGGCGGCGGCAGCGCGTTCGGCCGGAGTTCGGGATCGGCGCTATAGAGCACGTGTGAGCGAAGTAAAGGGCTAGGCGAGGTCTATGGCGCTCTAGGAGCTCGTCGGAGCTACTGGCTCGAGCGGAGGAGCTCGGAGGCGAGCCCTTCGACGGCAATGGCGGACGGCGGAGCTCGGCTTGCGAGCGAGCTAGCTACGGTGAAAAGCACGGTGGGAGGAGAGGAAGGGAGGAAGGGAGGAGCTCACCGTGCGACCAAGAAAGGCCCATAAGAGGCTTAGTAGCAGCAGCAGTCGCCGGAGTCGAAGAAGATGGCGGCGACCCGAGGAAGAAGGCGACTATGTTGGAGGGGTGATGTAGGGGTCCCGGCTCAAGCAGGTAGTCGGGGAGGACGTAGCGAGGGCCGGAGAACCGATCTGTCACGGGGACGAGGCGAGGTGGCGATGTTGGCCGTGGCAAGGACGGGGCCATGGCGACGGGCGCGCTCGGGATCGAGTGAGAGGAGAGGGGAGAGGTGGATCTGGGGGAGGGGAGGCGCAGAGGCGAGCGAGAGGGGGCAAGTGGGCGAGTGGGGAAGGGTTCGAGGCGTTGGTGGGGGTGGCGATCTTATCGCCTCGGCGATGGGGACGGCGAGGTGGTCGGGCTGCAGCCGATGTGCGAGGGCGCTCGGTCGGTCGAACAGGGCGGGAAGACGACAGGGGGAGGAGTAGGCTGGGTCGGCTGGCTTGTGGGGCTTAGCCCGGGGTGGTAGGCCCAGGGGGCAGGGGCCTTTTCTATTTGTTTTTTTTACTGTTTTTTAAAAGCTTTCTTGTTTTCCTAAACATTTTAAAACAAAACTAGTTATATTAAATAGAAGTCTTGCACCTAAAATAATATTATAAAATAGGCTACTGCCACATATGATTTGGCACATTAAAAAAGTATTTTGCATTTGTTTAATAATTAAAAGCATTTAATAATAGTTTTAGCCCCTGTTTTATTTATTTTAGGGCATTAAAAACACATTTTAAAATATAGGTTTCAACATGACAAATAACCAGAGATTATTTGTCACACTTTGAACATTTTAGTTTTTATGTTTGAAAACTTTTGTTGTTTGACTTAATTTTAGATTTTGAATTCGAACGTGATTGGATCATCGCGAGGTTACCAACAGGAATCGCGGTGACGTGGCACCATTCGTAGGGGGTTACTGTAGCTTAAGTATTCGGGCGTCACAGGTCTCACATCAACTAGGCGTATTAATGGGCTATGGAGATGGCCATCAATAGATATCAATGTGAGTGAGTAGGGATTGACATGCAACGGATGCACTAGAGCTATAAGTGTATGAAAGCTCAAAAACAAACTAAGTGAGTGTGCATCCAACTTGCTTGCTCACGAAGACCTAGGGCATTTTGAGGAAGCCCATCATTGGAATATACAAGCAAAGTTCTATAATGAAATTTCCCACTAGTATATGAAAGTGACAACATAGGAGACTCTCTATCATGAAGATCATGGTGCTACTTTGAAGCACAAGTGTGGTAAAGGGATAGTAGAATTGCCCCTTCTCTCTTTTTCTCTCTCTTTTTTTTGCTTCTTTGGCCTCTTTTTTTCATTGGCTTCTTTGGCCCTTTTTTTATTTCCTCACACGGGACAATGCTCTAATAATGATGATCATCACACTTCTATTTATTTACAACTCAAGGATTACAACTCAATACTTAGAACAAAATATGACTCTATGTGAATGCCTCCGGTGGTGTGCTGAGATGTGCAATGAATCAAGAGTGACATGTATGAAAGAATTATGAATGGTGGCTTTGCCACAAATACGATGTCAACTACATCATCATGCAAAGCAATATGACAATAATGAAGCGTGTCATAGTAAATGGAACGGTGGAAAGTTGCATGGCAATATATCTCGGAATGGCTATGGAAATGCCATAATAGGTAGGTATGGTGGATGTTTGGAGGAAAGTAAATGGTGGGTTTATGGTACCGGCGAAAGTTGCGTGGTACTAGAGGGGCTAGCAATGGTGGAAGGCTGAGAGTGCGTATAATCCATGGACTCAACATTAGTCATAAAGAACTCACATACTTATTGCAAAAATCTATTAGTCATTGCACGAAGTACTACGCGCATGCTCCTAGGGGATAGATTGGTAGGAAAAGACCATCGCTCATCCCCGACCACCACTCATAAGGAAGACAATCAATGAATACCTCATGCTCCAAATTTGTTACACAACGGTTGCCATACGTGCATGCTACGGGACTCACAAACCTCAACACAAGTATTTCTCAAATTCACAATTACTCCACTAGCATGACTCTAATATCACCATCTTCATATCTCAAAACAATCATAAAGAATCACACTTCTCACAGTATTCAATGCACTTTATATGAAAGTTTTTATTATATCCCTCTTGGATGCCTATCATATTAGGACTAAATTCATAACCAAAGCAAATTACCATGCTGTTTAAGACTCTCAGAATAATATAAGTGAAGCATGAGAGTTCATATATTTCTTCAAAATAAAACCACCGTTGTGCTCTAAAAAGATATAAGTGAAGCACTAGAGCAAACGACAACTACTCCGAAAGATATAAGTGACGATCAATGAGTAGTCGAATAATTATGTAATTATGTGAAGACTCTATAACATTTAAGAATTTCAGATCTTGGGATATTATTCAAACAGCAAGCAAAAGAAAATAAAAGAAAATGACGCTCCAAGCAAAACACATATCATGTGGTGAATAAAAATATAGCTCCAAGTAAAGTTACCGATGAACGAAGACGAAAGAGGGGATGCCGTCCGGGGCATCCCCAAGCTTAGGCTCTTGGTTGTCCTTGAATATTACCTTGGGGTGCCTTGGGCATCCCCAATCTTATACTCTTGCCACTCCTTATTCCATAGTCCATCGAATCTTTACCCAAAACTTGAAAACTTCACAACACAAAACTCAACAAAAAACTTGTAAGCTCCGTTAGTATAAGAAAATAAATAACCACTTTTGGTACTATTGTGGACTCATTCTTTATTTATATTGGTGTAATATCTACTGTATTCCAACTTCTCTATGGTTCATACGCTCCGATACTACTCATAGATTAATCAAAATAAGCAAACAACACAATGAAAATAGAATCTGTCAAAAACAGAACAGTTTGCAGTAATCTGTAACTCTCGAATACTTCTGTAACTCCAATTTTTCTGAAATAAATTGGTGGACGTGAGGAATTTGTCTATTAATCTTGTGCAAAAAGAATCAACTTAAAATCACTCTTCTGTAAAAAAACAACAGCTAATCTTGTGAGTGCAAAGTTTCTGTTTTTTACAGCAAGATCGCATTAACTTCCACCCAAGTCTTCCCAAAGGTTCTACTTGGCACTTTATTGAAAAAAGCTATAAAACATGATTACTACAGTATCTTAATTATGTGGACACACAAAAACAATAGGAGTAACTGTTGGGTTGTCTCCCAACAAGGGCTTTTCTTTAATGCCTTTTAGCTAGGCATGATGATTTCAATGATGCTCACATAAAAGATAAGAATTGAAACACAATGGGAGCATCATGAAGAATATGACTAACACATTTAAGTCTAACCCACTTCCTATGCCTAGGGAATTTGTGAGCAAACAACTTATGGGAACAAGAATCAACTAGCATAGGAAAGCAACGATGCCAAAAAAGAGCTTGATGTCTACTATGCAACCTTCTTCTTGTAGACGTTGTTGGGCCTCCAAGTGTAGAGGTTTGTAGGACAGTAGCAAATTTCCCTCAAGTGGATGACCTAAGGTTTATCAATCCTTGGGAGGTGTAGGATGAAGATGGTCTCTCTGAAACAACCCTGCAACCAAATAACAAAGAGTCTCTTGTGTAAATTGTATAGGTGCACTAGTTCGGCGAAGAGATGGTGATATAAGCGTAATATGGATGGTAGATACAGGTTTTTGTAATCTGAAAATATAAAAACAGCAAGGTAGGAAGTGGTAGAAGGGAGCGAAAACGGTATTGCAATGCTTCAAAACAAGGCCTAGGGTTCATACTTTCATTAGTGCAAGTTCTGTCAACAATAATAACATAATTGGATCATGTAACTATCCCTCAACATGCAACAAAGAGTCACTCCAAAGTCACTAATAGCGGAGAACAAATGAAGAGATTATTGTAGGGTACAAAACCACCTCAAAGTTATTCTTTACGATCAATCCATTGGGCTATTCTTATAAGTGTCACAAACAGCCCTAGAGTTTGTAGTAAAATAACACCTCAAGACACACATCAACACAAATCCTAATGTCACCTAGATACTCCAATGTCACCTCAAGTATCCATGGGTTTGATTATACGACATGCATCATACAATCTCAGATTCATCTATTCAACCAACACAAAGAACTTCAAAGAGTGCCCCAAAGTTTCTACCGGAGAGTCAAGACGAAAACGTGTGCCAACCCCTATGCATAAGTTCACAAGGTCACTGAACCCGCAAGTTGATCACCAAAACATACATCAAGTGGATCACGTGAATATCCCATTGTCACCACAGATAAGCACATGCAAGACATACATCAACTGTTCTCAAATCCTTAAAGACTCAATCCGATAAGATAACTTCACAGGGAAAACTCAATCCATTACAAGAAGTAGAGGGGGAGAAGCATCATAAGATCCAACTATAATAGCAAAGCTCGCGATACATCAAGATCGTGCCATATCAAGAACACGAGAGAGAGAGAGAACAAACACATAGCTACTGGTACATACCCTCAGCCCCGAGGGTGAACTACTCCCTCCTCGTCATGGAGAGCACCGGGATGATGAAGAAGGCCACCGGTGATGGATTCCCCCTCTGGCAGGGTGCCGGGATGGGCTCCTGAGAGGTTTTTTGTGGCTACAGAGGCTTGCAGTGGCGGAACTCACGGTCTAGGTTTCTTTTGGGGGGTTTATGTATTTATAGGAATTTTTGGCGTCGGTCTCACGTCAGGGGGGTCTCCAAGTCATCCACTGATGTCTACTACACAACCTTCTTCTTGTAGACATTGTTGGGCCTCCAAGTGCAGAGGTTTGTAGGACAGTAGCAAATTTCCCTCAAGTGGATGGCCTAAGGTTTATCAATCTGTGGGAGGCGTAGGATGAAGATGGTCTCAAACAACCTTGCAACCAAATAACAAAGAGTCTCTTGTGTCCGCAACACACCCAATACAATGGTGAATTGTATAGGTGCACTAGTTCGGTGAAGAGATGGTGATACAAGTGCAATATGGATGATAGATATAGGTTTTTGTAATCTGAAAATATAAAAACAGCAAGGTGACAAGTGGTAAACATGAGCGTAAACGGTATTGCAATGGTAGGAAACAAAGCCTAGGGTTCATACTTTCACTAGTGCAAGTTCTCTCGACAATAATAACATAATTGGATCATATAACTATCCCTCAACATGCAACAAAGAGTCACTCCAAAGTCACTAATAGCGGAGAACAAACGAAGAGATTATGGTAGGGTACGAAACCACCTCAAAGTTATTCTTTCTGATTGATCTATTCAAGAGTCCGTAGTAAAATAACACGAAGTTATTCTTTCCGTTCGATCTATCATAGAGTTCGTACTAGAATAACACCTTAAGACACAAATCAACCAAAACCCTAATGTCACCTAGATACTCCAATGTCACCTCAAGTATCCATGGGTATGATTATGCGGTATGCATCACACAATCTCAGATTCATCCATTCAACCAACACAAAGTACTTCAATGAGTGCCCCAAAGTTTCTACCGGAGAGTCAAGACGAAAACGTGTGCCAACCCCCTATGCATAAGTTCATTGAACCCGCAAGTTGATCACCAAAACATACATCAAGTAGATCAGGTGAATATCCCATTGTCACCACAGATAAGCACGACAAGACATACATCAAGTGTTCTCAAATCCTTAAAGACACAATCCGATAAGATAACTTCAAAGGGAAAACTCAATCCATTACAAGAGAGTAGAGGGGGAGAAACATCATAAGGTCCAACTATAATAGCAAAGCTCGCGATACATCAAGATTGTATCACCTCAAGAACACGAGAGAGAGAAAGATTAAACACATAGCTACTGGTACATACCCTCAGCCCCGAGGGTGAACTACTCCCTACTCGTCATGGAGAGTGCTAGGATGATGAAGATGGCCACCAGTGAGGGATCCCCCCTCCGGCAGGGTGCCGGAACGGGCTCCCGAGAGATTTTTGGTGGCTACAGAGGCTTGCGGCGGCGGAACTCCCGATCTATTATGCTCTTTGATGTTTTTAGGGTATATGGATATATATAGGCAAAAGAAGTCGGTCAGGGGAGCCAAGAGGGGCCCACGAGGGTGGGGGCGCACCCAAGGGGTAGGGCGCGCCCTGACCCTCATGGCCACCTCGAAGCTTCGCTGACGTCTACTCCAAGTCTCCTGGATTGCTTCCGTTCCAAAAATAACTCTCCCGAAGGTTTCATTCCGGTTGGACTCCGTTTGATATTCCTTTTCTTCGAAACACTGAAATAGGCAAAAAAAAACTGCAATATGGGTTGTGCCTCCGGTTAATAGGTTAGTCCCAAAAATAATATAAAAGTGTATAGTAAAGCCCATAAACATCCAAAACAGATAATATAATAGCATGAATACTTCATAAATTATAGATACGTTGGAGACGTATCATCCACAAGATAGGGGGCGCGCCCTCCACCTTCATGAACGGCTCGGTACTCTTCTGGCCCAACTCTTTCACTTCGGGGGCTTCTTTTGGTCCATAAAAAATCATCAAAAATTGGCACGTCAATTGGACTCCGTTTGGTATTCCTTTTTTGTAAAACTCAAAAATAAGGAAAAAACAGAAACTAGCACTGGGCTCTAGGTTAATAGGTTAGTCCCAAAAATCATATAAAATAGCATATAGATGCATATAAAACATCTAAGATGGATAATATAATAGCATGAAATAATCAAAAATTATAGATACGTTGGAGACGTATCATATGTCCATTTTGCATCATATTTTCCTACAACTATTTTGATTATTTTAAAGTTATATTTCACCTTTTGATGTAGTTCAAATGTCTTTTCTCTCTTAATTTGCAAGTTCTATCACAACAGGGAGATTGCCGACAGCTGGAACTCTTGACCTGAAAAGAGCTACATCAGAGATAACTATTCTCCGGAGCTCCAAATGACCTGAAAATTTATGAAGATTTATTTTGGAATATATATAAAAATACTGGAAGCAAAATCTATCGAAAGGATCCACTAGGGAGCCACAATCTCAGGTGGCGCCTCCCCGAGGCTCGCCTCTTGAGCTTGTGGGTCCCGCAGCAGGGCTCTGTGGCCCATCTTCTGCTATATGAAGCCATTTGCCCTAGAAAAAATGAGGAGAAGACTTTCGAGACGATGTGCCGCCATCTCAAGGCGAAAATTGGACAGGATCCTTTTGCTCTCTAGGGATACTTCCCTCAGAGAGGGGGAAATCAAAATCGTCATCATCACCAACATTCCTCTTATCGTGGGAGGACTCATCTCCATCAACATCTGCACCAGCACCATCTCATCTCCAAACCCTAGTTTATGTCTTGTATTCAATCTTTTTCTCAAGACCTCAGATTGATACATGTGGGTTGCCAATAGTGTTGATTACATCTTGTAGTTGATGCTAGTTGATTTATTTGGTTGAAGATCATATGTTCAGATTGTCAATCATATATTTATCTCCTCTGATCATGAACATGAATATGATTTGTGAATAGTTCCGTTTGTTCTCGAGGACATGAAAGCAGTCTTGTTATAAGTAATCATGTGAAGTTGGTTTTGGTTCAATGTTATGATGATGTGTTATGTTGTTCTTCCTCTAGTGGTGTCATGTGGACCTCGACTAAATGACACATTACCATGTTTGGCCTAGGGAAAGACATTGTGGGATTAGTAAGTAGGTGTTGGGTTGCGAGAGTGACAGAAGTTTAAATCCTAGTTTATGCGTTATTCCGTAAGGGGTGATTTGAATCCATATGTTTCATGTTATGGTTAGATTTATCTTAATTCTTCTTCCGTAGTTACGGATGCTTGCGAGATGGGTTAATTATAAGTAGGTTGTTTGTTCAAGTAAGAACTGAAGGAAATATGCCCTAGAGGCAATAATAAAGTTATTATTTATTTCCTTATATCATGATAAATGTTTATTATTCATGCTAGAATTGTATTAACTGGAAACATAATACATGTGTGAATACATAGACAAACATAATGTCACTAGTATGCCTCTACTTGACTAGCTCGTTAATCAAAGATGGTTTTGTTTCCTAACCATAGACATGAGTTGCCATTTGATTAGCGGGATCACATCATTAGGAGAATGATGTGATTGACTTGACCCATTCCGTTAGCTTAGCACTTCATCGTTTAGTATGTTGCTATTGCTTTCTTCATGACTTATACATGTTCCTACAACTATGAGATTATGCAACTCCCGTTTATCGGAGGAAGACTTTGTGTGCTACCAAACGTCACAATGTAACTAGGTGATTATAAAGGAGCTCTACAGGTGTCTCCAAAGGTACATGTTGAGTTGGCGTATTTCGAGATTAGGTTTTGTCACTCCGATTGTCGGAGAGGTATCTCTGGGCCCTCTCGGTAATGCACATCACTATAAGCCTTGCAAGCAATGTAGCTAATGAGTTAGTTACAGAATGTTGCATTACATAACGAGTAAAGAGACTTGCCGGTAACGAGATTGAACTAGGTATTTAGATACCGACGATCGAATCTCGGGCAAGTAACATACCGATGACAAAGGGAACAACGTATGTTGTTATGCGGTTTGACCGATAAAGATCTTCGTAAAATATGTAGGAGCCAATATGAGCATCCAGGTTCCGCTATTAGTTATTGACCAGAGACGTGTCTCGGTCATGTCTACATAGTTCTCGAATCCGTAGGGTCCGCACGCTTAAAGTTCGATGACGGTTATATTATGAGTTTATGTGTTTTGATGTACCGAAGGAGTTCGGAGTCCCGGATGAGATCGGGGACATGACGAGGAGTCTAAAAATGGTCGAGACGTAAAGATCGATATATTGGACGACTATATTCGGACTTCGGAAAGGTTCTGAGTGATTCGGGTAATTTTTTGGAGTACCGGAGAGTTACGAGAATTCGCCGGGGAGTATATGGGCCTTATTGGGCCATACGGGAATAGAGGAGTGATACGTCTCCAACGTATCTATAATTTTTGATTGTTCCATGCTATTATATTACTTCTTTTGGATGTTTATGGGCTTTATTTTACACATTTATATCATTTTTGGGACTAACCTACTAACTGGAGGCCCAGCCCATATTGCTGTTTTTTTGCCCATTTCACTATTTCGAAGAAAAGGAATATCAAACGGGGTCCAAACGGAATGAAACCTTCGGGAGCGTGATTTTTGGAATGAACGTGATTCGGAGAGCTTGGAGTGCAAGACAAGAAGTTTCCGAGGGGCCCATGAGATACGGGGCCGCCCCCCCCCCCCCCCCCCTAGGGCACGCCCCCTGTCTCGTGGGCCCCTCGGGCGGCCACCGACGTACTTCTTCCTCCTATATATACCTACGTACCCCAAAAACATCCAGGAGCACCACGAAACACAATTTCCACCGCCGTAACCTTCTGTATCCGTGAGATCCCATCTTGGAGCCTTCGCCGGCACTCTGCCGGAGGGGGAATCGACCACGGAGGGCTTCTACATCAACATCCTTGCCCCTCCAATGAGTTGTGAGTAGTTTACCACAGACCTACGGGTCCATAGTTATTAGCTAGATGACTTCTTCTCTCTTTTTGGATCTCAATACAATGTTCTCCCCCTCTTTTGTGGAGATCTATTCGATGTAAACTCTTTTTGCGGTGTGTTTGTCGAGATCCGATGAATTGTGGGTTTATGATCAAGTTTATCTATGAATAATATTTGAATCTTCTCTGAATTCTTTTATGTATGATTGAGTTATCTTTGCAAGTCTCTTCAAATTATCAGTTTGGTTTGGCCTACTAGATTGGTCTTTCTTGCCATGGGACAAGTGCTTAGCTTTGGGTTCAATCTTGCGGTGTCCTTACCCAGTGACAGAAAGGGTTGCAAGGCGCGTATTGTATTGTTGCCATCGAGGATAACAAGATGGGGTTTACATCATATTGCATGAGTTTATCCCTCTACATCATGTCATCTTGCTTAATGCGTTACCCTGTTCTTATGAACTTAATACTCTAGATGCAGGCAGGAGTCGGTCGATGTGTGGAGTAATAGTAGTAGATGCAGGCAGTAGTCGGTCTACTTGTTATGGACGTGATGCCTATATACATGATCATGCCTAGATAATCTCATAACTATGCGCTTTTCTATCAATTGCTCGACAGTAATTTGTTCACCCATCGTAATACTTATGCTATCTTGAGAGAAGCCACTAGTGAAACCTATGGCCCCCGGGTCTATGTCTTATCATATTTGCTTTCAATCTACTTTTATTTGCATCTTTACTTTTTGCATCTATCTTATAAAATACCAAAAATATATTTATCTTATCATACTATCTTTATTAGATATCACTTTCGCAAGTGGCCGTGAAGGGATTGACAACCCCTTTATTGCATTGGTTGCAAGTTCTCAGTTTGTTTGTGTAGGTGCGTGGGACTTTTGAGGAGCCTCCTACTGGATTGATACCTTGGTTCTCAAAACTGAGGAAAATACTTACGCTACACTTGCTGCATCACCCTCTCCTCTTCAAGGAAAACCAACGCAAGCTCAAGACGTAGCAAGAAGGATTTCTGGCGCCGTTGCTGGGGAGGTCTTCGCTAAAGTCAAGACATACCAAGTACCCATCACAAACCCATCTCCCTCGCATTTACATTATTTGCCATTTGCCTCTCATTTTCCTCTCCCCCACTTCACCCTTGCCGTTTTATTCGGCCTCTCTTTCCCAATCTCCTCCTCTCTTTTCGCTTGTCGTGTGTGAGTTCGTTTACCTTGTCGTATGGCTAGTCCTCCTATCCTTATTTTCACTCCCGAACAAGAAATTCTCAATTTTAAGCAAAGGGAGAGAGAAAGTTTAAAAGACGCTTGGCATAGAATTTGCAATGCCCAATATAAAGCTACTAGGAAGCTTGCTACTTCCGTTCTTCTTTGCAATTTTTATGTAGGCATTACTCCTTGGAATAGATGTGTTCTTGATATTGCTACCGGAGGTGATTTCATGAGTAGCCATACGTTTGATGCTTATAATGCTATGTTAGATTTGTTTGGCCCACTACCTCTTTTGGTTAATGGAACGGTTTTAACTCTAGAACATGTGATGCAATGGCTTGATATTATTGAAAATAAAATTGCTACTGTTGAGTTGATTGAAAATTTGGATAAAAAGATTCATAATCACATTACCCAATTTGGATCTAGGTTTGGAGTTACTTTGAAAAATCTTAAAGAAAAAGAACCTATAGTCAATGAAAAAATAGATCTAGACTCTGCTAGAATCGGTAAACTTGAGGATATCATTACAAACTTAGGTTCCGTGTTTTCCCCATGAAAAACACTCCAAAACCCCCTACTAAAACTGCCAAGATTATTTATGTCCCTAAAAATAAGGGTGAATCTTCTAAGGGAGACGCGGATCTCAAATCCATAAGTGTTCTCCCCAATTGTCTTGCTATCGTTAAGGAACCTTTTGCTACCAATGAATTTCTTGAATTTTTGCCTAAAGGTTTATCCATTGCTAAAAAGGGAGAAATCCCTAGAGATCACAATCTCTCTACTTATGAATTTAGTGCCAAAGATGGCACTCGTTAGATCTATCTTTGCTTTTATGCCCAGCTAGGGGCGTTAAAGGATAGCGCTAGTTGGGAGGCAACCCAATTTTTCTTTATGTTTTTGTTTTTGCTCCTGTTTAATAATAAATCTTGCATCTACCTTCTGGTTAGATGTGTTTTTATCTTTTAATTAGTGTTTGTGCCAAGTAGAACCTATAGGATAACCTACGATGATAGTTGATTTGATTCTGCTGAAAAACAGAAACTTTGCACGCACGAATATAATTTTGTTAAATCACAGGAACGTGATTTTGCATTGATTCTTTTTGCTGATATTCAAAAAACAAATTTTACAGGACTTCCTATTTTGTTAGGATTTTTAGAGTCCCATAAGTTTGCTTTAGTTACAGATTGCTACAGACTGTTCTGTTTTTGACAGATTCTGTTTTTCGTGTGTTGTTTGCTTATTTCAATGCATCTATGGCTAGTAATTCAGTCTATGAACCATAAAGAAGTTGGAATGAAGTAGGTTTAACACCAAAATAAATAAATAATGAGTTCATTGCAGTACCTTATGTGGTGATTTTGTTTTCTTTCACTAACGGAGCTTATAAGATTTCCTGTTGAGTTTTGTGTTGTGAAGTTTTCAAGTTTTGGGTAAAGCTTTTATGGACTATGGAATAAAGGGTGGCAAGGGCCTAAGCTTGGGGATGCCCATGGAACCCCAAGATATTCAAAGATAGCCAAAAGTCTAAGCTTGGGGATGCCCTCCCGGGGCATCCCCTCTTTCGTCTTCATTCATTGGTAACTTTACTTGGAGCTATATTTTTATTCGCCACATGATATGTGTTTTGCTTGGAGCGTCGTGTATTATATTAGTATTTTCTTTTTAATTTACCACAATCATCCTTGATGTACACACCTTTTGGGAGAAGCCTATTTGATTAGAATTTGCTAGAATACTCTATGTGCTTCACTTATATCTTTTGAGCTTGATAGCTTTTGCTCTAGTGCTTCACTTATATCTTTTAGAGCACGGTGGTGTCTTAATTTGGAAGAAATTGCTAGTCTCTCATGCTTCACTTATATTATTTTGAGAGTCTTTTAGAACAGCATGGTATTTGCTATGATCTTAAAGTTGGTCCTAGAATGGTAGGCATTCAAGTTGGGTATAATAAAAACTATCATAGGAAGTGAATTGGATGCTATGATCAATTTGATACTTGATAATTGTTTTGAGATATGGAGGTAATGATATTAAAGTCATGCTAGTTGGGTGATTATGAATTTAAAGAATGCTTGTGTTGAAGTTAGCAAGTCCCGTAGCATGCACGTATGGTTAAAGTTGTGTAACAAATTTGAAACATGAAGTGTACCTGGCTTGTGCATCCTTATGAGTGGCGGTCGGGGACGAGCGATGGTCTTTTCCTACCAATCTATCCCCCTAAGAGCATGCGCGTAGTACTTGGTTTTTGATGACTTGTAAATTTTTGCAATAAGTATATGAGTTCTTTTGACTAATGTTGAGTCCATGGATTATACGCACTTTTACCTTTCCCCCTTTGCTAGACTCTTCGGTACCGTGCATTGCCCTTTCTCACCTTGAGAGTTGGTGCAAACTTCGCCGGTGCATCCAAACCCCGTGATACGATACGCTCTATCACACATAAACCTCCTTATATCTTCCTCAAAACAGCCACCATACCTACCTATTATGGCATTTCCATAGCCATTCCGAGATATATTGCCATGCAACTTTCCACCGTCCCGTTCATCATCATGACATACTTTGCTTTTGTCATATTGCCATTGCATGATCATGTAGTTGACATCATATTTGTGGCAAAGCCACCAAGCATTATTTTTCATACATGTCACTCTTGATTCATTGCACCATCCCGGTACACCGCTGGAGGCATTCATATGGAGTCATATCTTGTTCTAGTTTTGAGTTGTAATTCTTATGTCATAATCAATAAAAGTGTGATGATTATCATTATTAGAACATTGCCCAAAGAAAAGAAAAAGAAAAGAAAAAAAGAAAAAAAAGGCCAAAAAAAGAAAGGCCCAAAAAAGGAAGAAAAAAAAGAAAATAAATAAAAAGGGGCAATGTTACTATCTCTTTTTCCACACTTGTGCTTCAAAGTAGCACCATATTTTTCATATAGTGAGTCTCATAAGTTGTCTTTTTCATACTAGTGGGAATTTTTCATTATAGAACTTGGCTTGTATGTTCCTATGATGGGCTTCCTCAAATGCCCTAGATCTTCGTGAGCAAGCAAGTTGGATGCACACCCACTAGTTTCTTTTTGTTGAGCATGTATTTATAGCTGTAGTGCATCCGTTGCATGGCAATCCCTACCACTACTAGGAAAAGGCATGCTAGTGGCGCACCAGTTTTGCCTTCTAATGGCGCACTACTGGTGCGCCACTAGCATCACGCCATTAGAATTTGAAGGAAATATGCCCTAGAGGCAATAATAAAGTTATTATTTATTTCCTTATATGATAAATGTTTATTATTCATGCTAGAATTGTATTAACCGGAAACATAATACATGTGTGAATATATAGACAAACAGAGTGTCACTAGTATGCCTCTACTTGACTAGCTTGTTAATCAAAGATGGTTATGTTTCCTAACCATGGACAAAGAGTTGTTATTTGATTAACGGGATCACATCATTAGTTGAATGATCTGATTGACATGACCCATTCCGTTAGCTTAGCACCCGATCGTTTAGTATGTTGCTATTGCTTTCTTCATGACTTATACATGTTCCTATGACTATGAGATTATGCAACTCTCGTTTACCGGAGGAACACTTTGTGTGCTACCAAACGTCACAACGTAACTGGGTGATTATAAAGGTGCTCTACAGGTGTCTCCAAAGGTACTTGTTGGGTTGGCATATTTTGAGATTAGGATTTGTCACTCTGAATGTCGGAGAGGTATCTCTGGGCCCTCTCGGTAATGCACATCACTTAAGCCTTGCAAGCATTGCAACTAATGAGTTAGTTGCGAGATGATGTATTGCGGAACGAGTAAAGAGACTTGCAGGTAACGAGATTGAACTAGGTATTGGATACCGACGATCGAATCTTGGGCAAGTAACATACCGATGACAAAGGGAACAACATATGTTGTTATGCGGTCTGACCGATAAAGATCTTCGTAGAATATGTAGGAACCAATATGGGCATCCAGGTCCCGCTATTGGTTATTAACCGGAGACGTGTCTCGGTCATGTCTACATTGTTCTCGAACCGTAGGGTCCACACGCTTAATGTTTCGATGACAGTTTATGAGTTTATGAGTTTTGATGTACCGAAGGAGTTCGGAGTCCCGGATGAGATCGGGGACATGACGAGGAGTCTCAAAATGGTCGAGACGTAAAGATCGATATATTGGACAACTATATTTGGAGTTCGGAAAGGTTCCGAGTGATTCGGGTATTTTTCGGAGTACCGGAGAGTTACGGGAATTCGCCGGGGAGAAGTATTGGGCCTTATTTGGCCCTGCGGGAAAGAGAGAGGGGCTTCCTAGGGTAGGCCACGCGCCCCCCCATGGCCTAGTCCGAATTGGACTAGGGGGAGGGGCTGCACCCCCTCCTTCCTTCCCTTCTCTCTTCCCCTTCCTTGTCTCCTACTCCTAATACATGGAAGGACTCCTAGTTGGACTAGGAAAGGGGGAATCCTACTCCCGGTGGGAGTAGGACTCCCCTAGGGCGCGCCATAGTAGAGGGCCGGCCCTCCCCTCCTCCACTCCTTTATATACGGGGGCAGGGGGCACCCCATGGACACACAAGTTGATCATCGTGATCGTTCCTTAGCCGTGTGCGGTGCCCCCCTCCACGATATTACACCTCGGTCATATTGTAGCGGTGCTTAGGCGAAGCCCTGCGACAGTTGAACATCAAAATTGTCACCACGCCGTCGTGCTGACGAAACTCCTCCCCATACCTCTGCTGGATCGGAATTCGGGTGCGTCATCGAGTTGTACGTGTGTCAAGAACTCGGAGGTGCCGGAGTAACGGTGCTTGGATCGGTTGGACCGAGAAGACGTACGACTACTTCCTCTACGTTGCGTCAACGCTTCCGCTTCGGTCTACGAGGGTACGTAGACAACACTCTCCCCTCTCGTTGCTATGCATCACCATGATCTTGCGTGTGCGTAGGAAATTTTTTGAAATTACTACGTTCCCCAACAGTGGTATCAGAGCCAGGTTTTTTATGGTTTGATGTTATATGCACGAGTAGAACAAGTGAGTTGTGGGCGATATAAGTCATACTGCTTACCAGCATGTCATACTTTGGTTCGGCGGTATTGTTGGATGAAGTGGCCCGGACCGACATTACGCGTACGCTTACGCGAGACTGGTTTTACCGCCGTGCTTTGCACACAGGTGACTAGCGGGTGTCAGTTTCTCCAACTTTAGTTGAACCGAGTGTGGCTACGCCCGGTCCTTGCAAAGGTTAAAACAGCACCAACTTGACAAACTATCGTTGTGGTTTTGATGCGTAGGTGAGATTGGTTCTTGCTTAAGCCCATAGCAGCCACGTAAAACTTGCAACAACAAAGTAGAGGACGTCTAACTTGTTTTTGCAGGGCATGTTGTGATGTGATATGGTCAAGATGTGATTAGATATAAGTTGTTGTATGAGATGATCATGTTTTGTTGAAGTTATCGGCAACTGGCAGAAGCCCTATGGATGTCTCTTTGTTGCATAAGATGCAAGTGCCAAATAATTGCTTTACTTTATCGCTATACGATAGCAATAGTTGCAAGAGCAATAGTTGGTGAGACAACCATGTGATGACACATTGATATAGATCAAGATGATGAAGATCATGGTGTCGTTGTTGGGGAACGTAGCAGAAATTCAAAATTTTCCTACGTGTCACCAAGATCTATCTAAGGAGAAACCAGCAACGAGGGGAAGGAGAGTGCATCTACATACCCTTGTAGATCGCTAAGCGGAAGCGTTCAAGTGAACGGGGTTGATGGAGTCATACTCGTCGTGATCCAAATCACCGATGACCAAGTGCTGAACGGACGGCACCTCCGCGTTCAACACACGTACAGCTCGACGATGTCTCCCACGCCTTGATCCAGCAAGGAGAGAGGGAGAGGTTGAGGAAGACTCCATCCAGCAGCAGCACAACGGCATGGTGGTGATGGAGGAGCGTGGCAATCCTGCAGGGCTTCGCCAAGCACCTACGGGAGAGGAGGAGGTGTCACGGGAGGGAGGGAGGCGCCAGGGCTTCTGGTGTGGATGCCCTCCCTCCCCTCCACTATATATAGGGGCAAGGGAGAGGGGGAAGGTGCAGCCTTGCCCCTTCCTCCAAGGAAGGGGTGCGGCTAAGAGGGGGGGAGGAGTCCATCCTCCCCAAGGCACCTCGGAGGTGCCTTCCCCCTTTAGGACTCTCCCCTTTTCCTCCACTCTTGGCGCATGGGCCTCTAGGGGCTGGTGCCCTTGGCCCATGTAGGCCAAGGCGCACCCCCTACAGCCCATGTGGCCCCCTCGGGGCAGGTGGCCCCACCCGGTGGTCCCCCGGGACCCTTCCGGTGGTCCCGGTACAATACCGATGACCCCGAAACTTGTCCCGATGGCCGAAACAGGACTTCCTATATATAAATCTTTACCTCCGGACCATTCCGGAACTCCTCGTGACGTCCGGGATCTCATCCGGGACTCCGAACAACATTCGGTAACCACATACAAGCTTCCTTTATAACCCTAGCGTCATCGAACCTTAAGTGTGTAGACCCTACGGGTTCGGGAGACATGCAGACATGACAGAGATGACTCTCCGGTCAATAACCAACAGCGGGATCTGGATACCCATGTTGGCTCCCACATGTTCCACGATGATCTCATCGGATGAACCACGATGTCAAGGACTCAATCGATCCCGTATACAATTCCCTTTGTCTATCGGTACGATACTTGCCCGAGATTCGATCGTCGGTATCCCGATACCTTGTTCAATCTCGTTACAGGCAAGTCTCTTTACTCGTTCCGTAACACATCATCCCGTGATCAACCCCTTGGTCACATTGTGCACATTATGATGATGTCCTACCGAGTGGGCCCAGAGATACCTCTCCGTTTACACGGAGTGACAAATCCCAGTCTCGATTCGTGCCAACCCAACAGACACTTTCGGAGATACCTGTAATGCACCTTTATAGCCACCCAGTTACGTTGTGACGTTTGGTACACCCAAAGCATTCCTACGGTATCCGGGAGTTGCACAATCTCATGGTCTAAGGAAAAGATACTTGACATTAGAAAAGCTTTAGCATACGAACTACACGATCTTTGTGCTAGGCTTAGGATTGGGTCTTGTCCATCACATCATTCTCCTAATGATGTGATCCCGTTATCAACGACATCCAATGTCCATAGCCAGGAAACCATGACTATCTATTGATCACAACGAGCTAGTCAACTAGAGGCTCACCAGGGACAGCTTGTGGTCTATGTATTCACACGTGTATTACGATTTCCGGATAATACAGTTATAGAATGAATAAAAGACAATTATCATGAACAAGGAAATATAATAATAATACTTTTATTATTGCCTCTAGGGCATATTTCCAACAGTCTCCCACTTGCACTAGAGTCAATAATCTAGTTCACATCGATATGTGATTAACACTCAAGGTCACATCCCCATGTGACTAACACCCAAAGAGTTTACTAGAGTCAATAATCTAGTTCACATTACCATGTGATTAACACTCGATGAGTTCTGGGTTTGATCATGTTATGCTTGTGAGAGATGTTATAGTCAACGGGTCTGAATCTTTCAGATCCGTGTGTGCTTTACAAATCTCTATGTCATCTCCTAGATGCAGCTACCACGTTCTATTTGGAGCTATTCCAAATAACTGTTCTACTTTACGAATCCACTTTACTACTCAGAATAATCTGGATTAGTGTCAAAGTTTGCATCGGCGTAACCCTTTACGACGAACTCTTTTTCCCACCTCCATAATCGAGAAAATTCCTTAGTCCACTAGTTACTAAGGATAACTTTGACCGCTGTCCTGTGATCCATTCTTGGATCACTCTTGTACCCCTTGACTGACTCATGGCAAGGCACACTTCAGGTGCGGTACACAGCACAACATACTGTATAGCCTATGTCTTAAGCATAGGGGACGACCTTCGTCCTTTCTCTCTATTCTGCCGTGGTCGAGCTTTAAGTCTTAACTTCATACCTTACCACTCAGGCAAGAACTCCTTCTTTGACTGATCCATCTTGAACACCTTCAAGATCATGTCAAGGTATGTGCTCATTTGAAAGTACCATTAAGCGTTTTGATCTATCCTTATAGATCTTGATGCTCAATGTTCAAGTAGCTTAATCCAGGCTTTCCATTGAAAAACACTTTCCAAATAACCCTATATGCTTTCCAGAAATTCTATGTCATTTCTGATCAACAATATGTCAACAACATATACTCATCAGAAATTCTATAGTGCTCCCACTCACTTCTTTGGAAATACAAGTTTCTCATAAACTTTGTATAAACCCAAAATCTTTGATCATCTCATCAAAGCATACATTCCAACTCCGAGATGCTTACTCCAGTCCTTAGAAGGATTGCTGGAGCTTTGCATACTTATCAGCATCTTTCAGGTTTGACAAAACCTTCCGGTTGTATCACATACAACCTTTCCTCAAGAAAAACGTCGAGGAAACAATGTTTTGACATCCTATCTGCAAGATTTCATAAATAATGCAGTAATCGCTAATATAATTCCAACAGACCTTTAGCATCGCTACGGGTGAGAAAGTCTCATCTAAGTCAACTCCTTGAACTTGTCGAAAAATATCTTAACGACAAGTCGAGCTTTCTTAATGGTGACATTTACCATCATTGTCCGTCTTCCTTTTAAAATCCATCTGGACTCAACAGCCTTACGACCATCAAGTAGTTCTTCCAAAGTCTACACTTTGTTTTCATACATGGATCCTCTCTCGGATTTAATGGCCTCGAGCCATTCATCGGAATCCAGGCCCACCATCGCTTCTCCATAGCTCGTAGGTTCATTGTTGTCTAGCAACATGACTTCCAAGACAGGATTACGTACCACTCTGAAGTAGTATGCATCCTTGTCATCCCACGATGTTTGGTAGTGACTTGATCTGAAGTCTCATGATCAATATCATAAGCTTCCACTTCAATTGGTGTAGGTGCCACAGGAACAACTCTTTGTGCCCTGCTATACACTAGTTGAAGTGACGGTTCAATAACCTCATCAAGTCTCCACCATCCTCCCACTCAATTCCTTTGAGAGAAACTTTTCCTCGAGAAAGGACCCGATTCTAGAAACAATCCCTTATTGCTTTCGAATCTGAGACAGGAGGTATACCCAACTGTTTTGGGTGTCCTATGAAGATGCATTTATCCGCTTTGGGTTCGAGCTTATCAGCCTGAAACTTTTCACATAAGCGTCGCAGCCCCAAACTTTTAAGAAATGACAGCTTAGGTTTCTCTAAACCATAGTTCATACGGTGTCATCTCATCGGAATTACGTGGTGCCCTATTTAAAGTGAATGTGGTTGTCTCTAATGCCTAACCCATAAACTATCGTGGTAATTCGATAAGAGACATCATGGTATGCATCATATCCAATAGGGTGCAGTTATGATGTTCGGACACACCATCACACTATGGTGTTCCAGGCTGTATTAGTTGTGAAACAATTTCCACAATGTCTTAATTCTGTGCCAAACTCGTAATTCAGATATTCATCTCTATGATCATATCATAGATCTTTTATCCTCTTGTCACGACGATCTTTCAACTTCACCCTGAAATTACTTGAACCTTTCAATAATTCAGACTCGTGATTCATCAAGTAAATGTACTCAACATCTACTCAAATCATCTGTGAAGTAAGAACATAACGATATCCACTACATGCCTCAGCACTCATTGGACTGCACACATCAAAATGTATTACTTCCAACAAGTTTCTTTCTGGTTCCATTTTACTGAAACCGAGGCTTTCAGTCATCTTGCCCATGTGGTATGATTTGCATGTCTCAAGTGATTCAAAATCAAGTGAGTTCAAACAGTCCATTTGCATGGAGTTTCTTCATGCATATACACCAATAGACATGGTTCGCATGTCTCAAACTTTTCAAAAACGAGTGAGCCCAAAGATCCATCAACATGGAGCTTCTTCATGCATTTTATACCGATATGACTTACGTGGCAGTGCCACAAGTAGGTGGTACTATCATTACTATCTTTTGGCATGAACATGTGTATCACTACGATCGAGATTCAATAAACCATTCATTTTAGGTGCAAGACCATTGAAGGTATTATTCAAATAAACAGAGTAACCGTTATTCTCCTTAAATGAATAACCGTATTGCGATAGACATAATCCAATCATGTCTATGCTCAACGCAAACACCAAATAACAATTATTCAGGTTTTAATAACAATCTTGATGGTAGAGGGAGCGTGCGATGCTTGATCATATCAACATTGGAAACATTTCCAACACATAACGTCAGCTCACTTTTAGCTAGTCTCCGTTTATTCCGTAGCTTTTATTTCGAGTTACTAACACTTAGCAACCGAACCGGTATCTAATACCATGGTGCTACTAGGAGTACTAGTAAAGTACACATTAACACAATGTATATCCAATATACTTCTATCGACCTTGCCAGCCTTCTCATCTACCAAGTATCTAGGGTAATTCTACTCCAGTGGTTGTTCCCATTATTACAGAAGCACTTAGTCTCGGGTTTGGGTTCAACCTTGGGTTTCTTCACTAGAGCAGCAGCTGATTTGCCGTTTCATGAAGTATCCCTTCTTGCCCTTGCCCTTCTTGAAACTAGTGGTTTTACCAACCATCAACAATTGATGCTCCTTCTTGATTTCTACTTTCGCGGTGTCAAACATCGTGAATACCTCAAGGATCATCATATATGTCCCTGATATTTTATAGTTCATGACGAAGCTCTAGCAGCTTGGTGGTAATGACTTCGGAGAACCATCACTATTTCATCTGGAAGATCAACTCCCACTTGATTCAAGCGATTGTTGTACTCAGACAATCTGAGCACAAGTTCAACAATTGAGCTTTTCTCCCTTAGTTTGCAGGCTAAGAAAATCGTCAGAGGTCTTATACCTCTTGACGTGGGCACGAGCATGAAATCCCAATTTCAGCCCTCGAAACATCTCATATGTTTCGCGACGTTTCAAAATGTTTTCGGTGCCTCAATTCTAAACCGTTTAACTGAACTATCACGTAGTTATCAAAATGTGTATGTCAGATGTTCGCAACATCCACAGACAACATTCGAGGTTCAGCACACTGAGCGGTGCATTAAGGACATAAGCCTTCTATGAAGCAATGAGGACAATCCTCAGTTTACGGACCTAGTCCGCATAATTGCTACTATCAACTTTCAACTAAATTTTCTCTAGGAACATATCTAAACAGTAGAACTAAAGCGCGGGCTACGACATAATTTGCGAAGACCTTTTGACTATGTTCAGGATAATTAAGTTCATCTTATGAACTCCCACTCAGATAGACATCCCTCTAGTCATCTAAGCAATTACATGATCCGAGTCAACTAGGCCGTGTCCGATCATCACGTGAGACGGACTAGCCAACGTCGGTGAACATCTTCATGTTGATCGTATCTACTATACGACTCATGCTCGACCTTTCGGTCTTCTGTGTTCCGAGGCCATGTCTGTACATGCTAGGCTCGTCAAGTTAACCCTAAGTGTATTGCATGTGTAAATCTGTCTTACACCCGTTGTATGTGAACGTAAGAATCCATCACACCCGATCATCACGTGGTGCTTAGAAGCGACGAACTGTAGCAACGGTGCACAGTTAGGGGAGAACACTTCTTGAAATTTTAATGAGGGATCATCTTATTTACTACCGTCGTTCTAAGCAAATAAGATGCATAAACATGATAAACATCACATGCAATCAAATAGTGACATGATATGGCCAATATCATTTTGCTCCTTTTGATCTCCATCTTCGGGGCTCCATGATCATCATCGTCACCGGCATGACACCATGATCTCCATCATCATGATCTCCATCATCGTGTCTTCATGAAGTTGTCTCACCAACTATTACTTCTACTAGTATGGCTACCGGTTAGCAATAAAGTAAAGTAATTACATGGCGTTGCACAATGACACGCAGGTCATACAATAAATTAAGACAACTCCTATGGCTCCTGCCGGTTGTCATACTCATCGACATGCAAGTCGTGATTCCTATTACAAGAACATGATCAATCTCATACATCACATATATTCATCACATTCTTCTTGGCCATATCACATCACATAGCATACCCTGCAAAAACAAGTTAGACGTCCTCTAATTGTTGTTTGCATGTTTTACGTGGCTGCTATGGGTTTCTAGCAAGAACGTTTCTTACCTATGCAAAAACCACAACGTGATATGCCAATTGCTATTTACCCTTCATAAGGACCCTTTTCATCGAATCCGATCCGACTAAAGTGGGAGAGACAGACACCCGCCAGCCACCTTATGCAACTAGTGCATGTTTGTCGGTGGAACCGGTCTCACGTAAGAGTACGTGTAAGGTTGGTCTGGGCCGCTTCATCCCACGATGCCGCCGAATCAAGATAAGACTAGTAACGGCAAGCATATTGAACAAAATCAACGCCCACAACTACTTTGTGTTCTACTCGTGCATAGAAACTACGCATAGACCTAGCTCATGATGCCACTGTTGGGGAACGTAGCAGAAATTCAAAATTTTCCTACGTGTCACCAAGATCTATCTATGGAGAAACCAGCAACGAGGGGAAGGAGAGTGCATCTACATACCCTTGTAGACCGCTAAGCGGAAGCGTTCAAGTGAACGGGGTTGATGGAGTCGTACTCGTCGTGATCCAAATCACCGATGACCAAGTGCCGAACGGACGGCACCTCTGCGTTCAACAC
Organism: Triticum timopheevii; assembly: GCA_963921465.1. NCBI lineage: Eukaryota > Viridiplantae > Streptophyta > Magnoliopsida > Poales > Poaceae > Triticum > Triticum timopheevii. Next base: position 119,729,308 of record OY997272.1, read on the forward strand.
ACGTACAGCTCGACGATGTCTCCCACGCCTTGATCCAGCAAGGAGAGAGGGAGAGGTTGAGGAAGACTCCATCCAGCAGCGCCACAACGGCGTGGTGGTGATGGAGGAGCGTGGCAATCCTGCAGGGCTTCGCCAAGCACCTACGGGAGAGGAGGAGGTGTCATGGGAGGGAGGGAGGCGCCAGGGCTTCTGGTGTGGATGCTCTCCCTCCCCTCCACTATATATAGGAGCAAGGGAGAGGGGGAAGGTGCAGCCTTGCCCCTTCCTCCAAGGAAGGGGTGCGGCTAAGAGGGGGGGAGGAGTCCATCCTCCCCAAGGCACCTCGGAGGTGCCTTCCCCCTTTAGGACTCTCCCCTTTTCCTCCACTCTTGGCGCATGGGCCTCTAGGGGCTGGTGCCCTTGGCCCATGTAGGCCAAGGCGCACCCCCTACAGCCCATGTGGCCCCCCGGGGCAGGTGGCCCCACCCGGTGGGCCCCCGGGACCCTTCCGGTGGTCCCGGTACAATACCGATGACCCCGAAACTTGTCCCGATGGCCGAAACAAGACTTCCTATATATAAATATTTACCTCCGGACCATTCTGGAACTCCTCGTGACGTCCGGGATCTCATCCGGGACTCCGAACAACATTCGGTAACCACATACAAGCTTCCTTTATAACCCTAGCATCATCGAACCTTAAGTGTGTAGACCCTACGGGTTCGGGAGACATGCAGACATGACGGAGATGACTCTCCAGTCAATAACCAACAGCGGGATCTGGATACCCATGTTGGCTCCCACATGTTCCACGATGATCTCATCGGATGAACCACGATGTCAAGGACTCAGTCGATCCCGTATACAATTCCCTTTGTCTATCGGTACGATACTTGCCCGAGATTCGATCGTCGGTATCCCGATACCTTGTTCAATCTCGTTACAGGCAAGTCTCTTTACTCGTTCTATAACACATCATCCCGTGATCAACCCCTTGGTCACATTGTGCACATTATGATGATGTCCTACCGAGTGGGCCCAGAGATACCTCTCCATTTACACGGAGTGACAAATCCCAGTCTCGATTCGTGCCAACCCAATAGACACTTTCGGAGATACCTGTAATGCACCTTTATAGCCACCCAGTTACGTTGTGACGTTTGGTACACCCAAAGCATTCCTACGGTATCCGGGAGTTGCACAATCTCATGGTCTAAGGAAAAGATACTTGACATTAGAAAAGCTTTAGCATACGAACTACACGATCTTTGTGCTAGGCTTAGGATTGGGTCTTGTCCATCACATCATTCTCCTAATGATGTGATCCCGTTATCAACGACATCCAATGTCCATAGCCAGGAAACGATGACTATCTGTTGATCACAACGAGCTAGTCAACTAGAGGCTCACCAGGGACAGATTGTGGTCTATGTATTCACACGTGTATTACGATTTCCGGATAATACAATTATAGCATGAATAAAAGACAATTATCATGAACAAGGAAATATAATAATAATACTTTTATTATTGCCTCTAGGGCATATTTCCAACAATCGTGCCGGTGACGATAGAGATCATGACAGTACTTTGGAGATGGAGATCAAAGGCGCAAGATGATCATGGCCATATCATGTCACATATTTTGATTGCATATGATGTTTATCTATTATACATCTTATTCTTGCTTTGATTGACGGTAGCATTTTAAGATGATCTCTTACTAACTATCAAGAAGTGTTCTCCCTGAGTATGAACCGTTGCCAAAGTTCGTCGTGCCCAGACACCACGTGATGATCGGGTGTGATAAGCTCTACGTCCATCTACAACGGGTGCAAGCCAGTTTTGCACACGCGGAATACTCAGGTTAAACTTGACGAGCCTAGCATATGCATATATGGCCTCGGAGCACGGAGACCGAAAGGTCGAGCGTGAATCATATAGTAGATATGATCAACATAGTGATGTTCACCATTGAAAACTACTCCATCTCACGTGATGATCGGTTATGGTTTAGTTGATTTGGATCACGTGATCACTTAGATGACTAGAGAGATGTCTGTCTAAGTGGGAGTTCTTAAGTAATATGATTAATTGAACTTAAATTTATCAAGAACTTAGTCCTGGTAGTATTTTGCAAATTATGTTGTAAGATCAATAGCTTGCGTTGTTGCTTTCATATGTTTATTTTGATATGTTCCTAGAGAAAATTGTGTTGAAAAATGTTAGTAGCAATGATGCGGATTGGATCCGTGATCTGAGGTTTATCCTCATTGCTGCACAGAAGAATTATGTCCTTAATGCACCGCTAGGTGACAGACCTATTGCAGGAGCAGATGCAGACGTTATGAACATTTGGCTAGCTCAATATGATGACTACTTGATAGTTTTGTGCACCATGCTTTATGGCTTAGAATCGGGACTTCAAAGATGTTTTAAACATCATGGACCATATGAGATGTTCCAGGAATTGAAGTTAATATTTCAAGAAAATACCCAAGTTGAGAGATATGAAGTCTTCAACAAGTTCTATAGCTAAAAGATGGAGGAGAATCGCTCAACTAGTGAGCATGTGCTCAGATTGTCTGGGTACTTCAATCGCTTGAATCAAGTGGGAGTTAATCTTCCAGATAAGATAGTGATTGACAGAATTCTCTAGTCACCATCACCAAGTTAGTAGAACTTCGTGATGAACTATAGTATGCAAGGGATGATGAAAATGATTCCCGAGTTTTTCATGATGATGAAATCGTTGAAGGTAGAAAGCAAGAAAGAACATCAAGTGTTGATGGTTAACAAGACCACTAGTTTCAACAAAAGGGCAAAGGGATAGAAGGGAACTTCAAGAAGAACGGCAAGCAAGTTGCTGCTCAAGTGAAGAAGCCCAAGTCTGGACCTAAGCCTGAGACTAAGTGCTTCTACTGCAAAGGGACTGGTCACTGAAAGCAGAACTACCCCAAGTATTTGGCGGATAAGAAGGATGGCAAAGTAAACAAAGGTATATTTGATATACATGTTATTGATGTGTACTTTACTAGTGTTTATAGCAACCCCTCGGTATTTGGTACTGGTTCAGTTGCTAAGAGTAGTAACTCGAAACGGGAGTTGTAGAATAAACAAAAACTAGTTAAGGGTGAAGTGACGATGTGTGTTGAAAGTAGTTTCAAGATTGATATGATCATCATCGCACACTCCCTATACTTTCGGGATTAGTGTTGAACCTAAATAAATGTTATTTGGTGTTTGTGTTGAGCATGAATATGATTTGATCGTGTTTATTGCAATATGGTTATTCATTTAAGTAAGAGAATAAACTGTTGTTCTGTTTACATGAATAAAACCTTATATGGTTACACACCCAATGAAAATGGTTCATTGAATCTCGATCGTAGTGATACACATATTCATAATATTGAAACCAAAAGATGCAAAGTTAATAATGATAGTGCAACTTATTTGTGGCACTACCGTTTAGGTCATATTGGTGTATAGCGCATGAAGAAACTCCATGCTGATGGGATTTTGGAATCACTTGATTATGAATCACTTGATGCTTGCGAACCATGCCTCATGGGCAAGATGACTAAGACTCTGTTCTCCGGAACAGTGGAGTGAGCAACTGACTTATTGGAAATAATACATACTGATGTATGCGATCCAATGAGTGTTAAGGCTCGCGGCGGGTATCGTTATTTTCTGACCTTCACAGATGATTTGAGCAGATATGGGTATATCTACTTGATGAAACATAAGTCTGAAATAGTTGAAAGGTTCAAAGAATTTCAGAGTGAAGTGGAAAAATCATCGTGACAAGAAAATAAGGTTTCTACGATCTGATCGCAGAGACAAATATTTGAGTTACGAGTTTGGTCTTCAATTAAAACAATGTGGAATAGTTTCACAAATTCATGCCACCTGGAACACCACATCATAATGGTGTGTTCAAACGTCATAACCGTACTATATTGGATATAGTACAATCTATGATGTTTCTTACCGATTTACCAATATCGTTTTGGGATCATGCATTAGAGACAGCTGCATTCACGTTAAATAGGGCACCATCTAAATCCGTTAAGATGACACTATATGAACTGTGGTTTAGCAAGAAACCAAAGTTGTCGTTTTTTAAAGTTTGGGGCTGCGATGCTTATGTGAAAAAGTTTCATACTGATAAGCTCAAACCCAAATCGGAGAAGTGCGTCTTCATAGAATACCCAAAGGAAATTGTTGGGTACACCTTCTATCACAGATCCGAAGGCAAAACATTCGTTGCTAATAAATGGATCCTTTCTAGAGAAGGAGTTTCTCTCGAAAGAAGTGAGTGGGAGGAAAGTAGAACTTGATGAGGTAATTGTACCTTCTCCCTTATTGGAAAGTAGCTCATCACAGAAATCTGTTCCTGTGACTACTACACCAATTAGTGAGGAAGCTAATGATGATGATCATGCAACTTCAGATCAAGTTACTACCGAATCTCGTAGGTAAACCCGAGTAAGATCCGCACCAGAGTGGTACGGTAATCCTATTCTGGAAGTCATGTTACTAGACCATGATGAACCTACGAACTATGAGGAAGCGATGATGAGCCCAGATTCCGTGAAATGGCTTGAGGCCATGAAATCTGAGATGAGATCCATGTATGAGAACAAAGTGTGGACTTTGGTGGAGTTGCCCGATGATCGGCAAGCCATAGAAAATAAATGGATCTTCAAGAGGAAGACGGACGCTGATAGTAGTGTTACTATCTACAAAGCTAGACTTGTCGAAAAAGGTTTTTGACAAAGTTCAAGATGTTGAATACAATGAGATTTTCTCACTCGTATTGATGCTTAAAAGTCTGTCCGAATCATGTTAGCAATTGCCGCATTTTATGAAATCTGGCAAATGGATAAACAAAACTGCATTCCTTAATGGAGTTATTAAAGAAGGGTTGTATGTGATGCAACCAAGAGGTTTTGTCGATCCTAAAGGTGTTAACAAAATGTGCATCTATGGACTGGTGCAAGCATTTCAGAGTTGGAATATACGCTTTGATAAGTTGATCAAAGCATATAGTTTATACAGACTTGCAGTGAAGCCTGTATTTACTAGAAAGTGAGTGGGAGCACTACAGCATTTCTGATAAGTATATGTGAATGACATATTGTAGATCGGAAATAATATAGAATTATTCTGCAAAGCATAAAGGAGTGTTTAAAAGGAGTTTTTCAAAGAAAGACCTCGGTGAAGCTGCTTACATATTGAGCATTAAGATCTATAGAGATAGATCAAGACGCTTGATAAGTTTTTTCAATGACTACATACCTTGACAATATTTTGAAGTAGTTCAAAATGGAACAGTCAAAGAAAGAGTTCTTGCTTGTGTTACAAGGTGTGAAATTGAGTAAGACTCAAAACCCGACCACGGCAGAAGATAGAAAGAGAATGAAAGTCATTCCCTATGCCTTGGCCATAGGTTCTATAAAGTATGCCATGCTGTGTACCAGATCTATTGTATACCCTGCACTGAGTTTGGCAAGGGAGTACAATAGTGATCTAGGAGTAGATCACTGGACAGCGGTCAAAATTATCCTTAGTGGAATAAGGATATGTTTCTCGATTATGGAAGTGACAAAAGGTTCATCGTAAAGGGTTACGTCGATGCAAGTTTTGACACCGATCTAGATGACTCTAAGTCTCGATCTAGATACATATTGAAAGTGGGAGCAATTAGCTAGAGTAGCTCCGTGCAGAGCATTGTAGACATAAAAAAATTGCAAAATACATAACAGATCTGAATGTGAAAGTCCCGTTGACTAAGATTCTCTCACAAGCAAAACATGATCACACCTAAGTACTCTTTGGGTGTTAATCACATAGCGATGTGAACTAGATTACTGAATCTAGTAAACCCTTTGGATGTTGGTCACATGGCGATGTGAACTATGGGTGTTAATCACATGATGATGTGAACTATCGATGTGAATCACATGGTGATGTGATCTAGATTATTGACTCTAGTGCAAGTGGGAGACTGAAGGAAATATGCCCTAGAGGCAATAATAAAGTTATTATTTATTTCCTTATATCATGATAAATGTTTATTATTCATGCTAGAATTGTATTAACCGGAAACATAATACATGTGTGAATATATAGACAAACAGAGTGTCACTAGTATGCCTCTACTTGACTAGCTTGTTAATCAAAGATGGTTATGTTTCCTAACCATGGACGAAGAGTTGTTATTTGATTAACAGGATCACATCATTAGTTGAATGATCTGATTGACATGACCCATTCCGTTAGCTTAGCACCCGATCGTTTAGTATGTTGCTATTGCTTTCTTCATGACTTATACATGTTCCTATGACTATGAGATTATGCAACTCCCATTTACCGGAGGAACACTTTGTGTGCTACCAAACGTCACAACGTAACTGGGTGATTATAAAGGTGCTCTACAGGTGTCTCCAAAGGTACTTGTTAGGTTGGCATATTTCGAGATTAGGATTTGTCACTCCGAATGTCGGAGAGGTATCTCTGGGCCCTCTCGATAATGCACATCACTTAAGCCTTGCAAGCATTGCAACTAATGAGTTAGTTGTGAGATGATGTATTATGGAACGAGTAAAGAGACTTGCCGGTAACGAGATTGAACTAGGTATTGGATACCGACGATCGAATCTCGGGCAAGTAACATACCGATGACAAAGGGAACAACGTATGTTGTTATGCGGTCTGACCGATAAGGATCTTCGTAGAATATGTAGGAACCAATATGGGCATCCAGGTCCCGCTATTGGTTATTGACCGGAGACGTGTCTCGGTCATGTCTACATTGTTCTCGAACCGTAGGGTCCGCACGCTTAAGGTTTCGATGACAGTTATATTATGAGTTTATGAGTTTTGATGTACCGAAGGAGTTCGGAGTCACGGATGAGATCGGGGACATGACAAGGAGTCCCGAAATGGTCGAGACATAAAGATTGATATATTGGACGACTATATTCGGAGTTCGTAAAGGTTCCGAGTGATTCGGGTATTTTTCGGAGTACCGGAGAGTTACGGGAATTCGCCGGGGAGATGTATTGGGCCTTATTGGGCCCTGCGGGAAAGAGAGAGGGGCTGCCTAGGGTAGGCCGCGCGCCCCCCCATGGCCTAGTCCGAATTGGACTAGGGGGAGGGGCCGCACCCCCTCCTTCCTTCCCTTCTCTCTTCCCCTTCCTTGTCTCCTACTCCTAATACATGGAAGGACTCCTAGTTGAACTAGGAAAGGGGGAATCCTACTCCCGGTGGGAGTAGGACTCCCCTAGGGCACGCCATAGTAGAGGGCCGGCCCTCCCCTCCTCCACTCCTTTATATACGGGGGCAGGGGCACCCCATGGACACACAAGTTGATCATCGTGATCGTTCCTTAGCCGTGTGCGGTGCCCCCTCCACGATATTACACCTCGGTCATATTGTAGCGGTGCTTAGGCGAAGCCCTGTGATAGTTGAACATCAAAATTGTCACCACGCCGTCGTGCTGATGAAACTCCTCCCCGTACCTCTGCTGGATAGGAATTCGGGGTGCGTCATCGAGCTGTACGTGTGTCAAGAACTCGGTGGTGCCGGAGAAGGGTGCTTGGATCGGTTGGACCGGGAAGACGTACGACTACTTCCTCTATGTTGCATCAACCCTTCCGCTTCGGTCTACGAGGGTACGTAGACAACACTCTCCCCTCTCGTTGCTATGCATCACCATGATCTTGCGTGTGCGTAGGAAATTTTTTGAAATTACTACGTTCCCCAACAGAATTAAATTCTAATGGCGCACCACTGGTGCGCCATTAGTATCTGGTGTTCTAATGGCGCACCACATAGTGCGCCATTAGTATTGCCCACAGTGCGACATTAGAATTCTTTCCAGGGGGCCATATGTACCCATGTACTTTGGCATACTAATGGCGCACCAGTGGCTGATGTGCCATTAGTGTGATTATCACTGTGCGCCACTAGTGTCTTGCATGGTGCGCCACTAGTATGAATATTAGGGATTATTTTTTTTCTTTTCTGATATTTTCACAGGTTACAAAATATATTATTGGACAGAATTTAGACAACACCACACAGCAACAGCAGATTCATCGAATACAATAGAAGATTAGTCTCCAAATACAAATCATCATATTAGTCTCTGAATTCAAAAGACCGAACAAAGATAGAACATTACAAGTCTCGAGACCGCGAGTAGCTAGTTTGTCTTCACATTACAAGTCGATATTGACCATGTAAACTACCATCACATAGAAGAGAGTTGTGGTCATCACGATGAGCATCATCGTGATCAAACTGGTCTTCATCCGGTTCCTCCAACGCTCCCTCCTCTCTCCCGCTAGATAGCGGGCGTATCTAGATTCGGCCTCCGCCCTAGTGGTGTAACCTTGTTACCGCTGAAACGGTGAACCTGTCTCCGACACTCCTCCCAGTCGTCGTAGACTCTGGGAACCTTACCCTTGTACACGACATACGACGGCATCTCTATGCACAAGCCAAACAACAGACAATACATAAGCAATATGTAAGTATGCAACAAAAGGATCAGAAGAGAAAAGCAAGACATTAATAGCACGATTCATGGTCCAACTAATAAATAGCATCGATTACATCTAAGTTGAACGACTGTCCAAACCAAAGAGACATACGAATTCATTAAAGTTTAATTACAACATGAGCCAATCAATGTTTCAGAACTACACATCACTACTTTCGCCTCGACTCATCGGCCAGGAGCGTGGATGAAGCCGCCGTCTGTCGTGATGGTCATGAAATCGCGGTCATTGTCACCCTGCATTTGTAGCATTCCATCTATCTCATTGTTGGACGGTTGATATCTGAGGAAGAATTGCCCCGACGTATGAAGGACATCTTGATGGATGATGTCCGCAAAGTCCAACTGGATGCGAAAGAATTCTTGTCTGAGGTCCGCATCCTGGATTGCCGACAAGTTCGCGGCCCAATCTTTGAGATTATCTGGTAGCAGAAGTTGATGATGGTCCCTTACGATCGCCTGCATGTGATGGAGGGCGTAGTAGGCATCCTTCTGACCGCCAGGCGGCTGCTTGACGCAGCAGAACTTCGTATTGTGTGAGAACATGTGCTTGCCGTACTTACGAACAGTCCTGGTGAAGGTGCCTCCAGATTTCGCGTAGCCAGGGAGAACATCATCAAGAACTTTCTTAACATTTGTGTAGTCTATCTTGGAGTTACGGTTCGGGTCGAAATACGTGGCCATGGAATATTTCGGGCTTAAGAGGATGAGTGTGCAATGTGTGTCACTACACAGAACACGGAATGTTAGAAAAAAAAGAACGATCGAAATCTAAGAAATCATATGTTACGGGGCGGTTAAGGGATGACTTACTCGGGAAAGTAAGCCACAAGGAAGTTATCCTTATCTGGGTTTGCCAGAATGACGCCTTTGAGGTGTGAACTCGCAACTTGGCGGTCCCCAACGCTGCTCAAGTGCTTGGCACGCATGTAGAAGGGGTCGACTATCACGATGTCCGGGGTCTTGTCTCTAATGATCCGCATCTCCATACTCAGCGAAAACAGCCGAACGAAGGTGTAGTGCAGCGGATGAAGGTTAAACATAGCAAAGATGTCATCAAACCGCAGGACGATCGTACCCCCGATGTCGCCATCCACAAAGCCCTTGCCCTCTGGCACCTTGGCCACGAAAACCGGGTATGCCACATCCTTCTCTCTGAGACGTCACTTCTCCAAAGAAAGAACACTGTCGTGCAGACTCCGCATAACACCGGTTGCAGCATTCAGCATATTTGGCGGTAGCATCTCCCTACCCGCCACATGCACCCTCCTCGAGATATCCTTAGGTGAAGGTGGCCCGTCCTGAGCACGGATCGTACTCGGTGCCGGCTGGCTCGCACCGGGGCCCTTGTTAGTCTTTCATTTCTGTCCCTTCTTCTTGATCTCCTGTAATGGGACCGAGTTCTGCTCACAGACCGCCTTCTTGAGCGTGTTGGGGCTGATAATATTTCGCACCTCAGCTATCTGAGGCTCGGTGAAGGCGGGAGCTGGAGGCGTCTCCTGAGAACTGAACGCCAGACGACGCCTATTGCAATTGGATTTCTCCGCCGTACCAGCTAGATTGCGGTCGTCTTGGTTGGGTTCTTGAGAAAGAGGCCCGCAGAACTCGTCAGTGTACCCATGTTCAGCAAAGTACTTATCGACTTTGGTAAATGTACCATCGTCGTTGTCATCGTCGTCCGGATCCTGTGCCATAGGGTTGTCCGGATCCTGTGCCATAGGGATGTCTGGCAGGTCCGGTAGCGTTGCGGCGTTCTTGCCATGGCTTGGCGCCGGCACGACTGGCGGTCTTGTCTGTGGGGTGGTGTCCCCCGCCCCCAAACGAATCTGGCTCTTCGGCCAAAGCAGCGGCCAGTTTACGCAGGCGCTGAGGGTCATCTCATCTTCTTCGTCGGCCCCAGCGGGTCGAACCGGAGGTAACAGCTCATCGCAGCCTGGCAGCACCCGAACCACTTCAACCCTATACATTGTGGGTGGCATCGGATTACCGTGGAACATGCGGTTGCCCGGTTGAACGATTCTGCCCTTGGCGACATCGACCAGCTCGGCGCCCATGAAGTGTAGAAGAGTGCAAGGAACATCGGCGGTGCCCTGCGAAAACATGTACAGGGCGTCAGGGATGCCCAGTCAAAGGCAAGGAGATGAAGTCATCGACCGAGAGGCTTAGTTACCATGATGCCGTCGAGCTCGGCTAATGTCGAGGCACCGCCAACGGCGGGCGTGCAACTGACGGAGGGGGCGCTTGCTGGCGAGGTGCCGGCCAGCGTACACCCGGGTGCATTAAGCTCCAATGCCCATGCCGGCGCCAGAGACACGAATACCGCCTCCGCCGAAGACACCAATGGCGCCGCCGCTGGAGACACCAATGGCGCCGCCTGCGCGCTGTGCGAGTTGCTGGCCGTGAAGCTGGGAACCAGGGGAGGCCCCTGTTGGCCGCCCGCAATCAACGTCGTCAGCCCATGAATCAATGTAGGCACCATGGTGTTGAGCTTCATTCCTAGCTGTTGTTCCACTTGCTCTTAGACAAGCTCCGGAATCCGCGCCACTTGTGCCTTGAGTGCTTCAACCTCGCGCGCCTGGCTTTCCGAGCTGGCCTTTTTCTCCTTCCGCACACCAGCGGTATAGTATGACCCCCATTTTGTGGGCAAGCCTTTGCCGGCCACACGACCAGCTGACGTCGGCTTAGTGAGCTTATCCTTGTTTTTCATTATGTTCAACGCCCTATTTAAAGGGGTGTCGAAAGGGGAGCTCTGAGACGACCCCGCGCTACTACTTTCAGTGTCCCGCGAAAGGAACGTGAACCATTTAGAAATATTGGGGATTAATTAGAGTGCAACCATATGGAGCTAATTACGCGGGGGTTTATTCCTTACCAGAACAAGCTCAAGCGCCCTGGTCTTCGGATCCGTGGTAAGCTCCTTTGTTATCGGGTCCTCCTTGTACCGGGCCCTGACATAGTTCCTGGTCTGCTTGTTACCGCTGTATTTCTCGAAGCGGGGCGGTAGGCCTTGCTCGGCACGCTTCGGTCCTCCTTGTCCCATATAGGCTTCGCCACTCTGTAACCGCCGGGACCGAGTTTGTGTTCCCCTAAGTTCAACTCCCGCATTTCTTTCCCCCACTGACTTGATTCGGAGGTTGCACTGCTCGAGCACTTGATCTCGAACTCCTTGTACTCATCTTCGCTCATCAAAGGATATTTCGCCTTGATCTTCTCATAACTATCACCTTTATCAATCATTTTCTTCACCACGCTTCTCCAAGTAGACAGGGTCGTGCTCATCTTCGTGAGGGCAGCACTGTTCACTTTATTCCCTGAGAGGCGTGTGTTTTCAAATTCAGCGGGGAACTTGTATCGTTCGTGTAGCTTCGTGAAGATGAGGTTGCGCAAATTCCCTCGGTCCTTATTCCTAAGGTTCTCGGTGTTGATCGAGACGGTGCTCCAGAGAATGCACCCGAGCTGAACAGAGTACCCCTTGACTATATGTTTGGGCTCCGTTGGATTCCCGTCGGAGTCCACTTGAGTGAATTCCTCCTTGACGGCGCGGAGCGCATTCGGACGCCGGTCCTTCCTTTGCTTCTTCGATTGGCTGCCATCTGTGTGTGCGCCGCCATCATCAGTGGTGGAATCCTCGGCGGCACCATCAGTGGTGTCATCCCCGACGCCACTAGGGGTTGTGTAATCGGGATCGGTGTCTTCCGCGGCGTCCTCATAGCGGTGAGGTTGTTCCTCCATCTCCTGGGACAGCTCCCAGAATTGCTTGCCGCCCGAACCACCGGCCTCATCGTTGTGGGCCATGTTTCGCTCTAAATAGGAAAAAAGTTTGGTCAAAAAGTTGGTTATTGTCAAGGAACAAGATCATGGTCTCATCATTTAGGGTTTGTCAACACCGAGGCACCCTAAAAGCCTAAGCTTTCATCATTTAGGGTTTGTCGACGCCGAGGCACCCTAAAAGCCTAAGCGTACATCATTTAGGTTCTCATCGACACCGAGGCATCCGGGGCAACCAAGTTAAGTTTTCATCATTTAGGGTTTATCGATGCCGAGGCACCCTAGGTTGGGCCTAATCACTTGGCACTAATCACTTGGCTCTATTGCCACCTATGTTGGGTTTATCATCTAGGGTTTATCGATGCTAAGGAGAATTCTAAGTTGGGCCTAATCACTTGGCTCTATTGCCACCTATGGTTTAATGCAGCAAGAATAAAGGGGCAGTTGATCCTACTTAATTAAGTACTAAGATACCCCGGCCCATGCATTAGTCGCAAGTACCCCATATGTCCTATTTTTAGCAAAGTCATGCTAAAATTCACGGAAAATTTCAGCATGACCTTTGCTGAAAATAGGACATATGGAGTACCCGAATTTGCCGGAACGAAAGTTAATCAACATTCCGGCAAACTCAAGGGCCAGAACGGAAGTTAATCAAGTTGACAAAATTCCCAAGTAGTACAGCAGCAGCATTACAAGTAGTACCAATGAACATATAGTCCAGCAAGTTGAAAAGGCTGAAGTTCTCAGCATGAAGAATCACACAACACAGCACCTACATTATGATGATACATTTGGAGATTGCACATACAGTTTTCACATAAGCGTAATTGTTCTGGAGATTGTACATATAGTTTTGACAGCACAGCACCTATGACAGCACATACAGTTTTTCACACTTGTAGATTGCACATACAGTTTTCACATAGAGCAATGTTATTTTCATTTCACCTTCCATTTTTTTTGCAATTCAACTCACTTCCTTTTCTTATAGTTACTGCTCCCAAATGAAATGACACTTTGACATGGCTGCAATTTTTAGTGTCTACTTATCTGCAATTTTTCTGTGTCTGCTTAGGAGAAATAGGTTTCAAACTTCAGCTTGTTTTGTATAAGGAGACTAAAAAACTATCTAAGGAGTTCTTCAAGTTCAAGTTACAGCCTGCATGACATTTTCCTACACAATGCTTGTTGTAAATAATTACTTAAAGTAAACACTTTTTTATCTTAGCTTACTTACAACAGAATGCCTATCTTTCTGGTTTTCCAATTCCTTTTGTTTCATTTTCAACATTGCTCTATTTGTAATTAATAGCACTGTTCAAGAAATCTGTATATGCAATCTACAGAGATACTGCTGGCCATTGACCTGCTGGTATACAAAACTGAATATGTTACTCTAGTTCCTGGAGTTGGTTACTTAATTCTGTCTATTCCCATTGGTCTGGCCGACCTTTGGGTAATAGCTACTTATACTTGTTGTTACAAGTTACTGTTGTTATATATACTTACAGCAGCACTGCTAATGATACTAGCCCATGTGCTTGTGGGTGTGGTGTCCTATTTGCAGAAAAATACCATGTGTAAGTGGAGTGCAGTGTTTTGCAGAAGCAGATGTTCAGTTGGGTGCTACCCTGTCTATTTCTTCTATGCTATCCTTATACTTTGCTTAAGGACAGATGCTACTTGTCTTGGCTATATACAGCAAATTGGCCTGGTTGTGTTCTATGCTATTATGCTACTTGTCTTCTACGCTATCCTTATACTCTGCAAATTGACCTAGTTGGAATTCATACAGCAACAGTAACAGTTAACTAAACTTCTTTTGCATGCATTTATCACTCCAGAAAACTTTCAGTAACAAGTGAGAAGCATCTGCATTTTCTTAGTGAACTTTTGAGTGCATTTATCACTTGTTGGAGTATGCTACAGCTTCTGCAAATCACGAACTCCTTTAGTTTACATCTTAGTTTTAGCAAACACTACAGTTTCAGTGAAGGAGTCATAACTGAATAACAGGCACTATAGTTTCTCTACAGTATTGGAACACTGAACATTTTCAGTTAATTGTAGCAAGAACACTGAAGAACACCGAACCCACTAGCATGCCTAAGAAAAAAGCTTCATCACCTAGTTCTCAAATACGAGGAAGTGGTACATTTTATTCAGGTTGCCGTAGGGGGAAGGAGGGGAAGGGGGAGAGGTGAGGAATCACATGTGGGATAACGGCAGGCTGCCGTAGGAGGACACCGGTGTCGAGGAGGCAGCGGGCGGCGGCGCATCGAGGAGGCGGCGCGTCGAGCAGGAGGAGGCGCGTCGAGGAGGTGGCGCGTCGAGGAGGAGGAGGCGCATCGAGGAGGTGGCGCGTTGAGGAGGCGGCGCGTCGAGGAGGAGGCGGTGGAGGCGAGGCAGCGGAGGGTTCGGCCGGCTGGGCACGCCGCGGCGGCGGGCCGGCAGCGATGGCGGCGGCTAGGAACCCTAGCTGTCGCGCTCGGGAGGGATGTTGACGCATGCGGGGCCGCGGGGGGAGGGGGACGGCGAAGGCGCGGGCGGAGGGGGGACGGTGCTCGGCTCGGGGACGGCGAGGGAGGCGGCGAGGGAGGCGGCGCTCGGCTCGGGGACGGCGAATGAGGCGAGGGGGGCGGCGAGGGGGATGGCGAACACGGGGGGGCAGCGGGAGAGATTAGAGAGATTGGGGATTTAGTGTGGGGGAAAACTTTCTAATGGCGCACCAGCTCTCGGTGTGCCATAAGTACGACTATTCTAATGGCGCACCAGCTCTCGGTGCGCCATTAGAATTTTGTTCTAATCTAGCCCACTAGCCCTATCTACCACCTAACCCTATCTACAACAGAACCCACCCACTAGCCTGACTGGTCAGCACGCAGCAGACACACCAAGAGGTCCTGGGTTTGATTCCTAGGCTCCCCAATATTTTTTTATGCATTTTAAATGCTATTTTTTATATTTATTTGTGTCTAAATATGTTCAAACTCGTTTAAATCATAACAGTAATATTTTTTATAAAAACAGTAATAATTTTTTAAAAAATATGTTCAAATTTGTTACTTGAAAATATCATCGGCGGCGGCGGTGGAGCGGGGGAGGGTGCGCGGATTGAGATCGAGATGGAGGGGGAATCGAGATCGAGATGGAGGGGGATCGAGATCAAGTGTCCTCATGAATTCAAAAAGTGCCCATGAAATTTAAAAATATTCATGATATCAAAAAGTGCCCATGAAATACAATCGAGAAATGAAGACTACGATTTAAATACAATTGATCTTAGCTAGCTATCTGTTCACAATCTTCTTGCCCTTCTTTTTTCGCAAATGGAGTTCTTCTGTGGAACGGACGTCCTTTAGGTAGGGTGGTCCTGCTTCTTCTTGTGGTGTGTGCTGCTACTTCATCGTCGTCGTCATGTTCGATCTTCGGGTCGCCGTACTTGTCGAAGTCTTGCTCATTGGCTACTCCATCCATTCCAATGATCTTCCTTTTGCCTCTCCTCACGACAACACGACTGGGCTTTGACGGGTCGGTAATGAAGAAGCATTGGTCCACTTGGGAAGCCAGTACCCATGGCTCATTTTTCACGGTGACGTTTGCGCCCGCGGTCTTGGATTTGGCTTCGGGTATAACCATGGTGGTGAAATTTTGATCTTCTTTTAGGACGCTCCTGGCCCATCTGACATGGAACATCGGCACCTTCTCTCCAGCGTAGCTCAGCTCCCAGATCTCCTCGATCCTTCCGTAGTATCTGTCCTTGTCCTTACCGGTGTAGGATTCCATCGTTACCCCGAAGTTCTGATAACCATCGTTCTTCATGTCCTTGTCCTCGGTGTAGAATGTGTAGCCGTTGATATCGTACGCCTCATAGGTCATCAGGTTATGCTCGGCGCCCTATGACAAGGCGAATATGAGTTGTTCTTCCGCGGAAGAATCTTCATGTAAAGGGTACGACAGAAGCTTCTGCTTGAACCAACGCGTGAAGCATGAGTTGTGCTCTTTGAGTATATCTCCGTCCGTCCTCTGTTGGCCTCGGTCATTGTACGTCTTCTCAATAAAGGTTTTGTGCTCTACCACCCAAGGATCGACCACGTCTATGTGTTGTAGCGCGACTAGGTTTGCTCTTTCAAAGTCGGCGAGTCGACCCTCGAAGTCGACATGCATTTCGCGGCGACCCTCACGGTGACCCCATCCAGCGAGCCTATCGAGGTGCCTGTTGACGGGCAAACCAACGGGGTTCTCGATGCTAGATAATTCGTGCAGTAGGAGATGCACTCTTCGGTCAGAAAGCCCCTGGCTATACTTCCCTCTGGACGTGACATGTTGCAAACATATCCTTTGATGACACCATTCATCCTTTCGAACGGCATCATGCTGTGTAGGAACGTCGGCCCGAGTTGGATGATATCCTCCACGATATGGACCAGCAGATGCACCATAACATCGAAGAATGCGGGCGGGAAGTACATCTCAAGCTCGCATAGTATCACCATGATCTCTTCCTGTAGTCTTCTGAGTTGCCTCACACCAATCGACTTCCGAGAGATGACGTCAAAAAAGTTGCATAGGCCAAATAGCGTTTCATGGACGTGCGCATCCATGATCCCACGGATTGCAACTGGAAGTATCTGCGTCATCAGCACGTGACAGTCGTGAGACTTCATCCCGCTGAACTTCTGCTTCGCTGGGTCTAGGTATCTGCTTATCTTCCCCGCGTAACCGTAAGGAAGTTTTACTCCTAGGAGGCAGGTGAAAAACTGCTCGATCTCCTCCTGACTTAGAGTGAAGCATGCGGGAGGGTAGTCATTTCCGGTCTTCTTGGCCTTTTTGCCTTTGCGACGACTTTCTGTGTCCTGCTTCGCCTCATCATCATTATCATCATCATCATCATCATCATTAGCGTGAAGCTCCTGCCTGATGCCCATTGATTTCAAGTCTGCCCTTGCTTTCGGCCCATCTTTGGTCCTCTCTGGCATGTTGAGCAGGGTACCAAGCAGACTCTCACACACGTTCTTTGTGATATGCATGACATCAAGGCTATGAGGCACACGATGGATCTTCCAGTACGGCAAGTCCCAGAAAACAGACCTCGTTTTCCATACTTTCAGCAGTGGCTCTGGCGCCTTTCGCTTCTTTCCCGGCTCTAGCGCCTTTTGCTTCTTTCCCGGCAGTGGGCAGTCTTTCCAATTTTTCAACAGCTCATCTATTTCCTCGCCGCTCCTCGTACACGGGCGTTTTCGGGGTTCGGTTTCACCATCGAACAGATCCTTGCGTTTCCTCCACGGGTCATCGCCGCGAAGCCACCTTCGATGTCCCATGAACACGGTTTTCAAAGACCCGGGATCTCTATCTAGCTAGCGATACGTTGTGTCATCCATGCACCTTACGCATCCAGAAAATCCGTGGACTACCTGCCCCGCGAGATATCCGTAACCGAGATAGTCGTGCACCGTCGTGAGCAGTGCGGCTCTCATAGGGAAATATTCTCTCTCTGCGGTGTCGCACGTATTGGCTGGCGTTTTCCACAGCGTGTCTAGCTCCTCCTTCAGCAGCCCCAGATACAGATTGATGTCGTTCCCTGGTTGTTTCGGCCCTTCAATTAGCATACTCATGTGAATGTACTTCCTCTTCATGCACAACCAGGGGGGAAGGTTGTACATCCACACAAACACAGGCCAGGTGCTATGTGTGCTTCTCTGGCTACCAAACGGATTGACTCCATCGGTGCTCGCGCCCAGCACGATGTTCCTTGGATCCTTCCCAAATTCTGGGTATTCGAAGTTCAACGCTTGCCACTGGCTCGCATCCTTAGGGTGACTCAGCATCTTGTCTTTTTTATTTATCTCCGAATCATTTCTGTCATCTTCCCGCTTCTTCTCCTCCCTATCCGCGTGCCAACGCAGGAGCTTTGCTACCTTAGGGTCTGTGAAATACCGTTGTAGACGAGGAGTGATCGGAAAGTACCACACCGATTTTCGAGGAGCTTTCTTCCTCTTCTTGTATCGAGTGACGCCGCACACCGGACATATGGTAGACTCCGTGTGCTCGTCCCGATAAATTATACAATTGTTCATGCACACATGGTATTTCACGTGCGGTAAATCCAGAGGACACACGATTTTCTTCACCTCCTCGAAACTGGCCGGGCACTTGTTCCCCTTGGGAAGACGTTCGTGTCAGAATGACATGTTCTCGTCGAAGCATGCGTCGGTCATTTTGTGTTTTACCTTCATCTCCAGAGCCATGAGCATTACTTTCAGGCGGGTATCCTCGGGCCTGCATCCTTCATACAATGGAGTAACCGCGTCTATCTCCAGTTGATCCAGCTTGGCTTTCTCTCGGGCGGCAGCTCTTGTGTTATCCGTCTGCTTGAGAAGCAGCTCTTGAATATGAGGGTCCTGCACCCAGCCTCCATCGTCGTCTGCTCCAGCATCTTCATCTTCATGATCATGCCCTTCGTCTTGATCTTCCCCATCATCATTTACGACATCTTCTACATGATGACTGTGTACAGCATCACCGTCGTGATCATGTCCTGGAGATTCTTCGTCTTCTCGCCCGCCCTCGCCGCGGTGGTACTTGTCTTGTTGCCCTTCCTCATTTCTTGCCCAGCCCCCATGGACGACTTCATAGTCATCTTCATCACCTTGCCACCGATAGCCATCCATGAAACCACGCAAGAGCAAGTGGTCCCGCACCTGCCCGGAATCCGGGTCTGCAATAAGGCTCTTCAGCTTGCATCTTCGACACGGACATCTTATCTCCGTCTTGTTCTTTTGAAGCATCTCGGCCTTCGCGGAGCTCAAAAACCTATTCACGATGCCTTCAGTCATCGTGCGGACTGTCGGTGTCAAAACCGGCGGATCTCGGGTAGGGGGTCCCGAACTGTGCGTCTAGGCAGATGGTAACAGGAGACAAGGGACACGATGTTTTTTACCCAGGTTCGGGCCCTCTCGATGGAGGTAAAACCCTACTCCTGCTTGATTGATATTGATGATATGGGTAGTACAAGAGTAGATCTACCACGAGATCAAGGAGGCTAAACCCTAGAAGCTAGCCTATGGTATGATTGTATGTTGTCCTACGGACTAAAGCCCTCCGATTTATATAGATACCGGAGAGGGCTAGGGTTACACAGAGTCGGTTACAATAGTAGGAGATCTACGTATCCGTATCGCCAGGCTTGCCTTCCACGCCAAGTAAAGTACCTTCCGGACATGAGCCGGAGTCTTCAATCTTGTATCTTCATAGTCTTGGAGTCCGGCGGACATTGATAGTCCGGCTGTCCGAACACCCCCTAGTCCAGGACTCCCTCAGTAGCCCCTGGACCAGTCTTCAATGACGATAAGTCCGGCGTGCATAATGTTCGGCATTGCAAGGCGGGTTCCTCCCTTGAATAATCAGAGAAGATAATGAACACCAGGATAGTGTCCGGCTCTGCAAAATAAATTCCACATTCCACCGTAGAGAGAATAAAATGTACACTTAGTTCAATCTGCTGACGTATTATGCGGCGTGACATCACACCGCCACCAGGCCTTTGTTTGAATCATTATACCACCTCAGCATTAGCAGAGCGGTTTCCTCGGCACGTCCTATCGAAGCAGAGATCGTGTTCCCCTTATTCCGGGATTCTCACCAATACGTGCGTGGGTAACCCAACCGCTCCCGTCACCATGCCTCCTCTATCGAAGGGGAATCCCAAACGGTCACGGAGACGGCCCTTGGTATTTTTCCCCTTTATAAGAGGACCAAGGCTCGCCATTGTTCTTCCATCTCGCATCGAATCTCTTTCCCACTCCAGGTTCCAACACCCAGAGCCTCGGATTCGAGCACTTCGGATCCTTAACCATGTCCGGCTCCGACCTCCAGGGCCGGTGGATGCCCTCCTCCGTCACGGAGGAAGACATATTGAAGCTGCGTGAGGCCAAGTACCTGGCCTTCGAGATTTCGCACAGGTTGCCTGCTCAAGGGCAGGTTGTGCCGGCCCCCGAGCCTGGTGAATACGTCGTTTTTGTATCCCACCTCCGTCGGGGTTTAGGCTTCCCGACGGATCCCTTCGTGAGAGGGCTCCTGTTCTACTATGGGCTGGACTTTCACGACTTGGCTCCGGAGTCCATCCTCCATATCTCCGCATTCATTATCGTCTGCGAAGCCTTCCTCCGTGTCATTCCCCACTTCGGCTTATGGCTGAAGACCTTCAAGGTGGAGCCGAAGATGATCGGGGGGCGTCAAGCGGAGTGCGGCGGGGCGACCATAAGCAAAAAGGTCGATGCCCCGTGGCTCGAGGGTTCCTTCCAAGAGGAACTCGGATTGTGGCAGCAGGAGTGGTTCTATATCACCGCTCCAAGGGGCAGCAAGCAAAAGCCGCCGCCCTTATTCCACCCGGGACCTCCACGCCAACTGATGTCGTGGGTCAACCAAGGGCTCAATTGGGGGCCATCCGAAGACGTGCCTTCACTGCAGGGTCGGATTCGAGATCTCCAAGCGAGGGAGATCGACCTGATCAAGGTGATGCAGGTCATGCTAATCAGGCATCTTCTGCCCTGCAAGCGCCGTCCTCTCCGTCTATGGGAATTCAACCTGGAGGGACCCCGGATTCTCCAACACTTCATGGGTGCGACACCCGTGGAGATGTACAAGTTGTTCTTCGGACCGCGGGTGGCGTGTCCGGATTCAGCCGAGGATGCAGGTCTAAGCCGCGATCGCCCGGATACTCAGGTAAGTAGCTCAGAGTCCGGACATTCTGTTTATGTGCCTTTCCAGAGTTCGCCTTCTGACCCTTTGTTCTTTACAGGAATGGGTGGCGCGATCAAGGCTGATAAGGTGTCCGGCCCCCCTCCCAGAGACCGCACAGGAGCCCGTGCTGGTCAGAATGTTGGAGGTTGCGCCCACAGAAGGGGGCGACGGGGGAAATAGAGGAGCTAATATTTCGCCCAAAGGGGCGACTGAAGAAGGAGGAAGCAAGAGCCCCTCCCTTCAGGGGGAGAAGAGGACCGCCTCCGAAGATCCGGAGGCCAACGCCCCTAAGCGTGGGAAGAGATCTTCCCCGGGGGGTCCGGCGCCCGGAAAGAATCCGGACGCACAACCATCATCAAAGGATCGGCCCTCCAGCGAGCCGTGAGTATGAAAGAGAGAGTTGATTAGTAAGGAAATACCTTCATTTGTGCTTCTGTAGATAACCAAAATATTTATACTGCAGTTTGGACCTGCAGCCTTCTCAGATGAGTTCATCTTCGGGGGACCTTCTTTCGGAGATGATGGAGAGCGATACGCCTCCATCCGCAGCGCCGCCAGATGAGGCAGGCGAACCCGAAGTGTCATCACGGAGGGTATCCCCGAGTCCGGAGGGGCCAGAGAGTTCGGCGCCTACTAGTGTCCGGCCGGGAGAACTGAAGAATTTGCTCGAGAGGGCGTCTATTTCAGAAGATCACCGTGCATTAATGCGTATGGTGGTTGGAAGGATTTCGTCCGCCGAGAGCAGATTGCGTAGTGCCGCCATGAGTTTGCTGGCGGGAGTTGAGGTATGCGAGAATAACGCACCCCTTTGTCTTTTAACAGTTTTGCATATAAAAATGCGCCCTGTATAGATAGTAGCCCCTGAGACTCGGCAGGTTGTCGGAAACGACAGTGTACCGAGGATCGAAATCTAAAGAAATGAATTCCGTCATTCCTATGCAGGTGGCGGATAGTCCGGGGGCTAGCCGAACTAGTGAGTTTGCCGAGTTAAATCGGAAACTGGACTTGGCAGATGCGAACATCGCACTTGTCAACAGGCGACTTGACGAGTTGCAAGGTAAAAGAGTTCTCCGCGGTCGCTTTATTAGGGGGGTCAAAGCCCTCCTCTGATAAATTATATGCTGTTTATACAGACGGTGCTGCTGCTGTGGAGGACCTTCGGGCCGAACTTGCTCGAGCTAAGGAGCAAGCCCGAAGGAGTGAAATGGCTGCCTCGAGGGCGGCCGAGGAGTTGAAAGCCGAAAAGGCTGCGCACTGCCTAAGCAGGGCCGAGGTGGCCGAATTGGCCATGAAATTAAAGGATGCTGCCGACCGCAATGACGCTCTTGAAAAGGAGCGCTTATCGGAGCGGGAAGACCTGAAGAAGGCCACCGCCGAAGCCAAGGATGCCCGCTCTGCAATGCGGGCTATGAAGGAGGAGCTGCTCCAGGCCGGAGAGATCGTGGCTGGCAAGCCTTTTCTGCTGCGTCGCCGATTTATGGATGGAAAGTATGCTCAATTTGAGCGGCTGTGGAGTCCGGAGGATCCGTATATGGACTTAGCTGCGAGTGCGGCTGATGTCGTTAAGCACTTCCGGAGCCAGAAGGATCATAAGACGGAAGAGCTGTATTGGTCTCAATTCCATAGTCCGGATCACCCACTTCCATTGACAGACCGGTTGGCCGAATGGGCCGAGCTAAATAGATTGTCCGGACTTGCCATGACTGACATCGTGGCCCATATCTGGCCAGAGAGGTCCAAGGCGACGAGCTATTTTGGTTTATTACAGCAATTCCTTGGAGCGGTGCCGCGTATAAAGGAGATGAAGCGGTCGGCCTGTATAGAGGGCGCGCGGATGGCTCTTGCCCGTGTAAAGGCGTATTGTCCGGAGATGGATGCCACCGCTGTTGCTGCCCAGGGTTCGGATGAAAACCGGCTCCCTGCCGAGCACTATTTCAGGGAAGTTATGCGTGGTGCTCATGTAATAGAGTCGCAGTGCTCGAAGAATGTAACGTTCAAATGAACGCATTAGCTTATAAATTGATGATTATGTTATAACTGCTTTTTATACTTGTGCGTCCAAGTAGTAAAACTTCTCCGTTTCGGCCGTTTACGTATACGTGTGTATAACCTGAAAGATGCAGTCTTCGGCTTCAGCCCCCACGCACAAGGTGCTGGGGTGTTCGCAAAAATAGCGCGTTTTCACACTTAATCCGACGTCTCGGTCCTATTATAAGGAGGTGGTAGCGTAGCAAACGAGGCAATCCGGAGTATAATGCTTTATCACTTTCACTTAGCCAGTGGAGCTCGAGGGTGGGGCTGCGATATAGCCCCTGGTGGCATCGCCCTTCTCCGAAGTCGGAGTGCGTGTGCCTGACCGGGAAACGGCCCTTCGTCAAAGCGGGGAATTCTAAACATTCCGATAGTCGATCAAGGGCTGACCAGTCTCTCGCTGCATCATGATAGTCAGTTTTCGGCTTTCTCTACTGAGGTGCTCGCCCAGCCGAACTGGGGCACAATTGCAGTAGTTCTCCTGGTGCCGCGTTAGCCGATGATACGGAACGTAAGGCAGCAAAACACAGGAGCCGGGCAAACCCAACATTTGACCAAAGACATGATTCGGAGCTGATGCATATAATGCCTAACTCGAGACGCCGAACACTCCCTAAGGTGTTCGGTCTTTATAATAATGGGCAGAATGATGCCCTAAGCCCCTAGTGTCCAGGTACGGGCATGGTCTTCTGACGCGGCCGATGCCAAAGCGTCAGGCTCCGCTTTGGCTATAGGAAGAAACCAAGGGAGAATAACAACGAAAGACAGTGAAAAAGGTCTACGCAGGGTCTTAATCTGAAAAGAATCCTCATAACGGGTCCCTACTGCACGTCTGCGCCTGTGTCCCCGTTGCACCGTTATCCTGGACGGGTATGCACGTTGTTCATCTGTAAAAAGAGAGGAACGTTAGTTAAAAAACAAATCATGCGAAAAATATTAGAAATATAAATAATTAAAGCGGGATTCGTATAAACCCGCGGTGATTTGTGCGCGCAGCCCCCTGTAAAGGGGTATGCGGCTAGGGAGCCCCTAGCCTACTGACGCCGGATTTGTCTATCCAAGTCCGGGGTCTTTAAGTGACCCTCGCACTAAAATTACGCCACGCGGTCCGGGCATCTTGAGTGTAAGAGATGCATAATGCGGTATGGCGTTGAAGCGGACAAAAGCCTGTCGTCCCAAGAGCGCTTGATATTCACTTTCAAACGGGGCGATATGAAAAATTAATTTTTCGCGTCGAGAATTGTTCGGCGATCCGAACACGACTTCTAGTAATATGGAGCCTGTGCACTTGGCGTAATGGCCTGGCGTCACTCCTTCGAAGGAAGTGCGGTTGTGTCGAATTTTGGTAGGGTCTATCCCCATCCTCCGGATTGTGTTTGAATATAGCAGGTTTAAGTCACTGCCTCCGTCCATTAGGACGTTAGTAAATTGCAATCCGTCTATTATGGGATTCAATACCAGGGGAGTCCGTCCCGCATTTCGAATGCTTCTGGAATAGTCCAGGTGGTCGAAAGTGATTGGTTTTCATATCCAATCTCTACGGTCTGCTGGGTTGGACCGTGGGAAGCTCTTTTTAGAAAGTGCCGCACTATTTTTCCGTATTATCACATGAAGTGAGTTTACTGTTTTGACCCCTTGTGGGAAAGTCTTTTGTTTTCCGGTGCTCTGCTGGTGGGGTTTATCTTCTTCGCTTGACGCGTCGAGCCCCTTGTGTTCGGCATTTAGTCGGCCGGACTATTTAAAAACCCAACAATCCCTGTGGGTGTGATTTGCAGGCCTTCCGGGGGTACTGTGGATTTGACATATCCGACCCAAAATTTTGTTTAAGTTGGACAATTCGTCACTGTCATCCTTAAGAGGCTGTGTTTTATTATTGGGCCGCGAGCTTTTGAATCCGGCGTTGACTGCCGCGCTCTTTGGGCTTTTCTCTTTATTCCGGCGCTGTTCTTTTCTGCGCCGCGATTTTCCGTTTCCATCTCTTATCTCTGATGTACTTGGGTCGCTGGTGCTGCGTCGTGCTAACCAGCTATCCTCGCCCGCACAGAAGCGGGTCATGAGGCTTGTCAGTGCGGACATTGTCCTCGGTTTCTCTTGACCGAGGTGCCTGGCGAGCCATTCGTCTCGGACATTGTGCTTGAAAGCTGCTAAGGCTTCGGCGTCCGGACAGTCGACTATTTGGTTCTTTTTGGTGAGGAACCTGTTCCAGAATTTCCGCGCTGACTCTCCGGGCTGTTGAGTTATATGAATTAGGTCATCTGCATCCGGAGGGCGGACATAAGTCCCTTGAAAATTTGCTCTAAACGCATCCTCGAGCTCTTCCCAACTTCCAACAGTATTTTCTGGGAGGCTTTTAAGCCAATGACGGGCTGGCCCTTTGAGCTTGAGGGGTAGGTATTTTATGGCGTGGAGATCATCTCCTCTGGCCATATGTATATGTAGTATATAATCTTCTATCCAGACTCCAGGGTCTGTTGTCCCATCGTATGCTTCTATGTTTATGGGTTTAAATCCTGCTGGGAATTCATGGTCCAGCACCTCATTAGTGAAACATAGTGGGTGTGCGGCGCCCCTGTATTTGTGTGTGCCGCTATCATCGGACACTTGACGTGTTGTCTTGCTTCCTGGGGCCTTCTCCTTAGGCCCGTAGATGGATCTGGCTGGGCCATCTATCCTTCCAAGTTCGTTGGTTGGTTTATGTGGGGCGCCACTGTCAGAATTTGGCCTATCATCGGGCCGTCTATTCGGCCAGGCAGCCTCTTTATTTTTGGACGGTGGGGGCTCTATGGCCTCTTCGTCGAATTCTGGTAGCAGCTTGCGCTTCGGGTAGCTCTTTGGTTGGTGGCCATTGCCGTACTTATCTGCGGTTTTGAGCATTGTGCTCCATCTCATTCTGAGTGTATTTTCCGCTGTTTTGAGCTTCCGTTTTTCCTTCTTCAGGCTTTTTGTTGTGGCGATAAGCCTGCGCTTGAAGCGCTCTTGTTCGACGGGATCCTCGGGTACGACGAATTCCTCATCGTTGAGGCTTGCTTCGTCATCGGAGGGAGGTATGTAATTATGATCCTCAACCTCTTCGTCTGCAGCTCCCTCATGAGGGCTTGCTTCTGCATCCTCCTGCGCTGAATCTTGCCGGAGGGGATTGTCTTCGGCATTCTCTGGAGTATTATTGTCTCCTGTGCCGGAATTTCCGTTTTTGCTGTGGCGAGATTTAGAGCGGCACCGCTGACGCCGGCGCTTGGGCTGTTTCTTTAAGGAATCTGCCTTCGTTGTTCCTTCGCCGTCCCCATCTTTTGGGGTATCCACCATGTATACGTCGTATGACGAGGTGGCCTTCCAGTGCCCTATGGGCGCTGGTTCCTGTTCGTCTCCGGCATCGTCGTCCATAGCGTCGATGTCTTCGGAGTCGTAGTCCAGCATGTCGGTTAGATCGTCGATAGTGGCTACAAAGTGGGTGGTGGGTGGGCTCTGAATTTCTTCATCGTCCGCACCCCAACCATCCTGGCCATAATCCGGCCAGGACTCTCCTGATAACGAGAGATGCTTTAGTGAATTTAAGATATCGCCGAAAGGCTAGCATTGAAAGATGTCCGCGGCGGTGAATTCCATAACCGGCGCCCAATCTGGATCGATTGGTAGGGGCGCGAGAGGTTCGGAGTCCGGCGCCTCGGAATCACGAGTTTCGCAGGGGACAAGATTGGTGTTCGGCTCCATCGCCATGGATGTTGAAGCCCCCGGGGCGGCGTCTATCCACCGGCCCTCGATCTGGGCGATCGGCTCCGGGCTAATGGCCGGAGCGGATTCGTGTGCGGCCACCAAAGCACTGTTCGGCGGCAGAGCTAGATCATGCCCATCGTCGCAGTGCGGCGCGCTTGGCTGTGGCTCGAGTCCATCGAGGATCAAATCTCCTCGGACATCGGCCGTGAAGTTTAAGCTTCCCAATCTGACCTGACGGCCAGGGGCGTAGCTTTCGATCTGCTCGAGATGGCCAAGTGAATTGGCCCGCACTGCGAAGCCGCCGAATACGAAGATCTGTCCGGGGAGAAAAGTCTCACCCTGGACCGCGTTGCGGGTTGAAGATCCCATCAAGTCTATCGGTGACGACACAGAGGAACTCTCAATGAAAGCACCAATGTCGGTGTCAAAACCGGCGGATCTCGGGTAGGGGGTCCCGAACTGTGCGTCTAGGCGGATGGTAACAGGAGACAAGGGACACGATGTTTTTTACCCAGGTTCGGGCCCTCTCGATGGAGGTAAAACCCTACTCCTGCTTGATTGATATTGATGATATGGGTAGTACAAGAGTAGATCTACCACGAGATCAAGGAGGCTAAACCCTAGAAGCTAGCCTATGGTATGATTGTATGTTGTCCTACGGACTAAAGCCCTCCGGTTTATATAGATACCGGAGAGGGCTAGGGTTACACAGAGTCGGTTACAATAGTAGGAGATCTACGTATCCGTATTGCCAGGCTTGCCTTCCACGCCAAGTAAAGTACCTTCCGGACACGAGCCGGAGTCTTCAATCTTGTATCTTCGTAGTCTTGGAGTCCGGCGGACATTGATAGTCCGGCTGTCCGAACACCCCCTAGTCCAGGACTCCCTCACGGACCATGGTCGCCTGCGGGGTAGAGCAAAACGATATTTTAGAACCAAGAAAAAATTTGGCATGACCTTCCCTAAAAATAGGACCAAAAAGAATGCATAGTGCCAAAATTCTTGCCGAAACGGAAATGAATCAAAACATTCCAGCAAAATATTGGCAACTATCGCATTTCAAATACCGGTACCTTCAAACACAATCATATATGCAACACCACAAACACATGCAACACCACAAACATACATAGATCTAGCTAGGCCACAAAAAGTGCATGTGCACGTTGTTGGAGCGAGCTAGGAAGAAAAAAAGTAGATCTACATCATGAAGATAGTTTTCCCCTTACTTACCTATCAAAAAAGGTAATTTCACCACTTAATTTTGATGAATTTATGGTGGAAATGAGGTGAGGAGGAGGAGGCAGCCGAGACAAGCTTGGAGGAGGAGGTGGAGAGAATGAAGTGGGGAAAGTGAGTGGGTAGGTGGGCTGTCCAAAATATCTTGTTGGTCCCAGGTTACTAATGGCGCACCACCACATAATGCGCCATTAGTAACCCTGGTTACTAATGGCGCACCTGCAGGTGGTGCGCCATTCATACTTTTTGCAAAAAAGTAAAAAAAAACATATGTATACTAATGGCGCACGGTATCACAGTGCGCCATTAGTAGTTTAAACTACTAATGGCGCACTGTGATACGATGCGCCATTAGTAGGTTTGCAAAAAAGTAAAAAAAATATACTAATGGCGCACTGCCTTGGCCGTGCGCCATTACTAGTTCTAACTAGTAATGGCACACTTTGTCATCATGCGTCATTAGTTTGTATGAAAAAATGGGAAAAAAATCAATAGTAGTGGCGCACCGTGAGATTGGTGCGCCATTAGTGTCTACCACACTAATGGCGCACCTAAAGCCAGTGCGCCATTAGTATATAGTAGTGGCGCACTGTCTACCTGGTGCGCCATTAGAATCAGTCCTATCTATAGCCCTTTTCCTAGTAGTGTACTCCTCATGTTGACATCAATTGATGGGCATCTCCATAGCCCGTTGATTATCCTCCTCAATGTGAGACTTTCTCCTTTTTTTGTCTTCCCCACACAATCCCCATCATCATATTCTATTCCACCCATAGTGCTATATCCATGGCTCACGCTCATGTATTGCGTGAAGGTTGAAAAAGTTTGAGATTATTTAAGTATGAAACAATTGCTTGGCTTGTTATCGGGGGTATAGAAGTTGGGAACATCTTTGTGTGAAGAAAATGAAGCATAGCCTAACTATATGATTTTGTAGGGATGAACTTTCTTTTGCCATGCTATTTTTAAAAGACATGATTACTTTGATTAGTATACTTGAAGTGTTACTATTTCTTTTATCAATATGAACTTTTATTTTGAATCATTTGGATCTGAACATTCATGCCACAATAAAGAAAATTACATTATGAATTATGCTAGGTAGCATTCCACATCAAAAATTCTCTTTTTATCATTTACCTACTCGAGGACGAGTAGGAATTAAGCTTGGGGATGCTTGATACGTCTCCAACGTATCTATAATTTTTGATTGTTCCATGCTATTATATTACCTCTTTTGGATGTTTATGGGCTTTATTTTACACATTTATATCATTTTTGGGACTAACCTACTAACCGGAGGCCTAGCCCATATTGCTGTTTTTTTGCCTATTTCAGTATTTCGAAGAAAAGGAATATCAAACGGAGTCCAAACGGAATGAAACCTTCGGAAGCATGATTTTTGGAACGAAGGTGATCCGGAGAGCTTGGAGTGCAAGTCAAGAAGTTTCTGAGGGCCCCACGAGATAGGGGTCCGCGCCCCCCCCCCCCCTTGTAGGGCGCGCGCCCCCCTGTCTCGTGGGCCCCTCGGGCGGCCACCGACGTACTTCTTCCTCATATATATACCTACGTACCCCAAAAACATCCAGGAGCACCACGAAACACAATTTCCACCGCTGTAACCTTCTATTTCCGCGAGATCCCATCTTGGAGCCTTCGCCGGCACTCTGCCGGAGGGGGAATCGACCATGGAGGGCTTCTACATCAACATCCTTGCCGCGCCGATGAGTTGTGAGTAGTTTACCACAGACCTACGGGTCCAGAGTTATTAGCTAGATGGCTTCTTCTCTCTTTTTGGATCTCAATACAATGTCCTCACCCTCTCTTGTGGAGATCTATTCAATGTAAACTCTTTTTGCGGTGTGTTTGTCGAGATCCGATGAATTGTGGGTTTATGATCAAGTTTATCTATGAATAATATTTGAATCTTCTCTGAATTCTTTTATGTATGATTGAGTTATCTTTGCAAGTCCCTTCGAATTATCAGTTTGGTTTGGTCTACTAGATTGGTCTTTCTTGCCATGGGAAAAGTGCTTAGCTTTGGGTTCAATCTTGCGGTGTCCTTACCCAGTGACAGAAAGGGTTGCAAGGCACGTATTGTATTGTTGCCATCGAGGATAACAAGATGGGGTTTACATCATATTGCATGAGTTTATCCCTCTACATCATGTCATCTTGCTTAATGTGTTACTCTGTTCTTATGAACTTAATACTCTAGATGCAGGCAGGAGTCGGTCGATGTGTGGAGTAATAGTAGTAGATGCAGGCAGGAGTCGGTCTACTTGTTATGGACGTGATGCCTATATACATGATCATGCCTAGATAATCTCATAACTATGCGCTTTTCTATCAATTGCTCGACAGTAATTTGTTCACCCACCATAATACTTATGCTATCTTGAGAGAAGCCACTAGTGAAACATATGGCCCCCTGGTCTATCTCTTATCATATTTGCTTTCAATCTACTTTTATTTGCATCTTTACTTTTTGCATCTATCTTATAAAATACCAAAAATTTATTTATCTTATCATACTATCTTTATTAGATGTCACTTTCGCAAGTGGCCGTGAAGGGATTGACAACCCCTTTATTGCGTTGGTTGCGAGTTCTCAGTTTGTTTGTGTAGGTGCGTGGGACTTTTGAGGAGCCTCCTACTGGATTGATACGTTGGTTCTCAAAACTGAGGGAAATACTTACGCTACACTTGCTGCATCACCCTCTCCTCTTCGAGAAAAACAAACGCAAGCTCAAGACGTAGAAAGGAGATAGGCCAAAAGGAAGGAGGCCTGCGCCCCCCTCTGGTCTGAATTGCACAAGGGGTGCAGCCCCCTTTTCTTTCTCCCTCTCCTCCTCTTTCCTTCTCTCCTACTCCAACAAGGAAAGGAGGAGTCCTACTCCCGATGGGAGTAGGACTCCCCCCTTGGCGCGCCCACCTCCTAGGCCGCCCCCCCCCTGGCTCCTTTATATACGGGGGCAGGGGGCACCCCATAGACACAGCAATTGATCCTTGAGATCTATTAGCCTTGTGCGGTGCCCCCCACCATAGTTCACCTCAATAATATCGTAGCGGTGCTTAGGCGAAGCCCTGCATCGGTAGAATGTCATCATCATCATCACCACGCCGTCGTGCTGACGGAACTCTCCCTCAAAGCTCGGCTGGATCGGAGTTCGACGGACGTCATCGAGCTAAACGTGTGCTGAACTCGGAGGTGTCGTACGTTCGGTACTTGGATCGGTCAGATCGTGAAGATGTACGACTACATCAACCGCCTTGTGCTAACGCTTCCGCTGTCGGTCTACGAGGGTACGTGGACACACTCTCCCCTCTCATTGCTATGCAACACCATGATCTTGCGTGTGCGTAGGAATTTTTTTGAAATTACTACGTTCCCCAACAGTGGCATCCGAGCCTGGTTTTATGCGTAGATGTTATATGCACAAGTAGAACACAAGTGAGTTGTGGGCAATACAAGTCATACTGCTTACCAGCATGTCATACTTTGGTTCGGCGGTATTGTTGGATGAAGCGGCCCGGACCGACTTTACGCGTACGCTTACGCGAGACTGGTTCTACCGACGTGCTTTGCACACAGGTGGCTGGCGGGTGTCAGTTTCTCCAACTTTAGTTGAACCGAGTGTGGCTACGCCTGGTCCTTGAGAAGGTTAAAACAGCACTAACTTGACGAACTATCGTTGTGGTTTTGATGCGTAGGTAAGAACGGTTCTTGCTCAACCCGTAGCAGCCACGTAAACTTGCAACAACAAAGTAGGGGACGTCTAACTTGTTTTTGCAGGGCCTGTTGTGATGTGATATGGTCAAGGCATGATGCTATAATTTATTGTATGAGATGATCATGTTTTGTAACAGAGTTATCGGCAACTGGCAGGAGCCTTATGGTTGTCTCTTTATTTCATAAGATTCAAGCGCCAAATAATTGCTTTACTTTATCGCTATTTGATAGCAATAGTTGCAACAGCAATAATTGGCGAGACGACCATGTGACGACACATTGATATAGATCAAGATGATGGAGATCATGGTGTCGTGCCGGTGACGAAAGAGATCATGACAGTACTTTGGAGATGGAGATCAAAGGCGCAAGATGATCATGGCCATATCATGTCACATATTTTGATTGCATATGATTTTTATCTTTTATACATCTTATTTTGCTTAGTTCGACGGTAGCTTTATAAGATGATCTCTCACTAAATTTCAAGGTATAAGTATTCTCCCTGAGTATCACTGTTGCGAAAGTTCTTCGTGCTGAGACACCACGTGATGATCAGGTGTGATAGGCTCTACATTCAAATACAATGGGTGTAAAACAGTTGCACACGCGGAATACTCAGGTTAAACTTGACAAGCCTAGCATATACAGATATGGCCTCAGAACACTGACACCGAAAGGTCGAGCGTGAATCATATAGTAGATATGATCAACATAGTGATGTTCACCATTGAAAACTACTCCATCTCACGTGATGATCGGACATGGTTTAGTTGATTTGGATCACGTGATCACTTAGATGATTAGAGGGATGTCTATCTAAGTGGGGGTTCTTAAGTAATATGATTAATTGAACTTTAATTTATCATGAACTTAGTCTTGATAGTATTTTGCAAATTATGTTGTAGATCAATAGCTCGCGTTGTTGCTTCCCTATGTTTATTTTGATTTGTTCCTAGAGAAAAACTATGTTGAAAGATGTTAGTAGCAATGATGCGGATTGGATCCGTGATCTGAGGATTATCCTCATTGCTGCACAGAAGAATTATGTCCTTGATGCACCGCTAGGTGACAGACCTATTGCAGGAGCAGATGCAGACGTTATGAACGTTTGGCTAGCTCAATATGATGACTACTTGATAGTTTAGTGTACCATGCTTAACGGCTTAGAATCGGGACTTCAAAGACGTTTGAACGTCATGGACCATATGAGATGTTCCAGGAGTTGAAATTAATATTTCAAGAAAATACCCGAGTTGAAAGATATGAAGTCTCCAACAAGTTCTATAGCTAAAAGATGGAGGAGAATTGCTCAACTAGTGAGCATGTGCTCAGATTGTCTGGGTACTACAATCGCTTGAATCAAGTGGGAGTTAATCTTCCAGATAAGATAGTGATTGACAGAGTTCTCTAGTCACCATCACCAAGTTACTAGAACTTCGTGATGAACTATAGTATGCAAGGGATGACGAAAACGATTCATGAGCTCTTCGTGATATTGAAATTGACGAAGGTAGAAATCAAGAAAGAGCATCAAGTGTTGATGATTGACAAGACCACTAGTTTCAAGAAAAGGGCAAAGGGAAAGAAAGGGAAACTTCAAGTAGAATGGCAAGCAAGTTGTCGCTCCCATGAAGAAGCCCAAAGCTGGACCAAAGCCTGAAACTGAGTGCTTCTACTGCAAAGGAAATGGTCACTGGAAGCGGAAATACCCTGAATATTTGGTGGATAAGTAGGATGGCAAAGTGAACAAGGGTATATTTGATATACAGGTTATTGATGTGTACCTTACTAATGTTTATAGTAGCCCCTGGGTATTTGATACTTGTTCGGTTGCTAAAAAAATTAGTAACTCGAAACAGGAGTTACAAAATAAACAGAGACTAGTTAAGGGTGAAGTGACGATGTGTGTTGGAAGTGGTTCCAAGATTGATATGATCATCATCGCACACTCCCTATACTTCTGGGATTAGTGTTGAACCTAAATAAATGTTATTTGGTGTTTGCGTTAAGCATGAAGATGATTTGATCATGTTTATTGCAATACGGTTATTCATTTAAGTCAAAGAATAATTGTTATTCTCTTTACATGAATAAAACCTTCAATGGTCATACACCCAATGAAAATAGTTTGTTGGATCTCGATCGTAGTGATACACATATTCATAATATTGATGCCAAAAGATGCAAAGTTAATAATGACAGTGCAACTTATTTGTGGCACTGCCGTTTGGGTCATATCGGTGTAAAGCGCATGAAGAAACTCCATAAAGATAGATTTTTGGAATCACTTAGTTATGAATCATTTGATGCTTGCGAACCGTGCCTTTTGGGCAAGATGACTAAAACTCCGTTCTCCGAAACAATGGAACGAGCTACTAACTTGTTGGAAATAATACATACCGATGTATGTGATCCAATGAGTGTTGATGCTCGTGGCGGGTATCGTTATTTTCTGACCTTCACAGATGATTTGAGCAGATATGAGTATATCTACTCAATGAAGCACAAGTCTGAAACATTTGAAAAGTTCAAAGAAATTCAGAGTGAAGTGGAGAATCATCGTAACAAGAAAATAAAGATTCTTCAATCTAATCGTAGAGGAGAATATTTGAGTTACGAGTTTGGCTTCATTTAAAAACAATGTGGAATAGTTTCACAAACTCATGCCACCTGGAACACCACAGCGTAATGGTGTGTCCGAACATCGTAACCACACTTTATTAGATATGGTGTGATCTATGATGTCTCTTATCGATTTATCATTATCATTTTGGGGTTATGCATTAAAGACAGTTGCATTCACTTTAAATAGGGCACCATCAAAATCCATTGAGACGACGCCTTATGAACTGTGGTTTGGCAAGAAACCAAAGTTGTCGTTTTTAAAGTTTGGGGCTGCGATGCTTATGTGAAATTTTTTCAACATGATAAGCTCGAACCCAAATCGGTTAAGTGCATCTTCATAGAATAACCAAAGGAAACTATTGGGTACACCTTCTATCACAGATCCGAAGGCAAGATATTTGTTGCTAAAATGGATCCTTTCTAGAGAAGGAGTTTCTCTCGAAAGAAGTGAGTGGGAGGAAAGTAGAGCTTGATAAGGTAATTGTACCTTCTCCTGAATTGGAAAGTAGTTCATCACAGAAACCAGTTCCAGTGATGCCTACACCGATTAGTGAGGAAGTTAATGATGATGATCATGAAACTTTGGATCAAGTTACTACCGAACCTCGTAGGTCAACCAGAGTAAGATCCACACCAGAGTGGTATGGTAATCCTGTTCTGGAGGTCATGTTACTTGAGCATGACGAACCTACGAACTATGAGGAAGCGATGATGAGCCCAAATTCCGTGAAATGGCTTAAGGCTATGAAATTTGAGATGGGATCCATGTATGAGAACAAAGTGTGGATTTTGGTTGACTTGCCCGAGGATTGGCAAGCCATAGAAAATAAATGGATCTTCAAGAGGAAGACGGACGCTGATAGTTGTGTTACTATCTATAAAGCTCGAATTGTCGAAAAGGTTTTTGACAAGTTCAAGGTATTGAATACAATGAGATTTTGTCACTTGTATCAATGCTTAAAAGTCTGTCCGAATCATGTTAGCAATTGTCACATTTTATGAAATTTGGCAAATGGATGTCAAAACTACATTCCTTAATGGATTTCTTAAAGAAGAGTTGTATATGATGCAACCAGAAGGTTTTGTCGATCCGAAAGGTGCTAACAAAGTGTGCAAGCTCCAGCGGTTCATTTATGGACTGGTGCAAGCCTCTCAGAGTTGGAATATACGCTTTGATGAGTTGATCAAAGCATATGGTTTTATACAGACTTTTGGAGAAGCCTGTATTTACAAGAAAATGAGTGGGAGCTCTGTAGCATTTCTAATCTTATATGTAGATGACATATTGTTGATTTGAAATGATATAGATATTCTGGATAGCATAAAAGGGATATTGAATAAGAGTTTTTCAATGAAAGACCTCGGTGAAGTTGCTTACATATTGGGCATCAAGATCTATAGAGATAGATCAAGACGCTTAATTGGACTTTCACAAAGCACATACCTTGCTTGGTAAAATTTTGAATAGGTTCAAAATGGATCAGTCAAAGAAAGGGTTCTTGCCTGTATTACAAGGTGTAAAGTTGAGTAAGACTCAAAGCCCGACCACGGCAGAAAATAGAAAAGAATGAAAGTCATTCCCTATGCCACAATCATAGGTTCTATATAGTATGCAGTGCTGTGTACCAGACCTATTGTGTACCCTGCCCTGAGTTTGGCAAGGGAGTACAATTTTGATCTAGGAGTAGATCACTAGACAGCAGTCAAGATTATCCTTAGTGAGGACTAAGGAAATATTTCTCGGTTATGGAGGTGATAAAGAGTTCATCGTAATGAGTTACATCGATGCAAACTTTTACACCAATCCAGATGACTCTAAGTCTCAGTCTGGATACATATTGAAAGTGGGAGCAATTAGCTAGAGTAGCTCCATATAGAGCATTGTATACATAGAATATTTGCAAAATACATACGGCTCTGAATGTGACAGACCCGTTGACTAGACTTCTCTCACGAGCAAAACATGATCATACCTTAGTATTCTTTGGGTGTTAATCACATAGCGATGTGAACTAGATTATTGACTCTAGTAAACCCTTTGGGTGTTGGTCACATGACGATGTGAACTATGGGTGTTAATCATATACAGATATGAGTATTGGTGTTAAATCACATGATGATGTGAACTAGATTATTGACTCTAGTGCAAGTGGGAGACTGAAGAAAATATGCCCTAGAGGCAATAATAAAGTTATTATTTATTTCCTTATATCATGATAAATGTTTATTATTCATGCTAGAATTGTATTAACCGGAAACATAATACATATGTGAATACATAGACAAACATAATGTCACTAGTATGCCTCTACTTGACTAGATCGTTAATTAAAGATGGTTGTGTTTCCTAACCATAGACATGAGTTGTCATTTGATTAGCGGGATCATATCATTAGGAGAATGATGTGACTGACTTGACCCATTCCGTTAGCTTAGCACTTGATCGTTTAGTATGTTGCTATTGCTTTCTTCATGACTTATACATGTTCCTACAACTATGAGATTATGCAACTCCCGTTTATCGGAGGAACACTTTGTGTGCTACCAAACGTCACAACATAATTGGGTGATTATAAAAGAGCTCTACAGGTGTCTCCAAAGGTACATGTTGAGTTGGCGTATTTCGAGATTAGGTTGTCACTCTGATTGTCGGAGAGGTATCTCTGGGCCCTCTCGCTAATGCACATCACTATAAGCCTTGCAAGCAATGTAGCTAATGAGTTAGTTACGGAATGATGCATTACATAACGAGTAAAAGGACTTGCCAGTAACGAGATTGAACTAGGTATTGAGATACCGACGATCGAATCTCGGGCAAGTAACATACCGATGACAAAGGGAACAACGTATGTTGTTATGCGGTTTGACCGATAAAGATCTTCGTAGAATATGTAGGAGCTAATATGAGCATCCAAGTTCCGCTATTGGTTATTGACCGGAGACGTGTCTCGGTCATGTCTACATAGTTCTCTAACCCGTAGGGTCCGCACGCTTAAAGTTCGATGACGGTTATATTATGAGTTTTTGTGTTTTGATGTACCGAAGGAGTTCGGAGTCCGGGATGAGATCGGGGACATGACGAGGAGTCTCGAAATGGTCGAGACGTAAAGATCGATATATTGGACGACTATATTCGGACTTCGGAAAGGTTCCGAGTGATTCAGGTATTTTTCAGAGTACCGGAGAGTTACGGGAATTCGCAGGGGAGTATATGGGCCTTATTGGGCCATACGGGAATAGAGGAGAGAGGCCAAAAGGAAGGCGACCTGCGCCCCCCCCCTGGTCCGAATTGGACAAGGGGTGCAGCCCCCTTTTCCTTCTCCCTCTCCTCCTCTTTCCTTCTCTCCTACTCCAACAAGGAAAGGAGGAGTCCTACTCCCGATGGGAGTAGGACTCCCCCCTTGGCGCGCCCTCCTCCTAGGCCGGCCGCCTCCCCCCTTGCTCCTTTATATACGGGGGCAGGGGGGCACCCCATAGACACAACAATTGATCCTTGAGATCTATTAGCCGTGTGCGGTGCCCCCTCCACCATAGTTCACCTCGATAATATCGTAGCGGTGCTTAGGCGAAGCCCTGCATCGGTAGAACATCATCATCATCATCACGCCGTCGTGCTGACGGAACTCTCCCTCAAAGCTCGTCTGGATCGGAGTTCGAGGGACGTCATCGAGCTGAACGTGTGCTGAACTCGGAGGTGCCGTACGTTCGGTACTTGGATCGGTCGGATCGTGAAGACGTACGACTACATCAACCGCCTTGTGCTAACGCTTCCGCTTTCGGTCTACGAGGGTACGTGGACACACTCTCCCCTCTCGTTGCTATGCATCACCATGATCTTGCGTGTGCGTAGGAATTTTTTTGAAATTACTATGTTCCCCAACAAGAACATCATCTTAGCACCAGTCCGCCCACATAAGAACTTATCAAACCAGTGACCGTGAGTCAATGAATCATGACGAAGTTAACTAGACAAGATTCACATGTGTCCTCGAGAAACGTTTTGCTCACTATAAGAAACTTTCGGTTTGTCATTTGCAATAAAAGGTTTGGGGTCACCTTGCCGCACTTTGTTACTATTGCCACTTGTCACTTGCTACGAATTATCTGGCTACCAAACTATCTGTCACAACTACTTTACAATACTTGCAGATAATACATTGCTGAAAACTGCTTATTGATTCCTTCTGCTCCACGTAGGGTTCAACATTCTTAGTTATTGAAAGGACTACTATTGATCCACTATAATTGTGGGTCATCGGACGCTTGTCTGGGTTGGTGTCTTTTTACCAGTCACTGACCAGTCCGTTCGCCCGGGCGTTTGAGGGGGTTTCGGGTGCCCGGCTGTAGATGCTCTTAGGCAATTTATGCGTTTTACGAGGATGTTTGGATTTTCGGCAAAGTCCACCCTTTCAATTTTTTGGTTATGGCCAAAACTTTGGTTCTTTTTGAATGATTGCCAACTTTTGCAATTCCAACGCTCCTCTGGAAACTCTTCTTCATTTTCCTAGTCAATGACTCAAATGTTTGTTTTTTGAAGGGTAGTCAA
Source organism: Triticum timopheevii (assembly GCA_963921465.1). Taxonomy (NCBI): domain Eukaryota; kingdom Viridiplantae; phylum Streptophyta; class Magnoliopsida; order Poales; family Poaceae; genus Triticum; species Triticum timopheevii. Next base: position 119,768,263 of record OY997272.1, read on the forward strand.
TGACTCAATGTTAACCAACTCATGGGCAAGCAAAATCCGGTACTGGCTTGAGCATAAATCGAAGCACAACGTAGGAATCCTGTTAATAAAAGATAACTCGGGGTGCTGATTGCAAAGGGTACAGGAGGGAGCAGCGTAAACCCGCGGTGAGATCTTGCGCGTCAAATCCAATCCAACGCTCCAGATATCCCCTCGAATCCGGTGGCATCCAAATGCTATACAGAACTCTTTCTCCCACCCCGGCCCGCTCACCGCCACTCCTAAAACCCTAGATCTCTCGCCCCTTCTCTCGCCGCCGCCACCGCCGCCGGAGGAGGAGGAGGAGGCGCCATGTACCTCTACAGCCTGACGCTGCAGCGGGCGACGGGCGCCGTGTGCGCCGTCATCGGCAGCTTCAGCGGCCGCGACTCGAAGAAGTCGAACGCCGCGGGCTCCTCCACGCAGGAGATCGCCGTCGCCCGCGGCGGCACGCTCGACCTCCTCCGCCCGGACCCGGAGACGGGCCGCCTCCGCACGCTCCTCTCCGTGGACGTCTTCGGCGCCATCCGCTCGCTCGCCCAGTTCCGCCTCACGGGGGCCACCAAGGACTACCTCGTCGTCGGCTCCGACTCCGGCCGCCTCGTCATCCTCGAGTACTCCCCCGACCGCAACCGCTTCGACAAGGTCCACCAGGAGACCTTCGGCAAGTCCGGCTGCCGCCGCATCGTGCCCGGCCAGCTCCTCTCCGTCGACCCCAAGGGCCGGGCGCTCTGCATCGCCGCCCTCGAGAAGCAGAAGCTCGTCTACGTCCTCAACCGCGACGCCTCCGCCCGCCTCACCATCTCCTCCCCGCTAGAGGCGCACAAGTCCCACACGCTCACCTTCGCCCTCACGGCCCTCGACTGCGGATTTGACAACCCTGTCTTTGGTGCCATCGAGCTCGAGTACGGTGACTCTGACCGTGACCCCACAGGGCAGGCTGCTAGCCACGCGCAGAAGCTCCTCACCTTCTACGAGCTCGACCTGGGGCTCAATCATGTTTCCCGCAAGGTCTCCGAGCCGATTGACAATGGTGCTAATATGCTAGTGACAGTGCCTGGTGGTGCTGATGGCCCTAGCGGGCTTCTTGTTTGCTGTGACAACTTCGTCCTGTACCGGAACCAGGGCCACCCGGAGGTTCGTGCTGTCATTCCACGCCGTGTTGACCTCCCGGCTGAGCGTGGCGTTCTCATAGTTGCTGCTGCCACGCACAGGCAGAAGAGCTTGTTCTTCTTCTTACTACAGACTGAGTATGGTGATATCTTCAAGGTTGACCTGGACCACCATGGTGATACTGTTAGTGAGCTCAGGATCAAATATTTTGACACCATACCTGTGGCATCTGCTATCTGTGTGCTGCGGTCAGGCTTCCTCTTTGCTGCTTCTGAGTTTGGCAACCATGCACTTTACCAATTCCGTGATATTGGCCGGGATGTGGATGTTGAGTCCTCCTCTGCGACACTGATGGAGACAGAGGAGGGGTTCCAGCCAGTGTTCTTTCAGCCGAGGGCACTCAAGAACCTTGTCCGGATTGATGAGATAGAGAGCCTCATGCCAATCATGGACATGCGTATTGCAAATTTATTCGATGAGGAAACACCCCAGGTGTACACAGCTTGTGGCCGTGGCTCACGCTCCACGCTGCGCATCCTTAGGCCTGGCCTTGCCATCAGCGAGATGGCCCGATCAATGCTGCCTGCTGAGCCCATTGCTGTTTGGACTGTCAAGAAGAATATCAACGACATGTTTGACGCCTACATTGTTGTGTCCTTTGCTAATGTCACACTTGTGCTCTCAATTGGAGAGACCATTGAAGAAGTCAGCGACAGCCAGTTCCTGGACACCACTCACTCACTGGCAGTTTCGCTCCTTGGTGAGGACTCTCTCATGCAGGTCCACCCGAACGGTATCAGGCATATCAGGGAGGATGGCCGTGTCAATGAGTGGAGGACGCCTGGGAAGAAAACTATCACCAAGGTTGGATCAAACCGGCTCCAGGTGGTAATTGCCCTCAGTGGTGGAGAGCTTATCTATTTTGAGATGGATATGACAGGTCAGCTCATGGAGGTGGAGAAGCAGGACATGTCTGGTGATGTCGCGTGCCTGGCCATTGCCCCCGTTCCTGAAGGGAGGCAAAGGTCCCGTTTTCTCGCAGTTGGCTCCTATGATAACACCATCAGGATACTCTCCCTTGACCCCGATGACTGCTTGCAGCCTCTTAGTGTACAAAGTGTGTCCTCGGCTCCGGAATCTCTCTTGTTCTTAGAAGTACAGGCATCAGTTGGTGGCGAGGATGGTGCAGATTATCCAGCCAACCTTTTCCTTAATGCTGGTTTGCAGAATGGTGTCCTTTTCCGAACCAATGTTGACATGGTCACTGGTCAGCTATCAGACACACGGTCTCGATTCCTTGGTCTGAGACCTCCAAAGCTGTTTCCCTGCATAGTTAGCCACCGACAAGCAATGCTTTGCCTGTCCAGCCGCCCCTGGCTTGGCTATATACATCAAGGTCACTTCCTCTTGACACCACTCTCATGCGACACACTTGAGTCTGCTGCGTCATTCTCTTCTGACCAGTGCTCAGAAGGTGTTGTTGCTGTTGCTGGAGACGCTCTGCGTATTTTCACCATCGAACGTCTGGGAGAGACATTCAATGAGACATCTATCCCTCTGCGTTACACCCCGAGGAAATTTGTGATTCTACCAAAAAAGAAATACCTTGCAGTCATTGAGAGTGACAAGGGTGCATTTAGCGCAGAACAGCGAGAAGCTGCTAAGAAGGAGTGCCTTGAGGCTGCTGGTGCGGCAGAAAATGGAAATGGTAATGGGGATCAAATGGAGAATGGTGATGGTCAAGAAGATGGTGAGGAGAGTAACACACTTCCTGATGAACAATATGGTTACCCAAAGGCAGAATCAGAAAAGTGGGTTTCCTGCATTAGAATTCTTGATCCGAGGAGCAGGGACACAACTTGTCTTCTGGAATTGCAGGACAATGAGGCGGCTGTCAGTATTTGCACTGTGAATTTCCATGATAAGGAGCATGGTACTCTTCTGGCTGTTGGTACTACCAAGGGATTGCAGTTCTGGCCAAAGAGGAGCCTCGCTTCTGGTTTCATCCACATATACAAGTTTGTCAATGAAGGGAAGTCGCTTGAACTTCTTCACAAAACACAAGTGGAGGAAGTGCCTCTTTCTTTGTGCCAGTTTCAGGGTCGGTTGCTTGCAGGTGTTGGTTCAGTGCTCAGGTTATATGATCTGGGGAAGAGAAAGTTGCTCAGAAAATGTGAAAACAAGCTTTTCCCAAGGACAATAGTGTCTATTCATACTTACCGTGATAGGATCTATGTTGGTGATATGCAAGAGGTATGCTCTCATCACCTATGTATATGTGTAGCCAAGAGAAGCCGCCGATTTCACTTGTGCACAATATAAAACGGTTATTATCTTAACTATTGACCTAATTATAATGTTAATAGTGAGGGAAAAGCTCATGATATACCATTTACAGATTGGATTGATTCATGTCTGGATTTGAGAGAGGATAGGGATGGATTACTTGGAATACTTTTGAACTTGATAGATATGCATCGTTTATCTCTCATAGGCCTTTTTTTGTCTGTTTCATTGAACAATGTTTTTTGAGCTATATTATAGCTAGTTTTTTTGATTCAAAACAAGGATTTCAGTTATCCTACTCTTGGTTAAGATATCCCTTAGCTGTTAATTATCCGTGACAGTTCTGATTCAGTTCATGGAATAGACATTTTATATAATTTACCAGACTTCTCATGCATTAGTTTCTGGGATGTACTCTAATTATTTTTTGTTGTGTCATCTCTATTCCATGCAGTCGTTTCATTATTGCAAGTACAGACGGGACGAAAACCAGCTGTATATCTTCGCTGATGACAGTGTTCCTAGATGGCTTACAGCAGCAAATCACATAGATTTCGACACTATGGCAGGAGCCGACAAGTTTGGGAACATATATTTTGCTCGTCTTCCCCAGGATCTCTCAGATGAAATTGAGGAAGACCCAACTGGAGGCAAGATTAAATGGGAGCAAGGGAAGTTAAATGGTGCTCCAAACAAAGTGGAGGAGATTGTGCAGTTTCATGTTGGTGATGTTGTGACATGTTTGCAGAAGGCTTCTTTGATACCTGGCGGAGGTGAATGTCTTATTTATGGGACTGTGATGGGTAGTGTTGGAGCACTGCTTGCATTCACCTCCAGGGAAGATGTTGACTTCTTCTCTCATTTGGAGATGCATCTCCGCCAGGAGCATCCACCATTATGTGGAAGAGATCACATGGCCTACAGATCTGCATATTTCCCAGTGAAGGTAAAATACTTATGTTTTTACTGTATCATGCCATCACATCTATCCTGTTCATAGTAATTTATGTTTTGTTTATGGTGTTGGTCGTTCAAGAATAGGCAAGCAAAGAAATGAAAACATAAATTATAGGCATCACATCTATTCTGTTCATAGTCATTTGGTTTGATAAGTGAGGTGTTAAGCTCCATCTTGTTTGTAAGTTTGCATAAATTATGTGAGAACAAACTTAATGTTCGGAATTGTGACTGGAGCATTCTGAGTATAATCGTTCAGCAGGCGAATTATATTTGGTAGTATCCCAACTGATATGCAAGTGATAAACTGTTTGCTTGTAGAACCACAGTATAAATCATTGATCGCAGTACAGATTATTGTTTAGCAGGAACTACAAAACGAAAACCCAACAGAGTCATTTAAGATCAGAGTGGTCAAGGGCCACTAATGTACTGCTTCTGTAAACAAAATGTATAGTGACCTAAACCATCTTATATTTGTTTACAGAGGGAGTAACATTTATCAACATGTTGCCACTTTATGCGTTCATTTTGAACTGAAGTGTAATTGTGTAAATCTAGTTTATGCTTTCATTTTATGCACATCTACTTGACTAATGCACTTTATGCTTTCATTTTGAACTGAAGTGTAAATCTAGTTTTAAGGTTTGATGCTCAAGTACTTTGTTTGTTACAGGATGTGATTGATGGTGATCTCTGTGAGCAGTATCCGGCCCTCCCAGCTGATATGCAGAGGAAGATTGCCGATGAGCTCGACCGAACTCCAGGTGAAATCCTGAAGAAGCTGGAAGACATCAGAAACAAAATCATCTAGGGCCATCGCCTAGCATGAATGAATCTGACCGTTGGAATGCGACTGTCAAAGTCCTCATCGCTGTAAAATATTTATCTCCTCATCCAGTACAGCCGTTGTGTGGCGGTCTTTTTTGACACAACACAGCATTCCATAATTCATGAATCAACGGAGTGGACAAGACCCGCAACTCATAATCGTCGGATCTGTATAACCGTTGACGTTGTTGACACTGGCCCAGTTTGCCTTGTAGATTCAAGCGAGAACAGAGAATTAAATGGCTGTACCGGAGTAGTCTTTTTTGTACCTGTTAGAACAACTGTTATTTGGCCTGATGTAACTGACTTGTTTGATGCAGTGGCTTCTTTCCTGATGCATCGTACTAGAACTTTACAGTTACTGAGGTAGTAGAGTTGTTGGTGTTTCGTTTTGGACATCTGTCTTTGCTTATGAAGTTTTCCGCTCAATGCGCGGCCCCTCTTGAGTTCACTAACATCTTAGCTCTGCTTAGCAATTTACTGACTGAAATGGCTCGTGTATGATTTTTATTACTTTAGTTGTAAGATTAAAACAGCTAAAAATGTACAGAATTTTAAACTGTGACACATGCAATGTCTGGTAGCGCGTCATCTTTTTGGTAGCGGGAGCGGAAACTCGCGGGCGCCGCTGCTGCAAAAAGGGGAGTAACGGGGAAATGCTTAGTTAAGCGTCTATTTTGTATAAATAAGCATCGGTGCTTAAGAAAAGCCTAATTTATTTCTCTAAGCACCTTGCATTGTACAAGGCCTAAGGGTGCTCGATCCAACGGTTGTCGACTTTGATTCCATGGTTTATAATTCTTTTTACCAATTAAATAACCTTGTGTATGTGAGCATTTGTGTTTGTGCTGTCTTAAAAAACAAACAAGACTAACAGAAGGTCCGTGCGTTGCTACGGGCTATCGGTTATGTGTTATCTCTAACACGGGGGCTCAATACAGAAACCTAACCTCACGACGCACCCTTATTTTGTTTTCTTGTCGGACCCTCCTCTTATAGCTTGGTTTTCCGTCGTAGCGGGACATTTCTCGCTGTAACCTCCTTTAAAACCAGATGACGCCCACCTCACATTCATCATGCATTTCAATAAGGATGAATTTTTTCATTTATACAATAAATAGAGTGCCACAAAAGCTAAAAGTCAAGTACTGCAGGACGGCGGTTCGACCCGCAATGTTGTATGGTGCTGAGTGTTGGCCGACTAAAAGACAACATGTTCAACAGTTAGGTGTGGCGGAGATACGTATGTTGAGATGGATGTGTGGCCACACGAGGACGGATCAAGTCCGGAATGATGATATACGAGATAGAGTTGGGGTAGCACCAATTGAAGAGAAACTTGTCCAACATCGTCTGAGATGAAGGAAATATGCCCTAGAGGCAATAATAAAGTTATTATTTATTTCCTCATATCATGATAAATGTTTATTATTCATGCTAGAATTGTATTAATCGGAAACATGATGTGTGAATACATAGACAAACATATAGTTACTAGTATGCCTCTACTTGACTAGCTCATTAATCAAAGATGGTTGTGTTTCCTAACCATAGACATGTGTTGTCATTTGATTAATGGGATCACATCATTAGAAGAATGATATGATTGACATGACCCATTCCGTTAGCCTAGCACTTGATCGTTTAGTATATTGCTATTGCTTTCTTCATGACTTATACATGTTCCTGTAACTATGAGATTATGCAACTCCCGTTTACCGGAGGAACACTTTGGGTACTACCAAACGTCACAACGTAACTGGGTGATTATAAAGGAGTACTACAGGTGTCTCCGAAGGTACATGTTGAGTTGGCGTATTTCGAGATTAGGTTTTGTCACTCCGATTGTCGGAGAGGTATCTCTGGGCCCTCTCGGTAATGCACATCACTATAAGCCTTGCAAGCAATGTAACTAATGAGTTAGTTACAGAATGATGCATTACGTAACGAGTAAAGAGACTTGCCGGTAACGAGATTGAACTAGGTATTGGATACCGACGATCGAATCTCGGGCAAGTAACATACCGATGACAAAGGGAACAACGTATGTTGTTATGCGGTTTGACCGATAAAGATCTTCGTAGAATATGTAGGAACCAATATGGGCATCCAGGTTCCGCTATTGGTTATTGACCGAGAATAGTTCTAGGTCATGTCTACATAGTTCTCGAACCCGTAGGGTCCGCACGCTTAACGTTACGATGACAGTTTTATTATGAGTTTGTAAGTTTTGATGTACCGAAGTTTGTTCGGAGTTCCGGATGTGATCATGGACATGACGAGGAGTCTCGAAATGGTCGAGACATAAAGATTGTATATTGGAAGCCTATGTTTGGACATCGGAAGTGTTCCGAGTGAAATCGGTATTTTACCGAAGTACCGGGGGGGGGGGGGGGGGGGGTTACCGGAACCCTCCCGGGGGTTATTGGGCCTACATGGGCCATAAGGGAGAAGAGGAGAGGAGGCAAGAGGTGGGCCGCGCCCCCTCCCCTCCCTAGTCTGAATAGGACAAGGAGAGGGGGGCGGCGCCCTCCTTTCCTTCCCCTCTTACTCCTCCTTCCCTCTTCTCCTACTCCAACTAGGAAAGAAGGGAGTCCTACTCTCGGTGGGAGTAGGACTCCCCCCTTGGCGCGCCCTCCTTGGCCGGCCGCCTCCTCCCCCCTGGCTCCTTTATATACGGGGGTGGGGGGGAGGAGGGCACCCTAGAAGACACAAGTTGATCTACGGATCGTTCCTTAGCCGTGTGCGGTGCCCCCCTCCACCATATTCCACCTCGGTCATATCGTCGCAGAGTTTAGGCGAAGCCCTGCGCCGGTAAAACATCATCATCATCACCACACCGTCGTGCTGACGGAACTCATCCCCGAAGCTTTGCTGGATCGGAGCCCGGGGATTGTCATCGAGCTGAACGTGTGCTGAACTCGGAGGTGCCGTACATTCGGTACTTGGATCGGTCGGATCGTGAAGACGTACGACTACATCAACCGCGTTGTCATAACACTTCCGCTTACGGTCTACGAGGGTACGTGGACGAACACTCTCCCTTCTCGTTGCTATGCCATCACCATGATCTTGCGTGTGCGTAGGAATTTTTTTGAAATTACTACGTTCCACAACAGTGGCATCCGAGCCTAGGTTTTATGCGTTGATGTTATATGCACGAGTAGAACACAAGTGAGTTGTGGGCGATACAAGTCATACTCCTTACCAGCATGTCATACTTTGGTTCAGCGGTATTGTGAGGTGAAGCGACCCGGACCGACATTACGCGTACGCTTACGCGAGACTGGTTTCACCGTTACGAGCACTCGTGCTTAAAGGTGGCTGACGGGTGTCTGTCTCTCTCACTTTAGCTGAATCGAGTGTGGCTACGCCCGGTCCTTGCGAAGGTTAAAACAGCACTAACTTGACGAACTATCGTTGTGGTTTTGATGCGTAGGTAAGAACGGTTCTTGCTAAGCCCGTAGCAGCCACGTAAAATTTGCAACAACAAAGCAGAGGACGTCTAACTTGTTTTTGCAGGGCATGTTGTGATGTGATATGGTCAAGACGTGATGCTATATTTTATTGTATGAGATGATCATGTTTTGTAACCGAAGTTATCGGCAACTAGCAGGAGCCATATGGTTGTCGCTTTATTGTATGAAATGCAAGCGCCCTATAATCGCTTTACTTTATTACTAAGCGGTAGCGATAGTCATAGAAGCAATAGATGGCGTAACGACAACGATGCTACGATGGAGATCAAGGTGTCGCGCCGGTGACAATGGTGATCACGACGGTGCTTCGAAGATGGAGATCGCAAGCACAAGATGATGATGGCCATATCATATCACTTATATTGATTGCATGTGATGTTTATCCTTTATGCATCTTATCTTGCTTTGATTGACAGTAGCATTTTAAGATGATCTCTCACTAATAATCAAGAAGTGTTCTCCCTGAGTATGCACCGTTGCGAAAGTTCTTCGTGCTGAGACACCACGTGATGATCGGGTGTGATAGGCTCTACGTTCAAATACAACGGGTGCAAAACAGTTGCACACGCGGAATACTCAGGTCATACTTGACGAGCCTAGCATATACAGATATGGCCTCGGAACACGGAGACCGAAAGGTCGAATGTGAATCATATAGTAGATATGATCAACATAGTGATGTTCACCATTGAAACTACTCCATCTCACATGATGATCGGACATGGTTTAGTTGATTTGGATCACGTGATCACTTAGATGACTAGAGAGATGTCTGTCTAAGTGGGAGTTCTTAAGTAATATGATTAATTGAACTTAATTTTATCATGAACTTAGTACCTGATAGTATTTTGCTTGTCTATGTTTGTTGTAGATAGATGGCTCGTGCTGTTGTTCCATTGAATTTTAATGCGTTCCTTGAGAAAGCAAAGTTGAAAGATGATGGTAGCAATTACATGGACTGGGTCCGTAACCTGAGGATTATCCTCATTGCTGCACAGAAGAATTACGTCCTAGAAGCACCGCTAGGTGCCAGGCCTGCTGCTGATGCAACTGACGACGTTAAGAACGTCTGGCAGAGCAAAGCTGATGACTACTCGATAGTTCAGCGTGCCATGCTTAGAACCGGGTCTTCAACGACGTTTTGAACGTCATGGAGCATATGAGATGTTCCAGGAGTTGAAGTTAATATTTCAAGCAAATGCCCGGATTGAGAGATATGAAGTCTCCAATAAGTTCCAGGAGCTGCAAGATGGAGGAGAATAGTTCTGTCAGTGAACACATACTCAAAATGTCTGGGTATAATAATCACTTGATTCAACTGGGAGTTAATCTTCCCGATGATAGTGTCATTGACAGAATTCTCCAATCACTGCCACCAAGCTACAAGAGCTTCGTGATGAACTATAATATGCAAGGGATGGACAAAACTATTCCCGAGCTCTTCACAATGCTAAAAGCCGCGGAGGTAGAAATCAAGAAGGAGCATCAAGTGTTGATGGTTAACAAGACCACCAGTTTCAAGAAAAAGGGCAAAGGGAAGAAGAAGGGGAACTTCAAGAAGAACAGCAAACAAGTTGCTGCTCAAGAGAAGAAACCCAAGTCTGAACCTAAGCCTAAAACTGAGTGCTTCTACTGCAAGCAGACTGGACACTGGAAGCGGAACTGCCCCAAGTATTTGGCGGATAAGAAGGATGGCAAAGTGAACAAAGGTACATGTGATATACATGTTATTGATGTGTATCTTACTAATGCTCGCAGTAGTACCTGGGTATTTGATACTGGTTCTGTTGCTAATATTTGCAACTCAAAACAGGGACTACGGATTAAGCGAAGATTGGCTAAGGACGAGGTGATGATGCGCGTGGGAAATGGTTCCAAAGTCGATGTGATCGCGGTCGGCACGCTACCTCTACATCTACCATCGGGATTAGTTTTAGACCTAAATAATTGTTATTTGGTGCCAGCGTTGAGCATGAACATTATATCTGGATCTTGTTTGATGCGAGACGGTTATTCATTTAAATCAGAGAATAATGGTTGTTCTATTTATATGAGTAATATCTTTTATGGTCATGCACCCTTGAAGAGTGGTCTATTTTTATTAAATCTCGATAGTAGTGATACACATATTCATAGTGTTGAAACCAAAAGATGCAGAGTTGATAATGATAATGCAACTTATTTGTGGCACTACCGTTTAGGTCATATCGGTGTAAAGCACATGAAGAAACTCCATACTGATGGGCTTTTGGAATCACTTGATTATGAATCACTTGGTACTTGCGAACCGTGCCTCATGGGCAAGATGACTAAAACGCCGTTCTCCGGAACTATGGAGCGAGCAACTGATTTGTTGGAAATCATACATACTGATGTTTGTGGTCCAATGAAAGTTGAAGCTCGCGGCAGGTATCATTATTTTCTCACCTTCACAGATGATTTGAGCAGATATGGGTATATCTACTTAATGAAACACAAGTCTGAAACATTTGAAAAGTTCAAAGAATTTCAGAGTGAAGTAGAAAATCACCGTGACAAGAAGATAAAGTTTCTGCGATCTGATCGTGGAGGAGAATATTTGAGTTACGAGTTTGGTTTACATTTGAAACAATGCGGAATAGTTTCGCAACTCACGCCACCCGGAACACCACAACTAAATGGTGTGTCCGAACGTCGTAATCGTACTTTACTAGATATGGTGCGATCTATGATGTCTCTTACTGATTTACTGCTATCGTTCTGGGGTTATGCTTTAGAGACGGCCGCATTCACGTTAAATAGGGCACCATCAAAATCCATTGAGACGACGCCTTATGAACTATGGTTTGGCAAGAAACCAAAGTTGTCGTTTCTTAAAGTTTGGGGCTGCGATGCTTATGTGAAGAAATTTCAACCAGATAAGCTCGAACCTAAATCGGAGAAATGTGTCTTCATAAGATACCCAAAAGAGACCATTGGGTACACCTTCTATCACAGATCTGAGGGCAAGATTTTCGTTGCTAAAATCGAATCCTTTCTAGAGAAGGAGTTTCTCTCGAAAGAAGTGAGTGGGAGGAAAGTAGAACTTGATGAGATAACTGTATCTGCTCCCTTGTTGGAAAGTAGTTCATCACAAGAACCGGTTCCTGTGACAACTACACCAATTAGTGAGGAAGCTAATGATATTGATCATGAAACTTCAGATCAAGTTTCTACTGAACCTCATAGGTCTACCAGAGTAAGATCCACACCAGAGTGGTACGGTAATCCTATTCTGGAAGTCATGTTACTTGACCATGATGAACCTACGAACTATGAGGAAGCGATGATGAGCCCAGATTCCGCAAAATGGCTAGAGGCCATGAAATCTGAGATGGGATCCATGTATGAGAACAAAGTATGGACTTTGGTTGACTTGCCCGATGATCGGAAAGCCATTGAGAATAAATGGATCTTTAAGAAAAAGACTGACGCTGATGGTAATGTAACTGTCTATAAAGCTCGACTTGTTGCAAAAGGTTTTCGACAAGTTCAAGGGGTTGACTACGATGAGACTTTCTCACCCGTAGCGATGCTTAAGTCTGTCCGAATCATGTTATCTATTGATGCAGTTCATGATTATGAAATTTGGCAAATGGATGTCAAAACTGCATTCTTGAATGGATTTCTGGAAGAAGAGTTATATATGATGCAGCCAGAAGGTTTTGTTGATCCAAAAAGGGCTAACAAAGTGTGCAAGCTCCAGCGATCCATTTATGGACTGGTGCAAGCATCTCGGAGTTGGAATAAACTCTTTGATAGTGTGATCAAAGCATATGGTTTTATACAGACTTTTGGAGAAGCCTGTATTTACAAGAAAGTGAGTGGGAGCTCTGTAGCATTTCTGATATTATATGTAGATGACATTTATTGATTGGAAATGATATAGAATTTCTGGATAGCATAAAGGGATACTTGAATAAAAGTTTTTCAATGAAAGACCTCGGTGAAGCTGCTTACATATTGTGCATCAAGATTTATAGAGATAGATCAAGACGCTTAATAGGACTTTCACAAAGCACATACCTTGATAAAATTTTGAAAAAGTTCAAAATGGATCAGGCAAAGAAAGGGTTCTTGCCTGTGTTACAAGGTGTGAAGTTGAGTCAGACTCAATGCCCGACCACTACAGAAGATAGAGAGAAAATGAAAGATGTTCCCTATGCTTCAGCCATAGGCTCTATCATGTATGCAATGCTGTGTACCAGACCTGACGTATGCTTAGCAATAAGCTTGGCAGGAAGGTACCAAAGTAATCCAGGAGTGGATCACTGGACAGCGGTCAAGAACATCCTGAAATACCTGAAAAGGACTAAGGGTATGTTTCTCGTATATGGAGGTGACAAAGAGCTAGTCGTAAATGGTTACGTTGATGCAAGCTTTGACACTGATCCGGACGATTCTAAATCGCAAACCAGATACGTATTTTTATTAAACGGTGGAGCTGTAAGTTGGTGCAGTTCTAAACAAAGCATCGTGGCGGGATCTACATGTGAAGCCGAGTACATAGCTGCTTCGGAAGCAGCAAATGAAGGAGTCTGGATGAAGGAGTTCATTTCTGATCTAGGTGTCATACCTAGTGCATCGGGACCAATGAAGATCTTCTGTGACAATACTGGTGCAATTGCCTTCGCAAAGGAATCCAGATTTCACAAGAGGACCAAGCACATCAAGAGACGCTTCAATTCCATCCAGGACCAAGTCCAAGTGGGAGACATAGAAATTTGCAAGATACATACGGATCTGAATGTTGCAGACCCATTGACTAAGCCTCTCTCACGAGCAAAACATGATAAGCACCAAGACTCCATGGGTGTTAGAATCATTACTATGTAATCTAGATTATTGACTCTGGTGCAAGTGGGAGACTGAAGGAAATATGCCCTAGAGGCAATAATAAAGTTATTATTTATTTCCTCATATCATGATAAATTTTTATTATTCATGCTAGAATTGTATTAACCGAAAACATGATACATGTGTGAATACATAGACAAACAAATAGTCACTAGTATGCCTCTACTTGACTAGCTCATTAATCAAAGATGGTTGTGTTTCCTAACCATAGACATGTGTTGTCATTTGATTAATGGGATCACATCATTAGGAGAATGATGTGATTGACATGACCCATTCCGTTAGCCTAGCACTTGATCGTTTAGTATATTGCTATTGCTTTCTTCATGACTTATACATGTTCCTATAACTATGAGATTATGCAACTCCCGTTTACCGGAGGAACACTTTGGGTACTACCAAACGTCACAACGTAACTGGGTGATTATGAAGGAGTACTACAGGTGTCTCCGAAGGTACATGTTGAGTTGGCGTATTTCGAGATTAGGTTTTGTCACTCCGATTGTCGGAGAGGTATCTCTGGGCCCTCTCGGTAATGCACATCACTATAAGCCTTGCAAGCAATGTAACTAATGAGTTAGTTACGGAATGATGCATTACGTAACGAGTAAAGAGACTTGCCGGTAACGAGATTGAACTAGGTATTGGATACCGACGATCGAATCTCAGGCAAGTAACATACCGATGACAAAGGGAACAACGTATGTTGTTATGCGGTTTGACCGATAAAGATCTTCGTAGAATATGTAGGAACCAATATGAGCATCCAGGTTCCGCTATTGGTTATTGACCGAGAATAGTTCTAGGTCATGTCTACATAGTTCTCGAACCCGTAGGGTCCGCACGCTTAACGTTACGATGATAGTTTTATTATGAGTTTGTAAGTTTTGATGTACCGAAGTTTGTCTTGAGTCCCGGATGTGATCACGGACATGACGAGGAGTCTCGAAATGGTCGAGACATAAAGATTGATATATTGGAAGCCTATGTTTGGACATCGGAAGTGTTCCGAGTGAAATCGGTATTTTACAGGAGTACCGGGGGGTTACCGGAACCCTCCCGGGGGTTATTGGGCCTACATGGGCCATAAGGGAGAAGAGGAGAGGAGGCAAGAGGTGGGCCGCGCCCCCTCCCCTCCCCTCCCTAGTCCGAATAGGACAAGGAGAGGGGGGCGGCGCCCCCCCTTTCCTTCCCCTCTTCCTCCTCCTTCCCCCCTTCTCCTACTCCAACTAGGAAAGAAGGGAGTCCTACTCCCGGTGGGAGTAGGACTCCCCCCTTGGCGCGCCCTCCTTGGTCGGCCGCCTCCTCCTGTTGGGGAACGTAGAAATTTCAAAAAATTTCCTACGCACACGCAAGATCATGGTGATGCATAGCAACGAGAGGGGAGAGTGTTGTCTACGTACCCTCGTAGACCGAAGCGGAAGCGTTGACGCAACGTATAGGAAGTAGTCGTACGTCTTCCCGGTCCAACCGATCCAAGCACCGTTACTCCGGCACCTCCAAGTTCTTGACACACGTACAGCTCGATGACGCACCCCGAACTTCGATCCAGCAGAGGTACGGGGAGGAGTTCCGTCAGCACGACGGCGTGGTGACGATCTTGATGTTCAACTGTCACAGGGCTTCGCCTAAGCACCGCTACAATATGACCGAGGTGTAATATCGTGGAGGGGGGCACCACACACGGCTAAGGAATGATCACGATGATCAACTTGTGTGTCTATGGGGTGCCCCCTACCCCCGTATATAAAGGAGTGGAGGAGGGGAGGGCCGACCCTCTTCTATGGCACGCCCTAGGGGAGTCCTACTCCCACCGGGAGTAGGATTCCCCCTTTCCTAGTCCAACTAGGAGTCCTTCCATGTATTAGGAGTAGGAGACAAGGAAGGGGAAGAGAGAAGGGAAGGAAGGAGGGGGTGCGGCCCCTCCCCCTAGTCCAATTCGGACTAGGCCATGGGGGGGGGGGGGGGGGGCGCGGCCTGCCCTAGGCAGCCCATCTCTCTTTCCCGTATGGCCCAATAAGGCCCAATACTTCTCCCCGGCGAATTCCCGTAACTCTCCGGTACTCCGATAAATACCCGAATCACTTGGAACCTTTCCGAACTCCGAATATAGTCGTCCAATATATCGATCTTTACGTCTCGACCATTTCGAGACTCCTCGTCATGTCCCCGATCTCATCCGGGACTCCAAACTCCTTCGGTACATCAAAACTCATAAACTCATAATATAACTGTCATCGTAACGTTAAGCGTGCGGACCCTACGGGTTCGAGAACTATGTAGACATGACCTAGAACCATTCTCGGTCAATAACCAATAGCGGGACCTAGATGCCCATATTGGTTCCTACATATTCTACGAAGATCTTTATCGGTCAAACCGCATAACAACATACGTTGTTCCCTTTGTCATCGGTATGTTACTTTCCCGAGATTTGATCGTCGGTATCCAATACCTAGTTCAATCTCGTTACTGGCAAGTCTCTTTACTCGTTCCGTAATACATCATCTCGCAACTAACTCATTAGTTCCAATGCTTGCAAGGCTTAAATGATGTGCATTACCGAGAGGGCCCAGAGATACCTCTCCGACATTCGGAGTGACAAATCCTAATCTCGAAATACGCCAACCCAACAAGTACCTTTGGAGACACCTGTAGAGCATCTTTATAATCACCCAGTTACGTTGTGATGTTTGGTAGCACACAAAGTGTTCCTACGGTAAACGGGAGTTGCATAATCTCATAGTCATAGGAACATGTATAAGTCATGAAGAAAGCAATAGCAACATACTAAACGATCGGGTGCTAAGCTAACGGAATGGGTCATGTCAATCAGATCATTCAACTAATGATGTGATCCCGTTAATCAAATAATAACTCTTTGTCCATGGTTAGGAAACATAACCATCTTTGATTAACAAGCTAGTCAAGTAAAGGCATACTAGTGACACTCTGTTTGTCTATATATTCACACATGTATTATGTTTCCGGTTAATACAATTCTAGCATGAATAATAAACATTTATCATGATATAAGGAAATAAATAATAACTTTATTATTGCCTCTAGGGCATATTTCCTTCAGTCTCCCACCTGCACTAGAGTCAATAATCTAGATCACATCACAATGTGATTAACATCGATAGTTCACATCATCATGCGATTAACACCCATAGTCCACATCGCCATGTGACCAACACCCAAAGGGTTTACTAGATTCAGTAATCTAGTTCACATCGCTATGTGATTAACACCCAAAGAGTACTAAGGTGTGATTATATTTTGCTTGTGAGAGAATCTTAGTCAACGGGTCTTTCACATTCAGATCCGTTATGTATTTTGCAATTTTCTATGTCTACAATGCTCTGCACGGAGCTACTCTAACTAATTGCTCCCACTTTCAATATGTATCTAGATCGAGACTTAGAGTCATCCAGATCGGTGTCAAAACTTGCATCGACGTAATCTTTACGACGAACCTTTTGTCACTTTGATAATCGAGAAACATATCCTTATTCCACTAAGGATAATTTTGACCGATGTCCAATGATCTACTCCTAGATCACTATTGTACTCCCTTGCTAAACTCAGTGTAGGGTATACAATAGATCTGGTACACAGCATGGCATACTTTATAGAACCTATAGCCAAGGCATAGGGAATGACTTTCATTCTCTTTCTATCTTCTGCCATGGTCGGGTTTTGAGTCTTACTCAATTTCACACCTTGTAACACAGGCAAGAACTCTTTCTTTGACTGTTCCATTTTGAACTACTTCAAAATCTTGTCAAGGTATGTACTCATTGAAAAAACTTATCAAGCGTCTTGATCTATCTCTATAGATCTTGATGCTCAATATGTAAGCAGCTTCACCGAGGTCTTTCTTTGAAAAACTCCTTTCAAACACTCATTTATGCTTTGCAGAATAATTCTACATTATTTCCGATCTACAATATGTCATTCACATATACTTATCAGAAATGCTGTAGTGCTCCCACTCACTTTCTAGTAAATACAAGCTTCACTGCAAGTCTGTATAAACTATATGCTTTGATCAACTTATCAAAGCGTATATTCCAACTCCGAGATGCTTGCACCAATCCAAGATGGATCGCTGGAGCTTGCACATTTTGTTAACACCTTTAGGATCAACAAAACCTTCTGGTTGCATCATATACAACTCTTCTTTAATAAATCCATTAAGGAATGCAGTCTTGTTTATCCATTTGCCAGATTTCATAAAATGCGGCAATTGCTAACATGATTCGGACATACTTAAGCATAGATACGAGTGAGAAACTCTCATCGTAGTCAACACTTTTGAACTTTTCGAAAACCTTTTGCGACAATTATAGCTTTGTAGATAGTAACACTACTATCAGCGTCCGTCTTCCTCTTGAAGATCCATTTATTCTTAATGACTCACCAATCATCGGGCAAGTCAATCAAAGTCTACACTTTGTTCTCATACATGGATCATATCTCAGATTACATGGCCTCAAGCCATTTCGCGGAATCTGGGCTCATCATCGCTTCCTCATAGTTCGTAGGTTCATCATGGTCTAGTTACATGACTTCCAGAACAGGATTACCGTACCACTCTGGTGCGGATCTCACTCTGGTTTACCTACGAGATTCGGTAGTAACTTGATCTGAAGTTACATGATCATCATCATTAGCTTCCTCACTAATTGGTGTAGTAGTCACAGGAACAGATTTCTGTGATGAACTACTTTCCAATAAGGGAGAAGGTACAATTACCTTATCAAGTTCTACTTTCCTCCCACTCACTTCTTTCGAGAGAAACTTCTTCTCTAGAAAGGATCCATTTTAGCAACGAATATCTTGCCTTCGGATCTGTGATAGAAGGTGTACCCAATAGTTTCCTTTGGGTATTCTATGAAGACGCACTTCTCCGATTTGGGTTTGAGCTTATCAGGATGAAACCTCTTCACATAAGCATCGTAGCCCCAAACTTTAAGAAACGACAACTTGGGTTTCTCGCTAAACCACAGTTCATATGGTGTCGTCTCAACGGATTTAGATGGTGCCCTTTTAACGTGAATGTAGCTGTCTCTAATGCATAACCCCAAAATGATAATGGTAAGAGACATCATAGATCACACCATATCCAATAAAGTGTGGTTACGACGTTCGGACCCACCATAACGTTGTGGTGTTCCAGGTGGCGTGAGCTGTGAAACTATTCCACATTGTTTTAATTGAAGACCAAACTCGTAACTCAAATATTCGTCTCCACGATCAGATCGCAGAAACTTTATTTTCTTGTTACGATGATTTTTCGACTTCACTCTGAAATTCTTTGAACCTTTCAACTATTTCAGACTTATGTTTCATCAAGTAGATATACCCATATCTGCTCAAATTATCTTGTGAAGGTCAGAAAATAACGATACTTGCCACGAGCATCAACACTCATTGGATTGCATACATCGGTATGTATTATTTCCAATAAGTCAGTAGCTTGTTCCATTGTTCCAGAGAACGGAGTTTTAGTCATCTTGCCCAAAAGGCACGGTTCGCAAGCATCAAATGATTCATAACCAAGTGATTCCGAAATCCCATCAGCATGGAGTTTCTTTATGCGCTTTACACCAATATGACCTAAACGGCAGTGCCACAAATAAGTTGCACTATCATTATTAACTTTGCATCTTTTGGTTTCAATATTATGAATATGTGTATCACTACGATCGAGATCCAATGAACCATTTTCATTGGGTGTGTAACCATATAAGGTTTTATTCATGTAAACAGAACAACAGTTTATTCTCTTACTTAAATGAATAACCGTATTGCAATAAACACGATCAAATCATATTCATGCTCAACGCAAACGCCAAATAACATTTATTTAGGTTCAACACTAATCCCGAAAGTATAGGGAGTGTGCGATGATGATCATATCAATCTTGAAACTACTTTCAACACACATCGTCACTTCACCCTTAACTAGTTTCTGTTTATTCTGCAACTCCCGTTTCGAGTTACTACTCTTAGCAACTGAACCAGTACCAAATACCGAGGGGTTGCTATAAACACTAGTAAAGTACACATCAATAACATGTATATCAAATATACCTTTGTTTACTTTGCCATCCTTCTTATCCGCCAAATACTTGGGGTAGTTCTGCTTTCAGTGACCAGTCCCTTTGCAGTAGAAGCACTTAGTCTCAGGCTTAGGTCCAGACTTGGGCTTCTTCACTTGAGCAGCAACTTGCTTGCCGTTCTTCTTGAAGTTCCCTTCTATCCCTTTGCCCTTTTCTTGAAACTAGTGGTCTTGTTAACCATCAACACTTGATGTTCTTTCTTGATTACTACCTTCAACAATTTCATCATCATGAAAAACTCGGGAATCATTTTCATCATCCCTTGCATACTATAGTTCATCACGAAGTTCTACTAACTTGGTGATGGTGACTAGAGAATTCTGTCAATCACTATCTTATCTGGAAGATTAACTCCCACTTGATTCAAGCGATTGAAGTACCCAGACAATCTGAGCACATGCTCACTAGTTGAGCGATTCTCCTCCATCTTTTAGCTATAGAACTTGTTGAAGACTTCATATCTCTCAACTCGGGTATTTGCTTGAAATATTAACTTCAATTCCTGGAACATCTCATATGGTCCATGATGTTCAAAACATCTTTGAAGTCCTGATTCTAAGCCATAAAGCATGGTGCACAAAACTATCAAGTAGTCATCATATTGAGCTAGCCAAATGTTCATAACGTCTGCATCTGCTCCTGCAATAGGTCTGTCACCTAGCGGTGCATTAAGGACATAATTCTTCTATGCAGCAATGAGGATAAACCTCAGATCGCAGATCCAATCCGCATCATTGCTACTAACATTTTTCAACACAATTTTCTCTAGGAACATATCAAAATAAACATATGAAAGCAACAATGCAAGCTATTGATCTTACAACATAATTTGCAAAATACTACCAGGACTAAGTTCATGATAAATTTAAGTTCAATTAATCATATTACTTAAGAACTCCCACTTAGACAGACATCTCTCTAGTCATCTAAGTGATCACGTGATCCAAATCAACTAAACCATAACCGATCATCACGTGAGATGGAGTAGTTTTCAATGGTGAACATCACTATGTTGATCATATCTACTATATGATTCATGCTCGACCTTTCGGTCTCCGTGCTCCGAGGCCATATCTGCATATGCTAGGCTCGTCAAGTTTAACCTGAGTATTCCGCGTGTGCAAAACTGGCTTGCACCCGTTGTAGATGGACGTAGAGCTTATCACACCCGATCATCACGTGGTGTCTGGGCACGACGAACTTTGGCAACGGTGCATACTCAGGGAGAACACTTCTTGATAATTAGTGAGAGATCATCTTAAAATGCTACCGTCAATCAAAGCAAGAATAAGATGTATAATAGATAAACATCATATGCAATCAAAATATGTGACATGATATGGCCATGATCATCTTGCGCCTTTGATCTCCATCTCCAAAGTACTGTCATGATCTCTATCGTCACCGGCACGACACCATGATCTTCATCATCTTGATCTATATCAATGTGTCATCACATGGTTGTCTCACCAACTATTGCTCTTTCAACTATTGCTATCGTATAGCGATAAAGTAAAGCAATTATTTGGCACTTGCATCTTATGCAACAAAGAGACATCCATAGGGCTTCTGCCAGTTGCCGATAACTTCAAAAAAACATGATCATCTTATACAACAACTTATATCTTATCATGTCTTGACCATATCACATCACAACATGCCCTGCAAAAACAAGTTAGACGTCCTCTACTTTGTTGTTGCAAGTTTTACGTGGCTGCTACGGGCTTAAGTAAGAACCAATCTCACCTACACATCAAAACCACAACGATAGTTTGTCAAGTTGGTGCTGTTTTAACCTTCGCAAGGACCGGGCGTAGCCATACTCGGTTCAACTAAAGTTGGAGAAACTGACACCCGCTAGTCACCTGTGTGCAAAGCACGGCGGTAAAACCAGTCTCGCGTAAGCGTACGCGTAATGTCGATCCGGGCCGCTTCATCCAACAATACCGCCGAACCAAAGTATGACATGCTAGTAAGCAGTATGACTTATATCGCCCACAACTCACTTGTGTTCTACTCGTGCATATAACATCAAACCATAAAACCTGGCTCTGATGCCACTGTTGGGGAACGTAGTAATTTCTAAAAATTTCCTACGCACACGCAAGATCATGGTGATGCATAGCAACGAGAGGGGAGAGTGTTGTCTACGTACCCTCGTAGACCGAAGCGGAAGCATTGACGCAACGTAGAGGAAGTAGTCGTACGTTTTCCCGGTCCCACCGATCCAAGCACCGTTACTCTGGCACCTCCGAGTTCTTGACACACGTACAGCTCGATGACGCACCCCGAACTCCGATCCAGCAGAGGTATGGGGAGGAGTTCCGTCAGCACGACGGCGTGGTGACGATCTTGATGTTCAACTGTCGCAGGGCTTCGCCTAAGCACCGCTACAATATGACCGAGGTGTAATATCATGGAGGGGGGCACCGCACACGGCTAAGGAACGATCACGATGATCAACTTGTGTGTCTATGGGGTGCCCCCTACCCCCGTATATAAAGGAGTGGAGGAGGGGAGGGCCGGCCCTCTTCTATGGCGCGCCCTAGGGGAGTCCTACTCCCACCGGGAGTAGGATTCCCCCTTTCCTAGTCCAACTAGGAGTCCTTCCATGTATTAGGAGTAGGAGACAAGGAAGGGGAAGAGAGAAGGGAAGGAAGGAGGGGGTGCGGCCCCTCCCCCTAGTCCAATTCGGACTAGGCCATGGGGGGCGCGCGGCCTGCCCTAGGCAGCCCCTCTCTCTTTCCCGTATGGCCCAATAAGGCCCAATACTTCTCCCCGGCGAATTCCCGTAACTCTCCGGTACTCCGATAAATACCCGAATCACTCGGAACCTTTCCGAATTCCGAATATAGTCGTCCAATATATCGATCTTTACGTCTCGACCATTTCGAGACTCCTCGTCTTGTCCCCGATCTCATCCGGGACTCCGAACTCCTTCGGTACATCAAAACTCATAAACTCATAATATAACTGTCATCGTAACGTTAAGCGTGCGGACCCTACGGGTTCGAGAACTATGTAGACATGACCTAGAACCATTCTCGGTCAATAACCAATAGCGGGACCTAGATGCCCATATTGGTTCCTACATATTCTACGAAGATCTTTATCGGTCAAACCGCATAACAACATACGTTGTTCCCTTTGTCATCGGTATGTTACTTGCCCGAGATTTGATCGTCGGTATCCAATACCTAGTTCAATCTCGTTACTGGCAAGTCTCTTTACTCGTTCCGTAATACATCATCTCGCAACTAACTCATTAGTTCCAATGCTTGCAAGGCTTAAATGATGTGCATTACCGAGAGGGCCCAGAGATACCTCTCCGACATTCGGAGTGACAAATCCTAATCTCGAAATACGCCAACCCAACAAGTACCTTTGGAGACACCTGTAGAGCACCTTTATAATCACCCAGTTACGTTGTGATGTTTGGTAGCACACAAAATGTTCCTCCGGTAAACGGGAGTTGCATAATCTCATAGTCATAGGAACATGTATAAGTCATGAAGAAAGCAATAACAACATACTAAACGATCGGGTGCTAAGCTAACGGAATGGGTCATGTCAATCAGATCATTCAACTAATGATGTGATCCCGTTAATCAAATAACAACTCTTTGTCCATGGTTAGGAAACATAACCATCTTTGATTAACAAGCTAGTCAAGTAGAGGCATACTAGTGACACTCTGTTTGTCTATATATTCACACTTGTATTATGTTTCCGGTTGATACAATTCTAGCATGAATAATAAACATTTATCATGATATAAGGAAATAAATAATAACTTTATTATTGCCTTTAGGGCATATTTCCTTCACCTCCCCCCTGGCTCCTTTATATACGGGGGCGGGGGGCACCCTAGAAGACACAAGTTGATCTACGGATCGTTCCTTAGCCGTGAGTGGTGCCCCCCTCCACCATATTCCACCTCGGTCATATCATCGCAGAGTTTAGGCGAAGCCCTGCGCCGGTAGAACATCATCATCGTCACCACGCCGTCGTGCTGACGGAACTCATCCCCGAAGCTTTGCTGGATCGGAGCCCGGGGATCGTCATCGAGCTGAACGTGTGCTGAACTCGGAGGTGCCGTACGTTCGGTACTTGGATCGGTCGGATCATGAAGACGTACGACTACATCAACCGCGTTGTCATAACGCTTCCGCTTACGGTCTACGAGGGTACATGGACGAACACTCTCCCTTCTCGTTGCTATGCCATCACCATGATCTTGCGTGTGCGTAGGAATTTTTTTGAAATTACTACGTTCCACAACATGAGATGGTTTGGGCATATTCAGCGCAGGGCTCCAGAAGCTCCAGTGCATAGCGGACGGCTAAAGCGTGCTAAGAATGTCAAGAAAGGGCGGGGTTGACCGAATTTGACATGGGAGGAGTCCATTAAGAGAGACTTGAAGGATTGAAGTATCACCAAAGAACTAGTTATGAACAGGGGTGCGTGGAAGCTTGCTATCCATGTGCCAGAGCCATGAGTTGGTCGTGAGATCTTATGAGTTTCACCTCTAGCCTACCCTAACTTGTTTGTGACTAAAGGCTTTGTTGTTGTTGTTGTTGTTGTTGTATACAATAAATAGTGTCAAACTAACACATGCTATTGAGACAAAACAATAAGTAACTATATATGATAAACATTTCGAAAGGTTAATTCAACTTTGCAAATGCACACTAACGTGGGAGGCGAGTGACAACATGAACGTATTCTTTGTCACCAATAAGCTTCATCCCCAGCCCACATACCATTCATTGCTAGAGGGGATAATTGTCGTTCGTCTCTTTCCCGTCCTTCCCTACATCTTCTACTCCTAGCCTCTTCGCTAACCCATTTCGTTGGCACTAACCAACACTACGTCAATAACAGTGCGTTCATCAACGCCGCCCTATCTTATTATTCCTCCTTCCTCGTCAGTTTTAGTTCACGTTCCTACTTATTTTCTAGAATACTCTTTATTTATTTTTTTCGCTTTAGTTTTTGGAGTACTCATTTCTTCTCCAACATCATGGATCACTTGGTTGCTTTAGTTTCTTTTCCTTCTTATTCTTGGAACACTTTTTTTCTACTATAGCATGAACCATCTGGCCAATGTTGTGTTGTGTTGTCCTCACCTGTGAATGTTTCGGCAACTCCAGCGTGTGGACATCCTGCAGAGCATGGTCGTCATCCATCTTGGTGAACACTAGATCGCCCATGTTGCGAGTGCACGATGGCCACTGTCCTTGTTGTCAAGTGGTGCTCGGCCATGTCGCTAAGAGCCTGTTGATCGTCCTTGCCCACGAGCGTTTTTAAAATGATTCAACATGATTAACTAAATTTTAATTAATTAAATAAACAAATAATTAAAGGACTACCTAATTCTCTACATGCCTAATTAATTGCCAACCAAATCAATTAATTATCTGCCTAATTGTGAAAAATCCCTACTACTTCTAATTATCTGTAGGCATAATTAAGTCTCTACATAATTAATTAATTGCTGACTCGGTTTCCAAATTGATTCGGTGCAAAAAGAAAATTCTATTTAAATGGCCTAACTAATTACGTACTTAACTATCTAGCTAATTAACTTGATTGATGGTTTGATTTCCGAATTGATTCAATGGTCGATTTTCAAAATATTTTTGAACGAATGGCCGTTACAACGATGACGACTACCGAGTATTGTAGAACATATTTTTTGACATTTGAATGGACACAATTAATTTGAGAATGTAGCATGTTTAGCTCTTTGTATGACTGAAAAGAAATATAATATGACCGCATCCACGAATGTGTGTATGTGGTGGTCTGATGACTCTCCTTTCGTCACGGCCGTCCTCGACGCTGTGATCCACGCCCTCTCATTGTCAAGCATCGAGCCGGCGTCAGGTCCGGCCATGGCGTCCTCATGGTGTCATGCACGGCATCCCTCCGTAGGGGCGCACGGATGCATACGCTCACAACAAAAAAAATATTATTTTTGTTGTATTAGGAAACTTGTGATTGTCAAGTAATAGTAGAGATGATGATAATAATAAATGACATAGTGCATGGAATTAGTAATTTGTTATTGAGAAATATCTAATTTTGTTTTGGAAAGTTATTAAGAAAAATCTTATGTTTGTCTTTTAGGAAGGTGATCTCATATATATGATGTGATTTCTGAATTTTTAATTACCTATTATTTATGTGATTGAATTGAAGTAACACCTGCCAAAGCAAGCATGGAACAAATCTTCTACTTTAATGGAATTTGATTTTTTTAATAGGAGGGAGAAATCCTAATGAGAAAGGATGATGGAAAGTGAGACGAAAAAACCCAAACTAATGGAGGGGAGCTACCAACTCCCTTTTACGAGTAGACATCTATGATAAAGCTACCGTCCATGTGGGAAACCCTACCATCAATTAGCCATGGGGAAGACTTCTCCCCTCCACAGGGTTATCGACGCCGGGCAGTGGGACGCCGAGCTCCTCCTTGGCCGCCTCATAATCGTCGTCCACGCCGCCTTCCTTGACGCGGGCTTCGTTCCCGCCACCGCCGCGGCCAAGGACCCGGAGCAGGGCCGGATCTCGAAGCAGCAGGGAGCAACAGCTTCGACGCTCTCCCTCCGGTACGCCGTGCCGCAGCTCCGGCAGGACGCGGGCGCCGCTGCGCTAAGGATGTTCGCGCACGGGCGGCATCTCGTCTTCTACGTGCGCGGAGACCGGCGGCTGAGCACGTACTGGGTGTGCGTGGACGCGCTCGCCGCTGCACGGTACCTGTCCGACGGCCTCGACGACACAGCGCGCGCGCTGAGGAGGGACGCCCAGGTGGCGGCGCTCTGGGGCGCCCTCGCCAACGGTCTGTGCGCGGCGCGTCTTTGCCGCGATGTGCTGCGAGAACGGCGTGGCGCTGGAGCCCACCTTCATGTCGCTCCCCAGCGACGCCAAGGCGGCGATACTGGCGAGGCTCGACGATGGCGAGGATCTCCTGATGGTGACGCACACCTGCACCGAGCTCCGGCGCCTGGTCGCCGACCGCGACCGCGCGCTCTGGAAGCCCATATACGAGGAGCGGCGCGCCCGACCCGCGCTCCCGAATCGCAGATACAAGCCGCTGTGCGGCGGCCTCGCCGCCGACGACTCGCCCGAGATGACCTGGAAAGAGAGGTACATGTGCCGGCGCCGGCCGGGAATTGTGTTCATCAGGGCGGCTAGGTCCGTTAGAGAATTCTTGAAGTCGTTCCTGTCCCCACGGCTTCCCGACGATTTCCCGCCACCGTATGATCGCCTCTCAAGCTTGGGCGATCACCGCTATCGGCCGAAGATGCTGGCGGACGTCCTTGAAGGCCCGAGGAAGGCGGCAGCGGAGGACGCGAGGGCGAGGAAGAGCGCCGCCGGTCACCGCCGGGCAATGGAGTCGGGACGTGGTGCCCATCACGAGAAGTGGCGTCACTGCGCCGGTGCGATCCACTCGCCGTCCTGTCGGCACCGATGGGGACACCGGTGAACGTACCCTCGTACGTGCATGCAGCATCCACCGGTCGGTGGAGTTGCCGGCGTCGGTTTGTTCACAACTTCAGAACTGAACTTGCTTTGTTTTCTGAGATTTTACAAGTTTGATATGATCTAATTCCAAAGAGCAGAATGAAAAACACACAGATTAATTTTTTTAGACTAGTAAATGTGCACGTGCAACGCACGTTTTAAACGTTGACCAATTAAAAACCATGCTAATACAAAATAAAATAAATATTTGACAAAAACATAGAAATTGAAAGTGAGACACCATTGTGTGATGTTGTTGCAAAGAGATGTTAATGTTGTTTCGTCCATCCCGTTAAAGAAGATTACACCTGATTACGATTCAAAAACAAGACTGATGTGTTCACTTAGTGAAGATGCGATCCAATTGGTCTTGATATCATGTTATAAGTTATAACCAAAGCCGAGAAACAAAATATAAGGGAGTTCGATTAAAATTTAGAGATGAAGATGCTCAATGAAATTTATTTGGCACAAACTTACCTTCAATTAGTTACAATATTAGAAAAAAATAACAACACTCGAAGTGCGTCTCTTTTCAGGGGTAGTCAAAAGCACCTCCAATTCAAACACACTACAATTGTACATGTACAAAAATAAAGAGCGGGGAAGTGCTATGCTGTTAATTTCCAATTAAGTAAAGTCATGCACGATTTATCATGCTATACATCTTAGTACAAGAAATACTTTCATCCGTGACTACACTTAGATGTTTAGTATGTGAGGCAAACCGTCGCACACGATTCGTCGATTCCCATTTGCCACTGCACACAAATTTTCATTTGGAGGCATAGAAGATGCGTTGCTGACTTGCTGGCTCCTCCCTCATCCTGTTTACAAGTCTAACCAGGTGATATTACCTCTTCAACTTTCGGCTTCAGGAATTTAGCTTCTTTCTCTTGTTGTCCATATACAATACTACAAAAGAGAAATAAAGAAACCTTTATCCATGTCCAAAACATTACATATTTACCAAAAGAACATACAATATCGGCGATAATAGGGAATGCCACCTAAAAAGGCGGTTGACGGTTGTATATCTCAAATTGAAATCCTAGGTTAAATACTTGCATATCAAGAAAAATACTTACAAATCAATTTCACACTATTTTTTCAGTCATGTGTCAACAGATCGTTATAGCTTCATTCAGAACCTACACAGTTTCAGAAATGATAGAACAACCACATTAAGGAAACAATTCAATTAGTAAAGTGTAACCATACCACGCCGTATTAAAATGTAGATATCTACCTGCCTATCTTTGGAAAAGTGAATGGTACCTGAACTGCAATTAAAGATATCACTATACGATCCTCCACAACGTGTACTTTCATGGGATAACTGTATACTAAATCAATGAACATAACAATTTTATGTAACCTATTGACAAAAGGATCACAGTTGGTTCGTCTATGGAATTTCACTCTATTTTATATAAATGAACGTAACTCTTATATAAAAAACAAACTCATGTCTCAATGACTGAATATAACTTCTACAGTTACAGTCAATGCGAGCAACTTCTGATATCCATCGACAATAATTGCTTCATTGTCAACTTGTGTTCCAATACTTCTCCTTAGTTCAGCCAACGATAAAATTGGAATTATTGATGTCAATGCCCAGTCATTTGGTCCAAACGCGAGAACAAAAAAGGCCCAAATTCCAAACCCAGTCATGATATAGTAAGAGTAAAGAGAATAAGATAACAGTGCTGACTGAACAAATTGAGGGAAAGCAGGTTGTGGGGGAGCCGCCTCCTCCAGTGCCCTGGTTAACAGGATGAAGTGGAGTGGGAACATGGGCTCATACATCGAGCTCATAAGACCACTGGGGGAGCCGCCTCCTCCAGTGCCCTGGTCAACAAGGGTGTCTTTGATAAGAATGTATGGCCTTATGAGCTCGATGTATGAGCCCATACATCGGTGTTGAGAATGTATCACCTGCTCGCGCCAAGTACCAGAGCTCAAGTGGTGGATGCAGGGCCATACATTCTCAACACCAACATAAAAGGTCTTCAAAATTAACATGAGAGATAGAGATGGTTAAGTTAGCAAATGGTAATAATAAGGGTAAATCAAGAATCAATGTCCAAAATCAATGTAGATGAACCGCAGCAACAGTAATCGCTTAGCCAAGACTGTACCTATCCTATGAACAGGACTGCACTTTTTATCCTCCTGCTCTCCCTACAAGAAAAAATATCACTACGATGTAATCATAATTTTGTGTCATATTTAAAAAAAAAACAACTTATTTGCAGTTAACTTATAGCCATAAGCATCAGAAAAATGAAAATAAATAAATATTAGGAAGGCCATCTCCTAGGGTGATCTTTGTGGATACCGAGGATAGTTTTGTGTCAGTCGCATCGCGGGGAATTAACTCGAGTGAAGTCATGGAGGGGTGAAGCATAATCCATATCAGCCGTCTACAAGATGTGGTCTACACATCTATCTGCACAAGAACAAACCGACCGAGGCAAGACGACTCAAGGGAAAGGAAACTTGCTGAGCATGAAGCATCAACCCGATGAAGCAGATGTAACTTGCTGAATAGTTTATGTAGCCATCGTATCGACGATGCAAAATTGGCTACCCCAATCCCATAGGTTCAAACGTTCAGAAAGATTATATAGGTTGTAACTACCCTGATCTGACAGGTTATAAATTCAGGAATATTTCACAGGTTGAAATAGTAGGCCATTCGTCAGCAGGATTAAAAAAATCAAGTCTTCTCAATCGGAGTTGGATTCAAATTTTATACTCGACATCTGTCTATTAGATAGAAGACCAAATAATTAAGCTACCAACAACCAAAGTCACAAGTTTGTTTACCCAGGGACTGTGAACGACACAACCAAACAGATTCTGGAATCTTTGGGATTTCTTAACAAACCCTAGCAAATAAATCGTTCAAGAATGCATCCTACCAAGATATAAGAGGGAGAGGACTTTACCAGCAAATATGTCGCTGAGGTTCAGATTTGTTTTGTTGTGTGTCCTGCACCAGCGATATAATGGGCTTGGCGAACATTAAGATGCAGGGACGAATCCTCCTCGAAAGCAGGGACGGTGGCAGCATCTTCCCTGGCACACGCGTGTCCGGTCCTTCCTTAACACACACCTGGTGACGGCTGAAGCAGAAGGAAGGCACAATCAGTATCGATTTTTTCTCCTTCTGACGGAATGAGTGGAGCAATCTGGAGTGGGTTCGTGGAGAAAGGGTTGGATGCCTGGATCTTGCATGGGCAGCAGGCGACGAACGGCGCGACGGCGACCTACGGAGGCTCCCGCGGGGCGCGATGGGCGGCGAACGGCGCGCCGGCGGGGTGGTGACCTGCGGCGGGCGGCTCCCGCGGCGCGCGACGAGCGGCGACCTGCGGCGGGAGGCTCACGCGGCGAACGGCGCAGGAAGAGGGGGCAAGAGTAAGCGTGCACATGCAATGCATGGCTCGTTGGAATTCAAGATTTAATACATAAACCTTGTAATTTGAATCTACATGTAACTACCTGTAATTCTACATGTGTGGTGATTCAAATTACCTCTATCTCTACTATGTTGTGAATTTCCAGACTCATCGAATTTGAGGAGAGAAAAACATATCTTGCAACAGTCTGTGCTTCCATCAGCTGATTGGTTGAGCTTCTTCTCTGTGGTGTTGCATGTGTATTGATTGTTAATACTACTTATAATCCAATAAAACTGAATCATCTTTGTTGATCCGTTGGAACAAAGATGCACTGCTTCACAAACGGACCCCTCTTATTTTTTCTCATGCGTGATATGT
Source organism: Triticum timopheevii (assembly GCA_963921465.1). Lineage (NCBI taxonomy): Eukaryota > Viridiplantae > Streptophyta > Magnoliopsida > Poales > Poaceae > Triticum > Triticum timopheevii. The sequence goes on from OY997272.1 coordinate 119,799,271, forward strand.
ATGGTCAAAAGGTTGAAATAATACAAGAATAAGAATAACAAAAGGCACAAACTGAGGAACTTGAGTAGTCAGGGCCAGACGGATCTACCCTGGAGGCGAGGTGACCACTGTTGATGCTGCCTTTTCCCCGCCCTGCCCCCGCCCCTGCTACTGAGTAGGTGAGTGAAATTGAAATTCACTGCTGAAATTGAATTGAATTACACTTGAGCCGGTTTTGATACTTGCTGCTGGAGTAGCATAGAATTAGGTTCTGATTCAGTATCTTGTATTGCAAGTTCCAGTTCTTTTGAGTCAGTAGTAGGCATATGCAATTAGAAAGGCGATGGAACTATCAAAAAATGGGGGTGAAGTGAATATGTATGCAGCTAAGACAACAAGTTGTGTTCTGCAAAGAAAAAAAACATCAAGTTGTTTATCTGGTCCAAGAAAACACCACTACATAGGATATTGCAGATTCAAAGAATGAACATAAGATATGGGTGCTGAGATTTCACTATTCAGATTTTAACATGACAACAAACATACACAGTAGGCTGTGCAGCAAGTTGCCTCAAACAGAAACTATGGAGTAACAAGTTATCTTAGCAAATTAGTCGAGCCGACTATGAATGGCAAAACAAAAAGAAACGAAAGAATGGAGCATGTTTAAGTGGGCCAGACATGTGAGTACTGTTTTTCCTTGCTTGAACAAGCCAGCATTGAGCTAAAATCTTCTAATGCATTAGCTTTATGATGATGGTAATAACAGTTCAACAGTAACTAATGCTGAATTGACCTAAGTAAATTGGTCAAACAAGCAGCTTGAATACTTAATTCAGACCGCACCGCACCGAGCCGAGCAAATATTTTGTAAAGATGCATATTTCTCAGTTTGCTGAATACTCCAAATCCGCAGTATAAGAAATACTCCATGTAAATAATCATACTCTTACAAATAATCTAGCAGCACTATGCTTGAGAAACTCGTACTCCTGCAAATAATGTAGCAGCGCACACTCATACTTCTCCTCCTTCAGAGAAATACTCCATGGATTAAACAAAAAGAATGTGAACTTTGCAGTTCTTACTGTCTACTCCATGATACTCCATGCAGTGATTAAAACTACCCATGGTAAGTGTACTTTGTAGTATATCTGCAGATCATCAATGGAGAATGCCATTCTCCAGTTCTTGATCAGAAAGGGTGCACAACCTCTCAAGGATAACTGTTCGATAGAAAACCTAATTCTGCAATGCCACCGTTGTATTATCTACCGACGCTCAGCAATACAATGCCTAAATACCGATGCTCTTTTACTATGCAATTTATGTACTCAACTAATCTGCATTTCCTGCCTAAATCAGGAAGTCTTGGAAGATAATTCTTTTGATTTACAAATGGCGACTGCACAAGCGTGACTGACATATCCAATTAGACAATGGCGGTTTAAATGTTCACAAGTTACTGGAATAATGTCATACCTGTTGCCTAACAAAGGCAATAGTTTGAGCAGTACATCAAGATTTGAGAAAGCGTGATATAACTTCTCCATGACCAATACCATGACGACTGCACAAGCTAGACAATATATTTAATTAGCCATTTGTGGTTTCAATGTCCAGAAGTCTGAATAGAGTTTCAACCTTCCAGATGGTAGATATATATGGACATCGATAAACAATAGAAGTTCACCAGTGGAAGGTTGTTTGCAAAAAGAAACTATACTCCTGTCTGTGTAACACTGATTAAACTTAAGGGAAGCAACTAATTTCAACTACAATATATTTGTAAACCATAGGTCCGAAATTGAGTAACGAAATTTGAATCCTGTATGAACCCTAGTTCCCTAAATTGAGTGAGAAATCGGGAGAAATACTACATATGATCAGCTATGCTATACTGCAGGTGATGAATTTCCAGACAAATGACAAGGGGAGCATTCATCACCTTGCTGATTTCCTCTCCCAGAGCTTCTTCCAGCGCTGCCGCTCAGCCACGAGCTTCTTCTTATGCCGCCGCTCCGCCGTGAGCTTCTTCCTGCTCCACCACTCCGCAATGAGCTTCTTGCCCGGCATCCCCTTCTTCCTGCGCCGCCGCTTCGTCATAGCTACTGCTCAGACCCAGGCCAGGTATACCTCGTCGGCAGTCCCAGGCCGGGTCATCGAGGGCATGCTGCCCCTGCCGAGTGCAAAATCAGAGGGAGCAACCCCTGGTCAGCAGGCGTCGGGAGCGTGTGAGGCGACAGCGACATTAATTCAGAATTGCCAATGATTTACATTAGTACCATGTCAATTGCCAAATCAGAAGCAGAGACATCGCAAGCGGCAGCAGCAACATGAAGCTTCTTCTTGGCCCTCTTGGCATCCAGGTCGGGGCTCGCCTCAAGCCGGCAGTCACTGTACAAAGATTACAGCGTGGCGGAATCAACGGCGGCAGGCGCATCCTCGTTGCCACTGACGCTTGCTTCTTCCACTTCTTGAGCCCATTGAACCCCTAAGAACTCAACTTCCTGCCTTTCTCATCGACGGGTGTCACGCCCCGATCTAGATCCAGAGGATCAGAGTAGGCAAGGGAGAGAGATAGGGTGAGGGAAGCGTGAGGGAGGGGGTGAGCGAGAGAGAAACTAGATGAGGATTTTGATTACTCAAATACAGCCTGCCCGTTACAACGCCTCTCCAGGAGGTTAAGTACTCTCACACCCGGACACACACACGCATACAGCTGTCACCCACGCACCCACTACACTTGGCTGGCCAACTGGCAGTCACACGGTAGTGCCTGCACTGCCGTGGTGACATTCTCCCCTTCTTGAGATGGTGCTCCCTCCTCCATTGTCTTGTCTTCCCAGATGCTTGCGTGCGGGTGACTCTGGCGAAGCATCTCATAGTCCTCCCATGTCGTCGATGGGGGCACCGTGTTCCAAGTCACTTGCAGCTGAATCACCGGTGCATTGCCTCTTTTCATCATCCTGCGATCCACGATCTTCACTGGTACAGCCTCGCCTGACGACAGATTAGTAGTGATTGGCAATTCAGAGAACACAGGGCTGTAATTTGGCGTGAACGGCTGCAATTCAGAGAACACAGGGCTGTAATTTGGCGTGAACGGCTTCAGCTGCGAGACGTGGAACACTGGATGTATGCGACTATCCACAGGCAGATCCAGCTTGTATGCAGCGGGGCCAATCTTCTCGACCACAGAGAAAGGCCCGAAGAACGTGAACGCCAGCTTGGGGCAGGGGCGACTTGCCACTGATTTCTGAACATAAGGCTGAAGTTTCAGAAGAACTTGGTCTCCAACTTGAAACTCGCGTTCCGTTCTGTGCAAATCCGCAAACTTCTTGTGCTTGTTCTGCGCTCGAGCCAAGTGAGTGCGCAGCTTCTCCTGATGCAGGGACCATCCCACTGTTCACCATCCAACAACGAAGGGTGTATTGCCGGCCAAGTGGCCATACTTCCTTCATTCGCCTCCACCCCGTACAGTGCTTTGAACGGAGAACAACCCAGCGAGGAGTGAAATGAAGTATTGTACCAGAATTCCGCAGAAGGAAGCCAGCGTCGCCATTGCCGAGGGGTGTCGTGAACTGCACAGCGCAAGTACATTTCCATGCACTGATTGACGCGTTCACTCTGGCCGTCTGTTTGCGGGTGATAAGCTGTGGAGTAGAGCAGTTTGGTGCCGGCGCCTGCCATCAGTTCACGCCACAGCGCACTGGTGAAAACCTTGTCCCGATCGCTGACAATAGACTGTGGAATGCCATGAAGCTTGACGATATTGTCCCAAAACACGCGCGCCACCTGCGTCGCGGTGAATGGATGCCGTAAGGGCACAAAGTGAGCAAATTTGGTGAAACGGTCGACCACAACCATTATCGCATCATGTCCCTCCGATTTGGGCAACCCTTCGACGAAATCCATGGTCAGGTCTTGCCATGGTGCAGATGGGATTGGTAATGGTGCTAGCTTGCCCGCTGGCTTGCGCAGTTCGTGCTTGGCTTGCTGACAGACTTGACATTGCCGGACAAAGTCGTCAACATCCTGCTTCATGCCCCTCCACTCGAAGGCCTTCTTGACGCGGTGGTAGGTTGCAGTGGCACCTGAATGTCCACCCACGGCACTGTCATGCATTGCGCTGATGAGCTTGGTGCGCAGAGCTGTGTTGGCGCCGATCCACAGTCGGCCCTGACGACGAATGAGCCCACGGTACAGTTCATACCCCTCCTCATCTGGGCTATGCAGCGCCAATAGCTGTAATCGTTCCTGCGCGTCTGGATCAGTGGCATAGGAATTAGCCACCTCCTGGATCCACGCGGGTTGACAAAGAGACAAGGCGTTGGCGCTGAAGTGGCTGCCCACGCGAGACAGCGCATCTGCTGCGCCATTGTTGATGCTGCGCTTGTACTGGAATTTGAACTGCAGTCCAACCAGCTTTGACATGGCGCGGCACTGAACGTCAGTCACCAGCTGTTGATCACCCAATGCGCACAGGCTCTTGTGGTCGGTGAGGATAGTGAATGCCCCGCGCTGCAAGTAGGAGCGCCACTTGTCCACTGCCATCATGACCGCCAAAAACTCCTTCTCGTAAGTGGAGAGTTTCTGATTCCTCACTCCCAGTGCCTTGCTGTAGTAGGCGATTGGGTGCCCTTCTTGCACCAGCACAGCGTCGATGCCGGTGTCGCACGCATCTGTCTCAATGGAGAAGGGCTTGTCGAAGTTGGGGAGGGCGAGCACCGGTGTGGTGATCATCGCCTGCTTGAGCGTGTCGAAGGCGCGCTGTGCGGACTCTGGCCACTCGAAGCCTTTCTTGGTGAGCTGCAGCGTGAGGGGCTTGGCAATGATCCCGTAGTGCGGCACAAACTTGCGGTAGTATCCAGTCAGTCCCAGGAATGCGCGCAGCTCCGTGGCGTTGGTTGGTGTAGGCCACTGCCCCATGGCTTCTGTCTTTTCCGGGTCAGTCGCGACGCCTTGGTTGGAGATGATGTGGCTGAGGTAGTCGATATGATCTTGGGCAAATGAGCACTTCGACATCTTGGCGTAGAGCTGGTGCTCCCGAAGCAGGCTGAGGACGAGTCGCAGTTGCTCCAGATGCTCTTCCAGAGTCTCACTGAAAACCAGAATGTCGTCAAGGAAGATTATGACAAACTTACGTGTATATTTGGCAAAGATTGCATTCATCAGGCATTGGAATGTTGCTGGCGCATTCGTCAAACTGAACGGCATGATGCGGAACTGGAAGTGGCCGTGGTGCGTCTTGAATGCAGTCTTGTGTTCATCCTCTTCTCGCATGCGAATTTGGTGGTAGCCGACACGTAGATCGAGCTTGGAGAAGAATGCCGCACCGGCTAGTTCATCGAGGAGCTCGTCCACGATCGGCAAGGCAAATTTGTTCTTCACCGTGCTGTCGTTGAGGCGTCTGTAATCCATGCAAAATAGCCAGGTCCCATCCTTCTTCTTGACTAACAAAACAGGAGCAGCGTAAGGGCTGACAGAATGCGTGATCACCCCAGCATCGAGCATCTCCTTCACTTGGCGCTCTATTTCATCCTTCTGCAGCGGTGAATAACGATATGGTCTGGCGTTGGTAGGTTTCGGCCCCTCTTCCAAAGTGACTGCATGATCGTACTACCTATGAGGAGACAGGCCTGTGGGCGTGGTGAAAACGTCAGCAAACTCCTCCAACAAGTCACTGATTGGTGTCTGCGAAGGGCTACGCGGCTTGTGTCTAGGAGGTTGCGTTTCCACCATGGCCATAGCCCAAATGTCATTGCCAGCGATCAGTTTGCAGAGCTCGGCCGGCTGAATGGCCGCGAGCGTTGGTGTCGCCTTGGGTCGAACACCTTGCAGGGTGACCAACTCGCCATCGTGGAGGAATGATATGAACTTCTCCTGCCAATGACAGGTCATCGGGCTGTTTTTCTCCAGCCAATCCATGCCAAGGATGCCATCGTAGGCGCCGGTGTCGAGCTCATACATCGGTGTTGAGAATGTATGGCCCTGCATCCACCACTTGAGCTCTGGTACTTGGCGCGAGCAGGTGAGGCGATCGCCGTTCGCCACACGCACGTCCAGGGTAGCAATCTCCTGGGTCTCGGCGCCGACACGTTCGACGAAGGATTTGTTAACGAAGCTGTGTGTGCTGCCCGAGTCCAGCAGCAGAAGCATCACTTAGTTGCCCACCAGAGCGCAGAGACGAATGGTGATGGGCGCTTCCGAGCCATCCAGCGCGTGTGCAGATATGGTGCAGCACTCAGGAGGGAGAACGGCCGGTTCCGGCACGTCGAGCAAATCGAGAGCGTGTACCGCGTCATCAGTGAGCACCTCGCCAAACGTGCCGACCTGGATCGTGAGCAGCTGCGCTTGCGGATTGCAGCGATGCTCGCGGCTATAGCGATTGCCGCACTTGAAGCAGAGCCCGTTGGCACGGCGAAATTCCTTGAGTTGGCGCTCGCGCGCGTAGTCGTCGGGTTGTTGGCGCGGCGCGGCGCCTGGGCGCGCTGGTGGTGCAGGTGGTGCTGGAGGCGCTGGGGGTGGGCGGCCTTGAGGGTGAGGCCGCAGGTGCGCTCGTGGCGTGTTCATCTCCTCCTCTTGGATGCGGGCAAGGAACGACGCGCGCGTGATGCTAGTGGGGGCTTGAAGACGCACCGCGGCGCGCAGTTCGTCCTTGAGGCCCAACAAGAACTGGGTGATGAAGAACTTGGTGGAGAGCGACGGGTCGAGCGCCAGGAGGTGGTACATGTGGCCGTCGAACACCTGGCGGTATTCGCTGACGGTGCCGCTCTGCCGGAGTTGGAGAAGCTTGTGCATCTCCAGCTCGAACTCGTCGGCGCCGAATTCCTCGATGATCGCTGCGCGGAAGTCCTCCCAGCCCAGGCCAGCATGTGTTTGGCGAAATGCCTGCAGCCAGTGAGCGGCCTGGCCCTTGATGTACAGCGTCGCCGTGGTCACCCAGCTTGACGGCGGTGTGTGGTAGAGGTCGAAGTAGGCGCAGCGGCGATCCAGCCAGAGATACGGCGCCGTGCCGTCGAAGCGCGAAAAATCATGCTTGGGCGGCTTGATGAAGTTGTCGTGGTGTGGATGGTGCTGTGGTTCGCTCGGCTGCTGCAGCGGCACCTGGAGCAAGGGCGGGCGCTGATCCGCGAGGCGTGGGGACGGTGGTGGACCTTGTTGCTGTTGGTGCGCGGTTGGATGACGCAGAGGAGGAGGCGGCGGGGGTGGAGGTGGTGACGGGTTGAGGACGGTGCCAGATCCCTATCCGCGCGGGGAGTGCGACCTCTCGAGCGCCTTGCGCGTCTCATCGACATCGGCCTGCGTGAGATCCACCTGCTTGGACAGCGCCCGCAGATCTTGCGCGACCTGCGCGTTGAAGGCGGCCTGCGCCTCCAGCCGTTTGTCGTTGTCGATCTTCTGCTCGTCGAGGCGAGTGAGGACTGTCTCCATCAGGGCCTTGAGCGTGCTGGTGTTGTCGTCCATGGCGGACAGCAGCTGCCGCGTCTGCACCGAGGGCTTGGACGGTGCCGTTGCTCCTCCCCGAGCCGATCCAACCCCGCCGGGGATTTTGGGAGATTTGCCGGAGCAGATCGCACCCGCGGCGGTGGGTGTTACAGATCAAGGCCAAGAGGATTCGCGGAGCAGGGTAGAAAAATTTTGCGGCAGTAATCGGTGGCTCTGATAACCAAATGTCATGCCCCGATCTAGATCCAGAGGATCAGAGTAGGCAAGGGAGAGAGATAGGGTTACGGAAGCGTGATTGATTACTCAAATACAGCCTGCCCGATACAACGCCTCTCCAGGAGGTTAAGTACTCTCACACCCGGACACACACGCGCATACAGCTGTCACCCATGCACCCACTACACTTGGCTGGCCAACTGGCAGTCACGCGGTAGTGCCTGCACTGCCGTGGTGACAACGGGTTCCTCCACGGCCGCGGCATGCTCCTTGTTCTAGCCACCGCCACTGCCATGGAACATGGATGTCCAGTGCCTCCTCTTCCCCTTCCTGGCGGGCGTCGCCTCTGACAGCAAGATCTCGGCCATGAGGATTGAAGCGCGGTTGTTCTCGTCCACTTGGGCCAGCGGCAGCCGCGACTCCGGCGGCGAAGGGCGCGGCAGCGGGCGGCTCCGGCGGCCCGCGGCTCCCGTGGCGAAGGGCGGTGGCCCGTGGCTACCTGGCGAAGGGCGCGGCGGCCTGCGGCGAAGGGAATGGCGGGTGGCTCCCGCGGCTAATGGTTGCGGCATGGGTGCGGGAGGAACAGTGGGGCGAGAGGTGGGAGGAGGAGGTGGTGAGAGATCGTGCGGGCGTGCGGCATTTTTTGACCGGCAGGGGCGGGGCAGGTTTAGCTATCGATTGGCTTAATGCGTGGTTTGTACCGTTCAGTGGCATGGTGGGTAATTAAAGCATCAAACATGTTTGATGCATTGAGGCGATTTAGACCATTAGATTGGCACTATTCGATGGCTGAGATAATTTGGTTCTCCGCCCTCTCGTACTTTTATAGTGGTAGTAGATAAGGCTTAGTGTAAGCACTAGTTCTACCTAGTTCGCCCACACGACACTTGTACGTTGTTGGATGGCAACTGCAGTTGCACATACGTGGCAACTAGGTAAACACACATGACAACTATGATTCTTTGCTAGACGGCAACTGCAGTTACGCGTACGTGGCAAACTGTGATTAACCACACGTGGAAACTAGGTAAACACACATGACAACTATTGTTTGATCATATCTGGCAAGTAGTTAATCACACACGGATTCGGCTTGCCTGCTCCCTCCCCATGCTCCCATCCGTGCTCCCACTTCATCCTACGATTGTCTTTTTTCCTTTTTCCTTTCTAATCTAATCATCTCCCCCTGACTTTAAGGGGATGGGGCCGGGCCTTATTTTGTTCCAATCAAATCATGCCACATATGCGGGAGCACGGATGGGCACATACGTGGGGAGCAGGCAAGTCTCGTCCATTATGGTTTGGTTACACGCGGCAACTACCATAAATTAGACATGACAACTATAGCTAACAAGAACAGAGAAAGTTTCCATGCTTTTACAACCACATTTGCCATCCCGGATAACTACATCTGCCATCCCGGATGGCAACTGAATCGTCATCCCGCAGGTACCTATTGTAGCCGTGCCAAGACGTGTGTGCATGTTTGCTTCGTGCCACATGAGCGGGGTAGGGATGAGTAATACTTTGTTGGGCCTGTGGCACGAAGTAGCTGCATCCACATGTGTGGACAATTCTAATGTTGGCCCACACAGAGCCCGTGTGGGCTGCCTCCTGCTCACCCCATACACGGTGTGCGGGCGGATGTCTAGTATACCATACGTGTGGGCGTTATCATCACCCCAGCATCGAGCATCTCCTTCACTTGGCACTCTATTTCATCCTTCTGCAGCGGTGAATAACGATATGGTCTGGCGTTGGTAGGTTTAGCCCCCTCTTCCAAAGTGACTGCATGATCGTACTGCCTATGAGGAGGCAGGCCTGTGGGCGTGGTGAAAACGTCAGCAAACTCCTCCAACAAGTCGCTGATTGGTGTCTGCGAAGGGCTACGCGGCTTGTGTCTGGGAGGTTGCGTTTCCACCATGGCCATAGCCCAAATGTCATTGCTAGCGATCAGTTTGCAGAGCTCGGCCGGCTGAATGGCCACGAGCGTTGGTGTCGCCTTGGGTCGAACACCTTGCAGGGTGACCAACTCGCCATCGTGGAGGAATGATATGAACTTATCCTGCCAATGACAGGTCATCGGGCTGTTTTTCTCCAGCCAATCCATGCCAAGGATGCCGTCGTAGGTGCCGGTGTCGAGCTCATACATCGGTGTTGAGAATGTATGGTCCTGCATCCACCACTTGAGCTCTGGTACTTGGCGCGAGCAGGTGAGGCGATCGCCGTTCGCCACACGCATGTCCAGGGTAGCAATCTCCTGGGTCTCGGCGCCGACACGTTTGATGAAGGATTTGTTGACGAAGCTGTGTGTGCTGCCCGAGTCCAGCAGCAGAAGCATCAGTTGATTGCCCACCAGAGCGCGGAGACGAATGGTGCTGGGCGCTTCCGAGCCATCCAGCGCATGTGCAGATAAGGTGCAGCACTCAGGAGGGAGAACGGCCGGCTCCGGCGCGTCGAGCAAATCGAGAGCGTGTACCGCGTCATCAGTGAGCACCTCGGCAAACGTGCCGACCTGGATCGTGAGCAGCTGCGCTTGCGGATTGCAGCGGTGCTCGCGGCTGTAGCGATCGCCGCACTTGAAGTAGAGCCCGTTGGCGCGGCGAAATTCCTTGAGTTGGCGCTCGCGCGCGTAGTCGTCGGGTTGTTGGCGCGGCACGGCACCTGGGCGCGCTGGTGGTGCAGGTGGTGCTGGAGGCGCTGGGGGTGGGCGGCCTTGAGGGTAAGGCCGCGGGCGCGCTCGTGGCGTGCTCATCTCCTCCTATTGGATGCGGGCAAGGATCGACGCGCGCGTGCTGCTGGTGGGGGCTTGAAGATGCACCGCGGCGCGCAGTTCGTCCTTGAGGCCCAACAAGAACTGGGTGATGAAGAACTTGGTGGAGAGCGACGGGTCGAGCACCAGGAGGTGGTACATGTGGCCGTCGAACACCTGGCGGTATTCGCTGACGGTGCCGCTCTGCCGGAGTTGGAGAAGCTTGTGCATCTCCAGCTCGAACTCGTCGGCGCCGAATTCCTCGATGATCGCTGCGCGGAAGTCCTCCCAGCCCAGGCCAGCATGTGTTTGGCGAAATGCCTGCAGCCAGTGAGCGGCCTGGCCCTCAATGTACAGCATCGCCGTGGTCACCCAGCTTGACGGCGGTGCGCGGTAGAGGTCGAAGTAGGCGCGGCGGCGATCCAGCCAGAGATACGGCGCCGTGCCGTCGAAGCACGGAAAATCGTGCTTGGGCGGCTTGATGAAGTTGTCGTGGTGTGGATGGTGCTATGGTTCGCTCGGCTGCTGCAACGGCACCTGGAGCAAGGGCGGGCGCTGATCCGCGAGGCGTGGGGACGGTGGTGGACCTTGTTGCTGTTGGTGCGTGGTTGGATGACGCAGAGGAGGAGGCGGCGGGGGTGGAGGTGGTGACGGGTTAAGGACGGTGCCAGATCTCGATCCGCGCGGGGAGTGCGACCTCTCGAGCGCCTTGCGCGTCTCATCGACATCGGCCTGCGTGAGATCCACCTGCTTGGACAGCGCCCGCAGATCTTGCGCGACCTGCGCGTTGAAGGCGGCCTGCGCCTCCAGCCGTTTGTCGCTGTCGATCTTCTGCTCGTCGAGGCGAGTGAGGACTGTCTCCATCAGGGCCTTGAGCGTGCTGGTGTTGTCGTCCATGGCGGACAGCAGCTGCCGCGTCTGCACCGAGGGCTTGGACGGTGCCGTTGCTCCTCCCCGAGCCGATCCAACCCCGCCGAGGATTTTGGGTGATTTGCCGGAGCAGATCGCACCCGCGGCGGTGGGTGTTACAGATCAAGGCCAAGAGGATTCGCGGAGCAGGGTAGAAAAAATTTGCGGCAGGAATCGGTGGCTCTGATAACCAAATGTCACGCCCCGATCTAGATCCAGAGGATCAGAGTAGGCAAGGGAGAGACATAGGGTGAGGGAAGCGTGAGGGAGGGGGTGAGCGAGAGAGAAACTAGATGAGGATTTTGATTACTCAAATACAGCCTGCCCGTTACAACGCCTCTCCAGGAGGTTAAGTACTCTCACACCCGGACACATACGCGCATACAGCTGTCACCCACGCACCCACTACACTTGGCTGGCCAACTGGCAGTCACGCGGTAGTGCCTGCACTGCCGTGGTGACAACGGGTTCCTCCACGGCCGCGGCATGCTCCTTGTTCTAGCCGCCGCCACTGCCGTGGAACATGGATGTCCAGTGCCTCCTCTTCCCCTTCCTGGCGGGCGTCGCCTCTGACAGCAAGATCTCGGCCATGAGGATTGAAGCGCGGTCGTTCTCGTCCACTTGGGCCAGCAGCAGCCGCGACTCCGGCGGCGAAGGGCGCGGCAGCGGGCGGCTCCGGCGGCCCGCGGCTCCCGTGGTGAAGGGCGGTGGCCCGCGGCTACCTGGCGAAGGGCGTGGCGGCCTGCGGCGAAGGGAATGGCGGGCGGCTCCCGCGGCTAATGGTTGCGGTGTGGGAGGAACAGTGGGGCGAGAGGTGGGAGGAGGAGGTGGGGAGAGATCGTGCGGGCGTGCGGCGTTTTTTTGACCGGCGGGGGCGGGGCAGGTTTAGCTATCGATTGGCTTAATGTGTGGTTTGTACCGTTCAGTGGCATGGTGGGTAATTAAAGCATCAAACATGTTTGATGCATTGAGGCGATTTAGACCATTAGATTGGCACTATTCGATGGCTGAGATGATTTGGTTCTCCGCCCTCTCGTACTTTTATAGTGGTAGTAGATAAGGCTTAGTGTAAGCACTAGTTCTACCTAGTTCGCCCACGCGACACTTGTACGTTGTTGGATGGCAACTGCAGTTGCACATACGTGACAACTAGGTAAACACACATGACAACTATGATTCTTTGCTAGACGGCAACTGCAGTTACGCGTACGTGGCAAACTGTGATTAACCACACGTGGCAACTAGGTAAACACACATGACAACTATTGTTTGACCATATCTGGCAAGTAGTTAATCACATACGGATTCGGCTTGCCTGCTCCCTCCCCATGCTCCCATCCGTGCTCCCACTTCATCCTACGATTGTCTTTTTTCCTTTTTCCTTTCTAATCTAATCATCTCCCCCCTGACTTTAAGGGGGTGGGGCCGGGCCTTATTTTGTTCCAATCAAATCATGCCACATATGCGGGAGCACGGATGGGCACATACGTGGGGAGCAGGCAAGTCTCGTCCACTATGGTTTGGTTACACGCGACAACTACCATAAATTAGACATGACAACTATAGCTAACAAGAACAGAGAAAGTTGCCATGCTTTTACAACCACATTTGCCATCCCGGATAACTACATCTGCCATCCCGGATGGCAACTGAATCGTCATCCCGCAGGTACCTAATGTAACCGTGCCAAGATGTGTGTGCATGTTTGCTTCGTGCCACACGAGCGGGGTAGGGATGAGTAATACTTTGTTGGGCGTGTGGCACGAAGCAGCTGCGTCCACACGTGTGGACAATTCTAATGTTCGCCCACACAGAGCCGGTGTGGGCTGCCTCCTGCTCACCCCATACACGGTGTGCGGGCGGATGTCTAGTATACCTTACGTGTGGGCATTATCAGCACCCATTAAATAAGCACATTTTCGTGGTTTATAATTGTTTACCAATTAAATAAGCGAGTGTATGCGACCAACTTGTGGTTAGATGGTTAGGAGGACAGTGGTATCTCCAGCCCATCTTAATTTAAATCACAGTATTAGTCACTTGGAGGTGCTCATAAGGGTAGGGTGTGCGAGAGTGGGGTTACAAAGACCGAGCTCCATGGAGCTTGTTTTTCAAAAAATAAAAATAAAAATAAAAATAAAAATGTATTTAGAAGTTACAAATACATACTTATATTCTTCGAGTTTGTACAAAATTTCATCAACTAATTTGATCATTTGCATACTACACAAAAAGATAAATATCTAACTCAAATACACCAAAGAAAACGTCTATTTTGATATGTGTATTTGTCTTCTTTACGTGGATCACATATGAATATGTATGTTAATGAAATTTTGTGCATGCACACTGCAACTATATGTCTACATGCATACATTTTTCAGAATTTTTTTAGGTATATAAAAAGTATTTTCTCTAAAGATAAAATAAAGGGCCCTACGGAGCCCGGCCTTTGCTTGCATTTTTCATAAAGAGCATCTCCAACAGGCGGCCAAAATAGCTCCCGCACTGAAAATTCATTTTTTTTGGCGCCGAACAGCTCCAACAAATGCTGTAAAATATTACGCGTGCTATAAAGTTTTGGGCACGTGCTGAAAAACACTATCACACGTATCATATTTTCAGCTCCGGATTGTGCCTGCTTCACAATTTGCTCTGCGTACTTTTTTGGGCGCACGTTTCTAGGCGTCTGCTAAAGCAATGTTGGTCCAGAAGCATTAAACGTGCTACAGTGACGCGCTATAACTTTTAGGAAAACACTCTATCATACATCTGATAGGAAGCAAACATCAGACCGATCCCTTGCCGTTAATTTCAACACCATCGCACGGTCCAGAGCTCGTTGAAAAAATCTGTTCAATGCACCCGATTACCATGCACCTTCCTTCAATTACGTACCTCATAACTCCCTCGTCCCATCTCTGTCCCAAAAATCTCGCCACTTTCTTCTTCCTCTCTCCTGCCTACCTCACCGATGAGACGCCGCGCCTTGGTTCTCTCCACCAGCGCTGCCTGCCTCTAGTGCATCTAACCCTCACCAGTCACCACGGCGGAGCTCACCCTCCCTGCTCTGCTTCTGATGCACCGAACTGCCTAACTCGCAATCCTCCTCGCATCCATCTAATATATCTGCTGCTGTTGCCCAGGTTTGGATCCCTTGCCCCGCACGAACTGCACCATGATCCAATGCGGCACCCGGTCCACCGCTTCAGTGCTAGACCCCGTCTCTTTCCTTACCAGATTGTGCATGTTGTTGCTTGCTATCCAAGGTGAGATGGAGCAGCGCCATGGCGCTGCGATGTCCAGGGCAGCGGCGATGCGCAGGATGCTTTCGAGTGGTGGGGCATGCAACTTCGAGCATATGCCTACAATGGCAGCTGCAACAATTGAGGTGGGGGCAAGAACTTTTCCCAGGGGACTACCTCCCATCCAGGTCAACCTCGCTGGACTGTGTGTGGCCATGCCGTTCTTTCCCGTTCGCTGGAGTCTTGTCGCCTTCCATGTCGCTTGCTGCTTTGGTATCCACCATCGTCATCGCAGTGGTTAATATGTGAAGCTTGTATGGAAGCATACTTTCCGATAGATGGAAGCAAATTCGTAGACAATAGGAAGCATGGCATATGAACATATGAACCACTCTAATGTTGACCGCTTAAAGAAGCAAATATACAGCCTCGCAAAAGAAGAGAAGCAATGAAACATATTTTGTAAATGGACGAAGCATGGTAGCTTCATGAATAGTAACATTGTACCACTCACATTGAAACTTATCCATGTTGCCGAGGAAGCAAGTTCTTAGTCAGACGAAACATAGTATTCATGCGATTGAAAACAAATAAATTATTACATTAGGCAAAAGTTTACGTCGTATCAAAGAAATAATCCCAAAAAGATTAGATTATTACTGGAAACACATTTCTCTAGGAGCAAGAAAGTATAACAACACACGTTGGACAAGTTTTTGTCACATTTTTAGCTAGATGCACATTTGCAATTCTGTGTTTTTTGTCGTTGTTTTGGAAATAAAACACACTATTAGATTGAAGTAAAGTTCAGCTGCGCTTGAAGCAAATTCTCTAATCATTGGAAACAAAAATTTCATTGCATCAAGGAAAAAAATTTGGAAAACGCTTCAAAACAGTCGGCTGATTTCTTGGTTTTGTAAGCCGCATCCCGCGCCGTCCGATCTCCCCGTCTCTCCCGTGAAGGTAGAGCCCACCTTTTGTGCCCGCGTGGCCGTGCCTAGCTAGCTTCCAGCACGACGCGTTAAGCTGAGTGTTCCCCGTGGCTGTTTAACTTCTTTTCTACTTATACTTCACACGTAGTGCTTGCCACGTACGTTGCTACACAGGTGAGAAAGCACATAGCAAGCACCAAATGCATTCAGAAAACCGTCTTCTTTGACGTTGATTGTGGATGTTAACTGAATTTGATACTAGCAAGCTCATGGAGTTATGGTTCTTTGAATATACACACAGATTCGTGGCTGCATTTCTCTTGCCTACCGCCGGTCGGGACGTCCCCGTTGCATGCAAAACACCCTCTAGTAATGCTTGGAGTGGCGCCATTGATGGCTCTGCCGCCATCGCGGCCATCAAAGCAAAGCCATCGCAGCATCATCGTAGTAGCCGGATCATCGTCATAGCATTGTTGAAGTAGCAATGCCACCATCCACGCCCGGGAAGTGCGCCACCGCAGCAACTTCGAAGTAGCTATGCCTCCGTCGCACCAACACTATAGTCGTCGAAGCATGCCACTGTCGCGGTTTGTCGCATCATTGTCATGGCTATCGAAGCACCAACCGTGGTCATCTAAGCACGCCACTGTCGGGGTTCGTCGCATCATCGTCATGGCTATCGAAACACCGACCGCTGTTGTCGAAGCATGCCACTGCCACAGTTTGCCGCATCATTGTCATGGCTATGGAAGCACCAATCGTGGTCGTCTAAGCACGCCACTATCGGGGTTCGTTGCAACATCGTCATCGTCGTGGCTATCGAAACACCAGCCGCGGTCATCGAATCACGCCACTTCCATGGTTCGTCGCAGCATCGTCGTGGCTATCGAAACACCAGCCGCGGTCGTCGAATCACGCTACTGCCACGGTTCGTCGCAGCATCGTCGTGGCTATCAAAGCACCACCGCGGTCGTCGAAGCACGTCGCAGCATGGTCATGGCTATCGAAGCACCCACCGCATTCGTCAAAGCACACCATCGCAGCATTGTCGCGACCGTTCAAAGCTACCATTGTCGTGGTTCGTCGTGGCCATCCAAGCACCCACCACGGCCGTCGAAGCATTGCCACGACCATTCGAAGCACACCACTTCTCCGGTTCATCACGGCATCGCCGCGGTTGTGGAAGCACACACACACCGGGTTTGTCAAAGCACGTCATCGCAATATCATCGAAGCAGCCAGACTGTCATTGTAGCATCGCTGTAGTTGTGAAAGCACACTGCGGCCATTGAAGCACACCATGGCCGTTCGAAGCATGCCGTCACGATATCGTCGCGACCCTCGAAACTTGTCGTCAACATCATTGAAGCAAACATGCCGTTGTCGCAACACGTCTCATAACATCACCGCGGGCGTCAAAGCAGTGGGGTCGCCGTCGCAGAGACCGTCGTCCAGCATCGCAATATTGAAACGCTTTTGCAAGGTGGATATCATTACATCAACATTACATAATAGTGGGGATACATACAAGAGGCATACAATGCCACACGAATACAACATCACCACATACAAGAACAACATCCGACTACGGATGAATCATAAACAAAAACTCAAACAATATCCACCCTGCTAGCCCAGGCTGCCGACCTGGAACCTATCCCCTGATCGAAGAAGAAGCAGAAGAAGAACTCCAAACAAGCAAACATCGCTCTCGCGTCATGATCATCGCATAACCTGTACCTACAACTGTTGTTGTAGTAATCTGTGAGCCACGAGGACTCAGCAATCCCATTACCATGGGTATCAAGACTAGCAAAGCTTAATGGGAAAGGAAGGGGTAAAGTGGTGAGGTTGCAGCAGCGACTAAGCATATATGGTGGCTAACATACGCAAATAAGAGCGAGAAGAGAGCAAGCGGAACGGTCGTGAAGCTAGCAATGATCAAGAGGTGATCCTGAACACCTACTTACGTCAAACATAACCCAGAAACCGTGTTGACTTCCCGGACTCCGCCGAGAAGAGACCATCACGGCTACACACGCGGTTGATGCGTTTTATTACGGATCTGGTGTCAAGTTATCTACAACCGGACATTAACAAATTCCCATATGCCACATAACTGCGGGCACGGCTCTCGAAAGTTTATACCCTGCAGGGGTGTCCCAACTTAGCCCATGACAAGCTCTCGCGATCAACGAAGGAATAGACCTTCTCCCAGGAAGACCCGATCAGTCTCGGAATCCCGGTTTACAAGACATTTCGACAATGGTAAAACAAGACCAGCAAGACCGCGCGATGCGCCGACAATCCCGATAGGAGCTGCACATATCTCGTTCTCAGGGCAACACCGGATGAACACTACGTACGACAACCGACGATACCCCAAGTTGCCTAGGGGCGGCACCGCAAGTGGCTCTGGTTTGGACCAACACTTAGACAAGCATTGGCCCTGGGGGGCTATAATAAAGATGACCCTTGGGTTAATTACTCCCAAGGGAAAAGTAGGTGGTGGTGAGGCAAATGGTAAAACCAAGGTTGGGCCTTGCTGGAGGAGTTTTATTCAAAGCGAACTGTCAGGGGGTCCCATAAATCACCCGACCGCGTAAGGAACGCAAAATCCAGGAACATAATACCGGTATGACGGAAACTAGGGCGGCAAGAGTGGAACAAAACACCAGGCATAAGGCCGAGCCTTCCACCCTTTACCAAGTATATAGATGCATTAATAATATAAGAGATATTGTGATATCCCAACCAAAATCCTGTCCACCATGGAGAAATCTTCAACTTCACCTGCAACTAGCAACGCTATAAGAAGGGCTGAGCAAAGCGGTAACATAGCCAATCAATGGTTTGCTAGGAATGGTGTCAAAGGTTAGAGGTTCATGGCAATTTAGGATGGCTTGATAAACAGGTAATAGGTAGCGCAGCATAGCGATAGAACTAAGCAACTAGCATAGCAATGATAGTAGTGAGATCCAGGGTAGCGGTCATCTTGCCTGAAATCCCGCAAGGAAGAAGAACGAGTCCATGAAGAAGACAAACGGATGAAGCCGAACCAACCGTAGACGAACGAATCCTCACGATTGCAACGAAACAGGAACTAACAAGAAGAAGCACACAACATAGGTAAACACACCACACATGAACAAGGCATGATGCACAACAAGCATGATGCATGACCAATCTACATGAAGCTACTCATGGCAAGAGATGATGCAAACAAGAACAACACATCAAGGCAAGTTTAAATGAGGCCGGAAACAACATATAACAATTCCGGTAAGTCCTCATATGCAAATTTCGAAATTGATCCAGAACTGAATAAACATTAAGTTGAAGTTGTTAAACAGCAAGTTAAGATGCACCAAGATGATCTACGCGAAATTCTAGTCAAGTTACATATAAAGTTCATTAGATTCGAAGCTACGGCCTAGAAGATATGAGCAAAACAAGTTAAACATGGCATTGATGCAAAATGCACCCAAACATCAAGCAAAAACACCAAAACAAGGATGCAACATGATAATATGAAGCTACATGCAAAATCAAGCAAGTTTCATATAGAGCACACTCAAAACGGAGCATCGGTTCAACACACACACACACTATACAAGTCATAACAACAATCTGTCCATAACAGCAACTAGGCATCTTACAAGCATCAAAACAACATGCTACAGCACCCCAACATAATAACAAAAGGCATGGGCATGAAGTACAGGTAAAGCATAACAAGACATGAACACTGAGCTATCTCCAGAAACTACAGGTAAAGCATAAAAAAAGGCATGGCATGAATCTACTAATTGCATAGAACAAGAGTCCCTTACTGATCATGAGCCAAAAAGGCATAGAAAATATGATGGCACCCATGTAAACATGGCAAGTTATATTACAGATTCAAACATGGCAGGAACAACAATAAGTAGGCATGTTTGTGATCTTGAAACACTCACCACATAGCAATACATGGCATGGCAAGGCAACCAACAGTAAGAAGACATGTTTGTGAAGCTAAGAATGGCAAGAGCAAGTTCATAGGGTGCATGGATCACTAGGAAACAATCATGGAAACATTGAACTTAATGTTAACAGGTTGATAGCAACATCATTTAGCAAACTTTGGAGCAAGATTACAACAAACTACAGGAGTCTATAATTGCAACCAAGGGAACTAATGGACAGAGCATAACATGTAGATCAAACTATGTTTATAGAACATCTCCAGATTATGCACACAACGACTTGTAGAAGCATGTTAACATAGCAACAAAACATAACAGAATCTGCCAGGAAAACAGCAACAACAAGTACCCTCCTTAACAAGCTCGATGCACTCAGCACACAACTCACAAAAATACATGGATTGCACCTCTGGAAAGATGACATAGCATAGATCAAAACACATGTAGACATCAACCTCATAGGATGCACACATCAAACATGGCAAAAATGACAAATGAGCAAGTTATAACAGTTTCAGCAGATTAACATCAACATGCACTCTTCAAACAGCATTTCGGGCATCAAGATGAGCTCAAATGAAAATGATGCAACGGAATGAAATGAAGTACTCGTCGAGGCGAACAATTTGACGTATTACACGCACAAAACGGAGCTACGGATGCAGAGACACAGCAGGTCAAACATGGCATGATAATGTTAAAAACTGGGGACTTAGGTGAAAACGGGGACAACCTTAGGGTTCGTCCGGATCTGGATCTGGGGCACGGTTCCCGATGCGGCGGTGCGAGCTCGCCGGAGTTGGCGCCGGAGGAGATGGGGAAGCCGGCCGGAGCTCGGGGAGGAGGCCGGGATGAGGCCGGGGAGGCCGGAGGAGGGGCGCGGGAGGTCCGGCGCGGTGGCGACCGGCGAGGCGCCGGCGGGCGGCGCGCGGGCAGAGCCGCGGGGCGGCGCGCGGGGGACAGGCGAGGCGCCGCGGGTCCGGCGGCGCTCTAGGCCGACGGGGCCGGCGGCGGCGCAGGACGCCGGCGGAGGCGGCGGAGGGCGGCGACGGGATGCCGGCGGCGGGCGGCCGGGCGCGGAGGCGCGGGGCACCCGAGCGGCGGCGGCGGGGCGCTCGGGCCCGCGTGGCGCGGCAGCGGGCGCGGTCGGGCTCGCGCGGGCCCGCGATGAGCTCGGTGGGCCGCGGACGCGGGGACTGAAGGAAATATGCCCTAGAGGCAATAATAAAGTTATTATTTATTTCCTTATAATCATGATAAATGTTTATTATTCATGCTAGAATTGTATTAACCGGAAACATAATACATGTGTGAATACATAGACAAACAAAGTGTCACTAGTATGCCTCTACTTGACTAGCTCGTTAATCAAAGATGGTTATGTTTCCTAACCATGGACAAAGAGTTGTTATTTGATTAATGAGGTCACATCATTAGTTGAATGATCTGATTGACAAGACCCATTCCATTAGCTTAGCACCTGATCGTTTAGTATGTTGCTAATGCTTTCTTCATGACTTATACATGTTCCTATGACTATGAGATTATGCAACTCCCGTTTACCGGAGGAACACTTTGGGTGCTACCAAACGTCACAACGTAACTGGGTGATTATAAAGGAGCATTACAGGTGTCTCCAAAGGTAGATGTTGGGTTGGCGTATTTCGAGATTAGGATTTGTCACTCCGATTGTCGGAGAGGTATCTCTGGGCCCTCTCGGTAATACACATCACATAAGCCTTGCAAGCATTACAACTAATATGTTAGTTGTGAGATGATGTATTATGGAACGAGTAAAGAGACTTGCCGGTAACGAGATTGAACTAGGTATTGGATACCGACGATCGAATCTCGGGCAAGTAACATACCGATGACAAAGGGAACAACGTATGTCGTTATGCGGTCTGACCGATAAAGATCTTCGTAGAATATGTAGGAGCCAATATGGGCATCCAGGTCCCGCTATTGGTTATTGACCGGAGACGTGTCTCGGTCATGTCTACATTGTTCTCGAACCCGTAGGGTCCGCACGCTTAAGGTTACGATGACAGTTTCATTATGAGTTTATGCATTTTGATGTACCGAAGGTTGTTCGGAGTCCCGGATGTGATCACGGACATGACGAGGAGTCTCGAAATGGTCGAGACGTAAAGATTGATATATTGGAAGCCTATGTTTGGACATCGGAAGTGTTCCGGGTGAAATCGGGATTTTACCGGGTTACCGGGAGGTTACCGGAACCCCCCGGGAGCCATATGGGCCTTCATGGGCCTTAGTGGAAAGGTGAAAGGGCTGCCCACAAGGGCTGCGCGCCTCCCCCCTTCCCCTAGTCCTATTAGGACTAGGAGAGGTGGCCGGCCACCCCTTTCCCCCTTCCCCTCCGAGGAATCCTAGTTGGACTAGGATTGGGGGGGGGGGGGGGGAATCCTACTCCCAGAGGGAGTAGGACTCCTCCTGCGCCTCCCTCCTTGGCCGGCCAGCCTCCCCTCCTCTCCTCCTTTATATACGGAGGCAGGGGCACCTCTAAACACACAAGTTGATCCACGTGATCTATTCCTTAGCCGTGTGCGGTGCCCCCTGCCACCATATACCTCGATAATACTGTAGCGGAGTTTAGGCGAAGCCCTGCTGCTGTAGTTCATCAAGATCGTCACCACGCCGTCGTGCTGACGGAACTCTTCCCCGACACTTTGCTGGATCAGAGTCCGGGGATCGTCATCGAGCTGAACGTGTGCTCGAACTCGGAGGTGCCGTAGTTTCGGTGCTTGATCGGTTGGATCGTGAAGACGTACGACTACTTCCTCTACGTCGTGTCATCGCTTCCGCAGTCGGTCTGCATTGGGTACGTAGACAACACTCTCCCCTCGTTTCTATGCATCACATGATCTTGCGTGTGCGTAGGAATTTTTTTGAAATTACTACGAAACCCAACAGTGGTATCAGAGCCTAGGTTATTTATGTTGATGTTATATGCACGAGTAGAACACAAGTGAGTTGTGGACGATACAAGTCATACTGCCTACCAGCATGTCATACTTTGGTTCGGCGGTATTGTTGGACGAGACGACCCGGACCCACCTTACGCGTACGCTTACGCGAGACCGGTTCCCTCAACGTGCTTTGCACATAGATGGCTTGCGGGCGACTGTCTCTCCAACTTTAGTTGAACCGAGTATGGCTACGCCCGGTCCTTGAGAAGGTTAAAACGGAGTCTATTTGACAAACTATCGTTGTGGTTTTGATGCGTAGGTGAGATTGGTTCTTACTTAAGCCCGTAGCAGCCATGTAAAACATGCAACAACAAAGTAGAGGACGTCTAACTTGTTTTTGCAGGGCATGTTGTGATGTGATATGGTCAAGGCATGATGCTGAATTTTATTGTATGAGATGATCATGTTTTGTAACCGAGTTATCGGCAACTGGCAGGAGCCATATGGTTGTCGCTTTATTGTATGCAATGCAATCGCGATGTAATGCTTTACTTTATTACTAAACGGTAGTGATAGTCGTGGAAGCATAAGATTCGCGAGATGACAACGATGCAACGATGGAGATCAAGGTGTCGCGCCGGTGATGATGGTGATCATGACGGTGCTTCGGAGATGGAGATCACAAGCACAAGATGATGATGGCCATATCATATCACTTATATTGATTGCATGTGATGTTTATCCTTTTATGCATCTTATCTTGCTTTGATTGACGGTAGCATTATAAGATGATCTCTCACTAAATTATCAAGAAGTGTTCTCCCTGAGTATGCACCGTTGCCAAAGTTCGTCGTGCCCAGACACCACGTGATGATCGGGTGTGATAAGCTCTACGTCCATCTACAACGGGTGCAAGCCAGTTTTGCACACGCAGAATACTCAGGTTAAACTTGACGAGCCTAGCATATGCAGATATGGCCTCGGAACACGGAGACCGAAAGGTCGAGCGTGAATCATATAGTAGATATGATCAACATAAACGATGTTCACCATTGAAAGCTACTCCATTTCACGTGATGATCGGTTATGGTTTAGTTGATTTGGATCACGTGATCACTTAGAAGATTAGAGGGATGTCTATCTAAGTGGGAGTTCTTAAGTAATATGATTAATTGAACTTAAATTTATCATGAACTTAGTACCTGATAGTATCTTGCTTGTTTATGTTGATTGTAGATAGATGGCTCGTGCTGTTGTTCCGTTGAATTTTAATGCGTTCCTTGAGAAAGCAAAGTTGAAAGATGATGGTAGCAATTACACGGACTGGGTCCGTAACTTGAGGATTATCCTCATTGCTGCTCAGAAGAATTACGTCCTGGAAGCACCGCTGGGTGCCAGGCCTGCTGCTGGAGCAACACCAGATGTTATGAACGTCTGGCAGAGCAAAGCTGATGACTACTCGATAGTTCAGTGTGCCATGCTTTACGGCTTAGAATCAGGACTTCAACGACGTTTTGAACGTCATGGAGCATATGATATGTTCCAGGAGTTGAAGTTAATATTTCAAGAAAATGCCCGAATTGAGAGATATGAAGTCTCCAATAAGTTCTATAGCTGCAAGATGGAGGAGAACAGTTCTGTCAGTGAGCATATACTCAAAATGTCTGGGTATAATAATCACTTGATTCAATTGGGAGTTAATCTTCCGGATGATTGCGTCATTGACAGAATTCTCCAATCATTGCCACCAAGCTACAAGAGCTTCCTGATGAACTATAATATGCAAGGGATGAACAAGACTATTCCCGAGCTCTTCGCAATGCTGAAAGCTGCGGAGGTAGAAATCAAAAAGGAGCATCAAGTGTTGATGGTTAACAAGACCACTAGTTTCAAGAAAAAGGGCAAAGGGAAGAAGAAGGGGAACTTCAAAAAGAACGACAAGCTAGTTGCTACTCAAGAGAAGAAACCCAAGTCTGGACCTAAGCCTGAAACTGAGTGCTTCTACTGCAAGCAGACTGGTCACTGGAAGCGGAACTGCCCCAAGTATTTGGCGGATAAAAAGGATGGCAAGGTGAACAAAGGTATATGTGATATACATGTTATTGATGTGTACCTTACTAGAGCTCACAGTAGCACCTGGGTATTTGATACTGGTTCTGTTGCTAATATTTGCAACTCGAAGCAGGGACTACGGAATAAGCGGGCACTGGCAAAGGACGAGGTGACGATGCGCGTGGGAAATGGTTCCAAAGTTGATGTGATCGCGGTCGGCACGCTACCTCTACATCTACCTTCGGGATTAATATTAGACCTAAATAATTGTTATTTGGTGCCAGCGTTGAGCATGAACATTATATCTGGATCTTGTTTAATGCGAGACGGTTATTCATTTAAATCAGAGAATAATGGTTGTTCTATTTATATGAGTGATATCTTTTATGGTCATGCACCCTTGAAGAGTGGTCTATTCTTATTGAATCTCGATAGTAGTAATACACATATTCATAATGTTGAAGCCAAAAGATGCAGAGTTGATAATGAAAGTGCAACTTATTTGTGGCACTGTCGTTTAGGTCATATTGGTATAAAGCGCATGAAGAAACTCCATACTGATGGACTTTTGGAACCACTTGATTATGAATCACTTGGTACTTGCGAACCCTGCCTCATGGGCAAGATGACTAAAACACCGTTCTCCGGTACTATGGAGAGAGCAACAGATTTGTTGGAAATCATACATACCGATGTATGTGGCCCGATGAATATTGAGGCTCGTGGCGGATATCGTTATTTTCTCACCTTCACAGATGATTTAAGCAGATATGGGTATATCTACTTAATGAAACATAAGTCTGAAACATTTGAAAAGTTCAAAGAATTTCAGAGTGAAGTTGAAAATCATCGTAACAAGAAAATAAAGTTTCTACGATCTGATCGTGGAGGAGAATATTTGAGTTACGAGTTTGGTGTACATTTGAAAAACTGTGGAATAGTTTCGCAACTCACGCCACCCGGAACACCACAGCGTAATGGTGTGTCCGAACGTCGTAATCGTACTTTATTAGATATGGTGCGATCTATGATGTCTCTTACTGATTTACCGCTATCATTTTGGGGATATGCTTTAGAGACGGCCGCATTCACGTTAAATAGGGCACCATCAAAATCCGTTGAGACGACACCTTATGAACTGTGGTTTGGCAAGAAACCAAAGTTGTCGTTTCTTAAAGTTTGGGGCTGCGATGCTTATGTGAAAAAGCTTCAACCTGATAAGCTCGAACCCAAATCGGAGAAATGTGTCTTCATAGGATACCCAAAGGAGACTATTGGGTACACCTTCTATCATAGATCCGAAGGCAAGACATTCGTTGCTAAGAATGGATCCTTTCTAGAGAAGGAGTTTCTCTCGAAAGAAGTGAGTGGGAGGAAAGTAGAACTTGATGAAGTAACTGTACCTGCTCCCTTACTGGAAAGTAGTTCATCACAGAAAACTGTTTCAGTGACACCTACACCAGTTAGTGAGGAAGCCAATGATAATGATCATGAAACTTCAGATCAAGATACTGCTGAACCTCGTAGATCAACCAGAGTAAGATCCGCACCAGAATGGTACGGTAATCCTATTCTGGAAGTCATGATACTAGATCATGATGAACCTACGAACTATGAAGAAGCGATGGTGAGCCCAGATTCCGCAAAGTGGCTTGAAGCCATGAAATCTGAGATGGGATCCATGTATGAGAACAAAGTGTGGACTTTGGTTGACTTGCCCGATGATCGGCAAGCAATTGAGAATAAATGGATCTTTAAGAAGAAGACTGACGCTGATGGTAATATTACTGTCTACAAAGCTCGACTTGTCGCAAAAGGTTTTCGGCAAGTTCAAGGGATTGACTACGATGAGACCTTCTCACCCATAGCGATGCTTAAGTCCGTCCGAATCATGTTAGCAATTGCCGCATTTTATGATTATGAAATTTGGCAGATGGATGTCAAAACTGCATTCCTAAATGGATTTCTGGAAGAAGAGTTGTATATGATGCAACCGGAAGGTTTTGTCGATCCAAAAGGAGCTAACAAAGTATGCAAGCTCCAGCGATCCATTTATGGACTGGTGCAAGCCTCTCGGAGTTGGAATAAACGTTTTGATAGTGTGATCAAAGCATTTGGTTTTATACAGACTTTCGGAGAAGCCTGCATTTACAAGAAAGTGAGTGGGAGCTTTGTAGCATTTCTGATATTATATGTGGATGACATATTGCTGATTGGAAATGATATAGAATTTCTGGATAGCATAAAGGGATACTTGAATAAAAGTTTTTCAATGAAAGACCTCGGTGAAGCTGCTTACATATTAGGCATTAAGATCTATAGAGATAGATCAAGACGCTTAATTGGACTTTCACAAAGCACATACCTTGACAAGATTTTGAAGAAATTCAAAATGGATTAAGCAAAGAAAGGATTCTTGCCTGTATTACAAGGTGTGAAGTTGAGTAAGACTCAATGCCCGACCACTGCAGAAGATAGAGAGAATATGAAAGATGTTCCCTATGCATCAGCCATAGGCTCTATCATGTATGCAATGCTGCGTACCAGACCTGATGTGTGCCTTGCTATAAGTTTAGCAGGGAGGTACCAAAGTAATCCAGGAGTGGATCACTGGACAGCGGTCAAGAACATCCTGAAATACCTGAAAAGGACTAAGGATATGTTTCTCGTATATGGAGGTGACAAAGAGCTCACCGTAAAAGGTTACGTTGATGCAAGCTTTGACACTGATCCGGACGATTCTAAATCGCAAACCGGATACGTGTTTACATTAAACGGTGGAGCTGTCAGTTGGTGCAATTCTAAACAAAGCGTCGTAGCGGGATTTACATGTGAAGCGGAGTACATAGCTGCTTCGGAAGCAGCGAACGAAGGAGTCTGGATGAAGGAGTTCATATCCAATCTAGGTGTCATACCTAATGCATCGGGTCCAATGAAAATCTTTTGTGACAATACTGGTGCAATTGCCTTGGCAAAGGAATCCAGATTTCACAAAAGGACCAAACACATCAAGAGACGCTTCAACTCCATCCGGGATCTAGTCCAGGTGGGAGACATAGAGATTAGCAAGATACATACGGATCTGAATGTTGCAGACCCGTTGACTAAGCCTCTTCCACGAGCAAAACATGATCAGCACCAAAGCTCCATGGGTGTTAGATTCATTACAGTGTAATCTAGATTATTGACTCTAGTGCAAGTGGGAGACTGAAGGAAATATGCCCTAGAGGCAATAATAAAGTTATTATTTATTTCCTTGTAATCATGATAAATGTTTATTATTCATGCTAGAATTGTATTAACCGGAAACATAATACATGTGTGAATACATAGACAAACAAAGTGTCACTAGTATGCCTCTACTTGACTAGCTCGTTAATCAAAGATGGTTATGTTTCCTAACCATGGACAAAGAGTTGTTATTTGATTAACGAGGTCACATCATTAGTTGAATGATCTGATTGACAAGACCCATTCCATTAGCTTAGCACCTGATCGTTTAGTATGTTGCTAATGCTTTCTTCATGACTTATACATGTTCCTATGACTATGAGATTATGCAACTCCCGTTTACCGGAGGAACACTTTGGGTGCTACCAAACATCACAACATAACTGGGTGATTATAAAGGAGCATTACAGGTGTCTCCAAAGGTAGATGTTGGGTTGGCGTATTTCGAGATTAGGATTTGTCACTCCGATTGTCGGAGAGGTATCTCTGGGCCCTCTCGGTAATACACATCACATAAGCCTTGCAAGCATTACAACTAATATGTTAGTTGTGAGATGATGTATTACGGAACGAGTAAACAGACTTGTCGGTAACGAGATTGAACTAGGTATTGGATACCGACGATCGAATCTCGGGCAAGTAACATACCGATGACAAAGGGAACAACGTATGTCGTTATGCGGTCTGACCGATAAAGATCTTCGTAGAATATGTAGGAGCCAATATGGGCATCCAGGTCCCGCTATTGGTTATTGACCGGAGACGTGTCTCGGTCATGTCTACATTGTTCTCGAACCCGTAGGGTCCGCACGCTTAAGGTTACGATGACAGTTTCATTATGAGTTTATGCATTTTGATGTACCGAAGGTTGTTCGGAGTCCCGGATGTGATCACGGACATGACGAGGAGTCTCGAAATGGTCGAGACGTAAAGATTGATATATTGGAAGCCTATGTTTGGACATCGGAAGTGTTCCGGGTGAAATCGGGATTTTACCGGGTTACCGGGAGGTTACCGGAACCCCCCGGGAGCCATATGGGCCTTCATGGGCCTTAGTGGAAAGGTGAAAGGGCTGCCCACAAGGGCTGCGCGCCTCCCCCCTTCCCCTAGTCCTATTAGGACTAGGAGAGGTGGCCGGCCACCCCTTTCCCCCTTCCCCTCCGAGGAATCCTAGTTGGACTAGGATTGGGGGGGGGGGGGGGGGAATCCTACTCCCAGAGGGAGTAGGACTCCTCCTGCGCCTCCCTCCTTGGCCGGCCAGCCTCCCCTCCTCTCCTCCTTTATATACGGAGGCAGGGGCACCTCTAAACACACAAGTTGATCCACGTGATCTATTCCTTAGCCGTGTGCGGTGCCCCCTGCCACCATATACCTCGATAATACTGTAGCGGAGTTTAGGCGAAGCCCTGCTGCTGTAGTTCATCAAGATCGTCACCACGCCGTCGTGCTGACGGAACTCTTCCCCGACACTTTGCTGGATCAGAGTCCGGGGATCGTCATCGAGCTGAACGTGTGCTCGAACTCGGAGGTGCCGTAGTTTCGGTGCTTGATCGGTTGGATCGTGAAGACGTATGACTACTTCCTCTACGTCGTGTCATCGCTTCCGAAGTCGGTCTCCGTTGGGTACGTAGACAACACTCTCCCCTCGTTGCTATGCATCACATGATCTTGCGTGTGCGTAGGAAATTTTTTGAAATTACTACGAAACCCAACAGGGACGATGGCGGCGGACAGGTGGCGGCTCTGGATTGGACGGGGGCGGCGGCGCGGACATGTCCGGCGGGGTCCGGACGTGTCCGGCTGCGGGAGGAGGAAGAAGCTAGGGTTTCGGGGGGATTCATCCGCGAAATTCGGGGGGAGTCACATATTTATAGGTAGAGGGAGCTAGGAGAGTCCAAATGAGGAGCGGTTTTCGCCCACACGATCGTGATCGAACGACCGAGAGCATGGAGGGGAGTTTGCTGGGTTTTGGGCCACTTTGAAAGGGGTGTTGGGCTGCACACAAAAGAGGCCTTTACGGTTACCCGGTTAACCGTTGGAGTACCAAACGACCTCCAAATGGCACGAAACTTGACAGGCGGTCTACCGGTGCTATACCAAGGCCGCTTGGCAAACCTCGGGCCATTCCGAGAAAGTTTAACACCCGCACACGAAGAGAGGCGAGAAGGGGACGCCGGATGACATAGGAGTGCCGGATTGCAAAACGGACAACGAGGAAAATGCTCGGATGCATGAGACGAACACGTATGCAAAGTGAGATGCACATGATGACATGATATGAAATGCAGATGATGACATGGCAAAATGCAACACGCAAGCAAATGACATGGCAACGATGGCGAATAACTGGCAGACACCTGGCGCATCGAATCCGGAGCGTTACAACACTCCTCCACTAACAAGAGATCTTGTCCCGAGATCTTAGGACTGAGACGGAAGGGAAAAAGGGATGAGGTGAAACAAAAACTCAAGAGAAGAAGCAAAGAATCGAGAGCACTCGAGAAGAAGAGAGGAACGACGAGAATGACGAGAATTGAAAGCTCACTGAATCAGATAGACTATGAAATCACTCGTGCTCACCGAAGTGGTTAGAATGAGAAAAGAAACAGATAAGACTGAAAGGATTTAGGCAGCACTTCGGCTAAAACATGGGGGAATAAAACACGAGCTTGAGAGGACGGAATGATACTTGATGAACTCTTGAAGAATGAATTAAATCATGAAGAATCGCCATGAAGAACTCCGTTGATAAAAAGGATGACGAGATAAAATGAAGGGTGAAAGAATAAAATGAGCCTTGTGGTGATTTAGATGGAGGTTCTGACGAAATGACCGAGGAAATTTGAACTCCGGAAAAGAAAAGATGAAAACACTTGGAACTAGAATTTATTCATGAAGAACAAACTCTAAAGGAAAGGGATTACTCGCTTGGATGAAATAAGAATAAGATTTATTGTATGCTTATCCTTCATCAAATCAAATTGATGACAAGCAATGGATTTTTGCATACTACTTATTCTCCTTGAAAAGGATTGAGAAGTGACATATCACAAACTTGAGAAGGTCTTCAAGAACCACCGGTAGGATTGGAAAGAACGATTGGATTAATATGATAATCCAGGAAAAAGAATCTTGAACGAACCACCGGAAGAATTCAAAATGACTGATGAAAGAGAATGAATCACCGGGAAGAATTATAAGAACCAATATGCTCGAGGGGATTTAGATGCAAAAGAACGGGAAGAACTCGAGCTGATTCACGAACACTTGAATGAAGCACCGGGATAATTGGATGACGGTAGCTGGAATGTGAGGACGAAGAATACTTCTGGAATGATGCCTCCGGTGAAAAGAAACGGAAATCAACTCCTGAAATACTCCGGATGGGTACGAAAAGAATATCTGACAAATGGAATAATTCGAGACTAATAACATGAAGCTAGAACCGCGAATCTTCGAGAGAACGGACAAGATTTAGAGGAAAAACCCTTCTTCGATCTTGAAATGTCGACGAGAAACACCACCAAAATTACTGAGGCACTCCGGGGGAACGAAAAAGCGAAGAGGTTGAGCCAACAATGAAAATAATTTGAACGAGATCTTGAAAAAGGCATGTGACTGATGGGATCCATTCTTACGTCACACTTTGAAAAGAATTAGGAATGGCTCCGGAATAATTAGAAGAGTCAGGTAAGATCCTAGGAAAAGACCTGTGGGTTAGGGCCCACTGAAGAGATAACACCGTTGGAAAGGACTGTTGAACAGATAGATGATGCACCAGAACAATTGAAATGTTTGAATGAGGTGACAACCACAAATTAATTGAATGCAAACACGAATCTTCTAAGATGTCTTCATCAATCCGGAATGATAAAATGGCGAGAGGCGAACAAGCAAAGGGAACACTTGAGTCGAGGAAAAGAATATGATCGAACCGAGAAAATTGAGTTGAACTCCACCGGAAAGAAAAGAGATGAAGGATGTCAAACGAGACGAGAATTCACCGGTTGAAATAATTGATGGAAGACTGAAGAGGCTCCGCACGAATGAAATTGATGGTCGAAAGGGACTCAATCTCCGAGAAGAGAAAGGGTGGGATGGCGGGAAAACAAAGGCAACTTGGAAGGGGAATTGACGAGTGATTTCGAGATGAAACACCGGTTGAAATCATTGAAGAAAGAAAGCAAAGACTTCGCACGAGTAGCATGGGTACTCGATTACAGACTCCGGATTCGAGAAGAAGAAGGGAGGGCGGGTGGGAAAAGAAAACAATTGAGGATTGAACTTGGCAATTTTTTTTTACGTGGCTGTTGAAGATGCCTTAAGATATGCATGAGGTCAATATATATGCGTCCGTGTGTTAAAAAATAATAAAAAAGAAACCCGTGTATGTGGGCATCTGCGTTTGCGTCGTGTAAGAAAAGGAAAAACAAGATCCATGATAAAGCTGCCATCCATGTACGAAACCCTACCATCAAAGCCCACAAAGAATCATTAGCCATGGGGAAGACTTCTCCCCTCCACAGGGTTATCAACGGCGGGCAGTGGGACGCCGAGCGCCTCCTTGGCCGCCTCATAATCGTCGTCCACGCCGCCTTCCTTGACGCGGGCTTCGTTCCCGCCACCGCCGCGGCCAATGACCCGGAGCAGGGCCGGATCTCGAAGCATCAGGGAGCAACAGCTTCGACGCTCTCCCTCCGGTATGCCGTGCCGCAGCTCCGGAAGGACGCGGGCGCTGCTGCGCTAAGGATGTTCGCGCACGGGCGGCATGTCGTCTTCTACGTGCGCGGAGACCGGCGGCTGGGCACGTACTGGGTGTGCATGGACGCGCTCGCCGCTGCATGGTGCCTGTCAGACGGCCTCGACGACACAGAGCGCGCGCTGAGGAGGGACGCCAAGGTGGCGGCGCTCTGGGGCGCCATCGCCAACGGTCTGTGCCGGCGCGTCTTTGCCGCGATGTGCTGCGCGAAAGGCGTGGCGCTGGAGCCCACCTTCATGTCGCTCCCCAGCGACGCCAAGGCGGCGATACTGGCGAGGCTCGACGATGGCGAGGATCTCCTGATGGTGACGCACACCTGCACCGAGCTCCGGCGCCTGGTCGCCGACCGCGACCGCGCTCTCTGGAAGCCCATATGCGAGGAGCGGCGCGGCCGACGCGCGCTCCTGAATCGCAGATACAAGGCGCTGTGCGGCGGTCTCGCCGCCGACGACTCGCCCGAGATGACCTGGAAGGAGAGGTACATGTGCCGGCGCCGGCCTGCAATTGTGTTCATCAGGGTGGCTAGGCGCATTAACGAATTCTGGAAGTCGTTCCCGTCCCTAGCGCTTGCCGACGATCTCCCGCCATCGTATGATCCCCTCTCAGGCTTGGGCGATCACCGCTATCCGCCGAAGCTGCCGGCGGACGTCCTTGAAGGCCTGAGGAAGGCGGCGGTGGAGGACGCGAGGGCAAGGAAGAGCGCCGCCGGTCACCGCCGGGCGATGGCGTCGGGTGGTGGTGGCCATCATGCGAAGTCGCGTCAAGGCACCGGCGCGATCCACTCGCCGTCCTCTCGGCATCGATGGGGACACCGGTGAACGTACCCTCGTGCGTGCATGGGTGGAGTTGCCGGCGTCGGTCTGTTCTGTTCACAACTTCAGAACTGAACTTGTTTTGTTTTCTGAGATTCTATAAGTTTGGTGGTCTAATTCCAAAGAGCAGAATGAAAAAGATACAGATTTAAAAAGTTTAGATAAGGCTTAGTGTAAGCACTAGTTCTACCTTGATCTTGATTTCCATGGTGATCACGAAGGACTTCGAATTACAAGCAGAAATGGGGGAGGAGGAGGAGCTTCTTCTTTTCCAAGTCATCTGTGGCCACTAGTCGTTTCCTCTGTGATGGAAGGAGAAAGGCTATGAGATTCGAAGCGCATTCATTAAGCTCATCGGTGAGGGGGATATATACAGTTTTCAGGGACCTCAACTGGGAGATCGTGTGCCACTACACTGATGTGGAACAATTCTAATGAATAGCAACGAATGATCTTTACTCATGATGATGATTAGAATACGAAAACACTAACGCCCACCCGCCTGGATCGCCGTTGATTCAAATTTACACGAATCTTGACACGCCTAGGTAGTTTTTGTGTGTCACGTAGGACAAGGCCAATGTGTGGTGTCGTCCTCAGTTCGCCTGCATGCCGTTTCTCCCTCGGCCGACACCAGTTGGGTCGGGGCGTGCGGTGGAACTGTCATCGCGCCCGCATGCCGTGCACGACTTTTGTTCGCGTCTCCCACGACTGGCCATTTCCCCCCTCAGTTGTGTTGCGGTTTCTCCCCATCCCCTTCATTACTCACCAACTCACCATCCACAGGCAGTTCCATTCGACTAAAGGAGAAGACGAGAGGAGGAGGAGGCGGCGGCAGCGAAAGAGTCGACGGCATTCGCGGCCGTTGACGGTGTTCGCCAGACCGGAGCGTCGTCGCCGGAGAAGCCGCAGTGAGAAGGTAAGGTTGTCGAAGCTTCTGTACTGTCCCCCTTCCTCCCTGGTCACATTCCTCTCGAGCCCTCTTGAGATTCAGGCGGATTCGCGGCCGCTCCGGTGTCCCCGTCGGCGGGGGAGTCGCGTGTGTGCCATTTTAGGGCGGCATTGCGCAGTTTCGTCGCCATCGCGGTGTTAGTCATGCCGGTGAGGCTGGCCCGGTCGGCAACCACCTCTCTATGTACGAGAGATTAGATGCCTGCAATTAGATGCGTGAGCGATTTCTAATTGTTAGTTTTGATTGTCTCGAAGGCTACGATCTTCACTATTTTAGGGCGATGTTGCTGTTGAATTGAGGAGTATGATAGTTGTGTATGAACCCTAGATCTAGTTAGGTGCATTTTAATGTGTAGGATCATGGCAGTCATGGCAATTTTAACACACTTGTTTTATCCACAACTATCCTCATTGATGGCAACTAATTTTCTGAATCAACTATGTCAGTTGCCATGTCATGTGTAGGATAATGACAGTTTATGAGATCCAAACTCAGGGAGTGATAGTTGTGTATGATCCCTATATCTAGGTAGATGCATATTTAAGTGTGGGATAAGGGCAATCACGGCAATTTCATTGCATTTTGTTTACCTACAACTATCCTTCTAAGTGGCAACTAATTTTGTGAATCAACTATGACAGTTGCCATGTCATATGTAGAGTAATGGCAGTTTGTATGTATCATGTACTCACTTCGTTGCCATGCTATTTTGTGATAACACAACATATTTGATTGCATTACATGGAAACTCATTTTTTTTACCAGGCCAATGTGTGAGTTGCCACATTATACGTTGTAGACTAGCAATTGTCTGCTCTAATTTGAACTGCCTTAGTTGCCACATCTTTTTGTTTGTTAACATGGCAACTTGAACCTAGTAGATGTGACCTGTGCTTTTATTAAGACAATGTGTTAGTTGCCACACTACATGTTGGACAATGGTAGTTGGGTGTTCCACTGTACTACCTCAGTTGCCACATTGTTTATTGCCAACATGGCAACTTGAATCTCCTACATGGCAACTGCATTCTTAAGAAGCAAACACATATCCAGTTGCCATGTTTTTGCACCTATTTTTCCATTGGTTATTTTTTTCCTTTTTGTGCATGTTCAGCACATGGCAATTACATCCTTTCACATGCTAAAACTTTGGGGTAAACATGGCAGTTTTCATTTTTGTTATTGATGATATGTAGTGATTCGTTACTTCGCGTATCTCTTTCCGCATCTGTCGGATGTGTTTTCATTTTACACTAACATGTTTTTGTTCTTACCGTAGCACAATGGCTCGTGGTGACCATCAAGATGATGATGACTTCATGGAGCCACCGCCACAGAATCGTGGCAATGAGGTCACTCTCCCCCTATGTTTTAATTTTGATACCGAGTTTCAATTCTTCTGTTAGAACTAATTTTTACTACATTGAAACATGGCAACAAATGATCCTTTTTGTGTTATGCATAAGAAGAAACGTCAGTGCAATAGGGCTTCGCAAGAACGCCAGACTATATTGACCGAGGGATTTATTGATGAGCAGAAGGGAGCTGCCGGTGAGATGTGGATGCAGGCTCCGATGAAGGTTTGGTGCACGAACCTAGTAAACCCTGTATGCGACTGGCTCGGTGAGATATATGACCCTGTGTCAAGGGAATTCGTGATTCCGAGACGTGAAAGACTGCCTTTGAATGAGGATTTTGTGTTCTGCACTTTGGGTGTCCCCCGTGGAGAAATCAAAGTCCCTTATGAGGTGAACAATAAGATTGATGAAGCTTTGTTTGCCCGTTTGTTTCCTGGAATGGCATCCATGCCTAATACGACTATGCTGGCAACTTTGCTGGAGGGCATGACAACCCATGGCGAGGTATTTAAGATGAAGCTGCTCATGTACTTGATCTCCGTTGTATTTGTGCCTACCACATCTCTTCGCCCAAGCAACAAGTGCTTCCCTATCCTGGTGAATGCTCTCTCTCTATCCTTTTACATACAATCTTTTGTTTTTGATGTCATCAGAAGTTAGTCACTACCAGTTTTGATGTTTTTATTGAATGCCGATGCAGCATCTTTTTGTCCCGAGTTGTGTTTGTGCAGGCGAAGCTGAAAGATGTTAAAAACATGAATTGGTGTAAATTCATTGCTGACTTCCTGCATGATGCATTCTCAACTAAGATGTACCAGAAGGGCTGTCGCTTGCACCTAATGGTAGTTCCCCCTACTCTTTATGCAAATGCTCTTACCACGGTTCATTCTTTTCTAAATCAACATTGCAGCTGTTCATAAGTGGCAACCGAATTGTTTTGCATTTTGGTATCTCTGTTTGGTCATAACCTGACAACCCATAGTTTTGACAGAGCTTTTATCTGATTTTTATGGCAACCATAGTCGATCGTGCATGGAAACCCTTTGTTATATTTTGTTTGGGACTTTTACATGTCAGAGTGAAGTTTGTCTGATACATGTCAATTGTAGTTGGTGTATACAAGGCAATTCCATTTTTCTAGCTATAATACACATAGTGTTCACTTCCTATGTTCATTTCTCTTTATACAATCTGGATGGCAACTATCATGTTGAACTGGTGGCAACTAACAATATAATAACATGGCAACTGCCAACATAGCATGATGGCAACTAACAACATAGATAGGTGGAAACTAACAACATAGATAGATGTCAAATCTTTCTTTCCTTTTTTTTGAACTTGTGACTCAAGGGACACTGTACTACCAACGGCGTTTAAACCGTGGCCATTTTCCTTTTCTTTTTTCCTGCATTTTATATGTTTTATTTTCCCACACAACATTGATCATTGTCATATTCTGATTTACTTGCTCGCTTTATTGTGTAAACCAGCTCATGTACGTCGATAGTCTTGATTTGTCCACTGTCGACTTTACTGAGAGAGGAGGCCCGCCGCCTCCACATAAGTTTGTTGTCTCTACGTGGACGTATGATGCTGTCAAGGTTGTACTTGCTGCAGACAGGGTATCTGATACAAAATATTGGAAACTGCAGGTTAGTTGTGTCTTCTTTCTTTTCAAAGTGGGGAATCTATACCGTATACAGCATGGCAAATACGTTTGGTTCTGCGTGGGAAATGCACAACACTTTAATTGGCATCCATACTCCATTTTTTTGTAGTCAATTCTGTTTGTGCATTCCATTACACCACCTAACCGCTTCCATTATGGCTAACAAGTCATAAAGAACTTGGCAACCATGGTTGACTGCACATGGTAACCATATTTGTCTCCATATGGCAACTCCGTCGTTCCCCGCCGAAACTCCTTTTTTTCCTTGCAATCCATGATTGTAGTCACGACTTCTTATTTCTTTGGACATTTCTTAGTTGTTTTTGCTATTTTTCAGCTGATGGCCAAGCATGCTATAGACTACAGTGTGTTTAGTGGGCCACAAAACTTTGGCAAGTGGATGGATGTGCATTCAGCTCCATCTTGTCCTCGCTGAGGTAGTCAAGCATGTTTATTTGTTTTTTGAAATTATTTTTTTATTGCATTTGATTGCTCTTCTATGGTTGTTTTGCCTTATTTTTCTTAATCACGTGTCTCTAATATGTTTTGTAATTTGTTACTTTTTGTTTTCTGATCAGGCGAGGGCACCTATTGAGCACCTAGTTGGGCAGTTTGCTTCCGGCATGACCAGCTTTCTTAGGAAGTTGGTCAAGGGTTGGACAACACTTAATGGTTTTGATAGCGACGCTGTTGCGAGGCAGTTCACATCATTTATTGGAGAACAGACACATCGTCCAACTGGTTGTCGTGGCCGGTATGACTACAACAGCTCTCAGGAGCTCCCTGACATGCAAGATGAGCTAGATGGGGATGGTTTTGGTGGCGTGGATGCTGGTCTCGACAAGGACGGCGACGATGACATGGAGAAATGTGCCGCATGACAGTGACCATGATGAACATCATGAAGTTCGTGTAGGGGGTAAGAACGATAAGGCTGCACCGAAAGTTCCTCTATCGGAGGGAGGCATTGATCCAACTGTTGCGAGAGACACGGGGGTTTCGCTCTCAAAGAGGGACATGGCTCCAGAGAATGCTGGCCTAGGCCCTGTTGGGAAGAGGTGTAGGACTGATCTTGTAGCTGCTAGGAGGAGGTTTGATGTTTATTTAGCGTTTTATTTGTTCTTCCTTTTTAACAGCCCGACTTTTTTCCGTTCCTATGTGCGCCATGATTTTTTTTGTCTCACACTTGTTTATATTTTGCATTTTTTTGCTCACTTGCCATTTTTGTACGTGTAGTGAGGCGACAGCTGGTGGACGATCAGTTAAGCAGAAACAAGCACCTACGCCAACCCGTGTTTCTGCCCGGTTGAACAAGGGGGCTTCCGCTGCTGGTGCCACCACTTCCACTAGGTCGTCTCCTCGCACATCGACATCCAACACTGGGGATCCTGTCGTGCTAGAAGACTTGAGGAAGACAACCAAGAGGTGGGTTCTCCCTGTTTGTTATCTACTTTTTTTGTGATTGAGTTATCTTCATTACGTCGCGATATGGAAATGCATTCTCTTTGAACTCTTTTCATGGCAATTGCACGCGATGAGATTGCCAAGTTATTTATTGTCC
This sequence comes from Triticum timopheevii, assembly GCA_963921465.1. Lineage (NCBI taxonomy): Eukaryota > Viridiplantae > Streptophyta > Magnoliopsida > Poales > Poaceae > Triticum > Triticum timopheevii. The sequence goes on from OY997272.1 coordinate 119,838,051, forward strand.
TGGTGCTAATTTTGTTCGATGCATTCTAAATCATATACAACTTTTTACTTGACCCATTTTTTGTGGCAACTACTTTCTGCCTCTCATGGCAACTATCTAACTTGACACATGGCTACTCATGTCTGTCCCACATGAGAACTATTTTTTATGATCTAAATTTGTTTTATGGCAACTCCTGCTTCTTCTTCATGGCAACTGCTTACTATACCACATGGCAAATCTTGTCCACTCATATGGCAATCGGTAGCTTCCACTTACTTCAACCGCTTGCACTTCATGTGTGTTCATCCTTACCTTGTTTTCAAATGGCAGCTCTGGCATATCACTCATTTTTCATTTTTATGATGACTACCATGGCAATTTATTTTGTTCCTAGCGCTCACCTTTTTGTTCTCTTCATGCGTTTTCTTGAATGGCCGTTTATCATTCAACACATTTCTTTTTGCAGGGTGAAGAAGACTACTACATGCTTGACCAATCGTACTACCAAAGACTCACCTGGATGCATTCACTCCAAGTTGTCGACATTTCATAATGCAGATATTCATGAGCCGCCAGTCGACGAATCTGCTGCTGCACCATCCACTGTTTTCGCTAGCTTTGATGCAAGGGGCCGCGCATCTCCGCCGGTTGTAGATGTGCAGACTACAACGGCAGGCATCCGTACATCTGGGAGTGATGAGTCTATATCTGCTAGGACTGCTGAGATATTGCCTACCCTGGTGGCAGTGAGAGATGGTGTTGTCACCCATGCCACCCGATCAGCAAGTGTTGAAGTGGACGCTCCCGAGCTCAACCTAAACATGGAAGATTCCCGCTCATCTGATACGGATTCCAAGTGTGTGGATGGTGGCACTTCTGTGTCCATGAAAGAAGGGGATGTGACCACATTTTAGAATGAAATGCCATCCACAGATGACTCTCATCTCACAACGGCTTCAGCGGCTGGTGGCCCAGAGTCTGCTACTTCAACCGTTGTGCGAGCTGGCCTGCCACCTAGGCGGCGTAGCCCCCGCAAGAATCCTGCACAGTTATCCAATTCACCAGAGGTAGTTAAGAGTAGCAGAGGTGACTCTGGTTACGTGCCTACTTCCACACTGTTCCCACCTTCTACCAAAAGCAATGTAGCCGAGAAGATGGAAGTCCGCAGTATAACAGATGCAGCTGGTAAGTCGTGCACTACTGAAGGAGGTGGAGGTTCAGAGCAGACTGCGTCTTTTACCGCGGTGGAGAACACCAGCTTAAATCTGCGCACTTCCAAGCTCCCTGTCAACATTGGTGCCCCCTATAGCCCAAACAGGAAGATAGGCAAGAAAGTTGTGATTGAGATCGCTGACAGCACGCGCCGACCTACTAACAAGCCTGATGATCTTGCAGCAGACGAGGTAGACATGTTTGTTGATCTGTCACCTCTAGATTCTACCAAACAATTTGTCCGCAATCCGGCTGTTAGGCATGAGAGGCACCCCATGGCTTTCACCCCACCGACCTTTAGTATTGGCATCGATCGCACTCAGGATGAACCAGTGCACAATCCTATGCCTATTGCCTTTACTTTCCCGGCAGGCACGGTCCCAATGATGGCGCAGCCAATTGCTGATGGCAGGAAGGCTATCAAGTTTGTAGATCCCATAGTGCAAGGTAAACTTTCTTGGTTCTGAACTGTGATGGCAAATCTCATGGGATGCACATGTAGTTGTCATTTTAGGTTACCTAATTTGACAGTTGCCATTCATATAAACATGGCAACTGATTTTTTATTTTTATTAGATGCCAACCATTGGTTTCTGTAGAGGTTGACGCATGGCGACTGTAGTTAGTTGCACATGGCAACTGTAGTTGCTGCCACATGCCAACTTAAGTTGATTGTACAGGGAAATTACAATGCATTTGCACATGTCTACTATAGTTGTTGACACATGGAAACTTAAGTTCATTGCGGATGGAAACTGCAGTTGTTGCCATGTGGCAAGTGCAGTGCATTACGGATGGCAACTGCAGTTGTTGCCATATGGCAGATGAAGTGCACTGCACATGGCAACCATAGTTGTTGCCATGTGGCAACTGCAGTGCATTGACAATGGCAACTTGAAGTGCCCTGCGCATGGCAACTGCATTATACTTTCCACACGACAAACTTTGTTTAAGAATTAACCGTTGATATTGATACTTTCTTACCAGCACTTTCAGTTCACATTTTGAACTTCCTGCATAACAATTTGCTATGTACAAGTCTCTTATCCCACTGTTTTGTTCTACTAGCAACCCCTGAGGAGATTTTGTCGTCCCTCAAAGAAGCTTACCATAGGGTTGAGCAGGAAGCATTAAACAACAGGTCCTCATGGAATCAAGGCAAAACAAGTTATGACATGCCTGCTGAGGCAGTATTTGACGATACCATCAAAAGTGCAACCCCTGGATCTGCGAAGCAGACGAGGGTAGTTCATGCACCACCGGTGGATGACTTTGAGCCTGATGTTAAGGCTACAAAGGAGCAGACCCAACTATACGATATTGTCAAGCGTTTCGGAAATGCGAGGTCGAACATCAAGCACATGAAGGAGCTGAAAGCGTAATGTCCACACCACATAACCGCTTACTTGCTTTTCTGTCCTTTTGGCCATGCATTGTTTATTTTTTATTTTTTTAGTAGACATGATTCTTTCATGTTATATCACTTTCATACAACTCATGTTTGGACAGAACCAAAATCATACAATGCGAAGCGACATACGTTGACCTGGGCGATCTTGCCGAGTCTGTGGGGCCTACTGGTAAAATGTCAAAGAATGTAGTTGCGTGTGGGATTGACTTCATCAACAAGCACGTGGACATTTGTCCCGACAAGACGATCATGTAGTACAACATGACCTGCAAAATATGGGATGGTGACTTCCACCATAAAATCCCGAGGAAGCATTTTGCCGCGCATGGTCATTTTAAGCTCACACTGAAGAAATATGTGAGTGTTTCTTCTTGTTGTACATTTTTTCCATGGTATGTTTTTGTCAGCAGTTATACTTCATATGTGGGTTACATACTGTTTGTGAAAGATGTTTCATGTGGCAACAACTACCATGTAAAATTAGTGTGAACTTTTTAATGCAACTTATGTGGCAACTTCACATAAAATATTGGGCAACTTTGTTTACCCATGGATGGAAATTTCTTATAATTACACATGGCAAGTGAACCTTTTCCATGCGTGCACTTGGCCACTTGATGATTGCCTTTTCATGTATCTCTTACTGCATGTGACAATATTTTTACATATCATTTTTCCAACTACATCCGTCTATTTTAGATGTGAACTCTGTTTTTTATTGCCTCTTTTTTACTTGCAGGTCATGTTCCCCATGTTCCAGGAGCTTGCACCAGATGACCCAGATGACAAGTGTGGTCACCACTACGACATTTTACCTGATGGACCAACGTTTTGAGGTGCTTGATTCAATCCGTTCAGGAGATGATGAAGACCTTACTACTCATGCTGAATTCTTTATCAACAACCTGAAAGAGACCTGGAACCGTCATTACGAAAACTCAAAGGTCCAGATCAGTCACTTTCCAGTCGAGTACATCACGACTGAGAAGCAAGAAAACGGGTAATTACTATCTTTTTCAGGTGTTCACCATCTTTTCATCTCTTCATCACAGTTTATTATGTTTCTGTTTGCATGTGTTCACCTGTTTTGCTTCGTTCTAGGCATGATTGTGGGTTTTACATGTTGGAATACCTTGCAAAGTGGGAAGGTCGACGGGTCCCAGTGATCACAGCTGCAATGGTTGTCGAGCTCCGTAAAATATATACATGGAACTGGTTGATGAATGAAGATTTCAACAAGCGGGCTTCAACAAGAGAATTTATAGAGGGAGCTATCAAATCCGCGAACAAGAAGTACAAGTGATCACGTGATGGTCCATACACATGCCTACCATACATTTTGTGGCTGAGGAATGTAAGGTATCACCTTGTTCTTTGAAACTATGTCCGTGTGCTATGTTATGACTGCATCCCCTGTAGCTGTATATATAGTGGTGGCGTGTATGTGCCGTTGGATATTTGTAATATAAGTGTGGACCTAAACCTGTTTAGGTGTGACAAGAACTACTTTCATGCTCACTATTAGTATGTGTTTGTGAATGTGAGTACCAATTGAGAGTTGATAACCCACAAGTATAGGGGATCGCAACAGTTTTCGAGGGTAGAGTATTCAACCCAAATTTATTGATTCGACACAAGGGGAGCCAAAGAATATTCTCAAGTATTAGCAGCTGAGTTGTCAATTCAACCACACCTGGAAACTTAGTATCTGCAGCAAAGTGTTTAGTAGCAAAGTAATATGATAGTGGTGGTAACGGTAACAAAAGTAAAGACAACAAAAGTAATGTTTTTGGTATTTTGTAGTGATTGTAACAGTAGCAACGGAAAAGTAAATAAGCGAGAACCAGTATATGGAAAACTCATAGGCACCGGATTAGCGATGGATAATTATGCCGGATGTGGTTCGTCATGTAATAGTTATAACATAGGGTGACACAGAACTAGCTCCAGTTCATCAATGTAATGTAGGCATGTATTCCATATATAGTCATACGTGCTTATGGAAAAGAACTTGCATGACATCTTTTGTCCTACCCTCCCGTGGCAGCGAGGTCCTATTGGAAACTAAGGGATATTAAGGCCTCCTTTTAATAGAGAACCGGAACAAAGCATTAGCACATAGTGAATACATGAACTCCTCAAACTATGGTCATCACCGGGAGTGGTCCCGATTATTGTCACTTCGGGGTGGCCGGATCATAACACATAGTAGGTGACTATAGACTTGCAAGATAGGATCAAGAACACACATATATTCATGAAAACATAATAGGTTCAGATCTGAAATCATGGCACTCAGGCCCTAGTGACAAGCATTAAGCATAGCAAAGTCATAACAACATCAATCTCAGAACATAATGGATACTAGGGATCAAACCCTAACAAAACTAACTCGATTACATGATAAATCTCATCCAACCCATCACCATCCAGCAAGCCTACGATGCAATTACTCACGCACGACGGTGAGCATCATGAAATTGGTGATGGAGGATGGTTGATGATGACGACGGCGACGAATCCCCCTCTCCGGAGCCCCGAACGGACTCCAGATCAGCCCTCCCGAGAGAGATTAGGGCTTGGCGGCGGCTCCGTGTCGTAAAACGCAATGATTTCTTCTCTCTGATTTTTTTCTCCCCGAAAGCCAATATATGGAGTTGGAGTTGGCGTCGGAGGGCCACCAGTGGGCCCCCCTGGTCTTCATCTTTGGCGAGGATTTTTTATTGTTTTTTTCTAAGGTGTTCCATGGAGTTTCAGGTCATTCCGAGAACTTTTATTTTCTGCACATAAAACAACACCATGGCAATTCTGCTGAAAATAACGTCAGTCCGGGTTAGTTCCATTCAAATCATACAAGTTAGAGTCCAAAACAAGGGCAAAAGTGTTTGGAAAAGTAGATACGACGGAGATGTATCAAGAGTTTTAGTGCGTTTATGATGGCTAAAACACGACAAATATAGTTGATCACGCATGGTTAGTGCAAGTAATCACTTCATTTATTTTGGTTTTTTTTACTGATAACTGTATCGGTAAGCACGGTAGTTCATAAGCAACTGTTCTCTCTCATGTTTTTGCACGTGATCATTTCAACTGGTTTGTACAGAGTATGTATACAATACAATATGTGTGAAACAAAAATGCATGGACTGAAAATAGAAATCTACGCGATGGCAGTTTCAGTAGCAATTACATGGCAGATTCAGTGCAAGCTGCATGGCGGATTTAGTAGCAACTACACGGCAAATTTATTTGTGCATACATGACATTTTCTTCAATTTTTATTGTCCACCAACATTCACTCTCGCATTTTTTAAACCTTGATCATCTACATTACAAAATTGTCACCAACACCCAAGTTATAATCCTCCACAGTTGCTTATGGATTGCCCGCCCCTTTCTTTGCTTTCTTGTGCTTTGCTTAAATTTCCAACCCCGATTTGTATCGTATCTATTTTGGACACCCTTTTGTGACGGAACGGGGCGGGTTCCTGACTTGAGTCTGTGTGCTTGCTTTTCCAGACCCTACCTCCGAGTTTTTAGAGGATGGACTCGTGGACGAAGGCACACTTGAGGTGCGGGGGAACCTGTGTAAGGCTTCTTCAGCCTTCCTCTTCTCGATCTCATCAAGCTCTCTTTTCAGGGCCTTCCTGTGCTTTTCTGCCACCCTAGCTGTCTCATCACTCTTGCATGCTTCATCCATTAGTTCATCATAGTTCTTGGTCAATACAATGTGCCTCATGGAGTCCATGGTTGCCTCTGGTCTGTCATCATGTACAACCAAAACTACAGTTGATGTTTGTGGCCCCAACGCATTTTCAGCGTCCCAAGTCCACCGCCGTTGTATGAAACTGTGGGGCAATCGCGTGACCGCGTGCATGTCCATTACTTTGAGTATGTGGCAGCACACAATCCCGTCCCGTTCATATTTGTAGCATTGGTAGTAGTATTCACCTTTGTTTATCGAGGCCCTCACAAAGTAGTTCCTTCCTTTGTCTGGGTCTTCATGTTTTCAATTGGACATGCCCATAAGAGTACACACCTTGTAGGTACGTTCATCAACCTGGTAAGCTACGTACGTGCTATCACACTTTATTTCTTCCTGGAATCTGCATGTTTTGAGCTTGTTAAATTCTTATATCCTTTTTGTAGCAACTTTTGTTGAGGTAGGTCACAACATAGCAAATGTATTAAAATCAACGATGGTAGAGAATGCTTTTTTCACATTTTTTTGTATTGATTGTTTCCCACATGGGAACTGCAGACTATTAACATGGCAAATGCAGTTTCTTTCACATGGCAACTTCAGTTTCTTTCACATGGCAAATGCAATTTCTTTCACATGGAAAATGCAGTTTCTTTCACATGGCAAATGCAGTTTATTTTCACATGGCAAATATAGTACATTTTTCATATGGCAAATGCAGTTTATTTTCACATGGCAACTACTGTCTTTCAAACGACCAGCATGTCAAAAGATGGCAACGACTTTGCATTCTACATGACAACCACTATCTTTCATGGTACTACAACTTCATCATGCTGCTCTCAATGCACATGAGTTCATCTTACATGTGAAATACAGTTTGCATTATACATGGCAATTATACTACATCCCACATGGCACACAACACATTCAAAATGGCAGCTATACTTTGTTTCACAACAAGCAACAACTAACATTTGTTTTTGCAACTACATAGTTTTTTCATTTTTTTGCATTCATGTGTTGACTACAGATGTCAGCTTCAAATCAGCAGATATTGCAAACATATTTATTTAATTTTTATAGCATTTTTCAATGTTGAATGTGCCGTGTTGTACATGGCAAATAAGACCGTAAGATCAATCGCTTACTTGTTAAATATCTTGTTGGTGTATATCTTGCTCATCTGCCTCTCCATCGGTAAGTATGTTAGCAATTTAGCCTGCTTGAGTGCGGTGTTTGCTTCTTGCTATAGCTCAGATCCCACTATTTTCTGTTGCAAAGCTGAATATTGCTTGGCAAACTGCAGTAATGAGTTGCCAGGTCTCACGTAATGCTTCAAAACAGCATTGAACCCCTCTGTGTTGTGTAGTCTGCAGAAATGGAAAGAAGCACTGCATGAAGTAGGCCGACACCCAGTACATTCGCTTCTCCCACAAGCTATTTAGTGTCTCGTTGTCTTGGACTTGGTATGTTTCAATCATAGCCGTCCAGCTCCATTCAAACTCCTCCACCATCAAGCTGTGGTCCACACACAACTCGAATGCGTTGTGTAGCTCTAGACGGTCAGTAAAGAATGGTCCTAGCGTCTCTTCAGCCTTCTTAATAATATGCCACCTGCAATGCCTGTGCACTGCCAATGGAAAGACCTCCTTTATGCCTGCATGCATGCTAAAATCCTGGTCTGTTATTATGTTCATCGGAGCAAGTCCATCCATGCACTTCAAGAAGGTTTTGAACAACCAAGTGTAACCATCTGTATCTTCGTTCCGAATGAGACCGCAACTGAACTACAAGGACTGATTGTGGTTATTTATTCCTATGAATGGAGCGTAGGGCATCTTGTAGATATTTGTGAGATATGTCACATCGAATGAAATGCAATCACATAAATGTTTGTAGTCTCTTCTTGTAGCACCATCCACCCAATACATGTTTCTGACACGGCCCTCATCGTCCAATCTTATCCTGTAGAAGAAATCATTATCTGCTTTTGCTTTCTCTTCGAAGTAGGCTATTGTGTCTTCAATGTTAGCCAACCTGCTCTCTCTACAGTACTTTGCCTTTAGGTTTGTGACGTCTGCTGGTATGTAGGGCATGCTACTCAGACTACCATCTCCGCTGTGGATCAGGGACAGTATCTGGACCATTCTTGATGGGCCGACATTACAATCATGTAGCAACCTTATGATTTTCTTTTCGATGGGACTGAATCCTCTGTGGGCGCTTAGAAATTTTACTAGGTCAAACTTCTTTATGAGGTCGTGGTTGTGTTCTTCGAAATATTCGGTGACCACCCACCATGCTCCACTTGCGTTTAGCTTCCTCCGGACAGGGCATTCCGTATTGAGAATGATGCACTACAAAAAAAGACACATCCGTGACATTTTGGGCCGAACAAATTTTTTTCTGTCATACATATGACACTTCTATGATGATAATTGTGACAAAACCCGGTATCATCATAGATGTGGTGGGCTCCTACTTCTATGACAAAAAATCATGACAGAAAATGGGCTTTTCGTCCTGGGCAGGCCGGAGACACAGCTGCATGACATTCTTTGGGCCGTCCATGACGGAAAAAACCATGGTAGAAGCAAGGGGGAGGAAAATTTCGGGGAGTTGCCGGTAACGGTGGGAGGTCGGGAGCGGAGCGATGCGCGTTTCTCTCGTACGTACGCGTGTGTGTGCGAGGCGTTGGCTCTAACTGAAGCCGAGCAAGGCGTTGGGCTCTAACTGAACCCGAGCGATTGCACTGCAGGCTAAGCGTTACTGAATCCGAGAGATCGATCGATGGCTGTTAACTGAACCCAATGGAGCGATTCCTTCGCTACTGCTGCTAACTGAAGCCGATCGATGCGTCCTCTGGGATGAACAGTGAGTGTTGCGGGGGGGTTGGATGAACAGTGAGTGGTGGCGTTGCCTCTGGATGAACAGGAACCCGTGGTGTGGAGGGCTGGATGAACAGTAGACGGTGGAGGGGTGGCCGTGGAGGGGTGGTTGAACAGGACCCCATGGTGTGGAGGGCTGGATGAACAGTAGATGGTGGAGGGGTGCCCGTGGAGGGGTGGTTGAACAGTAGCCGGTGGAGTAGCGCGCGGTGGAGGCTGGATGAACAGGAGCCCGTGGAGGCTGGAGGAGGTCGACGGTGGAGATGAACAGTATCCCGTGGAGTCCCGTTTTGTGGTACGCCACACCCCTCCCCCCCATTTTGACCGTAGCACTCCAACACGAGTCCGTTTCGTCCGTTTTGTGGTACGCCACACCCCTCCCGATCAACAGGACCCCCGTTTCAACCGTAGGAGGTCTGTTTCCTCTGTTTTGCGGTACACCAGGCCCCTCCCGATCAACAGGACCCCGTTTCGACCGTAGGAGATCTGTTTCCTCCGTTTTGCGGTACGCCAGACCCCTCCCGATGAACAGGATCCCGTTTTGAACGTGGCCGGTCGAACACAAGGCCATTTCCTCCGTTGTGCGGTACACCAGGCCTCGTTTCCATCGCCTGTTCTGTCCAAGCCCTCCCGATGAACACGACCATGCATTCCGTTCCGACCCAGCCGGTTGGCTCCCACGCGTTCCGTTGCCTCCCGATGAACACGACGCATTCCGTTGCCTCCCCATGAACACGACGATGACGTTATTTCTCCGTTCCGACCCAGCCATGTATGTATGCGTGAGTAGGCGTTCGAGACCCTGCCCGTATGTACGTACGTGGCCGTATTTTCTTTCTTGCACCCTCGCCGCTGTACGTACGTGTACGTGCGCGCCTCTACTACGACCAGTATGTACATACACGTTCGCGACCAGAATGACAATGCTACGTACGCTTCGACCAGGTGGGTCCCGACTGTGAGGCACTTCCTTGCCTGCGAAGATGTAGCTGGTGGGTCCCAGCAGTCAGGGGGGCGAATCGTTTTTTTGCCCAGACGCACTTCCTTGCATGCAAAGATGTAGCTGGTGGGTCCCAGCAGTCAGGGGGGCGAATCGTTTTTTGTTGCCCGGACACACTTCCTTGCGTACGAAGATGTAGCTGGTGGGTCCTAGCAGTCAGGGGGAAACGTTTTTTTCGCGAAATACGGTGGCCCGTCCGGTGGGTCCCCGTTGTCAGGTGGAGGAATAATTATTTTGCACGTAATAAGGAGGCACTTCCTTGCGGCCTCCGTGGACCCAGCTGTCAGCCTCTCCACGCATAGTACTCTTCCGATGGAAGTCGGTCGTTGACCACATTGACCACGCCACGCCGAGAGCACCACTGCGGTGGACGACGGCGAGGCCTAGGAAGGGGACGACACGGAGCCGGGGAAGACGCAACAGTGGATGCCCACACGAAGAGGAGTACGAGGGTGAGGCTGCCGTCGCCGTAGAATAACAGGGGGTGTGGGTGAGTAGAGGGATGGCCTGGCCAACGGTGGGAGTAGTAGGTGTTGGGGAACGTAGCAGAAATTCAAAATTTTCCTACGAGTCACCAAGATCTATCCATGGAGAGACTAGCAATGAGGGGAAGGAGAGTGCATCTACATACCCTTGTAGATCGCTAAGCGGAAGCGTTCAAGAGAACGGGGTTGAAGGAGTCGTACTCGTCGTGATCCAAATCACCGGAGATCCTAGTGCTGAACGGACGGCACCTCGGCGTTCAACACACGTACAGCCCGGTGACATCTCCCATGCCTTGGTCCAGCAAGGAGAGAGGGAGAGGTTGAGGAAGACTCCATCCAGCAGTAGCACGACGGCGTGGTGGTGGTGGAGGAGCGTGGCAATCCTGCAGGGCTTCACCAAGCACCGCGGGAGAGGAGGAGGACATGGGAGAGGGGGAGGGCTGCGCCAGAACTTCGTGTGAAGCTCCCATGCGCCTCCCCACTTTATATAGGGGTGGAGGGGCTGGTTTCTTGCCCTCCAAGTCCATTGGGGCGTTGGCCAAGGTGGGAGGAAAGAAATCCCATCATTTCCTTCCCCACCAATTGTTATCCCCCCTTTTTAGGGATCTTGTTCTTATCCCTTCGGGATATGATCTTATTCCTTCTAAGGGGGGATCTTGGTGCGCCTTGACCAGGGGTGTGGGGCCTTTCCCCCACTACCCACGTTCATGTGCGTCCCCCCATGCAGGTGGGCCCCACTCCGGAACCTTCTAGAACCTTCCCGGTACAATACCGAAAAATCCCGAACATTTTCCGGTGGCCAAAATAGGACTTCCCATATATAAATCTTTACCTCCGGACCATTCCAGAACTCCTCGTGACGTCCGAGATCTCATCCGGGACTCCGAACAACATTCGGTAACCACATACAAACTTTCTTTATAACCCTAGCATCATCGAACCTTAAGTGCGTAGACCCTACGGGTTCGGGAGACATGTAGACATGACCGAGACGTTCTCCGGTCAATAACCAACAGCGGGATCTAGATACCCATGTTGGCTCCCACATGTTCCACGATGATCTCATCGGATGAACCACAATGTCAAGGACTCAATCAATCCCGTATACAATTCCCTTTGTCTAGCGGTATTGTACTTGCCCGAGATTCGATCGTCGGTATTACCGATACCTTGTTCAATCTCGTTACCGGCAAGTCTCTTTACTCGTTTCGTAACACATCATCCCGCGATCAACTCTTTGATCACATTGTGCACATTATGATGATGTCCTACCGAGTGGGCCCAGAGACACCTCTCCGTCACACGGAGTGACAAATCCCAGTCTCGATTCGTGCCAACCCAACAGACACTTTCGGAGATACCTGTAGTGCACCTTTATAGCCACCCAGTTACGTTGTGACGTTTGGTACACCCAAAGCATTCCTATGGTATCCGGGAGTTGCACAATCTCATGGTCTAAGGAAAAGATACTTGACATTAGAAAAGCTTTAGCATACGAACTACACGATCTCTGTGCTAGGCTTAGGATTGGGTCTTGTCCATCACATCATTCTCCTAATGATGTGATCCCGATATCAACAACATCCAATGTCCATGGTCAGGAAACCGTAACCATCTATTGATCAACGATCTAGTCAACTAGAGGCTTACTAGGGACATGGTGTTGTCTATGTACCCACACATGTATCTGAGTTTCCTGTCAATACAATTATAGCATGGATAATAAACGATTATCATGAACAAGGAAATATAATAATAACTAATTTATTATTGCCTCTAGGGCATATTTCCAACAGTAGGGGGCGGTGAGGCCTCCGCGGCATCACAGCCGGCCACAGGAGGCATGAGCACGCGACACGACCGGCGCTGCTTTGGGCGGCTGGAGCACGAAGACCAGAGGTTCAAGAAGCACTACGGCCGTTGGATGGACATCGTACGGTCAGTGGAGCTAGAGTCGTTCATATTGACTAAGTTGACAAAGCCCTCCGTCCCTGTAAACTTAGTAGGCCCACAAGTCAGCCTCCCACCAAGGTGAGTCCCAGCTAGCAGGGGGAGTATTCATTTTTTTGTGCGTAATAAGGAGGCATTTCCGGTGGGTCCGAGCTGACAGCGGGGGGAACGTTTTTTTCGCGAAATACAGAGACCCTTCCGGTGGGTCCCAGCTATCAGGTGGAGTAATCATTATTTTGCGTGTAATAAGGAGGCATTTTCCGATGTGGGCCCCTACTGTCAGCCTCTTTCAATGGCTGTTGTTTGTTGACCATGTTGACCTCACCGCACCGAGAGCACAAACACGATGGACGAGGGCGGGGCCCAGGAAGAGAACCACCCGGAGCCGACGAAGCCACCGCAGCGGATGCCCACGCTGAGGGGAGAACGAGCGCTGACTGGTCGGCTGCAGGGTGAGGCTGACGTCGTCGGAAAATAACAGGATGTGTGGGTGGTTAGAGGGATGGCCTGGCGGCAGCATAGCCAGCCACGGGAGGAGGGAGCATGCAGTCCCGCCGGCGCTGGTTTGGGCGACTGAAGCAGGAAGATTAGAGATTGAAGAAGCACGGCGGTCGTTGGATGGACATCCAACAGTCACTGCTGTGTGTTGACTAAGTTGACAAAGCCTTGCGTACGCGTCAAAAAAAATTTAGAATAGCGTCATCGTCAACCTAGTAGGCCCAGAAGTCAGCCTCCAAATCTGTGGAAAACAGCATACAACCCATTAGCCATTATTTTCAATAATTTACAGCCCATTTGCTAATTTTTAAGGATATTTGAAGCTCATATTCTTTTTATTAGCATTACAGACCATATATTCTGGGCATTGCTAAAAAATTCATCGAAATTTTGCATATTTCGGTGGGGTCCGAACTCTTTTAATCACGAAATTTCAAGTCACGTTCAAAATAGTTTTCAAAAAAATATATCAAAATAAAATTCAAAAAACAATTCTCCACAAAAAAATGAATGAAATTTAGAATCTTAACTAGCAAGATGCCTGTTCGTTGCACGGAACATGAAGATGCATTTGTATGAGTAGTTTATCTTGTGGGTGAAAAGATGATATTTTAATGTAATTGCTAGTTGGCTTTGGTTTTATAATAGTAGAGAGTAGAGAAATCCTAAAAAAAAGATATTTTAATGCAATTGCCGGTTGGCTTTGGTTTAAAAATTTAAAGCCAATTCTTACAACTTATAGCCCGTTTTCTGGGGAAGCCCATTTCTTATCCCTCCTCGTCTTGAAAGATTTGCAGCCCAGTAGGGCTGAGAAAAGCAAGTAGGCCTTGGTTTTGGTATTTTCCAAAAAAAGAACTGGGCTAGCCAATTTCAGAAAGAAAAAAAATATCAACTGGGCTCGTCATGTGCTTAATAAAAGCGTAAGCGTGGGCTAGACGGGCCACAGCCCCCGCACAACATGCAGTTGAGCTCCGTCTCTGAAACTGAAAAACAACTGGGCGAGCTGCTGCGTCCCTGGTGTTATCCTCTTGTTGTGTAATTTTCTCGTTTATTGACTACATTGACAATGGCGTGGAACCTAGTTGTGAAACAATTAGGAGGAAGTATTGTTTTGGCTTGTAATAAAGAGGCACCTACTTGCGAAATGCAATGACCCTGGTGGGTCCCTACTGTCAGCCTCTCCACGTACAGTCATCTCCTGATTCCTCTTGGTTGTTGACCATGTTGACAACACCAGACGGCGGCGAGCACAGCGAGCTAACCAAGGCGGAGAACGACGGCAAGGCCTCGGACGGGAACGAACAGCAGCCATGAAAGATGCGGCAGTGTAGTGGCAGGTCGAGGGGAGTACGAGGGCAACAACATACAAGTCAAGCATACAAATGGTACAAAAAGCCCAAGGATTAATTGTTCATCAAATTTTTAGACAAAACCCAGATTGAACATGACAGTAACATCTAACCAACCACTCTTTTTATGCAGTCACAAACAAATGGATCGGTCTGATCCATAAAATCAACATCCTGTGCAAAAAAAATTATTTTAGGATGTCTACAACTTGTTGTAAATAGAAGCCAAGCACGTTTAGAAGCCCATTTGTCCACCTGAAACTTCTTTTTTTTGCTGTTCAACATGTTCGTCTGTGAGAAATCTTTGCTGTAAAAATTAAGCCTCATGGACAATAGTAACCTCGCATTCAACATGAAGAATGTGACAAAGCTTCTGTTTGCCTGGTTGGATGCATATCGTCCCATCGTTATTGTCCTCAAACAAATGTCATGAGAACTGAGAAAATCCTTCTGCTTATTACGCCAACGATTGGTTATATGTTTTTGTCCATGTGGTTCTGCCTAAGTAGACATGAAGATTGAAAACAGTTAAGGTCTGAAAAAGAGTATGTCGAAAGAATGACAACTGAATAGTTAATTCTAGTACAATATATACGGGCTTTCAATGTGCATGAAATCATCACCTCTATGTATAAATTCTCCAGAGATCGAAAGCATCGCAGCAAGCCAATAATTATGTCCAGATCAAAACTATACATTCTGATATATATGATCTTGACAGAATCCAGCAGCATTGATAGGCTATCAATGGACGAACTCTTCATTGAGCATATAACATAATATTAGTACCCAAAGTGTACTCCAAGATGATATAAAACTTATGCGCATAAATGAAAAATGCAGCATATGATTACAAATGTGTAGATGATAATATACGGTACCTGAAAAGGTGAGGAGCCAAACACCAACTCCTTGTGATTATTAAATGGGTCACGAATTACACCCAAGGTCTCCAGTTTGTGCGCAGAGACGGCAGTTATTTCTGAAGGTGTATAACAATTATGAAGGAGCAACCTTTCAAGTGAAGGGTCATCTTCGATGATGAGCTGTTGTCCTTCAAAACAAATTCCAATGCTTTTAACGTAAGGCGACTTTATTTGGAGACAATTGATACCGATTTCTATTTCGAAAACAATCAGCAAGCGCTCCAGGCCAGGGCAACTAGAGTGGATGATGCTGTGCAGTGAGGCCTCCGACAGATAAACCACCACAAGCGAAAGTTTTTTTAACAGTGGGAGTCGAAGCATTTGTACCAGATCGTCTGGTAGATGGCACCGGGCGAAGGTGACGGTGTGGAGAGAGGAGGAAAACCGCGAGATGGACAACGGTGGTGTGGGCACGAATTCTTGGTATGTTCGTGGTATGAAACTTTCGTGATAATGGTAGAACTCAAACTGCTGGAGTTTTCCGAATCCAGGGGATGTCAGCCAAGCGTCCACCTTGCCGGGTATGGACAACAGGTAGCTTGTCGGGATGCAGAGGCATTGAACGGGGCCCTACTGGTGAGAAGAGACGATGGCTCTGATGAGATCAAATTCAGGAAGGACAGATATCTGATGACAGTCGAGATTGAGGGGCGTGGTGCGCCATAGAGGGCGCCACCGACTTGAGAGGACTTGTGTGCGGCAGCAATCCTTGGTGGGGAGAAGCGAGATGATCTCCTGAAGGATGACGTCTGGGAGATTGCTTATGCGGTCCACCGGAGATTCTACCGGTTCCTCAGATCCGGGTGGGAGGGGGCCTCGCCGCTTCTCCCCGCACTACCGGGTGCGGGATCTACAACCGGCGTCGCTGCTGGCGGGAGCCTCATCTTCTTGGCGCTGGGGCCAACCGACTCCATTTTCCTTGTGGGCGTCGCGCCGAGCTCACGGGTTTGAGCAGAGTAGCCAGAGACGAGCCTAGTGGCAGTGCGAGTGGGGAAGAAGGAGGGCTGGGGATTTCTGTAGGAGTGGAAGAAGAGGAGCAGGCGTTTTCTGTACGAGTGAGGAAGAAGGTGAGCGGGGTTTTCTGGACGAGTGAGGAAGATTGGGGAGCGGGGGGAATAGGGTGGGGAGACGGAAGCGGGAGAGCGAGCTGTTCGTGTTAATAAGGCACGCTGCACTAACTACTTGCTTTTTCCCAAGAACCGCTCTCTTCTTTTGCGTTGCTGCATGACTGGCCATGCATGCAGGATGCATGTGCCCGCCGGCCACTGCATGCGCCTGGTTTGTTACTAGGCCTATTTAATAGGGTGGTTATGGAGTAAATTAAGGAGATTTATTTTCTCTGTGTGCATCCACCAAATTAGAGGATGCGGTACTGGATGCAGACACTCACATTAAACTAACATTCAGAAGAACAAAAGTTTAGCATGTCTATGCATCTCAATGATTCACCATACTATAACCAATATACAAAACTATGAGAATGTGTGGAAATAAAGAAAATCGGTCGATGCTTCTCTGAGCAAAGGGCCTCCCTGCGCACGCATTAATTTCCTGGGCATGCTTGTTTCTTCTCAATGTTGCAAGCACTTTGAGCATGTTGGCAACTCCACAACTATCTAGCTGCCTCATCTTGCAATTGATGGTGACACATTTGCAGCAAACACATGAGGCAATAGAGATGACTCAACATGGGTCCATATTGTGCAGTTCCCCTGATATCCTATTCATTGTCCTGAATATGAAAAGATAGGTAAACAGTAGCTATACTTCAACGGTGTTGCAAAACAGTAGCACATACCAATAGCTCGGCATATCAAAACACGATCATCTGGACGAAGGGGATACTGACCTGCCTGGGGAAGATTACATATAATTTCATAAGTCCTTGGTTGATTTCCACCTTCGGCTGCACTGCTTGTTTGCTCCTCCTGACATGACAGGATCGTTCCGCACTGCATTCAGCCAGTCAACGTACGAATAAGCTAATTTAATCTTGCGGTGGTCATTGTACCTAGTTACGAATGTAGGAATACCTGGAGCACCATGAGGTTAGCTGACAGCAGGTAGATGCATCCATATAAATTTTGTGCGGTGCTACCAAAATTGAGGTTTGTATCCCTTCCCGTTATGAGAATTCTTCTTGAAGTTGGTAGAATGTGACGGCTTGTTCTTTGCATCAAACTTGCCTTTCCCCTGAGATTTGTTCTTGTTGTTTTGGGGCTGGTTGGGCTGGAAGTTCTTCTCGTGTACCATGTGGGCACTAGAAGCTCCCTCGGCGACCTGATCACGTGTGTCTTTTGCTCTCGCCTTCTCCTCAAAATCAAGAGTGCTAATGAGGTCCAAAACAGAAAACTCATGTCTCTTGTTTTTCAGAGAAGTAGCAAAATCGTTCCACGAAGGTGGAAGCTTGGCAATGATGGTCCCAGCAACAAATTTGTCCGGCAACACACACTTAAAGTACTCAAGTTCCTTAGAGAGTGATTGTATCTCATGAGTCTGCTGAAAAACAGAGCGCTCATCAGTCATCTTGTAGTCACAGAAGTGCTCCATGACGTACAACTCGTTGCCAGCGCCGAGGGCCCAAACGTGGCCTCGAGCGCAACCCACATGTCTTTGCCGCTGTCAAACAACATATACGAATCCACAATGGAATCGTCAAGAACACTCAACAGGGCGGCTTTGAAGAGGGTATCCATGTTCTGAAAAGCTTCCTGCTAGGTAGGATTAAGATCGCTCTCAGGCTTACCCTTAGTGGCGTCATAGCAGCACATGATCTGAAACCAATATACTGCTCTTGTGTGCCACCTTTTATATTGCACCCCCTTAAAAGTAGGCGGCTTCAAAAGCGCAGCAAAACAACTCGGAGTAAATTGCCTGTGATCAGGTTTTTGGATTGGATTGTTGAATATATGAGCAATTTAGTATGAGATTTAATCCAAATCAGCAGTAAATAGATCATGACGACAATTGCAAACATTAAAGTAATGATGCGGACTAAACCATGAGGATAGAATCACATACTGTACAGCGGGAGCAGAACCGATGTGGTTGATGTTGTCACTCATGTCGTTGATGAAGAGGTTACCGAGGTCAGGGAAGAAGGTTGTCATTGAGGAAGTCGTCGCTGGCAGCAGTCACAGGAGTGTGCTCCCCAAAAACCTGATTGCCCCTCTCCCGTACAGGATCACGAAAGGCGGGGTTTGGAGGACTGTTGTCCCTTCTCGCAGTGCACGCTGGAAGGAGGGCTGGAGAAGAATTGCGTGGCGGCGCTAAGATCTAGAACGGTGCGAAACCATATGATACATCGGCGACTAGGGTAGAGCATGTCAGGTCGTAGTATAATAGTAGGCCTTTGGCCCCCAAACCCCACGTCCAAGTCAATAATAGCTCAAAAAAAGTCAATAATA
Source organism: Triticum timopheevii (assembly GCA_963921465.1). NCBI lineage: Eukaryota > Viridiplantae > Streptophyta > Magnoliopsida > Poales > Poaceae > Triticum > Triticum timopheevii. The sequence continues at coordinate 119,856,865 of OY997272.1, forward strand.
TCCCCACCAAGGTTTGTCTCAAAAAAAACCGGAGTAATTAAGGCGTCCGTTAGTCCCTTTAGTATAAATACAATATCATTAATAATGGCCCCACCTTTTGTCTCACAAAGTAGAGTATTGGAGTACAATTGGCTACACGTTTACAATCCGCTTCTCTTCTCTCTCCTCCAACTAAGCACAAATACTATATTTAAATCCTTATAGCCTGCTTATGCCATCTAATTATAGTAGTACTTGCTCTAAAAGTTACTATCCACTGTGTAGTCTGAAATGCGGGGCGTGCAGCGGGCGGTGCACTCGGTCGGCGCGCCGCTTCAACGGCAGAAGCAGTGAGAGGTCGCGTCACCCTGACTTGCCATCAATGTGGAGCGGCGGGCTCAGCTGGCGCCGGGCGGGAAGCGCCCGCGGGAGGGGGGAGGGGTTTTTGTTGGGCCAAGAAGGTGAGAAGCCAACTTGGGATCGGTCTGGATGGGGAAATATCATGTGCTCCCATACTTTGCATATGACACTAGTGTATGTTACTACTCCCTCCTTTCTGGTTTATAGAGATGTTTAGAGTAACATAGTAATATGTTACAGTACAAGTAACTCCCCACTATGACCAGCCTTGGCCTCTCCCAGTGCTCCACCATGTATAGCTACTAAGCCTGCCACGTAGGCATAAAATATGATGTGGCACGAATAAACTAAGCACCTATGCCTTGAACACTTGAGTTACTAAGCCATTTAATGCACTTAGCACCTCATCTAAAGAGCATTATAGTATAGCCAGCTGTTGGCTATAAGCCTACAGCCCATCTTATAGTCAACATGTATTATAGGGTGCCTAGGAGCACGTGCTAGAGCTGGCTCTTCACGAAGAGCCCACTTACCTTCTCTCTCCTCTTCTCTTTCCTCCAACTAAGCAGAAATATACTACTGTTTATTTCTTATAGACCGCTGACTCAGCTCTATTGTACTTGCTCTAAGCACATCTAAGCACTTGCTAGCACCCCCTTGACCGTGGACCTTGACGGTGTACGTCACCTTGTGTCTCATAATTTTCCTCGTAATCATCTGAGTCCTAGAAGATCTCACCCACATCATCATTAGCATGCAGCCGCCTTGATAGACAACGTGCACAGAAGGAGTAGAGGTGACTGGGGACGCACCACCACCATGTCGTGGGCACTCCGTATGTGCTCGTGTGCGTGTAGCGTGCGTGTTTTTCCATCGGTGCTAGCTCTAAGGCCGAGGCTGCGGTCGTCTTCGTCTCCGACTAGTAGTTGAGCAATGACGGCAAAGAGGTGCTGCAAGAGATGCGTATGCGCCGTTGCGTGCGAGCTTCACCATAGCACGACGAACCAGATGTCGCCGCGGATGGCACACGCCTCCATGCAGCCGAGTGTGTGCGCATGCATGTGTTATTCACGTGCATTCTGCGGCCGAGCGTGTGTGCATGCACGTCTTGTGTACGTGCGTTGTGTGCTCCATGCTATGCGCGTATGTGCATGAGTTGGATCGGATAGAGTTAGTGCGTTCGCTTGTGTACATATTTTAGAGTGTAGATTCACTCATTTTGTTTCGTATGTAGTCCCTTATTGAAATATCTAAAAAGACTTATATTTGGGAATGGAGGGAGTATAAAACATCTTCAACTTAGCATCCCGATGTACCGTTTCTAGTGGTTACCAAAAAGTTCATGTTCTTTTAGTTGTTTATAGGTGGGCAGGCGGCAAAAAACAGGGGAAAACATGCAAGGTTCCTTGCAGACGCTCCACCGCGAGGTTCCTTGCTCCTCCTCGGTCGTCGGGAATCTATGCTCTTCAACTCTTTTCTTTTATGTGAGCTTTGTTCATCCTTTTCCCAACACGCGAGACATCTAGCATCAAGGTGCACGTGTCATGCAAGAAAATGGAGATAATCAAATAGGCAGTGCGTAAGTGAGTCGTGCGGGGGGGGGGGGGGCAAGCGGGGGGAAACCCTTTTCCGTAAGTGAGTCGTGCACTTCAATGGCACCTACGCAATATTTTTTCTCCTCGATGGCACGTGAATAGTGCACGTACTAAACGACGGAGCACGGGATGGTAGCAATGACATGGTCAGCCCTTTTTTGGAGAGAGTACATACTACTAGTAAATAACTTTGATGTGTCCCGTCAACTCGCAGAACGACGAGAAGATTGATTACACCTTCTCCCTCGCCAACGCGTGCGTGGTGGCTCACAGCACGAGGAGAAACTTTTGCTTACAAGCGGTGGACGTGCAATAGTTCATTTGGTGTCAGATTGCCAGAAGCACTACTATAGAACCATCGACTTCCGGAAGAGGCGAAGAGCCAAGCGCAAGGTCACCTACTAACCTTAGGCTAGGCATAGGGGGAGTAACATAAGTAGAGGTACCTCCTTTTTTTATTCTAGAAACAACCACACGCGAATATCAAGGTGCTGGTTACGTAGAACAAATTTCCTGCAGTCCGTGCTCAGCACTCCTCTATCTCTCTTCTCAGCCAGCCAGCAGACGCGCGGAGCCCATCGTCTGTTTGCTCACATGTGGCCCCATATGTCAGTGAAAATGCAAGAGGACCCACTGAACCTTCATATCTTTCACCTCGACGTGCTGGTGATGAAAAACAAATCCAAGAAAGATCTTCGGTGGCCGCTTTTGGAGTTACTCATGAGTAGTAAGATTCTATTTACAGTTTAACCCAAGATGCACATCTCTTGGCTTCAACTTATCAACTACCACTCTATTTTCTTTCATGACACGACCTGGATGCTGGCTATCCCACGTGTCGGCAAAAGGAGGAAGAACCCGACCAAATCTTCGGTTGTGCTCTCGGATTAGACTAGTTGTGCTAACTTAAAAATTTTATTGTGTACTCCCTCCATTCCAAAATACTTGACTTCCATTTGTCCAAAAATGGATGTGCCTATATACTAAAACATGTCTAGATACATATATATTTTGACAAATACTACCTCCGTCCGGGTTTATTGGTCCCCATTATATTTCGTGCCAAATTTTGATCATAGATTAAACTAACAAAATGTTTACGCATGTCACCAAACATTATATTTTTGAAAACTATGTTCAAATACGAATCCAATGAGATAATTTTTCTTGACATGCATTAACATTTTGTTAGTTAAATCTTTAGTCAAAATTTGACACAAACTACAAAGGGGACCTATAAACTAGGACAGAGGTAGTAGAACGGAGGGAGTAGAATGGATGCAAGTTTTTGTATTGGGAAGAAGAGTACATCCATATATTGATAGAGCGGTGGAGTTGGCCTTACAAGTGGAACCGCAGTTGAGGAAACCGACTATCGGCAAACCCCCACCTCGCCCGCCGCGCGATGGCTGAGTTAGAGAAACGATGAGGTTGAAGAGATTGCTCTAGCACGGACTCCAATAAATATGGTGTCAGATGGAAGTCATGCTGGTGGCGTGTGCCATACTCCTGGACGTGAATGCTTGTTCTGGCCCATGCCACCCTAGTACTCCTACTACTTACTATATAATACTACTAGTATCGAGGATTCGAGGTGCTGGTTACGTTGTACAATATGGCTACAGTAAAAACACCCGCACGACGCGCGAAGCATGTGAAGCTAGTACAAATAGTGTACTACTATTGTTGATGATTGGCCTCATCTGATAACCTATTGCAATGCACGTACAATTATGTATTCAGAAAATATTTTTTTGCCTCGTCGCACCACTCACTCACAGAAGCATCTCAAAAGCCATTCATAAATTTAGTAAGTTTATCACAGGCATATCATTTTATTACATACAACAGGTCATCAACCCACATCGACAACGAGGATACATTATAAATACTAATGTTTTCACCACACAACAAATAACAAGCAATGAAATGAACTTCAACTCAACCATTTCTTCGGCGTTGGAAACGCTTGCTTTGAACCACAAGTGATTCTCTAGGATGGGGCATCTATTGTCGACCTCGAGACCAACGCAGGACTGATCATCCAGGCTGAAGCGGCCTACTATATCAGTACCACGGTAGGGAACCACGCTAATGTCCGAGGTATAGACACAGTTGCTTCTCATAAATGGTGCTAGTAACGTTGTGTCAACAGCAGTTGGATCGCCTTTCACCATCATCGGATAGTTTTGTCCAAGGAAGAGCGAGTTTTCGCCAAGACTATCAATTCTGTACCAGGGAGAAGGTGTTGGCGCTAGCACACTAGTATCCATCCCCAATACCATGCAACAGGTGTTGGAATAGGTCCGGAGAGTGCGACCATGGGAGACTACACCTGCTTCCTTAGCAGTAACATCATCAGTGGGCTGTATACACACGAGAAGAGGTGATCCAACGGAATTAGTTGCCAGGCGCCAACGAGTATATGGGCGCTGCTCGTCCTCATGCTCGTGATCATCACCATCGTCATCTCCCCCTTGGTTATAAAATTTTTCAAGTATAGGTGGTGGAATTTTCACAGGACCTTGGAAACACAAGAAGAAGGTTAATTAGTAAAGGGAGACTTGCTAACCCGCATGCATGTGGATGAAACAATTATAATTACGGTGGAAGACAAACGTACCAAAATCATAATGATTCCATGCAAAAACAGTGCCACGAGTGGTGGCAGCAAACACAAGGCCCTCGTATTCAATTGCATCACAGTACTCATCCGTGTACAGAAACTGATTTTTGAGCAATGTCCATCGAGTCAAACCAGCAACGACGGCAACAAGCTTGTCAAAGATAGCAACAACTTCATAGTTGTTGTAATTCCAAGAGCAGGTGGGAACTCGAGAAATTGCTATCTTTCATAGAAGACAGTCACCATGATTGTATTTGAACGTGCGTACAATACCGGTGTGCTCAACCTCTGGGCAGTCTACTGAGATTTTTGGAAGTGGAACCCGGTCATGAGTGTACACATTCACAAGTTCCCACTTGCAGTTGGACCCAATGTAAACAACCAATCTCCATTTGTGCCTGCCCAGGCCTTGCCCTCAAGCGATGGCATCTTAACATCATACGTATCATTATCAAGCGACACCAACTTGCACAGGGCAAGGCCTCCGTCATGACGGTGCTGGTCATCAGGGTCACGGCGAAGAAGATAGGGGAGATCAAACCATTCCTTGACTCTTGGGTTCCTTGTAATGATGGTATTAGTTGAGTCAAGAATGGGATTGAACGAACCTGCCATGCTAGCTGAGGTGATGACGTTGCACCAATCAATGAGTTCCTGCACCACGTCATCTTTCAGATCGGGGCAAGAATAACGGGGTCGTTTCTGTCCTGTTCCCTCCATGGAGAAGACGATCGAACAATGGCAGAAGAAAGCGTGAAGGGCTGAAGGAAAATGGAGGAGGGAGAGGAAGAGCGTGCGACAGCAGTTCCAAATCGAGTGGGAAAGGCGAAGCGTCGGTGGACGGTTGCCAGTTTGCCATGGTTCACAAAGGGGCGCCCCGGCCTACACGTCGGTTCGGAAATACTCCTACTACCCGCCGTAGTCTCACTGATATGTTGGAACGGGACCACATGTCAACGAAACATGGTATGTAATTTCTCGTGCAAAATGCGATCTGGCTGCGTTGGCCCGAAGTGCCGCATTAGTTTTTTTTTGAAAGTTTATCGCATTAGTTATCGACCTTTATTTTTTTAACATGCAATCTAAATGGATTGCTCCTGTGGTCATCACACGTGAGCGGATATAGTGATGGTTCATTCGCCCGAGCAACTTTACTGTGGGAATATGGGAGTACCAGCGGATTCAAGGAACAGAGAAATGATGGTTGCTTTGTCCGAGCAACTTACTGTGGCGAAGGTGGGGCTCTGTGATTTGACTGCTCACTAGTCATTACTACGGCAGCGCAACGACCGGGGTGAATCTTTCCCTGAAGTTGTGTTGTGCACTCAATATTGCTGCATGTCAGGTGGAGCCGGATGAAGGATGTCCAACATGTCGGCGAAACGAAGTTGAATTGTTTCTGGCATTGCTATCAATCCTTCAGGATTTGTTTATATGTACGCATAATTTTGATGAAATTATACTGTGATGCTATGAAGGTTTCAACTCTGGTTCCCGCAGGCAAAAAAAGGTTTCAACTTAGGATTCATGTGTCTTGCCTCGAGATTATCTCGTTACAACATTCCGTCAAATACAAATGAAACTACCATGGCTAATGCATCTCAATGGTTCGCAGATCAGCGCCAATATTCACATCACAACTGAAGACAAAGTTGTGAGAAGGTGTACAAATAAAGAAAAATATATAATTGATCGATGTTGTTCGTAGGCATGGCTCCATTTCCTTGGCACAGTGTTCATTGCTCGGCAGCTAGTTTCACCCAGCTCTGTAGCCAAAAAAGAGGTGTATGAAGGACACCACAATTCGATCATTTTGTGCAGCTCCACTAAAATCGAGCGGACCATCCCTGTTTGCAAAGATATCCAGTCAGTGTGATTACAATAATAGTGGAACTAGATGATGAAACATAACACACATAAATAGAAGCCGATCACCTCTACGATCTCTCTTTAGGGCTAACTTCTTGTCGGAGAAGATTAGGCACAGAGTTCGATGAGGAGGATAGCAAAACCAATCTCCCTTCCCGCAATCCCACAGAAATGTAAAAACGTTGCCTGTGTGACATTTTGGCAGAACTGCACAAAACACTCTTCAGAAAAGTGATTTGTGTAGTTCACCAAAAGGTCGCAATAGCAACGAGGTGAAAATGGATAGCCCTGTTTGCAAAAGGAGGTCGAAAGGAAACAATTACTGTCCAATAAAACGAGTTGAAGACACATACGCCGACAAAAAAGAAGCATGTTCCATGTAAAAAGGGAAAGATAGCACATGGTGGTTTATCAAAAATGGTTTGAGGACAAGATTGCAAGATGGAAAGTATGCCGGCCGAGATACGATTTAAGCAAACAACTAAAGAAGATCCACATGCAGCAACATGGGAAGATGGGCAGTGGAGCAAGGCCGGAGGAAGCTGTACCTGAGGGTCGTCGGGATGTTACTAGGAGTGCGCCGGCGGCCGGGATCTGCCCATACTGCGGCAGCGAGCAAGTGGCGACGGCCCTACCGTGCCGGAGCTTGGTCAGAGAGAACGGCGGGTACCGCAGATCGGGACGAGCTGCCTCAACGCCGTCGAACGGAGAGACGATGCACATCCTCCCTTTTCGCCGGCGGACGGGATGCGGCCGGATCACTGACCAACGCTGAGAGAGAGAGGCCACGGCGGCCTTGCGTGAGATTGTGTGACGAGACTCACGAGAGACAAACCCATTTTTCCATTTTTCCCCACGGCAATCGTTTTATATTCTAGGCGTGGTACCCGACCCTCCTTCAAGTAAACAACCGCTACACGCGTCAAATTATCACGTGGGCTGCCATTTCGTACAGAAACGAACTCCACCGTGTACCCGTGCGGGTGTGGCCGGGAACGAGACGTGAGTACGTGCGTCCTGCGTGCACTTCTTCTTTAGGTGCAAGTACGTACGTGGGTGGGTGTGAGAGAGATGGTTTGTGCGAAACAGAGGCAATGTGTTGATGATATCTCAATCAAAAAAAGTAACATATGCAATGTGTGTGAAATGGAGTCCTGGACGTGAGATATCGATAGAATTGAAAATAGGGATGAAGTGTGTGGCTGCGCGATCGATAAAGAGTGCCATCGAATTTGTGTTTGCCCACGTCAAAGATACAGGGCGGCTGGCCTACTGGAATTTGAGAGGGCAGAGGTGCAGTTCTTTTCCGTGGCATGGATACCTACCTACAACGTTCGACTATCGGTGTGTGTGTGGGGGGAGGGGGGGGGTAGAGACCGGTCGACTAGTATATGTCTGGGGAAGGAGAGAGACCTAGCTATGTATTGAGGGAGATTGATCGACATCCATAGATATGTGTAGCAGAGGAATAAGGTTGGGAAAAAGACAAAGGTAGAGCGTCGGAGGGTTGGTGGTGGAGTGGTGTCTCACAAATGGTGGGAGAGGCCTGCTAGACAAATAGAGGGTATGAGTGCAATATCAATAAGAGAGGTGGGGGATGTCTGTCTGTCTATGCATGTGCGTGTGAGAGACGGGTCGGGAGGTATTCAAGGATGATGAGGGGAGAAGATATGGTTGTGGTAAGCATGCGTAACTACATAGGAAGATCAACCGTCGTGTGTCCGAGAAAAGGAGAGACATAACTAGCGAGGTAAGTGTATCGGTGCTTGGTGAAAACGAATTATAGTCGACCTGGCTATATGTAGGGAGATCAGTTCATATACACGCCTACATGTGTTAGAAGCAAATAAGGTCCGGAGAGGCAGACAGGGGGAGAGAGTGTGGCTAGGAGGTGGTGCGAGAGGCCTACCATGTCGAGGGGGAGGAGTGTGCGAGCATGTGACTAATGAAAAGAGGGGCGGGAGTGTGCACCTGCGTGGAATCATATTGGACATATGGGGGCATGGACGGTGAGAAGAGAAGAAGGGAAGTATATATGTGTTTGTTGTAGGCACACTTGGCTAGAGAGGTATATCGACCGGTGTGTGCCAGAAAGAAGGATCCGGGGGCTTACACACACCGCTGGTGGATGACCTAAAGAGAAATAATGAACGTGCGTGATGGAGGGGACGCTAAGGGTGTGTGAGGGGGGCGGGCGTGTGCATGCACGATAGAAAGTTAGCGCTAGCTAGCTACAAATAGAAGAGGATCATGAAGGTGTAAAAGACGAACAAAGATCATAATTCATTATAAAAAGGTGGATACAGATACTTGAAGAAGATATCATAATGTACAACATTGATTATAATTTGGGCTAATGTGTGGCTTTTGTAACTCAGGTCTAAATACTTGTCATAATGTAGGGGGCGGGGCACTATACTTTGTGTGATAAACACGGTGTACGTATGGAACATGGTTTAGATTATGAACATATAGTTAGTACATCAAATGTACTATTATTTGGAATCAACATCAAGTGTATTCAAAAAATAGAATTCGAGTTCATGTCATATATCATTGCTCTAATATTTGGTCAAAGTTAGCATCGAAAAACGCATTAGGCCCTATATAGATGGAAGGAGGGAGTAGCTTTGAATAGCATTTGTATAGTAAAATGGGGCAAGACTCTCTCTTTTTGTGGTGTGAATAATTATATTTTTTTGTTTTCTTTTTGGTTGAGGGAAGTGCGAATTGATTTGGTACGTACAAGCACAATATTACTAAATGTTAGGCTTGTCCCTAAAATTCAACCCGCATCTTGTTATATCTCGAAAATTCAGATATCGTGCTCCCAAAATTGGCGCCTTCACAACCCGCGCCTTGCTATCCCGAAATTACAACGGGCGCGAAAACTCCCTCCAGCTGCCAAATCCCGACACGCGAAATCCCCCTTCTAACCCTGAGCCGAAAGGGCCGCTAGTTCAAATCGGTGGGGGGTACTTTTGTAACACACCCTACATTTTGGACAAGCGGGTCCCTAAGTCATGCTTCACCCCCTCCCATCGCCCCTTTTTGCCATTCAAAATCCCAGGCCGCCATAACCTCTCCGCTCCAGCCGTGAAACCCCACCCTCCTCCGTCCGCCACATCACCGCTGCCCAGCCGGAGCCTCTTCCCCGACGACGTCGTCCACCGCAACAGCTCGATGTCCCTCGTCCACCTCCCCGGATGAGGATCCGTCGTCCATCTCACCGTCCCACCGGTTCAGCCACCCCGTCCTCCACCTCCAAGGTGCCGCTCCGATGATCGCCTCATCTATCGCGGCTGCTCCATCCCCACAGCGCCGCCTTAACCTGCTCCACCAGAACCGCAGCATCCTCACCGACTCCTCAGACGAAGCCGAGGCCTACTCGGCGCCACCAAAGAGGTTGTGCACTCATCGCATTGCACCTTGTCCTTAACTCGACCTCCCGGCGCCGACGGTGCTCCACCCGCACCCCCATGGAGCGGCTACCTTGAAGCCAGTGCCGTGGGCGACATCTCCATGGCGGCTCTCCCCCAGTGCGAGGCCCCTTCGGCGGCAGCGTCCATACCAGCCGGATCTGCTGCTGCTCCGGCTCTCGCTCGCTCGCTCGCGCTGCTGCTGCTGCTCCGACTCTCGCTCGATCACTCGCTCGCCCAGCTGCTGCTGCTGCTCTCCCCCTCGCTCGTGCTGCTGCTCTGCTCAGATTAAGCCACACTTCAGTCGACTGAATCGACTTTTGGGTCAGTCGATTTTCAGGGGTTGGGGGGGGGGGCTCGCCGGAGTTAAGGAAGAACCACCCGCAGTGGGGACGGGGGATCGCCGGAGAGGTACCCCACTATCTATCTTAGGGTTCAGGGTGGGGGGGCTAGAGGGCTGGCCGGGGCGGCGGTGGCGAGTTGTTTTGGGGTGGCGAGGCGGCGCTGGGGCCGGCGGTTCGGCCGGTGGTGGCAGGCGGATCAGGGGTGTGCAGGTTGAAGATGAACTACAGGCCCTCCCTAAACTACATGTCAAGTGTCTCTCTGCTACCATTGCGTTCAGTTTTGATAGTAGCATTCAGATTCCACAGTTAATTTCAGTTTCGACAGTTAAGTTCAAAGTCAACATTTTTTACCTCATCTGTTGTAGTCAGGTGGTTTTTGGTGATGTTAATTTTACATCCATTTTTCATCATCTATTGGAGATGCTATTAGGATCCTACTTGAGATTGACGATGTCTGTCTTGTGCTGCTTCAGCCTTGACGTCTTACGGCTCACCGGAGCTGCTCCAACGACAGAACGATCCATCACAACAGAGCAGTGCCCTGGACGCTGTCTACAGATTCCTTAGATCTTCCTCCACACCTCCGACAGCCACCTTTGCCTCAACTGCTTCAGCGACCAACCCAATGATGCTGAGGTCGACATGGCTACAGCAAAGAGGTTGTACACTTGTTGCGTCACTTATTACTATACATTCACGTCGATCCATTAGGGCTATTTTGGTTTAATGGAAAAACATAGCAATAGGGAATTTTCCAATGGCACTCTACTATTCAATTATTCATGCATTTTGTTGAAAGGAATGAAGCAAAACATCCACCTGGACCTACTTTTCAAAATCCTATGCATGAAAACAAGACCAAGTGCATTAGTGCTAGAATAACATTCTAACTGTACACGCTTTCATATGGTTTCTCTTTATTTTGGCCATGTTTCTTTGCGTTCCTCTGCTCTTCCAATTCCTGTAAACTAAACACCCAAGTTGATAGAAATCCTGTGTTTACAAATGCTCGGTTTACCATGTGCATTTTCCTATCCTATTCCGGTGTTCTTCCTATCCCTACGTTTTAAGAATCATGCAAGCCAAATGAGCCCTTACAGAATTACTTCAGTTATAGGTACGTGTCGAAGGGAACTTTGTGTGGTTTGTCCTGCTCCTGTCACGACGTCGTCCACCTCACCTGAGCTGCTCCATCGACAGAAGCATCCACAAAACCAGACATCACGACTCCTGACCGTCTTTCGCCGCCTCAGATCTCCTTCCCTGCCGCCGGCACGCACCCCAATGGCATCACCATCATCGACTCAGCAGATGAACCTGAGGAGTACACGGGTCCACAAGAGAGGTCGCACTCTTTTGTTTCTGCTTATGTTATGCATTGCTTAAACTTACGTGCTACTTTATCGTCCTGTTCAGCTCTTGGACTCCCAACTCAGGTCCAAATTCATGTTCAAACTTGAGTTCTAAATTAGTTGTGGGGCACATATCGAGGCAGCAATGAATACTATGTCTGTCTAATATCTGGTTCACCTAGGGTATGCCTATGTTGTTCATCTTGGGTGGGAAACAAATAGTAAAGCAATCATCATCTGTCTTTTTTATTAATTTAAAGCAATCATCAGCCTGCTAGCATTATTTTTGGATCCATCCATTGGTTGTTCCCATCACTCTAAATTTTTGCATGCTCTCCTTACATAATCTCACCATATTTTTTCGTACGCATGTCAGATATTGTACATAGTCATGCTAAAAATGTAGAGAAAAAGAGAAGAGTTTTGCGCGGCAATACAATGTCATGCAGACATCGCTCCATGGTGGGTTCAATGGCAAACCCTCCTCACCCCTCTCCAGATTGTAATCCAGAGGAAGATATCTGTTCTGAGGCGGATTCAGACGCTGCTGACCACTCCTATTTACCCCCCAAGGTGTTTGCTCTACCTTGGCATGATGATGTTAGTCATATCATGCATATGTTGCCTTGTAGTGCCTACTTTTGACATCATATATGTCATCTGCTTAGTTTAGACATGTTCTGTAATGCCACCTGTTTAGTTTCTATATCATATATGGGAATTATGCAGTCTCATGTCTTTTAGCCAGCCATAATATATGTGAAATGTGCAATGCCATCCTGTTTAACCAGGCATCATGTATTTGAATGATATCTTGCCCATCCTTTTCTTCATTACATTTCCATTTGTCGATAATGTTTGTACATTAAATTACTCTTCCTGTGAATTAGTCATTTGGGTGGGAGATGGAAAAATCTGGAGTGAAAACAAGGCCTTCAGAGCAGACAGTGTTACCTGTCAAAGCAGATCTCTTGTTGGGTCCCGATAGCTCCTCAGAGATGGATTCAGAGACATATGACCAGTCCTATTCCCCTACTGGGGTGTATGCTCTAACTTGGCATGGTTATACTGCTCATATCATGCATACGGTGTCTTGCATTGCATATTTTAGACATCATATACACAATATTCAACACCATGTTCTTAGTTCAGACATCATATCGAATGCCCTCTGTTTAGCATATAAATCACATATGTGAATTAAATGATGTGATCCTGATTACTTAGGTAACATGTAGGTGAATTATGTCATGCGATCCTATTTTGTTATTCATCATATCTTTGAATTATGTTATGCTATGCTATCCAGTTTAGATAGACATCATATATGTGAAATTATGTCATGTTATCCGTTTTAGTTAAACAATATACATGTCAACTATTTCATGCCCTCTTTTTTCCACACTATCTATTGCATCTATCTCTCATACAATGTCTGTACATTCAACTATTTTTCCTGTTTATCAGCCATTTGAATTGGAGCGGGTGATGCCAGTATCTAGCGGAATAAAAACACGGTCTTCAAATAAAATAGTGCTACCTATTGGTGGAGATAGCACTCCGGTTGTACATGCACAAGAACCAGCCCTACCACACATAACCCAAACTCTCGCAGATTGTACCCCTACTGCGATGGATAGAGAACAACCTTCACCCAATCTAACCCCAACCCCAGCCGATAGTAACCCAGTTCCTATTGACACATCACCATCTCCACCACAGAGCTCCCAAACAAGAGAAGTTAGTAAGGCAGCTCCAGTGCCCAAAGGGCCAGTGCTATCACGGCGAACCCCAGCTCCACCAGTTAGTACGCCTATTCCCGTGGAGGAAGCACAACCAGCCAGTCTTAGTTTAGCATCTATCGCATTTGATGTTGTTAAATCGTATATGCGTATCTTCCCATCTTGGAAATATTATACTAAAGATAAAGAAAAATGCCAGTTGCAGGTGTTTGTCCAGGAGTTATGTGTAAGTAATGTTATTCATGGCAATTACTTTGCTTCGTCCCATACATCCTACCTCCATGATGGTTATAATACAACAAATTTTCCCATTTTTCTCTATAGAGAAGGACCGATTTGGAAACTCAAGATGAGGTAACCTGTGCTAATACCTCTGCTATCTTCAAGAATGCTTGGTGGCAGTACTGGAATTACCTGAAGAAAACATACTTCACAGGCAAAAAAACTCATCAAATTCCCTTACATTCTCCTGAGTCACATTTACTGAACGATGACTGGGAACGCCTTGTTCTGTACTGGTCCCGAACCAAGAATGTGGTAAGGTCTATGAGCTCATTTTCTATTTTTAAGTATTATATTCTTGTGTCTTACTGTACTCTGTTCATGTAGAACAAGTGCCTAAATCTGAAGAAGAACTGTTCTAATTTAAGATTCCATTGCTATCATAGTTCAAAAAAACGCTAGGCGTTAATTGTGCGTTTTGCCACCACCTTGCACTTTACTGACCAAAGCGCATGCTTATGCGTAGTTATGCACAGATTAAGTGTAGTTATGCGCAACGCGTTTTGCCAACGCCTAGAGCCTAGGCACGCTTAAGCACTCGCTTTGTAACATCCCAAATTTCCAATTTGGAATGTTATACATAGATCATCAATTGCATATCATATTTTTATTGCATTTGGTTTCGATCCTAGAAATCCTACGCAACTCAAGGACCCACGGAGAGAGTTGGGGATTTCGATATTTTCATATTTGAGTTTTCTCAAATTTTGAAAGTAGGATCATTTGATTTTATTTATTTTATCTTCAAATATTTCAAATATATAAATATGAGAGAGGGAATAAAATGAATTTCCCAAAATAAAGAAATATTGAAGATTTAATAAAAAATCGAATAAGATTTTTATTTTGGATTTTTTCTGTCTATTTTATTTGAATTTAGGAAAAATGCGTGTTTTCCAAAATTGCATTTAGGCCCAAATCAATGTTCATCTAAACCGGCTTGATTTTAGAAGCTGGGGAAAATTTATTTCGAGATTTTTGGAGTCTGTTTAGTATTTCTTTCGTTTGTTTTTCTGCGCGATAATTTTTTTTAAAAAAAACTGGAACCGACTCCGGGCCGTACCCGAGCGGGACTCCGTCCAGGGCAACCTTTAAATAGCACCCGCCCGAGCCACCCCAGCCCAACAGCACCGCCGCCAGCCCACCCGCGCCCCCGAACCCTAACCCTAGCCGCCCGCCGCCCGCGCCGCCGCCGCCGCCACCGCCGCCCGACGCCGCTGCCTCGCCAGAGCCGTCGCCCGACGCCGCCGCCTCGCCGGAGCCGCCGCCCGCCACCATCGTCGACCCGCCGCATGAGGTGCCTCGTTTTCTGTGCCGCCGTTTTTTAGAAAAGCTGCTCGGTTTTTCCGTCGGTTTTTCGTCCGTTTTTTTTAGTTTCCATTTTTTATTAGATCGGTTTTTTCCGGTTTAGGTTAATTAGCGAGCATTCGCTCGTTCGTTCGTTTTAACGAATGCCTTCATCGTTTAGATCCAGATAACGAACGTTCGTTCATTAATCTGTTCGTTGTTTTTCTTTTTCTCGGATTTAATCCGTGATTTTTCTGATCGTGATTTCTGATCCGATTTTTGTTTTAGTATAACTTTACGCTCGTTTATCGGAATCAGGCGATTCAAGCACCTAGAGTTTCGTCTCGAAACCCTCTTTCCGAATAATCCACTCAAACTAGTTTTTGCTTCTGTAAAATTTGACTTAGGTCCAGATTAGTAAAGGAAGCTTGTTTCTTTCGCCGTTTGAGTTTTGTTTCTTCGATCGATTTGATTCTTTTTGCAAACCGGAGTTCTTAAGTTGAACTTTCTGGTTAGACCTCTTATTTGAGTTTTACCCGTGCATTAGATGAGTACTTATTGTATGCTTGTTTGATTGTTTGCTTGCGATAGAGCACCCGGATTGCACCGCTTGCTACTTCGAATCCCTAGGTTACGCGGATCATCAGCAAGGCAAGTAACACTTTGATCATATCCCTTATTACCCAGTTTTATTACATTAGTTTAATCCTCCAAACAATTGCATGATTAGGATCTGATTAAATTCTGGGTTTCGGGGAGTAGATTGAGGTAGTACCTATTACCTGTTTTATTATCAAACCCTTGGGAGTTACTTCTACGTTTGCTTATTATGCCATGCTATGCTCGTAGACGTGGATTGGGCTTGAGTGAATATCCATGACAGATGTGAGATTGATAATTAATGGTTTATTTAAGGTGGCAACATTAATACACATCTGGGTGGATTGATGTACCTGGTTATTCCAGGATTGCCTGTCTAGGCACCTGGGTAGACCAGGATTGCCTGTTTTTTTTTATGGACCGCCACCCAGGCTCAAAGGGATCATAAGTTTATTCATGCTAGAAACTTCCGTGTGCAGCCACATGCTATTATGGGCTCTAGCATAGTTGACTAAGTCGTGCAAACTCTTACAGTGGTAGACTAGCAAATGTAGGGGATGTAGGTTGGTACGGTCTACCCATCGTAAGGTGCTAGCGCTTCTGAAAGACTATGTCTCGGTCATCCGTTTCTCAAACACCATGTAGTGCGAGAATCTCAACGGAGGAGATCGAGTCATGTGGGGAAAAGTGCACAACCTCTACAGAGTGTACAAACTAATCATGATTAGCCGTGTCCCCGGTTATGGACATCTTGAGTATCTAGTACTTGGATTTTCATGTGAATCTCATCATGTTACTTTAATTAATATTGTTGGGTTTGTTAATGATGATGCTTAATTGGGATTGAGGATGCTGTCAACCATTCTCAATGTTTAACAACCACCATGATAGTTAAATAAATTTATTCCTTTGCAGTAGGGAAAAACTGGCTTTACGCAAAAACTGTAACCATAGAGCTATCCACCAAGCCATATATGCATGTAGTATAGCTTTACTCTTTTCATTATTCTCTATGTGTTACTTTGCCAGCATATTCCATGTGCTGACCCGTTTTCGGGCTGCAACGTTAATGTTGCAGACTTTTCAGACGACAAGTAAGATGCTTTAGGATCGTGGTTCTATACTCAGTGATGCCGTTGGAGTTGATGGACTCACTTATCTTCCAAGCCTTCCGTTGTTATCGTTATTAGATGGCCTTAAGCCATATTTATTGTAATAAGTTATCTTTGGAGACACTCGATGTAATAAGTGTGTGATTGCTACTCTATTATAAATCCTTCAAGTACTGTGCGTGTCAGTATTACTGATCCAGGGATGACACTGAAGCACAAAGATCAGACTGTTTGAGGTCTGGTCGCTACAAGATGGTATCAGAGCACACGCTGACTGTAGGACACGACCACTAAGCAAAAGCCATAGATCACTACTCTCTCCTCTCGTTCTAACTCCTCACCCTTTCTATTCTTCTAGGATGGCGGATGCAAAGAACAAGTTCATGCAACCGGACGAAGATACACCCTTTGGACGACATCTGAAGGAAGTAACCAAGTACTTGATGATCGGAGTACCAAGCTTCATCGGAACCTACAACGCCACCTTACCTGAAGAGGAGCACTGGATGATTCAAGTTCAAGTTCCAGGAAGAACGTTCATGCCAGTCACTGAGCCTATAGAGTTTTCCTTTGATGCAGCAACCTGGAGTTTAGGGAAGAGCATGGCAGCTCACATCACCATGGGACGCATTGGAGAAGTTTATCACCAAGAGCTTAAGGATACCACCTACCAGATTTGTGGGCGCCAAGATGAGCAATGGGAGATGATTACCACCAGGAAAGACAGATCAGTTGCAGCTTTTATCCAGGAGTTAAACCAGCACATTCGACGCCAGGAGAACCAGATGTGTGCAGGCATGATGGATCTGAAGAAAGCCATGACCAAGATCAAGGAACTGGAGGAAGAACTTAAGTCTACACGTGATGGATATGAGGAGGAAATATCAACGCTAGTCGAGAAGAATGATGATCTGAAGAAGAAGTTAAGAGTGTTCATGGGATTTCCAGCAACTGGAGAAGACAAAGAATGCACTTGTCTTGAGAACTACATCATCATCGACGACACTGACTCAGACCCAGATGATAGTGGTGACGACTATGTTGATGAAGCTGGAGTAGATATCATGGAGTCTTCATCGGAGCAGTTTTCTAGTAGACCACCATAACAGTAGTAGAATTTCCCTCCATGTATCTATTATAGTCTAAGCACTTTGTAACGATAGATAGACCGTTGTATGCCCTTGCTTGTTTGAATGAAGTGTTTTGATTACTATTTGTCTCATGTGCATATGGGTAGTGTTTTCCCCTTAGACCTCATTCTATTCCATATTCTCTTCTTTTCTAAACCCTCAGATGCCTCCGAGACGTAACAACGGATTTGCTTTCCCACCGGAGCTCACCCAGTTGATCCAGCAGCAGAATGCATTGATGCAGATCCTAGTCCAGAATCAAAATCAAGGGAACAACAACAACAACAATCCACCACCACCACCACATGTTGATCACTTAACCCGTTTTCTTAGGCTGAATCCGCCGGTGTTCTCCAGTAGCACCGAGCTGATTGTTGCAGATGATTGGCTTCACAAGACAGCCAGGGAGTTGACCACTACCGGATGCACAGATGCGGAGAAGGTGCGATTTGCCGCACATCAGCTTGAGGGACCTGCAACATCATGGTGGGAGAATTTCACAGCCACCTATCCCGCAGACACTGTCATATGGGATCAGTTTCAGCAGGCCTTTCGTACTGCCCATGTTTCAGCAGGAGCTATGGCCATGAAGAAGCGTGAGTTTCGCAACTTGCGCCAGGGAGGAAGAACAGTTGGCCAGTATGTGGATGACTTCAGTAAGCTAACACGTTACGCCCCAGATGACGTCGCTACGGATGCAGCTAAGCAAGAGAAGTTTCTGGAAGGGCTGAATGATGAGCTGAGCATGCAGTTGATGGTAGCAAGTTTCAACAACTACTAGGAGTTGGTAGACCGTGCTCTCATGATTGAAGGGAAGCAGCAGCAGATTGAAAACCGCAAAAGAAAGTATGGACAAGGGAAGTACAATTCTGGAGCTCAGCAGAAGCCCCGTTTTACTCCAAAGTCAGGAGGACAGTTTCAGCATACCCATGGATGAGGTAGCTCGCACAATCACAAGAATGGTATCGGGAATGGAGCAAGTAGTAGTCAGAATCGTATCAACCCCTCAACACCAGCCAAGAAAGATCTGAGTCAAGTCACTTGTTTTAAGTGTCAGAAGACTGGACATTACACCAATGAATGTCCTGAAGGCCAGAATGGAAGTGGTAATGGAAGCTCTGGGAAGAAGCCAAACCCTTTCAACAGAGGACAAGTGAACCACGTTAGCGTGGAGGAGGTTGAAGCCCAACCCGATGCAGTAATAGGTAAGTTTTTGGTTAGGTCATTTACTGCACTCGTTCTTTTTGATACTGGTGCATCACATTCATACATATCAAGGGGATTTGTGGATAAATATAAACTGCCAACCCAAGCCCTTAAGACACCCATGTTAGTAACCTCGCCAGGAGCAGAGTATATGGCCAAGCTATGGTGTGATCGGTTACCATTAAGGATTGGTAACTACGTATTCCCCTCAGACCTAATAGTTTTGGAATCACAAGGATTGGATGTGATATTAGGCATGGATTGGTTATCAAAGTATGGTGTGAACATTGAATGTGCCAGTAAGACAATTCTACTTACAACCCCAGAAGGGAAGAGGATCAAGTATGTTTCCAGGCATAAGACGAAGGGGATGCACGTAAATTCCTTATCAGGAGTTGTGCAGGAGGAAGTACCAGTGGTAAAGGATTTTCCTGATGTATTTCCAGAAGAGTTGCCAGGCATGCCACCAGACAGGGACATTGAGTTTCTGATAGAGCTTTTGCCAGGCACAGGGCCAATATCTAAGAGACCATCTGGATGCCAGCAAAAGATTTGGAGGAGATTAAAAGTCAGATTAAGGAGTTACTGGATAAAGGTTACATTCGCCCAAGTTCTTCACCTTGGGGATCACCAGTACTTCTAGTGGAGAAGAAGGACGGATCATTAAGGATGGTTGTTGATTATCGAGGATTGAATGCAGTAACCATCAAGAACAAGTACCCACTGCCAATGATCAACGATCTGTTTGACCGACTGCAAGGAGCAAAGGTATTTTCCAAGATCAATTTGCGATCAGGATACCATCAGCTAAAGATTCGAGAGCAGGATATACCCAAGACGGCTTTTACCACTAGGTATGGGCTGTATGAGTATACCGTTATGTCATTTGGTCTGACTAACGCACCTGCATATTTCATGAACATGATGAACAAAGTATTTATGGAATTTCTAGATAAGTTTGTCGTGGTGTTCATTGATGACATCCTGGTCTACTCGAAGAACGAAGAGGAGCATAAGGAGCATTTGCGTTTGGTATTGGAGAAGCTCAGAGAACACCAGTTATATGCCAAGTTTAGCAAATGTGAGTTTTGGTTGAAGGAAGTTGGATTCCTCAGACATGTTATATCCGGAGAGGGTATAGCAGTAGATCCCACCAAGGTTGTCACTGTGACAAATTGGGAGGCACCAACGACAGTTGGGGAGATTAGAAGTTTTCTTGGACTGGCAGGATACTACCGGAGAATCATTGAGAATTTTTCAAGGATTGCAAAGCCCATGACGGAGTTGTTGAAGAAGGATACCAAGTTTAATTGGACTGAGGAATGTGAGGCCAGTTTCCAGGAATTGAAGAAACATCTAGTTACCTCACCAGTGTTGATTCTGCTAGATCAGACTAAGGATTATGAGGTGTACTGCGACGCTTCACGTCGAGGACTTGGAGCAGTACTTATGCAGGAAGGAAGAGTGGTTTCGTATGCGTCACGATAGCTTAAACCGAGTTGAATTATGCCACACATGATTTGGAGTTAGCAGCCGTAGTGCATGCATTGAAAACGTGGAGACATTTTCTTATCGGAAATCATTGTGAGGTGTACACGGATCACAAGAGTTTGAAGTACATTTTCATGCAAAAGGAGTTGAATCTCAGGCAAAGGAGATGGTTGGAACTCATCAAGGATTATGATATGAGATTGCAGTATCACCCTGGAAAAGCTAACGTAGTAGCCGACGCGTTGAGCCGTAAGAGCCACGTGAATACACTCATGACTGCAGGACTGCCAAAGGAGTTAGCCGAGGACTTTTGCGGGCTATGTTTGGAAATAGTTCCGAGAGGCTATGTAGCAACATTGGAAATTCAGTCGACTTTGATGGATAAGATCAGAGAAGCTCAGAAGACCGATAAGGAGATTGCAGAGATAAAGGAGAAGTTGAGCAAAGGAAAAGCCAAGGGATTTCGTGAGGATGAGCACGGCACCCTCTGGTTTGAAGACCGCGTTTATGTACCCAATGACCCCGAGATCAGGAAGTTGATTTTGCAAGAGGCCCATGATTCGCCATATTCAATTCACCCAGGGAATACCAAGATGTACTTAGATTTGAAGGAGACCTTTTGGTGGACCAGAATGAAAAAGGATATTGCGGAGTATGTAGCCGTTTGTGATGTATGTCAGAGAGTAAAGGCAGAGCACCATAAGCCAGCAGGATTGTTGCAACCATTGCCGATACCCGAATGGAAGTGGGATAAGCTAGGCATGGATTTTATCACAGGATTGCCCAGGACTCGTTCAGGCTATGACTCGATTTGGGTTGTAGTCAATCGTTTGACGAAGGTAGCTCATTTCATTCCAGTAAAGACCACTTACACCAGTGCCAAGTTGGCCAAGATTTACATGACCAGGATCGTATGTCTGCTGGAGTACCAAGGAGCATTGTATCAGATAGAGGAACCCAATTCACCTCAAAGTTCTGGAATCAGTTGCATAAAACATTGGGTACCAGACTAGAGTTCAGTACCGCTTTTCATCCGCAGACAGATGGATAGACCGAAAGAGTCAATCAGATTTTAGAGGACATGCTGAGAGCTTGTGCGCTAGATTATGGATTTAGTTGGGACGACAATTTACCATATGCGGAGTTCTCTTACAACAACAGTTA
Source organism: Triticum timopheevii (assembly GCA_963921465.1). NCBI lineage: Eukaryota > Viridiplantae > Streptophyta > Magnoliopsida > Poales > Poaceae > Triticum > Triticum timopheevii. Next base: position 119,878,423 of record OY997272.1, read on the forward strand.
TCAATCTAGTTTGAAGATGGCCCCTTTCGAAGACTTATACGGAAGGGGGTGCAGGACCCCGTTGTCTTGGGTCGAAGTTGGAGACCGTCAGTTGTTTGGACCAGATTTGATTAAGGAGTCTGAATGGAAAGTGAAGTTGATTTGCGACCGGCTCAAGGTAGCCCAGTCCAGGCAGAAGAGCTATGCTGACGCAAAACGCAAGGAGACAGTTTACGAAGTTGGGGATAGAGTTTATCTTCGGGTATCTCCACTTTGAGGAGTTAAGCGTTTTGGTGTTAAAGAAAAGTTAGCGCCATGTTTTGTGGGACCATACAAAGTTTTGGATCGTATGGGAGAGGTTGCCTACAAGTTGGAATTGCCTAAGGAATTGTCAGGAGTTCACGATGTGTTTCACGTTTCCAAGTTGAAGAAGTGCCACGCAGAGATGGCTGATATACCACTGAGAGATACAGTTCCACTAGAGGCGATTCAGTTGGACAGTGATTTGACTTATGAGGAGAAACCAGTTAAGATTCTTGAGTATGCCAGCCGAGTCACCTGCAGCAAGGTTATTAAGTTCTATAAAGTTTAGTGGAGCCACCACACCGAGGATGAGGCCACCTGGGAGCGAGAGGAAGATTTGCTGAATTCTAGCCAACCCGAATCTTGAGGGCGAGATTCATCTTAAGGGGGGTAGGTTTGTAACATCCCAAATTTCCAATTTGGAATGTTATACATAGATCATCAATTGCATATCATATTTTTATTGCATTTGGTTTCGATCCTAGAAATCCTACACAACTCAAGGACCCACGAAGAGAGTTGGGGATTTCGATATTTTCATATTTGAGTTTTCTCAAATTTTGAAAGTAGGATCATTTGATTTTATTTATTTTATCTTCAATTATTCCAAATATATAAATATGAGAGAGGGAATAAAATGACTTTCTCAAAATAAAGAAATATTGAAGATTTAATAAAAAAATCGAACAAGATTTTTATTTTGGATTTTTTTCTGTCTATTTTAATTGAATTTAGGAAAATTTGTGTTTTCCAAAATTGCATTTAGGCCCAAATAAATGTTCATCTAAACCGGCTTGATTTTAGAAGCCGGGGAAAATTTACTTCGGGATTTTTGGAGTCCGTTTAGTATTTCTTTCCTTTGTTTTTCTGCGCGATAATTTTTTTTAAAAAAACTAGAACCGACTCCGGGACGTACCCGAGCGGGACTCCGCCCGGGGCAGCCTTTAAATAGCGCCCGCCCGAGCTGCCCCAGCCCAACAGCGCCGCCGCCAGCCCACCCGCGCCCGCGAACCCTAACCCTAGCCGCCCGCCGCCGCCGCCGCCGCCGCCGCCCGCCGTCGCCGCCCGACGCCGCCGCCTCGCCGGAGCCGCCGCCCGCCGCTGTCGTCGACCCGCCGCCCGAGGTGCCTCGTTTTCCGCGCTGCTGTTTTTTTAGTAAAACCGCTCGGTTTTTCCGTCGGTTTTTCGTCGTTTTTTTTAGTTTCCGTTTTTTTATTAGATCGGTTTTTTCGGTTTAGGTTAATTAGCGAGCGTTCGCTCGTTCGTTCGTTTTAACGAACGCCTTCATCGTTTAGATCCAGATAACCAACGTTCGTTCGTTCATCTGTTCGTTGTTTTTCTTTTTCTCGGATTTAATCCGCGATTTTTCTGATCGTGATTTCTGATTCGATATTCGTTTTAGTATAACTTTTCGCTCGTTTATCGGAATCAGGCGATTCAAGCGCCTAGAGTTTCGTCTCGAAACCCTCTTTCTGAATAATCCACTCAAATCAGTTTTTGCTTCGGTAAAATTTGACTTAGGTCCAGATTAGTAAATGAAGCTTGTTTCTTTCGCCGTTTGAGTTTTGTTTCTTCGATCGATTTGATTCTTTTTGCAAACCGGAGTTCTTAAGTTGAACTTTCTGGTTAGACCTCTTATTTGAGTTTTACCCGTGCATTAGATGAGTACTTATTGCATGCTTGTTTGATTGTTTGCTTGCGATAGAGTACCCGGATTGCGCCACTTGCTATTTCGAATCCGTAGGTTACGTGGATCATCAACAAGGCAAGTAACACTTTGATCATATCCCTTATTACCCGGTTTTATTGCATTAGTTTAATCCTCCAAACAATTGCATGATTAGGATCTGATTAAATTGTGGGTTTTGGGAAGTAGATTGAGGTAGTACCTATTACCTGTTTTATTATCAAACCCTTGGGAGTTACTTCTACGTTTGCTTATTATGCCATGCTATGCTCGTAGACGTGGATTGGGTTTGAGTGAATATCCATGACAGATGTGACATTGTTAATTAATGGTTTATTTAAGGTGGCAACATTAATACACATCTGGGCGGATTAAGGTACCTGGTTATTCCAGGATTGCCTGCCTAGGCACCTGGGTAGACCAGGATTGCCTGCTTTTCTATGGACCGCCACCCAGGCTCAAAGGGATGATAAGTTAATTCATGCTAGAAACTTCCATGTGCAGCCACATGCTATTATGGGCTCTAGCATAGTTGACTAAGTCGTGCGAACTCTTACAGTGGTAGACTAGCATATGTAGGGGATGTAGGTTGGTACGGTCTACCCATCGTAAGGTGCTAGCACTTCTGAAAGACTATGTCTCGATCATCCGTTTCTCAAACACCATGTAGTGCGAGAATCTCAACGGAGGAGATCAAGTCATGTGGGGAAAAGTGCGCAATCTCTGCAGAGTGTACAAACTAATCATGATTAGCCATGTCCCCAGTTATGGACATCTTGAGTATCTAGTACTTGGATTTTCATGCGAATCTCATCATGTTACTTTAATTAATATTGTTGGGTTTGTTAATGATGATGCTTAATTGGGATTGAGGATGCTGTCAACCATTCTCAATGTTTAACAACCACCATGATAGTTAAATAAATTTATTCCTTTGCAGTAGGGAAAAACTGGCTTTACGCAAAAACTGTAACCATAGAGCTATCCACCAAGCCATATATGCATGTAGTATAGCTTTACTCTTTTCATTATTCTCTATGTGTTATTTGCCAACATATTCCATGTGCTGACCCGTTTTCGGGCTGCAATGTTAATGTTGCAGACTTTTCAGACGACGAGTAAGATGCTTTAGGATCATGGTTCTATACTCAGTGATGCCGTTGGAGTTGATGGACTCACTTATCTTCCGAGCCTTCCGCTGTTATCGTTATTAGATGGCCTTAAGCCATATTTATTGTAATAAGTTCTCTTTGGAGACACTCGATTTAATAAGTGTGTGATTGCTACTCTGTTATAAATCCTTCAAGTACTGTGCGTGTCAGCATTACTGATCCAGGGATGACACTGAAGCACAGAGATCAGACTGTTTGAGGTCTGGTCGCTACACGCGTAGGCGCGCCTTTTTTAACTATGATTGCTTTGCCCTTGTATCATTGTATTTACTCATACAAACTTATTTTTAAATTGAAGGATCCAATCGAAACTCCAATGGCACGGCAGGTATGTTCACGCATGTTTCTTTAACAGGTTTGCTCTTATCAATAGCTCTTTTGATTTCAATTTCAATTGTGTATACAGTTGACTTTCATATCATGCACATTACTAGCATCACAACAGAGTCAATAGTGTTGTTGTACATGTAGACCCATGGTACCCATCTGAAATCTTGTTGTGCCGTGTAGTTTCCCACGCTTTGTATTCTTTCACTGCTGCTTTGTCTTGAACTGATATGATTTGAACCGTGTCTCTATTTTGATTTGGCAAGACAATGCAGTGACCATAGGACATAGATATATGTTTGTTTGATGCTTTTATTATGTACTAGTACTTGGCAATAGAAGACTTGGTAGTTTAATCCTGTCCACCTTACTAATGAACCGGTTCACCGAAATGAGTTTCATATACTAGTACATGCTAAACTTGTTATGTGTCTGCTTGTTTCTTCTTTTAGAATGCTGATAGAATATTGGGGAAGAGTGCCTTATTAAGCAATGGTAAAGGAAGTAATGCAGATAAGGTTCAGGATAGTGACACATCCTTGTTGGTCTCCAACAAAGCTGATAAAACAGCTAAGGAAGACTATCTTGAAGGCAGCGAGACAACCCCAAAGTCCTGTCTTGGTTTAGTGTTCGAGTAACTGGCCACTACCGCTTGCACAAGCTATTCAAACTCACTGCCTGAATCAATTCGGTTTCTTGAGTCTCAACTACAAGCTGAAAGACATCGATCAGCTGTGCTGCGACAAGAAGCGGAAGGACTGCGGAAGTCCTTGGAGCATTCAGATGCATACTTTCTGGTGCAACAGCAAGCGTTGGAGGATTTTAGCGCCAAACAGGACAAAGCTAATTAGCTTGCTAAGCTTATTGCCAGCATGGTGGATACCCAGGATAACGTTTCTTGAGATCTTCTGAAGTTGTTTTAGTTATGCTCTTGTTTTGCTGCCGCGTTTATTTGCACTGGTGGCCAATTTTGATGGCCAAGTGTATGTAATATGCTGCTTTGTTCCCTATATTTGCACTGGTGGCGAACTTTGATGCCCAGTGGATGTAATATGTGTAATAGAGGTAATAGGCTAGCCTTAATTGCTTGCTTATTTATTTCCTTATTGTCTTGTTTAGTTGTTTGCTTGTAGTCACTGCAGTTCTTTTTCTGTGTTTTTCTAGTGGCCACAATAGCCTATTTTTGGTAACTAGGCCAAAATAATCATGGCAACACACGGACTGTTGTAATCATGGGCCTCTTGTAGGCCGTATGATCCATGGGCCTTCGTTCGGCCGTAGGAGCATTGGCCTTCTATATGGGCCGTAGGATCCATCGACCTTCTATATGGGCCTTAGGGATCAATGGGCCTTCTACGGGCCGTAGGGTCCATGGGCCTTCTACGGGCCGTACTATCCATGGGCCTATACGGGCCGTAGGATCCATGGGCCTTCTACGGGGCGTATCATCATTTCGCCAATCATGGGCCATACTATTCGTGGACCATAACGGGCCGTTAATAGGCTGTATTTGATAACTCTATGAAAACAGCCCAACGGGTTTTTTTGACATGAAAACGGCCCAACGTATTAACGGTCCGCAAACGGGCCGACTGTAACGATGGGCTGAATTTGGCCAACAAGCAGAAAATGACAGTAACGGGCCATATGTAACCGAATGCTGCAAATGAGCCCAAGAATCAATGGGCCCTGAGAAGACCGAAAGATAACTTGGGCTGGAAACAGCCCAATGGAATAACGGGTCGTTAATGGGTATAAAGTGATACACTGTTCATTACGGACCAGTTTCACCACGGGCCATTAATGGGCCAAGAGTTACAAAGGTCCTCATATGGGCCGAAAGAAGTCATGGGCCACACACGGGCAAGAAGTTAAAATGGGCTGAATCATATTGGACGGCCCAGATGACGCTACTGGGCCTAATTCGGATAGGGCGTAACAGGCCCTGGGTTAGCGGGCTGTAAATGGGCTATATGCGAACAGGCTGTTAACAGGCTTTCCGTGGGCCGGCCCGCCACCTTTTGACCAAGTCAAACGGGCCGGCCTTTTCACAGGAATGGGCCTTTGTTGGGCCGTGCCATGTGTCGCCGTATCATATGCGCCTTCGGTCCAATGAGCGGATGACATCTGTCCCAACGGTGAGCCGACACGTGTTTCCTCCAGCCAATGATGATTTTACACGTGGAAAATCCCCATTGGTCGGGGTTGTTAACGGGTTATCGGATCCAAAACCCGACCCGATAGCTTAACGGCATTCCGTTACGGTGGATGCCACGTGTCAGTCACCCTTGACGAAAGCAGTTCTGTGACGCGCGATTTATCGTCATGGAAGTGGACACTTCCGTGATGATAATTTTGGTAATGTCATGGAACACTTCTACGACAGCACATGTATGACTATCTTGATTCTGTCATAAATTTGTCATGGATGTACATGCATGACAAAAAATGCGACCTACTGTGACAAACACGTATCATCACGGAAGTGTATACTTTTGTAGTGATGCCTCTCTTTCATTCCGGCACGACAGGCACAACACCTTTACCCTTCTTGTTCTTTTGTGCCTTGTAGCACCTTATCACACCTCTGCTGTACTCGTTAGTTTTTTTAATTTTCCTTTGGTATTCTATGTTCACTATAAATCCATGGAACATCGCATATCTCTGGTAGTATTCCTTGGCATCTTCAAACGAACCAAATTTCTGCCCAACATATGGTGGTTAAGGTATCATGATTTCCGATTGTCCATCTTCTTCTTCCCCTTGCGCTTCATCATCAGTTTCATCATTCACTTCAGTATTGGCGGCCGTTTCATCTACTTGAGTGTTGCTTGTGCGGGTGTGCAGAGGCATGCTTGTCTTCATTGCTGCAATGATTGCCATTTTTGACACTGATTCTGCATTGTTTGTGGTAGCATCGGTGACTTTCTCGTGGAATGCTCCTTGAGTGTGCTTTGAGGTTCCCGCAATAGATGTTCCTGCACCGCTGTTGATTGTAGTTGAAGCTCCTGCAAAAAATCAGGTACGTGTGTAAGCAGTATTGCTTGAATGGCATATTCATAATAATGAAATATGGCAGCTGCATCCGATTGTTCATGGAAACTGCATCTGAAATATGGTACACAACTGTAGCTGTATAATTTACATGTATAAAGTGCTAGAATGTGCAACTTTGAAATCATGGCAACTGTAAGCCAACCTTTTTTTGGCGTGATATCATTCATATATGCAAGTCTTGAGCATCTGCAATTTGCCATGCATGGCAACTACAGTTCTATAGACATGGCAGCTGCAGTTTACCTAATATGGCAGCTGCAGTTGCCAAGTCATGGAAACCAACATCTTAACATCAAAACTTGCATTCTAGATATGAGCCCACAGGGCAAATGCAGATAATCACAAATGGCAAATACACACAGACATTAATTGACAAATCCAGATGATCCTAGATTACTAATGGACCTATTCACTTGGTGGCATTTGCCACCACCACCGTGACAAATGCACTTTCCCAATGCTTTTGCACAAAGCAAATGCATGATTTTTTCTTGGTTCAAATATTACCATGCTGTGCCACATGTGCTAATCGAAGTTGGTGTGCCACTTTATTTTGGTGTGTTGTATCTGAATTACCGATGGCCTGCAATGGTGAAGCTTTCCACGAGACCTCTGCTGGTGTGGTTGCACCATAACAACCTGCGATCACATGGAAGTTAAATTTGAAATCATGGCAAACATAGTCCAGCATGCAAGGCAACTACAGTTGACAAGCATTGACCAACTGCAGTGGGTCAGGCATGGCAACCGTAGTTGTTAATGAAGGAAATATGCCCTAGAGTCAATAATAAAGTTATTATATATTTCTGTAATTCATGATAAATGTTTATTATTCATGCTAGAATTGTATTAACCGGAAACTTAGTACATGTGTGAATACATAGACAAAACATATAGTCCCTAGTATGCTTCTACTTGACTAGCTCGTTAATCAAAGATGGTTATGTTTCCTAACCATAGACATGTGTTGCCATTTGATGAATGGGATCACATCATTAGGAGAATGATGTGATGGACATGACCCATCCGTTAGCTTATCATTATGATCGTGTTAGTTTCATTGCTACCGCTTTCTTCATGACTTATACAAGTTCCTCAAACTATGAGATTATGCAACGCCCGAATACCAGAGGAGCACTTTGTGTGCTACCAAATGTCACAATGTAAAAGGGTGATTATAAAGGTGCTCTACAGGTGTCTCCGAAGGTGTTTGTTGGGTTGGCATAGATCAAGATTAGGATTTGTCACTCCGTGTCTCGGAGAGGTATCTCTGGGCCCTCTCGGTAATACTCATCACTATAAGCCTTGCAAGCATTGTGGCTAATGAGTTAGTTGCGTGATGAAGTATTAACGAACGAGTAAATAGACTTGTAACGAGATTGAAGTAGGTATTGAGATATCGATGATCGAATCTCGGGCAAGTAACATACCGATGACAAAGGGAACAACATATGTTGTTATGCGGTTTAACCGATAAAGATCTTCGTAGAATATGTAGGAACCAATATGAGCATCCAGGTTCCGCTATTGGTTATTGACCGGAGACGTGTCTCGGTCATGTCTACATAGTTCTTGAACCCGTAGGGTCCGCACGCTTAATGTTCGATGACGATTGGTATTATGAGTTTATGTGATATGATGAACTGAAGATTGCTCGGAGTCCCGGATATGATCACAGGCATGACGAGGAGTCTCGAAATGGTCGAGACATAAAGATTGATAGATTGGACTACTATATTCAGACACCGGAAGTGTTCCGGAGAAGTTTCGGATAAACCGGAGTGCCGGAGGGTTACCGGAACCCCTCGGGGAACTAATGGGTGTCGATGGGCCCTAGTAGAGAGAGAGAGGGACCGGCCAGGGCAGGCCGCGCCCCCTCCCCCTTGCCTTCCCCCTCTTCCTCTCCTTCCTTCCCCCCCTCTCCCTTTAGGTGGAAACCTTCTAGGACTTGGAGTCCTAGTAGGATTCCCCTATTGGGGTGTGCCCTAGGAGGGCCGTCCGGCCTCCCCCTTGATCCTTGATATACGGGGGCAGGGGGCACCCAAACACACACAAGTTGACAATTGTTTTAGCGTGTGCGGTACCCCCCCCCCCCCCGCTCCACAGTTAGACACCTCGGTCATATCGTCGTAGTGCTTAGGCGAAGCCCTACGCCCGTAACTTCATCATCACCGTCACCACGCCGTCGTGCTGGCGAAACTCTCCCTCGACCTCAGCTAGATCTAGAGTTCGTGGGACTTCACCGAGCTGAACGTGTGCAGACCGCGGAGGTGCCGTACCTTTGGTGCTAGGATCGGTTGGATTGTGAAGACGTACGACTACATCAATCGTGTTGACATAAAGCTTCCGCTTTCGGTATACGAGGTTACGCAGACAACACTCTCCCCTCTCGTTGCTATGCATCACCTAGACATAGATCTTGCGTGATTGTAGGAATTTTTTTAAAATTACCGCATTCCCCAACAGTGGCATCCGAGCCAGGTCTATGCGTAGATGTTATATGCACGAGTAGAACACAAAGAGTTGTGGGCGATAATAGTCATATTGCTTACCAGCATGTCATACTTTGATTCTGCGGTATTGTTGGATGAAGCGGCTCAGACCGACATTACGCATACACTTGCGAGACTGGTTCTACCGACGTGCTTTGCACATAGGTGGCTGGTGAGTGTCTGTTTCTCCAACTTTAGTTGAATCGATTGTGGCTACGCCCGGTCCTTGTTGAAAGTTAAAATAACACACTTGACAAAAAATCGTTGTGGTTTTGATGCGTAGGTAAGAACGGTTCTTGCTAGAAGCCCGTAGCAGCCATGTAAAACTTGCAACAACAAAGTAGATGACGTCTAACTTGTTTTTGCAGGGCTTGCTGTGATGTGATATGGTCAAGGCATGATGTGATATAAATTGTTGTATGAGATTATCATGTTTTGTGACAAAGTTATCGGCAACTGGCAGGAGCCATATGGTTGTCGCTTTATTGTATGCAATGCAATCGCCATGTAATTGTTTTACTTTATCACTAAGCGGTAGTGATAGTTGTAGTAACAAGAGGTGGCGAAACGACAACGATGCTACAATGGAGATCAAGGTGTCGCACCGGTGACGTTGGAGATCATGACGATGCTACGATGATGGAGATCATGAGCACAAGATGATGATGGCCATATCATGTCACATATTTTGATTGCATGTGATGTTTATCCTTTATGCATCTTATTTTGCTTAGAACGTCGGTAGCATTATAAGATGACCCCTTACTAAATTTCGAGGTACAAGTGTTCTCCCTGAGTATGCACCATTGCTACAGTTCGTCGTGCCGAGACACCACGTGATGATCGGGTGTTATAAGCTCTACGATCACATACAACGGGTGCAAGCCAGTTTTGCACACGCAGAATACTCGGGTTAAACTGGACGAGCCTAGCATATGCAGATATGGCCTCGGAACACTGAGACTGAAAGGTCGAGCGTGAATCATATGGTAGATATGATCAACATAGTGATGTTCACCATTGAAAACTACTCCATCTCACGTGATTATCGAACATGGTTTAGTTGATTTGGATCACGTGATCACTTAGATGATTAGAGGGATGTCTATCTAAGTGGGAGTTCTTAAGTAATATGATTAATTGAACCTTAATTTATCATGAACTTAGTACCTGATAGTATTTTGCATGTCTATGTTGTTGTAGATCAATGGCCTGTGCTACCGTTCCTTTGAATTTTAATGCGTCCTTAGAGAAAGCTAAGTTGAAAGATGATGGCAGCAACTAGACGAACCGGGTCCGTAACTTGAGGATTATCCTCATTGCTGCATAGATATATTACGTCCTGGAAGCACCACTAGGTGCCAGGCCTGCTGCAGATGCTACTGATGACTTTAAGAACGTCTGGCAGAGCAAAGCTGATGATTACTCGATAGTTCAGTTTGCCATGCTTTACGGCTTAGAATCGGGACTTCAAAGATGTTTTGAACGTCATGGAGCATATGAGATGTTCCAAGAGTTGAAGTTAATATTTCAAGAAAATGCCCGAGTTGAGAGATATGAAGTCTCCAACAAGTTCTACAGCTGTAAAATGGAGGAGAATAGTCCTGTCAGTGAACACATACTCAAAATGTCTGGGTATCATAATCACTTGACTCAGCTGGGTGTTGATCTTCCAGTTGATTGTGTCATTGACAGAGTTCTTCAATCACTGCCACCAAGCTATAAAGGCTTCGTGATGAACTATAATATGCAAGGGATGAACAAGACTATTCCCGAGCTCTTCGCGATGCTAAAGGCCTCAGAGGTAGAAATCAAAAAGGAGCATCAAGTGTTGATGGTCAATAAGACCACTAGTTTCAAGAAAAAGGGCAAGGGGAAGAAAGGGAACTTCAAGAAGAGCAGCAAAAAGGTTGCCGCTCAAGAGAAGAAACCCAAGTCTGGACCTAAGCCTGAAACTGAGTGCTTCTACTACAAAGGGACTGGTCACTACAAGTGGAACTGCCCCAAGTATTTAGAGGACAAGAAGGATTGCAAAGTGAAAGGTATATTTGATATACATGTTATTGAGGTGTACTTAACTAATGCATGCAGTAGCACCTGGGTATTTGATACTGTTCTGTTGCTCATATTTGCAACTCGAAACAGGGGCTATGGATTAAGCGAAGATTGGCTAAGGACGAGGTGACGATGCGCGTGGGAAATGGTTCCAAAGTCGAGTGATCGCGGTCGGCACGCTACCTCTACATCTACCATCAGGATTAATTTTAGACCTAAATAATTGTTATTTGGTGCCAACATTGAGCATGAACATTATATCTGGATCTTGTTTAATGCGAGACGGTTATTCATTTAAATCAGAGAATAATGGTTGTTCTATTTATATGAGTAATATCTTTTATGGTCATGCACCCCTGATGAGTGGTCTATTTTTGTTGAATCTCGATAGTAGTAATACACATATTCATAGTCTGGAAGCCAAAAGATCGAAGTTTAATAATGATAGTGTAGCTTATTTGTGGCACTGCTGTTTGGGTCATATCGGTGTAAAGCGCATGAAGAAACTCCATGCTGATGGACTTTTGGAATCACATGATTATGAATCACTTGGTGCTTGCGAACCGCGCCTTATGGGCAAGATGACTAAAACTCCGTTCTCCAGAACAATGGAACGAGCTACTGACTTGTTGGAAATAATACATACCGATGTATACGGTCCAATGAGTATTGAGGCTCATGGTGGGTATCGTTATTTTCTTACTTCCACAGATGATTTGAGCAGATATGGTTATATCTACTTAATGAATCATAAGTCTAAAACATTTGAAAAGTTCAAAGAATTTCAGAGTGAAGTGGAAAATCATTGTAACAAGAAAATAAAGTTTCTACAATCTGATCGTGGAGGATAATATTTGAGTAATGAGTTTGGTCTTCATTTGAAACAACATGGGATAGTTTCACAATTAACGCCACCTGGAACACCACACCAAAATGGTGTGTCCGGACGTCGTAACCGTACTTTATTAGATATGGTGCGATCTATGATGTCTCTTACTGATTTACCGCTATCGTTTTGGGGTTATGCTTTAGAGACGGCTGCATTCACTTTAAATAGGGCACCATCAAAATCCGTTGAGACGACGCCTTATGAATTGTGGTTTGGCAAGAAACCAAAGTTGTCGTTTCTTAAAGTTTGAGGCTGCGATGCTTATGTGAAAAAATTCAACCTGATAAGCTCAAACCAAAAGTCGGAGAAGTGCGTCTTCATAGGATACCCAAAGGAAACTGTTGGGTGCACCTTCTATCACAGATCCGAAGGCAAACATTTTGTTGCTAAGAATGGATCCTTTCTAGAGAAGGAGTTTCTATCGAAAGAAGTGAGTGGGAGGAAAGTAGAACTTGATGAGGTAGTTGTACCTTCTCCCTTATTGGAAAGTAGTTCATCACAGAAATCAGTTCCAGTGATTCCTACACCAATTAATGAGGAAGCTAATGATGATGATCATGAAGCTTCAGATCAAGTTACTACCAAACCTCGTAGGTCTTCCAGAGTAAGATCCACACCAGAGTGGTATGGTAATCCTGTTTTGGAAGTCATGTTACTAGACCATGATGACCCTACGAACTATGAGGAAGCAATGATGAGCCCAGATTCCGCGAAATGGCTAGAAGCCATGAAATCTGAGATGGGATCCATGTATGAGAACAAAGTGTGGACTTTGGTGGACTTGCCTGATGATCGGCAAGCCATAGAAAATAAATGGATCTTTAAGAAGAAGACCGACGCAAACGGTAATGTTACTGTTTATAAAGCTCGACTTGTTGCGAAAGGTTTTCGACAAGTTCAAGGAGTTGACTACAATGAGACTTTCTCACCCGTAGAGATGCTTAAGTTTGTCCGAATCATGTTAGGAATTGCTGCATTTTATTATTATGAAATTTGGCAAATGGATGTCAAAACTGCATTCCGTAATGGATTTCTGGAAGAAGAGTGGTATATGATGCAACCGAAAGGTTTTGTCGATCCAAAGGGTGCTAGCAAAGTGTGCAAGCTCCATCGATTCATTTTATGGATTGGTGCAAGCCTCTCGGAGTTGGAATAAATGCTTTGATAGTGTGATCAAAGCATATGGTTTTATACAGACTTTTGGAGAAGTCTGTATTTACAAGAAAGTGAGTGGGAGCTTTGTAGCATTTCTAATCTTATATGTAGATGACATATTGTTGATTGGAAATGATATAGAATTTCTGGATAGCATGAAGGGATACCTGAATAAGAGTTTTTCTATGAAAGACCTCGGAGAAGCTGCTTATATATTGGGCATCAAGATCTATAGAGATAGATCAAGATGCATAATTGGACTTTCACAAAGCACATACCTTGATAAAGTTTTGAAGAAGTTCAAAATGGACCAGTCAAGGAAAGGGTTCTTGCCTGTGTTACAAGGTGTGAAATTGAGTCAGACTCAATGCCCGACCACTGCAGAAGATAGAGATAAAATGAAAGTCATTCCCTATGCTTCAGCCATAGGTTCTATCATGTATGCAATGCTGTGTACCAGACCTGATGTATGTCTTGCTATAAGCATAGCAGGGAGGTACCAAAGTAATCCCGGAGTGGACACTGGACAACGGTCAAGAACATCCTGAAATACCTGAAAAGGACTTAGGATATGTTTCTTGTTTATGGAGGTGAAAAAGAGCTCATCGTAAACGGTTACGTCGATGCAAGCTTTGACACTGATCCGGATGACTCTAAATCGCAAACCAGATACGTATTTTTATTGAATGGAGGAGCTGTCAGTTGGAGCAGTTCCGAGCAGAGCGTCGTGGCGGGATCTACGTGTGAAGCGGAGTACGTTGCTGCTTCGGAAGCAGCGAATGAAGGAGTTTGGATGAAGGAGTTCATATCCGATCTAGGTGTCTATACCTAGTGCATCAGGTCCAATGAAAATCTTTTGTGACAATACTGGGCCAATTGCCTTGGCAAAGGAATCCAGATTTCACAAGAGAACCAAGCACATCAAGAGACGCTTCAATTCCATCAGTCATCAAGTGTCAGAAGGGGACATAGAGATTTGTAAGATACACACGGATCTGAATGTTGCAGACCCGTTGACTAAGCCTCTCTCACGAGCAAAACATGATCAGTGATAACCCACAAGTATAGGGGATCGCAACAGTTTTCGAGGGTAGAGTATTCAACCCAAATTTATTGATTCGACACAAGGGGAGCCAAAGAATATTCTCAAGTATTAGCAGTTGAGTTGTCAATTCAACCACACTTGGATAACTTAGTATCTGTAGCAAAGTGTTTAGTAGCAAAGTAGTATGGAAGTAATGGTAACGGTGGCAAAAGTAACGGTAGCAGTTTTGTAGTAATTGTAACAGTAGCAACGGTAAAGTAAATAAGCAAAGCACAATATCTGAAAAGCTCGTAGGCATTGGATCAGTGCTGGCTAGTTATGTCGGATGCGGTTCATCATGTAACAGTTATAACATAGGGTGACACAGAACTAGCTCAAGTAAATCAATGTAATGTAGGCATGTATTCCGAACATAGTCATGCGTGCTGATGGAAAAGAACTTGCATGACATCTTTTGTCCTACCCTCCCGTGGCAGTGGGGTCCTAGTGGAAAATAAGGGATATTAAGGACTCCTTTTAATAGAGTACCAGACCAAAGCATTAACACATAGTGAATACATGAACTCCTCAAACTATGGTCATCACCGAGAAGTATCCCGATTATTGTCACTTCGGGGTTGTCGGATCATAACACATAATAGGTGACTATAGACTTGCAAGATAGGATCAAGAACTCACATATATTCATGAAAACATAATAGGTTCAGATCTGAAATCGTGGCACTCGGGCCCTAGTGACAAGCATTAAGCATAGCAAAGTCATAGCAACATCAATCTCAGAACATAGAGGATACTAGGGATCAAACCCTAACAAAACTAACTTGATTACATGATAAGTCTCATCCAACCCATCACCGTCCAGCAAGCCTACGATGGAATTACTCACGCACGGAGGTGAGCATCATGAAATTGGTGATGGAGGATGGTTGATGATGACGACGGCTACGAACCCCCCTCTCCGGAGCCCCGAACGGACTCCAGATCAGCCCTCCCGAGAGAGATTAGGGCTTGGCGGCAGCTCCATATTGTAAAACATGATGAAACTTTCTCTCTGATTTTTTTCTCCGTGAAAGCAAATATATGGAGTTGGAGTTGAGGTCGGTGGACGTCCAGGGGGCCCACGAGGCAGGGGGCGCGCCCTAGGGGAGGGGGCACCCCCACCCCCGTGGATAGGGTGTGGCCCCCCTGACGCCGATTCTTTTGCTAGTATTTTTTATTTATTCTGAAAAGTTGCTCCATGGATTTTCAGGTCATTCCGAGAATTTTTATTTTTGCACAAAAATAACACCATGGCAGTTCTGCTGAAAACAGCGTCAGTCCAGGTTAGTTCCATTCAAATCATGCACGTTAGAGTCCAAAATAAGGGCAAAAGTGTTTGGAAAAGTAGATACGACGGAGATGTATCAACTCCCCAAAGCTTAAACCTTTGCTTGTCCTCAAGCAATTCAGTTGATAAACTGAAAGTGATAAAGAAAAACTTTTACAAACTCTGTTTGCTCTTGTTGTTGTAAATATGTAAAGCCAACATTCAAGTTTTCAACAAAGATTATGAACTAACCATATTCACAATAACACTTAGGTCTCATGTTTACTCATATCAATGGCATAATCAACTAGCGAGCAATAATAATAAATCTCGGATGACAACACTTTCTCAAAACAATCATAATATGATATAACAAGATGGTATCTCGCTAGCCCTTTCTGAGACCGCAAAACATAAATGCAGAGCACCTTTAAAGATCAAGGACCGACTAAACATTGTAATTCATGGTAAAAGAGATCTAGTCATACCAATATAAACTAATAGTAATGCATGCAAATGACAGCGGTGCTCTCCAACAGGTGTTTTTTAATAAGAGGGTGATGACTCAACATAAAAATAAATATACATGCCCTTCGCAGTGGGAAGCAGGGATTTGTAGAGGTGCCATAGCTCGATTTTGAAATAGAGATGAATAACATTTTGAGCGGTATACTTTCACTGTCAACATAACAACTATGAGATCTCGATATATTCCATGCTACACACATTATAGGCGGTTCCCAAACAAAATGGTAAAGTTTATACCCCCCACCACCAGCCATTTTCTCGTGAATGAGGAGCGGAGTCCACTCCTCTTGAGAATAACCCACCTAGCATTGAAGATACAGACATCCCTAGTTGATACATGAGCTATTTGAGCATACAAAACAAAATTTCATTTGAAGGTTTGGAGTTTGGCACATACAAATTTACTTGGAACGGCAGGTAGATACCGCATATAGGAAGGTATGGTGTACTCATATGGAATAACTTTGGGGTTTATGGAGTTTGATGCACAAGCAGTATTCCCGCTTAGTACAGGTGAAGGCTAGAAAGAGACTGGGAAGCAACCAACCGAGAGAGCGACAACAGTCATGAACATGCATTAAAATTAATCAACACCGAGTGCAAGCATGAGTAGGATATAATCCCCCATGAACATAAATATCATGAAGACTATGTTGATTTTGTTTCAACTACATGCATGAACATGTGCCAAGTCAAGTCACTCGAATCATTCAAAGGAGGATACCACCCTATCATACCACATCACAACCATTTTGATAGCATGTTGGCACGCAAGGTAAACCATTATAAGCTCCTAGCTAATTAAGCATGGCATAAGCAACTATAATATCTAAGTCATTGCAAACATGTTTATTCATAATAGGCTGAATCAGGAACGATGAACTAATCATATTTACAAAAACAAGAGAGGTCGAGTTCATACCAGCTCCTCTCATCTCAATCAGTCTATCATATATCGTCATTATTGCCTTTCACTCGCACGACCGAACAGTGTGTATAATAATAATGGTGCACATGATTGGACTAAGCTGAAATCTGCAAGCATTCAATTCAAGGGAGAAGACAAGGTAATACGGGCTCTTGGTTAAATCAACAACAATGCATACGAGAGCCACTTAAACATTTTCATTATGGTCTTCTCCTCTCGACCCCCAAAGGAAAGAAAAGAAATAAAACTATTTACACGGGAATGCTCCCAACAAGCAAAAGAAGAACAAGAAATATTTTTTGGTTTTCTTTTAATTACTACTACAAGCATGGAAAGTAAACTAACTAATAATTTTTGTTGTTGTTTTTTAAGGTTCTTCAAACACACAAGAAGAAAACTAGAAAAAGAATTTAAACTAGCATGGATAGTACAGTGAAAACGTATGAGCACCGACAACTAGAATGAGTGTGTGAACATGAATGTAATGTCGGTGAGAAATACGTACTGCCCCAAGCTTAGGCTTTTGGTCTAAGTTGGTCTATGCCCATGGATCATGGCTACTCTCTCCGGTGTACTGAGGAGTGTCATCATATTGCCACTGGCTGGCGATCTCCTCCGGATCCTAGTGATAAGATGATGGACGGTAAGGGTTAAGTGGCGGTTCCGACTCGGGCTCTGGGGCTGATGTCTGGGCCCGATACGCGTAAACGGCCGTTGGCAAGACGAGGTAATGGCCTGCACTTAAATCAAACAAAGAGGGCGCTGGCAAGATAATAGTCTCACTATGTTTCTTATTAAATCTCAAATTATACAGAAGCATCTTATCATCATTATTAACAATAAACTCATGTGCTACCATGCTCTTATGATCTAGAAAAGTAGGGGGCAACAGCTTTTCCTCTTTCTCAAAATGCCTAATAGGTATCCTGAAATGTTTAGCAAGGCGTGCAACATAAATACCTCCAAAGATGGGGCCCTTTGTATGGTTCAGGCTTAATCTTTTAGCAATAATAGCGCCCATACTAATAGAGTTATCACGAAATAAAGCATGGAACAAAATAATAATATCAGGAACACTAAGGTTTCCACAGTTTCCGCGACCAATTAAGCATCGACTAGCAAATATTGCAAAGTAGCGTAAAACAGGAAAATGTATGTTAGTAATTCTTGCATCGGAAACCTTCCTCATTTTCCCTACAGTAATGGTATCATTAAATCCATCCACATCTTTACGATGTGGTTCCTCTAAACTGCCCCCAAAAGGTATCTTGCAAACCGTGCAAAATTCATATAGTGACATCTCCCTAGCCAGATCATATAAATGAAACACTACTGAAGGAGGTGATTTCTTAGGATGAAAGTAGAAATTTTGCATGAAAGTATTGGTGAGTAAGAGATACTGTTCAGCCTGGTCGTGGAGGAAGTCGGTGAGGCCTGCATTATCAGCCAAAGAATAAACGTCTTCATAAACCCCGGCTGCTCTCAGGAAACCATCACAAGGCCATTCACACGACCGTATTTCCGCCACACGGGGGAGATTATACTTGGCCTTTTCATTCTCCTTAGCTTGCTTATCCTTAGAGCCTTGGCTAGAAGAGCCCCTAAAAAATCTCTTAATCATGTTCTGAAAATTTCTTAAATTTTTAATAACTCAAAATAAAAGTGAATCAAACTCAACAAGACTGATAGCAACTACTCCCACAAGTGCCTAGAGCCTATATCATGCATTAGAATTACTTGGGACCTCATAAATTTGACATGCAAGCTCAAGAACAGGGTCACCTATGCAGCAAAAATTTGCAATGAATAAAGCACTAGAACAAAAACTAATTGGACCATTAGAGGAGTCACATACCAAGGAACAATCTCCCAAAGCAGTTTTGTGAATGGAGTTTTGAGCAAGGAGATCGAAAATGGCAGCAAAGTGAGCTAGAACTCATGCTTGAGCTGGATGGTGATTTTTTTGGGAGGAAGAAGAAGTGTGTGGGTGTAGGAATAAGTGGAGGGGTGCCACCATGGGCCCACGAGGCAGGGGGCGCGCCTTGTAGGGGTGGGCGCGCCCTGGACCCTCGTGGCCAGGTGCCAACTCCCCCTGCTGTGTTCTCGGTGCTAAATATTCTCAAATATTCCAGAAAAAATCATACAAAATTTGCAGGGCGTTTGGAGAACTTTTATTTTCGGGATATTTTTTATTATATGGATAATTCAAAAAACAGACAGAAAATACTATTTTTGCTTTATTTAAACTAAATAACAGAAAGTAAAAGGAGGGTACAGAAGGTTGTGCCTTCTAGTTTCAGCCATCTCATGCTCCTCAAAAGGAATCCACTAACAGGTTGATCAAGTCTTGTTAACAAACTCATTCCGAATAACATGGAACCAGAGAAATTTCGAATAACACTAGGTTACCTCAACGGGGATATGCACATCCCCAATAATAAGAATATCATATTTCTTCTTGACAGTAGGAAGAGGAAATTCAAAACCTCCAATAATGATAGTTGGAATTTTTCAAATAGAATTGATGCTATGAACTTGAGGTTGTTTCCCCAGAAAGTGTACCGTATACTCATTACCATTAACATGAAAAGTGACATTGCCTTTGTTGCAATCAATAACAGCCCCTGCAGTATTCAAAAAGGGTCTACCAAGGATAATCGACATACTATTGTCCTCTGGAATATCAAGAATAACAAAGTCCATTAAAATAGTAACGTTTGCAACCACAACAGGCACATCCTCACAAATACCGACAGGTATAGCAGTTGATTTATCAGCCATTTGCAAAGATATTTCAGTAGGTGTCAACTTATTCAATTCAAGTCTACGATATAAAGAGATAGGCATAACACTAACACCGGCTCCAAGATCACATAAAGCAGTTTTAACATAATTCCTTTTAATGGAGCATGGTATTGTTGGTACTTCTGGATCTCCAAGTTTCTTAGGTATTCCACCCTTAAAAGTATAATTAGCAAGCATGGTGGAAATTTCAGCTTCCGGTATCTTTCTTTTATTTGTAACTAGCACATATGCCCGTGCGTTGCAACGGGAGAGATGTTTCTTTGGAGAAGCAATGGGAGAGATAGTTAATGCGTCCACCAAAAATGATCTCATAGCGGTGCAATAGAGAGAGGAGTTGTGGTCTTCTCATGGGTCATGTTTGTTCCGCGAGATCTTGATAGTGATGGCGTTAGTCGGCGTGGCGGCAACCATCCAACTCATGCCTTTTTTCCTTGGGGTCCGCCTCTGTCTAGGGGTTGTGTCTGCCTCCTCATTTGATAGCTATGTGGTGACCTTCGGGGCACAGTTGCTTCGACCATTCTTTCTTACGATGGCACAACCAGATGGATTACTAATTGTAGCGCATAAATCCCATTTCATTAGCATATTTAGCGCATAACCAGACACCAATGTCCCTTCTCTATTAGGGTTTATTCTCTTTGATTATTTTAGCGCTCGTGTGCCCACAATTTTTTTATTCGAGCCAAACCAATATATTCTCTTTTATTGGCCCAAGGAAAAAAATTGCTCCCTCGAACGACCCAGTAGGGGAGCGCGGCTGAGGCATAACACAACCTATGCGACGGAGCAATTTGTTTCTTGGGCCAACTGCGTGGGGGCTACTATATGATGCTAGTTGCGTAAAATAGCACATGGAACGCACACTGGTAGGCGCCAAGACGACATGTGTTAGTAAGGCACGAAAAAAATTCAAAACAAATGATGAGTTGAGGGATCAAAATCATGCCCTCAAAGATCCGACTATGTGCTGCTAGCCACTCAAAGAAACGAGTCCTACCAAACAATGGCCAACTCAAACCTTTAAGATCATACTCTAACGTCAGATTGGAAACATTGTTTTTGAACTGTTTAAAAAATATAAATTGTTGAACATTCCTGAAAACATGAATAATTTTGAAATTCCCAAACATTTTTTGAAATTCTTTACATTTTCATAAATACACAACAAAATATGAAACACTCAAAATTCACAATTTTATTTGAAAACATAAACCTTTTATAATAACATGAACATGTTTTGAATTTGTGATTTTTTTTGAAAAATGAAACATATTTTGAACATTCAGAACAATTTTTGAAAACATGTTTCTTCACATTATTCTGAATTTGCGAACATTTCACTAAAACAAGAATATTTTTTGTATTTATAACATTTTTTAAATTTTAAAAAAAATCTCAAACAACTTTGGAAAACACAAAGAAAAATGGAACATTGTTTTAAAAATCCAAACCAATTTTTGAATGAGAACACATATTTAACGTTCTGAACATTTTTCAAAATGCTATATATTTTAAAATCCTGAAGATTTTTTGAAAATATAATTTTTTGATATTATGAACTTTTATGAAACTTTTGAATTTATGAAAAGAACGGAGAAAGAAAAATAAACTTGAAAAAAGATAAAAGAATAGGAAAGAAAAATAGATAGAAATGGAAAAATAAAAATAGAAACATGACATAGAACAAAAAACAAAATGGTTCAGCCCAGCTCGGACGCCCTGTGCAAATTTGTGACTATTTTGGAATGGGAACAAATATTTAATGTTCTGAACATTTTTCAAAATTTAATAAATTTTATAATTCTGAACTTTTTTAAAAAGTCAAATTTTTATTATATTACGAACTTTTTTGAAAATTTTAAATTTACGAAAAAAGGGAAAAAACTTGAAAGGAAAAAAGACCAAAGAGGAGGAGAAAGAAACGAAAAAGAAAAATAGAAACATCACACAAAACAAAAACAAAAACGGGCCTGCCACAGTTCGAGCTTTTAAATTTTGAAATTTGCGACTATCTTACGCTCGCGGCTACAAATAGCTTTTTCCCATCTACATGGACACGAAAATATTTCGGCTGGTTTTCCTATGCCACAGTTCGAGCGGCCCATGTACGTAATCTGGCGTTTTCCTTTTGTAATAAACGAACGGACAAAACTTTAGTACCACCTCAATTAAAAAAAAAATCTTTTTGATGGTGAAGGGATGAAAAAATTGGAGAAACGCACCTTGTTTTTTTTTGAGCATCAGTACAGACACAAGCGCTCATATACACGCGCATACACTCATCCCTATGAACGCACACACGCACACCCTACCCTGTGAGCACCTCCGAGAGACTGAGCCGGTATATCATCTTGAGATTTACGAAGCCATCGTAGGCGCCTCGTCGTCGACGGGAACGTCTCCTCCCACTGAAAGCGCATCGCCGGAAATCCTGAAATAAATCCAGGAATAATGCGAGCACCAGGATTTGAACCCTGATGGGTCGGGGATACCACTGTCCACCTAACCAACTCAACCACAGGTTGGTATAGATATAGATATAGATAATATCATGGAAAACATTTGTTTTCAGCCAACTTATCTTTCTCTCGTGCAAACCTCCTGGAGAGCCGTCGGATCGCGGGGAGATCGTGCGGCTCTTATCGTCTCGGTCGGTTCACGCGCGGCCCGACCAGGTGTATTGGTTTGCTCGCTGTCCATTGCAACATCGGGCCAGGCCACTCCTCTCTGCCTTGACCCTCCCCATTTCTGTCTTGTTTTCTCCTCCACCTTCACCGCTCGCGTAGATCCGGCAACCTGGGATGCGACGGTCAGCCCGACAGCGACGCAAAGGAACGGCAGCGCCGGCGGGTAGGGAGGGAGCGAGGACGCCCGCATCATCGTTGCTCTCCATGGCCGACGGCGACCCAGAGGCTAGGTATGTTTTCCAGATCTCAAAATCAGACCAGTGAATGGAAGGCATCGGTGCAGTTCTGTTCGTGTGAAGGATGGAGTAGCGGAGGTTGGGCTTGGTCTCGTCGGAGCTGCTTCGTAGGAGGGGTGGTAGCGCGGGGGAGGGGGAGGGGGGTTGTGCTCATCAGAGCTGCTTCGTAGGAGGGGGAGTAGCACAGGGTGGGGTTGGGCTTGTCGGAGCTGCTAGGCAGGAAGTGGTGTTTCCGGTGATTTTGGGTGCTGCGTTTTGTGTTTGACGGTGGTGTTCGTCGGCGTCGGCTGGGGGCGCAGGATGTTCAGTTTGGGTTCAGTTTTCTTCAGTTTACTAGGGGCAAAAATTTGCAGCTGAACTAACAGTTACATTGCAGCACAAGCCAAGGCATCAAACTTACCAATGTGCTTTGTGCTTTCAAACCAAACCAATCCAGCCCATTTCCTAAAATCGATTTCTGCCCAAAATCTGAAACTATGGACATGTGGGTACCTGCTGATACTTTCATACTCATATCTGTTACTGAACACCCAGGTTGTTGATGCACCTTGTTGCAGTCAGTGAAGTAGTAGACGGACATGCAGGCTGGTGGTGCACCGCTGCGTAACACCGATGCATATGTACGCGACTTGGTCGCCGGCTGCGGCGTCTTGGTTCGGTGGCAACATCTTACCTACAAAGCATATGTATGCAACTTGGTCGCCGGTGGCGTCTTGCTTCGGTGGCAACATCTCATCTACAGAGCATATGAACGCGACTTGGTTGCCGGCAGCGGCGTCTTAGTTGGGTAGAGAGAGAGAGAGGGGGGGAGAGAGAGAGGGGGGGAGAGAGAGAGAGGGGGGGAGGGAGGGAGATGGGGGAGGGAGAGGGAGAGGGGAGAGGGAGAGAGGGAGAGGGAGGGGGAGGGATAGGTGTAGTTTCGTAGGTTTTTCATGTTGCACCACAATATTTTCTCTCCTCAAATTTCAGATGTACATTAGGTTTTCATGTCAATTTTTGTTAGTTGTATGGCAGCAAAATATTTTTGCGTTAAGAATGTAGTATAGTGAACTAGTTTTTTCGTTAGAATATATTGATGTTCAGATCAGTTTTTCTGATGTAGTGTAGTGAATTATCTACTGTAGGAGTGGAAATTGCAATGGTACTCCTTTGTTTTGTCTTTACATTCATCCTCATGGATTTTTTTTCCTTTTCCTTGCTTTCTTTTTTGCAGCATGGAGGATGATGAATATACGGCTGATGGGTCATTCTCAACCCGTTTCTCACCCACTCGGTTACGGCAGGTTGCAGATAGTCAGTCCCAGAAGAAGAAGGAAGTTATGAGCAAATGCAACTTTGGTTCCCTCTTGAATATCAGCTCTTTCTCTGTGCCGGCTGATCTGCTTGATTGGGTAGTCATGAAAATTGACCCAGAAATGGCGTTGATTAGGTATGCAAACACAACCAGTTGCTTCTACTCCCCCCTTTTCCCTTGTTCCTTTTTTGTGGTTCTTTCTTTTTTCTTTGTTGCAATTGGTGTTGTTTTGTTATATGAGTTGTTGCATCTATTTTTTGTAGTCACAAAAAGAAGTCTATATTCTTTACAAAAGACATGGTGCGGAAATTTTTTAATGTCCCTTCTGGGTCAAGGCCAGTGGAGCTGTTGAGGAGGAATGAGCCACATGTGCTCCGTGAACCTTACCGAGTAGGGGTCAAGGGCTCTAATGAAGCATTGTATTCAAGTGCTCAAGGATGTAGGGGATGATGATGTTGTTAGTATAAATAGGACATGGCTGCTATTATGTATCGCTGTTGTGCTATCTCCTGGGACTAGCAACATGGTACCCCTAGAGTATCTTGCGAGTTTGGTGGACATGGACAAGATTGATGAGTTTGCATGGGATGATCACTTCTTGGCTGCTACGTTAAAGGAGGTGAAGAAGTACCAACAGAAGTGGGAGGCAGGGAAAAGTGGCTTTTGGATCGGCGGTTGTCTGCCAATGTTTGCGGTATGCCCCATCAGCTTGCAACTTTTCGCCATTTTTATATTATTTTGGGCTCTAGTATCTTTTTTCCAAACAATTTATGCTCACAATGATTTTTTGTGCTTGTTGAAGATAATTTATATAGACTTTGTCGATGTGCCTCGGGTGTTGGTTTCGAAGCATAGAATTGACTAGTCTCTCCCAAGGGCATGTTTTGTACGCAACAAAGACTTCGATTTGGTAGAAGAAATTGATAAGAACAAGCTCAGACTTGATAAGATTGAATTTGGAAAACGGAATGTAAGAGCTCATTTTTTCCTTTCTTAAGTTTCATCTCTCTCTCTCTCTCTCTCTCTCTCTCTCTCTTTTGTTTTTTTGCTGCCCTGTTTGATCTGGTGATTAACCTTTTTGGATTGTTTGCTATTCGCAGCTTCGCCGTTTGTCAGAGACGCCATATGTATCTCTTGAGGGCTGCAATGAAGCTGATCGCGAGAACAACACTGCAGAGGGAGCTAGTGGAGATGCAAACATTCCCGAGATACCACCAAGCAAACTAGTCATGGATGGGAGTGAGATTGGTGGCAATGTGTGTGGGTCTCTAGATGAGTGGCTGCACCTGCTGCCTTCAAGTCAAGAATTGGAAGTAAGCATGCACACTTTTTGCTTTCATTAAATATCTATGTTCCAATTTTCCTTTATTTGTTGTCCCATTTTGCTTACATTTTTGTTGATTTTCATATGTTTCAACCGTTTTTATTTCTATTATCCAGATTCCAGAGCACAAGCAGTTGTATGCAGCACAAGTGAAGAATGTTCTGACGTCATTTGGTCAACTTATGCAGTCAATGTTCTGTAAGCGCGTAGCATCTATCTTGGTCGAAGCAAACTCCACCGCAGCAAGTACCATGGAGCAGATCTTCGAAGATGTTACTTTTCATGCTCCAGCAGGCAATGGAGGCAGTGCAGCCAACGCAACAGGTGTAGATCAAACCAAGGCTCCCACCCACACTAGCCCTGCACCCCACATGAGTCCTGCAGCACAAGAATGTGAGGTTGAAAAGGAAGTTGCAGGTTGTTCTGAGATCAACCAGAATGGAGATCATCAAGACATTGGTTTGGATGGAAGTGAGAGTTGTGATAAACTTGGGAAGGAAGATGTGCATCTGGGACAGGATAAGGGGGAACGGGAGGAGCTGGTAGTTCCTGAAGTTATTGAGGGAGATTCGAAAGTGCCAGGTGTTGGTGGCGAGGGTGAGAGGGTGATTTTATCACAGGGTACAATTGCTGCGTTGGAAGGGCTTGCATTGGAATTTGATGATGGTCCTTCTTATAGTCTGTTCAAAGAGGGAACTGAAGACTACGAATGGTTCAACATGGATGCTGAGACCGCAACGAAACTTGTCCAAACTCGAAATCGCGTTGTGCCCCCCCTGATTTGCAACAACCGGTTTCTGGAGGGCCTACCTTCGACAGCACCCCCCAGCCTGCAAGGCAGAGCAACAACACAAAGTTTCCAATGCAGCACAAAGCATCGGTTCCTTGTTTTAACACTGATTCAAAGCTTCCCAAGTCAGCTGACATCCGGGAACCCATATACGATGCTTCTCCAATCACAATCCCAGTTCCACTTGTATCTTCAGGTTTGTCCTTTTTTGGTCATCTACTCTCCTTCAATCTTTTGTTAAACTATATGTGGTGTTTAGTTAATGCAGTTTTTTAATGTTTTTTCTCTTTTCTCATCATTTTTGTTTTGTCTTTGTGCCAGTGCAACAAGACCTATCAGAAGCACAGTTGCATGAGCCAGTGGAGAAGAATGTCGAGGCCAGCAGCGTGCACATTGGTCCTGTGAAGAAGGCAGTTAAGAAAAGAACAGCCCAGCCTCCGGACGGCATTCCAAAGATGAAGAAGATTAAGATCGACCGGAACGATGATGCATTGTACCAGCAGTATGTGTTGAGTAGGTACAAGATAACAAGAGCAAAGAAAGACCAACCAATGTGAGTCTTTTTTGTTTTTTCCATTCTTTTGGTTTATACCTTGTGTTCTCCCCCTTATTGAAACATGTGGTTGATCGGTGCTTTCTGTTTTGCAGTCCTGATTTCATTGAAATAGAGGGTTTTCACACATCCCTCCAGAACTTCCATGGCTCCTCAAAGCCACGAGCTGAGATTGACTGCGATGTAATGACACTCTATCTAAAACCCTTCAACTTGGAGCAGATCTACAACAAGAAAAAGCCAAAGAAGTTTGCATTCTAAGTGTTTATGGGGGTTAGTGTTCCCTACATCTTGTTTTCTTTTCCATTTATTCGCAATGTATTTAGACTCAGCTGGTTTGTGTTATCTTGTTGCATTTTATTCTTTACGTTTTTAGACTCAATTAGCGATGGATCCTGATGTGTTTGATCCCAAGAAGTGTGAAAGAGAGTTCAGAAGGGCTTGTGAAAATAACCAGATTTCAAAAAGCGATCTAGTAAGTTTGCTACTTGCCCCCTATGTCATTTTCAGACTCATTTTTCTACCTTATTTTGCACCCTGCTTTTTTAACATCTAGTTGCTTTCTGTTGCATCGCAGCTCTTCATTACTGTCGTTCAGAATAAGCATTGGGCTGTAGTTGTTGTCAACTTGTTGCATAAGCAATTCAATGTTTTCGACTCTATCACGAACCAGATGGATATTACATTGCTGCATAAGGCAACCAACAATGTGGTAATGAGTTATTTTTGCTTTTTGGAGATTGACAAATATATTGTGTTTATTTGCTTTATTCTTTTTATCCTTCGAATCTTTATGATTCAAAACACACAACAACAACAACAACAACAAAGCCTTTAGTCCCAAGCAAGTTGGGGTAGGCTAGAGGTGAAACCCATAAGATCTCGCAACCAACTCATGGCTCTGGCACATGGATAGCAAGCTTCCATGCACCCCTGTCCATAGCTAGCTCTTCGGTGATACCCCAATCCTTCAGGTCTCTCTTAACGGACTCCTCCCATGTCAAATTCGGTCTACCCTGCCCTCTCTTGACATTCTCCGCACGCTTTAGCCATCCGCTATGCACTGGAGCTTCTGGAGGCCTGCGCTGGATATGCCCAAACCATCTCAGACGATGTTGGACAAGCTTCTCTTCAATTGGTGCTACCCCAACTCTATCTCGTATATCATCATTCCGGACTCGATCCTTCCTCGTGTGGCCACACATCCATCTCAACATACGCATCTCCGCCACACCTAACTGTTGAACATGTCGCCTTTTAGTCGGCCAACACTCAGCGCCATACAACATTGCGGGTCGAACCGCCGTCCTGTAGAACTTGCCTTTTAGCTTTTGTGGCACTCTCTTGTCACAGAGAATGCCAGAAGCTTGGCGCCACTTCATCCATCCGGCTTTGATCCGATGGTTCACATCTTCATCAATACCTCCATCCTCCTGCAGCATTGACCCCAAATACCGAAAGGTGTCCTTCCGAGGTACCACCTGACCATCAAGGCTAACCTCCTCCTCCTCACACCTAGTAGTACTGAAACCGCACATCATGTACTCGGTTTTAGTCCTACTAAGCCTAAACCCTTTCGATTCCAAGGTTTGTCTCCATAACTCTAACTTCCTATTTACCCCCGCCCGACTATCGTCAACTAGCACCACATCATCCGCAAAGAGCATACACCATGGGATATCTCCTTGTATATCCCTTGTGACCTCATCCATCACCAATGCAAAAAGATAAGGGCTCAAAGCTGACCCCTGATGCAGTCCTATCTTAATCGGGAAGTCATCAGTGTCGACATCACTTGTTCGAACACTTGTCACAACATTATCGTACATGTCCTTGATGAGGGTAATGTACTTTGCTGGGACTTTGTGTTTCTCCAAGGCCCACCACATGACATTCCGCGGTATCTTATCATAGGCCTTCTCCAAGTCAATGAACACCATATGCAAGTCCTTCTTTTGCTCCCTATATCTCTCCATAAGCTGTCGTACCAAGAAAATGGCTTCCATGGTCGACCTCCCAGGCATGAAACCAAACTGGTTTTTGGTCACGCTTGTCATTCTTCTTAAGCGGTCACGCTTGCGATTCAAAACACACGCAACTTATTTTTTTAACATTTCAATCTGTTTTTTATTGTGTTGCATCCAACCAGATCACAAACATAAAGAAAGTTGTAAGCAGTGAATATTCATTCAAATTTGATCTTAGTTGCTTCGAGAAGGTCACCCCAGTTTACCCAAAGCAATCAACAAAGTAAGTATTTTTTTCTCTTGATCAAGAGCTATGTTGATTTTATGTTTCAAAATACAGAGATTGAATTGTGGGGTTGTGTATTTGTCAGTTATAATTGTGGCTTCTATGCAATTCTATTCCTGGAAAACTTCGATGGTATTGTCATGAAGCATTTTGATGAGGTACAATTTTTCTATAAATAGGAGTATATTGTTGTTTTAGTTGGGATTTTATAAAAAATATCTATCCATTTAATCCCCTGTTTTTTGTTCATTTCTTTTTTGATTATCACAGAGTTGTATCCCCAATCTCCGGAAACGTATCGCAGCAGATCTGTTGAAGCATCCCAGCAATACTTTGTATCCTGCAGAGAAGTAGAAGAAGTTGCTTGAACTTTGATTGAAGATCACTTCTCGTCGTCAACATCAAGGGGGGTACTGGTTGCTGAAGCAAGATGCTCTTATCTGGTGGCTGTAGTTTGTAAACAAGATGCCATTTTTCTTCGTAATGATGTAATCTCCGTGCTGCGATTGTACTTTTGTGTTAGACATGCCACCCGCATGCGCTTCGACATGTTTCTATGTCGCTTCTATGCTTGTATGGATATTCCGATATTGATACACCGCCTTTAATGAAATATGTTTCGCTCTCCTCACATGTATCTTTTTGGTACCCCTTCTATCATTGTCAAAAATTTATTGCAACACGTTTCATCCATGATGAATATATCATCACTGTGTGTGTTATTTTCTATAGTTTTTAGTTGGAATGTTTGAAAACCAATGTCACAGGTTCTGACTAGGTTTTATATACATTTCCACATTTTTCCTTTTGAAATGCTTCCAGGAAGCAGTATCGCGACCCCTATAGCGAATCTTTTAGTTTTCCCCACAAGAAGCGTTTTCTGCTGCAAATGTAAGTTGTTGCATAAATGTCTCAATCCAGTAACATTTTTCTTTCTTTTTGTTCCATGAAGCATCAGGATAGCTTCAATCATGGTTCTGTTTTTAAATTTGATTTGTCTCAATGGAGCAATAAGGAGGCACTAACAGGTAATCACACATCATTATTTTTGTCCAACACTCGTACATAGGCACACCAAAAAGCAATTTCTGAGAAAATAAACACAATATAGCCACTGCAAATATACGTTGAAATAGACATCCTCACTTGTCCAACAACACAATATAAGCACAAATGTTTTTGTTGTGCAAAAAAGAGCTATTTTACATGTGTTAAGCAAACTTTCTCATGTGACTACAACTAGCACAAAAAAATAGTTCATGCAGGGAGGTACACCAAACACATTCGTATGAAGTAATTGAGATTGTTTTTCTTCATGTCAATTTTCTTCTGTTAAATTTCTTCAGAGGCCAAGCTCTGTTTCTCTAGCGACACCAACCTCCATTGACGTCGCAACCCTTAGGTAGGGACAATGCTTCACTGCATGATCAGGCTCGTGAAAGTAGTTGCATTTCTGGACAACCATCGTAGCCTTCAGTAACTCACATGCTATAACACTGTGATTTACTTCTTTGCAATACGAACAGACATCTGTTTTCTTCTTTGGTCCAGGTTTACTTTTGGGCTTGTTTTCTTTCCTCTTCTCATCTGTTTTTGCCTTCTTCTTTTGAGCATCTTCTCGCTGCTCAAGTAAAGTCTTTCTTTGTCTAGACTTTTCCGTCGGTCGACCCTTCTTCGGCACACGTGCTGGGTTTTGAAGCATGGGTCCATCCCCAGTATCTTGTGCTACCGGTGGGATGGCTGCTTGTTGTTGTTGCGTTGGGAGATCTGGCTATTTTTGCCTTGGCTGCTTGGTTTGTTGTTGCTTTGGTTGAAGTGGTGGTTGTTGCTGCTGCATTTGTGGATTGTATTGCTGATGGGATGGCTGCCTTTTCCCATGTGTCGTGCTCTGATGCTGGGTTGGATGCTGCTGTTGTGCTTCCCGCTGCTCTGGTAGTTCTCCTCTCCTTGCTGCAACTATAATTGGCTCAAGCGTATTAGCTGCATCATTTAGTATTTTGTAGCCAACATCATTGCTACAAGCTTGGCAGGCCAACAAGGTGAGTTTCCTGCACAATGAGTTATACTCGAGTGTATTGTTTGAAGGGAGCCCGAAATCAAGAAGATGCCCACTATTGCCTGTTGGTGTTGTTGCTTGTTCTGACCACCTTTCTAGCAAGTAGCGTTCCGGTATAGCTTGCACATTGAGGTGCACCATGACTCTAATGATGTGGGCACATATGATGCCATTCATTTCAAAACAATTGCAGCTGCACTCAAATGTCTCTTCTGGCATCATTACATTTACTGTAAATATCTTGGGGTCTTCATAGTAATTTGAAAAGAGCTCAAATCTCATGCTTCCAATGTCATGAGAAGGAACTTGGTTCATCACAAAACATGTGGAGGCAATCACTTCTGCTTGAAACTTGCCAAACACACTGCGGGTGTAGAAACCAACGTCCTGACGCTCAATGTTGTAACGTGAGTAAAGTGGGGCTGTGGTTGTAGCACCAATGAAAGCTTGAGTGTCCTCACAGTCTAGCATGGTCTCCTGCAGCACCTCATACTGTTGCACAAATCTCCACACTGAGTCCTGAGGATTAACAAATGTCTTGAAGTAGGAGTTTAGTCCCTCTGACCTCCCCGTAGTGCTTGTAAAGGGGAAAAAGCACTTCTGGAAGAACGCTGGAGCCCATGTGTGCCGAGTCTTCCACATGTTGCATAGATGCCTGTTATCAACCAAGTCGAAGCAATGTATCATATGCTGCCAGTTCTCTTCAAATTCATCAACCGTGTCGGGATTGTTGATGCACGTGTAGAAAGCTTGCTCAAAAACCTCATCCATGCTCATTATCCTGCCCAACTTCTCACGAGCTTTTTGCTGGACGTGCCATTTGCAGCATCTATGCACCGTGTTGGGCAGGACTTGAGATATGGCAGTTTCGATGGCCTTGTCCTGGTCGGTCATAATGTTGAGTGGGTGTTCATTGCAAGCAAAAAGTGCTGGAACACCCACTTGAAAGTTTCAATCTGTTCATTTGGTAGCAATACACAACCCAGTAGCACCGTTTGCAAGTGGTTGTTCACTCCAACAATCGGAGCGAATGGCATGTTGTATCAATTTGTGCAGAATGTTGTATCAAAGAAAATACAATCTTTGTACTTAGGTTACAATTCCCTTGTCGTCCCATCCACCCAGAACAGCCCTGTGACAGAGTTTGGTTCCTTACCAACCGTTGTTGCATAGTAGAATTGAGGGTTCTTAGCTTGCCGCCTCTTAAAGTACTCAATTCTGAAATCCATGTCTCAGAGATTTAGGTTTTGCCGCAGCTTGGACCGAACATTTGAAACATCCCTCTTGACATATGGTAGTATCCTGCGGTCTCCGCCACGCACCCTTCCAAGCAGTCCCATGCATGACGAAGTTGAGAAGTTTACATCATGCATAGTCAGTATGAGATCCATATCTTGTTCCAGAATGTTGTGGTGTGAGCGGTAGTAGCGTACAAGCTCCGATTGTGGCATTAGAGGATGTGTATGTTCAGCAACAAAATGTGATACAACCCACTTATTGCCCCTTAGCCCAACTATGAGGTGAGCTTTGCATTCATATCGCAGCAGCCTATTTTTTTTTACGCTTGCTTGTGACATTCATTTTGAACCAATTTTGTTTGCTAGACGAGGCTCCTCCCACCGAGAGACCTTCATAAGCACCACTACTTTCACCTTCCGGCTTCCCTGCGTGGACACACTGGAAAACCCGCTTGATAAGTGTCGGAGGACCCTTCTTTTGGCTGTTTTTAGAAGCACTTATGCGCGTGCCAAAGCCCATCTTGAATGCATATTCATTGTAGAATGTTTTGGCATCGTCAACAGAGTCAAACTCCATGCCAACATAGGGCATAAGTGGCTGAGATGAAATGTCATCATCCTCTTGATCATCATCATACATTGCAGTAGTTGAGTTGTGCCAGGCATCTGAATTTATCTCTCCAGTTGCCGCAACATGCTGTTGTGCATAGCTCTCTTCACCTCCCGTCCTTTCACCAACACCCTATAAGTGCAACAAAAGTCAATAATACATCAGGAATGTTTTTGTTCTACGCAACAATATATAAAACAAACGTTTTCCGTATATAAATGCTCAATCGTATCCGTTTTTTTACATTATCCAGATTGGAACATACTAGTACCAATTTCCTATTTCCTGAATTTTCCAACAAGAACATTCTCTATCTACTGTAACATTTGGAAACATCAACTTAATGAAACTGAACTTTCTGAACTTTAGTGCAGCACTCTGAAATTTTATGAACTTTGCAGTTTTTTTCTGAACTTTTTTTCATGGATAGTGTGCTAAACAGTGCCTGATCCAGTTTCTAAGCTTCAAGTTTACAATCACGACTAATGCCTGAATACCAATTTTGAAGCGCCATTGCAGCAAGGAATACAAACATGTGCACTAGGGTTCTTTAGGAACTTACCCAATTTGCAGAGCAATTGACAGTAGAAGGCGGATTTTCTAGGAAGAAGACCGGTAGATTTCGGTAGTTACTTGAAGCAGGTGCTACGTAGTTCACTGGAGTTGGAGCAACGGATCCATGGGAGGTTGGATCTGAGACGGAGGCAAGCATATCTCTGTAGATACGCTGCGCCATCGGGTAGATGCACGGGGGTGGAGGAGAACTTGTTGCTGCTATGATTCACGGTGGCGGGGCACTGCCGGAGGCATTGCAAAGGTGGAATTTTGGCGGTGGAGCGGCGCCGGAGGGTGGGCAGCCCGGGTGGGTGGAGCAGCAGACACCGCTGCCCGCAATCTGCAGGGGTCAGGTGGGGCGCGATCTGTTTTGGCCGTTGTTGTGTTGCAGCACGCAACTCGTTGCAACGGACGATCAACGGAAAACGCCCGCAGGTGGTCCAGGTTCGATCCGGATCGGATGGTGGGTATTTTTCCAATCGAACGGCTACGGAAGCGGTTTACAACTCGTACACATCACCTGGCTGATTTGTAGCAGCCGCCTAATATCATTCATGTACTTAGCATAAGGGTTTACTTTAAGCATATCAGTTAAGTGCATACGTAAGAAGATAGGTCTAATCACTTCAGCAAAGCGCTTAAAATCCTCATCATCCTTTTTCTTGGATGGCTTAGGAGGAAAAGGCATGGGTTTCTGAACCCATGGTTCTCTTTCTTTACCGTGCTTCCTAGCAACAAAGTCTCTCTTATCATAATGTTGATTCTTTGATTGTGGGTTATCAAGATCAACAACAGGTTCAATTTCCACATCATTATTATTGCTAGGTTGAGCATCAACATGAACATTATCATTAACATTATCACTAGGTTCATGTTCATCACCAGATTGTGTTTTAGCATCAGAAATAGAAATATCATTGGGATTCTCAGGTGTGTCTACAACAGGTTCACTAGAAGCATGCAAGGTCCTATCATTTTTCTTTTTCTTCTTCTTAGAAGGACTAGGTGCATCTAAATTATTTCTCTGAGAATCTTGCTCAATTCTCTTAGGGTGGCCTTCAGGATACAAAGGTTCCTGAGTCATTTTACCAGTTCTAGTAGCCACTCTAATAGCAAAATCATGTTTATTATTTAATTCATCGAGCAAATCACTTTGAGCTTTAAGTACTTGTTCTACTTGAGTGGTAACCATAGAAGCATATTTACTAATGAGTTTAAGTTCACCTTTAACTCTAGCCATATAAT
The DNA here is from genome assembly GCA_963921465.1 of Triticum timopheevii. Classification (NCBI taxonomy): domain Eukaryota; kingdom Viridiplantae; phylum Streptophyta; class Magnoliopsida; order Poales; family Poaceae; genus Triticum; species Triticum timopheevii. Next base: position 119,912,992 of record OY997272.1, read on the forward strand.
TATTCAAGCGTCCAAACATATAAGAATTACTCTTTAATTCTATTGAAGTTTCTTGTCTAACCATAAAGTCATCAAATTCATCCAAACATTGGCTAGGAAACTTAGTAGACGGGATTTCAACTTTATCATATCTATAGAGAGAATTTACCTTTACTACCTGTGTCGGGTTATCAAGACCATGTATTTCTTCAATAGGTGGTATATTAAGACCACGTATTTCTTCAACAGGAGGTAAATTCTTAACATCTTCAGCTTTAATACCTTTTTCTTTCATAGATTTCTTTGCCTCTTGCATATCTTTAGGACTGAGAAATAGAACTCCCCTCTTTTTCGGAGTTGGTTTCAGAGTTGGCTCAGGAAGTGTCCAATTATTTTCATTAGTCAACATATTATTCAATTGCAATTCAGCTTGATCGACTGTTCTTTCCCTGAAAACACAACCAGCACAACTATCCAAGTGGTCCTTGGAAGCATCAGTTAGTCCATTATAAAAGATATCAAGTATTTCATTTTTCTTAAGAGGATGATCAGGCAAAGCATTAAGTAACCAGAGAAGCCTCCCCCAAGCTTGTGGGAGACTCTCTTCTTCAATTTGCACAAAATTATATATTTCCCTCAAGGCAGCTTGTTTCTTATGAGCAGGGAAATATTTAGCAGAGAAGTAATAAATCATATCTTTGGGACTACGCACACAACTAGGATCAAGAGAATTAAACCAAGTTTTAGCATCACCCTTTAATGAGAATGGAAATATATATCTTAAGGATATAGTAGTAGTGAGATTTCTCATCGTTAGTGAATAGGGTGGCTATATCATTCAACTTAGTAAGATGTGCCACAACAGTTTCAGATTCATAGCCATAAAAAGGATCAGATTCAACCAAAGTAATTATCTCAGGATCGACAGAGAATTCATAATCCTTATCATTAACAAAGATAGGTGAAGTAGCAAAATCAGGGTCATATTTCATTCTAGCATTCAGAGTTTTCTGTTTTAGTTTAGCTAATAACTTCTTAAGATCAGATCTATCATTGCAAACAAGAAAATTTCTAGCAGTTTCTTCATCCATAACATAACCCTCAGGAACAACAGGCAATTCATATTTAGGGGGAGAACCTTCATCATCACTATCTTCAATAATTTCATTTTCAATAATTTCATTCTCTCTAACCCTAGCAAGTTGTTCATCAAGATATTCACCTAATGGCACAATAGTATCGAGCAGAGAAGTAGTTTCATCATAAGTATCATGCATAGTAGAAGTGGCATCATCAATAACATGCGACAAATCAGAATTAATATCAGAAGCAGGTTTAGGTGTCGCAAGCTTACTCATAACAGAATGAGAATCTAGTGCAGTGCTAGATGCAGTTCCTTAACCCCCCTCGTAGTTGAGGGATAAATCTTAGTTCTTTCGTCTTTCAAGTTCCTCATAGTGACCAGCAGATATAAATCCCAAGTGACTCAAAGAATAGAGCTATGCTCCCCGGCAACGGCGCCAGAAAATAGTCTTGATAACCCACAAGTATAGGGGATCACAACAGTTTTTGAGGGTAGAGTATTCAACCCAAATTTATTGATTCGACATGAAGGGAGCCAAAGAATATTCTCAAGTATTAGCAGTTGAGTTGTCAATTCAACCACACTTGGATAACTTAATATCTGCAGCAAAGTGTTTAGTAGCAAAGTAGTATGCAAGTAACGGTAACAGTGGCAAAAGTAACGGGAGCAGTTTTGTAGTAATTGTAACAGTAGCAACGGTAAAATAAATAAGCAAAGCACAATGTGTGAAAAGCTCATAGGCATTGGATCAGTGATGGATAATTATGTCGAATGTGGTTCATCATGTAACAGTTATAACATAGGGTGACACAGAACTAGCTCGAGTTCATCAATGTAATGTAGGCATGTATTCCGAATATAGTCATGTGTGCTTATGGAAAAGAACTTGCACGACATCTTTTGTCCTACCCTCCCGTGGCAGCGGGGTCCTAGTGGAAACTAAGGGATACTAAGGCCTCCTTTTAATAGAGTACCGGACCAAAGCATTAACACACAGTGAATACATGAACTCCTCAAACTATGGTCATCACCGAGAAGTATCCCGATTATTATCACTTCGGGGTTGTCGGATCATAACACATAATAGGTGACTATAGACTTGCAAGATAGGATCAAGAACTCACATATATTCATGAAAACATAATAGGTTCAGATATGAAATCATGGCACTTGGGCCCTAGTGACAAGCATTAAGCATAGCAACATCAATCTCAGAACATAGTGGATACTAGGGATCAAACCCTAACAAAACTAACTTGATTACATGGTAAATCTCATCCAACCCATCATCATCTAGCAAGCCTATGATGGAATTACTCACGCACGGCAGTGAGCATCATGAAATTGGTGATGGAGGATGGTTGATGATGATGACGGCGATGAATCCCCCTCTCCGGAGCCCCGAACGGACTCCAGATCAGCCCTCCCGAGAGAGATTAGGGCTTGGCGGCGGCTCCATATAGTAAAGCGCGATGAAACTTTCTCTCTGATTTTTTTCTCCGTGAAAGCAAATATATGGAATTGGAGTTGAGGTTGGTGGACGTCCAGGGGGTCCAAGAGGCAGGGGTCCCCCTAGGGGAGGGGGCACGCCCCACCCTCATGGATAGGGTGTGGGCCCCCTGACGCTGATTCTTTTGCTAGTATTTTTTATTTATTCTAAAAAGTTGCTCCATGGATTTTCAGGCCATTCCAAGAACTTTTATTTCTGCACAAAAATAACACCATGGCAGTTTTGCTGAAAACAGCATCAGCCCGGGTTAGTTCCATTCAAATCATGCAAGTTAGAGTCCAAAACAAGGGCAAAAGTGTTTGGAAAAGTAGTTACGACGGAGACGTATCAAGCAGCACCAAAGCTCCATGGGTGTTAGAATTATTACTATGTAATCTAGATTATTGACTCTAGTGCAAGTGGGTGACTAAAGGAAATATGCCCTAGAGGCAATAATAAAGTTATTATTTATTTCCTTGATTCATGATAAATGTTTATTATTCATGCTAGTATTTTATTAACCGGAAAGTTAGTACATGTGTGAATACATAGACAAAACATATAGTCCCTAGTATGCCTCTACTTGACTAGCTCGTTAATCAAAGATGGTTATGTTTTCTAACCATAGACATGTGTTGTCATTTGATGAATGGGATCACATCATTAGGAGAATGATGTGATGGACATGACCCATCCGTTAGCTTAGCATTATGATCGTGTTAGTTTCATTGCTAGTGCTTTCTTCATGACTTATACAAGTTCCCTAGACTATGAGATTATGCAACTCCCGAATACCGTAGGAACACTTTGTGTGCTACCAAACATCATAATGTAAAAAGGTGATTATAAAGGTGCTCTACAGGTGTCTCCGAAGGTGTTTGTTGGGTTGGCATAGATCAAGATTAGGATTTGTCACTCCGTGTTTCGGAGAGGTATCTCTGGGCCTTCTCGGTAATACTCATCACTATAAGCCTTGCAAGCATTGTGACTAATGAGTTAGTTGCGGGATGAAGTATTACGGAACAAGTAAAGATACTTGCCAGTAATGAGATTGAACTAGGTATTGAGATATCGATGATCGAATCTCGGGCAAGTAACATACCGATGAGAAAGGGAACAACGTATGTTGTTATGCGGTTTGACCGATAAAGATCTTCATAGAATATGTAGGAACCAATATGAGCATCCAGGTTCCGCTATTGGTTATTGACCGGAGATGTGTCTCGGTCATGTCTACATAGTTCTCGAACCCGTAGGGTCCGCACGCTTAACGTTCGATGATGATTGGTATTATGAGTTTATGTGATATGATGAACCGAAGATTGTTAGGAGTCTCGGATATGATCACGGGCATGATGAGGAGTCTTGAAATGGCCGAGACATAAAGATTGATATATTGGATGACTATATTCGGACACCGGAAGTGTTCCAGAGAAGTTTCGGATAAAACCAGAGTGCCGGAGGGTTACCGGAACTCCCCGAGGAACTAATGGGCCTCAATGGGCCCTAGTGGTGAGAGAGAGGGGCCAACAAGGGCAGGCCGCGCGCCCCCTCCCCCTGAGTCCGAATATGACAAGGAAGGCGGGGGGGGGGGGCAACACCCTCCTTGCCTTCCCCCTCTCCCTCTTCTTCCTTCCCCCTCTCTCCCTTTAGGTGGAAACCTACTAGGACTTGGAGTCCTAGTAGGATTCTCCTATTGGGGCGCGCCCTAGGAGGGCCGTACGGCGTCCCCCTTGCTCCTTTATATACGGGGGTAGGGGGCACCCAAAGACACACAAGTTGACAATTGTTTTTGCCGTGTCTGGTGCCCCCCCTCTGTAGTTACACACCTCGGTCATATCGTCGTAGTGCTTAGGCGAAGCCCTGCGCCGGTAACTTCATCATCACCGTCACCACACCGTCGTGCTGGCGAAACTCTCCCTCGACCTCAAATGGATCTAGAGTTTGTGGGGCATCGCTGAGCTGAACGTGTGCAGATCGCGGAGGTGTCGTACCTTCAGTGCTAGGATCGGTCGGATCGTGACGACGTACGACTACATCAACCGCGTTGTCATAACGCTTCCGCTTTCGGTCTACGAGGGTACATAGACAACACTCTCCCCTCTTGTTGCTATGCATCACCTAGAGATAGATCTTGCGTGATCGTAGGATTTTTTTTGAAATTACCGCGTTCCCCAATAGTTAGAACAGGGCATATGTAGTTACTCACTCATGGAAACTGCAGTTGTTGAGACCTGGCAACTATAGTTGTTGAGACATGGCAACTGCGTGCAATTACATATGGCAACTGTCAACCCTACATTTAATTTGACACACGCAATTGTCCACATATGGAAAATACAATAGTCAAGGCTTGGCATTTGCACTTCCCATTATTTTTTTTGATTTCTATCAGCTACAAATTCAAGTTGCCATCTTTTCTTCATTCATCGTCACACCATGCAAACCCCAATGTCATCTAGTTTCCTTTCCTGATACACTGTTAGCAAGATCATTTCATATGTCTCACCTACGTACGACGTTGTTGGCAGGTATCCGGTTGCCACCTTTCGCCACGTGCTGCATGATGGTCCTGTGTTTTTGCAAAATACTCATAAGTCTTGCCATCCTTGCAAGTTTTATTCGCCACATCAACATGCTATTTCTTTTGCGTTACCTTGATTTGCCACATTTGCTACTTGAAGTTGGTTTCCTGTATATCTATCACTAATAGCCCCTTGTGTTCCAACTTGCCATGGTATCCCTGCCTGTGTGGTTGTGTCATAAGAACCTGCGAACAATGTCATTGTAGTACATATATAAGTAGAATACCATTTTGAAGTCCACAAACATGTCAACTATCCTTTTTTGATCATGCATCGTACCTAAGCTCGCGTACTGCTCTAGTAGTGGCAGCAATGCTCCTGTGCAAATGAGTTGATTGTACTCTATTGCATCCCAAGATGGCACTTGCGGCCTTCCAGAAAACCAAGGATCACCCCTGTCTTCATGATTCATTTTCTCTGCTTTTCACACTGTGTTTTCAGTCACTACACGAATAAGAACGCATTATTATTTGAATTCCATTGTTTGCTGTTTGCACATAGAAGGAAATGCGACAATCTTATAACATTCTGGCATAAACAACTATTACAGCATGGCAAGTAGGAATCATCGTAGCCGTGTATTTTTCAGATGATAGGTCATGCATGTTCATCCTCTTTCTACAATCTGGATGGCAACTAGTATGTTGAACTGATGGCAACTAACAATATAATATGATGGCAATTAACAACATAACTTGATGGCAACTGACGACATAGATATGTTGCAACTATTTTTTCGCTCCATATGTACTGCCCAAATTGCTCTATTCTGCCCTGTTCTGAGTGAATACCAAACATCCTTCTCGAACAACTACTGATAGCATCTGGAACCTAAATTCTTAGATCAGATCCACGATAGAACATGGCAATTTTTTGATCATTGGAGGGCAGAGGAGAATAAACATGAACGGCCGGAACTGTGGATCCAGTGGCCATCTACATGGGCAATCTATAAGTGAAATTTGTGGGGACGGGAGGGGGGTGGGGGTTGGGGAAGGAGGAGGAGATAGGTTTCTGACATGTGTGCTTGTTGCTGTGTTTTCCGATGATGGGGAGTGTGGGCGCTAGGGATCTGATCTGGTTGCCATGGAAACTAGAGAATAAAGACGACGGAGGTAGGGGAAAATCTGCCGATGAAGAGGTTGGAGACGACGACGGACGGTGGCAATGTGGTTTGAACGTGGGTAGGGCCGATGGGAGAGAGAGGTCGTGCGGGCAGCAGGGTCGCTCGCCCGGACGTGTCGGCGATCGCGCCACACACCAGACGTGCGGGCTGTGGCTAGGAGCGCCCGGACGCTGTCGTGCGGGCGGGTCCGTGTCTGTGCCACACGGGACATGCGGCACACCCCCTAGATGCCACACTTGTGGTGGATATCAGCGTCCTCACCATATATAGTCCCCGAAGGGATGTTTCCTACAGACACGCTGTTGGAGAAGGCACGAGTGGAGCGAACCGCTGTATCCCTCCGTACGATTTATTTTGGATAGGAGAGATTAATCCTTAATTAACACATGGGTTAATTAAATCTCAACAGTGCCCCTAATCTCTGCTATCCATATAAGCGTCATCTTCATCATCTTGATAAGAATCCTCCAAAAACTTTGTAGGAAAAAAAATGAGGAGTACATAATATGCCATGAAAAACTCCTTTAAAAATCCAGTAAGAAAATAAGGAGAAAATGAAATATCACAATGTTTGTATTATTATTGCCCCCTTAAAAACCTTCTATGAGAAACCATATAGAAAAAACTCATAAAGGAAAAAGAGTGCAATAACAAGGATTAGAGGATCTCAAACATGTTATCATTCAGAAGTGCACCCCCTCTGAACCTTGCAAAAGTCATCTCGTACCACATCATTAACATCTTTCAAGAATAAAGAACTTGGTAAAGATTTTGTGAACATATCACAAATATTACATATGACTTTGCCTCCAAAATAATTATCTTCCCACTAATTTTCAACTCGCGAGGAAGAAAAATACTTTCAGAGTATTATACTTTGTAATATTGCTCTTTATAACCTATCTACAACTATTATGTAATACAAAGAATATTATCTTCATAGATAATGGTGGGTGATTCCTACCAATCAATCCCACTTGAACTTTCAACAAAGTTCATCATTCTGTGAAGTCACATACATTCATGTGATGCTTCATGCAAATCAACGATTTCACAATGATTAGTGGATGCATCCACTAAAATATGTCTTCTCAACTTCCAAGAGAAGGTTGTACCTTCATTGGAGGAGACAAAAATCATTCAGTGATCTAGGATTATGGTGATGTAATATGTACCCATCATCACAATATCAAACCATGGTCATATCTTATATTTTTTTCTCATAGAATGAACCAAGATATCACGTGTCCAGAAGTTATATGAAAATATACTTCACACCAACCCAATACCTTTTATTGGTGATGCATTATATCTAGCCGATCAATTCACTGCAAGTAATATACCAGCTGGTGCAGTTGCTAGATAAACTTGTGCTCTCAATGCACAGAGATATTGAAACTCAGGGCCAAACATCTCTTCATCACTGCTCTTAGGTCTTAATGGGTTTAATCTCTACCGGGAGATCTGAAAACCATAGTTCTTGATGGATATGATTTATCCATATTGAAGTATCCAAATGTCTTATGGATAAATATGGATTGATGAACAAGTTTTCCAGAAGGAACTTGCTCAAGTTCTAAACACAAGCAAAGCTTGGTTTCAACCAAATCTTTCATCTCAAATTCCGCCTCAAGATGATTTTTCTTGTCTCATGTACTTCTTGTGTAGTTCCAATGATATTGAGATCATCAATATACACATAAATGATATAAAATCCTTTTTTATTTCTTGATGAATATACATGACAATCATCATCATTTGAGTAACCCTTTTTGTTGGGGATATAACTATTGGGTATGACCCACCCAGGAGGGGCCGGGTCATAGCACTAGCGGTTCATGATAAGAAGGCCCAATAAGATGTTGAAGATGGCGGTTCATGAAGCAAGCTTACTGAAGGCTCAAGACCCAGTGGAGACATGAGGCCCACGGGCATAAACCACCGTATGTTTAACTTTTATGTTAAGGAAAGATTAGTTCTGTCATCAAGCCGTACACGTTGTGTATTAGCCGACCGGGACAATGTAAGCCACCGGGCATCAGCCTGTGTATATAAAGGGGTGACACGATGGCGGGTTAGGGCAAGAAACAACAAGTCGAGAACTAGGTCAAGCGTATTCGCTCCCTGGTAATTGAAACCATACAACCTAAAGCAGGAGTAGGCCTTTACCTCGTTGCGAGGGGCCGAACCTGGGTAAACTCTTTGTGTCCCTTGTCCTGTTTTAACCCCTTAAAGCTAACTATGTTGCGATGGCACCACACCTAAGTCCTTATGCTAGGGCATCTTCCATGACAATTCCATGATAGTTGGTGCCCACCGTGGGGCCAACGCATGGTGGTTTCGAGTTCTTGAAGGGCAGCTTCGTAGGGCTCAAGGGATATGCTGTGGGCCGGATGACCAAGTGTCATCGCGGCAAGCTCTACATCGATGATGAGGGCCGGGGCCCAGAGGCCGGCTCAATCGAGTATGGGTACCGGGTCCCCTTCGGCAGAATTCATGTCTTCATCGACAAGATTGGTGAGTCAGAATCTGAGATGGACACCTCCACCGACATCGTTGAGACGGCTCAGCGCGCGCGACCCGCAAGGTTCAAGCCGCCCCGAAGCATGTCTTTGTGGTCTTTAATCAAGGAGTGGTTCTGTAAGGAGGATCTGAGTCCGGTGGTGAGACGGCCATCTATTCAGGCGATGAGTCCTCAATCGGCGAGACCGATTCCATCTATCAGGTTCAGGATGGTGGGCTTGGGGGATGTTCAGATGGTGACAGTATTCTCTACCCCTACGAGCCGCCACACCAGGTTACGATCTTCATGGTCGGTACACAGTCAGGGCAGAATTCTTCAACTGCAACAGCGATGATCTCCGGGTCAGCAACGACAACGATAGCCGGGGCAGGAGGCCCTGTGCGCCCGCCTGCTCAAGTCTTATCTGATCTATTGGATGCTTTGGCAATGCTGTTAACGACGGAGGTAAACCCGGCGAATCAAACGTAGCATAACACGGACGTTGCAAAGTTACGTGATGAGATAGCGCAAGCCAAGGAGGATATAAATGCTGAGAACACCCGGATGGCGATGGAGCGAGCCGCCTTGCAGAGGGAGGCGAAACTGCTTCAAGCAGAGAATTTGCGGTTGAGCTTAGACCGGGACGCATCAAACGTGGTCTTCAATAGAAGGCATGTGAGTCGATTACCTCTAGTTTGTGAGGTGTGGAATCTTTTCAACACGCCTGGGGTAGGAACCAGTAACCCGCCTGGTGTGGATCGGGCCGTTGAGGCGCCGGTGGCCGAAGCGCCGGTTCAGCCTAATGCTGCAGACCCCCCAAGTTTGAATTTGACCCCTCAGCATGTTCCAACGCCCCCGGTCATTTTTCTAATCCTTTGGATAACATGATAGCTGCGGCTACTAGACTGGCGGCTCTCCTGGTTCAGGATGAGTCGCTAGTGGCGATGGAAATACGGAGAGCCGGAGAACTACTTCAGACAGTAGTGGCCCAACAAGAGGTTTATTCATATAGTCGTGATCGAATTCACTCAACCCCACGTCCAAGCCGGAGCTATAGCAGGCACATTGATGAGCCGGTTGTATCGAGTAGTGAGCGGCACCGTAATCAACCCCGTCGGCTTGACCCGCCGCGTGCTGGTAATGATGCTTAGGCTTTGGTGGACCAGGGCAGGGCGCAGCATGAGGCAGAGCTGGCGGCTCAGTTGGCGGCTCACAAACAATCTCCGGTTTATCCATCGCCATCTGTGGAGGCAGAAGTGACCTCTAGAACTTTGGGTGTGCCGTGTTTAGTGCCAGCTCCACGCAATGAACGCTTGCCTAAGGATTTTAAGGGCGCCCGTAAGGTGCCTAACGACACGGCAGATTAGCCCTGAGAGGCTTGGATTGAGAGTTATGAGATGGCTATGGAGATGCTAGATGTCAGTGATGCTGCATGTGCTATGTATTTCACGATGATGTTGGATGAGCCGGCTCGTACTTGGTTGAAAGGCCTACCTGCTAACTCCATTGGGTCATGGGCGGAGTTGAAGAGGCGATTTATTCAAAATAGACATATGCAAGCAGCCTATGTCAATTCTGGATTTGGATTCTTGCATCCAAGGTGAAGGAGAGTCAACAACCAATTGGGTGCGCTGGATCTTTGCTGTTATACACTCATCGGGCAGTATCAATGCCGGTTCAACAGTCCTGATGTTGGAAAAGAACTGTCGTTTTCTTCCTCTTAAGCAGAAATTGGGGCGGCTTAAGCGTAATTGCAATGATATGGGGTAGCTCATGGCGGCTCTTGATAACCAACAAGTATAGGGGATCGCAACAGTTTTTGAGGGTAGTGTATTCAACCCAAATTTATAGTTTCGACACAAGGGGGGGCCAAAGAATATTTGACAGTATTAGCAGCTGAGTTGTCAATTCAACCACACCTGGAAATTAATTATCTGCAGCAAAGTGATCAGTAACATAGTAATATGATAGTTTTGATAGCAGCAACAACAACAATAGTAATAGTAATAGTGATAGCAGTATTTTGTAGCAAGTGTGACAGTAGCAGCAGCAGTAACTTAGCAGAAACAATATAAGATAAATCCATAGGCATTGGATCGGTGACTTGTTGGATGATATTCATCATGTGACAGTTACCTAGGACGATACAGCACTAGCTCCAGTTCATCGATATAATGTAGGCATGTATTCCATAAATAGTCATACATGCTTTATTAAAGGAACTTGCATGACATCTTTTGTCCTACCCTCCCGTGGCAGCGGGGTCCATATTGGGAACTAAGGGATATTAAGGCCTCCTTTTAATAGAGAACCGGAACAAATCATTAACACATAGTGAATACATGAACTCCTCAAACTACGGTCATCACCGAGAGTGGGCCCGATTGTTGTCACTCTGGGGTTGTCGGATCATAACCGTAGTAGGTGACTATAACTTGCAAGATCGGATATAAAACATGGATATAATGATGAATTCATAAACGGTTCAGATCTGACTTCATGGCACCCGGGCCCAAAGTGACAAGCATTAAGCAGAGCAAAGTCATAGCAACATTAATCTAAGAACATAGTGGATACTAGTGATCTGACCCTAACAAAACTAACTTGATTAAATGATGAATCTCATCCAACTCCTCGCCAACCAACGAGCCTACGAAGGAATTACTCACTCCCGGTAGGGAGCATCATGGAATTGGTGACGGCGATGGGTTGGTGATGACAAAGAATGAAGACCCCCCCTCTCTAGAGCCCCAAACGGACTCCAGGTCTACCCTCCTAAGGAAGAACATGGCTTGGCGGCGGCTCTGTCTCGTGGATCGCGATAATTCTTTCTCCCTGATTTTTTTGGAAATATGTGATTTTATAGTATCAGGGGGTCGTCTGTTGGGCCACTAGGTGGGTACAACTCACCTGGGCGCGCCAGGATAGGGGGGGCGCACCCTTGTGGGTTGTGCCCACCCAGGTGCCCCTCTCCAGAAGGTCTTGGCTCCAGAAATTCTTCTTATTGATATAAAAAATCCTCACAAAGTTTCCTTCCATTCCGAGAACTTTTATTTCTGCACAAAAACAACACCATGGTAGTTCTGCTGAAAACAACGTCAATCCGGGGTTAGTTTCATTCAAATCATGCAAACTAGAGTCCAAAGCAAGAGGAAAAGCATGAGAAAAAGTAGATACGTTGGAGACGTATCAACTCCCCAAGTTTAAACCTTTGCTTGTCCTCAAGCAATTCAGGTGATAAACTGAAAGTAAGAAACAAAAACTTTTACGAACTCTTTTGCTCTTGTTTGCATAAATAAGCTTAAACAACACCCAGGTCTTCAGCCAACATTATAACTAACCATGTCAACAATAACATTTAAAGATTATAATGACTCATATCAATGACATAATCAGCTAGCGAATAATAATAAAATATCTCAAACAGCAACACGTTGTCAAAACAACCATGATATAATTTGACAATAGTGGTATCTCGCTAGCCCTTTCCGAGACCGCAAAACATAAATGCAGAGCACCTCCAAAGTTCAAGCAGCGACTAAATATTGTAATTCATGGTAGAAAAGATCCAGTCATGATGCACCCAACATTAGCTACACATAATGCATAAATCATGACAGCTGTGCTGTACTCAGTTTCTGGCGCTTGTTTTAGAAGGTGGTGACACAACATAAAAGTAAATAGATAGTCCCTTCGCAGAGCTATGGGATAGATTATACCTGCTTCCAGAAGTTTTAGTATTTCTGTTCTTACCACTTCTTTCATCTTCAGATTTAACCGACTTTGATGATCAACAACTGGTTTAGCATCAGGTTCCATATTAATTTTGTGCTGACATAGAGTGGGACTAATGCCCTTTAAATCATCAAGAGTATATCCAATAGCAGCTCGGTGCTTCTTTAGAACTTTCAATAATCTTTCTTCTTCATGTTCTGAAAGGTTAGCACTGATAATAACAGGATATATCTTCTCTTCATCAAGATAAGCATATTTCAAAGTGTCTGGCAATTGTTTTAATTCAAACACAGGGTCACCCTTAGGTGGAGGAGGACCTCCAAGAGTTTCAATAGGCAAATTGTGTTTAAACAAAGGACGTTGTTCAAAGAAGATCTTATCTATTTCATTTCTTTCATGCATTTGTAAATCATTCTCATGGTCTAGCAAGTATTGCTCCAAAGGATCAGTAGGTGGCACAACAATAGAAGCAAGACCAATTAATTCATCCTTACTAGGCAATTCTTTTTCATGATGATTTCTACCAAACTTGGAAAAATTAAACTCATGAGACTCATCACCAAAGCTAACACCCACAATTTGTTTCTTGCAATCTATCTTAGCATTTATTGTGTTCAAGAAAGGTCTACCAAAGATAATGGGATAGAAGTCATCTTGCGGGGTACCAAGAACAAGAAAATCAATAGGATATTTTATTTTCCCACACAAGACTTCAACATCTCGAATACTCCCACAAGGTGATATGGTGTCTCCATTTGCAAGTTTAATAGTAACATCTATGTCTTCTAACTCGGTAGGTGCTATGTCTTTTATAATTTCTTGATATAGAGTGTAAGGAATAACACTCACACTAGCACCCATGTCATATAAACCATGATAATAGTGATCTCCTATTTTAACTGAAACTAGCAAAGTGGCCTGCTCGATGCGCGGGCTAGGTTTTATAAATTTTAATAATACGAACATAATTTTTGTTTTGCCTAAAGATGAATCAAATATGATAAGATTTACAAATGTAAGACTCCTATTATATAATTTTGTCTTCGTTATCTTTGATTCTTATTGATATTTAAATAGATACGTTAACCATTTACTATCATGCATGCTGAAGTAACTGTATTTGTTCTGATCACATCTGTTTTACTAATTATATTTGTATCATTTTTCTTGCATTTTTATCATGTTGCATTGTATTCTTTAAACGCATATCCAATAGTTCTCATTTTTTTGTGGAGGCATGGGTAAATTTTCGAACACTGTGCAAGCTTGACATATTATTAATCATTCTAGTGATTTTTTTAATGAAAGTGGTTTTTTGAATTTGGTAGATGAAGTTAGTTTGCATTTATATACTATATATATGCATTAAAACTATAGTGTTAGGTATTTGATTGCATGATCATTTGATTTAGCTATGTTAAGAGACATGCACTAATCTAGGTCAATGTTGGCTCATGTTTTAACTTAAGAAAAGTTTGTTATAACATTGTGGACACTTTCTAGAAAAGACAATGTCGAGACTACTTATTTAATGTACATGACGACTGTGGTTTCATGGGTCTTGCCGTGTTGGTCCTTCACTTTCCCCTTTCTGTAGTGTTCTTCTCTTAGTAGCTCCCAACCATGGAAGTAGCCGATTCATCATGGATCCACAACGTGGGAGGATCACTCCGAAGGTCCCCTGGTTTTCCTTCTTGGTGGCCCTAAGTTGGATCTACCTTTTCAGCTATTTAATCCTTGGCATTTAAATACATATATTATTATCTTGTTTTAAAAAATTATCTGCATGCTATCTATGCCAACCTTTATCACACAATTCCAGCATTCTTTTTTTGTTCACACAATTTCTAACTAAAGTCAGGAGCAAACGTATATCAGACAATGTAATGAAGAACACACAATATATATAATTGGTCATCAAGGGTAGAGGAAACCCTTGTTTTAATATCACCGTTCCAGTATTTGGTAATTTCCTTTCCCTTCAAATAAAAAGGAAGTGGTGTGAGACTAAAACATGGTATGATAATACAGTTTTTTACAATACCATCGCCGGTTCATTGTAACATAAACATGAGAATTGAACTACACATCTATAATATAGTATTGTGAACTTGGGCGAACGTATGCATTAACTAATAATACTCCCTGGTGTCTCCGGAAGAACACCATAAACATGAGAATTGAATTACACATCTATATATAGTGCATTCACAAACATTTCATATCTGCCGAATCATTTATTGTAAACAAAAATTGCTACTCCACGGTTCTTTTCTACTCATGGTAACTCTTCTCTTAGTATTTAGGCAGTAACTACGTGAACATTACAATACTTGTTTTAGATGCCCATGCTCGTAGGTACCTGCAATAAAAATACAGATCTAAATTAATACTCTACATAGTAGTAATCTAACTATTTGGTTGATAACTAAATAATCCTATACACATTCCTATAGAACCCGCACTCCATTAGTAAATAGCTTTATGAAGTTCACCAGAGGTCTACTGTAGATGAATGTCAAGCGTACTGTAGAGATTAATCGAGAACACTGCTAACAGAACAAATCTGGTGCCGTGTGCATAACAGATATGCTGCAACAACTATTGAACCTTTAATTCTTATTGGGAAAAGACTACTCTGACCTAACTCACTCGAGCTTTCCAACACCTTCTTAGGATCTACAACAAAAATGTTCTAGATGAAACGGATTAAAATTTCTTGGTAAAAGAGTGCAAAATACTGGAGAAAAATTCAAAACAAATTGAACATAGCAAAGTTGGCGCCCCTCCACTTCTATAAGATTATTCTTTTTATTTCCTAAAAGGAGTTTCTTAAAGCTAAACTGCATTAGCAACAGAGAACAATGACACAACTCTGATGGAATGATGGGATGAGATAAATCCACAGCTTTTTGAACTACAAACATGTAGATTGGTGCTGTTTGACCAATAAGTTGTCATGAATGTTGAGCAACATATGTTTCCCCTTAGCATATAAAAATCTATGTCTTGTGGCTGAATCATATAATTCTTATCATTTCCACTTTTCCTAATAGTGTTAATGCACATCTAGTACTACCATCATGAACTCGTAATTGCATATCCAGGAAACTTAAGCCAAAATATATTTAATATATGTTTACTCAACCTCCAAATCGATAGGCAGCATACAAAACAGATCATCTTGTTCCTTCTGTTCTCCTAGTTATCGTCAATTCCTCATTGTACCTCTGCTCATCTCAAATATAAATTAATTATTTGGCAAGGTGCACCTTCACTATCTGTCCATCCAAGCGGCTACATGTTTCTTTATTCTGCTGGGAGCAACTCAAACCTCCTCTACATAATTCGCATCTTTCTCTATCCAAGTGGTTGATCCTTTGATTTCTGATTCCAAGTGATAAAGGACGGAAAAAAGTGAATATAACAGAGGGTAGTTCAGCTAGTCCCCGGTTGCATGAGACACGTCTTGTTGCCTCGACCCAATCTGCACAGCATGAGCTTATTTTCCATGGCTGATGAACTGATTTCCATGGTGTAGTGTGGTCATCTTAATTTTCTGCATGTACATCGAACTTTCAAGTAGTACGTAAGAGCTATCACCAGGGACTGATCAATCAATGTGAACTCCTCATGCCACCAGCCGGAGAACCCGGTACTGTAGACAGTTTTGGTCGTCAAATGCTTACACTCCACAATGTATATATGTGTGTCTTGTCTCTAACCGCGTGGGACATCCTCTTCGTAGATGCATCTGTGTCCGACATTGACGCCGAGGATGTCAAGAAGACTATTGCGGGCGATAGTTTTTTTTCCAATGGCGTGTCTTTCGTGGTCCTGAACGTTGTCTCTTTCATGGCCTGGACATCATTGTCTATCAGCATCATCTATTGGCGACTGTAGGCTGTGGTGAGCCGGCGGCACACGGTGGACTCTGCACCACGACCAGCATCATCTTCAGCGATCGTATGCTAGAGGAAACCCGTGTCGCATGACAAACTCTGCTACATGTCAACATGTTCTCCGTGAGTGGGTCCTGAGAGTTCCTAAATAATCGCTGAGAGGTGGTCTTCACCCAAAAATAAACAAATATTTTCAGCGGCGCATGACGGCTCTGCTCCATGATGAACATCTTCTCCAATGACCGGATGCAGGAGCTAACCAGTGGCGCACGACGAACCCTGCTCCACGGTAACATCTTCTCCCTGAGAACTGGTCCAAAGTCCTGAACCCCGATTAATTACTTTGCAATGATCTCCCACCCTCCTGTATAAGATTAGGTCACCTGTTGCCGATTGCTTGCTGGAAAGAAACATGGATTCCTATGAAGCTAGGAGAGCAAGCAAATTGACTAATGCATTGGCGAGCCTAGCACACGTATGACAAAGCTAGCTTATCAATTTGTAGGCCGTTTGGAAAACGCATGTAGGTAACACAGATCTATCTTGAAACCATTAAAGCAGGCGTATTGATTAGTTTATGGGGTTGCTAGCACGTACGAATAATCTAGCTGATCATCTCCTCCGCTGACCAAGAACGCACACATGAAACACAGATTGATATTTATTCCTTGGGAAGGCTAGCACGCCAGCTGATCAACTCATCGGACGACCGGAAACGCACTAGCAAACGCATGTTGATCCATACCACATATCAATCTTGTTTCTGAGGGAGGCTGCGACGGCCATCTGATCAGTTCCTTCGGTCGCCCGGAAACGCACGTAGCGATCGCATATTGATCCATGATGTATATTGATCTTGAACGCATGAAGGTAGCACGGTTAGTTGATCAATTTCACAGCCACATAAGAAGCGTAGATCGATCATAGTTACTTGGGGAGGCTAGCATGGCTACCTGGTCAATTACTCGGCCGGCCGGAAACTCATGCTCTAACCAAACAAAAAATCCACTCTTTTCTGCGGCGGTGAGGGCATGCCATGTGAGGTGGACGTGAGATAATAGGTTAGGCATATGAGGAGATCAGGCTTTGTGATGGCATATGCGAGTAGTTTAGTTTATAGAAAATATCTATTGGCTAAGATTTACTTCTTTTTTTTATATTGCATCCCACTTCCCACGCTGGCCCTTTTTTATATAATAATGGCAATACTCTATGAAGCGTTTTTTCATCATAATGGCAGTGGTAGGTAATTTTTTCACCTAAATCTTATCTAATGGCTATAAATTTTACATCACTAAATACATGGTCGGATGTTTCTAATTTTTGTGGTAATTTTTTCTTGTTTCTCTTTTTTCTCGTGTGCCCGTCAAATACTTTTATATATAATAATAGATAGATAACAGGGATGCCAACAACAGGTCTATGTTTATCTTTTCCATCAGGTTTAGCAATTCTAGCAGCTTCTTCACAGAAGTAAATAACATGCCCATCCATATCTTCTTCCAAGAGATCTTTAACCATAGCAATGCTAGGTTCTACTTTAATTTGTTCATCAGGTTTAGGTGTTCTAACATAGTTTTTGTTCTCCACAATTGAAACTTTAGCATGTTCTTTTATCTAATAGGGAAAGGTGGTTTCTCAATATAAGCAGAAGGAACAACTGGATCAACATTATAAAGTATAGTTTCTTCTTTAACTGGTACTGGTTCTTTAATTTCATCTTTAATAGGTGGTGATATTTAAACCACTTCTCTTTAGGAAGTTTAACATGAGTAGCAAATGATTCACAAAAGGAGGCTACTATCTCAGAGCCAAGTCCATATTTAGTGCTAAACTTTTGAAAAGCATCGGTATCCATAAAAGATTTAACACAAGCATACTTAAGCTTTATACCTGACTCTTTACCTTCGTCAAGTTCCCAATCTTCAGAGTTGCATTTAATTCTTTCCAAAATATCCCACTGGAATTCAATAGTTTTCTTCATAAAAGAACCAACACAAGAAGTATCCAGCATGGTTTGATCATTACAAGAAAGCCGAGCATAAAAATTCTGAAAAATAATTTCTCTTGAGACCTCATGATTGGGGCATGAATATAACATTGACTTAAGCCTCCCCCAAGCTAGAGCAATATTTCTCCTTCACGAGGCCAAGAATTATATATATAATTTCGATCACGATAAACTAAGATGCATATGATATTTTTTTTGATGGAACTCCAATTTCAAACAATTCCAATTCCATGATCCAATATCATCGCATATCCTACAACATGCCAATGCTTTTCCCTTTAAAGATAAAGGGAAAACCTTTTTCATCACTTCATCCCTGGGTAAACCTGCAAGCTTAAACAATCCACAAATTTGTTCCACATGTATCAAGTGCATATCAGGATGTTCAGTTCCATCTCCTGCATAAGGATCAACTAGCAGTTGTTCTATCATACCCGAAGGGATTTCATATTCAATATTTTCAGTAGGTGCAGTAGGTTGAGGGGTAACTAATTGTGGTTCCAGACAAGGTGAAGATACCCCGAACAAACCCCTCAAAGGATTGTTTTCTATAGTAACAAGTGACAACAAATTTCAGCACACTATATAAATGTTTCCTTACCGAATTCCACTTACACTACAAAAAAAAGACACATCCGTGACATTTTGGGTCGACCGATTTTTTTTCCTGTCATGCTTATGACACTTCAATGACGATAGTTGTGACAAAACCCGGTATCATCATAGATGTGGTGGGCTCCTACTTCTATGACAAAAAATCATCACAAAAAATAGGGTTTTTGTCCTGGGCGGGCCGGAGACGCAACTACATGACATTATTTGGGCCGTCCATGTAGGAAAAACCATGATAGAAGCGAGGGCGAGAAAAATATCGGGGAGTTCCCGGTTACGGTGGGTGGTCGGGGGAGAGCGATGCACAGAGGTTTGCGCATTTCTCTCGTACACGTACGCACGTATGGGTGTGAGGCGTTGGGCTCTAACTGAACCAAAGCGAGGCGTTCTGATACGTCTCCAACGTATCTACTTTTCCAAACACTTTTGCCCTTGTTTTGGACTCTAACTTGCATGATTTGAATGAAACTAACCCGGACTGATGCTGTTTTCAGCAGAACTACTAGGATGTTGTTTTATGTGTAGAAAAGAAAAGTTCTCGGAATGTCCTGAAAATCCATGTGAAGGAAATATGCCCTAGAGGCAATAATAAAGTTATTATTTATTTCCTCATATCATGATAAATGTTTATTATTCATGATAGAATTGTATTAACCGGAAACATAATACATGTGTGAATACATAGACAAACATAGTGTCACTAGTATGCCTCTACTTGACTAGCTCGTTTATCAAAGATGGTTATGTTTCCTAGCCATGGACAAAAGAGTTGTCATTTGATTAACGGGATCACATCATTGGGAGAATGATGTGATTGACTTGACCCATTCCGTTAGCCTAGCACTTGATCGTTTAGTATGTTGCTATTGCTTTCTTCATGACTTATACATGTTCCTGAAACTATGAGATTATGCAACTCCCGTTTACCGGAGGAACACTTTGGGTACTACCAAACGTCACAACGTAACTGGGTGATTATAAAGGAGTACTACAGGTGTCTCCGAAGGTACATGTTGGGTTGGCGTAATTCACGATTAGGTTTTGTCACTCCGATTGTCGGAGAGGTATCTCTGGGCCCTCTCGGTAATGCACATCACTATAAGCCTTGCAAGCAATGTAGCTAATGAGTTAGTTACGGAATGATGCATTACGTAACGGGTAAAGAGACTTGCCGGTAACGAGATTGAACTAGGTATTGGATACCGACGATCGAATCTCGGGCAAGTAACATACCGATGACAAAGGGAACAACGTATGTTGTTATGCGGTTTGACCGATAAAGATCTTCGTAGAATATGTAGGAACCAATATGGGCATCCAGGTTCCGCTATTGGTTATTGATCGAGAATGGTTCTAGGTAATGTCTACATAGTTCTCGAACCTGTAGGGTCCGCACGCTTAACGTTACGATGATAGTTTTATTATGAGTTTATAAGTTTTGATGTACCGAAGTTTGTTCAGAGTCCCGGATGTGATCATGGACATGACGAGGAGTCTCAGAATGGTCGAGACATAAAGATTGATATATTGGACGGCTATATTTGGACACCAGAAGCGTTCCGGGTGTTTTCGGAGAAAACCGGAGTGCCGGAGGGTTACCGGAACCCCCCGGGAGAGTAATGGGCCTTATGGGCCTTAGTGGAGAAGAGAGAGGGGCGGCCAACATGGGCCGTGCGCCCCCTCCCCCTCTGGTCCGAATTGGACTAGGAAGGGGGGCGGCGCCCCCCCTCTTTCCTTCTCCCTCTCCCCCTTCCTTTCCCCCTCCTAGTAGGAGTAGGAAAGGGTGAGTCCTACTGCTACTAGGAGGAGGACTCCTCCTCCTGGCGCGCCCTATAGGGCCGGCCGGCCTCCCCCCTTGCTCCTTTATATACGGGGGCAGGGGGGCACCCTAGGTCACACAAGTTGATCTACGGATTGTTCCTTAGCCGTGTGCGGTGCCCCCCTCCACCATATTCCACCTCGGTCATATCGTCGCGGAGTTTAGGTGAAGCCCTGCGCCGGTAGAACATCATCATCGTCACCACGCCGTCGTGCTGACGGAACTCATCCCCGAAGCTTTGCTGGATCGGAGCCCGGGGATCGTCATCGAGCTGAACGTGTGCTGAACTTGGAGGTGCCATACGTTCGACTTGGATCGGTCGGATCGTGAAGACGTACGACTACATCAACCGCGTTGTCATAACGCTTCCGCTTACGGTCTACGAGGGTACGTGGACAAACACTCTCCCCTCTCGTTGCTATGCCATCACCATGATCTTGCGTGTGCGTAGGAATTTTTTGAAATTACTACGTTCCCCAACAGTGGCATCCAAGCCTAGGTTTTATGCGTTGATGTTATATGCACGAGTAGAACACAAGTGAGTTGTGGGCGATACAAGTCATACTGCTTACCAGCATGTCATACTTTGGTTCGGCGGTATTGTGAGATGAAGCGGCCCGGACCGACATTACGCGTACGCTTACGCGAGACTGGTTTCACCGTTACAAGCACTCGTGCTTAAAGGTGGCTGGCGGGTGTCTGTCTCTCTCACTTTAGCTGAATCGAGTGTGGCTACGCCCGGTCCTTGCGAAGGTTAAAACAACAGCAACTTGACGAACTATCGTTGTGGTTTTGATGCGTAGGTAAGAACGGTTCTTGCTAAGCCCGTAGCAGCCATGTAAAATTTGCAACAATGAAGTAGAGGACGTCTAACTTGTTTTTGCAGTGCATGTTGTGATGTGATATGGTCAAGACGTGATGCTATATTTTATTGTATGAGATGATCATGTTTTGTAGTTGAAGTTAACGGCAACTGGCAGGAGCCATATGGTTGTCGCTTTATTGTATGAAATGCAAACACCCTGTAATTGCTTTACTTTATCACTGAGCGCTAGCGATAGTCGTAGAAGCAATAGATGGCGTAAACGACAACGATGCTACGATGGAGATCAAGGTGTCGCGCCGGTGACGATGGTGATCACGATGGTGCTTCGGAGATGGAGATCACAAGCACAAGATGATGATGGCCATATCATATCACTTTATATTGATTGCATGTGATGTTTATCCTTTATGCATCTTATCTTGCTTTGATTGACGGTAGCATTTTAAGATGATCTCTCACTAAATTATCAAGAAGTGTTCTCCCTGAGTATGCACCGTTGCGAAAGTTCTTCGTGCTGAGATACCACGTGATGATCGGGTGTGATAGGCTCTACGTTCAAATACAACGGGTGCAAAACAGTTGCACAAGCGGAATACTCAGGTTAAACTTGACGAGCCTAGCATATACAGATATGGCCTCGGAACACGGAGACCGAAAGGTCGAACGTGAATCATATAGTAGATATGATCAACATAGTGATGTTCACCATTGAAACTACTCCATCTCACGTGATGATCGGACATGGTTTAGTTGATTTGGATCACGTAATCACTTAGATGACTAGAGAGATGTCTGTCTAAGTGGGAGTTCTTAAGTAATATGATTAAACTGAACTTAAATTTATCATGAACTTAATACCTGATAGTATTTTGCTTGTCTATGTTTGTTGTAGATAGATGGCTTGTGCTGTTGTTCCGTTGAATTTTAATGCGTTCCTTGAGAAAGCAAAGTTGAAAGATGATGGTAGCAATTACACGGACTGGGTCCGTAACCTGAGGATTATCCTCATTGCTGCATAGAAGAATTATGTCCTGGAAGCACCGCTAGGTGCCAGGCCTGCTGCTGATGCAACTGACGACATTAAGAACGTCTAGCAGAGCAAAGCTGATGACTACTCGATAGTTCAGTGTGCCATGCTTTACGGCTTAGAACCGGGTCTTCAACGACGTTTTGAACGTCATGGAGCATATGAGATGTTCCAGGAGTTGAAGTTAATATTTCAAGCAAATGCCCGGATTGAGAGATATGAAGTCTACAATAAGTTCTATAGTTGCAAGATGGAGGAGAATAGTTCTGTCAGTGAAAACATACTCAAAATGTCTGGGTATAATAATCACTTGATTCAACTGGGAGTTAATCTTCCTGATGATAGTGTCATTGACAGAATTCTTCAATCACTGCCACCAAGCTACAAGAGCTTCGTGATGAACTATAATATGCAAGGGATGGACAAGACTATTCCCGAGCTCTTCGCAATGCTAAAAGCCGCGGAGGTAGAAATCAAGAAGGAGCATCAAGTGTTGATGGTTAACAAGACCACCAGTTTCAAGAAAAAGGGCAAAGGGAAGAAGAAGGGGAACTTCAAGAAGAACAGCAAACGAGTTGCTGCTCAAGAGAAGAAACCCAAGTCTGGACCTAAGCCTGAGACTGAGTGCTTCTACTGCAAGCAGACTGGACACTGGAAGCGGAACTGCCCCAAGTATTTGGCGGATAAAAAGGATGGCAAAGTGAACAAAGGTATATGTGATATACATGTTATTGATGTGTACCTTACCAGTTCTCGCAGTAGTACCTGGGTATTTGATACTGGTTCTGTTGCTAATATTTGCAACTCGAAACAGGGACTACGGATTAAGCGAAGACTGGCTAAGGACAAGGTGATGATGCGCGTGGGAAATGGTTCCAAAGTCGATGTGATCGCGGTCGGCACGCTACCTCTACATCTACCATCGGGATTAGTTTTAGACCTAAATAATTGTTATTTGGTGCCAGCGTTGAGCATGAACATTATATCTGGATCTTGTTTGATGCGAGTCAGTTATTCATTTAAATCAGAGAATAATGGTTGTTCTATTTATATGAGTAATATCTTTTATGGTCATGCACCCTTGAAGAGTGGTCTATTTTTATTGAATCTCGATAGTAGTGATACACATATTCATAGTGTTGAAACCAAAAGATGCAGAGTTGATAATGATAGTGCAACTTATTTGTGGCACTGCCGTTTAGGTCATATCGGTATAAAGCGCATGAAGAAACTCCATACTGATGGGCTTTTGGAATCACTTGATTATGAATCACTTGGTACTTGCGAACCGTGCCTCATGGGCAAGATGACTAAAACGCTGTTCTCCGGAACTATGGAGCGAGCAACTGATTTGTTGGAAATCATACATACTGATGTTTGTGGTCCAATGAATGTTGAAGCTCGCGGCGGGTATCGCTATTTTCTCACCTTCGCAGATGATTTGAGCAGATATGGGTATATCTACTTAATGAAACACAAGTCTGAAACATTTGAAAAGTTCAAAGAATTTCAGAGTGAAGTGGAAAATCATCGTAACAAGAAAATAAAGTTTCTACGATCTGATCGTGGAGGAGAATATTTGAGTTACGAGTTTGGTTTACATTTGAAACAATGCGGAATAGTTTCGCAACTCACGCCACCTGGAACACCACAACGAAATGGTGTGTCCGAACATCGTAATCGTACTTTACTAGATATGGTGCGATCTATGATGTCTCTTACTGATTTACCGCTATCGTTCTGGGGTTATGCTTTAGAGACAGCCGCATTCACGTTGAATAGGGCACCATCAAAATCTATTGAGATGACGCCTTATGAACTATGGTTTGGCAAGAAACCAAAGTTGTCGTTTCTTAAAGTTTGGGGCTGCGATGCTTATGTGAAGAAACTTCAACCAGATAAGCTCGAACCTAAATCGGAGAAATGTGTCTTCGTAGGATACCCAAAGGAAACTATTGGGTACACCTTCTATCACAGATCTGAGGGCAAGATTTTCGTTGCTAAAATCGGATCCTTTCTAGAGAAGGAGTTTCTCTCGAACGAAGTGAGTGGGAGGAAAGTATAACTTGATGAGGTAACTGTACCTGCTCCCTTATTGGAAAGTAGTTCATCACAACAACCGGTTCCTGTGACAACTACACCAATTCGTGAGGAAGCTAATGATATTGATCATGAAACTTCAGATCAAGTTTCTACTGAACCTCGTAGGTCTACCAGAGTAAGATCTGCACCAGAGTGGTACGGTAATCCTATTCTTGAAGTCATGTTACTTGACCATGATGAAGCTACGAACTATGAGGAAGCGATGATGAGCCCAGATTCCGCAAAATGGCTAGAGGCCATGAAATCTGAGATGGGATCCATGTATGAGAACAAAGTATGGACTTTGGTTGACTTGCCCGATGATCGGCAAGCCATTGAGAATAAATGGATCTTTAAGAACAAGACTGACGTTGATGGTAATATAACTGTCTATAAAGCTCGACTTGTTGCGAAAGGTTTTCGACAAGTTCAAGGGGTTGACTATGATGAGACTTTCTCACCCGTAGCGATGCTTAAGTCTGTCCGAATTATGTTAGCTATTGCTGCTTTTTATGATTATGAAATTTGGCAAATGGATGTCAAAACTGCATTCTTGAATGGATTTCTGGAAGAAGAGTTGTATATGATGCAACCAGAAGGTTTTGTTGATCCAAAAGGTGCTAACAAAGTGTGCAAGCTCCAGCGATCCATTTATGGACTGGTGCAAGCATCTCGGAGTTGGACTAAACGCTTTGATAGTGTGATCAAAGCATATGGTTTTATACAGACTTTTGGAGAAGCCTGTATTTACAAGAAAGTGAGTGGGAGCTCTGTAGCATTTCTGATATTATATGTAGATGACATATTATTAATTGGAAATGATATAGAATTTCTGGATAGCATAAAGGGATACTTGAATAAAAGTTTTTCAATGAAAGACCTCGATGAAGCTGCTTACATATTGGGCATCAAGATTTATAGAGATAGATCAAGACGCTTAATAGGACTTTCACAAAGCACATACCTTGATAAAATTTTGAAAAAGTTCAAAATGGATCAAGCAAAGAAAGGGTTCTTTCCCGTGCTACAAGGTGTGAAGTTGAGTCAGACTCAATGCCCGACCACTGCAGAAGATAGAGAGAAAATGAAAGATGTTCCCTATGCTTCAGCCATAGGCTCTATCATGTATGCAATGCTGTGTGCCAGACCTGACGTATGCTTAGCAATAAGTTTGGCAGGAAGGTACCAAAGTAATCCAGGAGTGGATCACTGGACAGCGGTCAAGAACATCCTGAAATACTTGAAAAGGACTAAGGATATGTTTCTTGTATATGGAGGTGACAAAGAGCTAATCGTAAATGGTTACGTCGATGCAAGCTTTGACACTGATTCGGACGATTCTAAATTGCAAACCGGATACGTATTTTTATTAAATAGTGGAGCTGTAAGTTGGTGCAGTTCTAAACAAAGCGTCGTGGTGGGATCTACATGTGAAGCGGAGTACATAGCTGCTTCGGAAGCAGCAAATGGAGTCTGGATGAAGGAGTTCATTTCCGATCTAGGTGTCATACCTAGTGCATCAGGACCAATGAAGATATTCTATGACAATACTGGTGCAATTGCCTTGGCAAAGGAATCCAGATTTCACAAGAGGACCAAGCACATCAAGAGACGCTTCAATTCCATCCGGGACCAAGTCCAAGTGGGAGACATAGAGATTTGCAAGATACATACGGATCTGAATGTAGCAGACCCATTGACTAAGCCTCTCTCACGAGCAAAACATGATCAACACCAAGACTCCATGGGTGTTAGAATCATTACTATGTAATCTAGATTATTGACTCTAGTGCAAGTGGGAGACTGAAGGAAATATGCCCTAGAGGCAATAATAAAGTTATTATTTATTTCCTCATATCATGATAAATGTTTATTATTCATGATAGAATTGTATTAACCGGAAACATAATACATGTGTGAATACATAGACAAACATAGTGTCACTAGTATGCCTCTACTTGACTAGCTCGTTTATCAAAGATGGTTATGTTTCCTAGCCATGGACAAAAGAGTTGTCATTTGATTAACGGGATCACATCATTGGGAGAATGATGTGATTGACTTGACCCATAACGTTAGCCTAGCACTTGATCGTTTAGTATGTTGCTATTGCTTTCTTCATGACTTATACATGTTCCTGAAACTATGAGATTATGCAACTCCCGTTTACCGGAGGAACACTTTGGGTACTACCAAACGTCACAACGTAACTGGGTGATTATAAAGGAGTACTACAGGTGTCTCCGAAGGTACATGTTGGGTTGGCGTAATTCGAGATTAGGTTTTGTCACTCTGATTGTCGGAGAGGTATTTCTGGGCCCTCTCGGTAATGCACATCACTATAAGCCTTGCAAGCAATGTAGCTAATGAGTTACTTATGGAATGATGCATTACGTAACGAGTAAAGAGACTTGCTGGTAACGATATTGAACTAGGTATTGGATACCGACGATCGAATCTAGGGCAAGTAACATACCGATGACAAAGGGAACAACATATGTTGTTATGCGGTTTGACCGATAAAGATCTTCATAGAATATGTAGCAACCAATATG
Source organism: Triticum timopheevii (assembly GCA_963921465.1). Taxonomy (NCBI): domain Eukaryota; kingdom Viridiplantae; phylum Streptophyta; class Magnoliopsida; order Poales; family Poaceae; genus Triticum; species Triticum timopheevii. The sequence goes on from OY997272.1 coordinate 119,940,327, forward strand.
GGCATCCAGGTTCCGCTATTGGTTATTGACTGAGAATGGTTCTAGGTAATGTCTACATAGTTCTCGAACCCGTAGGGTCCGCACGCTTAATGTTACGATGATAGTTTTATTATGAGTTTATAAGTTTTGATGTACTGAAGTTTGTTCGGAGTCCTGGATGTGATCACGGACATGACGAGGAGTCTCAGAATGGTCGAGACATAAAGATTGATATATTGGACGGCTATATTCGGACACCGGAAGCGTTCCGGGTGTTTTTGGAGAAAACCGGAGTGCCGGAGGGTTACCGGAACCCCCCCGGGAGAGTAATGGGCCTTATGGGCCTTAGTGGAGAAGAGAGAGGGGCGGCCAACATGGGCCGTGCGCCCCCTCCCCCTCTGGTCTGAATTTGACTAGGAAGGGGGGCGGCGCCCCCCCTCTTTCCTTCTCCCTCTCCCCCTTCCTTTCCCCCTCCTAGTAGGAGTAGGAAAGGGTGAGTCCTACTGCTACTAGGAGGAGGACTCCACCTCCTGGCGCGCCCTATAGGGCCGGCTGGCCTCCCCCCTTGCTCCTTTATATACGGGGGCAGGGGGCACCCTAGGACACACAAGTTGATCTACGGATCGTTCCTTAGCCGTGTGCGGTGCCCCCTCCACCATATTCCACCTCGGTCATATCGTCGCGGAGTTTAGGCGAAGCCCTGCGCCGGTAGAACATCATCATCATCACCACGCGGTCGTGCTGACGGAACTCATCCCCGAAGCTTTGCTGGATCGGAGCCCGGGGATCGTCATCGAGCTGAACGTGTGCTGAACTTGGAGGTGCCGTACGTTCGGTACTTGGATCGGTCGGATCGTGAAGACGTACGACTACATTAACCGCGTTGTCATAATGCTTCTGCTTACGGTCTACGAGGGTACGTGGACAAACACTCTCCCCTCTCGTTGCTATGCCATCACCATGATCTTGCGTGTGCGTAGGAATTTTTTTTGAAATTACTACGTTCCCCAACACCATGGAGGCACTTTTTGGAATTAATAAGAATTTTTGGCGAAAGAAATAATGCCAGGGGCCCACGGCCTGTCCACGAGAGAGGGGGGTGCCCCCCTAGGGCCCGGCCCCCTATCTCGTGGCCCCCTGGACCTCCTCCGACCTCAACTCCAACTCCAGATATTCCGTCTCGGGGAGAAAAAAAATCAAAGAGAAAGTTTCATCGCGTTTCACGACACGGAGCCGCCACCAAGCCCTAAGGAAAAACAAGACAAAGAGAAGGAAAAACCCAAGTATAATCTTCCTCGCTTAGAGGAAGTACGGTCATGTGAATGGCCGTGTGAGGATTTCTTGAAAGAAGCCGGAATTCATGAAGACTTTTATGCTTTAATCGGGACTGTAGGCCTCACCAGTTTCATGAACGACCGAATCGATCAGTATCTCTTACTTTCCAATACTTTCGTGCAAAACTTTTATTATTATGCTAAGAAGTCATCGCCTGGAGTATCATTTCATTTATATGAGGAATTCAAAGAAATGTCTTTACGTCATTTTTGCATGGTATGTAGGATACCTTATGAGGGAGAATTAGAGGAACCCCATCGTGAAGATGTGGATGGCTTCGTTAAAACTATTGCTGTAGAAGAGCCAAAGAAGGGCTCTGAGGCAAAAGTCTCTAGCATACACTTTCCTGTTTTACGCTACTTTGCCATATTTGCTAGTAGATGCTTGATTGGTCGTGGGAATAGTGGAAATTTGAGCGTTCCAGATATTATTATTCTTCAACATGCTTTGCTGAGAGACAATACTTTTAGTATGGGTGTCGTTGTTGCTAAACGGCTAGCCTTGAATCGTACAAAAGGCCCCATATTTGGAGGTATCTATGCTGCACGTCTTGTTGAAGATTTTCAGATACCCATTAGGCACCTAGAGGAGGAGACAAAATTACCTCCTCACATTTTAGATTACAAGAGCATGGTAGCACACAAGTTTATTGTTGACAACGAAGAGAAGATGCTCTTGTATAGACTTAGATTCAATAAGAAACACTTTGAGTTTATTATTTTTCCTGCACCTCTGTTATTTGATTTGCTTGCAGAATATCGCCTTGTCACACCGGAAGCGGTGAACAACCATCTAGCCCAAGTTTTTACTCCAAAACCTGAACCTGAGCCGGAACCTGAGCTGGACTCTTATCGTGCATCATCTGTCCAGTGGGATCCGGAGATGACCAGCCAGTGGTATCCTGATTACACCTCCCACTACACCGGGGAGAGTAGCGGTGGTCCTTGGTATTAAACCAACTTAGGCCAAAAGCCTAAGCTTGGGGGAGTACATATTTCTCACCGACTTTACATTCATGTTCACACACTAGTCGTCGGTGCTCATACTCTCTCATTGTATTATCCATGTTAGTTTAAATTTCTTTTTCCTAGTTTTCTTCTTGTGTGTTTGATAAACTTTAAGAAAAAACCAGAAAAAATTAGTTAGTTTAATTTCCATGCTTGTAGTAGAAATGAAAATGAAAACCAAAAAAGATTTCTTGTTCTTTTTTTACTTGTTGGGAGCTTTCCCGTGTAAATAGTTTTCTTTTATTTTCTTTCTTTTGGGGGTCGAGAAGACCATATTGAAAATTCTTAGTGTCTCTTATATGCATGATTGTTTATTTAACTTAGAGCCCATTTTACTTGTCTTCTCTCTTGAGTTGAATGCTTGCAGATTCCAGCTTAGTCCAATGCACGTGCACTCATATTATTATACACATCGTTCGGTCGTGCAAGTGAAAGGCAATAATAATGACTATATATGATGGACTAATTGGGATGAGAAAAGCTGGTATGAACTCGACCTCTCTTGTTTTTGTAAATATGATGAGTTCGTCGTTCTTGAGTCAGCTATTATGAAGTAAACATATTTGCAATGACATTTAGAGATTATAGTTGCTTGTGCCATGCTTGATTAGCTATGAGTTATAATGGTTTACCTTGTGTGCCAACATGCTATTAGAATAATTATGATGTGATATGATGGGATGGTATCCTCCTTTGAATGAATTAAGTGACTCGACTTGGCACAAGTTCACGCATGTAGTTGAATCAAATCAACATAGCCTTCAGGATATTTATGTTCATGGTAGATTATATCCTACTCATGCTTGTACTCGGTGTAAATTAATTTTAATGCATGTTTACGACTGTTGTCGCTCTCTCAGTTGGTCGCTTCCCAGTATTTTGCTAGCCTACACCTGTACTAAGCGGGAATACTGCTTGTGCAAACAAACTCCTTAAACCCCAAAGTTGTTCCATCTGAGTCAACTATACCTTCCTATATGCGGTATTTACCTGCCGTTCCAAGTAAATTTGTATGTGCCAAACTCCAAACCTTCAAATGAAATTCTGTTTTGTATGCTCGAGCAGATCATGTTTCAACTAGGGCTGCCTATATCTTTCATGCTAGGTGGGTTATTCTCAAGAGGAGTGGACTCCGCTCCTCATTCACGAGAAAGGGCCGGTAACCGGGATGCCTAGTCCCATGATCCAAAAAGATCAAAGCAAATCAAAACAATTAAACAAAACTCCCCCAGGGTTGTTGTATGTTGGAGGCACTCGTTGTTTCGAGCAAGCCATGGATTGATGCTTGTTGGTGGTTGGGGGAGTATAAACCTTTACCATTCTGTTTGGGAACTTCCTATAATGCATGTAGTATGGAAGATACAGCCATCTCATAGTTGTTGCGTTGACAGGGAAAGTATGCCGCTCAAAATGTTATTCAATCTCTATTTTAAAATCGAGCTCTGGCACCTCTACAAATCCCTGCTTCCCTCTGCGAAGGGCCTATCTATTTACTTTTTTGTTGAGTCATCACCCTTCTTATTAAAAAGCACCCGCTGGAGAGCACACTGTCATTTGCATTCATTATTATTGGTTTATATTGGGTATGACTTAACTGGATCTCTTTTACCATAAATTACAATGTTTAGCCAGTCCTTGATCTTTAAAGGTGCTCTGCATTTATGTTTTGCGGTCTCAGAAAGGGCTAGCGAGATACCATTTTGTTATATCATGTTATGATTATTTTGAGAAAGTGTTGTCATCTGAGTTTTATTTTATGGATTGCTAGCTGATTATGCTATTGATATGAGTAATTGTGAGACCTATGTGTTATTGTTAGTATGGTTAGTTCATAGTATTTTCTGAAACTTGAATGCTGGCTTTTCTTGTTACAACAACAAGATCAAACAGAGTTTGTAAAAGTTTTTCTTTATCACTTTCAGTTTATCAACTGAATTGCTTGAGGACAAACAAAGGTTTAAGCTTGGGAGAGTCGATACGTCTCCAACGTATCTACTTTTCCAAACACTTTTGCCCTTGTTTTGGACTCTAACTTGCATGATTTGAATGAAACTAACCCGGACTGACGCTGTTTTCAGCAGAACTGCCATGATGTTGTTTTATGTGCAGAAAAGAAAAGTTCTCGGAATGTCCTGGAAATCCACGGAGGCACTTTTTGGAATTAATAAGAATTTTTGGCGAAAGAAATAATGCCAGGGGGCCCACGACCTGTCCACGAGACAGGGGGGCGCAGGCCCCTATCTCGTGGGCCCCCTGGACCTCCTCCGACCTCAACTCCAACTCCGTATATTCCGTCTCGGGGAGAAAAAACTCAGAGAGAAAGTTTCATCGCGTTTCACGACACAGAGCCGCCGCCAAGCCCTAATCTCTCTCGGGACGGCTGATTTGGAGTCCGTTCGGGGCTCCGGAGAGGGGGATTCGTCGCCGTCGTCATCATCAACCATCCTCCATCACCAATTTCATGATGCTCACCACCGTGCGTGAGTAATTCCATCATAGGCTTGCTGGACGGTGATGGGTTGGATGAGATTTACCATGTAATCAACTTAGGTTTGTTAGGGTTTGATCCCTAGTATCCACTATGTTCTGAGATTGATTTTGCTATGCCTTCTCTATGCTTAATGCTTGTCACTAGGGCCCAGGTGCCATGATTTCAGATCTGAACCTATTATGTTTTCATGAATATATGTGTGTTCTTGATCCTATCTTGCAAGTCTATAGTCACCTATTATGTGTTATGATCCGACAACCCCGAAGTGACAGTAATCGGGATACTTCTCGGTGATGGCCATAGTTTGAGGAGTTCATGTGTTCACTATGTGTTAATGCTTTGGTCCGTTTCTCTATTAAAAGGAGGCCTTAATATCCCTTAGTTTCCGTAAGGACCCCGCTACAACGGGAGGGTAGGACAAAAGATGTCGTACAAGTTCTTTTACATAAGCACGTATGACTATTTACGGAATACATGCCTACATTACATTGATGAATTGGAGCTAATTCTATATCACCCTATGTTATGACTATTGCATGAGGAATCGCATCCGGCATAATTATCCATCACTGATCCATTGCCTACGAGCTTTTCACATATTGTTCTTCGCTTATTTACTTTTCCGTTGCTACTGTTACAACTACTACAAAACTCCAAAAACATTTATCTTTACTTTTGCTACCGTTACCATTATTATCATACCACTTTTGCTACTAAATACTTTGCTGCAGATAGTAAGTTATCCATGTGTGGTTGAATTGACAACTCAACTGCTAATACTCAAGAATATTCTTTGGCTCCCCTTGTGTTGAATCAATAAATTTGGGTTGAATACTCTACCCTCAAAAGCTATTGCGATCCCTTATACTTGTGGGTTATCACGTTCGCCTACTGAACCCGAGCGATTGCACTGAAGGCTACGGGTTACTGAACCCGATCGAGCGATTCCTTCGGTCGCTACTGATGCTAACTGAAGCCGATTGAACCTGCTGCCTCCTTCCCTTGATGAACAGTGAACGTTGTTGGGGGGTTGGATGAACAGTTCCTGGTGTGGGGTTGGATGAACAGGACCCCGTGGTGTTGCCGCTGCATGAACAGGACCCCGATCGATCGAGCCGGTTGGGCGTGGATGAACAGGACCCCGTGGAGGGCTGGATGAACAGGAACCCGTGGAGGGAAGGTTGAACAGTAGCTGGTGCAGGGCTTGTTGAACAGTAGCCAGTGGAGGTCTGGATGAACAGTAACCCGTGGAGGGGTGGTTGAACAGGACCCCGTGGAGAGGGCTGGTTGAGTAGTAGCTGGTGGAGGAGCGGTGGAGGCTGGATGGACAGGAGCCCATGGATGAACAGTCGCAGGTGGAGGCTGGAGGAGGTCGACGGTGGATGAACAGTAGCCCATGGAGGCAGTCGACTCTGGAGATGAACAGTATCCCATGGAGTCCCTTTTGCGGCACGCCACACCCCTCCTGATGAACACAGGACCCCCGTTTCGATCGTAGCGCTCCAACACAAGTCCATTTCCTCTGTTTTGCGGTACGCCACACCCCTCCCGATCAACAGGACCCCGTTTCGACCGTAGGAGGTCCAAGAGAAGTCCGTTTCCTCCATTTTGCGGTACGCCAAACCCATCCCGATGAACAGGATCCTGTTTCGACCGTGGCCAGTCGAACACAAGGCCGTTTCCTCCATTCTGCGGTATGCCAGGCCTCGTTTCCATGAGCTGTTCCGTCCAAGCCAGTTGGCTCCCAATGAACACGACGCATTCCGTTCTGGCCCAGACGGTTGGCTCCCCATGAACACGACGATGACACATTTTCTCTGTTCCGACCCAACCATGTACACGAGCCCTGGCCATACGTATGCGTGAGTAGGCATTCGAGTCCCCGCCTGTATGTACGTACATGGCCGTATTTACTTTCTTGCACCCTGGCCACTGTATGTACGTGTACATGCTATGTGCACGCCTCTACTACGACATGTGCGCGCCTCTAATACGACACGTGTGTGCCTCTACATCGACCAATTTGTACGTACACATTCACGACCAGAATGACAGTGCTACGTACGCTTCGACCAGGTGGGTCCCGACTGTCAGGCACTTCCTTGCGTGCAAAGATGTAGCTGGTGGGTCCCAGCAGTCAGGGGGGCGAATCATTTTCTTCACTACAAGAAATATGTCAACTTGTGACCTTCTGTCAATGACCTTCGAAGAATTGGTCATAAATCTACGACCATTTGAGACCAATTGGTCAAAAGCTGTTCGGGGGGCTCCAAACCCTGAACTATAATGACCATTTTGGTCAGAAAGGTCGTAATTTCCTTACACGAAATGGTCATAAAGCAGATAGCACTGGTCCACTGCCTTATTTCTAGCTGATCATGACCAATATAGATGGTCATAACCTTGTAAATTGTGGTGGGTTGCTATGACTAGGTGCCACCTCATCAGTTTTGCCTATGTGTCATGTCCATGTGTCAATTTTTCCCTAGGTTGTGAAGCAACCTATATTTTTGTAATTCCCAAAATTCCCAAAAAAATCTCATAAATTTTTTGGGTCATATCTTCGTCAAATATATAAAAAACCTTCCTTGCCTAGTTCAAAAATAATTCAACAATATTCATTTTCCTATTCTGTTCAGAATAATACTTTGTGAAGGAAGTGCTATTTATATATTCTTGATTGCCCTCAAAAATTTTGGGCACTCTTTCCTATCCAAATCATTGCCTCATGACAAAATTCAGCTCCATTTGCCTAGTAAATCTTCCTCGGCAAATTTCCAAAGTTTTTGTCCACCTAGAACCTTTGTGAAAGAAGTACTAGCTATGCATATCCTAATGAGTTGAATTTTTGCCACATATTCTATATGCCTATGTAACTTACCTACACCAAGTTTGAGCTCAGTTCATTTAGCCAATTTCTCTCACTAATATTCCGAAGTTTCTGTCCAGAGAAGAGCAGTGTGAAGGAAGTGCTATTTATATATTCTTGGTTGCCCTCAAAATTTTTGGGCACTCTTTCCTATCCAAATCATTGCCTCATGACAAAATTCAGCTCCATTCGCCTAGTATACTCAGCAAATTTTCAAAGTTTTTGTCCACCTAGAACCTTTGTGAAAGAAGTACTAGCTATGCATATCCTAATGAGTTGAATTTTTGCCACATATTCTGTATGCCTATGTAACTTACTTACACCAAATTTGAGCTCATTTCATTTAGCCCATTTCTCTCACTAATTTTCCGAAGTTTCTTTCCAGAGAAGAGCATTGTGATGGAAGTACCACTTTGGAATGTCCAAATGGTATCCATTTTCTACAGAGCTTTCCTATGCCCAAATAACCATCCTCCACCAAATTTCAGCTCAATCCATTCATTATTTTGAGCCCAGCTTCAACATTCGTATTTATGTCTAGTGTGGTACTTTGCAAAGCAAGTACCACCTAGGCTCCTCCTTTTGAGCTGAAAATTTGTGAAGACAGTCTTCTTAGTAAATGATCATCCTCAGCCAAAACTCACGCCCATTAGCCATGTGCACTTCCCGTACCAGTAATCAAACACTTGGCTGCTAATTCATGTTTGAGCATAGTTTTGTCTCCTTGTGCGAATCTTATGTTGTAATTTTCTTCCTAGCACCTACCTAGGGAGTGCCCAACCCACTAGACATGCCTAGGCCGCACACAACGCATGACAACGCCACGGTCACGCGGCAACGATGCGGCGGGCATGCGAGTTTACGCGCTCTAGAGTTGGGGCCCTCGGCCCTCGGCCACCGCCCAAACCTCGACGTATCACCACCAAACCACGCATTTCTGATTAAATAGGTACTTATGTAACTAGAAATGATTTTTGGAAAAAATAAATAGCAAACTATAAGGCAACTGAAGTTCAAATTTGACCCGCTTCCAATTGAATCGGCAGAAATTTGTCTTTTTCATGAGAGGTGGATCAAAACTTTTGACACCCAACCATTCTGTCAATTGTGCATTAAATATGTCCTAGTATTTTAGAAAATTGATTTGGTCCAATTTTGCAACAAATATATGGTAGGTCCTTCACAAAAAAATTCATTTTGGGCACTCAAAAAATGGAAAATAAATTTTTCGACCAAAGAAAATGAACACTTCCTTAGGCAACATTGTTTGCCATTCCAAGATGCACCCTTATGCACAATATAAGATCATTTGAACAAACTATGCCATGAATGTGGCCAGAAGATTGAGCATTTGGGTTAAAAGCCATGCATCTTCACACTTGATAGCTCATTTCTGAGAACACTTTTTAAAATAATTATCGTATTACAAGTTCATTATTTTTCCTGGTAACTTGCCACATATAATGAAACAATGCGAAGGTTTTCCATTTTTTTGATTTTTTTGAATTTTTCATGCCCATTTGAAAATGCGGTCAAAACGGCGGGCATGACCGTTCATAGCTAGCGGTTGAATCTCGGAATTTTTTTGGTGTTTCTCTGATTAAATAGATACTTATGTACCTAGAAATGATTTTTGGAAAAAAATAAAGAGCAAACTATGAGGCAGCTGCAGTTCAAATTTGACCCGCTTCCTACTAAATCGGCGGATATTTGTCTTTTTCACGAGAGGTGGATCAAAACTTTTGACACCCAACCATTTGGTCAATTGTGCATTAAATATGTCCTAGTATTTTAGAAAAATGATTTGGTCCAATTTTGCAACAAATATATGGTAGGTTCTTCACAAAAAAAACTTCATTTTGGGCACTCAAAAAATGGAAAATTATTTTTTCGTCCAAAGAAAATGAAAACTTCCTTAGGCAACATTGTTTGCCATTACAATATGCACCCTTGTGCACAATATGAGATCATTTGAACAAACTATGCCATGAATGTGGCCATAAGATTGAGCATTTGGGTTGAAAGCCATGCATCTTCATAATTGATTGCTCGTTTCTGAGAACACTTTTTTAAAATAATTAGCGTATTACTAGTTCATTATTTTTCCTGGTAACTTGGCCACATGTAATGACACAATGCGAAGGTTTTACAATTTTTTGATTTATTTTGAATTTTTGATGACCGTTTCAAAATGTGGCCAAAACGGCGGGCATGATCGTTCATAGCTAGTGGTTGAATCTTGGAATTTTTTTGGTGTTTCTATGATTAAATAGATACTTATGTACCTAGAAATGATTTTTTTAAAAATAAAGAGCAAACTATGAGGCAACTGCAGTTCAAATTTGACCCGCTTCCTACTAAATCGGCGGAAATTTGTCTTTTTCACGAGAGGTGGATCAAAGCTTTTGACACCCAACCATTTGCTCAATTGTGCATTAAATATGTCCTAGTATTTTAGAAAATTGATTTGGTACAATTTTGCCACAAATATATGGTAGGTGCATCACAAAAAAAACTCATTTTGGGCACTCGAAAAATGGAAAATGGTTTTTTCGTCCAAAGAAAATGAAAACTTCCTTAGGCAACATTGTTTGCCATTCCAATATGCACTCTTGTGCACGATATGAGATCATTTGAACAAACTATGCCATGAATGTGGCCATAAGATTGAGCATTTGGGTTGAAAGCCATGCATCTTCACAATTGATAGCTCGTTTCTGAGAACACTTTTTAAAATAATTATCGTATTACTAGTTCATTATTTTTCCTGGTAACTTGGCCACATCTAATGACACAATGCGAAGGTTTTCCAATTTTTTGTATTTTTTTTGAATTTTTCTTGCCCGTTTCAAAATGCGGCCAAAACGGCGGGCATGATCGTTCATATCTAGTGGTTGAATCTTGGAATTTTTTTGTTGTTTCTCTGATTAAATAGATACTTATGTACCTAGAAATGATTTTTTGAAAAAATAAAGAGCAAACTATGAGGCAGCTGCAGTTCAAATTTGACCCGTTTCCTACTAAATCGGCAGAAATTTGTCTTTTTCACGAGAGGTGGATCAAAACTTTTCACACCCAAGCATTTTGTTAATTGTGCATTAAATATGGCCTAGTATTTTATAAAATTTATTTTTTACAATTTTGCAACAAATATATGGTAGGCCCTTCACAAAAAAAAACTCATTTTGGGCACTCGAAAAATGGAAAATGATTTCTTCGTCCAAAGAAAATGAAAACTTCCTTAGGCAACATTGTTTTCCATTCCAATATGCACCCTTGTGCATGATATGAAATCATTTGAACAAACTATGCCATGAATGTGGCCATAAGATTGAGCATTTGGCTTGGAAGCCATTGGTCTCCACACATGATAGCTCGTTTCTGAGAACACTTTTTCAAAATAATTATCGTATTACTAGTTTATTATTTTTCTGGTAAGTTGGCCACATATAATGACACGATGCGAAGGTTTTCCAATTTTTTGATTATTTTTTGAATTTTTCATGCCCATTTCAAAATGCGGCCAAAACGGCAGGCATGACTGTTCATAGCTAGTGGTTGAATCTTGATTTTTTTGGTGTTTCTCTGATTAAATAGATACTTATGTACCTAGAAATGATTTTTTGAAAAAATAAAGAGCAAATTATGAGGCAGTTGCAGTTCAAATTTTACCCGCTTTCTACTAAATCGGCGGAAATTTGTCCTTTTCACGAGAGGTAGATCAAAGCTTTTGACACCCAATCATTTGGTCAATTGTGCATTAGATATGACCTAGTATTTTATAAAAATGATTTGGTCCAGTTTTGCAACAAATATATGGTAGATTCTTCACAAAAAACTCATTTTGGGCACTCAAAAAATGATTAAAAAGAGCTAGAAAGACCAGAAATGCATACAAATTGGTCCTTATCGATAAAATGTGGTCTAACTCTAGTGAAAATTTGTGTGGTGCCCTTTTGCAAAATATTTCTGATAGCCATTTCACAAAATCTCTCTATTTTTAATACTTGGAAACTATTTTAAATCACTGGTTTTCCGAGCCAATCAAAACTCTTCCCACGGATCGATGACATGGCGCCCATCCATCCATCCATCCATCTCCCCATCCCACATCCATCCATCCTTCTATCTATACAATAAAGATATCCCCACCCGCAGCCCAAACCCTATGTCAGATCCCATCGCACCCCTCCTGATTCATGATGCTCTTGTTATGTTACAATTCATATCTTTTATGCGAGCATCATTGAAATCATCATTCCTAGCTTAAAAGGCATTAAAGAAAAATGCATGTTGGGAGACAACCCAACACTTTTACCTATTGTTTTTGTGTGTTCACATGATTATGCTACTGTAGTAATCATGTTTTATTGCTTTCCTTTAAATAAAGTGCCTAGTAAAGCCTTTGGGATCATCTTGGGTGATAGTTAATTTGATCTTGCTGAAAAATAGAAACTCTTGCGCTCACAAAAATAGCTCTCATTTTTAACCGAAGAGTTCTTTTGAGTTGATTCTTTCTGCAGAAGATTAATACACAAATTTCTCACTTGGTACAATTTTTTTCATAATTTTTGGAGTAGCAGAAGTATAGTTTGAGTACACATTACTACAGACTATTCTGTTTTTGACAGATTCTGTTTTCAATGCATAGTTTGCTTATTTCCTCGTTTCTATGGCTTATATTGCTCAATATAAATTGTGTAAATGATATGCTACAGTAGGCATTGTGTGAAAAAAATATGAATCTTGTCTTTGACAGTACCAAAAGTGAAATGGTTTGCTCTTTATCATACTAACCTATCTCACAAGGTTCCATTAAGTTTTGTGTGATTGAAGTTTTCAAGTTTTGGGTGAGCTGTCGATATGAGGAGAATAAGGAGTGACAAGACCCTATCCTTGGGGATTCCCAAGGCACCCCAAGGTAATATTCAAGGAATATCCAAGCAAGTAAGCTTGGGGATGCCCGGAAGGCATCCCCTCTTTCGACTCCAACATTATCGGTAACCTCACTTGGAGCTATGTTTTTTGCTAGGATTTACTTGATGTTATTTAGAATAATGTTTTTCATATTTTATTTCAATAAAAGTGGCAATGATAGCCTTTGCCATGCTTATTTTACAAGTATACTTGTTGCTGTTTGAAAACAGAAAGTTTATTGACGCTGAAAAAATTCCCTAAAAAAGTCAAAACATGATAAATTGTTGAATTTTTTTGAAAAATAATCTCTAATAAATTTTCTACAGTGTAGTATTTTTCTCATGATTTTTGGAGTTAGGGAAGTACGATGAATCTTGCATTCTTTACAGACTATACTGTTTTGGCAGATTGCTGTTATGTTTGCATTGTTTGCATACATTTGCTTGTTTAATGATTCTATTTGAGGATAGGAGTATAAAATATGCATAGGCATTTAGTATGCAATGTTAAGTAATAATTTTAGTGATTTCCTATAGTAGAGAATGATAAGGTTTTGCATTGATTTATACTAACTTATCTCACGAGTTCTTATTGAGTTTTGTGTGGATGAAGCTTTTGAGATTTAGGAAAACCTTGATATGAAGAATTAAGGAGACACAAAAGCTCAACCTTGGGGATGCCCAAGGCGCCCCAAGTTAATATTCAAAAAGTCTCTAGCATCTAAGCTTGGGGATGCCCTGGTAGGCATCCCACCTTTCTTCTTCAACAATTATCGGTTAGTATCGGTTGAGCCTAAGTTTTTGCTTCTTCACATGAGTTGTGCTATGCTTGGAATGTCATTTTGTTTTGTTTTGCTTTCTGTTTTAATAAAATACTTAGACTTGGAAGTTTTTAAATAAAATAGTGTCCTCAAATAGGAGGCTAGGTAAGCGGCACTCACATCCCGTCAATGAAGCTCTTTTCTATGGATTTGCTCTAGTGCTTCACTTATATCCTATGAGTAAATTGTTGAATAAATTGAATGTCATGAAGTTGAAATTATATCATGCCTAGTGGTAGCTTCACATTGGGTTTAGGAAGTGAAAGCTTTTGAAGCTTGACAATCACAATATTGGTCATACAAGCAATTCATGAATAATTAGTATAAGGAAGAGAACTTTCACATGCAAATATACTATCTTGGAAATCTTTTGTGATTGTGAACACCCATCAAAATATTAGATGACAAAATTGTTGACGTTGGACAAGGACGAAAACGTAATGATTTATGTTTGTTCATATTCACGTAGAAGTTATATTGTCATAGATCCTTCAACATCTGGTGCTTGCGCCCATCTTTGCTAGCCAAAAATTCCGCACCAAGTAGAGATAGTACTTGTGCATCCAAAAACCCTTAAACCCAGATCTTGTTTTGAGAGTCCACCATACCTACCTAAGGATTGAGCAAGATCTTTCAAGTAAGTTGTCAAAATTGCTGCTAAAAGTGCTAGATCATTTAGTGTAAGAGAAAACTGAGCGTTGTATGTACTTGCGATGGCAAAGAATAAAAGTGACAGACTGCATAATAAAGGTTGCTATCATAAGGGGCAATATAACGTAACGTTCTTTTGCACTAAGGGATTGAGCATACAAACAAATAAGCACATGGCAACCTCTGCTTCCCTCTGCGAAGGGCCTATCCTTTACCTTTATGTATTTACTTTAATGCAAAAAGTCAAAGTTTTTCTCTCTATTCCTTTTTATTTTTCTCCTTTGGCAAGCATCATGTGGTGAGGAAAGATCTAGGCACATATGTCCAGTTGAATATGGGCAACATGAGTTATTATTGTTGACATCACCCAAAGGTGAATACGTTGGGAGGCAAAATTATAAGCCCCTATCTTTCTATGTGTCCAGTTGATACATTTTCCTCATGTGTATGCGGTGAGTGTTAGCAATCATAGAAGACTATGTGATGGTTGAGTATGTGGAGCTCTTACTTAGACTCTGTTGAATAAGTTGAATTGCAATTGCTTGGTGACTGAGAACATAGGTTGTTGAGTTTCAAGAGAATTCATTGTTTGAACCTTAACATGTGAATTGGTTGCTACTTGGACATGAGAAGTCATATAAGAAAGAATTGATGTTATGATGCTAGGAAAAGTGATTGAAATTATCATTGATCAAACCTATGCACTTTGCTAGCATTCACACTTCATAAATTATTTCTTTTATCATTTACCTACTTGAAGACGAGTAGGAATTAAGCTTGGGGATGCTGATACGTCTCCAACGTATCTATAATTTATGAAGTATTCATGCTAATATATTATCATTCTTGGGTGTTTTACAATCATTTTATAGCAACTTTATATCATTTTCTGGGACTAGCCTATTGACCCAGTGCCCAGTGCTAATTGTTGTTTTTTGCTTGTTTTCTAAATTGCAGGAAATCAATATCAAGTGGAGTCCAAACACCGCGTAACTTTTTGGAGATTTTTTATGGACCATAAGACCAACAATGGGCCAAAGAAGCACCTGGGGGTGCCCCGAGGGGGGCACAACCCACTAGGGCGTGCCTGGGCCACCAGGCGTGCCCAGGTGGGTTGTGCCCACCTCGGTGGCCTCCCGCACCCCTTCTTTGCACTATAAATTCCCAAATATTCCGAAACCCTTCGGGGTAAACCTTGATCAGAAGTTTTGCCGCCGCAAGGTCTCTGTATCCGTGAAAACCAATCTAGACCCCGGTCCGGCACCCTACCGGAGGGGGGAATCATCTCCGGTGGCCATCTTCATCATCCCGGCGGCCACCAGAATGAGGAGGGAGTAGTCCACCCTCGGGGCTAAGGGTTTGTACCAGTAGCTATGTGTTTGATCTCTCTCTCTCTCTCTCTCTCTCTTGTGATCTATATCATGGGATTTGTTAATATAGTCGGATCATATGATGTTCTATACTCTTGTTATGATGAATTGAATCTTTACCCTTCAAAGTTTTGTCTTGTTGGATTGAATATTCAGAGATGAGAACACATGATATATGTCTTGCAATATGAATACTTGAGGTGACAATGAGGTATCTTATTGATTCACTTGATATGTGTTATGGCATTCGCGGATTCCCGCGGTGATATTGGGGTAATCTATGCATAGGGGTTGATGCACGTTTTTCTCCGACGGAAACTTTGGTCTATTTATAGTTCTTTGTGTGGATTGAGTATTATGAATATGAATTTGCTTTGGTGTTATTCTAGTACAAACTCTAGGATAGATCGAACGGAAAAAATAGCTTTGTGTTATTTTAGTATGAACTCTTGAATAGATCGAACGGAAAGAATAGCTTTGAGGTGGTTTCGTGACCTACAGACAATTCCTATCTTTTGTTCTCCACTAATAGGAACTCGGGAGTGATTCTTTATTGCACTTTGAGGGATAATCATATGATCCAACTATGTTAGCATTGTTGAGAGGTTGCACTAGCAAAAGTACGGACCCTAGGCCTCATTTTTAAGCATTGCAACACCGTTTTTGCGCCCGTTTACTATTTGCTACCTTGCTGTTTTTATTTATTCAGATTATAAAAATACATTTCTACCATCCATATTACACTTTTATCACCATCTCTTCACCGAACTAGTGCACCTATACAATTTGCCACTGTATTGGGTGTTTTGGGGACACAAGAGATTTCTTGTATTTGGTTGCAGGGTCGTTTGAGAGAGACCATCTTCATCCTACACCTCTCACAGATTGATAAACCTTAGGTCATCCACTTGAGGGAAAATTGCTACAGTCCTACTAAACTCTGCGCTTGGAGGCCCAACACGTGTCTACAAGAATAAAGTTGCATAGTAGACGTCAACCCGCACGGGTGTGTCTAGGCATGAAGCGTGAGTACGTGCACCTTTTCTCGTCGTGTATGTACACCACCTACGTGGGGTTGTGTGAGAGAGATACAAACGTAGAGAGATATAGTGTGTGGGTTCGTGAGTGTTTTTTTGGGGGAGGGGGTCAATCAAAAAATGTAACATATGCAATGTGTGTGAAATAAAGTCCTGGATATATCATATATATAGAGGGGGCGATCCACGAGAAGAGAGTCGAGGTATCATCGGCTTGAGGTATCCATAGAATCGGAGAGAGGGATGATGATGATGATGATGTGTGTGTGTGTGTGTGTGCGCGCGCGCGATCGATAAAGAGTGCCATCGAATTTTTGTGTGCCCACGTCAAAGATATAGAGTGGCTGGCCTACTAGAATGTGAGAGGGGACAAGTGTAGTTTGTCTCTGTGGCATGGATACCTACCTACATTGCTCAACTATCGGTGTGTGGTGGGGGAGCCCTAATTAACTCTAGAGGTACAATGGCTGGTATATGAGTGGAGGAGGAGAGAGGCCTACCTTATGTATTAAGGGAGATCGATCAGCATCCATGCATATGTGTAGGAGAGGAATAAGGTTGCGAGAGAGACAGAGCTAGAGTGTTGGAGGGGGTGGTAGTGGAGTTGCTTCTAAGAAATGGTGGGAGAGGCTTGCTAGACAAAGGGAGCGCACGCCTGCAATATCAATAAGAGAGGGGATGGCTACCTGTCTGTGGACGTGCGTGTGAGAGACGGGTCAAGAGGCATGCACGAATGATGATGGGGGCGATATGACTATGGTAAGCAGATGTAACTACATAGGAAGACCAATCGTCCTTTGTCAGAGAAAGGAGAGACATAACTTGTGAGGTACATCGGTCGATGGGTGGGGGAGAAATAGTTAAAGTCGACCTAGGTATATGTAGGGAGATCGATCGGTATACATGCATGTATGTGTCAGAAGCAAATAAGGCCCGGGGAGAAGGATAGAGAGAGAGGGATGTATCTAGGAGGTGGTGCGAGATGCATACTATATAGAGGGGGAAGGAGTGTGCGAGTACAAGATCGATGAAAAGAGTGGTGGGAGTGAGGCATGGACGGTGATAAGAGAAGAGGGGAAGCTTGTGTTTGTGGTAGGCACACCTGGCTAGAGAGGCATATCGATTGAGTGTGCCGTAAAGAAGGATCTGGGGGCCTACACACACCATGGGTGAACGACCTAAAGTGAAAAGACGAATTTGCGCGATGGAGCTAGAGAATGCTGAGGGAGGGTGAGAGGGATGCGGGCGTGTGCATGCATGAGAGAAAGTTAGCGCTAGCTACAAAGACAAGAGGATTGTGTGGGTGTAAAATACGAGTAGAGATCATAATTCATTATAAAAAGCGAATTCAGATATTTGAAGAATTTATCATAGTGTTCTAAACCGACGCATGCATGAATATATATAACGGTGATACACATGGTGTGGTTATGAACAAGTTATACTACATATAATATATTTTATCTCTACTCTTATAAAAAAGAGAGTTGTTGATGATGGTGTGCCTGCCATCCTGCAATATAGGCCATCAGATTTATATCTGACGGATAGGAAGGAAATTATGGAAATTTTGAAAAAAGATAACCACACCCCTCTCCATATTTGCAAACAAGGCCTCCCCTTGATCATGTTGATGTTCCGTGGAACGCATGGGTATCTTGCTAGTACTACATATAATAGAACATTGATTATAATTTGGGCTAACGTGTGGGTTTTGCAGCTCAGGGCTAAATACTTGTCATAATGTATGGGGTGTGGCACTATACTTTGTGTGATAAACAAGGTGTACGTATGGAACATGGTTTAGATTATGAATATATAGTTAGTACATCAAATGTACTATTATTTGGAATCAACATCAAGTGTATTCAAACAATTGAATTCGAGTTCATATAGTACACATATTTCATATCTATCTCTATAGTAATCATGTGGTGTGTTGTTAAGGTAATACACAAATGATGGTTGAAGTTGGCAACAATCATGATTCTAGATTCTTATTGAAATAGATAAACGAATTCAAATTCAGTTCGAATTGCAGCGGTAGTATAAACATTTGGAATGCACTAAAATGTTGGTATGAGTAGGTTACATGCATTATACAGCCAGCAGAAAAATTTAATCTGACATAAGATGGATTCATACTCCCTCCTTCCATCTATATAGGGCCTAATGCAATTTTTAAGACCGCCTTTGACTATTGACAAGATTAATAGTGCATGACATGCACATTGTGAAAATTATATCATTGAAAGCTCCTTTCACACACAAATTTAACGGTGTGCTTTTTGTAAGTTGCATGTCATATCTTATTGCTCTAATATCTGGTCAAAGTTAGCCTCAAAAAACACATTATGCCCTATATAGATGGAAGGAGGGAGTAGCTTTGAATATCATTGGTATAGTAAAATGGGACAAGACTCTCTCTTTGTGTAGTGTGAATAGTTTTATTTTTTTCCTTTTTTTCGTTGAGGGAAATGTGAATTGATTTGGTACGTACAAGTACAATAATACACGTTAGGCTTGTCCCTAAAATTCAACCCGCGCCTTGTTATATCCCAAAAATTCAGATATCGTGCTCCCATAATTGGCGCCTTCACAACCCGCGCCTTGCTATCCCAAAAATACAACGCGCGAAAAATCCCTCCAGATGCCAAATTCCGACACACGAAACCCCCCTTCTAACCCTGAGCCGAAAGGGCCGCTGGTTCAAATCGGTGGGGGTACTTTTGTAACACACCCTACATTTTGGACAAGCACGTCCCTAAGTCATGGTTCCCCCCTCCCATTGCCTCCTTTTCGCCATTTGAAATCCCAGGCCGCCATAACGTCTTTGCTCCAGCCGTGAAACCCCACCCTCCTCCGTCCACCACCTCACCGCTGCCCAACCGGAGCCTCTTCCTCGACGATGTCGTCCACCGCAACAGCTCGACGTCCCTCATCCACCTTCCCGGATGAGGATCCGTCGTCCATCTCGTCGTCCTGCCGGTTCAACCGTCCCGTCCTCCACCTCCAAGGAGCTGCTCCGATGATAGCCTCGTCTATCGCGGCTGCTCCATCCCCATAGCGCCGCCTTAACCTTCTCCACCAGAACCGCAAAATCCTCACTGACTCCTCGGACGAAGCCGAGGCCTACTCGGCGCCACCAAAGAGGTTGTACACTCATCGCATCACACCTTCTCCTTAACTCGACCTCCCGGTGCCGACCGTGCTCCATTCCGCACCCCCATGGAGCGGCTACCTCGAAGCCAGCGCCACAAGCGACATCTCCATGGCGGCTCTCCCCTAGTACGAGGCCCCTTCGGCAGCGGCGTCCATAGCAGCCGGATCTGCTGCTGGTGGTCCAGCTCTCGCTCGCTCGCTCGTGCTGCTGCTCTGGCTCTCGTTTGCTCGCCCAGCTGCTGCTGCTCTGGCTCTCGCTCGCTCGCTCGCTCACACTACTGCTGCTCCGGCTCTCGCTCGCTCACTCATGTTGCTGCTGCCGCACCTGCTGCACCTGCTCTCGCTCGCGCTACTGCTGCTGCTCTCCCCCTCGCTCGTGTTGCTGCTCTACCCCATGTGCATTCCTATCCTATTCCGGTGTTTTTCCTCCTATCCCTATGTTTTTAGAATCATGCAAGCCAAATGAGCCCTTACAAAATTTCTTCAGTTACATGTAGGTGTCGAAGAAAACTTTGTGTGGTTTGTCCTGCTCCTGCCGCGACGTCGTCCACCTCACCTGAGCTGCTCCATCGACAGAAGCATCCACCAAACCAGACATCACGACTCCTGACCATCTTTCGCCACCTCAGATCTCCTTCCCTGCCACCGGTACCCACCGCAACGCCTATGTTGTGCATCTTGGGTGGGAAACAAATAGTAAAGCAATCATCATCTGTTTTTTATTAAATTAAAGCAATCATCAGCCTGCTATCATCATTTTTGGATCCATCCACTGGTTGTTACCATTACTCTAGATTTCCACATGCTCTCCTTACATAATCTCACTATATTTTTTTGTATGCATGTCAGATATTGTACACAGTCATGCTGAACATGTCGAGAAAAAGAGAAAATTTTTGCGCGACAATACAATCATGCAGACATCGCTCCATGGTGGGTTCAATGGCAACCCCCCTCCCCCTCCCTAGATTGTAATCCAGAGGAAGATATCTGTTCTGAGGCGGATTCACACGCAGCTGGCCACTCCTATTTACCTCCCAAGGTGTTTGCTCTAACTTGGCATGATGATGTTAGTCATATCATGCATATGTTGCCTTGCAGTGCCTACTTTCGACATCATATATGCCATCTGCTTAGTTTAGACATGTTCTGTAATGCCACCTATTTAGTTTCAATATCATATATGGGAATTATGCAGTCTCATGCCTTTTAGCCAGCCATAATATATGTGAAATGTGCATTGCCATCCTGTTTAACCAGGCATCATATATTTGAATGATATCTAGCCCATCCTTTTCTTCATTAAATTTCCATTTGTCGACAATGTTTGTACATTAAACTACTCTTCCTGTGAATCAGCCATTTGAGTGGGTGATGGAAAAATCTGGAGTGAAAACAAGGCCTTCAGAGCAGACAGTGCTACCTGTCGATGCAGATCCTTGCTGGGTCCCGATAGCTCCTCAGAGATGGATTCAGAGACAGATGACTAGTCCTATTTCCCCACCGACGTGTATGCTCTAACTTGGCATGGTTCTACTGCTCATATCATGCATATGGTGTCTTGCATTGCATAGTGTAGACATCATATACACAATATTCAACGTCATGTTCTTAGTTCAGACATCATATATGCGAATGCCCTCTGCTTAGCATATAAATCACATATGTGAATTAAATCATGCGATCTTGGTTACTTTAGATAACATGTATGTGAATTATGTCATGCGATCCTGTTTAGTTAGTCATCATATCTTTGAATTATGTTATGCTATGCTACCAAGTTTAGATAGACATCATATATGTGAAATTATGTCATGCTATCCGTTTTAGTTAAACAATATACATGTAAACTATTTAATGCCCTCTTTTTTCCACACTATCTATTGCATCTGTCTCTCATACAATGTCTGTACATTCAACTATGTTTCCTATTTATCAACCATTTGAATTGGAGTGGGTGATGGTAGTATGTAGCGGAGTAAAAACACGGTCTTCAAATAAAATTGTGCTACCTCTTGGTGGAGATAGCACCTCGGTTGTACATGCACGAGAAGCAGCCCTACCACACATAACCCAAACTCTCGCGGATTTTACCCCCACTATGATGGACAAAGAACCAGCTTCACCCAATCTAACCCCAACCCCAGCAGATAGTAACCCAGTTCCTGTTGACACCACACCATCTCCACCACAGAGCTCCCAAACAAGAGCAGTTAGTAAGGCAGCTCCAGTGCCCAAAGCGCCAGTACTACCACGGCGAACCCCAACTCCACCAGTTAGTACACCTATTCTTGTGGAGGAAGCACAACCAGCCATTCATAGTTTAGCATCTATCGCATTGGATGTTGTTAAATCCTATGTGCATATCTTCCCATCATGGAAATATTATACTGAAGATGAAGGAAAATTCCAGTTGCAGGTGTATGTCCAGGATTTATGTGTAAGTAATGTTATTCATGGAAATTACTTTGCTTTGTCCCATACATTCTACCTCCATGATGGTTATAATACAACAAATTTCCCCATTTTTCTCTATAGAGAAGGACCGATTTGGAAACTCAGGATGAGATAACATGTGCTAATACCTCTGCTATCTTCAGGAATGCTTGGTGGCAGTATCGGAATTACCTGAAGAAAACGTACTTCACAGGCAAAGAAACTCATCAAATTCCCTTACATTCTCCTGAGACACATTTACTGGACGATGACTGGGAACACCTTGTTCTTTACTGGTCCCGAACCAAGAATGTGGTAAGGTCTATGAGCTCATTTTATTTTAAGTACTATATGCTTGCGTCTTACTATACTCTGGTCATGTAGAACAAGTGCTTAAACCTGAACAACAGCTGTTCTCATTTAAGATTCCATTGCTGTCGTGCATACTGCTTTGCTCTTGTATCACTGTATTTACTCATACAAACTTATTTTTAAATTGAATGATCCAATGGAAACTCCAATGGCACAACAGGTATGTTTACACATGTTTCTTTAACAGGTTTCCTCTTATATATAGCTCTGTTGATTTCAATTTCAATTGTGTACACAGTTGACTTCTCATATCATGCACATTACTAGCATCATAACAGGGTCAATAGTGGTGTTGTACATGTAGACCCATGGTACCCATCTGAAATCTTGTTGTGCCATGTAGTTTCCCACGCTTTGTATTCTTTTAGTGTTGCTTTCTCTTAAACTGATATGATTTGAACCGTGTCTCTATTTTGATTTGGAAAGACAATGCAGTGACCATAGGACATATATATATGTTTGTTTGATGCTTTTATAATGTACTACTTGGCAATAGAAGACTTGGTAGTTTAATCTTATCCACCTTACTAATGAACTGGTTCACCGAAATGAGTTTCATATACTAGTACATGCTAAACATGTTATGTGTCTACTTGTTTCTTCTTTTAGAATGCTGACAGAATATTGGGGAAGAGTGCCTTATTAAGCAATGATAGAGGAAGTAATGCATATAAGGTTCAGGATCATGAGACATCCTTGTTGGTTTCCAACAAAGCTGATAAAACAGCTAAGGAAAACTATCATGAAGATAGTGAGGCAACCCCAAAGTCCTGTCTTGGTTTACTGTTCGAGTTACTGGCCACTACCGCTTGCACAAGCTATTCAAACTCACTGTCTGAATCAGTTCGGTTTCTTGAGTCTCAATTGCAAGCTGAAAGACATCAATCTGCTGTGCTGCGACAAGAAGTGGAAGGACTGCGGAAGTCCTTGGAGCATTCAGATGCATACTTTCTGTTGCAACAGCAAGCGTTGGAGGATTTTAGCGCCAAACAGGACAAAGCTAATAAGCTTGCTAAGCTTATTGCCAGCATGGTGGGTACCCAGGATAACGTTTCTTGAGCTCTTCTGAAGTTGTTTCGGTTATGGACTTGTTTTGCTACCTCGTTTATTTGCACTGGTGGCCAATTTTGACGGCCAGTGTATGTAATATGATGCTTTGTTCCCTATATTTGCACCGATGGCAAACTTTGATGCCCAGTGGATGTAATATGTGCAATAGCTGTAATAGGCTAGCGTTACTTGCTTGCTTATTTATTTCCTTATTGTCTTGTTTAGTTGTTTGCTTGTAGTCATTGCGGTTCTTTTTTCGTGTTTTTCTAATGGCCACAATAACCTATTTTTGGTAACTAGGCCACAATAATCATGAAAACACATGGACTGTTGTAACCACGGGCCTCCTGTGGGCCGCAGGATCCGTGGGCCTTCTACGGGCCGTAGGATCCATGGGCCTTCTACGGGTCGTAGGATCCATGGACTTTCTACAGGCTGTATGATCCATGGGCCTTCTACAGGCCGTAGGATCCATTGGTCTTCTACGAGCCGTACGATCCATGGGCCTTCTACGGGGCGTATAATCATTTCACAAAACATGGGCCGTACTATTCGTGGACCATAACAGGCCGTTAATAGGCCATATTTGATAATGCTATATAAACAGCCCAACGGGTTAATGGGCCAGATATAACCACGGGCTGAATTTGGCCCACAAACAGAACAGGCCAGTAACAGACCGTAAGTAACCGAATTCTAGAAACGAGCCCAAGAATAAATGGGCCCTTAGGAGGCCGAAAGTTAACACGGGCTGGAAATGGCCGACGGAAAAATGGGTCATTAATGGGTATAAAGCGATACACTGTTCATTATGGGCCAGTTTTCATCTTGGGCCTTTAATGGGCCGAGAGTTACAGAGGGCCTCATATGGGCCGAAAAACATCATGGGCCATACATGGGTCGGAAGTTACAACGGGCTAGAATCATATTGGATGGTGTCGGTGTCAAAACCGGCGGATCTCGGGTAGGGGGTCCCGAACTGTGCGTCTAGGCGGATGGTAACAGGAGACAAGGGTCACGATATTTTTACCCAGGTTCGGGCCCTCTCGATGGAGGTAAAACCCTACTCCTGCTTGATTGATATTGATGATATGGGTAGTACAAGAGTGGATCTACAACGAGATCAAGGAGGCTAAACCCTAGAAGCTAGCCTATTTTATGATTGTTGTAATGGTTGTTCGTCCTATGGACTAAAACCCTCCAGTTTATATAGACACCGGAGAGGGCTAGGGTTACACAGAGTCGGTTACAATGGTAGGACATCTACATATCCGTATTGCCAATCTTGCCTTCCACGCCAAGGAAAGTCCCATCCGGACACAGGACGAAGTCCTCAATCTTGTATCTTCATAGTCTTGGAGTCCGGCCGATAATGATAGTACGGCTATCCGGACACCCCCTAGTCAAGGACTCCCTCAGTAGCCCCTGAACTAGGCTTCAATGATGACGAGTCCGGCGCGCATATTGTCTTCGGCATTGCAAGGCGGGTTCCTCTTCCAAATAATTCATAGAAGATTGTGAACACCAGGATAGCGTTCGGCTCTGCAAAATGAATTCCACATACCACCCTAGAGAGAATAATATGCACACAAGTTCAATCTGCCGACGTATTTTGTGGCGTGACGTCACACCACTACCAAGCCTTTACTTGAATCGTTTTTATTATACCACCTCAGCGCGTTTAGCGAAGCGGTTTCCTTGGCACGTCTTGTCGAAGCAGAAATCGTGTTCCCCTTATTCCGGGATTCCCATTAATACGGACGTGGGTAACCCAACCACGCCATTGATTGTGGCGCTTGGGAGATAAGCGAGTTTTACCAGGCCGGTGGGGACGTATAGTCTTCGTCCGCCCATATATAAGAGGATAAGGATCCACCTTTTTTACCTACGCCTTCTTCCTCCTTTGCCTATCCATCCCCGCGCACTCGAGCTCTAGCGCCCAAGTCCGCACATCTCGCCTCAACCTTCCCCAGCCATGTCCGGAGCGGGAGGCAAGTGGATGGCCTCCTCCGTTACGGAGGGGCACATCGAGAAGCTGTGCGGCGCCGGATACCTGTCCAGTGACATCGCGCACTGGCTGCCCGACGAGGGGCAGCTCATCCCCACCCCCAGGCCCCATGAGAGGGTCGTATTTCTCCCCCACTTCCTCCATGGACTGGGCTTCCCACTTCACCCCTTCGTCCGGGGGCTCATGTATTACTATGGCCTGGACTTCCACGATCTGGCGCCAAACGGAGGCGCCATGGTGGGCAAAATGCCCAACGTCATTTGGCTCGAGGGTGCCTTTGTGGAGTCCATCAAAGGGTGGCAATCGGGGTGGTTCTACATCACCGAGCCGCGTGACCCTAAATGGGCAGCGGCCCCCGAGTTCAGATCTGGTACCCCCATGCAGCTCACCTTCTGGAAAGAGAAGGGCTTGCTATGGGGTAGTTCGGAGGAGCTGACCGGACTCCAGTCCTATCTCCAGACCCTGGTGAACAAGAAGCTTAAGCTTGTCAACGTGATCCAGGTCATGCTCGTCCGCCAGATTCTCCCCTGCCAGCGACGGGCTTTCAATTTGTTGGAGTTTGATCCGGCACAGCACTGGAAGAGCGGGCTCTTCGACACGACGTATGAAGCTGCCTGGAGGGTGCTGTTCAAGGCCGGAGAAGCCCCCACATCCGCAACCGAAGATCGCGGATTCAGCACGCAGCGCCCGGCCAGTGAGGTAAGCTATGTTATCCTTTATGGGACACTCATTTCTTTCATAGTTTGACTCTATGTGATATCTAAAACTCCCAATGCCTTTAACAGGACTGGCAAAAGACGTCCAGATAGGTTAACTGTCCGGCTCCTCTTCCCGAAGACCCAGAGGACACCCGTTTGACGGGGCTGCTGGTTCCGGCCCTTTACGTGGTGCCGGAGAAGAAGGCCAAGAAGAAGGCCACGGGAACACGAAGGAGTTCCCGGCGCCAGGTGGTATCAGACTCATCATCCAATGACTCCGAGGCGGACTCCTCCCCCGAGGAGGAGGAGAAGAGGCCTCTTCCCCAGCAGGGGGAGAGAAGAAGAGGAAGGCCTCCCCAACGAGGGCGGCCGAAGGGTCCAAGAAAGGACGGACCCTTCCTCCGGACTGCTCCGCCAACACCAACGACGGCGACGAGGGGTGGCCCTCAAGGGCCAAACCCCTGGCAAGATCGTAACTGTCCGAATTCCTGGATGATATATAATTTCTCTTTTTGCCACGTGGTGTCCTTCTAATGCCGCATACAACCTGTAGTCCGGCCGAGGACGATCTTCCCGCTTTGTCGAGCGGGTCCTTGGCTCTGTCGGATATGGATTCCCTTCCAACTGCCTCCACCCCTCGTGACACTGATGACGCCGAGGTGGGATCCCAGGAGGGGACCCACCAGGAGTGGGAGGCTCCGGAGGTGCCGCAAGGCAACCTCCCGGACTTCACACCGGACTCCGCACCGGAACCAGCAGTGGTTCCGGAGTCTGGCAGGCGGCCCCTTCGTAAGAAGGGCAAGACCGTGACACCGGCGGCCTCCGTCCAACCGGAGGCGCCGGACAACTTGTTGGAGGTGCTCAACGGCGCTTCCATCAAGGAAGAACACCGCACTATCATGAGTGCTGTGATTCAGAAGGTTCATCTTGCCAAGAGCGGGCTGACCAAAGTCTGCGGCAGCCTTCTAACAGGCTTTGAGGTAAGAATTTTAAGACATGTAATATAATACCGCATAGACAGTAGCCCATGATGCTCGGTTCGGTGTTCGGGAAGAAAAACCGGGCTGAGGATCTTACAAAGATATACGCAGGAGTTCTAAAAAATATGTCAATATGGGATTGCAGGCTGCGCTGCTGACCTCTGCCGCACTGACTGCGGAGGTCGATGCTTTGAAGCAAAACCTCGAGCGGTCCGAGAGCGAGCTCGCCCGTGCCAAGAAGCAGCTTGAGGACAATGAACGTGAGTAACACCGTATTAAATTTCTACCTTATAGAAAAGGATTTTGGTTGCAAGAGAAATAACAAGGATAACGTGGGTACTCCAGGGGCCACGAACGAGGTGGCGACCCTGAAGGAGGCCGTGTCCGCGGCCGAACGTAATGCGGCCGCGGAACGAGCTGAGGAGCGAAGCAGGAGGCGCGGGTGGCGGAGGTGCGGCAAGAGCTCCAGGCTCTCG
This sequence comes from Triticum timopheevii, assembly GCA_963921465.1. Classification (NCBI taxonomy): domain Eukaryota; kingdom Viridiplantae; phylum Streptophyta; class Magnoliopsida; order Poales; family Poaceae; genus Triticum; species Triticum timopheevii. Next base: position 119,967,985 of record OY997272.1, read on the forward strand.
TGGAAAAGCATGAGAGTTTGGAGCGCGACTCGAAGACTCGAGAGTCCGAGCTTGCCTCAGCTCTTGAGAGTGCCAAAGCCGCTAAGGCCGATGCCCATAAGGCCCTCCAGGAAGTCGAGGCGGTGAAGAAAATAGCGGGGGGTAAGGCATTTTTCATGCAAAGCAAGCATGTGAATGTGAATTACCTGTTACTTACCCGAATTCAGAGCTCTCCAGGAGCGTTTGCAGATCTGCCTCACAGCGTGTCCGATGCTGCCGCATTCTACCGGGCCGAGGAGGGGAGCTCGACGGAGAAGGTCTTCTGGTCTCAGTATGCTGAGGCCGGACATCCGGTGCCCCTTAGCGACCAGCTGAAGCAGCTGGTCGAGCTCCACAAGGTAGCCGAACAGGCCATGAAGGGCCTCATAGTTCGGCTGTGGCCCAAGGAGGCCATGCCTGGGAGCTACTTCGGCCTGGTGCGGCGGCAGGTGGATGCGTGTGCCCGGGTGGAAGTCGTCAAGCACTCCGCCTGCATTGAAGGTGCCCGTCGGGCCCTTGCCCGTGCAAAAGTGCACTGGGGCAGGATGGACGTTGAGAAGCTTCTGACGGACGCGCCGCCGGCGGGCAAGGAGTATCGCACACCCAAAATGTATTATAAGAGTGTCCTGAAGGGAGCCCGCATGATTGCGGATGAGTGCTCCAAGGATGTAATATTTGAGTAGAATCGCATTATGTTATCCTGTGCGCTGAAAACTGTGTTCATATGCGCTAAGCAATGCTTATTAATATAAAATATTACCATCTGTGTGGCCGTTTATCAAATCTAAGAGATGGCAAGTCGTCGGCTTCAGCCCCCATGCCACTAGTGCTGGGGTGTTCGGGATAAACTTGAGCACTCTTGTTCCCATGTTTTGGGTCCATCTAGGGAGGCGCTCAACACAACGAACGAGGCAACCGGACTTATAATGCTTGAACACTCTCACTTAACCATAGAATTCTATAATTTTAAATTTCGGCGAAGCCCCTAGTGTTCGGAAGACCGAGTTCGGGGCGCTATCGACGCCTGGGCCGGACAGAGCCGGTTCCTCGCTCTAAGCGGCATAAGTCTTTAGGGACTCGAAAAAACCTCTCAAACAGCGACCAGCTCTCGCCTTATCACGACGGTCAGTTTTAGCTTTCTCCACTGAGGCGCTCGCCCAGCTCAACCGGGGCGCAATCGCAGTGGTTCTCCCAGTGCTACCTTAGCCGATAAAACGGAACGTAAGGTACCAAAACATGGGAGCCGGGCAAACCCAACTATTGACCCAAGACATGATTCAGAGCCGATGCATATAATGCTATAAGTTCGGGGTGCCGCACTTGTGAAAGTGTTCGGACTTATCACACCATAATGCGGGGAACTTAAGCCCCTGGTGTATTCGGCCGTACCAAAGTGTATGGATGCAACATGTCATAAACGAACATATATGAGAAAGAAATGCAATTATAAGCAAAAAGCAATGCATTGTTTATTCCAGAAATACTGCCATGAATGCAGAGTGATACAAATAGTGCGGTAAGCAAGGGATTGGACTATTAAACATGTCCCCCTCCAGGGGTAGGCTGCGGAATGGTGTATTAAACAGATTTAATGCTCATAATGGAGACCACCTGAGTGTTCGTCGTAGCCTTTCTCCTTCCCTGGCTGTTGCATCATGAGTTTGGCAGGTCTACTGCCGGACAGGGCCTCTGGTGAACGGGGTCCTGTGGGTAAGAAAAAAAAGAAAAAGGAAAAGACCGACATACTTGGGAGCCCCTGGTGTGGTTATGCCGCACTCTGGGCCTGTCGTGGTCGTGCCCCTCCCCCTATGCCCATGGTATCTCCAGAGCGTAATGATGTACGCGAAGGACTGGTCTTGCAATTATGCAAGGGCTGGGGTTGGGGCCGCATTGCTACGCATGCTCGGAATGTGCCAGGTGGTCTTGTCGGTGTCAAAACCAGTGGATCTCGGGTAGGGGGTCCCGAACTGTGCGTCTAGGCGGATGGTAACAGGAGACAAGGGACACGATGTTTTTACCCAGGTTTGGGCCCTCTCGATGGAGGTAAAACCCTACTCCTGCTTGATTGATATTGATGATATGGGTAGTATAAGAGTGGATCTACCACGAGATCAAGGAGGCTAAACCCTAGAAGCTAGCCTATGGTATGATTGTTGTAATGGTTGTTCGTCCTATGGACTAAAACCCTCCGGTTTATATAGACACCGGAGAGGGCTAGGGTTACACAGAGTCGGTTACAATGGTAGGAGATCTACATATCCGTATTGCCAAGCTTGCCTTCCACGCCAAGGAAAGTCTCATCCGGACACGGGACGAAGTCTTCAATCTTGTATCTTCATAGTCTTGGAGTCCAGCCGATAATGATAGTCCGGCTATCCGGACACCCACTAGTCCAGGACTCCCTAAGACGGCCCGGATGAAACTACTGGCCTTAATTCCGAATGGCCGTAACGGGCCGGGAGTTAGCGGGCCATAAATGGGCTATATACGAAGAAGCCGTTAACAGGCTTTCCGTGGGCCGGCCCGTTACCTTTTGACCAAATCAAACGGGCCGACACTAGAATGGGCCTCTGTTGGGACGTGCCACGTGTCGACGTATCATAGGCGCCTCCTGTCCAATGAGTGGATGACATCTGTCCCAACGGTGAGCCAACACGTGTTTCCTATGGCCAATGAGAATTTAACACATGGAAAATCCGCATTGGTCCGGGCTGTTAACAGGTTATCGGATCCAAAACCGGACCTGATAGCTTAGCGGTGACCTGTTACGGTGGATGCCACGTGTTGGTCACCCTTGACGAAAGCACTTCTATGACGCGCATTTATCGTCATGGAAGTGGACACTTCCGTGATGATAATTTTGGTAATGTCATGGAACACTTCTATGACAGCACAGGTATGACTATCTTGATTCTGTCATAAAATCGTCATGGATGTACACGCATGACAGGAAACGAGACCTACTGTGACAAACACGTGTCATCACAGGAGTGTATTCTTTTTGTAGTGGTACCAAAGGCACTTCACTCCCCGGCAACGGCGCCAGAAAAACGTCTTGATAGCCCACAAGTATAGGGGATCACAACAGTTTTCGAGGGTAGATTATTCAACCCAAATTTATAGATTCGACACAAGGGGAGCCAAAGAATATTTGAAGGTATTAGCAGTTGAGTTGTCAATTCAACCACACCTAGAAATTAATTATCTGTAGCAAAGTGATCAGTAGCACAGTAATATGATAGTTTTGAAAGTAGCGACAGCAGCAATAGTAACAGTAACAGTGATAGCAGTATTTTGTAGCAAGTGTGACAATAGCAGCAGCAGTAGTAACTTAGCAGAAAAAATATAAGATAAATTCGTAGGCATTGGATCGGTGACTTGTTGGATGATATTCATCATGTGACAGTTATAACCTAGGGCGATACAGCACTAGCTCTAGTTCATCGATATAATGTAGGCATGTATTCCGTAAATAGTCATACGTGCTTTCCTAAAAGAACTTGCGTGCCATCTTTTGTCCTACCCTCCCGTGGCAGCGGGGTCCATATTGGAAACTAAGGGATATTAAGGCCTCCTTTTAATAGAGAACTGAAACAAAGCATTAACACATAGGGAATACATGAACTCCTCAAACTACGGTCATCACGGAGAATGGGCCCGGTTGTTGTCACTCCAGGGTTGTCGGATCATAACCGTAGTAGGTGACTATAACTTGCAATATCAGATCTAAAACATGGATATAATGATGAATTCATAAACGATTAGATCTGAGTTCATGGCACCCGGGCCCAAAGTGACAAGCATTAAGCATAGCAAAGTCATAGCAACATCAATCTAAGAACATAGTGGATACTAGGGATCAGGCCCTAACAAAACTAACTCGATTACATGATGAATGTCATCCAACTCCTCACCGACCAGCGAACCTACAAAGGAATTACTCACTCCCAGTGGGGAGCATCTTGGAATTTGCGATGGAGATGGGTTGGTGATGGCGAAGCACGAAGATCCCCCTCTCTGGAGCCCCAAACGGACTCCAGATCTGCCCTCCCAAGGAAAAACAGGGCTTGGCGGCGGCTCCATCTTGTGGATCGCGATAATTCTTTCTCCCTGAGTTTTTTCTGGAAATACGTGATTTTATAGTATCAGGGGGTCATCTGCGGGGCCACTAGGTGGGAACAACCCACCTGGGCACACCAGGAGAAGGGGTGCGCCCTGGTGGGTTGTGCCCACCCCCTCTCCGGAAGGTCTTGGCTCCAGAAATTCTAATTATTGATATAAAAAATCCTCGCAAAGTTTCGTTCCATTCCGAGAACTTTTATTTCTGCACAAAAACATCACCATGGTAGTTCTGCTGAAAACAACGTCAGTCCGGGGTTAGTTTCTTTCAAATCATCCAAATTAGAGTCCAAAACTAGAGGAAAAGCATGGGAAAAAGTAGATACGTTGGAGACGTATCAACTCCCCCTAGCTTAAAACTTTGCTTGTCCTCAAGCAATTCAGTTGATAAACTGAAAGAGAGAAAGAAAAACTTTTACGAACTCTTTTGCTCTTGTTTGCATCAATAAGCTTAAACAGCACCGAGGTTTTCAGCCAACATTATAACTAACCATGTCAACAATAACATTTAAATATTATAATGACTCATATCAATGACATAATCAGCTAGCGAGCAATAATAAAATATCTCAAACAGCAACAAATTGTCAAAACAACCATGATATAATATGACAATAGTGGTATCTCGCTAGCCCTTTCTGAGACCGCAAAACATAAATGCAGAGCACCTCCAAAGTTCAAGCAGCGACTAAACATTTTAATTCATGGTAGAAAAGATCCAGTCATGATGCACCCAACATTAGCTACACATAATGCATAAATCATGACAGTTGTGCTCCACTCAGTTTCTGGCGCTTGTTTTAGAAGGTGGTGACACAACATAAAAGTAAATAGATAGTCCCTTCGCAGAGGGAAGCACTGATTAGCAGAGGTGCCAGAGCTCAATTTTTAAAACAGAGATAAATGATATTTTGAGACATGCACCCTTCTTATTCACTTCACGACCATCAGTTATCAATATCTTCCATGCTAAGCACGCTAGTGGCGATTCCCAAGCGATAAAAGTAAAGGTTTTGACTCCATTGGGAGTTTTTGTTTGATTACTTCAGAGATGAACTCTTTTTCATGTTTGTAGTTTGGGACTGGGCATCCCTATTACCGCCCTTTTCTCGTGCGATGGCGAGTGAATAAACACTCGACCTGAGAATAACCCGCTTAGCATGGAAGATACCAACCACCTCCTGTCGTTCCATGAACAATCCAGGCACACAAAAATGATAATTTTTAGAAGTTTTTAGAGGTCGCACATGCAAATTTACTTAGGACAGCAGGGTAATACCACATATATGTAGGTATGGTGGACTCATCTGGAATAACTTTGGGTTCAAGGTTTTTGATTTACAAACAGAATTCCAACTTAGTACAGGCGAAGGCTAGCAATTTAGATTGAGAAGCGGCCAGCTAGAGAGCAACAACGATCATAACCATGCATTATGCGTAAGTAACATTGGACACTAGCATGAGTAGGATATGGACACCATGAACATAAATATCATAAAAGCTATGTTGATTTTGATTCAACTACATGCATGAACATGTGCCAAGTCAAGCCACTTGAACATTCAGAGGAGGATACCATATCATTATACTACAACACAATCATTTTAACGCTATGTTGATATCCAAGATAAATCATTATTAACTCCCAGCTACTTATGCATGGCATGAGAAACTATAATCTCTAATTGTCATTGCAAACATGTTTAATCATAATGGGTTGAATCATGGAACTAGGTTAAACATATTTACACAAACAGAACAAGTCATGTTCATACCAGTTTCTCCCTACCACAACCAATTCATCGGATGTCGTCATTATTGCCTTTCACTTGCACGATCGAATGATATGAAAATAATAATAGTGCAAGAATGTCGTGGACAAAGCTGGAATCTGCAAACATTTTATTCAACAGGAGAAGACATGGTAAAATGTGCTCTTTTGTTAGTTCAACAATTATTCCTATGAGAGCCACTCAACATTTTCATCGTGGCCTTCTCCTCGGTAAAACTTGAAAAAAAGGAAAGAAATTCAGAGAAACATACTGAAATATTATTGGAGTTTTTGGTTTTCTTGAACAAGCAAATAAAAGGGAAAAGCATAAACGAGAAAAACTATTTACATGGGAAAGCTCCCAACAAACAAAAGAAGAACAAGGAAATCTTTTTGGGTTTTATTTTTAATACTTCTAAGCATGAAAAGAAAGTAAATTACTACAACTATTTTTTTTGGTTTTCTAAAGTTTTTCAAACACACAAGAAGAAAGCAAAAATATAGATCTAAGCATGGATGATACAATGAAAAAGTGTGAACACCGACAAATAGAATGATATGCATGAACATGAATATAATGTCAGTGAGAGTCACGTACTCCCCCAAGCTTAGGCTTTTGGCCTAAGTTGGTAATCGATCAGTAGCCTGGAGGGTATTAGTCTGCATGGTAGCTCACAGAGGCTCCCGGTGCGGATGCCTCGACACGCCGTGCTGCCACCGTTGCTGCGTTATGAGCTCAGGCCTCGCTCTCAAGAACAAAATATCTCCCCTTGTTGTGATATTCAAAAGAGCAGGCGCTGGCAAATATGTGTCCACAACATTTTTGGTTAAACATTAGATAGGATCAAAGGGCAAAGGTGAAACACCCATATCTCGTGCCAAACGTGTGGCGTAAATTCCACCATAGAACCAGCCACTGTTAGCATTATGCTGAAGTCTACATGCAACCGCTCCGAGGTTATAATTCCTTTCACCAGCGAGAGCGGTGTGAATGAGGCTCAAGTCTGGCGCACAAAGTATGCTATAGTCTTGCTTGCATACTATGCATTTCCCGTTAAATAATGCAAAATACAGAATTGCGGGGAAGTGAATGCTCTTTATCCTTCCTTGTATTACTCCCCTATTTTCATCGTAACAAAGGCTAGTCAAGAAATACTCGTACTCAGCCTGCAGTGGTTCATCAAGCGAACCCCAAATTGGCAGTTTGCAATGGTAAGCAAAATTCTCCAGTGGGATAGTAAATGGTTTGTCATAATGCATAAAAGAAACCCTAGACTCACGAGGGAAAAATGTAAATCCTTTGACAAATGACTCAGTGAGAAGTTGGCTTTGTTCACACTTATCTCAAAGGTAGGGACCGAGGCCAACATTGTGAACATATTGCCCAAATTCCTCCTTAATGCCCACATGCACCATATATTCATCGCAAGGCCATAAGCATGTTTGGTGGCGGCATCACGCATGTAACTTTCACTTGGTTCAACATAATACCGGCGAGCAGAACTGTCACTAGAAGATGCCCCCGAGGATCGTCTCCTCAAAGAGCTCCTTCCAAATCGGTTCATCATGTCCGCGTACAATTTTCTGAAAATAAAAATTTTGGGGTGACAAAAAATTGTCAGCAAAACTTTATAAAATTGATAGCAGCTACTCATAGGGATACATAGAGGCCATAGCAAGCATTCAAACTACTTAGAACACTAAGAATTCAACATGCAAGCTGATTTACAGCAGCACAAGGAGTAGATAATTATTCAAAGTATAAACCACTAAAACAAAAACTAATTGGACAAATGAGGGAGTCACATACTAAGCAACAATCCCCCGAAACAGTTTTGAAAACGGAGCTTTGAGCAAGGAGATCGAAATCGGCGGGTTTGAGCTCAAGAACACGGGAGAGAGAGCAATGGAGATTTTTTTTCTGGAGGTAAGTGATGATGTGGGTTAAAGATATAAGTGAGGGGCCCACATGGGGACCCAGTGGCGGAGGCAAGGGGGGCGAGCAGGGGCCTGGCCCCCCCTATGGATCGAGCAAACATTGAGTAAATCTACTTGATTAGCCATTAGTTTAGGTACATGAAGTACTTGCCCCCCCCTATCTAACGTGAATTCTAATAAAGTGGAAATATGGCCCAGTGAAAGCCCACCAATAAGTCGTTTCCAAGTCCATAACTAGGCCAGATTTGGTGATATGCCTCCGCGGCTCCGCTATTGGTGCTGGAAATTCTCTTCCGTGATTGACGCATGCGTGGGTTAGTGCTGCGCCGCTGCCGTCCTGCGCCATTGACGCATGTTTGCCTATGCTTTCCCTGTTCTCGATCTAATTCATCCGGCTACACATGCTTCTTAACTCGCCAATCCTTACTAAGGCTGCAGCCAACGAACTAGCCAAAGCGAAGGTTAATACTACATCGCACTGTTTACCAATCTCTCTCACTTCCCAACTTGTATGTTATAGGTACGTCAGATTTTTATTATTTTTATTGTGTGATTTGTGATGCGCTGCCGCGCTAGCCGCTAGGGCACACGCACCCACAGGCCACAGTCGATCGAAAGCTCAGACCTGTCAATGCTTCTGACAACATTGATCATTTTTCCTAATACAACGACAAAATTTCATGATACCACCGGTACTGATTTGTCATCCAAACTTGTAGGCAACGATTAATTGTTATTGTTGGTATAACTTAAAGTTTCTCATGACAATGTTTTCTAGCAAGACATTTCATGTCATGTTTGGAATAGTTTGACTATCAACTTCATGCATATGTGGATTTATTGATCTGTATTAGCTATAGACACCTCTTGCTACAAAAAAAAATTGTGTGTATATAAACGAACTTAAATGTGAGTGTAACTTGGATATAAACTATTGGGTAGTTTGTGAGGCACAAATTTTTTTGGCTTCACCGTCGTCTTGGCCCCCCCTATGTCTAAATCCTGGCTCCGCCCCTGTGGGGACCACAACCCACCAGGGCGCGCCTGGAGGTCTTGGCATGCCCAGGTGGGTTGTGACCACCTGGTGCACCTCCCTCTGGTATTATTTGCACCAGAAATTCAGAAATATTCAGAAAAAATTCATGTTCAATTTTCAGGGCATTTTGAGAACTTTTATTTTTGGGTCATTTTTTATTGCATGGGAAATTCAGAAAACAGACAAATCATGGCATTTTATTTTATTTAACTAGGTAAAACAGGAAAAAAAAGTAAGGACATAAGGTAATGCTTAATAAATTCATCAACTTCATACCGTTCAAAAATGATTCATTAATAAGGTTGATCAGGTCTTATTAACAACCACTTTCGATTAGAATGAAACTGAAGAACTTTCGTAAATCACTAAGTTACCTCAATGGGGATATGCATTTCCCCAACAATAAGCATTTCATATTTCTTTTTGACAGTAGGTAGACGTATTTCAAAACTTCCAATAGTGATTGTCGGAGATTTTTCAATAGCATTAATACCATTCACTTGGAATTGTTTCTTTGGAAAGTGCACCATATGCTCATTACCATTAATATGGAAAGTGACCTTGCTTTTATTGCAATCAATAACAGCCCCGACAGTATTCAAGAAGGGTCTACCAAGGATAATCGACATGTTGTCGTCCTCGGGCATCTCAAGTATAACAAAGTCATCAAAATAGTAACTAGCAACAACAACGGGCACATCCTCACAGATACCAATAGGTATGGCAGTTGATTTGTCAGCATTTGCAAAAATATTTCAGTAGGTGTGAGCTTATTCAGATCAAGTCTTTTGTATAAAGAGAAAGGCGTAACACTAACACCAGATCCTAAATCACACAAAGGAGTTTTCACATAATTCTTTTTGATAGAGCAAGGCATAGTTGGTAAACCCGGATATCCAAGTTTTTTAGGTATTCCATCTTTAAAAGTATAGTTAGCAAGCATAGTGGAGATTTCAGCTTCCGGTATTTTTCTCTTATTTGTGATGATATCTTTCATATATTTTGCATAAGGAGGCATTTTAAGGATATCAGTTAAGCGAGTACGCAAAAAGACTGGCCTTAGCATTTCAGCAAAGCGTTTAAATTCTTCATCATCATTCTTCTTAGTTGACTTGGGTGGAAAAGGCATAGGTTTTTGAACCCACGGTTCTCTTTCTTTACTGTGTTTTCTAGCAACAAAGTCTCTTTTATCATATCTTTCTTAGGTTGTGGGTTATCAAGATCAATATGTGGTTCTATCTCAACATCATTATCTGGTTCTTTATCATTATTTGGTTGAGTGTCTTCATGAACCTCATCATTGTCTTTTTCATTATCACTAGGTGCATGTTCATTACTAGATTGAGTTTCAGCATCAGAGATAGAAGTTTCATTTTCATTATCGGGAGGTTTGTCTATTTCAGGTTCACTAGAAGCATGCAAAGTCCTATCATTTTTCTTTTTCTTTTTCTTTTTAGAAGGACTAGGTGTACTAGTGTTATTTATTTGCGAATCTTGTTCAATTCTTTTTGGGTGTCCCTCGGGATAAAGTGGTTCCTGAGTCATTTTACCTCCTCTAGTTGCAACTATAATAGCAAAGTCATGTATATTATGATTCATTTCATCAAGTACTTCTCTTTGTGATTTAGCAACTTGTTCTAACTGGGTTTGAACCATACAAGCATGTTTTCCAACACCTCCAACATCATTTGAGATTCTAAATAACAAGTCACTCAAGCGAGCAATCATATCAGAATTATATTTCTGTTGTTTCTTAACATTTGCATTGAAGTGGTCTTGTTTTCTAATGTAGTTTTCAAACTCATAAAGGCATTGGCTAGGATGCATATTGTGAGGATTATCATTTTCACTGAACTTCATAAGAGAATTTACCTTTACCACCATAGGAAGTGGTGGTTGTCGGCGTCAAAACCGGCGGATCTCGGGTAGGGGGTCCCGAACTGTGCGTCTAAGGCTAATGGTAACTGGAGGCGGGGGGACACAATGTTTACCCAGGTTCGGGCCCTCTCGATGGAGGTAATACCCTACTTCCTGCTTGATTGATCTTGATGATATGAGTATTACAAGAGTTGATCTACCACGAGATCGTAGAGGCTAAAACCCTAGGAGCTAGCATATGATTATGATTGTTCTTGTCCTATGGACTAAACCCTCTGGTTTATATAGACACCGGAGGAGGCTAAGGTTACACAGAATTGGTTACAGAGGACATGGGATGAAGTCTTCTATCTTGTATCTTCATAGCCCAACAGTCTGGCATATACATATAGTCCGGCTGTCCGAGGACCCCTTAATCCAGGACTCCCTCAGTAGCCCCTGAACCAGGTTTCAATGATGATGAGTCTTGCGCGTAGATTGTCTTCGACATTGCAAGTCGGGTTCCTTCTCTGATTACTCCAAAGTAGATATTGAACATAAGAATCATGTCCGGCTCTACAAAACAAATTCCATATACCACCGTGGAGAGCATAATGTTTTCACGAGTCCAATCTGCTGAGAACTTTTACAATAGGACATTACGTCATCGTCCAGCCATTATTTTGAATCGTTTTTTCGGCCTGCTGCTCCATGCTTCGTGAGGCAGTTTTATTGGCACGTCTTGTCGAAGCGAAGATCGTGTCCCCTTATTACAGGATTCTCAACAACACGGGCGTGGGTAACCCAACCGTCCCGTTGGTATGATTCCTTGGGAATAGGCATGTTTTAAGGCCACGTAGGGGACGTTTGATATTCGTCATCTTTATAAGGAGGCCGAGACCCGCCTTTCCCCTCTACGCTACTCCCTCCTCCTCTCACCTCGAGTTCCAACACCCAAGGCTTAACCAGTCGCTTCGAACCTTAGGCCATGTCCGGATCCAGCTTTCAAGGCTGGTGGACGGCTTCCTCTATCACCGAGGAGGATATCATGAAGCTCGGGGAGGCGAGATATTTCACCGCGGAAATCCTTCACAGGCTTCCAGCACAAGGGCAGGTTATCCCTACCCCTAGGCCTAATGAGAGGGTCGTATTTATCCCTCACTTTCTTTGGGGGCTAGGTTTCTCCCTCAATCCCTTCGTTCAAGGGCTCATGTTTTACTACGGACTAGATTTCCATGATCTAGCTCCGGACTCCCTCCTTCACATCTCATCATTTATTATCGTATGTGAGGTTTTCCTCTGTATATCTCCACACTTCGGCTTGTGGCTCAAGACCTTCAATGTAAGGCCGAGGATAATAGACGGGAGACACACAAAGTGCGGAGGTGCTCTGATAAGAAAACCGGCCGACGTTGTCTAGCCAAAGGGTTCCTTCACCGCAACTTCCGGCCTATGGAAACGGGAGTGGTTTTATATCACGGAGCCCCATGGTACCAAGTGGGTGGCTTCACCCGCCTTCCGATCCGGTCCTCCGCCACAGCTTGCATCATGGATCAACAAGGGGCTGGATTGGGGATCGCTAGATGAAGTTCAAATACTGCAAAGCTGCATTCGATATCTTATTAAGAAGGACATCGACCTCGTCAAGGTAATCCAACTTATGTTAGTTTGTTGAGTCTTGCCATGCCAGCGTCGAACTCTCCGTATGTGGGAATTCAATCCGGAAGGAACACGAACCATTCAACGCTTCTTCGGCACAACGCTCGAAGGGATGTTTGAATTAGTCTTCGGGTCACGAAAAAGGTGTCCGGACACCACAGAGGACGCAGGCCTCGACTACAACCATTCGGATTCCCCGGTAAGTACTCAATTTTCGAACACATTTTTAATTTAAGTTTCTCATAACAAAACTGAGAAAACCATACTCTACCAGGGCTGGTAAAGAAGGCGGAGAGGATCAGGTGTTTGGCCCCTCTTCCCGAAAACTTAGTGGACCTAGTGTTAACCAGGATGCTGGCTCCGGCACCCTACCAAGTACCGTTGAGGGAAGAAAATGAGAGGAGTGAAAAGGCCCAAAGCGGCCTTCATATTGGAGGTGCGTCACGCACCGTATCCGGGGAAATCGGAACTCCCATGTCGGAGGGTGGATGGGGAGGAGAATCTAACATTTCCTTCCCCCACGGGAAGAAAAGAGCCGCTCCCGAAGACCTAAAGGCGGAGGCTTCCAAGTGAGGGAAGAAATCCCTATTAGGGGGCCTGAATTCGGGAGGCGATATTTCCGCACAGTGCCCACAAGGGGGCCAGCCTTTAGCCGAACCATAAGTGAACAAAGGTGTTTAATAAGCATACCCCGTTCTTTTCTCGTTAGTGAGGGTAATATTTTGAAACGTATCTTTTGCAGTTCGTCCTATAGCCTCCCTCAACAATCTTCTCCTTGGGGGCTCTCCTACCAGAGATTATGGAGTGCGAAACGCCGCCTCATACTTCCCTGCCCCATAAGGCGGACGACCCCGACGTGTCGTCCCGGAGGATTTCTTCCGACCCGCGAAGGAGCGCCAGGCCAGAAGATGACTCTTCGGCCGCCCGAGGTCCAGGGTGTTCGGCTCCTAGAGAGACCAACAACAAAAGTCCCAAACCATCCGATATACAGCCGGACATATGGACGAGTCTTCTGCGGCAAGTGCCTATCTCAGAGGAACATCGTACCTTAATGGGTACGCTGATTGAGAGAATTTCGTCCGCAAAAAGTGGATTGAATGAAGCTTTTACGAGCCTGCTAAGAGGCTTTGAGGTACGTAATGTAGCCTCTTGTTTTGTACCGTCAACGCAATGTGCACTGTGTATAGATAGTAGCCCCTGAGACTCTGGTCGCCCACGGGCTAGTGACGATCAGAGGATCAAAAGATAAATATGCTCAGGTAATAATTTTCTAATTTGTACACAGGCGGTTGCAGCCCCGACCACTGCCCGGGCTGCCCAGTTTGGCGAACTGAAGCAGCAACTTGATGTGGCGGATGATGACATCACGCTCGTGAACAAGCGGCTTGACGAGGTGCAAGGTATGTCTTTTGGGCGATCAGTGAGTATAAATAGGAGCATGATGCTGGAATTTATAGTATGCTTGACTGCAAATGGTGCTGCCGCCGTGGAGACCCTTCGGGCTAAGCTTGCCCGGGCCAAGGAGCAAGCCAGGATAAGCAACACGGCTGCCGAGAAGGCAGTTGGTGAATTAATAGTCGAACAGGTTGCTCATCGCCTGAGTGAGGATAACATATCCAACATGGCGCTTGAGCTAAGGGATGCTGCTAGCCAATATGCACTTCTCGAGAAAGAGACCAAAGAAAAAGCGGCTGACCTTGAGAAGGCCTTACAAGCGGCAAAGGAAACCCGGTCAGAGGCCAGAGCGGCACGGGAGGAGATCCGGCAGGCCGGGGAGATCATGGCTGGGAAGCCCTTTTTATTACAAACTAAGTTCGGCGATCCAAAATATGCCCCGCTTGATCAAATGTGGAGTTCTCCGGATGCATATTTGGACTTGTTGAAGAGTGCTTTTGATGCGAAGCAATTTTTCCAGGCCCAAGAAGACCATGAAGCGGAACGGCATTTCTGGTCGCAGTTTAGCATGCCAAGGCGTCCGCTGCTATTGAATGAGCAGATGGCCGAATGGGCCGAGCTCCACAGGATATCCGGACTTGCCATGAAGGGTGTCGTGGACCGGCTGTGGCCTAGGGGAGCAACTGCAAATAGTTATTTTGGTTTAGTGCAGCAACTTGTTTGTGCGGTGTCGCATATCGATGCTGTCAAGCGGTCAACGTGCATAGAAGGTGCACGGATGGCCCTTGCCCGTGTGAAGACGTATTGGGCGAAGATGAAGGCCACCGATATTGTAACAGGGGGTCCGCCCGGGGGTAAGGACACACCAGATCAATATTTTGAAGAAGTATTAGAGGGTGCCCACTTGATAGAGTGCTCGAAGAATATTATGTTTGAGTAACATGTATCCGGATTGTAAAAACAATGCTTATGATAATGAAGGTTGTGTTTATACTTTTGCCCGTAAAGTATTTTAGTGCCTCCTGTGTGGCCCTTTATGTATATATGTATATAACCTGAAAGTTTGCAGTCGTCGGCTTCAGCCCCCTCGCGTATAACACGGGGGTGTTCAGAAAAGCACTTGATCACACTTGACCCAACGTCTTGGTCCATTAAGGAGGTGTTAGTGCGGCGAACTAGGCAATCAGACTATAGAGCTTTAACACTTTCACTTATCCATAGGAGTTTGATGGCAGGGCTACTATATAGCCCCAGGTATGTCCGCGTTTATCCGAATACGGTGCATTTACATACCTGACCAGGAAACCGGTCCTTCGTTAATGCGGAGGAATCGCGAAGATTCCGCTGAGTCATCAAGTGGTTGACCAGCTCTCGCCTTATCATGACAGTCAGTTTTCAGCTTTCTCTACTGAGGTGCTCGTCCGAATGAACCAGGGCACAATCGCAGTAGTTATCTCTTGGCCTCCTTAGCCGATAGAACGGAATGTAAGGTAGCAAGCACAGGAGCCGGGTAAACCCAACTATTGACCCAAGACATGATTCAGAGCTGATGCATATAAGGCCAAAACTCGCGACGCCGATCACTCCCAAAGGTATTCAGACTTTTCAATATATGTCGGGCTAGGTACAGCCCCCGGTAATGAACCCTGAATTCAAGGCACGTGCTACAACCCGGCGTGAGGAGAGAGCGCCTGTGGTGAGAATATAGTTCTCAAAGCACACTGCTGGCTGCTTCTATAACATCCATTTTAGTACGGTGAATCGTAAGTTCGCAAGTACTGCCGATATCTTTCCTGGGAATTTTATATGCCAGGTGGGTATGAAACAAGAAGAGATAATACTAAGAAAAAAGGTTTACATAGGGTCTTAATCTAAAGAGAAACCTTGAAATGGGGCCCTGCTGCACGTCTGCGCCTGTGTCTCTGTTGTGCAGTGTCCTTGAAGGGTACATTATGATGGCCTATCTGTAAAAAAGAAAGAACCGCGTGAATGAATCTGGTACGACCATGGGTATAGTTTGTTGGTTTTGATGAACCATTGTTGGATCGAAAGTATGTCTAGAGGGGGGGGATTAGACTACTTGACCAAATAAAAATTTAACCTTTTCCCAATTTTAGTTCTTGGCGGATTTTAGCAACTTAGCACAATTCAAGCAAGCATGCATGGAGTATATGAGCAGCGGAAAGTAAAGCATGCAACTTGCAAGAATGTAAAGGGAAGGGTTTGGAAAGTGAGAGCGCAATAGGAGACATGGATGTTTTTGTCGTGGTTCCGATGGGTGGTGCTATTGTACATCCACGTTGATGGAGACTTCAACCCATGAAGGGTAACGGCTGCGCGAGTCCATGGAGGGCTCCACCCATGAAGGGTCCACGAAGAAGCAACCTTGTCTATCCCACCATGGCCATCGCCCACGAAGGACTTGGCTCACTAGGGTAGATCTTCACGAAGTAGGCGATCTCCTTGCCCTTACAAACTCCTTGGTTCAACTCCACAATCTTGTCGGAGGCTCCCAAGTGACACCAAGCCAATCTAGGAGACACCACTCTCCAAGAAGTAACAAATGGTACGTTGATGATGAACTCCTTGCTCTTGTGCTTCAAATGATAGTCTCCCCAACACTCAACTCTCTCTCACAGGATTTGGATTTGGTGGAAAGAAGATTTTAGTGGAAAGGAACTTGGGGAAGGCTAGAGATCAAGATTCATATGGTAGGAATGGAATATCTTGGCCTCAACACAAGTGTAGGTGGCTCTCTCTCAGAAAATGTAGGTTGGAAGTGTAGGCACGTTCTGATGGCTCTCTCCACGAAAAGAGTGGGTGGAGGGGTATAACGGACCCTTACAAAATCTAACCGTTACACAAAATCTAACCTCCACACAAAATCTAACCATTACACACAACTTGCCAATCTCGGTGGGACCGAATTGTGAAACTCGGTCGGACCGATTTAGCAAATCATGTGACCGTTAGGATTTTCGGTGGGACCGACATGCAACTCGGTACGACCGATATGGTTAGGGTTAGGGCATAACGCAATCTCGTGAGACCGATTACACAAACTCGGTGGGACCGATTTTGGTAATGGGAACACAGAGGGTTGGTCAGGCAAAGTCGGTGGGACCGATTCGCTCTTCTCGGTGAGACCGAAACGTTACGAAAGGGAACTAGAGAGTTTGCATTGCAATCTCGGTGGGACCGATCGCTCATCTCGGTTTGACTGAAACGTCACGAAGGGAAACAGAGAGATTACAATCCCATCTTGGTGAGACCAATACCCCTATCGGTGAGACCGATTTGCCTAGGGTTTGTGGCAATGGCTATGACATCTCAACACGGTGGCGCCGGATCGGAAGAATCGGTGGGGCCGAGTTGGATTTTTGGTTTGGGTCATATGTGGATATGAGAAAGTAGTTGAGGGCTTTGGAGCATATCACTAAGCACTTTGAGCAAGTAAGCCATTAAGCAACACCTCATCCCTCCTTGATAGTATTGGCTTTTCCTATAGACTCAATGTGATGTTGGATCACTAAAATAGAAAATGTAGAGTCTTGTGCTTTGAGCTTGAGCCAATCCTTTTGTCCTTAGCATTTTGAGGGATCCACTTTTCTCATCCATGCCATGCCAATCATTGAGCTTTCCTGAAACATCTATCTTGAAATAGCATTAGTTCAACGAGATATATGTTGTTAGGAATTACCAAAACCACCCAGGGATAGTTGCACTTTCAATCTCCCCCTTTTTTGTAATTGATGACAACATATAGATCAAAGCTTCGAGAATGATAATAATATTGAAAAACATTGTCGCTTTGAGAAGTATGTGAAAAGTAAGAGCTCCCCCTAAATTTGTGCATTATTTAAAATTTGCTTTGGACTGCAAATGCACAATGAGTTAGGATCATGTGTTACTCTTCCATGTCACATACATCTTGGTGGAGCGGTCAAAATGATAATATCTAACCACATGCACTCATCACCAAGCAAAGTGAATGATCATATGAGAAAATAAGAGATAATAATATCATCCAACAACATTAATGTAGCATAGCATATGATCAAACACATGATCATCCAAGTATCTCACAAAAGAAAAATGTATCAAGCACACAAATAACGAAGTTCAACCACCAAACAGACAAGAGAGCTCAAAAGCAACACTCTCTCTCGAAGCCTATGATCTATACATTTTTCTCCCCCTTTAGCAACAAGTTGCCAAAAAGTTCATAGAAAATGCATAGTGCGAAACGACTCTCAGGCTTGGTATTCATGTGATGGTGTAGAGATGGCTCCACGGACGAAGTCTTCTGTTGATGTAGCTGGAGCTGTTGGAGTGGGTGCTGGAGCTGGAGGCACTGAAGCTGTAGCTGGTGCAGATGATGTAGCTCTGGTGTCTGGAACAGGCACTGCAGCAGATCTCTGTCCTCTGGGCACTCTAGCAAAAGCATCAGTAGTTGACTTGCCCTTCTTCTCCTCCACAGCCTCCTGGAGTTGCTCAACTGCAGTTTGGATCTCTCTCACTTTGACATCAAGAGCATAGAACTTCTGCTCTATGATTCTCTCCAAGCTCTCCTGGTTTTGAGTCAGGGTGACCAAGCCCTTCTCAATACTCAGAGTGGAGGCAATCAAGTAGACAAGCTGATCTTGCTTGCTCTTCAGGAAAATCTGAGATGCCTCTTCAGCAGTTGGCATCTTTGCAACCTTCTCAGCCCTTGCCTTCTCCTTTTCTCTTGTGCTTGCACAGATGATGGTTCATTTTCATCCATCACAATGGTGTTGTCCTCAAAATCAGGGTAGATGGGCAGGTGCTCCTTGTCCAAAAGATATGTGCCAGTGCCCATCTTGGAGTTTATAAGCTCCTGAATCTGTGGGGCATACCCACAACTCCTCTTCTGATCAGCAGCAGTCCTTTTGATTGTTTCGACAATCAGTCTCATGACTTTGAACTTCTAAGGCACATCAAATATATGGAGCAAGTTAATTGCATGGCCTTTGATCATCTTCTGATCACCTGACTTGGGCAACAAGGTGTACCTTAAGATCTAGTTGATTGTAGGTAATCATGACAACAGATAATGTACAGATCCAAACTTATGTGTCTCAAGTGCAACATCTGGGATCTCTCTGTACATGTGAGCCATGGAGTTGTGGTCTTTCTTCTTCTTGGCATAGACATCCAAGTCATACTCATTCTCCTTTGGAGCATTTGTCAACTCAGACCATTCCTCAACTGTTGATTGGTAACTTGTACCCTTAGACATCCAGACTATCCTCCCATCTGGGTAGAAGTGAGCTATGGAGTAGAACTGCATAATAAGCTCATCATTCCACTTTGTGAGCTTCTGGCCAACAAAGTCTTCTACTCCACAAGACTTGAAACTGTCATAAACTCCTGGATAGTGCTCTTCATTCTTCTTGATGTAATCCCAGTCAACCCATCTCATGTCACACACTATGGGCTTCTTGTCAAGCAGCACTGTCTCATAGAAATCCTGATGTTCCTTAGTGTGGAACCTGTAGTCAACAATAGTTCTTCTCCTGACAGCATAGGGGTCAGTCAGTCTCCACTATCTCAGCCTGCATCCTTCCTGAGCTTCATGTCCTCTACAACTGGGTGAGCATCATTATGATCTGGGATCTTGGGCTTCAACTTTCTCAAGACAAGTGAGTCTTCATCTTCTTCTTCAGCAGCTTCAGGCATTGGGGCCTTGTTCTTCTCTGCAGCTGGAATACTCCTAGTGTTCCTCTTAGGTGCAGACTTAGGCATAGGAGTAGCAGCCTTGGGTGCATCTTTGGGCTTAGATGGAGCAGCCCATGACCTTATAGCATCTCCCATTAGCTTCTGAGCTTTGGGTGCTGGTGCAGCAACCTCTTCCTCTTCTTCTTCAGAGTCTCTCCTCATAGAGGGCTTGCCAAGTACCTTGGCAGTAGTGGTTCTGACTCTCTTCTTCTTCTTGTCTTGGCCAGCAGCTTCATCTTCAGACTCAATGGTGAACTTCATGGTTTCACCAGTGGCAACCTTCCTAGGTTTGGAAGTTGGAATTCTCCTTGCAGGTGCCTTCTTTTGCATTCCTGGCTTAGTGGATGCAGTTGTGCCATATTCCTTCTTCAGCACCTTCTTCTTTGATGTGGCCTCATCCTCAACAGCCACATAGTCCTCATCTTCAGAATCTGAGGTCTTCTTCTTTCTGGCCCTGGTGGCTGCCTTGGGCAAATTGCTGGGTGTGCTCCTGCTGCCATCATCATAGCTGCTAGAGGGACTAGTGTCCTCACTCATCTGAACTTGCTCCTCAGACTTGTTCTGACTGTCACTCTGATCTGACATGATGCAAACTCTGACAGCAGACCCTGTGAACAGATATAGATGAGGTAGAGCAGATGAGCATCACAAAGCACAGAGGTTTTTGCAAAAAAAAATGAGTCAAAAACTTAGTTTTAGTTTTCCACAGAAAGCATTTCGGAGCTACCGATTTGTAAACTCGGTGATACCGAAGCAGCTTTTGGAACCTAAACTAGTGAACTCGGTCAGACCGAGTCACAGTTCGGTGGCACCGAGACTGCTGGGGTTTCACAAAGAATTGAACTCAGTCACACCGATTTGCAATTCTCGGTCAGACCGAGAATCACATGTGCAATGGCCTGAGCCAAATCGGTGAGACCGATTTCTACAACTCGGTCGGTCCGAGATGAGTTCAGCGGAAACCTAACCCTAAATTTTCAATTCAAAACTAATCTACAGGGTGATTTCGCTGGATAGGAAGATCTCAAACGTGGCAAGATTCATGGCAATGCAATGTGCTAGGAATCGGAGTTAGGAATAGCACAAAGTTTCAAATCCATACCCTAGTTCGGTGATGGATTTGCTACGGCGACAACGGTAGGGCAGAATCCCGTTGACGGTGGTGGAGACCAGTGGCTGGAGGTCGCTGGCGACAAGGAGGACGATCCGGAGACCCGAGGAGGCAGAGCAGGCAGTGCGCGGGCGAAGAGGTTCGGAAAAGTTTCCAAATTTTGGCCCGGGGGTATATATAGCCTGACCCTGTCGGTGTGACCGAGTTGAACAACTCGGTGGCACCGAGATGCATAACTGCCAGCAGTTACTACAACTCAGTGTGACCGAAAAGTTCAGGTCGGTTGCACCGAGATTGAAAACCTAGATCAACTTAGTGATCTTGGTATGACCGAAATGGATGAATCGGTCAGACCGAAACACACAAAGAGGTTTTGGAAGTTTAAGTCTATGACGAATCGGGGACTCCGAGTGCTCCTCACACAGAGTGGTTTGAATCTGACTTGATCTAACTTTGTGATGTAGCATGAATAGAATTTGAGACGAGAAAAGCATAGATAGCTAGAGAAGGTTCTTAGGCATTCTTGTCCATCCACTTGGCAAAAAGAAAAGAAATCAAACAATCAAAACTACAAGTGGATGTCCTCGAATGAGTAAAATATGCAACAAGCATGCTCACACAATAAAATGGCAAATGAAATATGTGACAAAGCATGCACAACCAATCTAGCATCTATCAAGCAATTGGCGATGACTAGGTAATCTATATATGAGTATATTGACATAGGAGTCAAATGAGAACATTTGATCATAGGTCATACTCATTGTTTATGCACAAGTGGGGTTACCACTTTTACATAAAGCATTGTTGTGTTCACATCATTAGAGTTGCTTTGGCTCAATTATTTGAGTAAAGCTCCCCCTAGATGTGAGATCCCCCCCTAAGAGGGATGAACTAACCTTGGGTTTAGTCGATGATGACTTCATGTAGGTGTTCAAGATGTGGATGCTCAATGTTGATGTAGATCGTTTGGAGCAATCCTTTGGAGTGAGTTGCACTTTCAATACCTACACGGGTTAGTCTCACAAGGAAGAAACAAGGATACCCATAGACATAGAGTGATGCACACAAAAGATGATTTCCATGAAAGCATTAGGTTACCTTGTCCCTTGTCTTACCAACAAGAGGGTTTGTGACTCCTTGAACTAGTGAGATGTGGAAGTTGATTGCACTTGTCCTTGCCAAAATGATAAGAGTGATATATGTTGGCGGAGTCACTCTCAAGAACTCTCTACTTCTTCTTCTTTGGGATCCACATCATCTTGATGGGAATCCTTGGAGTTGTAGTCGTACTTGATGTAGTAGAACTTGATGTAGTCTTGGGAACCAACTTGACCAAGGCCTTAGGAGCTTCTTCAAATGCATCAATCTCCTCTTGAAGCTTGTCCTTGCCTTTTTGCTTGTGGTCTTGTGGTGGAAGAACATCTTGAGCTTGTGTCCCTTTGAAAGAAGTAGTATTATACTTCTCTTATTGAGGAACAAACTTCGTCTTGGGGTATTGATCTTCTTCGCACTCAACTCCATTGGCATTGAACTTTCGTTCAAAACCAACACCTTGATTCTTCCGGTGCCTTCCTTGCTTGCGTACAATTTCCTCGAATTGCTTACTCCCAGAAAGGCTCTTGTAAACACCTTTCTCTATAATTCCCTTCAATAAACTATTTTCTTGCTCAAGTGTAACTTGGCTAAGAGAATCATTAGTGGAATCAAGAGAACTACTAGAAGCAACAACATTGGATTTAGCATGATGATTGTTACTACTAGAGGAAGAATCCTTCTTGTTCTTGTTACTAGACTTGACTTGAGGCATGTAAGTAGATAAGAGTAAATGCTTGGCAATGTAAGAATAAATTTTCTTATGAAGATCATCATTCATTGCCTTTAAGAACTCATGCTCTTGCTCAAGGTTGAGCTTTTCAAAGCGTAACTTCTCATGAGTCCTTAAAAGTTCTAAATGATCGCCTAAGATAGTTTCATGAGCTAACTTAAGAGAGTTTAGTTCCTTAGTTAGGAGCTCAATCTTCTCCTTATCATTTTCATTCATTTTATCTTGATTATGATGATTAATTGATGTTTCATCATAGTATTCATCACTAGAGTTGTCAACAAGTAAATCACCATCACCTAACAAGTCATGTTCATCACTATTGAAATCAACATACTCGGGGTGTGATTCCTTTGGGACTTTAGCCATGAAGCATCTTCCAAGTCCTTCGTTTGGTGAATCAAATATGTCATAGGAGTTGGTAGACACAAGTGCTAGACCGGCAACACCTTCATCTTGAGTATATTCGGAGTCAGAGTGATAGCTTCTCTTGGAGTGATTATCGGAGTCGGAGCTGGATATCCATTCACCAACATCAGCTTGATGTCTTCGTTTTGTGTAGCTCCTTGATGACTTGTCCTTCTTTTCGAATCCTTGCTTCTCCGAGATGTTCTTCGTTCATACCGATCATCTCTACTCCTTCTCTCTCTTGATGGTGATTCCTCTCTTCTACTTCTTTTTGGAGAATCTTCTCTTCTTTTGTAGGGTGCCCTACACTCATTGGAATAGTGTCCGGGTCTTCCACAATTGTAGCAATTACGCTCATGACTAGAAGATCTTTTGTCGTTGTAGGACCTTGACTTGGAACTTCTTTCCTTGCTTCTACTCTTGTAGAACTTGTTGAAGTTCTTCACCATTAGGCTCAATTCTTCATTGAAGGTTTGTTTCTCACTTGATGATGTGGAAGCTTCACATGAGGCTTTGTAAGCACGACTTGACTTGTTGTGGAGCTCCTCCTTATCCTTGAGTGACATCTCATGAGCAACAATTCTTCCAATGACTTCCGTTGGCTTGAGATCTTTGTAATTGGGAATCATTTGGATCAATGTGCACATGGTATCATATTTTCCGTCCAAAGCTCTTAGGATCTTCTTGATGATGAATTTGTCGGTCATCTCTTCACTTCCTAAGCTGGTAATCTCATTTGTGATAAGAGCAAGCCTGGAATACATTTCAACGACACCTTCACCATCCTTCATTTTGAACTTGTCAAGCTGACTTTGAAGCACATCCAACTTGGATTCCTTGACGGAGTCGGTACCTTCATGCATATCAATCAGAGTATCCCAAATTTCCTTTGCATTCTCAAGACGACTGATTTTGTTGAATTCTTCGGGGCACAATCTGTTGAAGAGGATATCACAAGCTTGAGCGTTGTATTGCAACATCTTCAATCTTCTGCGGTAGCTTGTCGGTTCGGTTCTCTCCCATCAAAGAATTCACCTTGCAAGCCAATACACACAATAGCCCAAACGGCGGGGTTATGTCCAAGAATATGCATTTTCATCTTATGCTTCCAACTAGCAAAATTAGTACCATCAATGTAAGGACCTCTACGGTGGTAATTTCCCTCGCTAGACGCCATGCTCTCCTAGGTTGTGAAACCAAGGCTATGACTACCAAAAGCTATGGAAATCAAAGCAAATGGAGACCAAAGCTCTGATACCACTTGTAGGATCGAAAGTATGTCTAGAGGGGGGTGATTAGACTACTTGACCAAATAAAAATCTAACATTTTCCCAATTTTAGTTCTTGGCAGATTTTAGCAACTTAGCACAATTCAAGCAATCTTAACACAATTCAAGCAAGCATGCAAAGAGTATATGAGCAGCGGAAAGTAAAGCATGCAACTTGCAAGAATCTAAAGGGAAGGGTTTGGAGAGTGCAAACGCAATAGGAGACACGGATGTTTTTGTCATGGTTCCGATAGGTGGTGCTATCGTACATCCATGTTGATGGAGACTTCAACACACGAAGGGTAACGGCTGCGCGAGTCCACGGAGGGCTCCACCCACGAAGGATCCACGAATAAGCAACCTTGTGTATCCCACCATAGCCGTCGCCCATGAAGGACTTGCCTCACTAGGGTAGATCTTCACGAAGTAGGCGATCTCCTTGCCCTTACAAACTCCTTGGTTCAACTCCACAATCTTGTCGGAGGCTCCCAAGTGACACCTAGCCAATCTAGGAGACACCACTCTCCAAGAAGTAACAAATGGTATGTTGATGATGAACTCCTTGCTCTTGTGCTTCAAATGATAGTCTCCCCAACACTCAACTCTCTCTCACAGGATTTGGATTTGGTGGAAAGAAGATTTGAGTGGAAAGCAACTTGGGGAAGGCTAGAGATCAAGATTGATATGGTAGGAATGGAATATCTTGGCCTCAACACAAGTGTAGTTGGTTCTCTCTCAGAAAATGTCGATTGGAAGTGTAGGCAAATTCTGATGGCTCTCTCCATGAATGAAGAGTGGGTGTAGGGGTATATATAGCCTCCACACAAAATCTAACTGTTAAACACAACTTGTCAATCTCGATGGGACCAAATCGTGAAACTCCTTCGGACCGATTTAGCAAATCATGTGACCGTTAGGATTTTCGGTGGGACCGACATGCAACTTGGTAGGACCGATATGGTTAGGGTTAGGGCATAAAGTAATCTCGGTGAGAACGATTACACAAACTCGATGGGACCAATTTTGGTAATGGACACACAGAGGGTTGGTCAGGCAAACTCGGTGGGACCGATTCGCTCATCTCGGTGGGACCGAAACTTTATGAAAGGGAAATAGAGAGTTTGCATTGGAATCTCGGTGGGACCAATCGCTCATCTCGGTTTGATCGAAACGTTACCAAGGGAAACAGAGAGATTACAATCCCATCTCGGGGAGACCGAGATCCCTATCGGTGAGACCGATTTGCCTAGGGTTTCTGGCAGTGGCTATGACATCTGAACTCGGTGGCGCCGGATAGGAAGAATCGGTGGGGCCGAGTTAGATTTTTGGTTTGGGTCATATGTGGATATGATAAAGTAGTTGAGGGCTTTGGATCATATCACTAAGCACTTTGAGCAAGCAAGCCATTAAGCAACACATCATCCCTCCTTGATAGTATTGGCTTTTCCTATAGACTCAATGTGATCTTGGATCACTAAAATAGAAAATGTAGAGTCTTGTTCTTTGAGCTTGAGCCAATCCTTTTGTCCTTAGCATTTTGAGGGATCCACTTTTCTCATCCATGCCATGCCAATCATTGAGCTTTCCTGAAACATCTATCTTGAAATGCCATTAGCTCAATGAGATATATGTTGTTAGGAATTACCAAAACCACCCAGGGATAGTTGCACTTTCAACCATGAACTGTAGCTTCTTGAGTCCGAATAGGGTCAAACCGAACTATAGACTTCTTACGTGTAGGGTGCCCCTAGCGCTACCCAAGGAATTCTGGATGTATATTTATGTATACGGGAAAACATGTACAGTCTTCTTATGGGGTGATCTATGGGGGCAGGGCTGCTAAACAAGCGCAGGTTTATCTGAGCTTTTACACGTAGGTGTGCGCCGAACACGTTTGGCTGTGTCGGCGTTCTTGAGGACCGATGAGTTGTTCGGCTTAAAAAGGCCGCTTCGTGCTTCGGCTACTAGAGCCGCCGTGTATTCTTCTGTACGAAGAGAACGCTCCGTACTTCCGCTCACCGTGATAACGCCACGCGGTCCAGGCATCTTGAGCTTAAGATAAGCATAGTGTAGGACTGCATTGAAACGGGCGAAGGCCGTTCGTCCGAGTAGTGCGTGATAGCCACTTCGAAATGGAGCAATGTCGAAGATTAGCTCCTTGCTTCGAAAGTTTTCGGGAGAGCTGAAGATGACGTCCAATGTTAGGGTGCCCGTGCAGCGGGCCTCTACGCCTGGTATTACTCCTTTAAAGGTAGTGCTGCTTTGCTTGATTCTTGACGAGTCTATCCCCATCTTGCAGACAGTGTCCTGATATATCAGATTGAGACTACTGCCGCTGTCCACGAGGACTCGGCTGAGGTGGTATCCGTCAATTATTGGGTCGAGCACTAAGGCAGCCAAGCCCCTGTGATGGATACTAGTCGGATGATCCCTGCGATCGAAGGTGATCGGACAAGCCGACCATGGGTTGAATTTGGGGGCGACAGGCTCTATAGCATACATGTCCCGGAGTGCGCATTTGCGCTCCCTCTTTGGGATATGAGTGACATAAATCATGTTCACTGTTTTGACCTCCGGTGGAAATTTCTTCTCTCCCCCATATTCAGCTGGCGAGATTCAGCCTCGTCTTCGCTTTGTGGTCCCTTCCCCTTGTGTTCGGCGTTGAGCTTGCCGGCCTGCTTGAAGACCCCACATTCTCTGTTGGTATGATTGGCTGGTTTGTCGGGGGTGCCATGAATCCGGCAGGACCTTTCGAGAATTTTATCTAGGCTAGATGGACCATCTCTGCTGCCTTTAAGTGACTTTTTCCGTTGACCGGGTCTGGAGCCCCTGAATCCGGCATTTACCACTGTATTGTCCGGGCTTTTTCCGTTGTTCCGACGTTTGTTTTTATTGCATCGTGGCTTTCCATTGCCATCCCTGACTTCGGATGTGCCAGGATCGCTGGTGCTGCTACGGGCCAACCAGGTGTCCTCTCCCGCACAAAAGCGGGTCATGAGTGTAGTTAAGGCTGCCATTGTCCTTGGCTTTTCCTGGCCTAGGTGTCTGGCTAGCCATTCGTCCTGAACACTGTGTTTGAAAGCTACTAAGGCTTCGGTCTCTGTGCAGTGGACGATTTGGTTCTTCTTAGTGAGAAATCGGTTCCAAAGCTTACGGGCTGACTCTCCGGGTTGTTGGGTTATGTGACTTAGATCGTCTGCATCCGGAGGTCGGACATAGGTCCCTTGGAAATTGGCCCTGAAAGCGTCCTCAAGTTCTTCCCAGCTTCCAATGGAATTTTCGGGGAGGCTTTTCAGCTAGTGCCGAGCTGGTCCTTTTAGCTTGAGGGGTAGGTATTTGATGGTGTGGAGATCGTCTCCGCGAGCCATGTGGATGTGAAGAATAAAGTCATCTATCCAGACTGCAGAGTCTGTCATTCCGTCGTATGCCTCGATATTCACGGGTTTAAACCCTTCTGGAAATTCATGATCCAGTATCTCATCGGTGAAGCACAAGGGGTGTGCAGCACCCCTGTATTTGGTTGTGTCGCGGCGTGGGCCCGATGGTTTCAATGTTCGGTGTTGGTTCCGAACTGGTAAGTTAGCTGCATATTTGGTTTGATGGCCCTGATCCTGTGCGGGAACATGTTCCCTGGATCCATAAATGGACCTGGTTCTGCCAGCCCTTTTGTCCACGTCTTCACGTAAATTGTGTTTCTGGTTCTGGGTTGCAACCTCCTTTCCTTTATGGGGAGGGGCGTGGTTATGTGTGCGGCGTTATTAGCCACTCTGTCTTGACTACGAGGTGGTCGGCCTGGTTGATTGGCCGTATTGTTATCCAGTGGCATGGGCGCAATAGCATCATCGTCGAATTCGGGCAGTAGTTTGCGTGTGGGGTAGCTATTTGTTTGGCGATTACCGCCGTATTTTTCCGCAGTGTCGAGCACTTCGTTCCATTTATTATTGAGCGTATTCTGTGTGGCTTTAAGCCGTTGCTTCTGCTTCTTCAAGCTCCTCGCGGTGGCGATAAGTCTCTGTGGAGGTGCTCTTGTTCCAATTGTTTTTCCGGGACGATGAATGCATCTTCATCCCGACTATTCTCCTCTTCGGATACAGGTTGATAATTGGGGTCTTCGGCATCGCGGTGATCGGACAGGGGCCCCGGACTGTGTTTGCCATCACCTTGCTCATCCTGCTCCATTGCTGGGTCCGCTGTTTCTTCATTGTCTTTGGCGTCGTCCGGGGTGTTATTCCCTCCTGTGCTGGTATCGCTATTTTTACCATGGCGTGGTTTCGAGCGGCACCACTGATGTCGGTGCTTTGGCTGCTTTCCAGGAGATTTATCCTCAACTGGGTCCTTTTTGTCATCGCCATTGTCTTCTTTGGGTGTATCCACCATGTATATGTCATAAGAGGAGGTGGCTGTCCAGCGCCCTGTGGGCGGTGGCTCTCGTTCTTCTCCGGCATCGTCGTCCATACCGTCGATGTCTTTGGAGTTGAAATCAAGTATGTCAGTCAAATTGTCGACAGTGGCTATCAAGTGGGTGGTGGGTGGGTAATGAAGTTCTTCGTCGTTCGCTTCCCACTCAAGCCGGACATAGTTCGGCCAAGAATCTCCTGCCAAGGAGAGAGACTTTAATGAGTTTAACACATCGCCTAGGGGTGAGTGTTGGAAGATGTCCGCGGATCTGAACTCTGAGATCGGCGCCCGGTCAGATTCGATGGGTGCGGATACACGCGGTTCGGAGCCTATGGTCGGAGAAGAGTCCGAGGTTCCGATGACACAGGCCTCGCTGGAGGTCAGATCTGTGTTCGTCTCTAGCCCGCTTAGATGGCGGCCTCTGTGGCGAGGTTGAGCTTCCCGTCCTCGGATGGCTCGCTCTGCTCTGGATCTAAGGCCAGAGCGATTACAGGCGCTATCTCCTGCGCGCAGTCCGATGACAGATTTAGGTCATATTCATCTGTTGGGGAACGTAGCAGAAAATAAAAATTTTACGCTTCACCAAGATCAATCTATGGAGTCATCTAGCAACAAGAGAGAGGAGTGCATCTACATACCCTTGTAGATCGCGAGCGGAAGCATTCAAGAGAACGGGGTTGATGGAGTCGTACTCGTCGTGATCCAAATCACCGATGATCCTAGCGCCGAATGGACAGCACCTCCGCGTTCAACACACGTATGGTTGGGGAAGATGTCTCCTCCTTCTTGATCCAGCAAGGGGGATGTTGGGGAACGTAGTAATTTCAAAAAAATTCCTACGCACAAGCAAGATCATGGTGATGCATAGCAACGAGAGGGGAGAGTGTTGTCTACGTACCCTCGTAGACCGAAGCGGAAGCGTTGATGCAACATAGAGGAAGTAGTCGTACGTTTTCCCGGTCCAACCGATCCAAGCACCGTTACTCCGGCACCTCCGAGTTCTTGACACACGTATAGCTCGATGACGCACCCCGGGCTCCGATCCAGCAAAGCTTCGGGGAGGAGTTCCGTCAGCACGACGGCGTGGTGACGATCTTGATGTTCAACTATCGCAGGGCTTCGCCTAAGCACCGCTACAATATGACCGAGGTGTAATATCGTGGAGGGGGGCACCGCACTCGGCTAAGGAACGATCACGAAGATCAACTTGTGTGTCTATGGGGTGCCCCCCGCCCCCGTATATAAAGGAGCAAGGGGGAGGCCGGCCGGCCCCTTGGGGCGCGCCAAGGAGGAGGAATCCTCCTCCTAGTAGGAGTAGGATTCCTCCTTCCCTACTCCTACTAGGAGGGGGAAGGAAGGGGGGGAGGGGGAAGGAAAGGGGGGCGCCGCCCCCGCCCCTCCTAGTCCAATTCAGACCAGAGGGAGAGGGGGCGCGCGGCCCACCCTGGCCGCCCCTCTCTCTTCCCACCAAGGCCCATGTGGCCCATTAACTCTCCCGGGGGGTTCCGGTAACCCCCCCGGCACTCCGGTTTTCTCCGAAATCACCCGGAACAATTCTGATTTCCGAATATAGTCGTCTAGTATATCAATCCTTATGTCTCGACCATTTCGAGACTCCTCGTCATGTCCGTGATCACATCCGGAACTCCGAACAACCTTCGGTACATCAAAATACATAAACTCATAAAGAAACTGTCATCGTAACTTTAAGCATGCGGACCCTACGGTTCTAGAACAATGTAGACATGACCGAGACACGTCTCCGGTCAATAACCAATAGCGGGACCTGGATGCCCATATTGGTTCCTACATATTCTACAAAGATATTTATCGGTCAGACCGCATAACAACATACGTTGTTCCCTTTGTCATCGGTATGTTACTTGCCCGAGATTCGATCATCGGTATCCAATACCTAGTTCAATCTCGTTACTGGCAAGTCTCTTTACTCGTTCTGTAATACATCATATCGCAACTAACTCATTAGTTGCAATCCTTGCAAGGCTTAAGTGATGTGCATTACCGAGAGGGCCCAGAGATACCTCTCCGACATTCGGAGTGACAAATCCTAATATCGAAATACGCCAACCCAACAAGTACCTTTGGAGACACCTGTAGAGTACCTTTATAATCACCCAGTTACGTTGTGACGTTTGGTAGCACACAAAGTGTTCCTCCGGTAAACGGGAGTTGCATAATCTCATAGTCATAGGAACATGTATAAGTCATGAAGAAAGCAATAGCAACATACTAAACGATTGGGTGCTAAGCTAACGGAATGGGTCATGTCAATCAGATCATTCAACTAATGATGTGATCCCGTTAATCAAATAACAACTCTTTGTTCATGGTTAGGAAACATAACCATCTTTGATTAACAAGCTAGTCAAGTAGAGGCATACTAGTGACACTCTGTTTGTCTATATATTCACACATGTATTATGTTTCCGGTTAATACAATTCTAGCATGAATAATAAAAAATTATCATGAAATAAGGAAATAAATAATAACTTTATTATTGCCTCTAGGGCATATTTCCTTCAGTCTCCCACTTGCACTAGAGTCAATAATCTAGATCACATCACCATGTGATTAACATCGATAGTTCACATCATCATGTGATTAACACCCATAGTTCACATCGCCATGTGACCAACACCCAAAGGGTTTACTAGATTCAGTAATCTAGTTCACATCGCTATGTGATTAACACCCAAAGAGTACTAAGGTGTGATCATGTTTTGCTTGTGAGAGAATCTTAGTCAACGGGTCTTTCACATTCAGATCCGTTATGTATTTTGCAATTTTCTATGTCTACAATGCTCTGCACGGAGCTACTCTAGCTAATTGCTCCCACTTTCAATATGTATCTAGATCGAGACTTAGAGTCATCCAGATCGGTGTCAAAACTTGCATCGACGTAACCCTTTACGACGAACCTTTTGTCACTTCCATAATCGAGAAACATATCCTTATTCCACTAAGGATAATTTTGACCGCTGTCCAGTGATCTACTCCTAGATCACTATTGTACTCCCTTGCCAAACTCAGTGTAGGGTATACAATAGATCTGGTACACAGCATGGCATACTTTATAGAACCTATGGCCAAGGCATAGGGAATGACTTTCATTCTCTTTCTATATTCTGCCGTGGTCGGGTTTTGAGTCTTACTCAATTTCACACCTTGTAACACAGGCAAGAACTCTTTCTTTGACTGTTCCATTTTAAACTACTTCAAAATCTTGTCAAGGTATGTACTCATTGAAAAAACTTATCAAGCGTCTTGATCTATCTCTACAGATCTTGATGCTCAATATGTAAGCAGCTTCACCGAGGTCTTTCTTTGAAAAACTCCTTTCAAACACTCCTTTATGCTTTGCAGAATAATTCTACATTATTTCCGATCTACAATATGTCATTCACATATACTTATCAGAAATGCTGTAGTGCTCCCACTCACTTTGTAGTAAATAGAGGCTTCACCGCAAGTCTGTATAAAACTATATGCTTTGATCAACTTATCAAAGCGTATATTCCAACTCCGAGATGCTTGCACCAGTCCATAGATGGATCGCTGGAGCTTGCGTATTTTGTCAGCACCTTTAGGATTGACAAAACCTTCTGGTTGCATCATATACAACTCTTCTTTAAATCCATTAAGGAATGTAGTTTTGTTTATCCATTTGCCAGATTTCATAAAAATGTGGCAATTGCTAACATGATTTGGACAGATTTAAGCATCGCTACGAGTGAGAAAATTTCATCATAGTCAACACCTTGAACTTTGTCAAAAAACTTTTTCGACAAGTCTAGCTTTGTAGATAGTAACACTACTATCAACGTCCGTCCTCCTCTTGAAGATCCATTTATTTTCTATGGTTTGCCGATCATCGGGCAAATCCATCAAAGTCCATACTTTGTTCTCATACATGGATCATATCTCAGATTTCATGGCCTCAAACCATTTGCGGAATCTGGGCTCATCATCGCTTCCTCATAGTTCATAGGTTCGTCATGGTCAAGTAACATGACCTCTAGAATGGGATTACCGTACCACTCTGGTGCGGATCTCACTCTGGTTGACCTACGAGGTTCGGTAGTAACTTGATCTGAAGTTACATGATCATCATCATTAGCTTCCTCACTAATTGGTGTAGTAGTCACAGGAACAGATTTTTGTGATGAACTACTTTCCAATAAGGGAGAAGGTACACTTACCTTATCAAGTTCTACTTTCCTCCCACTCACTTCTTTCGAGAGAAACTCCTTCTCTGGAAAGGATCCATTCTCAGCAACGAATGTCTTGTCTTCGGATCTGTGATAGAAGGTGTACACAACAGTCTCCTTTGGGTATCCTATGAGGACGCATTTCTTCGATTTGGGTTTGAGCTTATCAGGATGAAACTTTTTCACATAAGCATCACAACCCCAAATTTTAAGAAACGACAACTTTGGTTTCTTGCTAAACCACAGTTCATATAGTGTCGTCTCAACGGATTTAGATGGTGCCCTATTTAACGTGAATGCAGCTGTCTCTAATGCATGATCCCAAAACGATATTGGTAAATTGGTAAGAAACATCATAGATTGTACTATATCCAATAAAGTATGTTTATGACGTTCGGACACACCATTATGATGTGGTGTTCCAGGTGGCATGAATTTGTGAAACTATTCCACATTGTTTTAATTGAAGACCAAACTCGTAACTCAAATATTTGTCTCCGCGATCAGATCGTAGAAACCTTATTTTTTTGTCATGATGATTTTCCACTTCACTCTGAAATTCTTTGAACTTTTCAAATGTTTCAGACTTATGTTTCATCAAGTAGATATACCCATATCTGCTCAAATCATCTGTGAAGGTCAGAAAATAATGATACCCGCCGCGAGCCTTAACACTCATCGGATCGCATACATCAGTATGTATTATTTCCAATAAGTCAGTTGCTCGCTCCACTGTTCCGGAGAACGGAGTCTTAGTCATCTTGCCCATGAGGCATGGTTCGCAAGCATCAAGTGATTCATAATTAAGTGATTCCAAAATCCCATCAGCATGGAGTTTCTTCATGCGCTTTACACCAATATGACCTAAACGACAGTGCCACAAATAAGTTGCACTATCATTATTAACTTTGCATCTTTTGGTTTCAATATTATGAATATGTGTATCACTACGATCGAGATCCAATGAACCATTTTCATTGGGTGTGTAACCATATAAGGTTTTATTCATGTAAACAGAACAACAATTTATTCTCTTACTTAAATGAATAACCGTATTGCAATAAACACGATCAAATCATATTCATGCTCAACGCAAACACCAAATAACATTTATTTAGGTTCAACACTAATCCCGAAAGTATAGGGAGTGTGCGATGATGATCATATCAATCTTGAAACTACTTTCAACACACATCGTCACTTCACCCTTAACTAGTTTCATTTTATTCTGCAACTCCCGTTTCGAGTTACTACTCTTAGCAACTGAACCAGTACCAAATACCGAGGGGTTGCTATAAACACTAGTAAAGTACACATCAATAACATGTATATCAAATATACCTTTGTTCACTTTACCGTCCTTCTTATCCGCCAAACACTTGGGGTAGTTCTGCTTCCAGTGACTAGTCCCTTTGCAGTAGAAGTACTTAGTCTCAGGCTTAGGTCCTGACTTGGGCTTCTTCACTTGAGCAGCAACTTGCTTGCCGTTCTTCTTGAAGTTCCCTTCTATCCCTTTGCCCTTTTCTTGAAACTAGTGGTCTTGTTAACCATCAACACTTGATGTTCTTTCTTGATTTCTACCTTCATCGATTTCATCATCATGAAAAACTCGGGAATCATTTTCATCATCCCTTGCATACTATAGTTCATCACGAAGTTCTACTAACTTGGTGATGGTGACTAGAGAATTCTGTCAATCACTATCTTATCTGGAAGATTAACTCCCACTTGATTCAAGCGATTGTAGTACCCAGACAATCTAAGCACATGCTCACTAGTTGAGCGATTCTCCTCCATCTTTTAGCTATAGAACTTGTTGGAGACTTCATATCTCTCAACTTGGGTATTTGCTTGAAATATTAACTTCAATTCCTGGAACATCTCATATGGTCCATGATGTTCAAAACATCTTTGAAGTCCCGATTCTAAGCCATAAAGCATGGTGCACAAAACTATCAAGTAGTCATCATATTGAGCTAGCCAAACGTTCATAACGTCTGCATCTGCTCCTGCAATAGGTCTGTCACCTAGCGGTGCATTAAGGACATAATTCTTCTGTGCAGCAATGAGGATAAACCTCAAATC
This sequence comes from Triticum timopheevii, assembly GCA_963921465.1. Taxonomy (NCBI): domain Eukaryota; kingdom Viridiplantae; phylum Streptophyta; class Magnoliopsida; order Poales; family Poaceae; genus Triticum; species Triticum timopheevii. The sequence goes on from OY997272.1 coordinate 120,002,842, forward strand.
GCGGATCCAATCCGCATCATTGCTACTAACATTTTTCAACACAATTTTCTCTAGGAACATATCAAAATAAACATATGAAAGCAACAACGCAAGCTATTGGTCTTACAACATAATTTGCAAAATACTACTAGGACTAAGTTCATGATAAATTTAAGTTCAATTAATCATATTACTTAAGAACTCCCACTTAGACAGACATCTCTCTAGTCATATAAGTGATGACGTGATCCAAATCAACTAAACCATAACCGATCATCACGTGAGATGGAGTAGTTTTCAATGGTGAACATCACTATGTTGATCATATCTACTATATGATTCACGCTCGACCTTTCGATCTCCGTGCTCCGAGGCCATATCTGCATATGCTAGGCTCGTCAAGTTTAACCTGAGTATTCCGCGTGTGCAAAACTAGCTTGCACCCGTTGTAGATGGACGTAGAGCTTATCACACCCGATCATCACGTGGTGTCTGGGCACGACGAACTTTGGAAACGGTGCATACTCAGGGAGAACACTTCTTGATAATTAGTGAGAGATCATCTTAAAATGCTACCGTCAATCAAAGCAAGAATAAGATGTATAATAGATAAACATCATATGCAATCAAAATATGTGACATGATATGGCCATGATCATCCTGCGCCTTTGATCTCCATCTCCAAAGTACTGTCATGATCTCTATCATCACTGGTACGACACCATGATCTTCATCATCTTGATCTATATCAATATGTCATCACATGGTTGTCTCACCAATTATTGCTCTTGCAACTATTGCCATCGTATAGCGATAAAGTAAAGCAATTATTTGGCACTTGCATCTTATGCAACAAAGAGACATCCATAGGGCTTCTGCCAGTTGCCGATAACTTAAAAAAACATGATCATCTCATATAACAACTTATATCTTATCACGTCTTGACCATATCACATCACAACATGCCCTGCAAAAACAAGTTAGACGTCCTCTACTTTGTTGTTGCAAATTTTACGTGGCTGCTACGGGCTGACCAAGAACCGTTCTTACCTACGCATCAAAACCACAATGATAGTTCATCAAGTTAGTGCTGTTTTAACCTTCGCAAGGACCGGGTGTAGCCACACTCGGTTCAACTAAAGTTGGAGAAACTGACACCTACCAGCCACCTGTGTGCAAAGCACGTCGGTAGAACCAGTCTCGCGTAAGCATACGCATAACATTACCATCCACGTCCGTCTTCTTCTTAAAGATCCATTTATTTTCTATCGCTCGCCGATCATCGGGCAAGTCTGTCAAAGTCCATACTTTGTTTTCATACATGGATCCTATCTCGGATTGCATGGCTTCAAGCCATTTGTTGGAATATGGGCCCGCCATCGCTTCTTCATAGTTCGAAGGTTCACCGTTGTCTAACAACATGATTTCCAGGACAGGGTTGCCATACCATTCTGGTGTTGAACGTGTCCTTGTCGACCTTCGAAGTTCAGTAGCAACTTGATCGAAGTACCTTGATCATCATCATTAACTTCCTCTCTAGTCGGTGCAGGCACCACATGAACATTTTCCTGAGCTGCGCTACTTTCCGGTTCAAGAGGCAATACTTCATCGAGTTCTACTTTCCTCCCACTTACTTCTCTCGAGAGAAACTCTTCTCCAGAAAGGACCCGTTCTTGGCAACAAAGATCTTGCCTTTGGATCTGAGGTAGAAGGTATACCCAATGGTTTCCTTAGGGTATCCTATGAAGATGCATTTTTCCTACTTGGGTTCGATCTTTTCAGGTTGAAGTTTCTTGACATAAGCATCGCATCCCCAAACTTTTAGAAACGACAGCTTAGGTTTCTTCCCAAACCATAATTCATACGGTGTCGTCTCAACGGATTAAGACGGTGCCCTATTTAAAGTGAATGTAGTTGTCTCTAGAGCGTATCCCCAAAATGATAGCGGTAAATCGGTGAGTGACATCATAGATCGCACCATATCCAATAGAGTGCGATTACGACGTTCGGACACACCGTTAGGCTGAGGTGTTCCAGGCGGCGTGAGTTCTGAAACAATTCCACATTTCCTTAAGTGCGTACCAAATTCATGACTTAAATATTCTCCCCCATGATCTGATCGTAAGAACTTTATCTTTCGGTCACGTTGATTCTCTACCTCACTCTGAAATTCCTTGAACTTTTCAAAGGTCTTAGACTTGTGTTTCATCAAGTAGACATACACATATCTACTCAAGTCGTCAATGAGAGTGAGAACATAACGATAGCCTCCGCGAGCCTCAATGCTCATTGGACCGCACACATCAGTATGTATGATTTCCAATAAGTTGGTTGCTCGCTCCATTGTTCCAGAGAATGGAGTCTTGGTAATTTTGCCCATGAGGCATGGTTTGCATGTGTCAAATGATTCGTAATCAAGAGACTCCAAAAGTCCATCAGCATGGAGCTTCTTCATGCGTTTGACACCAATCTGACCAAGGCGGCAGTGCCACAAGTATGTGGGACTATCGTTATCAACCTTAAATCTTTTGGTATTCACACTATGAATACGTGTAACATCACGTTCAAGATTCATTAAGAATAAACCATTGACCAGCGGGGCATGACCATAAAACATATCTCTCATATAAATAGAACAACTATTATTCTCGGATTTGAATGAGTAGCCATATCATATTAAACGAGACCCAGATACAATGTTCATGCTCAAAGTTGGCACTAAATAACAATTATTGAGGTTTAAAACTAATCCCATGGGTAAATGTAGAGGTAGCGTACCGACGGCGATCACATCGACCTTGGAACCATTCCCGACGCGCATCGTCACCTCGTCCTTCGCCAGTCTCCGCTTATTCCGCCGCTCCTGTTTTGAGTTACAAATATGAGCAATCGCACCGGTATCAAATACCCAGGAGCTACTACGAGTACTGGTAAGGTACACATCAATTACATGTATATCACATATACCTTTGGTGTTGCTGGCCTTCTTGTCCGCTAAGTACTTGGGGCAGTTCCGCTTCTAGTGTCCGCTTTCCTTGCAATAAAAGCACTCAGTCTCAGGTTTGGGTCCATGCTTTGGCTTCTTCCCGGCAACTGGCTTACCGGGCATGGCAACTCCCTTACCGTCCTTCTTGAAGTTCTTCTTACCTTTGCCTTTCTTGAAACTAGTGGTTTTATTGACCATCAACACTTGATGTTCCTTTTTGATCTCCACCTCCGCTGATTTTAGCATTGAATATACCTCAGGAATGGTTTTCACCATTCCCTACATATTGAAGTTCATCACAAAGCTCTTGTAGCTAGGTGGGAGCGACTAGAGGATTCTGTCGACCACCGCGTCATCCGGGAGATTAACTCCCAGTTGAGATAAGCGGTTGTGCAACCCAAACATTTTGAGTATGTGCTCGCTGATAGAACCATTCTCCTCCATCTTACAACTGTAGAACTTGTCAGAGACTTCATATCTCTCAACCCGGGTGTGAGCTTGGAAAACCATTTTCAGCTCTTGGAACATCTCATATGCTTCGTGCTGCTCAAAATGCTTTTGGAGCCCCGGTTCTAAGCTGTAAAGCATGCCGCACTGAACCAGTGAGTAATCATCACTAAGCGACTGCCAGGCGTTCATAACATCTTGAGTTGCTGGGAAAATGGGTGCTTCACCTAGCAGTGCATCTAGGACATATGCTTTCTTGGCAGCTATGAGGATGATCCTCAAGTTCCGGACCCAGTCCGTATAGTTGCTGCCATTGTCTGTCAGCTTGGTTTTCTCTAGGAACACGTTGAAGTTGAGGGCAACATTAGCATGGGCCATTTGATCTACAAGACATATTGCAAAGATTTTAGACTAAGTTCATGATAATTAAGTTCATCTAATCAAATTATATAATGAACTCCCACTCAGATAGACATCCCTCTAGTCATCTAAGTGATCCATGATCCGAGTCAACTAGCCCGTGTCCGATCATCACTTGAGATGGACTAGTCATCATCGGTGACATCTTCATGTTGATCGTATCTTCTATACGACTCATGTTCGACCTTTCGGTCTCTTGTGTTCCGAGGCCATGTCTGTACATGCTAGGCTCGTCAAGTCAACCTAAGTGTTTTGCATGTGTAAATCTAGCTTACACCCGTTGTATGTGAATGTTAGAATCTATCACACCCGATCATCACGTGGTGCTTCAAGACAACGAACTTTCGCAACGGTGCACAGTTAGGGGAACACTTTATTGAAATTATTATGAGGGATCATCTTATTTACTACCGTCGTACTAAGCAAATAAGAAGCAAAACATGATAAACATCACATGCAATCAAATAGTGACATGATATGGCCAATATCATTTTGCTCCTTTTGATCTCCATCTTCGGGGCGCCATGATCATCATCGTCACCGGCATGACACCATGATCTCCATCATCATGATCTCCATCATCGTGTCTTCGTGAAGTTGTCACGCCAACTATTACTTCTACTTCTATGGCTGACATGTTTAGCGATAAACTAAAGTAATTACATGGCGTTATTCAATGACACGCGGGTCATACAAAAAATAAAGACAACTCCTATGGCTCCTGCCGGTTGTCATACTCATCGACATGCAAGTCGTGATTCCTATTACAAGAACATGATCAATCTCATACATCACATATATTCCATTCATCACATCCTTTTGGCCATATCACATCGCAAGGCATATGCTGCAAAAACAAGTTAGACGTCCTCTAATTGTTGTTGCATGCTTTTACGTGGCTGCTATAGGTTTCTAGCAAGAACGTTTCTTACCTACACCAAAACCACAACGTGATATGCCAATTTCTATTTACCCATCATAAGGACCCATTTCATCGAATCCAATCCGACTAAAGTGGGAGAGACAGACACCCGCTAGCCACCTTATGCAACTAGTGCATGTCAGTTGGTGGAACCTGTCTCACGTAAGCGTACGTGTAAGGTCGGTCCGGGCCGCTTCATACCACGATGCCGCCGAAACAAGATAAGACTAGTAGTGGCAAGAAAATTGACAAAACCAACGCCCACAACAATCTTGTGTTCTACTCGTGCATAGAAACTACGCATAGACCTAGCTCATGATGCCACTGTTGGGGAACGTAGCAGAAAATCAAATTTTTACGCTTCACCAAGATCAATCTACGGAGTCATCTAGCAACAAGAGAGAGGAGTGCATCTACATACCCTTGTAGATCGCGAGCGGAAGCGTTCAAGATAACGGGGTTGATGGAGTCGTACTCGTCGTGATCCAAATCACCGATTATCCTAGCATCGAACGGACGGCACCTCCGCGTTCAACACACGTACGGTTGGGGAAGACTTCTCCTCCTTCTTGATCCAGCAAGGGGGAAGGAGAGGTTGATGGAGATCCAGCAGCACGATGGCGTGGTGGTGGAAGCAGCGGTGATCTCGATAGGGCTTCGCCAAGCTCAGCGAGAGGGAGAGGTGTTGCGAGGGGAGAGGGCGGCGCCAGGGACTAGGGTGCACAGCCCTCCCTCCCCCCTCTTTGTATAGGGGCCCTGAGGAGGCACCGGCCCCCTAGAGATTCAATCTCAAGGGGGGGCAAGGGGGGAACTTGCCCCCCAAGCCAAGTGGGGCGCCCCCCACCCCTAGGGTTTCCAACCCTAGGCGTAGGGGGAGGCCCAAGGGGGGCGCACCAGCCCACCAGGATATGCTTCCCCTCCCACTTCAGCCCATGGGGCCCTCCGGGATAGGTGGCCCCACCCGGTGGACCCCCGGGACCCTTCCGGTGGTCCCGGTACAATACCGATGACCCCCGAAACTTTCCCAGTGGCCGAAACTGGACTTTCTATATACAAATCTTCACCTCCGGACCATTCCGGAACTCCTCGTGACGTCCGGGATCTCATCCGAGACTCCGAACAACTTTCGGGTTACCGCATACTAATATCTCTACAACCCTAGCGTCACCGAACCTTAAGTGTGTAGACCCTACGGGTTCGGGAATCACGCAGACATGACCGAGACAGCTCTCCGGCCAATAACCAATAGCGGGATCTGGATACCCATGTTGGCTCCCACATGTTCCACGATGATCTCATCAAATGAACCACGATGTCGAGGATTCAAGTAATCCCGTATACAATTCTCTTTGTCAGTCGGTACGTTACTTGCCCGAGATTCGATCGTCGGTATCCCAATACCTCGTTCAATCTCGTTACCGGCAAGTCACTTTACTCGTACCATAATGCATGATCCCGTGACCAACCACTTGGTCACACTGAGCTCATTATGATGATGCATTACCGAGTGGGCCCAGAGATACCTCTCCATCATACGGAGTGACAAATCCCAGTCTCGATTCGTGTCAACCCAACAGACACTTTCGGAGATACCTGTAGTATACCTTTCTAGCCACCCAGTTACGTTGTGACGTTTGGTACACCCAAAGCACTCTTACGGTATCCGGGAGTTACACGATATCATGGTCTAAGGAAATGATACTTGACATTTAGAAAAGCTCTAGCAAATGAACTACACGATCTTGTGCTATGCTTAGGATTGGGTCTTGTCCATCACATAATTCTCCCAATGATGTGATCCCGTTATCAATGACATCCAATGTCCATGGTCAGGAAACCGTAACCATCCATTGATAAACGAACTAGTCAACTAGAGGCTCACTAGGGACATGTTGTGGTCTATGTATTCACACATGTATTGCGATTTCCGGATAACACAATTATAGCATGAACAATAGACAATTATCATGAACAAGGAAATATAATAATAACCATTTTATTATTGCCTCTAGGCATATTTCCAACATCATCGTGGCAGCAGGGCGCGACTGTCATGGGCTCGAATCCGTCGAAGATCAAGTCTCCGCGGATTTCGGCGGTGTAGTTCAATCTTCCAAACCTAACCTGATGGCCAGGGGCGTAGCAGTCGATCTGCTCCAGATGGCCAAGCGAGTTGGCCCGCAGTGCGAGGCTGCCGAATACGAAAATCTGTCCGGGGACAAAAACCTCACCCTAGACTGCGTTGTTGTAGATGATTTAGGGAGCCATCAAGCCTTACGGTGACGACACAGTAGAACTCTCAACGAAAGCACCAATGTCGGTGTCAAAACCGGCGTATCTCGGGTAGGGGGTCCCGAATTGTGCGTCTAAGGCTAATGGTAACAGGAGGCGGGGGACACAATGTTTACCCAGGTTCGGGCCCTCTCGATGGAGGTAATACCCTACTTCCTGCTTGATTGATCTTGATGATATGAGTATTACAAGAGTTGATCTACCACGAGATCGTAGAGGCTAAAACCCTATTGCTTATTCTGGAGTTTATCAATGGTGGTAGGAGCTAGCCTATGATTATGATTGTTCTTGTCCTACGGACTAAACCCTTCGGTTTATATAGACACCAGAGGGGGATAGGGTTACACAGAGTCGGTTACAGAGAAAGGAATCTTCACATCCGAATCGCCAAGCTTGCCTTCCACGCAAAGGAGAGTCCCACCCGGACACGGGACGAAGTATTCTATCTTGTATCTTCATAGCCCAACAGTCCAGCATATACATATAGTCCGGCTGTCGGAGAACCCCTTAATCCAGGACTCCCTCAGTGGTGTATCAAGCCCATGTATTTCTTCAATAGGAGGTAAAATTTTGACATCCTCAGCTTTAATACATTTTTGCTTCATAGATTTTTTTGCCTCTTGCATATCTTCAGGACTGAGATATAATATACCCCTCTTCTTCGGAGTGGGTTTAGGCAGTGGTTCAGGAATATTTCAATCATCATAATTTTTCAATATGTTATTCAATAATTCTTCAGCTTGAGCAATAGTTCATTCCCTGAAAACACAACCAGCACAACTATCTAGGAAGTCCCTAGAAGCATCGATTAGTCCATTATAGAAGATATCAAGTATTTCATTTTTCCTAAGAGGATGATCAGCAAAGCATTAAGTAACTGGCAAAGCCTCCCCCGAGCTTGTGGGAGACTCTCTTCTTTAGTTTGAACAAAGTTAAATATTTCCTGTAAGGCAGCTTGTTTCTTATGAGCAAGAAAATATTTTTTAGAGAAGTAGTAATCATATCCTGGGGACTGCACACACAACTAGGAGCAAGAGTATTGTACCAAGCTTTAGCATCACCCTTTAATGAGAAAGGAAATAATTTGAGAATAAAGTAGTATCAAGTTTTCCGATTATGAGTAAAAAGGGTGGCTATATCATTCAACTTAGTAAGATGTGCCACAACAGTTTCAGTTTCATAACCATGGAAAGGATCAGATTCAACCAAAGTAATTAACTCTGGGTCAACAGAGAATTCATAATCCTTATCATAATTAAAGGTAGGCGAAGTAGCAAACTTAGGATCACATTTCATTCTAGCATTCAGAGATTTTTCTTTATACTTGTGTAATAATTTCTCCACATCATCTCTATCCTTACAAGCAAGAATATCGCTAGTTGCCTCTTCACTCATAACACAGCCTTCCGGTACCTTAGGCAATTCATATCTAGGAGGGCTAGCTCTAGCAAGTGTTTCAGGAGTTTCAATTTCAAGCTTATCATCATATTCAACAACATCATGTTGTATTACTCTAGCAATTTGTTCATCAAGAAATTCACCAAGTGGCACATCATCATTATCGAGCATGGTACTAGCATCATCATAAGCATCATTCATAGTAGAAGTAGCATCATCAATAACTTGCGACATATCAGAATTAATAGCATGTGGGTGGTGTTGCAAGTTTACTCATAACAGAAGGTGAATCTTAGTCTTTGGATCCTTCAGATTCTTCATAGTGATAAATTGATAATAATCCCAAGTGACTCAATAAATATATCTATGCTCCCCGGCAACGGTGCCATAAAAAGGTCTTGATAACCCACAAGTATAGGGGATCGCAACAGTTTTTGAGGGTAGAGTATTCAACCCAAATTTATAGATTCGACACAAGGGGAGCCAAAGAATATTTGAAGGTATTAGCAGCTGAGTTGTCAATTCAACCACACCTAGAAATTAATTATCTGCAGCAAAGTGATCAGTAGCACAGTAATATGATAGTTTTTATAGTAGCGACAACAGCAATAGTAATAGTAACAGTGATAGCAGTATTTTGTAGCAAGTGTGATAGTAGCAGCAGCAATAGTAACTTAGCAGAAACAATATAAGATAAATTTGTAGGCATTGGATCGGTGACTTGTTGGATGATATTCATCATTTGACAGCTATAACCTAGGGCGATACGGCACTAGCTCCAGTTCATCGATATAATGTAGGCATGTATTCCGTAAATAGTCATACGTGCTTTATTAAAAGAACTTGCATGACATTATCTGTCCTACCCTCCCGTGGCAGCGGGGTCTATATTGGAAACTAAGGGATATTAAGGCCTCCTTTTAATAGAGACCGGAACAAAGCATTAAGACATAGTGAATACACGAAGTCCTCAAACTACGGTCATCATCGAGAGTGGGCCCGGTTGTTGTCACTCTGGGGTTGTCGGATCATAACTGTAGTAGGTGACTATAACTTGCAATATCAGATCAAAAACATGGATATAATGATGAATTCATAAATGGTTCAGATCTGAATTCATGGCACCCGGGCCCAAAGTGACAAGCATTAAGCATAGCAAGGTCATAGCAACATCAATCTAAGAACATAGTGGATACTAGGGATCAGGCCCTAACAAAACTAACTCGATTACATGATGAATCTCATCCAACTCCTCACCGACCAGCGAGCCTACGAAGGAATTACTCACTCCCGGTGGGGAGCATCATGGAATTGGCGATGGAGATGGGTTGGTGATGACGAAGAACGAAGATCCCCCACTCCGGAGCCCCAAACGGACTCCAGATCTGCCCTCCCGATGAAGAATAGGGCTTGGTGGCCGCTCCGTCTCGTGGATCGTGATAATTCTTTCTCCTCAATTTTTTTGCTAGAAATATGTGATTTTGTAGTATCAGGGTGTCCTCTGCGGGGCCACCAGGTGGGTACAATCCACCTGGGCATGCCAGGAGAGGGGCGCGCGCCCTGGTGGGTTGTGCCCACCCAGGTGCCCCTCTCCGGAAGGTCTTGGCTCCAAAAATTCTTATTATCTATACTACTATTAAAAGATCAAACATAACTCCCTCTAAAGCCACACAATGAAGTGTAACAAGATAACCAGGACCCTCGGATCAAATCAGTTAAAACAAATTCTACCGTTCATATTAAGTTAATGATCTGCCATCCTAATCAATGGCTCAGATCGAATGTTCTGCCTAGCAGACGTTTGCCAATCCCCCTGCTGTCGTCTTCATCCGCCTCTCGCTGCGTGATTAGCAGCACCCACACATTGCTAATCCCATTTGGTTGCTAATAAGCCTCCGCACATATGTGCCTCTTTCCTTTATGTGTTCTCCTCCACCTCTGCCCCTCCCGCACACCGCCGCCAGCCCGAACACGCGTACTCCCCTCCTCTGCGTTGACGCTGCTCAAGTGTCCCCCCTTCTCTATGCCTCCCTCCGGCTGCCGGCCATGGGATATGGGATAGAGGGACCTGTCCACCTTGGGATGGACGCCACGGAAGCGACTATCTGGACGCCGCCGCCTGGCGCAGGCCAGGGTGCTTGCGACCGGACCAATCGTCCAGGTCGGCCCCTCACCGATCTATGTCGGCTTTTGCATTGCCATGCCGCCGTCTTCATCGACCTCTCACTGCGTACTGTTATGGGTGGCCGGCGAACAAACCCACCTACTGCCATATCCGCCTGAAGATTCAATGCACCTCACCCATCCTTCATTTCACAGGTCAGCCCCCAATTTGTTGTGCTGCCACCCCTGTCACTGGTAAAGCAGATCCATTCAATTTTTTTCACATTTGAGAGAAGATGGATAAGTAACTAATTGTCTCCAGATTATCATCAGTTCGTGCTATTTATCCATCAGTTTGTCATAATCATATTTTGACCCTAGGCACACATATCCCATTGTGTTTATGTATTTGTGGTTCAAGAGATGAACAAATGCGCTCCTATCTGATTGGTATTTGTGAAAAAACATGTTTCTGTTTGGCCGTGCAAAAGGTGGATTTTCCCTTCAGGTTTTATTTATCTCTGTGATACAAACTTCACCACATTGGAGCTGAGATGATGCGTGTGATGTAGCCTTTGTTCATACTTGAATTGAATGCTCACGAGCTTTGGTGGTTGATATTTTGCAGGATGTTTCAACAGCCCTGCGCGGCTACATTGACGACCGAGCGAGCAAGCAGGCGTGTAATGCAAAATATCAGATGTGAGGTTCAGGACCAAATCCACCGGAACCGATAGATGGAATTAAGAGGTGCATGTACTGACGAAATCTCATGGTGACTCTGTTAATGTAGAATCAATTTTCAGAAAATGACTTTTCTTTGTTACCACTTAGCTGCAGTCTGCAGCATATCCAGAGAGATCGTTATGCATATTTTTCTGTCTTATATCCTAATATTCATTTCTTTGATGATCAGTACAACAGAACTTGTTGAGTACCTTTAGAATGGTTATTTTAGTGACTTAACTTCTCTCTTTTTTGTAAGGAACCTTTAGAGAAGTTGAAGCTAAGCATCAAAGTATGGAATATTTTTACCAACAACAACCAAGAGATTCCCATGTCCTAGGGCCCGGTCATGTGCAGGTTGTGTCGCTCTGCAAGAAAAGACACCATCCATGATTGTTGATGGTTTTGGCCTTTTAATCCTCTTGTGTGCTTTTTCCCGTAGAGAATTTGACTGTTAAGAGCTCTCACAAGTCAATCACAAGTTCACCATCCATGATTGTTGATGGTAAACATTTAGTAAGTAGTGACTTCCTGGTATATACGAAGGCCTCTACAAGCTTTGCATAAAAAGGTAATGTTCTGTCTTTAAATTGTCTAAGCTTGTGGGATGGAGCCAACTTTCTTACTTACTCGACATCTATATCATGCATGTTTAGGGCGTTGTCTCTATATTTTTAATGCGAATGACAATGTAATATGTGAATAACATTTGCACTGGTGTAAGCTTCCATGTTTGCTACAGTAGGGAGAGTTGGTCTAGCGTCATTAGTTTCTTTGTTGATACACTAACAAGTTACCCTGTGTGATTTCTCGACTGTTTGGAGCCCTGTTCGCGTGCAAGATTACTAGGAGAACCGTGCACAATTCCTCGACTGTTTGACATCGTTGATGTAGGTGCTCTGCTCCACTACTCCATCTCATATTGTATATTTCCCCTCTTTATATGTAGATAAAGTATAGCATGTAAATATGTTTAAGTTCAGAAATATCGTTTTCCCTTCTATCTTCACTTATACTGTTTGGGTTAGTAAAAATGTAACTACATTCAGAGGATGTGTTATTTGAAGCCAGATTATAGGATTACTCAACTGGTGTTGTTGATGATCTGATCTAGAATTTGCTATGATGTATAACCATCAGTCCAGCAGATGATTCCTTTATATTATTCCAAAGGCTTGGCAATGAATTTGGATTAAAGTTATGAACATGATACACTGAAAATTGGTAGAAGGACATCATGAATTTGTAATTATAGGAAATGATTGTACTTTCTAGGTCTATTTCTCTATGGTCTTGCTTCTTAATTTGGTTTTATCTTGGGTGAATTTTCAAAGCAGACATGAGTGTTATCCTTTGTGTTTATCATGCCTTCTTTAATGGTAAGAAACACATTTGATATATTTGAATTTTAGTTGAGTAAATGAGTATGAGTACAAATAAATTAAAAACACGAAGAAAAAGCTTTGACGTTTCATTGATTAAGCAGAAGATTGTCCAATCAATCATGGAAAACCAGGAGAAAAGCAAAATAAAAGGGGCAAGCCCACTCTAGAACACCGTAAACACACATGGTTAAGCCCACACTCGACGGCGTGGCGAATGCCACAACACCGACCACACAAACACACACTAGCTGGTGGACTCGCTCCGCCGAACAAGCCGCTCTTCCATCACCTACCGGAAAGAAGTCATGAAGCACTCTCCTGCGACGATGAAGAAACAAGCATTCCACATGCCTGTAGTAGTTGTAAACCCAGCAACCCACACGACACGAGGTCCAAGTCATCGAAGTTGCAAAGCTCTCGGGGCCGCTGCCCTGACGTCCACTGCTCCAACACGCCTTGCACGCTCAACTGGTACCGCTTCTAGGGTCGTCCCCTTGACATGCCATGGCAGAGACGTGCGTTGCACGTGCACGCTTACTAGTTGATATAAAAAATCCTCGCAAAGTTTCGTTCCATTCCGAGAACTTCTATTTCTGCACAAAAACAACACCATGGTAGTTCTACTGAAAACAGCGTCAGTCCGGGGTTAGTTTCATTCAAATCATGCAAATTAGAGTCCAAAACAAGAGGATAAACGTGAGAAAAAGTAGATACGTTGGAGACGTATCAGCTCTCATCAAGTATGCTGACTCTGATAGAACTAAAGACCCAGAGTCCAATGAGGAGAAGACTGTGAAGGGGAAGAAGAGTGGCAACCCAAAGGGACAACATAACACGGCGGGTCAAGGTGGCAATGGTAAACGTAAGGCGGACGGCAGTTTGGATTTTGTGGCTAACACCAACACGCAGAACAATAACCAGCGTCGTAAGGGTAAAATGCAAGCGCCCGGGTTTGGAGGGACGAAGTTCAACCTTGAGGCCATGATGAACCAGCCTTGTCCAAAGCACGAAACCTAGGATAAGCCGGCCAGTCATTTGTGGAAGGATTGCTTCATCATGAGGGAGTATAGAAACTCTAATTTTTTCCAGAACAATCATGGCCCGCATGGCGGTTCAGGTTCCGACTCTCATGGACCTGGTTTTGGAGGTGGCGGTTCAAGCTCTAGCTTTCAAGGCCAACGTAATCAAGGTGGTTTCAGTCAGCAATTTGATCAAGGAAATCAGCAGTAGTACTCTGGTTATCAGAGTAATCCAAAGCAGTTGAATAGTGGTCAATATCATGTGTTCACCACGAGCATGTGCAAGCGAGATCAGAAAATCCATAAGCGGGCGGTGAATTCAATTGAGCCGACTGTGCCTCGTTATTTGAGGCGGTCTGAGCAGCCTATTGTATGGAGCCGAGAGGATCACCCGCCCCGGGTTGATAATCCAGGTCAGTTGGCATTGGTGGTTGCTCCTCAGGTAGGAGGGTATAAGCTTACAAAGGTACTCATGGATGGGGGAAGCAGTATCAATATCATTTACTATGATACTTTTCGTTGTATGAATTTGACTGACAAAGATCTTAAGGCGTCTTCTACTGTTTTCCATGGGGTGGTGCTTGGGAAGTCGGCGTATCCAGTGGGTAAGATAACACTGGAGGTAGCTTTTGGAGATGACTAGGATCCCAGAGCTGAGAAATTGACCTTTGAAGTGGTTAATATCAAAAGCCCATACCATGCTTTCTTTGGGCGGCCGGCTTACCCCAAGTTTATGGCACGGCCATGTTATATTTATTTGCAGCTTAAAATGTCGGTTCATAAGGGCACCATCACGGTGCATGGTGATAGAAAGATTGCTCTGGATTGTGAAGAAGGTGATGTTGCGTATGCCGAGTCGACTTGTGCTACAAAGGAGTTGAAGTTTTATAAAGACAATGTTGACCTGGTGGATATGACGCCTTTGAAGAAGCCAACTACAGAAAATGACCCCCTGTTGAAGTTTAAATCGACAGATGACACTAAGTTTGTTGATTTTGTGCCTGGCGACTCGTCCAAGCAGTTCAACATCAGTGCTAATATGGATCCGAAATAGGAAAGTGCGCTCATCGAGTTCATCCATGAGAACCGGGACATCTTTGCATGGAAACCTTCTAACATGCCAGGTGTACCGAGGGAACTCGCTGAGCACACCCTTAATGTGGATCCAAAGTTTAAGCTGGTCAAGCAGTTTCTTCGTCGTTTTAATGAAGAGAGGCGTCAGGCCATTGGTGAAGAAGTGACCCGGCTCTTGGCGGCAGGGTTTATCATTGAAGTTTTTCATCCTAAGTGGTTGGCTAACCCGGTGCTGGTACTTAAGAAAAATGGCACTTGGTGTATGTGTGTGGATTATACAGACCTTAATAAGGCCTATCCGGCTGATCCTTTTGCTCTCCCTCGTATTGATCAAATTATTGATGCTACGGCAGGTTGTGAGTGTTTGAGCTTTTTGGATGCTTATTCTGGTTATCATTAGATCAAGATGGCAGTTAAGGACCAGGAAAAGACAACTTTTATCACTCCCTTTGGAGCCTTCTACTATGTATCTATGCCTTTTGGGCTCAAGAGTGCCCAGGCGACTTACCAACGGTGTGTTTAGAATTGCCTTCATGGCTAGATTGGACGCAATGTTCATGCCTATGTGGATGATATTGTTGTGAAATCCATGAAGAAGGAGACTTTGATAGAAGATCTGAAAGAGACCTTTGACAATCTTTGGGTCTATAAAATGATGCTTAACCTGGCCAAGTGTGTCTTTGGCATGCCAGCAGGCAAGTTATTGGGTTTCCTAGTTTCTGAGAGGGGCATTGAAGCTAACCCCAAGAAAATCAAGGCTATCACTTCTTTGGCTAAGTCGGTGTGTATCAATGACGTCCAGTGTCTGGCGGGTCGTATTGTGGCTTTGAGCCGGTTTGTAAGCCGCCTGGGAGAGAAGGCTATCCCTTTGTATCAAATGATGAAGAAGATAGATGACTTTGTCTAGAGCGATGCTACTAATGAGGCATTTGAGGCGCTTAAAAAACAGCTGGCTGAGCCACCGGTTCTTGCAGCTCCTATTGAGAAGGAGCCTTTGCTTTTATACGTGGCTCCAAACAGCAGAGTTGTTAGTGTGGCAGTTGTGGTTGAAAGGAAGTAGTCGGGCAAGGAGTATCCGGTTCAAAGGCCGGTTTATTATGTCAATGAGGTACTTATTGAATCTAAGCAGAGATACCCACATTGGCAGAAATTGGTTTACGGCGTCTTTATGGACAGTAGCAAGTTGAAGCCATATTTCCTTGGTCATCCCATCACTGTGGTTATTTCTGCTCCCTTGGGGGATATTATTCAAAATAGAAAAGCCATAGGTCGGGTAGCTAAGTGGGCCATTGAGCTTGGACCCCATGGCTTGAAGTATGTGCCTCGGACGGCTATAAAATCTCAAACACTTGTGGACTTCATCAATGATTGGACAGAGCTGCAAATGCCTGAGGATAAGATGGATAATACATATTGGACTATTCATTTTGATGGATCCGGGCAATTGGAAGGCTCGGGGGCTGGAGTTATATTGACTTCCCCACGAGGTGATAAATTTTGTTATATTTTAAGGTTGATTTTCCCTTGTACTAACAATGCAGCCGAGTATGAAGCCTTACTCCATGGTCTTCGGATGGCTAAAGAGATGAATCTAAGCCGGGTAAGGTGCTTTGGCGACTCAGATTTGGTGGCTCGGCAAGTGTCAGGAACTTGGGATTCAAAGGACCCACTCATGGCGGCTTATCACCGAGAGGTTGACACTATTGCTGGTCATTCCAAAGGTTATCAAGTGGAGCATGTTGATCGCAGGAAAAATGAGGCTGCTGATGCTTTAAGCCGGCTGGAGTCTCAGCGTAAGCTTGTCCCCCCTAATGTTTTCCTTGATGTTTTGCATAACCCATCAGTTAAGTTGCCTACGGAGGAGGACTTGGCAGTTCCTGACCCGGAGGCACAGTTGGTGGCGGCTCTCCATGTCATCCCTGATTGGACTGTTCCATATTTGGCTTATATGGCCCGTGGTGAGTTACCAGAGGATGAAACCTTGGCCAGGCAAATAACCCGGAGGTCTAAGTCAATGATTATTGTCAATGGAGAGCTACACAGATGCAGTGTTACAGGAGTGTTTCAAAGATGCATTTCTCCTGAGGAGGGCCGTGAAATTCTAAGGGAGATTCATGAAAGAGATTGCGGTCATCATGCCGGCTCTAAATCTCTTGTTGCTAAAGCTTTTCGTCATGGGTTTTATTGGCTGACGGCTCATGCTGATGCGGAAGATCTGGTCAGTAAATGTGATGGTTGTCAGAAATTTTCAAGACGAGCTCATGTGCCGGCTCAAGAATTGAGAATGATTCCAATTACTTGGCCGTTTGCAGTCTGGGGGCTGGATATGGTTGGACCTTTTAAAAGATCCAAGGATAAAAAGACTCATCTCCTGGTAGTTGTTGACACGTTTACAAAGTGGGTTGAAGCTGAGCCGGTCAGCAAATGTGATGCAGCCACGGCGGTTCAATCCATCAAAAAGGTGATCTTTCATTTTGGGTATCCTTATAGTATCATTACTGATAATGGTACTGATCTGTCTAAGGGGGCAATGAAAGAATTCTGTCAACAAGAGCATATCCAGCTTGATGTATCATCGGTGGCTCACCCCCAGTCAAGCTGAACGAGCTAATCAAGAAATCTTGAGAGATATCAAGCCCTGGCTTATGGTCCCTTTGCAGAGGGCACCGGGTTGTTGGGTGGAAGAGTTGCTCTCAGTGCTTTGGATTATCAATACCACCCCCAACAGATCTACGGATTACACGCCTTTCTTCATGGTTTACGGAGCAGAGGCGGTTCTCCCTAGTGATATACGTCACAACTCGCCTCGTGTGGTGGCTTATGTTGAAGCTGATAATGAGAAAGCACGTCAAGATGCTATTGACCTGTTGGATGAGAGTGTGACCTTGCGGTGGCTCGTTCAGCGATTTACCAGCAAGATCTGCGTCTTTATCATAGCCGTCGGGTTAAGACCAGGACCTTTCAAGAAGGAGATTTGGTGCTCCAGCTCATCCAAGATCAAACTGACATGCACAAGTTATCCCCACCTTGGGAAGGGCCTT
This sequence comes from Triticum timopheevii, assembly GCA_963921465.1. Lineage (NCBI taxonomy): Eukaryota > Viridiplantae > Streptophyta > Magnoliopsida > Poales > Poaceae > Triticum > Triticum timopheevii. The sequence continues at coordinate 120,020,634 of OY997272.1, forward strand.
TTGTGGTCAGCAAAAATCTGAACAACGGGTCATACCTTATCAATGTTCGAGACCATAAGGACTCACGCGCGTCGGAGGAGGAGACCCACCGGCCGTGGAATATTGCTCATCTTCGGCCTTATTACACCTGAGCCACCGGCTCTTGTGATGTACATACTTTTGTCATCTATCTATTATATACTTATTAAGACAAGAGGCAAACAAGCCATCACGTTAATCCACATAGATTAAATTATCTCAACCATCAACTTTTTGATATGAACGGACGAGATTTAAAGATATAACGTTACATACAAATATTGTGTGTAGGCATATATCGTGTTGCACATGCCAAGTCCATCAGGTACAAGCATCTATGAGGGAAAGTTCCTGCAAAAAAAAGCTAAGAGGAAAAGAGCCATCACAGATACATACAATACCAGTTACGTACACTAAGTCCATCGTTGTCACGTAGGAGTAAAAAAAGAGGCCAAGCCCCCCGGAAAAAGGACCCAAGTCGGACACCTACCAAACTAAACTCCGTACGCACATTTAAAAAAGTGCATGCTTTGTTGGTCTTTGAACAGTTGTACTTGGAGTGCTCCACGTCAATAGAAAAGGCATTCATGTAAAAAAAAAAGGGGGCATCAGGTAAAAAATAAATTAAATCGCAGATCAGCGGCCTAGGCAGTGGCCCATGTAATACACGTCTGCGCCCTTGCTAATTTACAAATACCCAGCGACCAGCCGTAAAAAAAATCCGCAGCAGCCTGTGTTAAAAAAAGTGCATGGCAGACCTGTGGGCTAGGCAGCGCACGCGCTGATCTTATAGCTCATGTAATAGTATATGATCTCCTCAAAAAATGTAATAAATTATGTTCCCCCAAAAAATGTAATAAATAATGTTCATCTAAAAAAGTAATAAATCACGTATTGCTAATTTTTTTGTATAAATCACGTATGCCCTTGCTAATTTCAAACTCCCAACAGCATGTGTTAAAAAACGCTTTGAAAAAAACATTCCCGTAACCAGGGGAACATAGAAACTCACATAAGCATAACTAATTGCATAAAAAGGTTGCCATGGAACAAAGGGGAACATAGAAAGGAAAAAACATGCAATTCACATTCCCGTAACCAGGCTAGAGCCCTATCGCCATGATCGCGCCGCAGTCACGACGGCTGGTAGAGACACGCCCATCTCTACCACACCAAGTCACTCATGCTACACCGTTTAAGTTCGGACATGTAGAAACCACGCCGCTGCTCCAGCTGTTGCCCATGCAACAGCCCTACACTCTCGCCTATCTGCTGGATCCTCTTTGTTCCTTGATGTTTTTAATACAAAGTCGGACCTCGCTACAGATTTAATTGCAGGTTAGGGTTAGATGATTAGGGATTAACTTACTTTATTTTTTGTTACATGGCATTGGACAATAGCTCTGGTCGTACCAAATCCTAGGTCTAAGACTGCAGGATGCGGGAAGTTCTTTGCCCCCAAAAAAATGCACATAAAGTTGTCAACCTACTATATTTTTGGGCCTTCGGCTCATAGTCCGATTCATGCATGAGCAACATTGGCTCCATAAATTCGGATGTCTCTAATGGATGAACATATACAAACTCAGCAAGGCCAACAAATAATATATTAGGTCAGCTAAAATAAATAGAAGGGCCGAGTAGAGAACATTTCAAAACAAAACGCCAAATCAGTGAAACATCTCATATATGCCTACCACAAAAAGAAATCTCATATATGTCTAAGCTAAATTAAATAACGTTTACCCACACAGCAGGACTATTGGTAAGGACAATAATACCGAATATAACTATATGAAGCGAGAGAATGCTATATAAGGTTTTACCCCAAAAGGAAAGACTAATTCACGTCAAATATGAAATTAATCATTTTTCTTCTTTGTAAAACAACAATTAAGTTTAATTAAAAGGGCACAATCGCAAGTAAAAAGCTATGGTGGGTGCCGAATAACTTAGAAAATTTTAAAAGCACTCATGGATTACATTGGTTTATATATACAAGAAGCTATGCAACATAGAAAATTACATTAAGATGAAAATATGTGCATGCATATATATATATATATATATATATATATATATATATATATATATATATATATATATGGACAAATGATTATGTCGTTTTAGTAATGATAAAACCCAAGTGCAATATGGAAGGTGTCGAGGCAGGCGATGGAACATATAACGAGGTATGGGCACAAGTCATTAATTTTAAAAATTACTTGGTAAATATATTGGTCACAAATATAAATCGCGACAAATGATAAGGAGTCAACAATTAAAATTGGAGATCGTACAAGAGCATATATATATAATGATGTAGCAACAAATGAATGGAAAGAGGGAGACATGTAGAGAAAACTAAACTATGATAAAAATGTATTATACGTCTAGCCACGCAAATGCGCGGGTCACGCCGCTAGTTGTATATATTATGATTAGTATAATAAAGCCGGCATCCGTAATGATTCAGGGCCTCTGTCATTTCATTTCTGAGAATCTGAGTCTTTATTGTTACTTCATACGGTCACTTGGGTGCTTCCTGCTCATTGAGCATAGCTATGATTACCCTTTTGATCCGGCTTATACGCCTTGATCGCAAAAAACTTGGGGGGCTTCCTGCTCATTGAGCATAGCTATGACTACCCTACTGGTCCGGCTTGTACGCGTGGATCAAAATATTACTTGGGGGCTTCTTGTTAAATGAACAAAAGCTTTGTTGTCCCTCGTAATAGGCTTGGACGCCAGGTGTATTCACCAAAAATCCGGGTTATCCTGCCTTTGTATGCTTGCCACTCCGACTAGGTAATCCTGGAATGACTCGTCGTACTCTTGACAGTTAATCTTTTAAAGACCCTGAACATGTCAAAGTTAAAACGACGATCAGTCGTGTGAGGCCCGGCTTACAGGTTTGAATTAAGGAGTAACTCAGTGGCTGTGCATCCCTTGAATAGCACTTCATGTTGAGGCTTGGCAGCCTTTGAATGCCTTGGTATTCTATTTTCTATTGCTTTTGATTCTCTTTTGGTGATTTTTGTTTGTACCATATTGATATATGGTTGAAATTCGATTTAGGCCATGATGCTTGGATCTTTATTTAATAACATCTGGTGTTTTGTTAACCCGGCCTCGCTTTGGACGTTAAGTCTCCAGTGTATGATGATCATATGTTTGGAGTCCTGTACTCTCAAATTTTGGGGGATATTACCCTTTGTTGTTTGCGGCGTTGTAAGTCGGCGGCGTGAATAAATTACACAGAGTGTTGCGCTCTGTATTGGGACTGTTCCCCTTATTGCATATGGCCTGGTAAGCCGGCAATACACATAAGTATCACAGGTATGATATTTTTTTTGTTATAATTATATGATGTTTTGATAAACCGGCCCTGGTTATGGACGTTATAGTCACCAGTGGCTTGTTATATGGGGCTTTTTTGACCTGCCTTGGGGTAAACCGCCAAGCCACTTGTGCTCTGTTTGTATGCAGGGTTTATGACATTGTGCTTAGGCAAAATTGATAATGAGTAAGAGCACAAACACTGGATCATTAAAGAAGATCAAAATAGCTCATCAGTGTTATGCAGATCAACATGCGCGATGGCATGACAGATAATTGTTTCAAGCTAGCCTATTACAAGGCAACAGACGGCCCAAAATAATAAGTGTTTTTTGCAAACTATCTCAGCTGGCAGATGCTAAGCCGGCCTGGGGTTTACTGGTCTTGGCCTTGGCGAGTTGAGGGTTGTGGGTCATCCAGTACCAGCTCATCGTCCTCCTCCTCACCCATTGGCTGGAAGTCAGAGGCTGCCCAGTTGATCCCAGTCAAAGCTTTGAATACATCTTCATCACTAATAAGTGTTGACAGGTCAATGTCAGGAGCAAAAGTGTGCTTACGGATTGGAGGAGTAAGGTCCTGTGAATCTTGGATTGGTGCCTTGACCTTCTTGTTGCCAGTGTCTTAAACCGCCTGATAATGTGACAGGTTGGTATCTTCAGCTAGCTTGCTTGCTAGAGGATGCATTTCCCTTGCTATTGAAGCAAATTCCTCTGCGCTGAAGGGAGACCCGTCCTCTTTCACGCTGGGGCAGCCGTTAGCGGCAGAAATCACATATTTGACCTGAGGCCGAAACCAAATCACAAACTGACCTGCTCTAGAAAAAATTCACTCTGCTGACCCTTTCGTGTGGCGCCGACAGCTAGGCGCCGCACCCTACAGTGCGGCGCCCTTCCCTTAGGCGTCGCAGATCCAGCTAGTGTGGCAGCCCTGGGCCTCTTGCGGCCCCACGGACAGCAGTGCAGCGCCTAAGGCTAGGGCACTACACTTGTAATGTGCAGCGCCTATCTCTTGGGCGATGCACGTTGACTTAGGCCCCATTGGGCCAGCCCCTCCCAAGCAGTTCTTCCAACTTTGAGGAAGTTGCTCTCTGTAGAGAGAGCAGCGGTGGCGTCCCCTTTGGATCCCCCCCCCCCCTCACACCCCCTCTCAGATCTGAAGTTTTGAGGCCTGGATTCGATCTCCAATCTCTCCTAGTATGTAAACTCCTCCATTCCCTTACTTTTCCTCCGTAAAATCGTTGCAATTTTAGGGATTTGCCCAAGATTATGTGGAACCTTAGATTTGCTTGGTTTGGATCTTTGTTTGTCCAGGATTGTGTGTTGTGATGGAGGATGTGTAGTCATATCCGGTAGTATATGATTCTTGTTATTGAAACCTAGATTGTTTATTTTTTTAGATATATATGAGATGCCTAGTTTTGTAGATAATTATGAGATGTTGAGTTTTGTAGCTATATGTGAGATGTTGAGTTTTTTTAGATATATATTAGATGTTGAGTTTATTTGAAATATGAGACAATGTTGATTTATTTGAACACATATGTCATACGAGATATATATATGAGAATTTACAATCATTTATTCATTGTGTGAGAAGGAGATGTTGAGATTCTTGTAGATGAATACATATGAGATGTTTAATTAGATGAACACATATGAAATGTTGAGTGTTTACCGATATGAACACCTATTCTCCTCCACATCAGGGGAGACACGGAACCACTTTTCCACCGCCGCAACCTTCTGTACTAGTGAGATCCCATCTTGGGGCCTTTTCCGGCAATCTGACAGAGGGGGTTTGATCACGGAGGGCTTCTACATCAACACCATTACCTCTCCGATGAAGCGTGAGTAGTTTACCTCAGACCTTCGGGTCCATAGTTATTAGCTAGATGGCTTCTTCTCTCTCTTTGATTCTCAATACAAAGTTCTCCTTGATGTTCTTGGAGATCTATTCGATTTAATACTCTTTTGTGGTGTGTTTGCCGAGATCCGATGAATTGTGGATTTATGACCAAGATTATCTATGAATATTATTTGGTTCTTCTCTGAATTCTTATATGCATGATTTGATATCTTTGCAAGTCTCTTTGAATTATCCCTTTAGTTTGGCCTACTAGATTGATCTTTCTTGCCATGAGAGAAGTGCTTAGCTTTGGGTTCAATCTTGCGGTGTCCTTTCCCAGTGATAGTAGGGGCAGCAAGGCACATATTGTATTGTTGCCATCGAGGATAAAAAGATGGGGTTTTCATCATATTGCTTGAGTTAATTCCTCTACATCATGTCATCTTTCTTAATGCGTTACTCCGTTCTTTATGAACTTAATACTCTAGATGCATGCTGGATAGCGATCGATGTGTGGAGTAATAGTAGTAGATGCAGGCAGGAGTCGGTCTACTTGACACGGACGTGATTCCTATGTTCATGATCATTGCCTTAGATGTCATCATAATTATGCGTTTTTCCATCAATTGCTGGCAGTAATTTGTTCACCCACCATAATACATGCTATCTCGAGAGAAGCCACAAGTGAAACCTATGGCCCCCGGGTCTCTTTTCCATATTATTAAATCTCATTTACATCTTGCTAGTTTCTGATCTACTATTTTGCAATCTTTACTTTCCAATCTATACATCAAAAATACCAAAAATATTTACTTTATTATCTCTATCAGATCTCACTTTTGTGAGTGACCATGAAGGGATTGACAACCCCTTTATCACGTTGCTTGCAAGTTCTTGATTGTTTGTGCAGGTATTCGGTGACTTGTGCATAGTCTCCTAGTGGATTGATACATTGGTTCTCAAAACTGAGGGAAATACTTACGCTACTTTGCTGCATCACCCTTTCCTCTTCAAGGGAAAACCAACGCAAGCTCAAGAGGTAGCATGTGTTGCTAAGCCGGTGGTCACGATAACCCGGCAGGGGATTCTCACCTGCCGGAGATGTGTCTTGGCAATAGAACCAAGTCTGGTTCTAGTCCTTGGGATGACTAGGCGGTTTGGCATATGGGAAGGAGGCCACTTTCCGTTTCTGAATTGAGACCTAACTACAAGCTGGGCTCGTCGGAGAACTCTGTTTGCCAATTTAAGTAATAAAACTCTCTAAATAGTTCAACAGTGGGCTCTTCTTGAAGATAAGCTTCACAGAAGACTCAGAAGTTGCAAATATTGGAGACGGAATTTGGCCCAATGTCTTGAGGGTGAAGTTGGAAAAAGTGCAGCACGTCTCGGAAGAATTTTGAACCGGGCAGGGTAAACCCCTGGATCATGTGATCAGTAAAAACAATTATTTCTCCTTCCTTGGGCTCAGGAGGATTTTCGAGGCCTGGGACCCTCCAGTGGATGTCAGCTTTCTTGGCTAAGAGGTCAGTTTCAACGAAATTGTTCAAATCTTCCTCGGTGACCCGGGATGGTGCCCAGTTGCATGCAGTGAAAGTCTTAGTCATGTTGATGATGATCTAAAAAGGAAAATTTTGCTGGTTTAATATTATGTTGTTAAGCCGGCTATTGGTTCAAGGGTAAGAACGATAAGCATGCAGTGTGTTAAGCTGGAGGATCGCGTTGGAATTATTCAAGGCAAATTATTGGCAGCTTAAGAGGGGACTAATGGTACCTGGTGGGTTATGGTTTATAAGTTAAGCCGCCCACACAATTATCAATTTTCAAGATCTATGAGGGAAAAATTACTAAGTGTTGGACAAACAGCTTTCGCATATTGATGCTATAATTTTGGATCTACATCAGGTCAAATAATGAAGAGAATTCTAAACCTAATTTGCGGTAGTAGAGCAGTTCATGTGCTCAGATGGGATCTCTCACGGAGAGGAGGCGTTCAAATATCAAAAATGAGTGCTAAAACTAATGTCATGCAAGATGAGCACTTAACTTAGATCAAAACTACAAGAAACAGGGAAGAACAAAGAGGAGCGGAGATGAACTCCGACGAACTCAAACAAACCCTAATGTGATCTACGGTGAGGGAAGGAGAAAAGTTTACTAGGGATGTTGAATAGCGGAGGCGCGCGGGCGAGCTCTAGTACGTTCAGGTTGATCCAGCGACCGAGCTTGAGGCAGTGGCGAAGGTCGACGGCGGCGACGAAGCTCGGGCGCTGGAGGCGTCGTGAGGAAGAGGATGAAGACGAGGAGGCAAGGGGGGGGAATGAAAAGGACCCCTGGCCCTATTTATAAGGCAATGGATAGATGGCATGCGCGGGAATCGATGAGGCTGAAAAATGGATATGTGACAACACAGACGCCTCGATTTTTGGAGATTGATTAAAAGTGAACGCAATTGAGATTTGGGCATCGTGTGACATTAATGTGAGATGACGTCATGGCGGCTTACCACGATTCTGTGAGTTGAATTCACGACGGTTTGTAGATTTAATAAGGACTGACGAGGAAGGATTTTTTCTAAGTTTTGAAGATTGATATGAACAAGTTCACATCAACCTGGGGCCTAATGTTGGGGATATAACTATTGGGTATGACCCGCCCTGGAGGGGTCGGGTCATACCACTGGCGGTTCATGATAAGAAGGCCCAAGAAGATGTTGAAGATGGCAGTTCATGAAGCAAGCTTACTGAAGGCCCAAGACCCGAAAGAGACTTGAGGCCCACGCGCATAAACCGCCATATGTTTAACTTGTATGTTAAGGAAAGATTATTTCTGTCACCGAGTCGGACACGTTGTGTATGAGCCGGCCGGGACTCTGTAAGCTGCCGGGCATTAGCCTATGTATATAAAGGGATGACCCGGCGGCGTGTTAGGGCAAGAAACAATGAGTCGAGAACTAGGTCAAGCATATTCGCTCCCTGGTAATCGAAACCCAAGCAATACAACCTAAAGCAAGAGTAGGCCTTTACCTCGTTGCGAGGGGCCGAACCTGGGTAAACTCTTTGGGTCCCTTGTCCCGTTTTAACCCCTTCAAGCTAACTACGTTGCGATGGCTCCACACCTAAGTCCTTATGCTAGGGCATCTGTCGTGACAATTCCACGGCACTTTTAGCAAAGGAACTCATTTAATCGGTTCCACTACATCCTTGCCGACTTCTTCAAGTTATAAAATGACTTCTAAAGGTTTACACAATACATGTTGCGATTAAATTCGAAATCTTCATTCCTTGAGGAACTATCATATAGATATTTGAATCAAGTGACTCATACAACTATGCAATCACAGCATCCATCAGCTAGTTATACAAATTCATTATTCACTGCCAGTGGTATTAAATATCAGAACGTTATTCCACTCACAACAAGAGAATATGTTTCATCTTAAATGATGACAGGTGTCTGCTGAACCCTTGTGCTAGAAGCCTCGCTTCTTGTCTCACCACCTCATTGTTTTTGTTCCTCTCATGAACAAAGACCAACCGTGCACCCTCCCCCCCCCATGGAACACATTCAGAGGAGTGAGTATTACTGATCAGGTCAATACCCCTTCTTCTTGAGAGCGAGTGCTTCCTCAGCGGTTGCCTTCCTTTCGATCAACCAGAGTGCTTAAGGCACTCAGCCATGCATGGACTTAGAGCAACTCCAACGGGGCACCCAAACGGACGGCGATTTCGTCCGCTTTTTGTCTGTTTGGGTCGGCCGCCCGCCCGGCGTCCGCCTTGTTTTAGATATGGGTCGGCAGGGCGCCCAACGCGCCGACCCATATGTGCCGGTGTGGCTGCCTGGCCCCCCTATTTTTTGCATGATTTCATAGTTTGAATCAAAATAAAATTGTTTTGGACCGAATAAAATTGCATAGTTTATTACAAGCCAAATGAAAATAAAAAGGTCTTGCATAGCTGTCACATAGTTTTGCAAACGAATAAAAGAAGATACATCTATTGGTTGCCAACATGAGCCCACATATGCTCAACCAAATCATTTTGCAGTTGCACGTGAGTTTCCCAATCACGCATGTCTTCATGAAATTGGGTGAATTGTTCAAACGTTGCCACTACTCCATGCTCAGGCACAACATTCTCACCCTAAAACTGAAACCCTTGATCATACAAATGTTCTGGGCGCTCGTCTTCTACGATCATATTATGCATGATCACACAAGCAGTCATCACCTCCCACAGTTTTTGTGTGCTCCAGGTATTAGCAGGATACCGAACGATGCCCCATCTGATGAAGTCATGTACCTAGGGTAGGGTCACAGACCTGTCTTAAGTACCCTTCCCAAGGACATCCTCAGAAGAAACTGCCTTCCAGTCGACCAAGAGAGACTTCACTCGACGGACTCAAAGGACTTGACCATGAAGACTCACTCGACCACCAGGAGATCAAGAGCCACTCTGCATCCAAACGGTCTGTAATTAAGTAGTCTTTATGGCATTTAGGACACTTTATGTAAGGCGTTACCAGTAACGCCCAGCCTTAATGTACTTTAAACCCTGCATAACTGAGGGCCGGAGGGGTCTGGCAGACACTATATAAGCCACCCCCCTCCCCAGTGTAAAGGGTTCGCACCCCTGTAATCCATACACACATAATCCAGTCGACCGCCTCTAGGCTCCGAGACGTAGGGCTATTACTTCCTCCGAGAAGGGCCTGAACTCGTACATCCAGTGTCTTCACAACTGCTCCATAGCTAGGATCTTGCCTCTCCATACCTACCCCCCATTCTACTGTCAGACTTAGAACCACGACAGTTGGCGCCCACCTTGGGGCAGGTGTCTTAGCGATTTTTGGAGAAGTTGCAATTGTTCCGATTACTTTCATCATGGTTTCTGGTGGAGTTTTGGTCAAGGGCCGCGAGATCCGTCTCGGCGCTCTCACCTTCATGGCCGACGACTCCGCTTGGCTCCAGGAGGCTCCACTCGACATCGACGTGCTCCCCGTCCGCAGTGCGACGCATTTTCGCGCATGTGTCCACGGCATTCTGCTGCGGCAACCGTCGACTCCATATCGGTCGACTCCCCTATCGTCATCCCTCCCTGTTTCCCGCCAGCGCAAGCGCTCTGGTCGGTCGAGATTCCAGCGGTGGGTGAGGCACGCGGTGGCTCGCCAGAAGGCCACCACCCAAGTCGCGGCAATCGAGCCCGACGAATCCCTCTACGGCCTGTTCGATCTGTCGACTGGCTCCGTAGAGACTGCATCCGAGTGCGATAGCAGTGATCTAGCGGCGGAGGTCTTGATGGTCAACGGACCTCGTAGCCCTCCCGGCTTCCCCCGTGACGACGGAGCGGACGGTGGAGGTGACCCCGCTCAAGTCCATGAGGAATATCAACCCAAGACACTTAACTCCCTGCAAAGGGAAGAACTTCGCCGCAGGAACATGGATGCCCTACATACTCCTATCGCAGAAGAAACCCCCGAGGCTCGTGCCTTGGAAGAGGCGCGTTTGGCCAACTTGGCTGAACGCACTCGTCTGGAGAATCTCCAGCGAGAACTCAACGAGCGCGCGCGGCAATGAGTTCCCGACTCCAGTCGACGTCAACTCTTCCCGCCGACTCAGGTCTATCGAACCCCGATTCAGAATTTAGTAGCTGCAACCCGTATAGCAGAGTCAATTCAGCCCTCTCAGTCGGAGGCTGGCAGAGCCTTGATGTAGATTAGAGATTTGCTCCGGGCAGCAGGAGATCAGAATTCAGCCGTGTCACAGTCGCGCAACAGAATTCACAGTCGATCCGTCGTTGCGAATACGGTTCAGTTGGCTCACAGCCCTAGATCGCCCCCGCGGCGTGAAGGACGCGAGAATCGATGAGACCAATATGACGATCGTGATGATAGGCGTCGAGTACCCACTCCTCCCCCGAGGGGTGGGTCTTACGTTCATCGGCAGCAAGATGACAGGCATCAACTCAGTGTGGGGCGAAGACCTCCGGTCGACCCCAGGGAACCAGGCTTTGACGCATGATCCATCATCGTGCAAGGCTTGGTCGATCGGAACAGGGCTCATCGAGGTGGCCATGACAGAGATGCGCCCACTAGCAGCCAAGTGCATGTTTCAGGTCCGGAATGTTTCAGCAGGGCTATCAGAGCCGCGGTGATTCCCCCCAACTTCAGGTTGGCGACTGGAGTAAGCAAGTTCACCGGTGAGTCTAAGCCTGAAACCTAGCTTGAGGACTACCGAGTGGCGGTACAGATAGGCGGTGGGAATGACGAGGTGGCTATGAAGCATCTACCACTCATGTTGGAAGGATCGGCCAGGGCGTGGTTGAATCAGTTGACTCCAAGCAGCATTTACACTTGGGAAGATCTTTCCCGAGTGTTCGTCAGGACATTTGAGGGAACTTGCAAGCGACCAGCTGGGTTGACAGAGCTGCAAGTCTGCGTGCAGAAGTCGAATGAAACCTTAAGAGAGTACATTCAGAGGTGGATTACTTTACATCATACAGTGGAGAACGTGTCTGATCATCAGGCGGTCTGTGCTTTCAAAGATGGTGTTAAGAACAGAGAGTTAAGTTTGAAGTTTGGGCGGACCGGAGATATGACCCTGAGTCGAATGATGGAAATTGCCACCAAGTACGCCAATGGTGAAGAGGAGGACCGACTTCGAAGCGGCAAGTACAAGCCGAGTCAGTCGGAGAAAGGAAACTCCAGTCGGAAGCAGAAGCGGAAGGCCGAACCAGCGGCGCCTGGGGAGGCTCTGGCCGTGACTCAGGGCAAGTTCAAGGGAAAACCCAAAGGATCCTGGAACCCCAAGAAGGTGAAGGATAAAGAAGGAAATGACATGATGGATCTTCCGTGCCACATCCACATGAAGAAAGACGAAGAGGGTAATTTCATTTACCCGAAGCATACCACTCGCCAGTGCCGGCTCCTGATCCAGCAGTTCCAAGGTAAACAGCCCAAGGACAAGGAAAAGGAGTCGGACAAAGCCGAAGACAAGGAGGACAGTGAGGGAGGATATCCTCATGTTAACTCCACTCTGATGATCTTTGCCGATGTGGAAAGCAAGAGCCAACTGAAGGTTATCAACCGTGAGGTGAACATGGTCGCCCCGGCGACGCCCAGTTATCTGAGATGATCCCAAACTCCCATTACATTCGACCAGTCTGATCACCCGACTCATATAGCCACCCCTGGGAGGCAAGCTTTGGTGGTCGACCCGATCGTCGAAGGCACTCGACTGACGAAGGTGCTAATGGATGGTGGTAGTGGACTGAACTTATTATATGCGGACACGCTGAAAGGAATGGGCATTTCGATGTCCCGGCTGAGCACCAGCAACATGAGTTTTCATGGAGTTATACCTGGAAAGAAAGCTGAGTCACTTGGCCAAATAGCTCTGGACGTGGTGTTTGGTGACTCGAAGCATTTCCGCAAAGAGAAGCTGACGTTTGAGGTCGTGGATTTTCAGAGCGCTTACCACGCTATTTTGGGGAGACCAGCTTACGCACGGTTCATGGCTCGACCATGTTACGTGTACCTCAAACTGAAGATGCCCGGCCCCAAAGGCGTGATCACTATCACTGGTGATCAGAAAAAGGCAGAAGAGTGTTTCCAGAAAGGCTCAAAGATTGCCGATTCCCAGGTGACAACGGTCAAGCTAGAGGGATATAAGCAAAATGCAGATCCGAGTGATTTGTTGCGAGCTAAGAAGCCTGCCAAAGAGTCAGCATTTCAGTCGTCCGGTGAGACGAAGCCCGTTCACATTCACCCGTCCGACCCCAATGCAGCTCCGGCCCATATCTCCACAACACTCGACCCTAAATAGGAAGAAGCGCTCATCCAGTTCCTCTGTGAGAACTGGGACATCTTTGCATGGAAGCCTGCTGACATGCCGGGTGTTCCCAGGGGACTGGCTGAGCATCGCCTTAGAGTCAACTCGGCAGCAAAACCAGTCAAAGAACATCTTCGACGGTCCGCCTTCCAGAAGAGAAAAGCCATTGGTGAAGAGGTGGCTCGACTATTAGCGGCAGGATTTATCCGAGAGATATACCACTCCGAGTGGCTCGCCAATGTCGTCATGGTTCCCAAGAAGGACAACTCACTCCGCATGTGCATTGATTTCAAGCACATCAATCGGGCCTGCCCGAAAGATCATTTTCCTCTCCCTCGCATCGATCAAATTGTCGACTCGACTGCGGGGTGTGAGAGATTGTCTTTTCTAGACGCTTATTCCGGATACCATCAGATTCGTCTATATGGACCAGATGATATCAAAACAGCTTTCATCACTCCATTCGGGTGCTTCTGCTATATCACCATGCCATTCGGCCTCAAGAATGCCGGAGCCACGTTCATGAGGATGATTCAGAAGTGTTTACTCACTCAAATCAGTCGGAACGTTGAAGCGTACATGGATGATATTGTGGTCAAGTCACGAAAGGGTTCCGACCTATTGACTGACCTAGCTGAAACATTTGCCAATCTCAGGAGGTATGATATCAAGCTCAATCCGTCAAAGTGCACATTCGGAGTTCCAGGTGGAAAGTTACTCGGTTTTCTCGTTTCTGAACGAGGAATCGATGCTAACCCAGAAAAAGTTGGCACTATACTCCGAATTAAACGCCCTGTGCGAGTGCACGACGTCCAGAAACTTACTGGATGCTTGGCCGCGTTAAGTCGATTCATCTCTCGCCTCGGTGAAAAGGCATTGCCTCTTTACCGACTGATGAAGAAGGCAGACAAGTTCGAGTGGACTCCAGAAGCTGATGCAGCGTTTGCCGAGCTAAAAGCTCTGCTCTCCACCCAGCCGGTGCTTGCTGCTCCAATTAGCAAAGAGCCTCTGTTGCTTTATATCGCAGCCACAGGACAAGTCGTCGGTACAGTACTTACGGTCGAGCGGGAAGAAGAAGGGAAAGCCTTCAAAGTTCAGCGCCCAGTGTATTATCTCTCTGAAGTTTTGACTCCATCAAAGCAAAGATATCCTCATTATCAGAAGCTTGTGTATGGGATCTACATGACCACAAAGAAGGTTGCTCATTATTTCTCTGATCATTCCATTACAGTCGTCAGCGACGCTCCACTTTCAGAGATTCTGCACAACAGAGATGCAACTGGTCGAGTGGCAAAATGGGCAATTGAACTCCTTCCCCTTGATATCAAGTTCGAGGCAAAGAAAGCCATTAAGTCCCAAGCAATAGCAGATTTCCTTGACGAGTGGATCGAACAGCAGATGCCGACTCAAGTTCACTCGGAGCATTGGACCATGTTCTTCGATGGCTCTAAGATGCTAAATGGTTCTGGTGCTGGGGTAGTTTTGGTTTCCCCCAAAGGAGATAAGCTCAGATATGTGCTCCAGATTCACTTTGATTCCTCCAACAATGAGGCAGAATATGAAGCCCTTTTGTATGGGTTGCGCATGGCCATTTCACTCGGCGTCCGTCGCCTTATGGTTCATGGCGACTCAGATTTGGTGGTCAACCAAGTGATGAAGGAGTTGGACGTTAGAAGCCCAGCTATGACTGGATACTGCAATGCAGTGAGGAAGCTTGAAAAGAAGTTCGAAGGGTTAGAGCTCCATCACATACCCCGACTGAAAAATCAAGCGGCTGATGATTTGGCGAAAATAGGTTCCAAGAGAGAAGCCATCCCCAGTGATGTGTTCTTGGAGCATATCCATACTCCATCAGTCAAAGAAGACCCTTTTACCAAAGAAGCTCCACAGCCCAAGAGTGCCTCAGATCCGACTGAGGTTGAAGTTCCAGCAGTAGTCGACTTGGTCATGGAGGCTTTAGTGATCACTCCCGATTGGACAGTTCCATATATCGCGTATATCCTAAGAAAAGAGCTCCCGGAGGACGAAGAAGAGGCTTGACAGATCGTCCTCCGATCCAAAGCCTTTACTGTGATCAAAGGGCAGCTATACAGAGAGAGCGCGACTGGAGTTGGTCAGAAGTGCATAACGCCAGAAGAAGGTCAGATAATTCTTGATGATATCCACTCGGGGACCTGTGGCCATCATGCGTCCTCTCGGACCATCGTGGCCAAAGCATACCGAGCCGGATTTTACTGGCCAAGGGCGAATGAGATGGCAAAGGAGATAGTGGACAAGTGCGAGGGATGTCAGTTTTACTTCAACATGTCACACAAGACTGCGTCAGCTCTGAAGACCATACCACTCGTCTGGTCGTTCGCAGTATGGGGATTTGATATGGTTGGTCCCTTGAGGACAGGTCGAAGCGGTTTCACACATGTACTGGTAGCAGTCGACAAGTTCACCAAGTGGATTGAGGCTAAACCCATCAAGAACCTTGACGCCGGTACTGCTGTCAGCTTCATCAGAGAACTGATATTCAGATATGGAGTCCCACACAGCATCATCACTGACAATGGATCAAACTTTGATTCGGAGGAATTCAGGGTGTTCTGCACATCTCAAGGCACACGAGTCGACTATGCTTCAGTCGCCCATCCCCAGTCGAATGGACAAGCGGAGCGAGCCAATGGCTTGATCCTCAAAGGGTTGAAACCCGACTGATGCGTGACCTCAAGCATGCGGCTGGAGCGTGGGTCGATGAACTTCCCTCGGTGCTTTGGGGTCTAAGGACCACGCCTAACCGGTCGACTGGAAGAACTCCATTCTTCTTGGTCTATGGAGCTGAAGCGGTCTTGCCGAGTGATCTGCTCCACAATGCTCCTCGAGTCGAGCTCTACAACGAAGCTGAAGCGGAACAAGCGCGGCAGGATGCAGTCGACCTTTTAGAGGAAGAAAGGGAGATGGCTCTGATCCGATCGACCATCTACCAACAGGACTTGCGTCGCTTCCACGCCAAAAGCGTGAAGAGTCGAGCCTTCCAGGAAGGGGATTTGGTTCTTCGAGTGGATCAGCAGAAACCACATAAGCTTGCTCCTTGGGAAGGACCCTTCATTGTCACCAAGGTTCTCCACAACGGAGCGTACCGTCTCTACAACGTCAAACACAACATCGACGAGCCCCGAGCTTGGAACGCGGAGTTGCTCCGCCCCTTTTACACTTAAGTATTCACTCGGATGAATTGTAATAAAAGTACTTCTGTAGTTCATGTTTCGCAAAATAATAGTGTCATAATTTCCCCAATGAGTTTTGTCACTTTTATCTGTTCAGTAAAATTCCCCCCAGTGGGTGGCTTAGCTGCGAATCCGTTTCGCCTAAGTTTGTAAAAAAATCCTTACCAAGTGGCGAGCCAGTCTCACACTCTGGGGCTTAGCTGCGAATCCGTTTCGCCTAAGTTTCAATAAAATCCTACCGAGTGACGAGCCAGTCTCTCACTCGGGGGCTTAGCTGCAGTCCAAGTACTCGCCTAAGTTCCAATAAAATCCTACTGAGTGATGAGCCAGTCTCTCACTCGGGGGCTTAGTTGCAGTCCAAGTACTCGCCTAAGTTTTAATAAAATCCTACCGAGTGGTGAGCCAGTCTCCCACTCGGGGGCTTAGCTGCAGTCTAAGTACTCACCTAAGTTCCAATAAAATCCTACCGAGTGATGAGCCAGTCTCTCACTCAGGGGCTTAGCTGCAGTCCAAGTACTCGCCTAAGTTTTAATAAAATCCTATTGAGTGGTGAGCCAGTCTCCCACTCGGGGGCTTAGCTGCAGTCTAAGTACTCGCCTAAGGACAAATACAACGTGCGCTCGCAAGGAGGATGAGGTGCAGGTCGACTGCTACCCTCTCCTCCGAGCTACGCCACAAGTACAACGTACGCTCGCAAGGAGGACGAGGTGCAGGTCGACTGCTACCCTCTCCTCCGAGCTACGCCACAAGTACAACGTGCGCTCGCGAGGAGGACGAGGTGCGGGTCGACTGCTACTCTCTCCTCCAAGCTACGCCACAAGTACAATGTGCCTTCCATACGAAGGACACCTTAAAATCCTACCGAGTGGAGAGCAAACCTCCCACTCGGGGGCTTAGCTGCAGCCCCGTGCTTGCCTAAGTTTTGAAAATCCTACCGAGTGGAGAGCAAACCTCCCACTCGGGGGCTTAGCTGCAGCCCCGTGCTCGCCTAAGTTTTAAAAATCCTACCGAGTAGAGAGCAGACCTCTCACTCGAGGGCTTAGCTGCAACCTAGTGCTCGCCTAAGTTTTGAAAATCCTACCGAGTGGAGAGCAGACCTCCCACTCGGAGGCTTAGCTGCCGCCCAGTGCCTGCCTAAGTGAATTAGGGAACAAGTCGATTGCAATAAGCACCTCGCTTTAACCTGCAAAAGATACCTCAAACAAAATGCAAGAGTATTTAAAACGTCGAATCCAAATTCGGATAACACCTAACGGAACCAGAAGTGCACAGGCGCTAAGCCTGTTAAGGTTTGTCGGTTACAAAAATCACTCGGCATACCGAGGCAAATTTAAAGTGTCGAGCTCAAGAAGTTTTTTACCCCTCCTGTGGAGGGCTGGAAGGTGCCACAAACTCGTCAAGGTCGATTCCATCAGCAATCCGAGTGGCAGCGGCGATGAAAGTCTCCATGAAAGACCGGAAATCATGCTTCTTGGTGTTAGCCACCCGAAGAGCCGCCAGCTTGTCCTCTCGTGCATCCTTGCAATGGACTCGGACCAGAGATAAAGCAACATCTGCACCACACCTGGCAGAAGACTTCTTCCACTCCTGCACTCGACTTGGGACTGTGTTCAGTCGAGTCATCAGGGACTCGAGGTCATTTTGGAGCGTCTCCCTGGGCCAGAGTGTGGCGTCAATGCGAGAAGTGGCAACCTTCAGCCTGGCGAGGTAATCAACGACGGCAGCAACACGAGACTCGAGCCGGAGCACGTTCATGGCGACTTCATCATTCACTGGAGAGTTGATGGGGTCCAAGTTAGGCTCCAGTCAACCAGTCTCCTCTTCGAAGTTTTGGCAAAATTCTGCAAACACAACCACCGAGTCAAGACAGCAGTCGAATGGAAAGGTCACAGTTAAAATACCTATTTGGTGCAAAAGATTACCTTCGAGCATGAGGAATAACTTCTTGGCGAGTCCGCCCAGATAAGCCTCCAGATCGTTCTTCTTCCCCACCAGCTCACTGGCCTTGTCACTCAGGGCAATCTTATCGTTTTTCAGTCGACTGACCTCTTTGTTGGCAGCATCAAGAGAAGCTTTCAGATTGGTATTCTCTTCTTCAAGCCTGGTGACCGAAGCCAACTTCTCGTCTGTGAGCTTGGTCTTCTCCAAAGCTGTTTTCTGCATTTCAGCCAATTCAAGGTCTTTCTTCTTGTGGGCATCCTTCACTTTGCCTGCAAAGTTACAGCAAGGTCAGAATTTGAATCAAATGAGGGGCAAAGGCAGTCGTCGAGAGCCTCACCAAACATACCTTTAGTCTCCTCCTTCGCCTTCGCCAAATTCTCCTGGACCAGCTTCAGATCAAGCTCGAGTTGGATATGTTTGTTCTCCAACTCGGTGTAACGAGCCGCAAGGTCGCAGGATTTCTACGAAGAACCAATCGACAAAATGTCAAAGGTAATTCACTTCCGAGTGACGAAGGAAAAATCATACGTTTCTAAGACTACAGCCGAATACAAACATTCGATCATAGTCTCGGGGACTACACCCAGTGGGTGCACTCAGCGTGCCCCCACTAGTTCTATCAAGTTAGAGTCGACCAGTCGACCAACAAAAAAAAGAGGGACGTGTTCTTCAGACTGTAGTCAACTGCCAGCAGTCGACCACAGTCTCGGGGACTACACCCAGTGGGTGCACTCAGCGTGCCCCCACCGGTCAGTAAATCCATTCGACCTAATCGAATGAGGGAAAAATTTAAGATATAAATACTATGGTCGACTGCCAGCAGTCCACCATAGCCTTGGGGACTACACCCAGTGGGTGCACTCAGCGTGCCCCCACTAACTCGGAATTTCAATCGACACACCCAGTGGGTGTAGGACAATCACTAAGAATTTCAGAAAGAAGAATCTTCAGACATCATATCCTAACAGAACAGGCGGTGACCGACTGACCTGAACGTTGCTCTGAAGAGCAGAACTGGCGTCATAGGCTTCCTGGCTAGCTTCTCGGATGGCCTTCACTTGCTCCATCATGACTCCAGCCTGGCGTATTGCTTCCTTCGCAGCACTGGCTTGGTCCTCTGGGACGTAGTGGGTTGAGAAAAGTGAAGGTTGTGCAGCAATCGATGACGTGGGGCGAGCACTCGTCAACGGCACCGCAAAAGATACGGTAGGTCGAGTGATGTTCTCTCCCTCCGTGACCAGTGTCTCGGGTGCTGGCACGTCCTAAGTCGCCTTGCCAGCAGACGCTTTCCTGCTCCTCCTTTGCTTCAGTGGTTCCTCATCGTCGTCGTCAGGAAGGGTGATAATGACATTAGACGGAGCTACAGAAAAGAATCAGAATTAGAGACCAAGAGCCAATCGACTAAAGACGGAACTACGAGAGTCATACCAGGTTTTGAAGTGGCAGCGTCTTCCATTCCATGATCGTCAGCCCTGGCCGAGGTATCAGAAGTAGCAGTGCTGCGATTCCAAAAGTCAGTCGGTTGATTCATGAATCGACCAAGAATAAGTTCATAGAGAATAGAAAAACTCAAGTAGTATCATTACCCTGAGATAGTGGGGATCACCATCTTCATCTTCGGCAAAACCTTGGCCGGCTTCGACGGCGCCACCCTGGATTGCTTCGGGGCTTTCTCAGTCGGCACCGGAGAAGTGGTTCGAGGGCGCTTGGTCGACTGAGCGACGGTTGCGACCCCCTTACCGCGCTCGGTTGCAGGGTCATGGACGAGCTTCGAGCGTCTTTCCGAGCGAGGAGGTGCAACTTCCTCCTCCTCCTCCTCTTCTTCCTCCTCATCAGAATCATCACCGTCATCGTCACCAGTAGCATCCGAATCCCACTCCTCTTGTCTTTCGCCCCCACTTCCTTCCTCCTCCTCAGTCGGTGTCTGAGCTCCATTCGGCATCGAGTATAATTCAGTGGTGGCCTGACAGGCAACAAAACAAAGATCAATCGACCAATTTGCAGCAAAAGCAGAATGAGTATAGCAAGACTACAAGTGAAGATAAAGTGGGTGTACCGTGTCCGGAGTATAGGTATGGTCGAGTGGTGGAATCCTCCTGGCTCCTCGAGGGTTGTCCTTATTCCCTGTGACCGCGGCCATCCACCTCTCCAGTGTGGCGTCGTCGACTGCTTCTGGATGGACCCGAGTTTCGTCCTCGGTTCCACAGTACAGCCACATTGGGTGGCCCCGGTACTGAAGTGGCTGGATGCGCCACCTAAGGAAGACCTCCAGAAGGTCCATGCCCGTCACTCCTTCCCGAACTAGCTGGACTATGCGCTCCATCAGCATTTTTACTTGGGATTTCTCCTCAGGGAGCACTTTCAGAGAAGAGGGCTTGCTCACTCGGTCCATGGAAAATGGAGGGAGACCACTCGACTGCCCCGGCGTCGACTCGTCTTGGCAGTAGAACCAAGTCGACTGCCATCCTCTGACCGACTCAGGGAGAGTCTGAAGGAAATATGCCCTAGAGGCAATAATAAAGTTATTATTTATTTCCTCATATCATGATAAATGTTTATTATTCATGCTAGAATTGTATTAACCAGAAACATGATACATGTGTGAATACATAGACAAACAGATAGTCACTAGTATGCCTCTACTTGACTAGCTCATTAATCAAAGATGGTTATGTTTCCTAACCATAGACATGTGTTGTCATTTGATTAATGGGATCACATCATTAGGAGAATGATGTGATTGACATGACCCATTCCGTTAGCCTAGCACTTGATCGTTTAGTATATTGCTATTGCTTTCTTCATGACTTATACAAAGTTCCTGCAACTATGAGATTGTGCAACTCCCGTTTACCGGAAGAACACTTTGTGTGCTACCAAACGTCACAACGTAACTGGGTGATTATAAAGGTGCTCTACAGGTGTTTCCGAAGGTACATGTTGGGTTGGCATAATTCGAGATTAGGTTTTGTCACTCCAATTGTCGGAGAGGTATCTCTGGGCCCTCTCGGTAATACTTATCACCTAAAGCCTTGCAAGCATTGTAACTAATGAGTTAGTTATAAGATGATGTATTACAGAACGAGTAAAGAGACTTGCCGGCAACGAGACTGAACTAGGTATTGGATACCGACGATCAAATCTCGGGCAAGTAACATATCGATGACAAAGGGAACAACGTATGTTGTTATGCGGTTTGACCGATAAAGATCTTCGTAGAATATGTAGGAACCAATATGGGCATCCAGGTCCCGCTATTGGTTATTGACCGAGAATGGTTCTAGGTCATGTCTACATAGTTCTCGAACCCGTAGGGTCCGCACGCTTAACGTTACAATGACAGTTTTATTATGAGTTTATAAGTTTTGATGTACCGAAGTTTGTTTGGAGTCCCGGATGTGATCATGGACATGACGAGGAGTCTCGAAATGGTCGAGACATAAAGATTGATATATTGGAAGCCTATGTTTGGACATCGGAATGGTTCCGGGTGAAATCGGGATTTTACCGGAACATCGGGGGGTTACCGGAACCCTCCCGGGGGATAATGGGCCTTAGTGGGCCAAGAGGGAGAATAGGAAGGGCCGGCCAGGGCAGGCCGCGCGCCCCCTCCTCCCTAGTCCGAATAGGACAAGGAAGGGGGGGCGGCGCCCCCCTTTCCTCTTTCCCCTCCCCCCTTTCCTTCTCCACCAAGGCAAGAGGGGGGAGTCCTACTCCCGGTGGGAGTAGGACTCCTCCAGGCGCACCCCTAGGGGGCCGGCCGCACCTCCCCCCTCCCTCCTTTATATACGGGGGCGGGGGGCACCCCATAGACACAAAAGTTGATCTACGGATCGTTCCTTAGCCGTGTGCGGTGCCCCCCTCCACCATATTCCACCTCAGTCATATCGTGGCGGAGTTTAGGCGAAGCCCTGTGCCGGTAGAACATCATCATCGACACCACGCCGTCGTGCTGACGGAACTCATCTCCGGAGCTTCGCTAGATCGGAGGCCGGAGATCGTCATCGAGCTGAACGTGTGCTGAACTCGGAGGCTCCGTACGTTTGGTGCTTGGATCGGTCGGATCGTGAAGACGTACGACTACATCAACCGCGTTGTGCTAACGCTTCCGCTTACGGTCTATGAGGGTACGTGGACATACACTCTCCCCTCTTGTTGCTATGCCATCACCATGATCTTGCATGTGCGTAGAATTTTTTTGAAATTACTACGTTCCCCAACAGTGGCATCCGAGCCTAGGTTTTATGCGTTGATGTTGTATGCACGAGTAGAACACAAGTGAGTTGTGGGCGATACGAGTCATACTGCTTACCAGCATGTCATACTTTGGTTCGGCGGTATTGTGAGATGAAGCGGCCCGGACCGACATTACGCGTACGCTTACGCGAGACTGGTTTCACCGTTACGAGCACTCGTGCTTAAAGGTGGCTGGCGGGTGTCTGTCTCTCTCACTTTAGCTGAATCGAGTGTGGCTACGCCCGGTCCTTGCGAAGGTTAAAACAGCACTAACTTGACGAACTATCATTGTGGTTTTGATGCGTAGGTAAGAACGGTTCTTGCTAAGCCCGTAGCAGCCACGTAAAATTTGCAACAACAAAGTAGAGGACGTCTAACTTGTTTTTGCAGGTCATGTTGTGATGTGATATGGTCAAGACGTGATGCTATATTATTGTATGAGATGATCATGTTTTGTAACCGAAGTTATCGGCAACTGGCAGGAGCCATATGGTTGTCGCTTTATTGTATGAAATGCAAATGCCCTGTAATTGCTTTACTTTATCACTAAACGGTAGCGATAGTCGTAGAAGCAATAGATGGCGTAACGACAACGATGCTAGGATGGAGATCAAGGTGTCGCGCCGGTGACGATGGTGATCACGACAGTGCTTTGGAGATGGAGATCACAAGCACAAGATGATGATGGCCATATCATATCACTTATATTGATTGCATGTGATGTTTATCCTTTATGCATCTTATCTTGCTTTGATTGACGGTAGCATTTTAAGATGATCTCTCACTAAAATTAACAAGAAGTGTTCTCCCTAAGTATGCACCATTGCCAAAGTTCGTCGTGCCCAGACACCACATGATGATCGGGTGTGATAAGCTCTACGTCCATCTAGAACGGGTGCAAGCCAGTTTTGCACACGCAGAATACTCAGGTTAAACTTGACGAGCCTAGCATATGCAGATATGGCCTCGGAACACGAAGACCGAAAGGTCGAGCGTGAATCATATAGTAGATATGATCAACATAGTGATGTTCACCATTGAAAACTACTCCATCTCACATGATGATCGGTTATGGTTTAGTTGATTTGGATCACGTGATCACTTAGATGACTAGAGAGATGTCTGTCTAAGTGGGAGTTCTTAAGTAATATGATTAATTGAACTTAAATTTATCATGAACTTAGTACCTGATAGTATTTTGCTTGTCTATGTTTGTTTGTAGATAGATGGCTCGCGCTGTTGTTCCATTGAATTTTAATGCGTTCCTTGAGAAAGCAAAGTTGAAAGATGATGGTAGCAATTACATGGACTAGGTCCGTAACCTGAGGATTATCCTCATTGCTGCATAGAAAAGATACGTCCTGGAAGCACCGCTGGGTGCCAGGCCTGCTGCTGATGCAACTGACGATGTTAAGAACGTCTGGCAGAGCAAAGCTGATGACTACTCTATAGTTCAGTGTGCCATGCTTTACGGCTTAGAACCGGGTCCTCAACGACGTTTTGAACGTCATGGAGCATATGAGATGTTCCAGTAGTTGAAGTTAATATTTCAAGCAAATGCCCGGATTGAGAGATATGAAGTCTCCAATAAGTACTACAGCTGCAAGATGGAGGAGAATAGTTCTGTCAGTGAGCATATACTCAAAATGTCTGGGTATAATAATCACTTGATTCAACTGGGATTTAATCTTCCGGATGATAGCGTCATTGACAGAATTCTCCAATCACTGCCACCAAGCTACAAGAGCTTTGTGATGAACTATAATATGCAAGGGATGAACAAGACTATTCCCGAGCTCTTCGCAATGCTAAAAGCCGCGGAGGTAGAAATCAAGAAGGGGCATCAAGTGTTGATGGTCAATAAGACCACCAGTTTCAAGAAAAAGGGCAAAGGGAAGAAGAAGGGGAACTTCAAGAAGAACAGCAAGCAAGTTGCTGCTCAAGAGAAGAAACCCAAGTCTGGACCTAAGCCTGAAACTGAGTGCTTCTACTGCAAGCATACTGGTCACTGGAAGCGGAACTGCCCCAAGTATTTGGCGGATAAGAAGGATGGCAAAGTAAACAAAGGTATATGTGATATACATGTTATTGATGTGTACCTAACTAGAGCTCGTAGTAGCACCTGGGTATTTGATACTGGTTCTGTTGCTAATATTTGCAACTCGAAACAGGGACTACGGAATAAGCGAGCACTGGCCAAGGACGAGGTGACGATGCACGTGGGAAACGGTTCCAAAGTCGATGTGATCGCAGTCGGCACGCTACCTCTACATCTACCTTCGGGATTAGTTTTAGACCTGAATAATTGTTATTTGGTGCCAGCGTTGAGCATGAACATTATATCTGGATCTTGTTTGATGCGAGACGGTTATTCATTTAAATCAGAGAATAATGGTTGTTCTATTTATATGAGTAATATCTTTTATGGTCATGCACCCTTGAAGAGTGGTCTATTTTTATTGAATCTCGATAGTAGTAATACACATATTCATAATGTTGAAGCCAAAAGATGCAGACTTGATAATGATAGTGCAACTTATTTGTGGCACTGCCGTTTAGGTCATATCGGTGTAAAGCGCATGAAGAAACTCCATACTGATGGACTTTTGGAATCACTTGATTATGAATCACTTGGTACTTGCGAACCGTGCCTCATGGGCAAGATGACTAAAACACTGTTCTCCGTTACTATGGAGAGAGCAAAAGATTTGTTGGAAATCATACATACAGATGTATGTGGTCCGATGAATGTTGAGGCTCGTGGCGGATATTGTTATTTTCTCACCTTCACAGATGATTTGAGCAGATATGGGTATATCTACTTAATGAAGCACAAGTCTGAAACATTTGAAAAGTTCAAAGAATTTCAGAGTGAAGTGGAAAATCATCGTAACAAGAAAATAAAGTTCCTACGATCTGATCGTGGAGGAGAATATTTGAGTTACGAGTTTGGTTTACATTTGAAACAATGCGGAATAGTTTCGCAACTCACGCCACCTGGAACACCACAAAGAAATGGTGTGTCCGAACGTCGTAATCGTACTTTACTTGATATGGTGCGATCTATGATGTCTCTTACCGATTTACCGCTGTCGTTTTGGGGTTATGCTTTAGAGATGGCCGCATTCACGTTAAATAGGGCACCATCAAAATTCGTTGAGATGACGCCTTATGAACTGTGGTTTGGCAAGAAACCAAAGTTGTCGTTTCTTAAAGTTTGGGGTTGCGATGCTTATGTGAAGAAACTTCAACCAGATAAGCTCGAACCTAAATCGGAGAAATGTGTCTTCATAGGATACCCAAAAGAGACTGTTGGGTACACCTTCTATCACAGATCCGAAGGCAAGACATTCGTTGCTAAGAATGGATCCTTTCTAGAGAAGGAGTTTCTCTCGAAATAAGTGAGTGGGAGGAAAGTAGAACTTGATGAGATAACTGTATCTACTCCCTTATTGGAAAGTAGTACATCACGAGAACCGGTTCCTGTGACAACTACACCAATTAGTGAGGAAGCTAATGATAATGATCATGAAACTTCAGATCAAGTTTCTACTGAACCTCGTAGGTCTACCAGAATAAGATCCGCACTAGAGTGGTACGGTAATCCTATTCTGGAAGTCATGTTACTTGAGCACGATGAACCTGCGAACTATGAGGAAGCGATGATGAGCACAGATTCCGCAAAATGGCTAGAGGCCATGAAATCTGAGATGGGATCCATGTATGAAAACAAAGTATGGACTTTGGTTTACTTGCCCAATGATCGGCAAGCCATTGAGAATAAATGGATTTTTAAGAAGAAGACTGATGCTGATGGTAATGTAACTGTCTATAAAGCTCGACTTGTTGGAAAAAGGTTTTCGACAAGTTCAAGGGGTTGACTACGATGAGACTTTCTCACCCGTAGCGATGCTTAAGTCTGTCCGAATCATGTTAGCTATTGCTGCATTTCATGATTATGAAATTTGGCAAATGGATGTCAAGACTGCATTCTTGAATGGATTTCTAGAAGAAGAGTTGTATATGATGCAGCCGGAAGGTTTTGTTGATCCAAAAGGTACTAACAAAGTGTGCAAGCTCCAGCGTTCCATTTATGGACTGGTGCAAGCATCTCGGAGCTGGAATAAACGCTTTGATAGTGTGATCAAAGCATATGGTTTTATACAGACTTTTGGAGAAGCCTGTATTTACAAGAAAGTGAGTGGGAGCTCTGTAGCATTTCTAATTTTATATGTAGATGACATATTATTAATTGGAAATGATATAGAATTTCTGGATAGCATAAAGGGATACTTGAATAAAAGTTTTTCAATGAAAGACCTCGGTGAAGCTGCTTACATATTGGGCATCAAGATCTATAGAGATAGATCAAGACGCTTAATAGGACTTCCACAAAGCACATACCTTGACAAAATTTTGAAAAAGTTCAAAATGGATCAGGCAAAGAAAGGATTCTTGCCTGTGCTACAAGGTGTGAAGTTGAGTCAAACTCAATGCCCGACCACAGCAGAAGATAGAGAGAAAATGAAAAATGTTCCCTATGCTTCAGCCATAGGCTCTATCATGTATGCAATGCTGTGTACCAGACCTGGCGTATGCTTAGCAATAAGCTTGGTAGGAAGGTACCAAAGTAATCCAGGAGTTGATCACTAGACAGCGGTCAAGAACATCCTGAAATACCTGAAAAGGACTAAGGATATGTTTCTCGTATATGGAGGTGACAAAGAGCTAGTCGTAAATGGTTACGTCGATGCAAGCTTTGATACTGATCCGGACGATTCTAAATCGCAAACCGGATACGTGTTTTTATTAAACGGTGGAGCTGTAAGTTGGTGCAGTTCTAAACAAAGCGTCGTGGCAGGATCTACATGTGAAGCGGAGTACATAGCTGCTTCGGAAGCAACAAATGAAGGAGTCTGGATGAAGGAGTTCATTTCCGATCTAGTTGTCATACCTAGTGCATCGGGACCAATGAAGATCTTCTGTGACAATACTGGTGCAATTGCCTTGGCAAAGGAATCCAGATTTCACAAGAGGACCAAGCACATCAAGAGACGCTTCAATTCCATTCGGGACCAAGTCCAAGTTGGAGACATAGAGATTTGCAAGATACAGACGGATCTGAATGTTGCAGACCCGTTGACTAAGCCTCTCTCACGAGCAAAACATGATCAGCACCAAGACTCCATGGGTGTTAGAATCATTACTATGTAATCTAGATTATTGACTCTAGTGCAAGTGGGAGACTGAAGGAAATATGCCCTAGAGGCAATAATAAAGTTATTATTTATTTCCTCATATCATGATAAATGTTTATTATTCATGCTAGATTTGCATTAACCGGAAACATGATACATGTGTGAATACATAGACAAATAGATAGTCACTAGTATGCCTCTACTTGACTAGCTCATTAATCAAAGATGGTTATGTTTCCTAACCATAGACATGTGTTGTCATTTGATTAATGGGATCAAATCATTAGGAGAATGATGTGATTGACATGACCCATTCCGTTAGCCTAACACTTGATCGTTTAGTATATTGCTATTGCTTTCTTCATGACTTATACAAAGTTCCTGCAACTATGAGATTGTGCAACTCCCGTTTACCGGAAGAACACTTTGTGTGCTACCAAACGTCACAACGTAACTGGGTGATTATAAAGGTGCTCTACAGGTGTTTCCGAAGGTACATGTTGGGTTGGCATAATTCGAGATTAGGTTTTGTCACTCCGATTGTCGGAGAGGTATCTCTGGGCCCTCTCAGTAATACTCATCACCTAAAGCCTTGCAAGCATTGTAACTAATGAGTTAGTTATAAGATGATGTATTATAGAACGAGTAAACAGACTTGCCGGCAACGAGATTGAACTAGGTATTGGATACCGACGATCAAATCTCGGGCAAGTAACATAACCGATGACAAAGGGAACAACGTATGTTGTTATGCGGTTTGACCGATAAAGATCTTCGTAGAATATGTAGGAACTAATATGGGCATCCAGGTCCCGCTATTGGTTATTGACCGAGAATGGTTCTAGGTCATGTCTACATAGTTCTCGAACCCGTAGGGTCCGCACGCTTAACGTTACGATGATAGTTTTATTATGAGTTTATAAGTTTTGATGTACCGAAGTTTGTTCGGAGTCCCGGATGTGATCACGGACATGACGAGGAGTCTCGAAATGGTCGAGACATAAAGATTGATATATTGGAAGCCTATGTTTGGATATCGGAATGGTTCCGGGTGAAATCTGGATTTTACTGGAACACCGGGGGGTTACCGGAACCCTCCCGGGGGATAATGGGCCTTAGTGGGCCAAGAGGGAGAAGAGGAAGGGCCGGCCAGGGCAGGCCGCGCGCCCCCTCCCCCCTAGTCCGAATAGGACAAGGAAGGGGGGGCAGCGCCCCCCTTTCCTCTTTCCCCTCCCCCCTTTCCTTCTCCACCAAGGCAAGAGGGGGGAGTCCTACTCCCGGTGGGAGTAGGACTCCTCCAGGCGCACCCCTAGGGGCCGGCCGCACCTCCCCCCTCCCTCCTTTATATACGGGGGCGGGGGGCACCCCATAGACACACAAGTTGATCTACGGATCGTTCCTTAGCCGTGTGCGGTGCCCCCCTCCACCATATTCCACCTCAGTCATATCGTCGCAGAGTTTAGGCGAAGCCCTGCGCCGGTAGAACATCATCATCGTCACCACGCCGTTGTGCTGACGGAACTCATCTCCGGAGCTTCGCTGGATCGGAGGCCGGAGATCGTGATCGAGCTGAACGTGTGCTGAACTCGGAGGCTCCGTATGTTCGGTGCTTGGATCGGTCGGATCGTGAAGACTTACGACTACATCAACCGCGTTGTGCTAACGCTTCTGCTTACGGTCTACGAGGGTACGTGGACATACACTCTCCCCTCTCGTTGCTATGCCATCACCATGATTTTGCGTGTGCATAGGAAATTTTTTCAAATTACTACGTTCCCCAACAGAGTCGTGGCCGGAAAAGTTCTCTTACTCCTCATCTAAATCCCGAGACCCCCGCACATCTGAATAACCTTAGTCCTATCGTCATCTGGACTCGCCTTTTTCACTGTCTGTGAGCGACAAGTGAATATGTGCTTAAAGAGACCCCAGTGCGGTCAACAGCCCAGGAAGTTCTCACACATGGACACGAAGGCAGCAAGGTAGGCGATGGAATTTGGATTGAAATGGTGGAGTTGTTCCCCAAAGAAGTTCAAGAAACCACGGAAGAAAACACTCGGAGGCAGGGGAAACCCGCGGTCGACGTGAGTAGCTAGAAGAACGCACTCACCCTCCTGCGGCTGCGGTTGCCACTTGTTCCCCGGGAGCCTCGCTGCCCCGTGGGGGATCAAGCCCTCGTTGGCCATCTCAGTAAGATCCTTCTCGGTGATGGTCGAGCGGATCCAATCCCCTTGAACCCAACCGTGCGGCAGGCGGGACCTTGACAAAGATCCGCCCCGACTGGTCGCTCTCCCTTTCGCCTTCCCCGTCGCCGTCGCCTTCTTCGCGCGCTCCAGAGCCGCCGTCTTCCCCTTCACCATTGTTGCCGGCGAAGCACATGAGGAGTGGTTGGGCGGAGGCGAGAGCAAGCGCTGCGGGCGGAGGTGGAGAGGACATAAGGAGAAATGGAGAGGTACTGTTCCAAAAACCCTCGCCCGGCGCATTTTATAAGGACGCTTCCGAGTGGATGACAAGTGGGCCCAGACGATCCTATCACATCCCGAAACAGTCGCGCGCACTTGATACGTGGCGAAAAAGGCGGCACGGAAATCGAGGCGTCTATGCCCTATCCCATCCAAGCGCCGCGGTCCGCCCCGCTTCGTGCGCTTCCCAAAATTCGGATCCCACAAAATCTGCTAGCAACAGATCAACCTGTCAGACGGAAGATTTCCCGCGATCCGTCGCTCGGAAGTTTACTAAGTTCAAAAGTTCACTCGACATAAGAAAGGAATGGATCAAGGTGACTGAAAGAAAAGTTGCTGCATCAACAAAAAGATTATTGGTCCAAGTTGAGACATGTTCAGAACACAAAAACAGGTCGGAAGTATTAACAACTCCTTCCTCACTCAAACCTCGATCCATTCGGGGGCTAATGATGAAGTCATGTACCTAGGGTAGGGTCACAGACCTGTCTTAAGTACCCTTCCCAAGGACATCCTCAGAAGAAACTGCCTTCCAGTCGACCAAGAGAGACTTCACTCGACGGACTCGAAGGACTCGACCATGAAGACTCACTCGACCACCAGGAGATCAAGAGCCACTCTGCATCCAAACGGTCTGTAATTAAGTAGTCTTTATGGCGTTTAGGACACTTTATGTA
Organism: Triticum timopheevii; assembly: GCA_963921465.1. NCBI lineage: Eukaryota > Viridiplantae > Streptophyta > Magnoliopsida > Poales > Poaceae > Triticum > Triticum timopheevii. The sequence continues at coordinate 120,051,384 of OY997272.1, forward strand.
AGGCGTTACCAGTAACGCCCAGCCTTAATGTACTTTAAACCCTGCATAACTAAGGGCCGGAGGGGTCTGGCAGACACTATATAAGCCACCCCTCCTCAGTGTAAAGGGTTCGCACCCCTGTAATCCATACACACATAATCCAGTCGACCGCCTCCGGGCTCCGAGATGTAGGGCTATTACTTCCTCCGAGAAGGGCCTGAACTCGTACATCCAGTGTCTTCACAACTGCTCCATAGCTAGGATCTTGCCTCTCCATACCTACCCCCATTCTACTGTCAGACTTAGAACCACGACACCATCGAGATTACAAAACATCAAAGGCACGCTCGACATCCTTCCTAGCACTCTCTTGCTCTTGGGCAAATCTTTTCCTCTTCTCTCCGACAGGGTTGGGTATTGTCTTGACAATAGTGGTCCATTGAGGATAGATACCATCACACAGATAGTATTCCTTGTCGTAGGTGTGGCCATTGCCAGTAAAGTTCACCGGTGGGCTATTGCCTTCGGCAAGCCTAGCAAACACCGGCGAGCGCTGAAGCACGTTGATTTCATTGCGTGATCCGCCATGCCAAAGAAAGAGTGCCAGATCCAGAGATCTTGAGACACCACGACCTCAAGTATGACAGTGCAAGCCCTGACATGGCCCTTATACTGCCCTTGCCAAGCAGAAGGGCAGTTCTTCCACTCCCAATGCATGCAGTCTATACTACCAAGCATCCCTGGGAAGCCCCTGCTGGCATTCATCGCCAACAAACGGGTTGTATCTTCAGCAGTCGGCTCTCTCAAGTACTCAGGGCCAAACACAGCAATAACAGCCTTGCAGAACTTATACAGGGACTCTAGGCAAGTAGACTCGCTCATACGGACGTACTCGTCAATGAGATCACCGGGCACTCTGTATGCAAGCATTCGGATGGCGGCAGTGCATTTCTGATAAGAGAAAAAACCAATCTTGCTAACGGCTTCCTCTTTGCACTCAAAATAGTCATCATAGCCGACCACCCCCTCTCTAATACGGTTGAAAACGTGCCTACTCATACGGAAACGGCGGCGAAATTTCTGATGTTTGAACAACGGGTTTGTTGTATCAAAGTAGCCCTTCCAAAGAAGGAAATGCCCGCTCTCTCGGTTGCGATTCAACGCCGGAAGGTTGCCCAGAATGGAGCCACAGAACAATGGCCGCTGGCTGTTGAGGTGGTGATGGACCAACACGGCAGCCAATATCTCCTCCTCGTCATCGGAGGACGAATCATCGGAGTCGCAAAGGAAATTGTGAAAAAAGAACTCGTCGGCGGAGTCCATTTTTGTACCTTGGCAAACTGTCGAACAGCTTGCGGGCGTCGGCGAAGGAGACGGCCGACGAAGGAAGTCGCGGCGCACGGACCAGCTGCTGTCCTTCCGGTGTCCGACGAGCATGCCGGCTTCCGACGAGCGTGCCGGTGAGGATCTGGCCGGGAGGCGAGGTGGCTTCTTGGTCAGGGGCGGCTGTGTGGTGGGGGGCGCGGGGGGTGGGAAGCAGTCGGCTCCCGGCGGCAAGACGGCGGTGGCGGGCGACGTGGGAGTGGACGGCGTAGCTGAGCGGATGTGAAGGCCCCGACAGCTGGCAGAGTCGCCGGCAAAAATGGGCGGCGACATCCGCGACGGAGGAGGAGGGTGAGGGTTGCTGTTGGATGGGGAGGGCAATGTGACACAGACCAGCGGGACGAGGGGAGGGGGAGGGCGAGCGTGCGCGCGTCCGTCGCGTGTCCGCGCGGACGCAAATCCGGCTAAAAAATGGGTCGGGAATGGGTCGCCCGCGAACGAAAAGCGACGCACGTCCGTTTGGGTCGGCGCGTTGGGCCGCATTTTCTGTCTGCGCCGACCCAAACGGACGGCGGCGGACGAAATGGATCGCCCCATTAGAGTTGCACTTAGGTTTAAGATCCAATCCAAGGACTTTGCATTTCTCGAGGAAAAATAAATGTCGATATAAACCGACCTATTTCAGATGGATGCTTGTGGAACAACATGCAAGCGTAGTTCACCTAGGCAGGACGGAAAGAGATGAGGGGAAAGAACATTCTGCCACGGCATGCACAGCATGCGTGCAGGACGCAGCTGTACACAGACAGAATCTCCAGCATTTAACCGCCCGCCCTCGCCCTGGGTAATGATAGCGACTGCAGTTGGTTGGTTGCTTACTTTTTTCCGTGCCCAACTCGTTTTCGCGCGGGATAGCTAGCCGCCTTGGTGACTCGCTGACTGGAGTGGCCCACCGTCTTCCTTCCTTCCGCCCCGGGGCGCACATGGCAGCGCATAGCCCTTCCAGCCGGTCCGCTACATCTCCCCGGGCAAACGCCGCCTGCACACACACACGAGCACGCGATCTGTCCCTCCCTCCGCGTGACAAGTCACGCACGCATCCATCGGACTGGGATCAGGTGACATGCACGGTGACATGCGGCCCAAATTCAAATTTAAACATTGCGAAAAAATCCGAAAAAAATCATGCATGTTCACAGCACATACTAAGATAACCCCTAAAAATTTCAGATCAAAATTCGAAACATACATTGAGAAACAAAAAAGAAAAATCTGTCATGAATAGTTTCCGAACGGTTCTATGTAGACTATTCACATCTGAGTTTCTCTTTTTTGTTTCTCGATGTATGTTTCAAATTTTAATCTAAAATTTTTAGGGGTTATCTTAATATGTGCTGTGAACATGCATGATTTTTTCAGATTTTTTCGCAATGTTTAAATTTGAATTTAGGCTGCATGTCACCGTAGTGCATGTCACCTGATACCAGTCCGCATCCATCCATCCATCCACCCATCCTACCTAGCCACTCCTATATAATCCCCGCACCCGTCACCGGAGAAGGGCGCGGAGGGAGGAGAAAAAGGAACCAGCACGGCACATCTCCCCGGGCCCCGGCCGTCGTCTCCACGTCCACGGTGAGTGGTTCCGACGAGCACAGCGGGCGTTCGTATGCGTGCGAATTGTTTGGTTGTTCTTCTGCGTGCGAGGATTCCCATCTCTCTCTGCTGTTCGATTCGGTTTTCCTCCTCCGTTTTGTTCCCTTGGCGTTTCGATCGTGATGAGAGGAGGCCTAGGCCTGGCACTGGGAGGAGGCGCATGCAGTGCGGTGCGGCAGCGCGGATCTGTTCCTACCGCTCCGCTCTGCACTGCTGCGTCACTCCATGGCAGGCTAAAGCTGCTTTGATTTGGTTGAAAGAGTGGGGCGTCTCCTTCTCCGTCACTTGTGCTTTCGCTGCGTTTCATGGATCTTCTTCCCTTTTCCGCTGCGTTACACGACTAGCCAGACGCCGCAGCAGCAGCAGCAGCAGCATGCAAGTCGATCTATCGCACGCGCTGCTGCTGGTGCTGCTGCTGCTCAAGCATTTTTGGCCCGTATTTGGATGATCCATTCCCGGGTGATGCATGTTCCCTGCGAGGATTCCTTGCGTTCCTGGTGTTTTCCAAGGTAGATCCGTTTTTAGATCCGCGTACGTGTGCGCTCTTTTTAGGGCTGGGACTGAGAGCCGCATGCCGTGCAGCAGCGAGCGCGGATCAGTTGGTTGGTACCGCGACTCCATGGCAGCCTAGATGGCTTTCATCTGGTTGCAAAACCGATGTGTTTTTCGCCGCGTTTCGTTTTACTTTTGTGGATTTTATTTTGTTCATCGACGATGGGTCAGGCGTTGCGGCGGTCTTATTATGTGTCCCGAATCTGTTTACTAGTACTATGCTAATTACCAGATGGATGGATCGACTGGTGTTCCATTTACTGATGTTGTTTTTTGCGGCAGACAAGGACGCTAATCATTAAGGAAGCACGCGCGCGCGCGGAGGCAGATAGATGGACGCCGTTCCTCCATCCGCGTTTCTGCAGGGCGCGCCGAGGGTACGTGACGTGCGTACGGCCATTTGGTTGCTTGCCTTTTGTTCATCCAGGCCGATCTATTGGATCACTCTGCTTTTTAATCTGTTGACGCTACGGTTGATATGATCGATGACCACAGTATGCCGCTGTGACGCATTGTTTCCTTTTAGGGACCCTTCTTATTACGCGGATTGCTAATTGCTTGTTGGCTAATTGTGTGTTAATGGTCGTCCCGCTGCTTAACTTATACTCCCTCCGTTTCAAAATAGATGACCCAACTTTATACTAAGTATTACGCATGCATGAGACCGTGATTCGTGCGGCATGTCTTCTTGCCAGAGTTTGTTAGAATCCGAGATTGCTATGCGTGAAATATAGATCCGGGCACCCAAGCTAAAGTGGGGTGTACGTGATTTGCCGATTAAATGAGTAGAATGCCGTTGGAAAAACAATACACTGTTGTTAAGTGGACTGGTAGTACCTAGGAGTATATTAGTTGCTATATACTGTACTACCGAAGATGCTCCTGTTTGGTCTTACGTCAGTTAACTTTGATTGATGGTTCACTGATGAATCATGCACCGATGTACCTTCTTGAGCCATTAAATTTGTGCAAGTGCTCCTTTAGTTTTTGACACGTAAAAAATAATTTTACTCAACACCCATGATTTCAAAATAAATCTGCTTCACAAGGGACTCACAACTAGGCGACATTCCTTTTATGAGGGAGTACTACTACTGATCTTAGCTAATCTCACTTTTAGCAACTGCACTAATTAATTTGTTACTTTGTTGGCACCATTTTTTGATCACTGATGCAAGCATGCAACTACTACTAGTTAGAAAATTGTTTTCTTAATTCGTCATAAACACTTTTCGTGATGCTTGCATGGACAACTATGCAGACTCTAGTACGTACTGTAGCTCTATTTAGTGTCCCATGCATCGTCAGGGAGGGAGGGAGTCTGAACATGTGTGAGCACCGTACGTGGCCATCTTAAGGATTTCCGATTATTCTGCCCCTTTTGTTTTTTTTATTCGAGGCGATCTGTTGGATCCGTCTACTTTTTATCTGTTGACGTTACAGTTGATGATGTCTTTCTATATATGCCCGCTGCTGTGCCCCGTGCTTCTTATAGTAGTAGTAGTAGTACATACTCCATACATAGTAGCAGGTGGATTACTAAAAAAAATTCTGAGTCTAGGTTCTTTTTAGTGTAGGTTTTTTTTTCGAGGGAAAAATAATTTTGAGTCTGGTTTGTTTTTGGAGTAACATTTTTGGATCACTAATCAAGTAATGATGATGATTGCTGTCTAGTCTGTGTTGGGCTAATGTGGTCTCGCCGAATAATTAGCATGTGCTGCCCAAATCTCGCCTGCCAGTTGAGGCCTTCGATTTTGGATTCACGTTCTGATTTTGACTGGGCCGTCGACTGGGTTCACGGGCTCCGCTTGTTCACACAGCGTCTCGTCGCTCGGCCCCACCCCACGCCCCCAATCTCGCCTGCCAGTTTCTAAAAAAAAAAGAAGAAAATCTCGCCTGCCCGACCGGGGTCGCCGCCACCCACGCCCTCACACCTCGCCCGCGCCGCCACTGCCCCGCCTCGCGTCGTCGGCGCCCCTCACGACCCTGGCCCACACCTCCCTCGCAGCGCTCCCGGTCCGCTTGCCGCCCTGCCTCATGGCGAGAGGGGAGGCGATTTGGTCAAGCCGTCTGCGGTCCAGGTTTCTGGTGGCGACTGCTGGGTATGGAGGTGTGCTGCCGCTACGTCTGCGCCATGGGCGTGGCCGCTTCATCCCGGTGGCCTGCTGGCTTGGTGAATGCGTGCACATCCCGCTCTTGCCTCTCTTTGCATTGACGCGGCGTGTTTAGGGATTGGATGTGGCATGCTTGGTTGTGCATTTGGTGAATTCTCCTTTTTTTTTTCCCTTCAGCATTGCATTTTCTGTTTGGAAAGAAAGCCTGGTTAAAATAGCTGCAACCATCCCCATACATGATAACTGGAACTATTTTTCTCAGCTTAGTGCTTAGTTGAGCTTTCTTTATGCGGATTTTCCGCACTGGACAGTTCAAGGTTTGTTTCTCAATTTGGCTGTAGGGGTTCTGTGCAAACTTGGGTGTTCAATGCAGTGCTTGGTATTCCATGCACATCATACTTAATGCCTCAATCAAAAAGATTAGTTGAGAGTTTACTGTATTATGTATGCAACCAGTCAATTCTCTTCGGTGTTGGTAAATATCTATCAATAGACAGTCTAGACTTGATTGACGGACTAATCACCCTGGTAAAATCAAGGTTAAGTGGAGCTACATCAAAGACTGCACAAGATGTACCCTTGCAGGTTAAAATCAAGGTTACATACAAGATGTACTCCTGCATCGATCAGTCAATTATCTTCTGTATGATCTACGATGTACCCTTGCAGGATGCATTTTTTTCTTCATTGAATAGATGCAACCCTGTTTAGATTGAATTCTCTATTTCTAGGAGATAAATTCATGATGTATCGAAACAATTCATAGGTTATTATTGTGCATTCAGTAACATAAGTTATTACAGTTTTGGCTGCTTTTCATATACATGTCCGTCTTATTTCCTTGCTTACTACTCCATGTGAATTGCACAATCTAAGAGAAAGATTGCTCTTTTTTGGTTTTTCCACATACCTTCATTTTGCTTTTCCCCAGAGCATGTGCTTAAAAAATTAAATTTCTGACAGAGCATGTGCTTAAAAAATTAAATTTCTGACAGAGCATGTGATTAAAAAATTAAATTTCTGACACAGGGTGATAACATATTATAGAATATACAGATGGTGTCGATCCACCTCTTCTTATTGAAATTTGGTCATTTGGTTTTGGGGCATTGTAAATGTTCTTGTGGGTGGCGATTTTTATGCTTTGAGTTAGATGACATTGTTTTTTTAATTATACCATCACATACGCACCCTAAGAGAAAATGAGTCTACAAGACAATAAATGTGACCATCTATGACAATACCTTCATATATTTTTGCACTATAGAGGAACTAGTAACACATGCATGCATGTTGCTAGTCTAAATTACTCCCCACTATGACCAGTCTAAAGTGGGATGTGATCTGCCAATTAAATGAGTAGTTGACAAAACAATATTGTTACTTGGAGTAGTAGGAGTACAGTGGCTAACTTTGGTCTTACATCAGTTCAATATGACAATCTTCCTTTCTGTAATAATCATAGCTAATCCTGTTTGAGCTACTAATTAATTTGTTGACTCCACTAATTACTGATGTAACAAGTACTGTAGTTCGATTTAGTTGCCTCATCTTCCATAGTCTGAACATGTATATGAATATAACAGTATTAAATCGGAGTTATGAATCTTGGCCCGTGCTGAAAACTAAGAGGAGACCAAATAGGCAAAAGTCAGTTTTACTATTGTCACATTGTGGTACTATACTAAACCAGGAAAGCACGGACACATGTGCGTGTTGTTAAGACGTTTCTCTGTTTCAGTGCTCTGCTTCGTCTGTTTACGCGAGTATAGTATTCTGAAAGTAGAGTAGTAAGTGTCTCTGTTTCACTCTTACCATGATGAAGAAACAACATAGTATTCTGAATCCCACGCAGCATACACCGCACGACCACAACCCAAAGAATTTTTACTTTAGTTTTAATAGTGTGCTCAACCTGCTTCTATTTACACGCATCTAATCGAGTTTCCTTCCTTATGTGCAGGGTACACAGCCTGAAGGCTGGGGCGAGCTGCCATGTGATCTGATAAGGCGGATTGTCGAGGATTATCTGTCCTGTGGAATTGACAGGCTACGCCTCTCATGGATCAACAGGCACTGGGGCGAAACCATCCGTGATATGAAGCTGCCAGATCTGCCATGGATGCTCCTTCCTTCAACCAGCACTCCGATGTTTTTTGTACCTGTGACTCGGTGCCTGCACAAGATCTGGCTTCCGGCTGCACTTAAGAGTGGGATGCTGTGTGGGTCATCGGGGCCATGGATATTCATCAGCCTCGGGTACCCGGAGCGCCAATTCATTTTATACAACCTATGCAATGGAGAGAAGAGAGGTCGCATTGACCTGCCGGTGACAATACTGGACAAGGAAGGTATGACTCGCGACGTCTGGGTTGAGATGGCAGCCCTCTCACGCCCCCCTTCAACCGCTGGGTACACGGTGGCTGCAGTGGTAGGCATTGGCGAATCCCTTGTTCACACCATAGCGACGTGGGAGTCCAAGGATGATCACTGGACTGAGATTGGAACTGTGGAAGATGGGGTGTACGACATTTTGTTCTATCAGGGCTCCTTCCACTTCCTCACATTCAACGAAGATCTGATCAGGCTTGTTCCAGAGGGCCTCTCATTCAGAATGGAGCGTTATCATGTTGAGTTTCGCTACAGCAAACCGATCGATGATTACCTTGAAAATCTGCAGAAAGGTTACATACTGAGGAGGTACCTGGTGGAGTCCACAGCAGGACATCTTTTGTTTGCCGTGAAAGTTACGCATGATAGCAAGAAGACATTTGATATCAAGCTGTTGCGTCTGTCTGTTGACGATGCCAGCCAAGCCAGGTGGGCCAAGTACAAGAACACAACGGATGAAATGATTTACCTAGGTCAGGCTTCGTCGGTATCTTGTGTCAGTCAAGGTGAGCCAACCACTCACTTTCTTGATGACCGTCTGGTGCACTTCGAGGATGTGGCTGATCATTACTACAGGAAGGACATGGGAGGGTTGCAGCCCTATGTCCTCCAGGTTGGCTGGTACGCTTACCGAACACCAAACGAAGAATCCAGGTTCTGCTATCGAGCACCAGACGACATAGGAGCGACTGACATACCAACACCAGTTTGGTGCAAGCCCCAGTCTGGTGGTTCTACCACTGACTGACTGCCACTCCTGTGACCATCATCGTCAATGCTTAGTCCAGCTCCGCTTGTTTTCAAGGATTCACATTACCCTTTTCTCTCTTTACTCATCATATGTAGTGAGTGTGTGCTAGCTGTATGTGAATTCTGCTCCCTAGGATTGCAATTCATCTTATTCCCTGTATATCTGGATTCATAATGCGTCCTTTCAACTTTTGCTTGTATGAAAGGTGATCGTTACATGGTTTGTAACAAGAGACAATTCTAGAGATTTTTGTTCCATTGGAGCTTGGACATCAACCCTTTAGTATGCTGACCAGAAATTAAGTTTTCATGACTATACAAGGCATCTTGATGCCAGCTGAACCACTACAAGTCACAACAATTGAACACGACGCTGAATAACTATGGAACAAAAACGAAACCATTCAAGTCTGTTCTAGTAAGCATAAAAAATAGCCCAAGCTCATACATGTGGAAACTTGACCAGTACAATTTTTTGTAGCTGAACCGAACCTACTTCAGCTAAACGGGAAAGGCGATAACAAACTACACATTACACACCTCTGCTCCATGTGTTCAAGAAAATGAATATTTGCTGACCAAGCACAGAATCAACAAGGGCCATTTCTGAACTACTTCTGTCAACATTATACTAGGTACTTATGCAGACTTGCGATGGAAAACAAAGATCTAGTCGTGTGGTGTGGGTACCTTTGCAAAGCAGTGTAGCTTGTCACCAAGCAACGTCGTTTCAACAGTTAACTGGCGGTCCTTTAACATGTGCATTCGGCACAGAAACGTCAGCCGCTGCCGCAAAAGAAATTGGCTTGGTGAGGACAGAGCCGTGAATTTTATTTTCCACCTCCTACTTACAGTGTTGCTGAGGGTGCGGTTGGCCATGCTCTGGTCAGCCGCGCGCGGCGCTTGATTTTGTCGACGGCGAGTTTGAATCTCCTGATGTTTGATCCAATTTGTTCTAGTCATGCTTGCCCTGAGATGCTCTGGCGTTCCATGTTAGTGTTTGCTAGGATTAGGTTCCATGCCAGGGACTTGAGCCCCCTGTACCGTTTCTGTTTCAGATGTTCTGGTTCCGTTTTGCTTCAACCTGGGATGTTCACAGTTTTGCTTCTACCTGTATGTAACCTTGAATGAGTGACAGAGTAAACTTCTTAACTTGGAACGTGAGAGGTTTGAACGACGCTGACAGGAAAACCACCATGCACGAGATCATCGCCGCGTCATCTTGCCAGATTGTATTGTATATTTATTATTACAGGAAACCAAATTGGTCAATATTACACTGCAGGCTACCTGGGAGGCTTTCTCCTGGTCTAGAGTTCTAGACCTGCTCGGCTTCGGCTTGAGAGTCAAAACAAAAATACAAAACAGACGCCTGCGGCGGCGGCAGGGAAAACACCAAATCTAGATACAGGTACAACCGGGTATAACGGATGTTTTATGACGTACGGGTATCTAGCGAAAAGCAAGCAGGGTGTCTACTACACTGCTATCTGTGGGTACCAATTTCACGTGTGGGTAAATCTGGGAATGGGTTTTGATTAACCGGGGCCAATGGTTTGGTTTTTTGCTCTGGGCTTAATTGGTTCGGGTTGTGATGGGCCCAGACTGTTATCAGTTTGGTTTGGTTTGGGTTTGCATAAAAACAAGTTGGGTATGGCTGGGTGTGGGTCTAAATGGTTTGGTCGCTAACAGTTGCAAATACTGATTTAGAACCGGTTCTAGAACTGGGTGTACGCACGCGATGCGACGTGGCCGGTCACCCACGTACGTACGCAACGCGACGCGTCTGGAGGCTGCTACTATGGATCAATTAAGCTACTAGCTAGCTTGCTTGTTTCTTGGTTAGCTTTGCACATACAACAGATTGATTTGGTTTCAACCCAAAACTAAGAACTAGGTTAAACCCATAGTTTGAAGAGTGGTTTGGTTTTGGTTGAGTTGGACAAAGCGTATGGTTTGGTTTGGTTTTGGTTTTGCACGATAATTGACGGTGTGGTTTAGTTCTGGTTCAAACTCCGCGTTGACTGGTTATAGTTTAGGTTTGGTTGAGTTGTATAACCATTGCCAGGTTTACGTGTGGGTATTGCACAACACATCGGAATCAAGTCAAACACCGGAGTGGGAGCTGAAGCATCAAGTCAACCTTGAGCCTAATTTGAGGCCATGCTACAACCGATGCTTCAGACGCAAAAATACTGACAAGTGTTGGATCTTAGATTCTCGTGATGAGGAGTCAGAGGATACAAGAGACTATGAATGGGATTCTAGTGATGATAGTGTCGCTGATGCTGAAGGAGAGATTAACAAGGACGGTAAAGCTTATTACTATGCCTTGGATTTGCTCGGGTACCATCCTTACAAAGAAATTGCTTTCCTGGGCAACCGTTTCCAAGGGTTCGCTTACTACCTGGACAACTCCAAATTACAGTATTTGGGGTCACCTTACCGAACACAACTAAACGATCATCGTCGTCGTTCACTTCCCTTACTCGAGTCATTCATCTACACTCCCTGCAGGGACGATGTGCTTCCTTGTGAGGGTGATCATGATGAGTAGTTACTTTTTTTAATTGAGAGAATAATCAAATGGTGGATGGGGTGCTATATGTTTGACGATTGAATAATGTTCTTTTTAACACAAACACAAGTTTTGGTTTCTTGTTGCCTTTAGTTGTTGGTTCTCCTTTTCGTTATGCTAAATTTATGATTGATGTGTTTAGTTTTCACGTTGCGTGATTGGTATTTTGGGTGAAACATATGGAAAACATATAATTTTTATGGTCAATCCAACGTTAATCTCTCACCCCTCACCATGTATGCTCTAGAGTACTAATAAACGTGTATGTGCAAGGCACCTCTCAACTATCTGCTTAGATTGCCATATTTACCGTAGTTAAATGATGGTATAAAATATTATGTAGTCACCCCTTGAAACAAGTTCAGAAAACAACTATTAAATGTAGCTCATATTAATTTGTTTTTTCTAAGCCATGTACTTTCTTATGTTCGTCCCTTGTCACGATAGAGACACTGTTACAAACTATTGTCATGATTTATGAAGGGTTGACCTCCAAAATGTTTACATATGAGAGCGTTTGAAAATATTCAATTAAGAATCAAAACTAATTCATTCACTCTAGCATATTGAAAAAAATTCCCATATATTTAAAATATAATTAAGGAGTCAAACAGCCCTTAACGCACTCGGCCATCTGACCCAACCCACTTGTCACTCACTCACAATCACCAAGCATTATTTCCCTCGCCTCAGGTCAAACCTCTCGCTATTTATTTAGGACAGTAAAACTGAGCCTAAAATAAGCTCTCTAACACCTCTAGCAATTTTAACCTCCGGCAACTTTGACCGTCAGATTACGCATTTAGATTGTTTCTGTCCATCCGATAATTGTTTTAGTGCCAGTTTACCGCGATTGCGCCGTCTGTCCTAATGGGCAGCTTTTTTGTTTTGAAGGCCTGTCGTTGCGTTGATTGGGCTTCAATGGCCCATTTCGCACCGAGCCAACGCGATGCTAGAGTGAACCGGCGGTGGAGGGGATCCAGCGGATGCCAGCCTCGCATGGGATGCAGCGCTCAAGGGAGCCGACGCGAGGCAAATTTAACAGATTTGACCTATAGACGAAATCAAATCACAGAATGAACTGTCCGTAAAACTATTTCACGCGGTTGAACCGTGGCGCCTAGCTCTCAGGCGCTGCACTAGTGCAACGCCCGGGAGCTAGGCGCTGCACTAGTGCAACGCCCGGGAGCTAGGCGCTGCACTGTATAGTGTGGCGCCTAGCTCTCAGGCGCTGCACACTAGCTTAGTAATTTTTTGAACACACGGGTGCGATGCTGGCCGTGTAGCGCCTATCTCTAAGGCGTTGCACAGTGTAGTGTGACGCCGTCGTGTCGGGCGTCACACAAAAAGGTCAGCCGAGTGAAATAGTTTCACGGACAGTTCATTCTGTGATTTGATTTCGTCTATAGGTCAAATCTGTTAAATTTGCCCCGACGCGAGGGGCACGAAGGAACCGGCGGTCTAGGGGATTCAACCAAGGCGAGGCTTACGAGGAGATCCGGCGGTTGAGCGGCCGGTCGATGCACTTCGGAACGTCGCCTGCTACGGTGCTCCACGACGTCGCCATCGGAACCGGATCCTCCAACATTAAGAAGGAATGTCACGGTGCTACATAGTTAGCCTACTGTAAAATGAAGAAGGGAAATTAGAGACTGCTAGTAGATAGTTAATGAGTTGTTTATTACTGGTATTACTGTAGATATAAATAATTTAAATTTTATTTTATTTCACCATCAATTTGTTTGTATGTAATTACTATAAATGTACACTGTGGATCATCAATTTGCAAATAAATTTAGTCGTTTTAGACATAATCGTATGAATGGAAAGAAGAAAAGTTAGGGTACTGTAGCTTCTTTAACATTCCTTCTCAGTGCTAGAGGATCCGGTTCCGTCGCCATCCGGTGTCTACCCGCTTCTGTGTTTATCTTCTCCCACGTGCACACGGGCCACGTCGATCGACCGCTCGTCTCTTGTTCCATGCAGCGTAGAGGATGCAAATGCAGCAGTAATATGTTGTTCCGTAGTAGTGACACCGACTATACTGCCTTCGATCTGTTCCTCAACCCGCTTTGTTCTTTCATTCTTCTCCTCATGAGATGGCAGATAAACTCGGTGGGGAGTGGGACAAGTGGGAGATTTTCAGTCTTTTAGATTTTTTTAATGGATTTCGTCCTTTAAAATTGGAATTCAATAACTCCCGAACATTCGGATTTTGAGCATTTCGTCCCGAATGTTTTTACATGGCAACTTTAGTTCATAGGAGATGGCAACTTTAGTTCATAGAAGATAGCAACTTCGTCCTTTTTCATTTTTTCGCCAGAAAATTGCCATGTTTCCCTAATCTCACGCAAACTAAACTTGCCATCTAAACCCGTTCGGGTTGCCATGCTTAACTCCCGAACGTTCGGGAGTTATCATTACCTTTAAAATTTACATATATAAAATCCTAATTTGTCTTTTATTTTATATATATAATCATATTTGGTACTTTAGATTTAAAGGACAAAATAAAGATTTTATATATGAAAAATCTAAAGGATGAAATCCATGACAAAAGTTATTATTAATAACTAGGAAACGTGCCCGTGCGTTGCACCAGGAGAAAAAAATATCACACACTCAAGCCGAATAAACTTGCCTCAAGACTCCAGATACATGTCCTCTATTTCAAAATAGTAGCTAGTTCAAAGTTATTCATCAAATACTAACTGGTTAATTCCACCTAAAAGAAATTAATATGTTAATCCTTTAGCCCGTGGTAATGCTCTCCTTTTCTGATGCTTGGATGGATGGTGAATTTCAGAAACTCACCTCATCTCTCCTTCTTCTTAACATATACTTCGTGATGTTGGATTTTAGAGACTCACCTCATCTCTCCTTCTTAACATATACTTCGTGATGTTGGATTTTAGAGACTCACCTCATCTCTCCTTCTTCTTAACATATACTTTGTGCTTCACTATGGAGCAAAAGCGAGCAACAACTCCCAAGTGTGTCGCAACAATTGCTAATGTTCCTCTCTCGCATCACGTGTCTCCATGGAGAGAATGTAGAACTTTGATATTTGGTACTTCATATGGCAGTAAGAAAATAAGCGAGGATGAATCAACTCAAATTATTTCACATAATCTTCTTGATTATGGTTCAAAGGATGGAAAAAAATGGAATCCTTTAAGCAAATTTGCTAGTCAACAACCATTATTGCACACACGGTTTAGTTTTATAAAGTACATAGTTTATTTTGCATACAGCAAGAAGGCAACATTCCGAAAATAGAAATGTCCGTTTCATCTAAAGTCCAATTGACATAGAAATTTGAGGTTGCAGTTACGTACTCCACTGATACTCTACTCAACAAAGTTTTAGAATTGTAAGTCAAATCCCAGTAGAAAGACTAGCTTATTTTTATTTTTATTTTTTTGCGAGGGGAAGGAGAATTCATTAATCAAGCGGCAGCCAAGTCTGCAATACATAGGTCAGGTACCTCCTCAGGTCCTGAGCGAAGCCACACCGCAGTGCGCTTCTTTATTCTACCATAGTTCGCTAGGTAATGACTGACAATGTTTTGCTCTCGCTTAATATGCTTGACTAAGAATTCCCTATTCTCCTGAAGAAGTTGCTTAATTTCCTGCACCATCATCATGTGTGCCGATCTATCCTCTCCCGTTTCAGTGATTAGCTTGACGACTTCTGAGCAGTCAGTTTGAATAACAATGGGCAGGGCTGACCACTGAATGGCAAGGGAAATGCCTTCCCAACATGCATGTAGTTCAGACTCCAATGGAGACGCACACCGTCTCAGTTCGCAGCAAGACGAGTAGATGATCGCTCCCCTATCATCCCGAAGGACCATCCCAGCCCCTGCTGTATCATCTTTCTCTGAAAAGGAGCCATCAATACTTAACGCCGCCCAGCCCGCCGGTGGCGCGTCCCATCCCTGCCTTTTCTTTACTACCTCACCTGCATGTGATAATGCACGCCTCTTGTACCGAGGTACAGTCACCATCGCCTTTAACATGGTCACCATTGGGATTGGCCTGCAAAGCAAGTAAGGAGCATATGTAGCTGGAGAGAAACCGGGCCGATGCCTCCACTGGTGGCAGCCGTTTGTGATGGACGATCTCATTTCTCACGTGCCAGCATCGCCAAATCGTCATGAGCGTGTACAAACGCTCCTCCTCCGGGAACTCCGCTAGCACTTGGAGCAACCACTCCGGCCCTGTATTCACCAGTCGTCGGAAGTCCGGAATACTCCATTGCTGCGCCATTGCCTGCCACAGCGCGACTGCTCGAGGGCATCTGCAAAGAGCATGAAATGTGTCCTTCGGTTCGGTGGCACACACAGGACAAAGATTAGAAACTTTAAGTGTACGATGCTGCTTATTAACCCATGTAGGTAAGCAGTCAGTAGCCACCTGCCACGCGAACACACGCACCTTAGGAGGAGCAGGGCACCTCCATAAAAAAGCCCAGACGGCTCGTCGCCCGTCCGGTGCCCTGCTCGCCGCGACTGATGATGGACGAAGACGATCGCCGAGCGCCAGCCGATACGCGCTCCGAACCGAGAAGACACCATTGCGCTCCGGTTCCCATGCCAGGACGTCCTCTCCTAGTCGAGGTGAAGTGCGAATTTTTACAATATGTTCTGAGTCCACAGGGTAGAAATATTGCTGTAGGAGGTCTACATGCCAAGCTCCTCGGTCATCCAACAGTTCAGAAACTCTCCGCAGCCGGCATCTTCCTTGCCTAGTGATAGGTTTGCTTGAGCCCCCGTTCGGTATCCAGCGATCCCTCCAGATGCGAATGGACCGGCCGTTGCCCACCCTCCAAATTATGCCACGTTTTAGAAGATCAAGTCCATGCACTATAGCTTGCCATGTTGGTGACGCTCCATTTGGAAACACTGTATCCTCCAGATTACCAGTAGGGAAGTACTTAGCCTTTAACAATTGTGAGCACAAACTATCCGGGAAGTTGAGGATGCGCCAAGCCTGTCGTGACAACAGTGCTTGGTTGAATAAGCGAAATTCCCGAAACCCCATACCACCATGTGATTTGGGCTGCAATAATTTATCTCATGCTCGCCAATGCGTTTTCCGCCGGCCCTCCTCAGCTCCCCACCAAAAATTCCTCACCATACGATTGAGGTCGTCGCATGTAGACACCGGTAACCTGAACACACTCATCAAGTATGTTGGCAATGCTTGAGCAATAGATTTAATTAGAACTTCTTTTCCACTCTGCGCCATTGACTCACACCATGTCACAAATCGCTTGGTAAACTTTTCCTGGATATTCTTGAACCTCCCCTTAGACATGCGGCCATTAGGTGTTGGGAGTCCAAGGTACTTCTCCTCAAAACTCACATTGTGCACACCCAACACTCGAACCACATCATCTCTGTCTCGCTGATTACAGTGTTCACCAAATAGTATCGAACATTTCTGGGGGTTAATAAGTTGCCCTGTAGCTCGAGCGTACTCATCCAGGACACCTTTAATATGTACTGCCTCTCCTTCTGTTGCACGGAAGAACAAAAGTGTGTCGTCAGCAAATAGGAGATGGGAGATCCCTGGCGCCCTTGGGCACACTCTCAGTGGTGATATATGTGCATTTCTCCCCTCTTTCCTAAGAAGTGCCGCAAGACCATCCGCCACAAACAAAAATAAGAATGGTGATAGCGGATCTCCCTGTCGTAGCCCACGCGATGGTGCAAATGAATCCGAGCGGGCTCCATTGATTTTTATAGTGTATCGCACCGAGGTGACACATGACATTATCCATCTCACCCATCGATGCTCAAAGCCCAACTGTTGCATCACTCGCTCCAGGAAAATCCAATCCACCCGATCATATGCCTTGGACAGGTCTAGCTTGTACGCACAAAAGCTTCTATCTGGGTTCTTCTCATGTCGGATATAGTGAGTGCACTTGAATGCCATAAACGCATTATCTGTAATAAGCCTACCGGGCACAAAGGCACTTTGTTCCGGTGAGATGATTCCACCTAGTAGATGTTGGGGAACGTTGCAGAAAACAAAAATTTTCCTACGGTTTCACCAAGATCCATCTATGAGTTCATCTAGCAACGAGTCATTAGATGAATCTAAGTACCTTGTAGATTGCGAGCGGAAGCGTTCAAAGAACGGGGATGATGTAGTCGAACACGACGTGATCCAAATCACCGGAGATCCTAGCACCGAACGGACGGCACCTCCGCGTTCAACACACGTACGGAACAGCCACGTCTCCTCCTTCTTGATCCAGCAAGGGAGGAAGGAGAGGTTGAGGGAGATGGCACCAGCAGCAGCACGACGGCGTGGTGTTGATGGAGCTGCAGTACTCCGGCAGAGCTTCGCTAAGCACTATGGAGGAGGAGGAGGTGTTGGAGAGGGAGAAGGAGGCAACCAAAGGCCAAGGTCGATTTGCTCCTCCTTTTCCCCACTATATATAGGGCCAAGGGAGAGGGGGAGGCACAGCCCTTGCCCCTTCCTCCAAGGAAGGGTGCGGCCAAGGGGGGGAGGAGTCCATCCTCCCCAAGGCACCTCGGAGGTGCCTTCCCCCTTTAGGACTCTCCCCTTTTTTCCTTCTCTTGGCGCATGGGCCTCTTGGGGCTGGTGCCCTTGGCCCATGTAGGCCAAGGCACACCCCCTACAGCCCATGTGGCCCTCCGGGACAGGTGGCCCCACCCGGTGGACCCTCGGGACCCTTCCGGTGGTCCCGGTACAATACCGATAACCCCGAAACTTGTCCCGATGCCCGAAATAGGACTTACCATATATAAATCTTTACCTCCGGACCATTCCGGAACTCCTCGTGACGTCCGGAATCTCATCCGGGACTCCGAACAACATTCGGGTTACTGCATATACATATCCCTACAACCCTAGCGTCACCGAACCTTAAGTGTGTAGACCCTACGGGTTCGGGAGACATGTAGACATGACCGAGATCGCTCTCCGGTCAATAACCAACAGCGGGATCTGGATACCCATGTTGGCTCCCACATGCTCCATGATGATCTCATCGGATGAACCACGATGTCGAGGATTTAATCAACCCCGTATACAATTTCCTTTGTCAATCGATATGTTACTTGCCCGAGATTCGATCGTCGGTATCCCAATACCTCGTTCAATCTCGTTACCGGCAAGTCACTTTACTCGTACCGTAATGCATGATCCCCTGACCAGACACTTGGTCACTTTGAGCTCATTATGATGATGCATTACCGAGTGGGCCCAGTGATATCTCTCCGTCATACGGAGTGACAAATCCCAGTCTCGATCCGTGTCAACCCAACAGACACTTTCGAAGATACCTGTAATGCACCTTTATAGTCACCCAGTTACGTTGTGACGTTTGATACACCCAAAGCACTCCTACGGTATCCGGGAGTTACACGATCTCATGGTCAAAGGAAAAGATACTTGACATTAGAAAAGCTCTAGCAAACGAACTACACGATCTCACGCTATGCTTAAGATTGGGTCTTGTCCATCACATCATTATCCTAATGATGTGATCCCGTTATCAATGACATCCAATGTCCATAGCCAGGAAACCATGACTATCTATTGATCAACGAGCTAGTCAACTAGAGGCTTACTAGGGACATGTTGGTGTCTGTTATTCACACATGTATTACGATTTCCGGATAATACAATTATAGCATGAATAAAGACAATTATCATGAACAAAGAAATATAATAATAATACTTTTATTATTGCCTCTAGGGCATATTTCCAACAGTCTCCCACTTGCACTAGAGTCAATAATCTAGTTACATTGTGATGAACCGAACACCCATGGAATTCTGGTGTTGATCATGTTTTGCTCTAGGGAGAGGTTTAGTCAATGGATCCGCTACATTCAGGTCCGTATGTACTTTACAAATCTCTATGTCTCCATCTTGAACATTTTCACGAATGGAGTTGAAGCGACGCTTGATGTGCCTTGTCTTCTGTGAAACCTGGGCTCCTTGGCAAGTGCAATAGCCCCAGTGTTGTCACAGAAGAGCTTGATCGGCCCCGACGCATTGGGTATGACTCCTAGGTCGGTGATGAACTCCTTCACCCATATTGCTTCATGTGCTGCCTCCGAGGCTGCCATGTACTCCGCTTCACATGTAGATCCCGCCACGACGCTCTACTTGCAACTGCACCAGCTTACTGCCCCACCATTCAAAATATACACGTATCCGGTCTGTGACTTAGAGTCATCCAGATCTGTGTCGAAGCTAGCGTCGACGTAACCCTTTACGATGAGCTCTTCGTCACCTCCATAAACGAGAAACATTTCCTTAGTCCTTTTCAGGTACTTCGGGATATTCTTGACCGCTGTCCAGTGTTCCTTGCCGGGATTACTTTGGTACCTTCCTACCAAACTTACGGCAAGGTTTACATCAGGTCTGGTACACAGCATGACATACATAATAGAACCTATGGCTGAGGCATAGGGGATGACACTCATCTCTTCTATATCTTCTGCCGTGGTCGGACATTGAGCTGAGCTCAATTTTACACCTTGCAAAACAGGCAAGAACCCTTTCTTGGACTGATCCATTTTGAACTTCTTCAAAATCTTATCAAGATATGTGCTTTGTGAAAGACCTATGAGGCGTCTCGATCTATCCCTATAGATCTTGATGCCTAATATATAAGCAGCTTCTCCAAGGTCCTTCATTGAAAAACTCTTATTCAAGTAGGCCTTAATGCTGTCCAAAAGTTCTATATCATTTCCCATCAAAAGTATGTCATCTGCATATAGTATGAGAAATGCTATAGAGCTCCCACTCACTTTCTTGTAAACACAGGCTTCTCCATAAGTCTGTGAGAACCCAAACGCTTTGATCATCTCATCAAAACGAATGTTCCAACTCCGAGATGCTTGCACCAGCCCATAAATCGAGCGTTGGAGCTTGCACACCTTGTCAGCATTCTCAGGATCGACAAAACCTTCCAGCTGCATCATATACAATTCTTCCTTAAGGAAACCATTAAGGAATGCCGTTTTGACGTCCATTTGCCAAATTTCATAATCATAAAATGCGGCAATTGCTAACATGATTCGGACGGACTTCAACTTCGTTACCGGTGAGAAAGTCTCATCGTAGTAAACCCCTTGAACTTGTCGATAACCCTTAGCGACAAGCTGAGCTTTATAGATGGTCACATTACCATCCGCGTCTGTCTTCTTCTTAAAGATCCATTTATTTTCTATGGCTCGCCGTTCAACGGGCAAGTCAGTCAAAGTCCATACTTCGTTTTCATACATGGATCCTATCTCGGATTCCATGGCTTCTAGCCATCTGTCGGAATTCGGGCCCGCCATCGCTTCTTCATAGTTCGAAGGTTCACTGTTGTCTAACAACATGATTTCCAAGACAGGGTTGCCGTACCACTCTGGTGCGGAACGTGTCCTTGTGGACCTTTGAATTTCAGTAGGAGCTTGATCGGAAGTATCTTGATCATCATCATTAACTTCCTCTCTAGTCGGTGCAGGCACCTCAGGAACATTTTCTTGAGTTGCGCCATTTTCCGGTTCAAGAGGTAATACTTCATCAAGCTCTACTTTCCTCCCACTTACTTCTTTCGAGAGAAACTCTTTCTCCAGAAAGGACCCATTCTTGGCAACAAAGATCTTGCCTTCGGATCTGAGGTAGAAGATATACCCAACAGTTTCTTTAGGGTATCCTATGAAGACGCATTTTTCCGATTTGGGTTCGAGCTTTTCAGGTTGAAGTTTCCTGACATAAGCATCGCATCCCCAAACTTTTAGAAATGACAGCTTAGGTTTCTTCCCAAACCACAATTCATACGGTGTCGTCTCAACGAATTTCGACGGTGCCCTATTTAAAGTGAATGCGGCAGTCTCTAAAGCATAGCCCCAAAAAGATAGTGGTAAATCGGCAAGAGACATCATAGATCGCACCATATCTAATAGAGTGCGATTACGACATTCGGACACACCATTACGCTGAGGTGTTCCAGGCGGCGTGAGTTGTGAAACTATTCCACATTTTCTTAAGTGTGTACCAAACTCATGACTCAAGTATTCTCCTCCACGATCTGATCGTAGAAACTTGATTTTCCTGTCACGTTGATTCTCAACTTCACTCTGAAATTCCTTGAACTTTTCAAAGGTCTCAGACTTGTGTTTCATTAAGCAGACATACCCATAGCTACTCAAGTCATCAGTGAGGGTGAGAACATAACGATAGCCACCGCGAGCCTCAACACTCATTGGACCGCACACATCAGTATGTATGATTTCCAATAAGTTGGTTGCTCGCTCCATTGTTCCTGAGAATGGAGTCTTGGTCATTTTACCCATGAGGCATGGTTCACACGTGTCAAATGATTCGTAATCAAGAGACTCTAAAAGTCCATCAGCATGGAGCTTCTTCATGCGTTTGACACCTATGTGACCAAGGCGGCAGTGCCACAAGTATGTGGGACTATCACTATCAATCATACATCTTTTGGTACTTACACTATGAATATGTGTAGCATTACGCTCGAGATTCATAAAGAATAAACCATTCACCATCGGAGCATGACCATAAAACATATCTCTCATATAAATAGAACAACCATTATTCTCGGATTTAAATGAGTAGCCATCTCGAATTAAACGAGATCCTGATACAATGTTCATGCTCAAACTTGGCACAAAATAACAATTATTGAGGTTCAAAACTAATCCCGTAGGTAAATGTAGAGGTAGCGTGCCGACGGCGATCACATCGACCTTGGAACCATTCCCGACGCGCATCGTCACCTCGTCCTTCGCCAGTCTCCGTTTATTCCGCAGCTCCTGCTGTGTGTTACAAATATGAGCAACGGCACCGGTATCAAATACCCAGGAGTCACTACGATTACTGGTAAGGTACACATCAATTACATGTATATCAAATATACCTTTGGTTTTGCCGGCCTTCTTGTCCGCTAAGTATGTGGGGCAGTTCCGCTTCCAGTGACCACTTTCCTTGCAATAAAAGCACTCAGTCTCGGGCTTGGGTCCATTCTTTGGCTTCTTCCCGGCAGCTTGCTTGCTGGGCACGGCAACTACCTTGCCGTCCTTCTTGAAGTTCTTTTTACCCTTGCCCTTCTTGAACTTAGTGGTTTTATTGACCATCAACACTTGATGTTCCTTCTTGACTTCTACCTCTGCTGATTTCAGCATAGCAAATACTTCAGGAATGGTCTTTTCCATCCCCTGCATATTGAAGTTCATCACAAAGCTCTTGTAGCTTGGTGGAAGCGACTGGAGGATTTTGTCAATGGCCGCATCATCCGGGAGATTAACTCCCAGCTGAGTCAAGCGGTTATGTAACCCAGACATAGTGAGTATGTGCTCACTGACAGAACTATTTTCCTCCATCTTACAGCTGAAGAATTTGTCGGAGACTTCATATCTCTCGACCCGGGCATGAGCTTGGAAAACCATTTTCAGCTCTTCGAACATCTCATATGCTCCATGTCTCTCAAAACGCTTTTGGAGCCCCGACTCTAGGCTGTAAAGCAATGCCGCACTGAACGAGGGAGTAGTCATCGGAACGTGCCTGCCAAGCGTTCATAACGTCTTGTTCTGCAGGGAGAACAGGTGCGTCACCCAGCGGTGCTTGTAGGACATAATCTTTCTTGGCAGCTATGAGGATGATCCTCAGGTTCCGGACCCAGTCCGTATAGTTGCTGCCATTGTCTTTCAGCTTAGTTTTCTCTAGGAACGCGTTGAAGTTGAGGACTACGTTGGCCATTTGATCTACAAGACATATTGCAAAATATTTAGACTAAGTTCATGATAATTAAGTTCATCTAATCAAATTATAATGAACTCCCACTCAGATTTGACATCCCTTTCGTCATCTAAGTGTTACACGATCCGAGTCGACTAGGCCGTGTCCGATCATCACGTGAGACGGACTAGTCATCATCGGTGAACATTCTCATGTTGATCGTATCTTCCATACGACTCGTGTTCGACCTTTCGGTCTCTGTGTTCCGAGGCCATGTCTGTACATGCTAGGCTCGTCAAGTTAACCCTAAGTGTTTTCGCTGTGTAAAACTGTCTTACACCCGTTGTATGTGAACGTAAGAATCTATCACACCCGATCATTACGTGGTGCTTCAAAACGACGAACTGTAGCAACGGTGCACAGTTAGGGGAGAACACTTCTTGAAATTTTGTAAGGGATCATCTTATTTACTACCGTCGTCCTAAGTAAACAAGATGCATAAAACATAATAAACATCACATGCAATTATATAAAGTAGTATGATATGGCCAATATCATATAGCTCCTTTGATCTTCATCTTCGGGGCTCCATGATCATCTTGTCACCGGCATGACACCATGATCTCCATCATCATGATCTCCATCATCGTGTCTTCATGAAGTCGTCACGCCAACGACTACTTCTACTTCTATGACTAACGCGTTTAGTAATAAAGTAAAGTAGTTTACATGGCGTTCTTCAATGACACGCAGGTCATACAAAAAATAAAGACAGCTCCTATGGCTCCTGCCGGTTGTCATACTCATCGACATGCAAGTCGTGATTCCTATTACAATAGCATGAACATCTCATACATGACATATAGATCATTCATCATTCATCACAACTTTGGCCATATCATATCACAAAGCACTTGCTGCAAAAACAAGTTAGACGTCCTCTAATTGTTGTTTGCAAGTTTTACGTGGCTGAAGTAGGGTTCTAGCAAGAACGTTTTCTTACCTACGTGAAACCACAACGTGATTTGTCAACTTCTATTTACCCTTCATAAGGACCTTTTTCATCGAATCCGCTTCAACTAAAGTAGGAGAGACAGACACCCGCCAGCCACCTTATGCAACTAGTGCATGTTAGTCGGTGGAACCGGTCTCACGTAAGCGTACGTGTAAGGTTGGTCCGGGCCGCTTCATCCCACAATACCGTTGAAGCAAGATAAGACTAGTAGCGGCAAGAAAGTTGACAAATCTACGCCCACAACAAATTGTGTTCTACTCGTGCAAGAAGAACTACGCATAGACCTAGCTCATGATGCCACTGTTGGGGAACGTTGCAGAAAACAAAAATTTTCCTACGGTTTCACCAAGATCCATCTATGAGTTCATCTAGCAACGAGTCATTAGATGCATCTACGTACCTTGTAGATCGCGAGCGGAAGCGTTCAAAGAACGGGGATGATGTAGTCGAACACGACGTGATCCAAATCACCGGATATCCTAGCACCGAACGGACGGCACCTCCGCGTTCAACACACGTACGGAACAGCCACGTCTCCTCCTTCTTGATCCAGCAAGGGAGGAAGGAGAGGTTGAGGGAGATGGCACCAGCAGCAGCACGACGGCGTTGTGTTGATGGAGCTGCAGTACTCCGGCAGAGCTTCGCTAAGCACTATGGAGGAGGAGGAGGTGTTGGAGAGGGAGAAGGAGGCAACCAAAGGCCAAGGTCGATTTGCTCCTCCTTTTTCCCACTATATATAGGGCCAAGGGAGAGGGGGAGGCGCAGCCCTTGCCCCTTCCTCCAAGGAAGGGTGCGGCCAAGGGGGGGGAGGAGTCCATCCTCCCCAAGGCACCTCGGAGGTGCCTTCCCCCTTTAGGACTCTCCCCTTTTTTCCTTCTCTTGGCGCATGGGCCTCTTGGGGCTGGTTCCCTTGGCCCATGTAGGCCAAGGCGCACCCCCTACAGCCCATGTGGCCCCCCGGGACAGGTGGCCCCACCCGGTGGACCCCCGGGACCCTTTCGGTGGTCCCGGTACAATACCGATAACCCCGAAACTTGTCCCGATGCCCGAAACAGGACTTCCCATATATAAATCTTTACCTCCGGACCATTCCGGAACTCCTCGTGACGTCCGAGATCTCATCCGGGACTCCGAACAACATTCGGGTTACTGCATATACATATCCCTACAACCCTAGCGTCACCGAACCTTAAGTGTGTAGACCCTACGGGTTTGGGAGACATGTAGACATGACCGAGATCGCTCTCCGGTCAATAACCAACAGCAGGATCTGGATACCCATGTTGGCTCCCACATGCTCCACGATGATCTCATCGGATGAACCACGATGTCGAGGATTTAATCAACCTCGTATACAATTCCCTTTGTCAATCGATATGTTACTTGCCCGAGATTCGATCGTCGGTATCCCAATACCTCGTTCAATCTCGTTACCGGCAAGTCACTTTACTCGTACCATAATGCATGATCCCGTGACCAGACACTTGGTCACTTTGAGCTCATTATGATGATGCATTACCGAGTGGGCCCAGTGATATCTCTCCGTCATACGGAGTGACAAATCTCAGTCTCGATCCGTGTCAACCCAACAGACACTTTCGGAGATACCTGTAATGCACCTTTATAGTCACCCAGTTACGTTGTGACGTTTGATACACCCAAAGCACTCCTACGGTATCCGGGAGTTACACGATCTCATGGTCAAAGGAAAAGATACTTGACATTAGAAAAGCTCTAGCAAACGAACTACACGATCTCACGCTATGCTTAAGATTGGGTCTTGTCCATCGCATCATTATCCTAATGATGTGATCCCGTTATCAATGACATCCAATGTCCATAGCCAGGAAACCATGACTATCTATTGATCAACGAGCTAGTCAACTAGAGGCTTACTAGGGACATGTTGGTGTCTGTTATTCACACATGTATTACGATTTCTGGATAATACAATTATAGCATGAATAAAGACAATTATCATGAACAAAGAAATATAATAATAATGCTTTTATTATTGCCTCTAGGGCATATTTCCAACAGTAGAGGCCTAAGCCTGTTTACCAGGCATTTGGCAATAACCTTATAAATCACGTTGCAGAGGCTAATTGGCCGGAAATCAGACAACTTGATCGGTTCATCGATCTTTGGGATAAGCTCAATAGTTGTCATATTAACTCCCTCTGGCATGTGTCCCGACTCAAAGAATAGTCGCACTGCTGAAATTATATCATCTTTCATAATGGCCCAATGCTTTTGAAAAAATCTCGCCAGAAAGCCATCCGGCCCTGGCGCCTTTAGTGGCCCAATCTGAAACATCGCATCGGCTATCTCCTTATCAGAGAAAGGAGAAACCAACTTATCATTCATATCATCTGTAACTACCCGCTTGAACAAGGGTACCACATTATCTGCATTCAGGGAGGCGTCAATAGTAAAGAGATTTTGAAAAAAGTCCATTGCCATACCTTCCATCGCTCTTTGATCTGTGTGCACCACCCCTAAATTATCAGCAAAGCCTTTAATTCTATTTTTCCTAGTTCTCCATACAGCCCACTGGTGGAAGAACTGGGTATTACGGTCGCCATCCTTGATCCAGTCAATGCGAGACCGCTGCGGCCACAACATCTCTTCCCTGTACAGCAGTTCCTCCAAGTGATCAGACTCCCTTCTTATCCCTTTATGGTCTGCATTCATGTGCATTAGTTCTTCAAGGCGGGATCTAGATTTTTCAATTTCCTTGATCACGTTTCCAAATTTCTTGTGGCTCCACTTATGAAGTTTCTCCATAACAACGTCCAGTGAAACTTTGATGTCATGCAGACCGTGTTTTGCACCTCCATCATGCCATGCTTGTGCCACGACCTCCTCTAGGGCGACCTCTCTCCCCCACATAACCTCATAGCGACGAACACATCTCTCTCTACCTCCGGACTCAGGGATGCATCGCATCAGTAGGGGAAGATGGTCCGAACAGGAAGACACCAAGTGTTTTACTGATGCCTCAGGGAACTTGTACCTCCACCTGTTATCCGCAACCACTCTATCAAGTCTGACTTGTACATTCGCTCTTCCGCTGCGCTTATTATCATAAGTGAAGGGGTAGCCAGAGAACCCCATATCAGCTAAGTTGCAAGCTTCAAGCACATCCCTAAATGCAATCATCTGTCCAAGCGATCTCGGTGTCTCTGACAGATGTTCGTAGTCCCACATAACTTCCTTAAAATCTCCTGCCAAGAGCCAAGGTAAATCATCCTGGGCTTTTAGTCTTTTCAATCCCTCCCACATTAAGTGTCTATTTTCCACTCGCGGTTCACCATAGACAAAAGTAACTCTCTGAACTTGATCATCAGCGGGCAACCAAATATTCGCATCAATCCACCTTTTATTGCAGTCACGGATATCGACGTGCAAAGATTCATCCCAAAATAAGGCTATACCACCGCTATTACCCTCACTGCTTATTCCTTCAAAGCCACGAAGACCGAGTCTATTACGAAGACGATACATCTTATCTTTCTATTGTCTAGTTTCACACAAAAATATCATACTTGGGGAATGGGCTCGAGAGAGAGCCACGAGATCCCGAACTGTCGAAGCATTCCCCGCACCTCGACAGTTCCACACGATGCAATTCATTGCTCCTGACGGGGCGCCACATCTGGCCCCGTCAGTTTACCGGCGGCCCCTGGGCCGGTTGCCTCCAATTCCACCTCGCCTTCCATGATGGTTGCTCCATCCTCCCTCTGCTGGCCCTTAGTCTTTACCTTCTTCTGTATGCCTCCAGCTGGAGCCTCAACATATGGTACCAGGTCTTTGCCTTCACTAGCAGCCTTTCCATGCCCAAACAAACCAGCCACCTGTCGTTTGCCAACGATGAAAACATTGTACTCCAGAGAGTTCACAACGTTACCCAGGGAGACCTCCCGCTCCATGTTGCTAACATCATGCACCAATGGTAGTTCTATTACATTTGTTTGCTGGATGTCCAGAGATTTCTGCTGCACCTCCACTTCCCCTATTTCCTTCTCTTTTTTCACTGAAACCTCTGCCAGATCGTTCTTCACTGGAGCTGCATGTATCTTCTTCCTAATTATGGCCTGGTGACCTACATCTGCAGGGCTCGGGGCTTCATCAACAGTTGGCTTCGGGCGGGAAACTCCCTCACCGGGTGTCCCATGATCGCCCCCACCAGCCGTTGAGTTCACCACCGGCGCCGTCAGGAGCAAGGCCACGATGGGTGCAATTCCTGTCATAGTTGTCGTTCGGGTTTGCATATTCCCGCTAGAGAGACCTAGTGAGTCTCGATCAGGCGGTTCCCTCGTGCGTAGATTGGTTTGTGCTTGTTGAGGAACCCTAGGATCCTTCTCTTCTTCCGCTGCCGAACCAAGACTCTTGTGGATCAGGGGACTGCCAACACCTCCAGATCCCGCTTCCGGTTGCGCCATGCCTAGTACCTTCCCAACCTGGACTAATCTTGCCTTGCCGAGGAACTGCTCGAGAGTCACGCTTCTGCGTTCCTCCGAGTTGCGGGCGGACAGAGCCGCAACAAGTCCAACCTGCAGACCTGGTTTGCATGTGGAGACGGTGCCTGCCTGCCTTCCGGCCGGCCGGCCGGGCGATGGCGACGGCGAGGGGGCGAACGCCCCAAAGTCGCCTAACCCTAACGAAACGGTATCCATCAATCAATCCCTTCGAATGTTTCGCTAGTAAGCATCAGTTAAAGACCAGCTTATTTTGAAGATGAGCATGTAAACCTGCTCAAATTCATGGCTGCTGACTCCAAGCTGTACAATACTTCTCTACTTCTCCTCCCCGACCTGGAACATATATTGTTCATAGAGAATGTACGCCCAAAAAAAAAGAATGAGCAAAGACCACGATCTTCCAAGGTTGTAGAAGCATCACGGCTATAAGCCCAGGCGATATAAACTCTTCACTGCCCTGTAAGCCGAACCAATTACCGATACATAGAAGCATCAATCCCCGCATGCATGCGTGGATTCATACCATTTATTTAGCTTCATGTATCAAATCCCGCTCCCGTTTTCAGCATGCACGCGTGGATTTTAGCTTCCTGTATCAAATATCCCTCCCATTTAATCATCATGCATGCGTGCATGTCCCTCCTCAATCCCATTCAATTAGGAAGCCAATCAGAGTGCACCATCGTTCATCCCATTTATTTAGCCTCCGAGTCTTTCTTCTCCCTCTTTCCTCCCATTTAATTAGGAAACCAATCAGCATGAGTGCATGTCCCTCCTTCATCCCATTTAATTTGCCTCCTTCATCAAGTCTTTCTTCTTGATTTTTCTATTTCCTTGGCTCTCGTGTGACTTGCTGATATTCTGGGCAGCTTATGAACGTATTTAAATTGGTGGAATTAAGTCTAAAGAACCGAGGTCAGACTATTAGAAATGAACCCTGTTTCTTAGCAAAATTGAGTGCTAGCTTAGGTGGCTGTTGCCTTCTCTACGGGACTTGAGGTCCCGATTTTGAGCGCAGCAAAGTGCAAGAATTTTTTGCAGCCATTTGTTTGCTGCTGGACAAAAAACAAAAGCGCGTAGCAGGCCCAATTCGGCCCATGTAGGGAAGACAGACGAAAATAAAGCAACACACGGCCCAACGAAAAACAGGTTAGAATAGTACCACCTCTCAAATAATAGCCCCTTTAGTAATATCACCTCGTGTATATATATATATATTTCAAATTCAAACTGAAAGCGTAAATTTACGGGCACAAGCGTATTGTGATGGTGAACCCACGGGGTAAATCCATGCTTTATTATTAGGGAAGAGAAAGATTGAAGAATTTTATATCCACCTACTCCCTTCGTTCTTTTATATAAGGTGTATTAGTTTTCCCAAAAAAATCACAATGTAAGGTGTGTTTCTATTTTCCTCGCAATTTTCCATGCGCACCCTTCCTCCATCCATTACATGCCTTAGATGAAAAGTACTACTAGCCATACCCGCGCGGCGGCACGCCGCTCCCGGTTGATACATAGTGTCTATAAGTGGTGTCTATCGTATGCAGTAAATTTCAAATGAAAGTAACAGTACTGTGTGGATAAAGTTATATTTTGAAAAAAAGAAAATAATGCATAGAAGCAAACAGGGAGGCGAATTGAAAAACATGAATTTATTTATCACATGGTGGATATATTTTGCAAAGTAGGAAGTATACATTGCCATTATGACACTAAGATCGAACACATTAGAGCCGTTCATAGCTTATACCATTCTAGTGAGACCTCCCGAGTGATTGGTGCATGCGATGAAGTGGTAGCTTTTGCATATAAAGCGCATCAATCTAGAATTCAACCATACCGATTATACATCCATTATTATAGCAAGCATCCACTAACTCCATCCTCATGATGTAGAACATGACCAAACCTGAAACTGAATAGAACAGAGGTGTGCTGGCCACCGAGCACCACGTACAGCCATCCCAGATTAGAGTCGTCACCCATGGTGTATCGCCCGGAGACATCGCTGCTAAAACCATGGGATCTATGATATTCGGAGTAGATCGATGTGTCTGTGATCTGTACATGAGGGAGTACAGAGAGATGGAAGGAGGAGGAGTAGCTACCTTCTCCTTGGCTCTAGGAGCTCCCGGTGCCGCCCATGGTGGGGTGGCCGGTGACGGCCGAGAGTGGTGGCGTTGGTGGGCTTCCCATCGCTTCAGCGCCTCCCTCTCGATCGGACTAGGGTTAGGAGTGGGAAACAGTGGCAGCGGCAAACCTCGTACCTTGTGGTGTAGACCCCATCTCTATATGGCACTGCACGACAGGGGCCCACCAGGCCTTGCTTGGGCTAGACGCCCCCGATCAGGGCGTGGGTCAAGGGTCCAATGGGTCGTTGGGCCCATTGGAGAAGAGACCAATCTAACATTCTTCCCCTTGATCTAATCATATACTTTTAACTTTATACTTTGAAATAACTCTTTTCGAAGCACACGTTCCATCACATATTTGCATGCAGAGCATGTCTCATCATCACGGTCCATCGCCGATAGAATCAACACCTACAACACACTCCTCTGTTTTGAAACATATTCTTTAACCTTGGGCCCTTTTATTATCCGGAAATCTTAGACTATACCAATAAACCCATGTCGACTGTGTGTTCTCCGAACACACTGGGCGGTAAGCCTCTAATAAGCAGATATGCAAACACTTGTCCGTTGCTTTTATGCTTCAAGCATTTCTACACAATTCCGAACTTTCTCCTTTAGAACGCATAACTCTGTGTCAGTGTGTTTGGCATCAACACTTGACTCGTTGTCGTAGGAGCGAAAAAACTTAAAATGGTTATCGATGTTGTCAACCATTATCAACTCCGGGTACAGGTCTCCTTAACCATTTTGCCTGTTCCTAAGCCTCATATCAAGCTATAACGTGTTTTTGCATCACATTGATGATAATTGTTTCATTCTTTGGAGCTTTTCCACACCAAAACTCCAAGTGTGAAAGTTAGCGACAATTGTGGATTTCAGTATACATTTCACAAGTCCTGTCTTTGTACTCACAATCTTTTGAGAGCACTTATTTCTTTCAGCATGAGACCGATATCTTTGACTCCCTTCCAGTGATCTATATATGGACTGGACATTGCCAAAACAACCCGGATACATGAACTGTGTAATATATTAAACTAGGAGGCTGGTCCCCTAGGGGTGCGCCAAGAGTATGGAGTCCTACTAGGACTTCCAAGTCCTAATGGAATCCCTTTCCTTTTCGGAGTAGGAGAGAAGGAAAGAGGGAAAGAGAGAGCGAGTAGGAAAGGGCAAGGGGGCGCCGCCCCCTTCCCCTAGTACAATTTGGACCCATGGGGGGGCGCCACCTCCCCTTTGGCCTGCCTCCTCCTTTCCCATATGGCCCAATAAGGCCCATTACTTCTCCCGGTGAATTCCCGTAACTCCGCGGTACTCCAAAAAATACCCGAATCACTCGGAACCTTTTCGATGTCCGAATATAGCCTTCCAATATATCAATCTTTATGTCTCGATCATTTCTGGACTCCTCGTCACGTCCGTGATCTCATCCGGGACTCCGAACAAACTTCGGTCATCAAAACACATAACTCATAATACAAATTGTCATCGAACGTTAAGCGTGCGGACCCTACGGGTTCGAGAACTATGTAGACATGATCGAGACACATCTCTGATCAATAACCAATAGCGGAACCTGGATGCTCATATTGGCTCCTACATATTCTACAAAGATCTTTATCGGTCAAACCGCATAACAACATACGTTGTTCCCTTTGTCATCGGTATGTTACTTGCCCGAGATTCGATCGTCGGTATCATTATACCTAGTTCAATCTCGTTACCGGCAAGTCTCTTTACTCGTTCTGTAATGCTTCATCCCGCAACTAACTCATTAGTCACATTGCTTGCAAGGCTTATAGTGATGAGCACTACAGAGAGGGCCCAGAGATACCTCTCCGATACACTGAGTGACAAATCCTAATCTCGATCTATGACAACCCAACAAACACCTTCGGAGACACCTGTAGAGCATCTTTATAATCACCCAGTTACGTTGTGACGTTTGATAGCACACAAGGTGTTCCTCCGGTACTCGGGAGTTGCATAATCTCATAGTCTGAGGAACGTGTATAAGTCATGAAGAAAGTAATAGCAATGAAGCTGTAACGATCATAATGCTAAGCTAACTGATGGGTCTCGTCCATCAGATCATTCTCCTAATGATCGATGTGACCCCGTTCATCAAATGACAATACATGTCTATGGTTAGGAAACATAACCATCTTTGATTAACGAGCTAGTCAAGTAGAGGCATACTAGGGACACTATGTTTTGTCTAAGTATTCACACATGTACTAAGTTTTCAATTAATACAATTCTAGCATGAATAATAAACATTTATCATGATATAAGGAAATATAAATAAAAACTTTATTATTGCCTCTAGGGCATATTTCCTTCCAAGTAGCACATCACAAAAAGCAGTTCCCGTGATGCCTACATCAACCGGAGAGGAAGCTAATGATGATGATCATGAATCTTCAGATCAAGTTACTACCAAACTTCATAGGTCGACTAGGAGACTTTCCGCACTAGAGTGGTATGGTAATCCCATCCTGGAAGTCATGTTGTTAGACAATGGCGAACCTATGAACTATGAAGAGGCAATTATGAGCCTGGATTCTGACAAATGGCTTGAGGCCATGAAATCCGAGATAGGATCCATGTATGAGAACAAAGTGTGGACTTTGATGGACTTGCCCATTGACCTTCAAGTCATTGAGAATAAATGGATCTTTAAGAAGAAGACAGACGCTTATGGTAATGCCACTGTCTATAAAGCTCGACTTGTCACAAAATGTTTCTGACAAATTCGAGGAGTTGACTACGTTGATGCCCCCGATTCAATCGTACACTAACCATGCACGCAAATGTGTACGATCAAGATCAGGGACTCACAGGAAGATATCACAACACAACTCTAAAAGTAAAATAAGTCATACAAGCATCATAATACAAGCCAGGGGCCTCGAGGGCTCGAATACAAGTGCTCGACATAAACGAGTCAGCGGAAGCAACAATATCTGAGTACAGACATAAGTTAAACAAGTTGCCATAATATGGCTAGCACAAACTGGGATACAGATCGAAAGAGGCGCAGGCCTCCTACCTGGGATCCTCCTAAACTACTCCTGGTCATTGGAGGTGGCGTGCATGTAGTAGGAGGCACCTCCAGTGTAGTAGGAGTCATCGTTGATGATGACATCTGGCTCCTGGGCTCCGGCATCTGGTTGCGACAACCAGGTAGAAGGGAAAGTGGGAAAAGAGGGAGAAAAGCAACCGTGAGTACTCATCCAAAGTACTTGCAAGCAAGGAGCTACACTACATATGCATGCGTATATGTGTAAAGGGCCATATCGGTGGACTGAACTACAGAATGCCAGAATAAGAGGGGGGTAGCTAATCCTGTCGAAGACTACGCTTCTGGCAGCCTCCACCTTGTAGCATGTAGAAGAGAGTAGATTGAAGTCCTCCAAGTAGCATCGCATAGCATAATCCTACCTGGCGATCCTTCCCTCGTCGCCCTGTGGAAAAGCGATCACCGGGTTGTCTGTGGAACTTGTCTGGGTGTGTTTTATTAAGAATCCGGTTCTAGTTGTCATAAGGTCAAGGTACAACTCTGGGTCGTCTTTTTACCGAGGGACACGTCTATTCGAATAGATAAACTTCCCTGCAAGGATGCACCACATAACCCTCGATCCCATTTGGCCGGACACACTTTCTTGGGTCATGCCCGGCCTTGGAAGATCAACACGTCGCAGCCCCACCTAGGCACAACAGAGAGGTCAGCACGCCGGTCTAAATCCTATGGCACAGGGGTCTGGGCCCATCGCCCTTTGCACACCTGCACGTTGCGAACGCGGCCGGAAGCAAACCTAGCCTCCCTAATACAAGAGAAGGCGTTCCAGTCCAATTCAGCACGCGCCGCTCAGTCGCTGACGTCACGAAGGCTTCGGCTGATACCACGACGTCGAGTGCCCATAACTGTTCCCGCGTAGTTTGTTAGTGCGTATAGGCCAGTGGCCAGACTCAGATCAAATACCAAGATCTCGTTAAGCATGTTATTTTGAAGTAACCGCGGACGCCGACCAGGGCCGGTCCCACCTCTTGTCGGTGTCAAAACCGGCGGATCTCGAGTAGGGGGTCCCGATCTATGCGTCTTAGGCTGATGGTAACAGGAAGCAAGGGACACAATGTTTACCCAGGTTTGGGCCCTCTCGATGGAGGTAAAACCCTACTTCCCGCTTGATTGATATTGATGATATGAGTAGTACAAGACTAGATCTACCACGAGATCGTAGAGGCTAAACCCTAGAAGCTAGCCTATGATGGTTATGATTGTGATCGGCCTTCTAAGGACCAACCTCTCCAGTTTATATAGACACTGGAGAGGGCTAGGGTTTACATGGAGTCGGTTACAAGGAAGGAAATGCAATATCCGGATCGCCAAGCTTGTCTTCCACGCAAAGGAGAGTCCCATCCAGACATGGGACAGAGTCTTGAGTCTTGTATCTTCATGCTCCAATAGTCCGGACGAAGTATATAGTCCGGCTGTCCGGATACCCCCTAATCCAGGACTCCTTTAGTAGCCCCTGAACCAGGCTTCAATGACGATGAGTCCGGCGCGCAGTCTTGTCTTCGGCATTGCAAGGTGGGTTCCATCTCCGAATACTCCAAAGTAATTATCGAACACTTAGACCGTGTCCGGATCTGCGAGATGATCCTCACATACCATCGTAGGGAGCATAAATCTGATCTACTGGCAATCTTCGTACGTCAGGCCCTTGCATCGTGGCCCAGCCCAACACGAACCGGTGTTTCTTGGCCCACCTCAACTCGCGTTGCGAGGCGGTTTTATTGGCACGCCCTGCCAAAGCAGAGATCGTGTTCCTCTTATTACGGGATCTTCCATCAACACGGGCGTGCGCAACCCCACGACGACCGTTGGTATGACTCCGTGTGTTTTTAGATAAGTCTCAAGCGGTCACGCTGAGGACTCTTGATATTCATCCCCTTTATAAAGGGGCTGAGGCCTATACCTCTTTTCCATCACCCTTGCGCCCTTTCGCATCTCGAGTTCTAACACCCGAGACCCAAACTCAAACACCCCAGATCCTCCAATATGTCCGGACCCAACTCTCAGGGCCGGTGGGTGGCCTCCTCGATCCAAGAGGAGGACATTGCGAGGCTTAGGGAGGTCAGATATCTGACTGCCGACATCCAGCACAGGCTTCCTGCTCCAGGGCAGGTCATCCCTACACCCGAGCCCAATGAGAGCGTCGTATTTGTTCCTCACTTCCTCCGTGGCTTGGGCCTCACCCTTGATCCCTTTGTGAGGGGGATCATGTTCTGTTACGGGTTAGATTTTCATGATCTAGCTCTGGACGCTATCCTCCATATCTCGTCGTTCATCATTCTGTGCGAGGCTTTTCTCCACATCACTCCACACTTCGGCTTATGGCTCAAGACGTTCAATGTGAAGCCGAAGATGATCGAGGGACGACATGCGGAGTGCGAAGGTGCCATAATAAGCAGGAACGCCGATGCCCCATGGCCAGAGGGTTCTTTCCCAGAAGTATCTGATGTATGGCAGCGGAGGTGGTTTTATGTCACGGCTCCCAGAGGCACAAAGTGGGTGGCCACCCCCGAGTTCCGCTTGGGCCCTCCGTCACAATTAGCATCATGGACCGACGTATGACAGAATTGGGGGCCCGCTGGTGATGTTCCAATACTGCAGAGCTGTATCAGGGAGCTTCTTGAGAAGGATATTAACCTTGTCAGTATAATTCAAGTAATGCTAATCCGACGGATGTTGCCGTGCAAACGCCGGCCTCTCCGGATGTGGGAGTTCAATCCAGAGGGTCCACGGACTATTAAGCACTTCTTTGGCCTGAAGCTCAAAGGGATGTGTAAATTATTCTTCGGACCACAAGTAAAGTGTCCGGACACCATCGAGGATGCGGGCCTAAGCTACAATCTCCTAGATACCCAAGTAAGTAACCTTGAAACCGGACACTTCGTTTATATTTGTCATAGTCATTATTCTGAAAGCCCTCCGTGGCCAGGAATGGCTCAACAAGGCGGAGAGAATCAGGTGTCCGGCGCCACTGCCCGAAGGCTCGCCTAGTCCAACTATTGCCAAGATGCTTGGCCGGGTGCTCAGCCAAATGCCCTCAGGGAAAGACGAAGGGAAGAACAGAGAGACCGAACTTCACACACTGCGCATCCAAACCGGGGGAATTGCTACCTCCCCTCAGGAGGATAGTCGGGAAGGGGAGTCTAAAGCCTCCTCCCCGCGCGGGAAGAAGAGGGCCGCCTCCGAAGACTTGGAGACGGATGTGCCCAAGCAGGGGAAGAAAGCGTCACCAGGGGGCCCTGCCCCGAAGGGTGTCCTTACCGCGTCATACCCGCTAACGGGCCAGCCCTCCACCAAGCTGTAAGCTGCTTGTAAATTCGAAGGTACTACTTTTCTCCGAGTACACTAACTAGGATCCATTCTTTGCAGTCCGGCTAGCAGCTCTTCTCAACAGAGTTCGTCTTCGGGGATCTTCCTCCGGAGATGATGGAGAGTGAGACCCCACTAGCCTCTCCGCCTCATGAGGTGGGCGACACCGAGGTGTCATCACGGAGGAGTCCGGATCTGCCGAAGCCAGAGGCTAATCTTTCAGTCGCCCTAAGCCCGGAGGCTCGGCTCCCACGGGGGGCGACGAGAAGGGTCTGGCACAGTTCGGTGTCCGGCCGGACATACTGACGGACCTTCTGGAGCAAGCTGCGCTCTCAGAGGAGCACCGCTCATTAATGAGCATGGTGCTCAAGAAGATTTCATCCGCCACAAGCGGTTTGAATGAAGCGTTTATGAGCCTGCTCTGATTCTTTGAGGTATGTTGTGAAAAATACAGGATTTTTTGGCTGTGAGGCATGCGCTAGGTGTGCTCCATATGCATAGTAGCCCCTGAGACTCTCGTTGCCCGCCCTAGGCGGCAAACGGAGGATCATATTTTGTAAGTAATGATTGCGCTGTACATATCTGCAGTTATCTAAGGGTCCGGCAGCCGACCAGTCTGTTGAAGTTGCCGAACTAAGGAGGTAGATCGGATCTATTGACGCCGATATCACGCTGGTGAACGAGCGGCTGAACGCGTCACAAGGTATGTGCTCTGCTTTCCTTATTATGTTGTATAGGAAAATATGAGAGGGGCATAATATTAA
The DNA here is from genome assembly GCA_963921465.1 of Triticum timopheevii. Classification (NCBI taxonomy): domain Eukaryota; kingdom Viridiplantae; phylum Streptophyta; class Magnoliopsida; order Poales; family Poaceae; genus Triticum; species Triticum timopheevii. The sequence continues at coordinate 120,089,257 of OY997272.1, forward strand.
TGCGACATGTTTGGACTGCAGACAGAGCTGCTGCCGTGGAAGCCCTGAGGGCGGAACTTGCCTAGGCCAAGGAACAAGCTCTGGCTAGTAATGTGGCTGCCCTAAAGGCGGCCGAAGAGTTGAGAGCCGAAGAGGCTGCTCATCGCCGAAGATAGCCGAAATGGCTGTGGAGTTGAAAAATGCCGCCGACCGGTATGAGCTCCTTGAAAAGGAGAATCAGGTTAATTCGGCTGACCTGAACAAGGCACTTAATGCGGCCAAGGAGATGCGAACCGAAATCAGGTATGTGCGGGAGGAGCTTCGACAGGCCGGAAAAATCGCGGCCGGGGGCTCCTACTTACAGTGGATGAAGTTTTTGGATCCGACATATGCTCTCCTGGATCGACACTGGAGTCCTGTAGATGCTTATGCGGACTTGGCAAAGAGTACAGCTGATGCTGCCAAGTTTTTCGAGGATCAAGGTGATAAAGAAGTGGAGAAGCTGTTCTGGTCCCAATTCAAGACTCCTGCGTGCCCCTTGCCGTTGAGTGAGAAGATGACTGCCATGGCGGAACTTCATAGGCTGTCCGGGCTTGCCATGCGGTCTGTAGTTGACCATCTTTGGCCGAAGGAGCCGAAGCCGGACAATTATTTTGGTTTGGTGCAACAATTCCTCTGTGTCGTATCTCAAACTGATGCCATGAGGAGGTCGGCATGTATAGAGGGTGCACGGATGGCACTTGCCCGCGTTAAAGCATATTGGACAGATATGGAGGCCACCCTCATTGCGACTCAGAATCCGGCGGGAGGCCAGGATCCGGCCGAGCACTACTTGGAGCAGGTAACAGAAGGTGCTTGCTTAATAGAGGCTCAGTGGTCAAAGAGTGTCATGTTCGACTGACAACTCATGTCATTGTAAAAACAATGTTATTTTGATTATGAGGCTGTATTTATACTTATTGTCCGAAAGTATTATTTGTGCCTCCTATGCGGCCGTTTTTATGCATATGTGTAATTCTGAAAGTTAGCAGTCATTTGCTTTAGCCCCCACGCATAAAATGTGGGGGTGTTCGCGAAAAATATGCATAATCACACTTGATCTAATGTCTTGGTCGTTTAAGGAGGTGATCACACGTCGAACTAGGCAACCGGACTATATAGATGTAACACTTTCACTTAGCCATAGGAGTTTGACAGTGGGGCTACTATGTAGCCCCTAGTACTTTTGCGTGCATCCGAATACGGGCGCGTGTGTACATGACCGGGAAACGGTCCTTCGTTAATGCGGAGGAATCCTAAAGATTCCGGTAAGTCTTCGAGTGGTTGAACAGTCTCTTGCTGTATCATGACAGTCAGTTTTCGGCTTTCTCTACAGTGGTGCTCATCCGGAATAACTAGGGCACAATCGCAGTAGTTCTCCTTTGGCCGCCTTAGCCGATAAGAACGGAACGTAAGGCAGCAAACCCAGGAGCCAGGCAAACCCAACATTTGACCAAAGACATGATTCGGAGCTGATGCATATAAGGCCAAACTCGTGACGTCGAACACTCCCGAAGGTATTCGTACTTTGTAACAGAAAAAGGGCTGAAGAGCGCCCTTTCATTATAAACCCTGTACGGTGGTCTCAACCTGCCCTGTCGCTCCGCCACAAAGTAACAGTCGGGGGACGTCGGGAACCCAGGCCCACCTCTACCGGGATGGAGCCACCTGTCCTTCCAGCCCCCACATCGGAATCACTTGCGGGTACTCAACGAGCTGACCCGACTTTAGTCACCATCTGTATAGTATATGTATGTATAGTATATACCCGTGATCACCTCCCGAGTGATCACGGCCCTATAGTATAGAAAGGCAGACTGACAAGAATGTAAGGCCAATGATGATAAACTAGCATCCTATACTAAGCATTTAGGATTGCGGGTAAGGTATCAACAACTGTAGCAACAATGACAGGCTATGCAACAGAATAGGAGTAACCGAACAGTAACATGCTACACTACTCTAATGCAAGCACTAGAGAGAAGAATAGGCGATATCTGGTAATCAAGGGGGGGGGCTTGCCTGGTTGCTCTGGCAAGAAGGAGGGGTCGTCAACTCCGTAGTCGAACTGGGTAGCAGCAGCGTCGGTCTCGTAGTCTACCGGAGAGAAGAGGGGGGAAGAAACAATAACTACAATGCAAACATAAGCATGACGATGCATGACATGACAATGAGCGGTGCTAGGTGTGCCCTAACGCGGTAGTAGGTGATACCGGCGAAGGGGGAAAACATCCGGGAAAGTATTCCCGGTGTTTCGCGTTTTCGGACACATGAACCAGAGGTGAAATGTTGCAGGTTCACTATGCTAGGGATGCGTGGCGGACGAACGGGCTGTGTATTCGGATTTGTCTCGTCGTTCTGAGCAACTTTCATGTACAAAGTTTTTCCATCCGAGCTACGGTTTATTTTCTATTAATTTTTAAAGTTTTAAATCATTTTCTAAATTATTATCTATTTAATTCTAACATTATCCAGAATAGTGTATGCTGACGTCATGACGTCAGCAGTCAACAGTGCGTTGACTAGGTCAAACTGATATATGGGTCCTGCAGGTCACACTCTGTTGATTCTAATTAGGATTTAACTAATCTAATTACTGTTTAAGTAATTAACAATAGTTAATTAGGTTAACTAAACAGGATTAATTAAGTTAATTAATTTAGTCAATTAATTAATTAAAATAAATTTTATTATAATATATTTTTAATCCCTTTTTTATATAAAACCGTTCTGGGGGGTGGGGCTCCATTGTCAATGGCCCAAAGAGGCCAAACGGGCGCTGTCAAACGGGCGCGGGCACCAGCCCGCTCGGTTGCTGTGGCATGCGGGCGCCCGAGCGAAGGCCGAGCCTGGGCGGTAGCGGGCACGGCAGCCCGAGGCGGGGCCGGCGACAGGGAGGCAAAGGCCGAGCGGGACGGACCCGAACGGCACCGCGGGGGAAGCGGGGAGTAGGGCGCAGAAGCAGTGGCCACGACGGCGGGCAAGGCAGGGCTTGGCCAACGCAGGCGCGCGACCAGGCGACACGCGGGTGATGGCCATGCCAGGACGACGTGAGCAGAAATGGCAGAGCGAGGCGGGGCCGCGGGAAGGAGGCCACGACGTGAGCGCGTGCGCGCGAGGGGGAGAGGAGGAGGGGGAGCTCACGGGGGCCGTAGGGATAGGGCAGTGGGGCGCGGGGAGGATGTCGGGGACGACGATGACGCAGGGGAGGAGGCGACGAGGTCCGGGTGGTGGTGGTGCTCCGGCGACAGTGGTGTCGACGGGGCGGCGTCCGGGCCGCCGACGACGAGGGCGGCAGGGCGATGGCGTCTAGTGAGGCGGGGCAACGGGCAGAGCGGCGCTGACATCGGGGCCTCAGGCGACGGTGGTTGGAGACGGGCGACTGGGACAACAAGGCGCCGACGATGGGCGCAGGGTCAAGGCGCCCCGATCCAGATCGCGTTCGGGAGGAGACTAGGACGACGGGGAGGCGTCGCGGCATCGGGGAGGCGGAACGAGGCGGCGACGGTGAGCGCCGACGACGGGGTTCGCGGCGGTGGGGCGATGAGGTCGGCCCGATCAAGAGGCGAGTGGGGGAAGTGGGATGATCGGGGGTTAGGGTTTCAGGACGGGGGGATAAGGTGAGTGGGGGGGTGGCCGGTTGGTTGGGCCAGGTGGACCGGTCGGGCGGCCTGGTGGCCTGCTAGGGCGTGGCCCGGGGGGCTGTTTCCCCCTTTTTTTAGTTTTAGTTTTAGTTCCTTTTCCATTTTCTGTTTTGTTTATTTTAGTTACACTTTATTTTTAGTTTAGTAAAATATGACAATAGCTCCAAAAATAGAGTTTCAAAATAACCCACTAACCTAAAAAGTTTTACCTCAAAATAAAATAGTTTATGATTTTACAAAATATCAAAGGCACTTATTTATTCTTTTCAACTACTGTTTTAATCATTTTAGAGTATTAAAACATTTTATAGAAGTGGGGTTACTTCACCACAAATAAGTTTGCATTACTTGGCACAACCTGGACATTTTAGTTCTAAAGTTTGAAAACTTTTGTTGTTTGCCTGATTTTGAATTTGAATTCGAATCGGTTTCGAACTAACGCGAGATTAGCAACAGCAATCGAGGTGACGTGGCATCATTAGCAGAGGGTTACTGTAGCTTAATTATCCGGGCATCACAATTCTCCTCCACTACAAGAAATCTCGTCCCGAGATTTAGGAGCGGGAGTAAGGGAGAAGGGATTTGGTTACGAAATTCTAACGAATCTTCTCATTTTTTGTCATGGAATTGTCACGACAGATGTCCTAGTGAAAGGACTTAATCGTGGAGCCATCGCAACTAGGAAGCTTGAAGGGGTTAATCAGGACAAGAGACACGAGAGATTTATACTAGTTCGATGCTGGGGAACGTAGCAGAAATTCAAAATTTTCCTACGTGTCACCAAGATCTATCTATGGAGAAACCAGCAACGAGGGAAAGGAGAGTGCATCTACATACCCTTGTAGATCGCTAAGTGGAAGCGTTCAAGAGAACGGGGTTGAAGGAGTCGTACTCGTCGTGATCAAAATCACCGGATATCCTAGTGCCAAACGGACGGCACCTCCGCGTTCAACACACGTATAGCCCGGTGACGTCTCCCATGCCTTGATCCAGCAAGGAGAGAGGGAGAGTGTCGGGGTCAAAACCGGCGGATCTCGGGTAGGGGGTCCCGAACTGTGCATCTAGGCGGATGGTAACAGGAGACAAGGGACACGATTGTTTTACCCAGGTTCGGGCCCTCTCGATGGAGGTAAAACCCTACGTCCTGCTTGATTAATATTGATGATATGGGTAGTACAAGAGTGGATCTACCACGAGATCAAGGAGGCTAAACCCTAAAGCTAGCCTATGGTATGATTGTTGTAATGTATGTTGTGTCCTACGGACTACAGCCCTCCGGTTTATATAGACACTGGAGAAGGCTAGGGTTACACAGAGTCGGTTACAATGGTAGGAGTTCTACATATCCGTATTGCCAAGCTTGCCTTCCACGCCAAGGAAAGTCCCATCCGGACACGGGACGTAGTCTTCAATCTTGTATCTTCGTAGTCTTGGAGTCCGGCGGACGATGATAGTCCGGCTGTCCGGACACCCCCTAGTCCAGGACTCCCTCAGTAGCCCCTGAACCAGGCTTCAATGACGATAAGTCCGGCGCGCATAATGTTCGGCATTGCAAGGCGGGTTCCTCCCTTGAATAATCCAGAGAAGATCATGAACACCAGGATAGTGTCCGGCTCTGCAAAATAAATTCCACATTCCACCGTAGAGAGAATAAAATGTACACCAGTCCAATCTGCTGACGTTTTATGCGGCATGACATCACACCGCTACCAAGCCTTTATTGGAATCGTTTTTTATTATACCACCTCAGCACGTTTAGCGAAGCGGTTTCCTTGGCACGTCCTGTCAAAGCAGAGATCGTGTTCCCCTTATTCCGGGATTCTCATCAATACGAGCGTGGGTAACCCAACCGTGCCCGTCGCCACGCCTCCTCTATCGAAGGTGAATCCGAACGGCCACGGAGACGGCTCTTGGTATTTTCCCCCTTTATAAGAGGACCAAGGCTCGTTTCTTTTCTTCAATCTCGCATCGAATCTCCTCCTTGCTCCCAGTTCCAACACCCAGAGCCCCAGATTTGAGCGCTTCAGATTCTCAACCATGTCCGGCTCCGACCTCCAGGGTCGGTGGATGCCCTCCTCCGTCATGGAGGAGGACGTGTTAAAGCTGCGTGAGGCCAAGTACCTGTCCTACGAGATTTCGCACAGGTTGCCTGCCCAAGGGCAGGCCGTGCCCGCTCCCGAGCCCGGTGAGTACGTTGTCTTCGTATCCCACCTCCGTCGGGGTTTAGGCTTCCCAATAGACCCCTTCGTGAGAGGGCTCATGTTCTACTACGGGCTGGATTTTCATGACTTGGCTCCGGAGTCCATCCTCCATATCTCCGCATTCATTATCGTCTGCGAAGCCTTCCTCTGCGTCACTCCCCACTTTGGCCTGTGGCTGAAGACCTTTAATGTGGAACCGCAGATGATCGGGGGGCATCAAGCGGAGTGCGGCGGGGCGGCCATAAGCAGAAGGGCCGATGCCCCGTGGCCCGAGGGCTCCTTCCAAGAGGAGCTCGGCTTGTGGCAGCAGGAGTGGTTTTATATCACCGCTCCGAAGGGCAGCAAGCAAAAGCCGCCACCTTCATTCCGCCCGGGACCCCCACGCCGACTGATGTCGTGGGTCAACCAAGGGCTCAATTGGGAGCCGTCCAAAGACGTGCCTTCATTGCAGGGCCGGATTCGAGACCTCCAGGCGAGGGAGATCAATCTGGTGGTGGTGATGCAGGTTATGCTAATCAGGCGTCTTCTGCCCTGCAAATGCTGTCCTCTCCGGTTACGGGAGTTCAATCCAGAGGGACCACGAATTCTCCAACACTTCATGGGTACGACACCCGTGGAGATGTACAAGTTGTTCTTCGGACCGCAGGTGGCGTGTCCGGAATTGACCGAGGATGCAGGCCTAAGCTGCAATCGCCCGGACACTCAGATCAATAGCTCAGAGTCCGGACGTTCTGTTTATCTGCTTTTCTAGAATTCGCTTCCTGACCCATTACTTTTCATCAGGAGTGGGTAGCGCGATCAAAGTTAATAAGGTGTCCGGCCCCCCTCCCAGAGACCGCACTGGAGCCCGTGCTGGTCAGAATGTTGGAGGTCGCGCCCGAAGAAAGGGGCGATGGGGAAAATAGAGTTAATACCTCGCCCAAGGGGGCGCCTGAAGAGGGGGGGATCGAAAATCCCTCCTGCCAGGGGGAGAAGAGGACCGCCTTCGAAGACCTGGAGACCAAAGCCTCTAAGCGGGAGAAGAAATCTCCACCGGAGGGTCCTGCGTCCGGGGAGAACCCGGACGTACAATCGTCTCTAAAGGATCAGCTCTCCAACGAGCCGTGAGTAGAGAAGGGGGAGTTCATTAATAAGAAAATACCTCCATTTGTGCTTCTGTGGATAACCGAAGTTTTGCTTTACAGTTTGGATTTGCGGACTTCTCAGATGAGTTCGTCTTCGGGGGATCTTCGTCCGGAGATGATGGAGAGCGAAACGCCTCCGACTGCTGCGTCGCCGGACAGGGCAGATGAGCCTGAAGTATCATCACGGAGGGTGTCCCCGAGTCCGAAGGGGCCGGAGAGTTCGGCACCCACTAGTATCCGGCCGGGAGAGCTGAAGAATCTGCTTGAGAGGGCGTCCATCTCAGAAGATCACCGAGTTTTGATGCGTATGGTGATTGGAAGGATTTCGTCCGCCGAGAGCGGATTGCATAATGCCGCCAGGAGTTTGCTGGCGGGGTTTGAGGTACACAAGAATGACGCACCTTTTTGACAGTTTTGCACATAAAAGTGCGCCCTGTATAGATAGTAGCCCCTGAGACTCGGTAGGTTGTCGAAAGCGACAACGTGCCGAGGATCAAAATCTCAAGTAATGAATGTCGCCGTTCCTATGCAGGTGGCGAATAGTCCGAGGGCTAGCCAGACTAGTGGAGTTGCCGAGTTAATGCGGCAACTTGACGTGGCAGATGCGGACATCGCACTTGTCAACCGGCGACTTGACGAGTCGCAAGGTAAATGAATTCTCCACAGTCGCTTATTTAAGGGGGTCAAAGCCCGCCTCTGATAATGTATATGCTGTGATACAGACGGTGCTGCAGCTGTGGAGAGCCTTCGGGCCGAACTTGCTCAAGCTAAGGAGCAAGCCCGAAGGAGTGTTGCGGCTGCCTCGAGGGCGGCCGAGGAGTTGAAAGCCGAAAAGGCTGCACACTGCCTAAGCAGGGAAAAGATGGCCGAATTGGCCGTGAAATTAAAAGATGCTGCCGACCGCAATGGGGCTCTTGAAAAGGAGCGCTTATCGGAGCGGGAAGACCTGGGGAAGGCAACCGCCGAGGCCAAGGATGCCCGTTCTGCAATGCGGGCTATGAAGGAGGAGCTACGCCAGGCCGGAGATATTGTGGCTGGCAAGCCTTTTCTGTTGCGTCGCCGGTTTACGAATCAAAAGTATGCTCAACTTGGCCAGCTGTGGGGTCCGGAGGATCCATATATGGACTTAGCGGCAAGTGCGGCTGATGCCGTTGAGCACTTCCGGAGCCAGAAGGATCACAAGACGGAAGAGCTATTTTGGTCTCAATTCCATAGTCCGGATCGTTCACTTCCGTTGACCGATCGGTTGGCCGAATGGGCTGAGCTAAATAGATTGTCCGGACTTGCCATGACTGATATCGTGGCTCATGTCTGGCCAGAGAGGCCCAAGGCGACGAGCTATTTCGGCTTATTGCAGCAATTTCTTGGAGCGGTGCCGCACATCAAGGAGATGAAGCGGTCGGCCTGCATAGAAGGCGCGCGGATGGCCCTTGCCCGTGTGAAGACACATTGGACAGAGATGGATGCCACCGCTATTGCCGCCCAGGGTTCGGACGAAAGCCGGCTACCCGCCGAGCACTATTTTGGGGAAGTTATGCGTGGCGCTTGTGTAAGAGTCGCAGTGCTCAAAAAATGTTACGTTCAAATGAACGTTTTTATCTTGTAAGACAATGATTATAATGTAACCACTTTTTATACTTGTGTGTCCCAAGTATTAAAATATCTCCTATGCGACCGTTTATGTATACATTTGTATAACCTGAAAGATTGCAGTCTTCGGCTTCAGCCCCCACGCACAAGGTGCGGGGGTGTTCGCAAAAAATAGCGCATTTTCACACTTAATCCGACGTCTCAGTCCTGTTAAGGAGGTGGTAGCGTAGCAAACGAGGCAATCCGGACTATAATGCTTTATCACTTTCACATAGCCAGTGGAGTTCGAGGGTGGGGCTACGATATAGCCCCTTGGGGCACCGTGCTTTTCCGAATTCGGGGCGCGTATGTGCCTGACCGGGAAACGGTCCTTCGTCAAAGCGGGGAATTCTAAACATTCCAGTAGTCGATCGAGTGGTTGACCAGTCTCTCGCTATATCATGACAGTCAGTTTTCGGCTTTCTCTACTGAGGTGCTCGCCCAGCCGAACTGGGGCACAATCGCAGTAGTTCTCCTGGTGCCGCATTAGCCAATGATACGGAACGTAAGGCAGCAAAACACAGGAGCCGGGCAAACCCAACATTTGACCAAAGACATGATTCGGAGCTGATGCATATAATGCCTAACTCGAGACGCCGAACACTCCCTAAGGTATTTGGTCTTTATAATAATGGGCAGAACAGTGCCCTAAGCCCCTAGTGTCCAGGTACGGGCATGGTCCTCTGACGCGGCCGATGCCAAAATGTCAGGCTCCGCTTTGGTTATAAGAAGAAACCAAGGGAGAATAACAACAAGAGACAGTAAAAAAGGTTTACACAGGGTCTTAATCTGAAAAGAATCCTCGCGACGGGTCCCTACTGCACGTCTGCGCCTGTGTCTCCGTTGTGCCGTTATCCTGGACGGGTGTGCACGTTGTTCATCTGTAAAAAGAGAGGAACTTAGGTTAAAAGGAATTTGTGCAAAATATATACGAAGAAAGAAATAGAAATAAATAAAGCGGAGTCTGCGTGAGCTCGCTATTGTAGCCCCTTGTGAAGGGATGTGCGGCTAAGGAGCCCCTAGCTTATTTATGCCGGACTCGTCTAACCGTGTCCGGGGTCTTTAAATGACCCTCGCACTGAAATGATGCCACGTGGACCGGGCATCTTGAGTGTAAGAGACGCGTAATGTGGTATGGCGTTGAAGCGGACAAAAGCTTCTCGTCCCAAGAGTGCTTGATAGCTACTTTTAAATGGGGCGATATGAAATATTAGTTTTTCGTGTCGAAAGTTGTTCGGTAATCCGAACACAACTTCTAGTAATATGGAGCCTGTGCACTTGGCGTAAGGGCCTAGCGTTACTCCTTTAAAGGAAGTGCGGCTGTGTCGAATTTTCGTAAGGTCTATCCCCAACTTGCGGATTGTGTTTGAATATAGCAGGTTTAAGTCGCTGCCTCCGTCCATCAGGACTTGCTTAAACTGTAGTCCGTCGATTATGGGATCCAATATCATGGCAGTCCATCCTGCATTTCGAACGCTTCTGGAATAATCCAGGTGGTCGAAAATGACTAGTTTTGATGTCCAATCTCTATGTTCTGCTGGGTTGGACCGTGCGAGATCCATTTTAACGGGTGCCGCACTGTTTTTCCGTATTATCACATGAAGTGAATTTACTGTTTTGACCTCTTGTGGGAAATTCTTTTGTTTTCCGGTGCTCTGCTGGTGGGGTTTGTCATCTTCGCTTGACACGTCGAGCCCCTTGTGTTCGGCGTTTAGTCGGCCGGACTGTTTGAAAACCCAACAATCTCGATGGGTGTGATTTGCAGGCCTTCCGGGGGTACTATGGATTTGACATAGCCGACCCAAAATCTTGTTTAAGTTGGATAGCTCATCGCTGTCATCCTTAAGAGGTGGTGTTTTGTTGTTTGGCCGCGAGCTTTTGAATCCGGCGTTGACTGCCGTGCTCTTTGGGCTTTTCTCTTTATTCTGGCGCTGCTCTTTTCTATGCCGTGATTTTCCATTTCCATCTCTGATCTCGGATGTACTTGGGTCGCTGGTGCTGCATCTTGCTAGCCAGCTATCCTCTCCCGCACAGAAGCGGGTCATGAGGCTTGTTAGCGCGGACATTGTCCTCGGCTTCTCTTGGCCGAGGTGTCTGGCAAGCCATTCGTCTCGGACATTGTGTTTAAAAGCTGCTAAGGCTTCGGCGTCCGGACAGTCGACTATTTGGTTCTTTTTGGTGAGGAACCTGTTCCAGAATTTGCACGCTAACTCTCCGGGCTGTTGAGTTATATGACTTAGATCATCTGCATCCGGAGGGCGGACATAAGTCCCTTGAAAATTTGCTCTAAACGCGTCCTCGAGCTCTTCCCAACTTCCAACAGTGTTTTCTGGGAGGCTTTTAAGCCAATGACGGGCTGGCCCTTTGAGCTTGAGGGGTAGGTATTTTATGGCATGGAGATCGTCTCCTCTGGCCATGTGTATGTGTACTATATAATCTTCTATCCAGACTCCAGGGTCTGTTGTTCCGTCGTAGGCCTCTATGTTTATGGGTTTAATTCCTGCTGGGAATTCATGATCCAGCACCTCATTGGTGAAACATAGTGGGTGTGTGGCGCCCCTGTATTTGGGTGTGCCACTATCTTCGGACACTTGATGTGTTGCATTGCTTCCCGGGGCCTTCTTTGGCCCGTAAATGGACCTGGCTGGGCCATCTGTCTTACCAGGGTCATTAGTCGGTTTATATGCGGCGCCGCTTTCGGATTTTGGCCTATCATCTGGCCGTCTATCCAGCCAGGCAGCCTCTTTGTTTTTCGACCGTGGGGGCTCTATGGCCTCCTCGTCAAATTCTGGCAGCAGCTTGTGCTTCGGGTAGCTCTTTGATTGGTGGCCATTGCCGTATTTATCCGCGGTTTTGAGCACTTTGCTCCACCTCATTCTGAGTGTATCTTCCGCTGTTTTGAGCTTCCGTTTTTCCTTCTTCAAGCTTCTTGCGGTGTTGACGAGTCTTTTCCGAAGGCTTTTACTCTCCGGCAGTGTGTCCGGTGTGAGGTCGCCTGGACTGTCGTTTTTGTCGGGCCTGGATTGATTATCCGACTCATCTTGTTCGGACGGTTGCTTGCCTGCGTGTTCGTCGTCCGCTAGTTTGCCCTGCTGTATTGCTGGGTCGTTAGGAGCGCTGTTGTTGTCGAGGCGTGACTTAGTGCGGCGTCTGCGTCGCCGTTTTGGTTGTTTGTCGGCGGGATTATCTTCTGCCGCGCCCCGTTGGTCCTCGTTATTGCTTCCTTTTGGGGTGTCCACCATGTGTACGTCGTATGACGAGGTGGTCTTCCCTTTCCCTGTAGGCATTGTTTTCTGTTCATCTCCGACATCGTCATCCATACCGTCGATGTCTTCGGAGTCATAGTTTAGCATGTCGGTAAGATCGTTGACAGTGGCTACAAAGTGGGTGGCGGGTGGGCTCCGAATTTCTTCGTCGTCCGTATCCCAACCATCCTGGCCATAATCCGGCCAGGACTCTCCGGATAGCGAGAGATGCTTTAGCGAATTTAGGATGTCGCCAAAGGGCGAGCATTGGAAGATGTCCGTGGCGGTGAATTCCATAACCGGCACCCAATCAGATTCGATCGGCAGGGGCGCGGGAGGTCCGGAGTCCGGCAAGGAGTCCGGCACCTCGGAGTCACGAGCTTCGCGAGGGACAAGGGTAGTGTTCGGCTCCATCGCCGTGGAAGTTGGAGCCCCCGAGGCGGTGTCCAACCACCGGTCCTCGATCTGGGCGATCGGCTCCGGTCTAAGGGCCAGAGCAGATTGTTGTGCGGCCACCAAGGCACTGTTCGGCGACAGAGCTAGATCATGCCCATCGTAACAGTGCGGCACGCTTGGCTGTGGCTCGAGCCCGTCGAAGATCAAGTCCCCGCGGATGTCGGTCGTGAAGTTTAGGCTTCCGAATCTGACCTGATGGCCAGGGGCGTAGCTTTCGATCTGCTCCAGATGGCCAAGCGAATTAGCCTGCAATGCGAAGCCGCCGAATACGAAGATCTGTCCGGGGAGAAAAGTCTCACCCTGGACAGCGTCGTTGGTTGAAGATGCCATTGAACCTATCGGTGACGACACAGAGGAACTCTCAATGAAAGCACCATTGTCGGTGTCAAAACCGGCGGATCTCGGGTAGGGGGTCCCGAACTGTGCGTCTAGGCGGATGGTAACAGGAGACAAGGGACACGATGTTTTACCCAGGTTCGGGCCCTCTCAATGGAGGTAAAACCCTAGGTCCTGCTTGATTAATATTGATGATATGGGTAGTACAAGAGTGGATCTACCACGAGATCAAGGAGGCTAAACCCTAAAGCTAGCCTATGGTATGATTGTTGTAATGTATGGTGTGTCCTACGGACTACAGCCCTCCGGTTTATATAGACACCGGAGAAGGCTAGGGTTACACAGAGTCAGTTACAATGGTAGGAGATCTACATATCCATATCGCCAAGCTTGCCTTCCACGCCAAGGAAAGTCCCATCCGGACACGGGACGGAGTCTTCAATCTTGTATCTTCGTAGTCTTGGAGTCCGGCGGACGATGATAGTCCGGCTGTCCGGACACCCCCTAGTCCAGGACTCCCTCAGAGAGGTTGAGGAAGACTCCATCCAGCAGCAGCACAACGGCGTGGTGGTGATGGAGGAGCGTGGCAATCCTGCAGGGCTTCGCCAAGCATCGCGAGAGAGGAGGAGGACTTGGGAGAGGGGGAGGGCTGCGCCAGAACTTGGGGTGCGGCTGCCCTCCCACCCCTCCACTATTTATAGGTGGGGGGAGAGGGGGCCGGCCCCCCTAGATCTCATCTAGGGTTGGGGGAGGTGGCCAAGGGGGGAGGAGTGCCTCCCAAGTCAAGTGGAGGCCCTCCCCCTTAGGGTTTCCCCCTTCCCATGCGCATGGGCCTTGGGGGGGGCTGGTGCCCCTGGCCCATTAAGGCTAGGGTGCACCCCTACAGCCCATGCTACTGTATTGGATGTGGTGGAACAATTTCCGGACCTCCGGACCCCTCCGGAATCCTCCGGAACCTTCTGGAAGCTTCCTGGTACAATACCTGAAAAACCCAAACTTTTCCCGGAACCCGAACAACAACTTTCCATATATAAATCTTTACCTCCGGACCATTCCAGAACTCCTCGTGACGTCCAGGATCTCATCTGGGACTCCAAACAACATTCAGTAACCACATACAAACTTCCTTTATAACCCTAGCGTCATCAAACCTTAAGTGTGTAGACCCTAAGGGTTCGGGAACCATGCAGACATGACCGAGACGTTCTCCTGTCAATAACCAACAACGGGATCTGGATACCCATGTTGGCTCCCACATGTTCCACGATGATCTCATCAGATGAACCACGATGTCAAGGACTCAATCAATCCCGTATACAATTCCCTTTGTCTAGCGGTATTGTACTTGCCCGAGATTCGATCATCGCTATCCCGATACCTTGTTCAATCTCATTACCGGCAAGTCTTTACTCGTTCCGTAACACATCATCCTGTGATCAACCCCTTGGTCACATTGTGCACATTATGATGATGTCCTACCGAGTGGGCCCAGAGATACCTCTCCGTTTACCGGAGTGACAAATCCCAGTCTCGATTTGTGCAAACCCAACAGACACTTTCAGAGATACCCGTAGTGCACCTTTATAGCCACCCAGTTACGTTGTGACATTTGGTGCACCCAAAGCATTCCTATGGTATCCGGGAGTTGCACAATCTCATGGTCTAAGGAAATGATACTTGACATTAGAAAAGCTTTAGCATACGAACTACGATCTTTGTGCTAGGCTTAGGATTGGGTCTTGTCCATCACATCATTCTCCTAATGATGTGATCCCGTTATCAATGACATCCAATGTCCATGGTCAGGAAACCGTAACCATCTATTGATCAACGAGCTAGTCAACTAGAGGCTTGCTAGGGACATGGTGTTGTCTATGTACCCACACATGTATCTGAGTTTCCTATCAATACAATTATAGCATAGATAATAAACGATTATCATGAACAAGGAAATATAATAATAACTAATTTATTATTGCCTCTAGGGCATATTTCCAACAGTCTCCCACTTGCACTAGAGTCAATAATCTAGTTCACATCGGCATGTGATTAACACTCACAGGTCACATCGCCATGTGACCAACATCCAAAGAGTTTACTAGTGTCATTAAACTAGTTCACATTATCATGTGATTAAGACTCAATGAGTTATGGGGTTTGATCATGTTTTGCTTGAGAGAGGTTTTAGTCAACGGGTCTGCAACATTCAGATCCGTATGTACTTCGCAAATCTCTAGGTCATATTGTAAATGTTGCTTCCATGCTCTACTTGGAGCTATTCCAAATGGTTATTCCACTATACGTATCTGGCTTCTCTACTCAGAGCTATCCGGATAGGTGTTAAGCTTACATCGACGCAAATCTTTACGTCGAACTCTTTATCACCTCCATAATCGAGAAACATGTCCTTATTACTCCAAGGACAATTTTGACCGCTATCTGGTGATCCACTCCTTGATCACCTTTGTACCCTCTTGCCAGACATGTGGCAAGGCACACATCAGGTGCGGTACTTAGCATAGAATATTGTAGAGCCTACGTCTAAAGCATAGGGGACGACCTTCGTCCTTTCTCTCTCTTCTACCGTGGTTGAGCTTTAAGTCTTAACTTCATACCTTACATCTCAGGCAAGAACTCCTTCTTTGACTGATCCATCTTGAACACCTTCAAGATCATGTCAAGGTATATGCTCATTTGAAAGTACCATTAAGCGTTTTTGGTCTATCCCTATAGATCCTGATGCTCAATGTTCAAGTAGCTTAATACAGTTTTTCACTTGCAAAACACTTTTCAAATAACCCTATATGCTTTCCAGAAATTCTACATCATTTCTGATCAACAATATGTCAACAACATATACTCATCAGAAATTCTATAGTGCTCCCACTCACTTCTTTGGAAATACAAGTTTCTCATAAACTTTGTATAAACCCAAAATCTTTGATCATCTCATCAAAGCGTACATTCCAACTCCCAGATGCTTACTCCAGTCCTTAGAAGGATTGCTGGAGCTTTGCATACTTGTTAGTGTCTTTCAGGATTGTCAAAAACCTTCTGGTTGTATCACATACAACCTTTCCTCAAGAAAATTGTCAAGGAAACAATGTTTTGACATCCTATATGGAAGATTTCATAAATAATGCAGTAACTGCTAATCCAATTCCAACAGACTCTTAGCATCGCTACGAGTGAGAAAGCCTCACCGTAGTCAACTCCTTGAACTTGTCAGAAAACATCTTTAACGACAAGTCGAGCTTTCTTAATGGTGATACTTACCATCATTGTTTGTCTTCCTTTTAAAATCCATCTTTACCCAACGTCCTTACGACCATCAAGTATTTCTTCCAAAGTCATGGATCCTCTCTCGGATGTTATGGCCTCGAGCCATTCATCGGAATCCGGGCCCACCATCGCTTCTCCATAGCTCGTAGGTTCATTGTTGTCTAGCAACATGACCTCTAAGACAGGATTGCGTAACACTCTGAAGTAGTACGAGTCCTTGTCGACCTACGAGGTCTGGTAGTGACTTGATCCGAAGCATCATGATCACTATCATCAGCTTCCACTTCAATTGGTGTAGGTGCCACATGAACAACTTCCTGTGCCCTGCTACACACTGGTTGAAGTGATGGTTCAATAACCTCATTAAGTCTCCACCATCCTCCCACTCAATTCTTTTGAGAGAGACTTTTCCTTGAGAAAGGACCCATTTCTAGAAACAATTACTTTTGCTTCCGGATCTGAGATAGGAGGTATACCCAACTGTTTTGGGTGTCCTATGAAGATGCATTTTTATCCGCTTTGGGTTCGAGCTCATCAACCTGAAACTTTTTTTCACATAAGCATAGCATCCCCAAACTTTTAGGAAACGACAACTTAGGTTTCTCCAAACCATAGTTCAAACAGTGTCGTCTCAACGGAATTACGTGGTGCCCTATTAAAGTGAGTGCTGTTGTCTCTAATGCCTAACCCATAAACGATAGTGGTAATTCGATAAGAGACATCATGGTATGCACCATATCCAATAGGGTGCAGTTATGATGTTCGGACACACCATCACACTATGGTGTTCCAGGCGGTATTGGTTGTGAAACAATCTCCACAATGTCTTAATTGTGTGCCAAACTCATAACTTAGATACTCATCTCTATGATCATATCATAGAAATTTTATCCTCTTGTCACAACGATCTTCAACTTCACTCTGAAATTACTTGAACCATTCAATAATTCAGACTTGTGTTTCATCAAGTAAATATACTCAACATCTACTCGAATCATCTGTGAAGTAAGAACATAACGATATTCACTGCATGCCTCAGCACTCATTGGACTGTACACATCAAAATGTGTTACTTCCAACAAGTTGCTATCTTGTTCCATCTTACTGAAAACGAGGCTTTTCAGTCATCTTGCCCATGTGGTAAGATTTGCATATCTCAAGTGATTCAAAATGAAGTGAGTCCAAACGATCCATCAGCATGTAGTTTCTTCATGCGTATACACCAATAGACATGGTTCGCATGTCTCAAACTTTTCAAAAACGAGTGAGTCCAAAGATCCATCAACATGGAGCTTCTTCATGCGTTTTATACCAATATGACTTACATGGCAGTGCCACAAGTAAGTGGTACTATCATTACTATCTTATATCTTTTGGCATGAAAATGTGTATCACTACGAATCAAGATTCAATAAACCATTCCTTTAGGTGCAAGACCATTAAAGGTATTATTGAAATAAATAGAGTAACCATTATTCTCCTTAAATGAATAACCGTATTGCGATAGACATTATCCAATCATGTCTATGCTTAACACAAACACCAAAAGACAATTATTCAGGTTTAATACTAATCTTGATGGTAGAGGGAGCGTGCGATGTTTGATCACATCAAACATGGAAACACTTCCAACACATATCGTCAGCTCACCTTTAGCTAGTCTCCATTTATTTCGTAGCCTTTTATTTTGAGTTACTAACACTTAGCAACCGAACCGGTATCTAATACCCTGGTGGTACTAGGGGTACTAGTAAAGTACACATTAACATAATGTATATCCAATATACTTCTATCGACCTTGCTAGCCTTCTCATCTACCCAGTATCTAGGGTAATTCTGCTCAAGTGGCTGTTCCCCTTATTACAGAAGCACTTAGTCTCGGGTTTGGGTTCAACCTTGGGTTTCTTCACTAGAGCAGCAGCTGATTTGCCGTTTGATGAAGTATCCCTTCTTGCCCTTGCCCTTCTTGAAACTAGTGGTTTCACCAATCATCAACAATTGATGCTCCTTGTTGATTTCTACTTTCGTGGTGTCAAACATCGCGAATAACTCAAGGATCATCATATCTATCCCTGATATGTTATAGTTCATCACGAAGCTCTAGCAGCTTGGTGGCAATGACTTTGGACAAACATCACTATCTCTGGAAGATCAACTCCCACTCGATTCAAGTGATTGTCGCACTCAGACAATCCGAGCACAAGCTCAACGATTGAGCTTTTCTCCCTTAGTTTGCAGGCTAAGAAAATCGTCAGAGGTCTCATACCTCTTGACGTGGGCACGAGCCTGAAATCCCAATTTCAGCCCTCGAAACATCTCATATGTTCCGCGATGTTTCGAAAACGTCTTTGGTGCATCTACTCTAAACCATTTAACTGATATCACGTAGTTATCAAAACGTGTATGTCAGATGTTCGCAACATCCACAAACGACGTTCGGGGTTCAGCACACTGAGCGGTGCATTAAGGACATAAGCTTTCTACTGTCCGCATAATCTCTACTGTCAACTTTCAACTATATTTTCTCTAGGAACATATCTAAACAGTGGAACTAAAGCGCGTGCTTACGACATAATTTGCAAAGATCTTTTGACTATGTTCAGGATAATTAAGTTCATCTTATGAACTCCCACTCAGATAGACATCCCTCTAGTCATCTAAGTGATTACATGATCCGAGTCAACTAGGCCGTGTCCGATCATCATGTGAGACGGACTTGTCATCATCGGTGAACATCTTCATGTTGATCGTATCTACTATACGACTCATGCTTGACCTTTCGGTCTCTTGTGTTCCGAGGCCATGTCTGTACATGCTAGGCTCATCAAGTCAACCTAAGTGTTTCGCGTGTGTAAATCTGGCTTACACCCGTTGTATGTGAACGTAAGAATCTATCACACCCGATCATCACGTGGTGCTTCGAAACGACGAACTTCCGCAATGGTGCACAGTTAGGGGGAACACTTTCTTGAAATTTTAATGAGGGACCATCTTATTTACTACCGTCATTCTAAGCAAATAAGATGCATAAACATGATAAACATCACATGCAATCAAAAAAGTGACATGATATGGCCAATATCATTTTGCTCCTTTTGATCTCCATCTTCGGGGCTCCATGATCATCATCGTCACCGGCATGACACCATGATCTCGATCATCATGATCTCCATCATCGTGTCTCCATGAAGTTGTCTCGCCAACTTATTACTTCTACTACTATGGCTACCGGTTAGCAATAAAGTAAAGTAATTACATGGCGTTGTTCAATGACACGCAGGTCATACAATAAATGAAGACAACTCCTATGGCTCCTGCCGGTTGTCATACTCATCGACATGCAAGTCGTGATTCCTATTACAAGAACATGATCAATCTCAAAGATCACATATCATTCATCACATTCTTCTTGGCCATATCACATCACATGGCATACCCAGCAAAAACAAGTTAGACGTCCTCTAATTGTTGTTTGCATGTTTTACGTGGCTGCTATGGGTTTCTAGCAAGAACGTTTCTTACCTACACAAAACCACAACGTGATATGCCAATTGCTGTTTACCCTTCATAAGGACCCTTTTCATCAAATCCGTTCCGACTAAAGTGGGAGAGACTGGCACCCGCTAGCCACCTTATGCACCAAGTGCATCTCAGTCGGTGGAACCTGTCTCACGTAAGAGTACGTGTATGGTCGGTCCGGGCCGCTTCATCCCACAATACCGTCGAAACAAGATTGGACTAGTAACGGTAAGCATATTGAACAAAATCAACGCCCACAACTACTTTGTGTTCTAATCGTGCAAAGAATCTATGAAATAGACCTAGCTCATGATGCCACTGCTAGGGAACGTAGCAGAAATTCAAAATTTTCCTACGTGTCACCAAGATCTATCTATGCAGAAACCAGCAACGAGGGGAAGGAGAGTGCATCTACATACCCTTGTAGATCACTAAGCGGAAGCGTTCATGAGAACGGGGTTGAAGGAGTCGTACTCGTCGTGATCCAAATCACCAGAGATCCTAATGCCGAACGGACGGCACCTCCGCATTCAACACACGTACAACCCGGTGACGTCTCCCATGCCTTGATCCAGCAAGGAGAGAGGGAGAGGTTGAGGAAGACTCCATCCAGTAGTAGCACAACGGCGTGGTGTTGATGGAGGAGCGTGGCAATCCTGCAGGGCTTCGCCAAGCACCGCGAGAGAGGAGGACTTGGGAGAGGGGGAGTGCTGCGCTAGAACTTGGGGTGCGGCTGCCCTCCCACCCCTCCACTATTTATAGGTGGGGGGAGAGGGGGCCGGCCCCCCTAGATCTCATCTAGGGTTGGGGGCGGCGGCCAAGGGGGGAGGAGTGCCTCCCAAGTCAAGTGGAGGCCCTCCCCCTTAGGGTTTCCCCCTTCCCATGCGCATGGGCCTTGGGGGGGCTGGTGCCCCTGGCCCATTAAGGCTAGGGCACCCCCCTACAGCCCATGCTACTGTATTGGACGTGGTGGAACAATTTCCGGACCTCCGGACCCCTCCGGAATCCTCCGGAACCTTCTGGAAGCTTCCTGGTACAATACCTGAAAAACCCAAACTTTTCCCGGAACCCGAACAACAACTTTCCATATATAAATCTTTACCTCCGGACCATTCCAGAACTCCTCGTGACGTCCAGGATCTCATCTGGGACTCCAAACAACATTCAGTAACCACATACAAACTTCCTTTATAACCCTAGCGTCATCAAACCTTAAGTGTGTAGACCCTAAGGGTTCGGGAACCATGCAGACATGACCGAGACGTTCTCCTGTCAATAACCAACAACGGGATCTGGATACCCATGTTGGCTCCCACATGTTCCACGATGATCTCATCAGATGAACCACGATGTCAAGGACTCAATCAATCCCGTATACAATTCCCTTTGTCTAGCGGTATTGTACTTGCCCGAGATTCGATCATCGGTATCCCGATACCTTGTTCAATATCGTTACCGGAAAGTCTCTTTACTCGTTCCGTAACACATCATCATGTGATCAACCCCTTGGTCATATTGTGCACATTATGATGATGTCCTACCGAGTGGGCCCAGAGATACCTCTCCGTTTATCGGAGTGACAAATCCCAGTCTCGATTCATGCCAACCCAGCAGACACTTTCGGAGATACCCGTAGTGCACCTTTATAGCCACCCAGTTACGTTGTGACGTTTGGTGTACCCAAAGCATTCCTATAGTATCCGGGAGTTGCACAATCTCATGGTCTAAGGAAATGATACTTGACATTAGAAAAGCTTTAGCATATGAACTACGATCTTTGTGCTAGGCTTAGGATTGGGTCTTGTCCATCACATCTGAAAGATCGAGGATGTCGCCTAGAGGGGGGGTGAATAGGCGCTTTAAAATAATTACGGTTTAGGCTTGAACAAATGAAGAATAAACCTAACGGTTAATTTGTCAAGTACAAAACCTAAAACAACTAGGCTCACCTATGTGCACCAACAACTTATGCTAAGCAAGATAAGCAACTATGTGATAGCAAGATATATGACAAAGAACAATATGGCTATCACAAAGTAAAGTGCATAAGTAAAAGGCTCGGGTAAGAGATAACCGAGGCACGCGGAGACGATGATGTATCCCGAAGTTCACACCCTTGCGGATGCTAATCTCCGTTTGGAGCGGTGTGGAGGCACATTGCTCCCCAAGAAGCCACTAGGGCCACCGTAATCTCCTCACGCCCTCGCACAATGCAATATGCCGTGATTCCACTAAGGGACCCTTGAGGGTGGTCACCGAACCCGTACAAATGGCAACCCTTGGGGGCGGTCACCGAACCCGTACACTTTGGCAACCCTTGGGGGCGGTCACTGGAACCCGTCAAATTGCTCGGGGCGATCTCCACAACCTAATTGGAGACCCTGATGCTTGCCCGGAGCTTTACACCACAATGATTGAGCTCCGAACACCACCAACCGTCTAGGGCGCCAAGGCACCCAAGAGGAACAAGCTCTAGGGTGCCCAAACACCCAAGAGTAATAAGCTTCTAAAACTTCACTTCCACGTATCACCGTGGAGAACTCAAACCGATGCACCAAATGCAATGGCAAGGGCACACGGAGTGCCCAAGTCCTTCTCTCTCAAATCCCACCAAAGCAACTAATGCTAGGGAGGAAAATGAGAGGAAGAACGATAGAAGAACACGAAGAACTCCAAAATCTAGATCCAAGGGGTTCCCCTCACTTAGAGGAGAAAGTGATTGGTGGAAACGTGGATCTAGATCTCCTCTCTCTTTTCCCTCAAGAACTAGCAAGAATCCATGGAGGGATTGAGAGTTAGCAAGCTCGAAGAAGGTCAACAATGGGGGAAGAACACGAGCTCAAAGGATAAGTCTCAATGGGAAAGAAGACCCCCTTTTATAGGTGGGGAGAAAATCCAACCGTTATCCCCTCACTTAGCCCGCACGACACGGTACTACCGCAGGGAGCTGCGGTACTACCACGGTTGGCTGCGGTACTACCGCTGCAGGTTGCGGTACTACCGCATGTGCAGCTCTGGCCAGATGAAGGCCTGTTGCACAGGGCAATGAGCGGTAGAACCGCCAGAGCGGTACTACCGCGTGCCCCTACGGTACTATCGTAAGGCAGGCAACACTAGGCGCAGAGAAAGCACGGACGTAAAAAATTACTTCCGTACCTACTTCCGCTGAGGGAGGACCTGCGCAAAACTCCGGCACGGTACTACCGCACACGAAGAGCGGTACTACCGCATAGGGCGCGGATGTAAAAAATTACATCCGCCCCTACTTCCTCTCATGCTGCTAAGCCTGGCCAGAGCCCATGGTACTACCGCGCTCGCGGCGTGGTACTACCGCGTAGGGCGCGGATGTAAAAAAATACATCTGCCCCTACTACCGCTCGAGCAGCTGCGCCTGGCCTGAGGCCATGGTACTACCGCTCCCACAGAGCGGTACTACCGCAAGGGCCTGCAGTACTATCGTTCCGGAGAGCAGTACTACCGCATGCCCCAGATCAGCAACACTAGGAGTCCTTCATTTTGTAGAGAAGACAACAGAGGGAAACAATAAAACCAGAACTGCCATAACTTCTGCAAATGAGCTCCGAATTGAGCAAACTCAAGCTTGTTGGATACAAGACAATGAGTAGCATCAAAACAGAGAAGAACTGGCAGAACCTCCAACATCGGAAACATCATAGAATATGCATGCAAACTCCATTTTCGATGAACTCGAGCTTGTCATAAAAATGACCATAAGCTCCAAAACTCACAAGGAGAAGAACCAAACAAGAACCAATAAATATGATGCAAGGATGCAAAGGTTTGAGCTCTCTATGAACGATACGATCAAGCAACTCGTCGAGAGCCCCCCTTGATAGTACGATAGACGATCCTATAACCCGGTCTCCCACAACTACCATGAGACCGGTAAAGTAGAAAACCTATCAGGGGCAAACCTTTGCCTTGCACAAAGTCCACTTGAGCTAGATGATGACGATCTACTCCTCCTCAAGATGGACCACCTTTCTTGATTGCGTTGGCTTGATGAAGACTAGTTGATTGCTCCCCCATACTCCACTATGGGTGAGCCACACTTCCGCTCATCTTCACAAGTCCATTGCCACCACAATGGATGGATGGCAAGCTTCAAGCACTTGATCTCTTCGTGATGCATCACTTGAACTTGCACACCGCAACCTAACCCCACAAAGAACTCTCATGAAGACCATGGTTTAGCAAACAAAGCGTAATGGACAATGCTTACCATACCATGGGATCACTTGATCCCTCGGTACATCTTGTGCGCTTTGTGAGTTGAATCTTTCCAACTCTCTTCATTTGGATGATGTCTTGACGGTAGACATGAATGATCACACAATCTTCTTCTTCAAGACATGCTTGCAATAAGCTCAACACTCACACGACCAATTTTTGGATAATTCCTTAATAGCACCTTGGTTAACTCATAAAGTCCTTGAAACCAACACATGGACTTCAAGAAAAGCCTATGGACAAAACCTTCAAATATAACTCATGGCAACCATTAGTCCATAGATATTGTCATCAATTACCAAAACCACACATGGGGCACCACATGTCCTTTCAACATCATTCTCCTAATGATGTGATCCCGTTATCAATGACATCCAATGTCCATGGTTAGGAAACCGTAACCATCTATTGATCAATGAGCTAGTCAACTAGAGGCTTGCTAGGGACATGGTGTTGTCTATGTACCCACACATGTATCTGAGTTTCCTATCAATACAATTATAGCATGGATAATAAACGATTATCATGAACAAGGAAATATAATAATAACTAATTTATTATTGCCTCTAGGGCATATTTCCAACATTCGGCCCCTTACGGTGAAGGTAAGGCCTACGTCTAGTTGGGTTGGTATTACTTGATGTTTCGATGATCAGGGAGCGAGATACGCTATTCCTGGTGCTCGATGAGTTGTTTCTTGTCCTAAGCCGCCAGCGGGTCGTCCCCTTATATACATGGGTGGACGCCCTGCGGCCTACAGAGTCCCGGCCGGCTCATAGACAGTGTCCGGCTGGGTGACTAGTTAAGTCTACCTTATGTTACAAGTCATATCATCATGGCGGTTTACCACTATGGGCCTTAAGCCGCGTGTGGGCCTTAGACCCTTTATTGAACCGTCATCTCCATGCTTGGTCTTGGGCTTCTTTCTGATGAGTCTTTTTTGTGTAACTCGGCCCCTCCTGGGCGGCTTACACAAATAGTTATATCCCCAACATTAGGCCCCAGATTGATTTGAGCCGGTTCATGTCAATCTTAAAGTACCTTAAGAAATAAGCCTTCTGCCTTCTGCCTGTGCAAAGGGTTTTAACCCGCCATGACGTCATCTTCTGGATCCGTGTTAACCCGTTGTGACGTCATCTTTACTTAAATTCATATTTTACTCCACCATATCCTCCAACAGATCTTTGCTTTTACTGAACATTCTGAAAACCGAGGCGTCGGGGCCGCTGGATAATAATGTTTAGTCTCCTCATTTCTCGCGCTATCTCTGTCGGTCTTCCCTTATAAATAGGCACGACCTAGGTCTTCCATTCTCCCCATTCGCTCGTCTTCTTCCTCTCGCTATCTCTCTGCTGCTTAGAGCTTCGCCGCCACCGCCACCGCAGATCTCCTCATCTTCACCAACTCAGGCCGCTGCATCAACCTGACTTGACCAGAAAAACACGACGGACCTCCGCAGCAACTCTGCATCTGTAAGTTCCTTTCTCCCTGTTCCTCAGATCTGCATTAAGATTTTCGAGTTCGTCGGTGTTCGTCGCCGTCCGTTACGAACCCTTGATAGATTCCATCTCCGACGCCTCTTTCTGATTTTAAGACAGTATAAAACCGCTGCGGTAGCTGTTTCACACTCATTTCGAATGCAAATAGATCCCTTTTCACCTGCAGATAGGCCTCCTTCAAGTTTATGAACTTCATCTGCACTGGTTTCTAGGTTTAGAAATATTTCCTTTTCTGCACACCTGTTTGATCCAAATTAATCTCTGCCAGTTGCGAAACTTGTTTGTGTGACACGTAGGAAAAAATCTATTTCTGTTAGGCCCATTTAACTCTAGCGGCTCTCATTGCCGGCGTAAAATAGACAATGTTAATCGACAGCTTTGCCAGCTCCTACCGGCTTAAAATAACTTAACTGTTACTGATTCCCATAGCGACTTAGATAACCAGATATAATTAGCCATATGTCATTAGGCCCCGTCTTAAGCCGCCATTTTGGAATAATTTCAAGGTGTCCTCCTCCGGGTTATAAATTGAACCGGAAATTTTTTCTTTGTCATAGGTTTCAATTTACCTAATGGCACCCAAGGCTCTTAAACCTCCGGTGACCTATAACTGGGTCAAGTCCGTCGTTACAGAAAGCACTTTGTCTGATTTCGTAAATCCAGCCATCTGCCCAAGAAGAAGGAGGTCATGTATTATCGTGCTCCTAACCCATCAGAGGAGAAGCCTCAACCCAAAGAGGGGGAGGTGATCGTGTTTACTGATCACATGAACCGGGGCTTCGCTCCACCCGGTTCAAAATTCTTCAGGGATATTTTGCATTTCTTTGATCTCAGACCTCAAGACATCGGGCCCAATTCCGTGTCAAACATTTGCAACTTCCAACTTCTACGAGGTGTACCTTGGAGAAGAACCCAACTTACTTTTATTTAGAGAATTGTTTTACTTAAACCGGCAGAATGAACGCGCCAACGGGCCCAGTCTGGAACTTGGTGGCATCTCGATTCAGCGGCGGAGAGACTGCCTTTTTCCTTATGCTGAACTGCCGAGTCATCCAAAGGATTGGAATCAGACATGGTTCTATTGCCAGGATATTTATCTGGCTGATGAGAACCCTCTGCCCGGCTTCCGCGCTCTGCGCCTTGAATCAAATCACCTGCTGTCGGATAAGTTAACTGCTGTTGAACATCTATCACTTGCCCCCACCATTAAGAAGATCAAAGCCCTCTTAGGCAATGGCTTGAACGGCATTGATTTAGTGCAAGTCTGGATCTCCTGGCGGGTGATCCCGTTAAGCCGCCGCCCCGGCTTAATGTGCTCTTATACTGGCGAAAAGGATGACCCGCTGCGCCACAGCTCTGATGACTTACCAGATGATATGATTGAAGTCACGACCCAGACCTTGTTGAAAGAAGGCACAATGACTAGTAATGCCTTTGGCTTACTTCCCTTCTGCAAGAAGAACCCGGTCCCCGCTGTGAGTCATCAACCTCAATGTATACACCTTACTATATTACACCTTGCTTTTACTCATTACCCTTTATTACTATTTTTACAGGCCGATGACAACTTCTCGAAGGTCAACTATGACCATGAGGCGGCCAAACAAGCCATAGCAGCAGAAAGAGCCGAAAGGAAAGCCGCCAAGACTGGAACTTCGAAGAAGAGGAAGCCAAGCGCTTCAGATATGTTTAAACTTGATGACACTGATGATGAAGAAGAAGAGGTAACTTTTAACTCCCTTCACTCTTTATCATCACCTTACTGACATTAAGTCTTTCCAGGAAGACATGGGGAACAGCTGAGCTGTCGAGGAAGAGGTAACTATAATCTCCTCCGACTCCGAGCCCCTGCTGCGTCAGTAAATTCGAAGAGTAACCCGTAAAGTAAGATTTTCACATCCTTTGGCTTACCAAGATCCTCAATTTCTTTTGAAGCAACAGCAATTTGAAAGCCGGAGGCAGACCCGGACCAGCAAGGATGTAGAGATCTCCTCCGGCTTACCTAACGTAACCAGGAAGCATCGGACTGAGGTTATATCCGATTTACGTTCTGTTTTACCTTTGGCGGGTTTAATTCGTCAACCTATCAATTCATCTGACTCCAATTATCAGGATACCTCTCCTTCCTCCGGCGAGTCTATGCAATCTAACATGCCGGCTTTCAAAACTGCCCATGGGTAATGTAATTTTGTTTACCTTATGCTTCACCTTACTCATGCTTTTGTACTCATCCTTTTGCCTTTGTCAACAGCGTGCAAGTGAAACCCAGCAAGAGGGCAAAAAAGAGTAAGCCGTCCCAAGACCCGGTCGCGACTGAACCGGAGCTTGGCACGGCTGCTCCTCATAGTTCTACCCATCAGCCGCCGCCTGAGCCAGCACATGACATTCCAGCACCAACCTTTGATCCACCCGCTGAAGATACTCTCGACAGGTCTGATAACCCAGAAACTCCTAGCCTGGCCAAGACAATTGATCTAGAAGTCGAGATTCTAAAGACTCAGTTTGTTGAGCCGGGGCGGCCCACTGTCCTTGCCAAGTGCTCTGCCAAGGAGGAGCTTCTGGAACACCAAAAGGCCAAGCTAGACATTGCTGACTATACTCATTTGAGCATTGGAGATATAGTCTCTGGCTATCTCAATCAAGTACATAGCAGCCGTGACCTGGAAATTGACATGGTAAAGCAAATACATCAAAAATCTGAGGTATGACCTATGTTACTTTTCCTTAACCATACTTACTGTACCAGCCCCCGAGTCTATTGCTTATAAGTAAATATGTTGTAGACTTAAAAAATTGCCTAACACCGCTTGTCCGGTTTGGAAAGAAAGTTATTTAACCTGATTGTAGCATGACACTTTGAACTTGCGATACACATTAGCCCCCAAGTGTCAAGCATCTTTGCTTGCAAAGTGCTTGGGACTTAATGTTATCTTACCATGATTCTAACTATAACCCGGCATCAACGCAGGCCACCATAAGTCAATTTGAGTCAGAGGTTGCTGACCTGAAGAGCCGTCTGGAAGCTCAAGAACTTGAAATTCAAAAGGCCAACTCCAAATTTGAATTCAACGTCTCTGAACAAGAGAAGTTGAAGAAGAACTTTGAGGCGGAGAAGAAAATCTGGGCTGATGAAAAGGCTTCACTGGTGACCCAGGCCGAGACGGCAGAGGCATTGCTTGCAGAAGCAACAGCGGAGCTATCCGGCTTAAAGCGCCAGATATCTCAAATGGTCTCAGCCATCTTTGGTAAGTTACTCATATAAACTTTAAACTTTGCAAACCCTCTTTCAATGATTACTTCAATTGCCACCTCTGGCTCACCTTATGTTTAATAATGCAGGCCCCAAGAGCACGAACCTCAAGCAAAACATGTTGGTCAAGCTGAAAGTGGTTTATACTCTGGTGGAACAACTCTACACCGGGTCACAACGTGCTTTGGCCGTTGTAGCATTATCAAATGACATTCCTCACCTCCTGCAAGACGTGCTGAAGCGGCTTGCTGTACTACCTCAACGGGTCCAAGATCTAAGGCGGGCATCCGCCAGAGCCGGGGCCATAGCCGCGCTGAGCCGGGCGAAAGCATGGATTCCAGAACTAGACCCGGCCGACCTCGCTCTTGGATACACGAGTCTGAAAGAGGATGGGACCGTATTTGATGAACAGGATTTTACCGCCTGTATCAAAGATATACGCCCCGTGGCTACTCTTATTGGGAACGATACTGATCTTACCAAGTACCAGCCGGGCTATGACAGTGAGAACCGGAGAGTTCCAACACCCCACTTGTTGGGGAACGTTGCAGAAAATAAAAAAATTCTATGCTTCACCAAGATCAATCTATGGAGTCATCTAGCAATGAGAGAAAGGAGTGCATCTACATACCCTTGTAGATTGCATGCAGAAGCGTTCAAGAGAACGGGGTTGAGGGAGTCATACTCGTCGTGATCCAAATCACCGGAGATCCTAGCGCCGAACGGACAACACCTCCGCGTTCAACACATGTACGGTTGGGAAGACGTCTCCTTCTTGATCCAGCAAGGGGGAAGGAGAGGTTGATGGAGATCCAGCAGCACAACGGCGTGGTGGTGGATGCAGCAGCGATCTCGGCAGGGCTTCGCCAAGCACAGCGAGAAGTAGAGGTCCACGGGAGGGAGAGGGAGGCGCCAGGGGCTAGGGTGTGGCTGCCATACCTCCCCCCTCTTTATATAGGGGCGAGGGGGGCGCCGGCCCCCTTGGAGATCCAATCTAAAGGGGGGGAGGCGGCCAAGGGGGTGGCTTGCCCCCCAAGGCAAGTGAGGCGCCCCCCACCCCTAGGGTTTCCAACCCTAGGTGCAGGAGGGCCCAAGGGGGGCGCACCAGCCCACCAGGGTCTGGTTCCCCTCCCACTTCAGCCCATGGGGCCCTCCGGGATAGGTGGCCCCACCCGGTGGACCCCCGGGACCCTTCCGGTGGTCCCGGTACAATACCGGTGACCCCCGAAACTTTCCCGATGGCCGAAACTGGACTTCCTATATATAAATCTTCACCTCCAGACCATTCCGGAACTCCTCGTGACGTCCGGGATCTCATCCGAGACTCTGAACAACTTTAGGGTTACCGCATACTAATATCTCAACAACCCTAGCGTCACCGAACCTTAAGTGTGTAGACCCTACGGGTTCGGGAGACATGCAGACATGACCGAGACGACTCTCCGGTCAATAACCAACAGAGGGATCTGGATACCCATGTTGGCTCCCACATGCTCCTCGATGATCTCATCGGATGAACCACGATGTCGAGGATTCAATCAATCCTGTATACAATTCCCTTTGTCAATCGGTACGTTACTTGCCCGAGATTCGATCGTCGGTATCCCAATACCTCGTTTAATCTCGTTACCGGCAAGTCACTTTACTCGTACCATAATGCATGATCCCGTGACCAGACACTTGGTCACATTGAGCTCATTATGATGATGCATTACCGAGTGGGCCCAGAGATACGTCTCCGTCATACGGAGTGACAAATCCCAGTCTCGATTCGTGCCAACCCAATAGACACTTTCGGAGATACCCGTACTGCACCTTTATAGTCACCCAATTATGTTGTGATGTTTGGCACACCCAAAGCACTCCTACGGTATCCGGGAGTTGCGCAATCTCATGGTCTAAGGAAATGATACTTGACATTTGTAAAAGCTCTAGCGAAACGAACTACACGATCTTGTGCTATGCTTAGGATTGGGTCTTGTCCATCACATCATTCTCCTAATGATGTGATCCCGTTATCAATGACATCCAATGTCCATAGTCAGGAAACCATGACTATCTGTTGATCAACGAGCTAGTCAACTAGAGGCTCACTAGGGACATGTTGTGGTCTATATATTCACACATGTATTACGATTTCCGGATAACACAAATATAGCATGAACAATAGACAATTATCATGAACAAGGAAATATAATAATAACCATTTTATTATTGCCTCTAGGGCATATTTTCAACAGTCTCCCACTTGCACTAGAGTCAATAATCTAGTTACATTGTGATGAATCGAACACCCATAGAGTTCTGGTGCTGGTCATGTTTTGCTCTAGGGAGAGGTTTAGTCAACGGATCTGCTACATTCAGGTCCGTATGTACTTTACAAATATCTATGTCTCCATCTTGAACATTTTCACGAATGGAGTTGAAGCGACGCTTGGTGTGCCTGGTCTTCTTGTGGAACCTGGGCTCCTTAGCAAGTGCAATAGCTCCAGTGTTGTCACAGAAGAGTGTGATCGGCCCCGACGCAGTGGGTATGAATCCTAGGTCGGTGATGAACTCCTTCACCCAGATTGCTTCATGCGTTGCCTACGAGGCTGCCATGTACTCTGCTTCACATGTAGATCCCACCACGACGCTTTGCTTGCAACTGCACCAGCTTACTGCCCCACCATTCAAAATATACACGTATCCAGTTTGTGACTTAGAGTCATCCAGATCTGTGTCGAAGCTAGCGTTGACGTAACCCTTTACGACGAGCTCTTCGTCACCTCCATATACGAGAAACATATCCTTAGTCCTTTTCAGGTACTTTAGGATGTTCTTGATCGCTGTCTAGTGTTCCATGCCGGGATTACTTTGGTACCTTCCTACCAAACTTACGGCAAGGTTTACATCAGGTCTGGTACACATCATGGCATACATGATAGACCCTATGGCTGAGGCATAGGGGACGACACTCATCTTTTCTCTATCTTCTACCGTGGTCGGACATTGAGCCGAGCTCAATTTCACACCTTGCAACACAGGCAAGAACCCCTTCTTGGACTGATCCATATTGAACTTCTTCAATATCTTATCAAGGTATGTGCTTTGTGAAATACCTATGAGGCGTCTCGATCTATCTCTATAGATCTTGATGCCTAATATGTAAGCAGCTTCTCCAAGGTCCTTCATTGAAAAACACTTATTCAAGTAGGCCTAAATGCTGTCCAATAGTTCTATATCATTTCCCATCAAAAGTATGTCATCCACATATAATATGAGAAATGCTACAGAGCTCCCACTCACTTTCTTGTAAACGCAGGCTTCTCCATAAGTCTGCATAAACCCAAACGCTTTGATCATTTCATTAAAGCGAATGTTCCAACTCCGAGATGCTTGCACCAGCCCATAGATGGAGCGCTAGAGCTTGCATACCTTGTTAGCATTCTTAGGATCGACAAAACCCTCTGGCTGCATCATATACAGTTCTTCCTTAAGATGGCCATTAAGGAATGCCGTTTTGACGTCCATTTGCCATATCTCATAATCATAGTATGCGGCAATTGCTAACATTATTCGGACGGGCTTCAGCTTCGCTACGGGAGAGTAAGTCTCATCGTAGTCAACCCCTTCAAAGCGACAAGTCGAGCTTTATAGATGGTAACATTACCATCCGCGTCCGTCTTCTTCTTAAAGATCCATTTGTTTTCTATCGCTCGCCGATCATCGGGCAAGTCTGTCAAAGTCCACACTTTGTTTTCATACATGATCCTATCTCAGATTGCATGGCTTCAAGCCATTTATTGGAATCTGGGCCCACCATTGCTTCTTCATAGTTCGAAGGTTCACCGTTGTCTAACAACATGACTTCTAGGACAGGGTTGCCATACCATTCTGGTGTGGAACGTGTCCTTGTGGATCTACAAAGTTCAGTAGTAACTTGATCTGAAGTACCTTGATCATCATCATTAGTTTCCTCTCTAGTCAGTGCAAGCACCATAGGAACATCTTCCTGAGCTGCACTACTTTCAAGAGGTAGTACTTCATCAAGTTCCACTTTCCTCCCACTTACTTCTTTCGAGAGAAACTCTTTCTCCAGAAAGGACCCGTTCTTGGCAACAAAGATCTTGCCTTCGAATCTGAGGTAGAAGGTATACCCAATGGTTTCCTTAGGGTATCCTATGAAGACGCATTTTTCCGACTTGGGTTCGAGCTTTTCAGGTTGAAGTTTCTTGACATAAGCATCGCATACCCAAACTTTTAGAAATGACATCTTAGGTTTCTTCCCAAACCATAATTCATACGGTGTTGTCTCAACGGATTTAGACAGTGCCCTATTTAAAGTGAATGTAGCTCTCTCTAGCGTATCCCCAAAATGATAGTGGTAAATCGGTAAGTGACATCATAGATCGCACCATATCCAATAGAGTGCGATTACGATGTTCGGACACACCGTTACGCTGAGGTGTTCCCGGCGGCGTGAGTTGTGAAACGATTCCACATTTCCTTAAGTGTGTACCAAATTCGTGACTTAAATATTCTCCCCCATGATCTGATCGTAAGAACTTTATCTTTCGGTCACGTTGATTCTCTACCTCATTCTGAAATTCCTTGAACTTTTCAAAGGTCTCAGACTTGTGTTTCATCAAGTAGACATACCCATATCTACTCAAGTCATCAGTGAGAGTGAGAACATAACAATAGCCTCCGCGAGCCTCAACGCTCATTGGACCGCACACATCAGTATGTATGATTTCCAATAAGTTGGTTGCTCGCTCCATTGTTCCGGAGAACGGAGTCTTGGTCATTTTGCCTATGAGGCATGGTTCGCATGTGTCAAACGATTCATAATCATGAGACTCTAAAAGTCCATCAGCATGGAGCTTCTTCATGCGCTTGATACCAATGTGACCAAGGCGGCAGTGCCACAAGTATATGGGACTATTGTTATCAACCTTACATCTTTCGGTATTCACACTATGAATATGTGTAACATCACGTTCGAGATTCATTAAGAATAAACCATTGACCAGCGGGGCATGACCATAAAACATATCTCTCATATCAATAGAACAACCATTATTCTCGGATTTAAATGAGTAGCCATCTCGTATTAAACGAGATCCAGATACAATGTTCATGCTCAAAGCTGGCACTAAATAACAATTATTGAGGTTTAAAACTAATCCCGTAGGTAAATGTAGAGGTAGCATGCCGACGGCGATCACATCAACCTTGGAACCATTCCCGACGCGCATCGTCACCTCGTCCTTCGCCAGTCTCCGCTTATTCCGCAACTCCTGCTTTGAGTTACAAATATGAGCAACTGCACCGGTATCAAATACCCAGGAGCTACTATGAGTGCTGGTAAGGTACACATCAATAACATGTATATCACATATACCTTTGGTGTTGCCGACCTTCTTGTCCGCTAAGTACTTGGGGCAGATCTGCTTCCAGTGACCACTTCCCTTGCAATAAAAGCACTCAGTCTCAGGCTTGGGTCCATTCTTTGACTTCTTCCCGGCAACTGGCTTACCGGGCGTGGCAACTCCCTTGCCGTCGTTCTTGAAGTTCTTCTTACCCTTGCCTTTCTTGAACTTAGTGGTTTTATTCACCATCAACACTTGATGTTCCTTTTTGATCTCTACCTCCGCTGATTTCAGCATTGAATATACCTGAGGAATGGTCTTTTCCATCCCCTGCATATTGAAGTTCATCACAAAGCTCTTGTAGCTCGGTGGAAGCGACTGAAGGATTCTGTCAATAACCGCGTCATCCGGGAGATTAACTCCCAGCTGAGTCAAGCGGTTGTGCAACCCAGACATTTTGAGTATGTGCTCACTGACAGAACTATTTTCCTCCATCTTACAACTGAAGAACTTGTCGGAGACTTCATATCTCTCAACCCGGGTGTGAGCTTGGAAAACCATTTTCAGCTCTTCGAACATCTCATATGCTCCGTGTTGCTCAAAACACTTTTGGAGCCCCGGTTCTAAGCTGTAAAGCATGCCGCACTGAATGAGGGAGTAATCATCAGCATGAGACTGCCAAGCGTTCATAACGTCTTGGTTCTCTGGGATGGGTGCTTCTCATAGCGGTGCTTCTAGGACATAATCTTTCTTTGCAGCTATGAGGATGATCCTCAGGTTCCGGACCCAGTCCGTATAGTTGCTGCCATCGTCTTTCAGCTTGGTTTTCTCTAGGCAACATTAGCATGGGCCATTTGATCTACAAGACATATTGTAAAGATTTTAGACTAAGTTCATGATAATTAAGTTCATCTAATCAAATTATTCAATGAACTCCCACTCAGACAGACATCCCTCTAGTCATCTAAGTGAAACATGATCCGAGTCAACTAGTCCGTGTCCGATCATCACGTGTGACGGACTAGTCAACATCGGTGAACATATTCATGTTGATCGTATCTTCTATACGACTCATGCTCGACCTTTCGGTCTTCCGTGTTCCAAGGCCATGTCTGTACATGCTAGGCTCGTCAAGTCAACCTAAGTGTATTGCGTGTGTAAATCTGGCTTACACCCGTTTTATTCGAACGTTAGGATCTATCACACCCGATCATCACGTGGTGCTTCGAAACAACGAACCTTCGCAATGGTTCACAGTTAGGGGGAACACTTTCTTGAAATTATTACGAGGGATCATCTTATTTAAGCTACCGTCATTCTAAGCAAATAAGATGTAAAACATGATAAACATCACATGCAATCAAATAGTGACATGATATGGCCAACATCATATTGCTCCTTTGATCTCCATATTCGGGGCGCCATGATCATCTTGGTCACCGGCATGACACCATGATCTCCATCATCATGATCTCCATCATCGTGTCTTCATGAAGTTGTCACGCCAACGATTACTTCTACTTCTATGGCTAACGTGTTTAGCAATAAAGTAAAGTAATTTACATGGTGTTATTCAATGACACGCAGGTCATACAAAAAATAAAGACAACTCCTATGGCTCCTGCCGGTTGTCATACTCATCGACATGCAAGTCGTGATTCCTATTACAAGAACATGATCAATCTCATACATCACATCCTTTTGGCCATATCACATCACACGGCACATGCTGCAAAAACAAGTTAGACGTCCTCTAATTGTTGTTGCATGTTTTTTACGTGGCTTCTATAGGTTTCTAGCAAGAATGTTTCTTACCTACGTAAAACCACAACGTGATATGCCAATTTCTATTTACCCTTCATAAGGACCCTTTTCATCGAATCCGATCCAACTAAAGTGGGAGAGACAGACACCCGCTAGCCACCTTATGCAACAAGTGCATGTCAGTCGGTGGAACCAGTCTCATGTAAGCGTACGTGTAAGGTCGGTCCGGGCCGCTTCATCCCACGATGCCGCCGAAGTAGGATAAGACTAGTAGTGGCAAGAAAATTGACAACATCTACGCCCACAACAAGTTTGTGTTCTACTCGTGCATTGAAACTACGCATAGACCTAGCTCATGATGCCACTGTTGGGGAACGTTGCAGAAAATAAAAAATTCTACGCCTCACCAAGATCAATCTATGGAGTCATCTAGCAACGAGAGAAAGGAGTGCATCTACATACCCTTGTAGATTGCGCGCAGAAGCGTTCAAGAGAACGGGGTTGAGGGAGTCGTACTCGTCGTGATCCAAATCACCGCAGATCCTAGCACCGAACGGACAGCACCTCCGCGTTCAACACACGTACGGTTGGGAAGACGTCTCCTCCTTCTTGATCCAGCAAGGGAGAAGGAGAGGTTGATGGAGATCCAGCAGCACGAAGGCGTGGTGGTGGATGCAGCAGCGATCTCGGCAGGGCTTCGCCAAGCACAGCGAGAAGGAGAGGTGTCACGGGAGGGAGAGGGAGGCGCCAGGGGCTAGGGTGCGGCTGCCCTCCCTCCCCCCTCTTTATATAGGGGCCACGGGGGGCACCGGCCCCCTTGGAGATCCAATCTAAAGGGGGGCGGTGGCCAAGGGGTTGGCTTGCCCCCCAAGGCAAGTGAGGCGCCCCCCACCCCTAGGGTTTCCAACCCTAGGCGCAGGGGGGCCCAAGGGGGGGCGCACCAGTCCACCAGGGGCTGATTCCCATCCCACTTCAGCCCATGGGGCCCTCCGGGATAGGTGGCCCCACCCGGTGGACCCCTGGGACCCTTCCGGTGGACCCCCGGGACCCTTCCGGTGGTCCCGGTACAATACCGGTGACCCCCGAAACTTTCCCGATGGCCGAAACTAGACTTCCTATATATAAATCTTCACCTCCGGACCATTCTGGAACTCCTCGTGACGTCCGGGATCTAATCCAGGACTCCGAACAACTTTCGGGTTACCGCATACTAATATCTCAACAACCCTAGCGTCACCGAACCTTAAGTGTGTAGACCCTACGGGTTCGGGAGACATGCAGACATGACCAAGACGACTCTCCGGTCAATAACCAACAGCGGGATCTGGATGCCCATGTTGGCTCCCACATGCTCCTCGATGATCTCATCGGATCAACCATGATATCGAGGATTAAATCAGTCCCATATACAATTCCCTTTGTCAATCGGTACATTACTTGTCCGAGATTCGATCGTCGGTATCCCAATACCTCGTTTAATCTTGTTACTGGCAAGTCACTTTACTCGTACCGTAATGCATGATCCCGTGACCGGACACTTGGTCACATTGAGCTCATTATGATGATGCATTACCGAGTGGGCCCAGAGATACCTCTCCGTCATACGGAGTGACAAATCCCAGTCTCGATTCGTGCCAACCCAACAGACACTTTTGAAGATACCCGTAGTGCACCTTTATAGTCACCCAGTTACGTTGTGACGTTTGGCACACCCAAAGCACTCCCATGGTATCCGGGAGTTGCACAATCTCATGGTTTAAGGAAATGATACTTGACATTTGAAAAAGCTCTAGCGAAACGAACAACACAATCTTGTGCTATGCTTAGGA
This sequence comes from Triticum timopheevii, assembly GCA_963921465.1. NCBI lineage: Eukaryota > Viridiplantae > Streptophyta > Magnoliopsida > Poales > Poaceae > Triticum > Triticum timopheevii. The sequence continues at coordinate 120,126,658 of OY997272.1, forward strand.
TTGGGTCTTGTCCATCACATCATTCTCCTAATGATGTGATCCCGTTATCAATGACATCTAATGTCCATAGTCAGGAAACCATGACTATCTGTTGATCAACGAGCTAGTCAACTAGAGGCTCAGTAGGGACGTGTTGTGGTCTATATATTCACACATGTATTACAATTTCCGGATAACACAATTATAGCATGGACAATAGACAATTATCATGAACAAGGAAATATAATAATAACCATTTTATTATTGCCTCTAGGGCATATTTCAAACACCACTATGATGAAGTCAACCTGATCCCTCCAACTCGTAAGCATACCTTTGCCCCTGAAGTGGACCCAGCCGGTTTAATAGATGATGAAGTTGAGTTTGAGGCCTTGAGTGGCATTGACTGGGCCTCGTCAACCTTCCAGGACAGGGCAGCCGACGGAGAAGCGGAGAAGGATAACCCGGAATCTTCAAGCCAACTAACGAAGTGAACCGCCAGGCGTTTCTGACTTCGCGAAAACAATGCTTCACTATTCAGACTCGGGGAGTCTTGTAATAGGGTAGAAAAAACCTCTTCAATTTTTGTCATGCCTTCGCGCATGTTTATGGTGCTTAATATTTGCTTGCCTTACCCTACATATACAACAAGCAAAAAAATTCCTTGGCGATTTCTCGCATCGGGGGTCACATAAGGTATTGATAACCCGGAGTGTGAACCAAAACATCATATAAAGGCCGGTTTATGATTATATTTGTTAAACATAATCACAATAGCATACCTGCGATCCTTTTGGTAATCTCACCGGTTTATGTGACCTAAATCATGAGAGTAATTTTAAATCCTGAAAGTTGGCACATATGATGTTCACTTGGCCCTTAACAACTAAAGTGACCAAATATTAAACCGGTGGAACGAGAACCCCATAGTACTTTCGAGAAAGGCCTGACGATAGTCAAACATTTACACTTACAAAGTATGATGAATAATAAAATTTAAAAGGCCTCTGATTGGAATATGATTAGTGAACCATTCCAAAGGGGTTAAGCTAAGATTCGAATATGATCATATAGCCCCCAGTGGCCCCAAGTGACCATAAGAGTTGTTTAATGGCGCTGATTCGAATACGATCCATGTCAGACCCAAAGGGGTTGAGCTATGATTCAAATATGATCAAGAAGCCCCCAAGTGGGTTTGGCAGTATGCCGATCAAATGGGTATCGACAGCTATGTTCTCTTTGGTTCGAATACAACCTATGTTTGAACAGGAAGCCCCCAAGTAATCATGCTAGATTCAGATATGATCATAAGCCGGACCAAAGGGAAAGTCGGATTCAGATATGATCTGCTCCCTGTTGGTTGTTTCCACCACCTGATAAAGAAGACATATAAACCTTTGAGGGTGAAAAGGACAGAGGTCATGCTTTATTGCTTTATATAATGTATACATCGTCAAAATATATACATCTTGAGAGCCGGTGGCTCAATTATAGTAAGGCCGGAGATGAGCGATATTCCACGGCCGGCGGGTCTCCTCCTCCGACTTACGTGAGTCTTTATGCTCTCGAACATCGATGAGGTAGTATGACCCGTTGTTCAGATTCTTGCTGACCACAAAGGGTCCTTCCCAAGGTGGGGAGAGCTTGTGCATATCAGACTGGTCCTAGATGAGCCGGAGCACTAAGTCGCCTTCCTGAAAGGTTCTGCTTCTAACCCGGCGGCTGTGATAGCGGCGCAGGTATTGCTGGTAAATCGTCGAGCGGGCTATTGCCAAGTCTCGCTCCTCATCCAACAAGTCAAGTGCATCCTGATGAGCTTTTTCATTATCAGCCTCAACGTAAGCTGCCACATGGGGTGAATCATTCCGGATGTCACTTGGCAGGACTGCCTCTGCTCTGTATACCATGAAGAAAGGTGTGTAACCTGTAGATCTGTTAGGCGTAGTGTTGATGCTCCACAGTACAGAGGGTAACTCCTCCACCCAACAACCCGGAGTCCACTGCAAGGGGACCAAAAGCCGGGGTTTGATACCCTTCAGGATCTCTTGATTAGCTCTTTCTGCTTGACCATTGGATTGAGGATGAGCAACAGCCGAAACATCAAGCCGGATATGTTCTTGTTGACAGAACTCTTCCATGGCACCTTCGGAGAGATTAGTGCCATTATTAGTTATGATGCTGTGTGGGAAACCAAAACGAAAGATCACCTTTTTCATGAACTGAACCGCTGTGGCTGCATCACACTTACTGACCGGCTCTGCCTCAACCCACTTTGTAAACTTATCCACTGCCACCAGGAGGTGTGTCTTTTTATCCTTAGACGTCTTGAAAGGTCCAACCATATCAAGCCCCCGGACTGCAAACGGCCAAGTAAGTGGAATCATCCTCAACTCTTGAGCCGGCACATGAGCTCGTCGTGAGAAGTTTTGACATCCGTCACATTTGCTGACTAGATCCTCCGCATCAGCATGAGCCGTCAGCCAATAGAAACCATGACAGAAAGCCTTGGCCACAAGAGATTTTGAACCGGCATGATGACCACAATCTCCTTCAAGGATCTCACGAAGTATCTCCTGACCCTCCGCAGGCGACACACAACGTTGAAACGCCCTAGTGACACTGCAGTGATGTAACTCGCCATGAACGATCGTCATAGATTTAGACCGCCTGACAATTTGTCTTGCCAAGGTCTCATCCTCAGGCAACTCTCCCTGGGTCATATAGGCCAAGTATGGCACTGTCCAATCCGGTATAACGTGAAGGGCTGCTACCAGCTGTGCCTCCAGGTCTGGCACTGCTAGTTCTTCCTCTGTAGGTACCTTGATAGAAGGATTATGCAAGGCATCGAGAAAGGTGTTAGGCGGCACCGGCTTACGCTGAGATCTCAACCGGCTTAAAGCATCAGCCGCCTCATTCTTCCTTCGATCAATGTGCTCCACTTGATAACCTTTGAAGTGCCCAGCCACAGCATCCACTTCACGACGATAAGCCGCCATAAGGGGATCCTTGGAATCCCACTTGCCTGACACATGTTGGGCCACGAGATCTGAATCGCCCAAGCACCTTACCCAGCTCAAATTCATCTCTTTGGCCATCCGGAGACCATGGAGTAAGGCCTCGTACTTAGTTGCATTGTTAGTACAGGGAAACATTAGCCGGAGCACATAACAAAACTTGTCACCTCGAGGGGAAGTTAAAACAACTCCAGCCCCCGAGCCTTCTAACTGCCTGGACCCATCAAAATGAATAGTCCAATATGTGTTATCTGGCTTCTCCTCAGGTGCCTGCAACTCTGTCCAATCATTGATAAAATCCACCAGGGCTTGAGACTTGATAGCAGTCCGAGGCATGTATTTCAAACCATGAGGCCCAATCTCAATGGCCCACTTGGCGACTCGTCCTGTAGCCTCTCTATTCTGTATGATGTCTCCTAAGGGGGCAGAGCTTACCACAGTAATAGGATGACCTTGGAAGTACTGCTTCAGCTTCCGGCTTGCCATGAACACTCCGTAAACAAGTTTCTGCCAATGTGGATACCTTTGTTTAGACGCAATGAGCACCTCACTGATGTAGTAAACCGGCCGCTGAACCGGATGCTCCTTGCCAGCCTCCTTGTGCTCCACCACGATGACAACACCGACGGCTCGTGAATTGGCAGCCACATATAACAGCAATGGCTCTTTATCAACGGGAGCCGCAAGGACCGGTGGCTCAGACAATTGTTTCTTTAAATCTTCAAAGCCAGTATCAGCAGCATCACTCCAGACAAAAGTGTCCGTTTTCTTCATCATCTGATACAGTGGTAGGGCCTTCTCACCTAACCGGCTTATAAACCGGTTTAAAGCAGCAACACGACCCGCCAGTCGCTGAACATCATTGATGCATGCCGGTTTAGCCAGAGAGGTAATTGCCTTGATCTTCTCTGGATTATCTTCAATGCCTCTGTTTGAGACCAGAAAACCCAAGAGCTTGCCTGCAGGTACACCAAATACACACTTGGCCTGGTTAAGCATCATCTTATAAACCCGGAGATTATCAAAGGTCTCTTTCAAGTCAGATATCAAGGTTTCCTTCTCTCTGGACTTCACCACGATGTCATCCACATAAGCATGAACATTGCGCCCAATTTGATCGTGGAGACAGTTTTGTACACACTGCTGATAAGTCGCCTGAGCACTCTTGAGCCCAAATGGCATAGATACATAACAGAAGGCTCCAAATGGAGTGATAAAAGCCGTCTTCTACTGGTCCTTAACTGCCATTTTGATCTGATGATAACCGGAGTAAGCATCCAAAAAGCTCAAAAGCTCGTAGCCCGCCGTAGCATCAATGATTTGATCAATACGGGGGAAAGCAAAGGGATCAGCTGGACAAGCCTTATTTAAGTCCGTGTAATCCACACACATCCGCCAGGTGCCATTCTTCTTGAGCACGAGCACCGGGTTAGCCAACCACTCCGGGTGAAAAACTTCAACAATAAACCCAGCCGCTAAGAGCCAGGCGACTTCCTCTCCAATAGCTTTCCGTCTCTCTTCGTTGAACCGTCGAAGAAACTGCCTAACCGACTTATACTTTGGATCAATATTGAGAGTGTGCTCAGCGAGTTCTCTTGGTACACCCGGCATGTCAGAAGGTTTCCATGCGAAGATGTCCCGGTTCTCATGGATGAACTCGATGAGCGCGCTTTCCTGTTTGGGATCCAAATTGGCACTGATGCTGAACTGCTTAGATGAATCGCCTGGATTGAAATCAACAAGCTTGGTTTCAGCAGCCGACTTAAACTTCATATCACCTCATTAGATGCGTTCAGGTTCATCATAGGCTGGAAAGCCTCTGACTGGAGCTGCTGTGCCCGTGCATCCAAAGCCGCCCGTTCTGTAGCTAACCTGGTGTCCTCAGCTGCCAAGGCCTCCTTGGCCTGAGCTATCGCCTCGCACACCTGTGCCACCTCCGCGTTATGCTCATCTTGATTAGTAGGAATAATCGTGGCGGTCAACAGGGCCGTAAGCTTATCCATGAGATCCATCAGTAGCTGAACCGGTGGGTGCACAGGGCCTCCTGCCCCGGCCGCTCCTGACCCGGATGTTATTGCAACAGCGGCTGTAGAGTTTTGGCCGGGCTGAGTCCCAGCCATGAAGACTCCTGCCCAGCTTGCCGGCTCATAGGGGTCCGGAATACTGGAGCTATCGGAACAGCCCCCAAGCACGCCATCTTGGACTTGATACAGCGAATCTGTTGAACCGGCGGACGAATCACCGTCAGAGAGGACGGCCGTCTCACCAACATCTTCAGATCCTTCAGAAAGTTCCTCTCCGTGGATGCAGCCCACGAAGGCACGCTTCATGATGGGTTGAACTCGGGCGGGTCTCGCACGCTGAGCCGTCTCGACGAGGTCGGTGCAGTTGTCTGGCTCAGGGCCCGGCTCACCAATCCGGCCGATGAAGACATGGATTTCGCCGAAGGGGACCCGATACCCGTACTCAATTGAGCCGGCGTCCGGGCCCCAGCCTTCGTCATCGATGTAGATCTTGCCGCGGCGACTCTTGGTCATCCGTCCAACCACGTATCCCTTAAGCCCTTCGAAGCTGCCCTTCAAGAACTCAAATCCACCGTGCGCCAGCCCCACGGTGGGCGCCAACTGTCGTGGAATTGTCACGGAAGATGTCCTAGTGAAAGGACTTGATCATGGATCCATCGCAACTAGGAAGCTTGAAGGGGTTAATCAGGACAAGAGACACGAGAGGTTTATACTAGTTCGGCCCCTTACGGTGAAGGTAAGGCCTACGTCTAGTTGGGTTGGTATTACTTGATGTTTCGATGACCAGGGAGCGAGATACGCTATGCCTGGTGCTCGATGAGTTGTTTGTTGCCCTAAGCCGCCAGCGGGTCGTCCCCTTATATACACGGGTGGACGCCCTGCGGCCTACAGAGTCCCGGCCGGCTCATAGACAGTGTCCGGCTGGGTGACTAGTTAAGTCTACCTTATGTTACAAGTCATATCACCATGGCGGTTTACCACTATGGGCCTTAAGCCGCCTGTGGGCCTTAGACCCTTTATTGAACCGCCATCTTCATGCTTGGTCTTGGGCTTCTTTCTGATGAGTCTTCGTTGCATAACCCGGCCCCTCCTGGGCGGCTTACACAAATAGTTATATCCCCAACATTATTGGTTGCTCTTCTCGAAGAGGCCGATCCATGACATTGATGTCTTCATTTCTCTGCTTCAGGTCATCATGATGAAGTCATCATCCTTTCTTTGGACATTTCATCATACTTACGAAAGAATAAGGGAGTAACCGGAAGAATGGAACTCTTCATGGTTGCTTATTCGGTAGATAACCATTGGGGAAGGTGGCGAGAGGTAACTCTCGAATTGAAACTTAAGAAATTATCGAGAACAAAGTAAGAAGGTGCAAAGTAGAAGTTTCAAGCGCATAGGCAATCATTCGTTGCCTTATACGAAATGTGGAAGGGGTTCAGAGCAATGGGAATAAGTATTGCATCCGATACCAGAATAGATCACTAGGAAGGTGGCCCGTGAACTACATACAAAGTCAAGCTCTCGGAATAACTTTGGCAACAGGGTGTACAAGAGAGTCAGGTTTCGATCCTGTGGAACTGTGGGTTATGGGCCCACCATGTGCTTTAAAATAGAAAGGGGGGCAGACATCTTGCACGGTCATGATAGCAAGGCATGTCAGAGGCTAGCCTGTTAGTTATGTCGGCAACAACATCGATACCAAGGGCGAGGAATGAAGAGAACCATTTTCCTGCTCATTGAATGAGGCGGACCAATAGGCAAAGTTCTCGTCCATCGGTGGTTACCGGGATGCTATCGACAAATGCAACATGGTCTTACTAACATGGTTGTACACCAAAGTGTTTATATAAGCAGAAGAATATTATTGCTTAGATCCTATAGATCACAAGAAACGTTAAACCAACCAATGGAAAGGAAAATACGATTATAAGATTAAATAGAACAATGGAAAGGAAAATGTGTTTCAACACATATTCAAGGGTATATCCTTCCCAAGGACAAGCAGAGCATAATATCCATGACAGGATATAATGTAGAAAACTCTTTAGGTACGGGAGAGAATTTTCATGACATTACCCATACAGCGGTGTTTGGATAATTGAGAAGGAAACATTTAGCATTGGGCTTCAAATGTTCCTATTGAAAATCGGAGTACCGTAGACAGGCTTCAGATAGCAATGATATGGTGTTTCCATCAAGGACCGGACTTTGGATCCACAAATGATCCATCAGGAGCAACTTATAAAATAAGTCCTACAATTTCCTCCAGGAAGAATGGTTATCCTTACAAAATAAATTATAATGATAGGTCCTCCAGCCAGGGGTGCTAGGCATGACATCATATTACCAGGTCATCAAAGGACCAACATCATAACTCCTGGAAAGTTGTCCCAACCATCATATCTGACCGAGATTCAGATCCGATTGGTGTCATGATACCTCAGACTCGGGATGTCCGAGAAGAAAAGGTGCAACGCAAATCGATGAAATGACAATGCAAGATTCTCAGGAAATGAACTATGGGACCGAGTTCCTGTAACAATAGTTCATCATTAAACCAAGGAGGGGATGAGGAGGTGGCTGATGGGCTCAGCGGCAATTCATTGAGAATTCCAAACAGATGGATTTCCACAATAATGGGAACAAGAAGATGACACTTGTCAATTCAAATGATATAATGTTGTATGCTCGAGTAAAACATACACCATCAATCATTAGTTGAAAGGTGTGCCCGAAATATGACCTTAGGCAACCAATGTTAGAGTGACGATCCAATAACCAACAGTCTAAGAGCGAACTGTCGATCGTTAACTTCAAAGCAATAGGGTTGCTAGAAGTACACAACTCAAGCAGCATCGTTAGCATATTGGCATCCCGGTTTAAAAAACACGGGGACCAAGGAAGAATGGTGATGGTGAGAAGTATCATCATATCGAGAATTTCTAAGAGGTGGTGCAATCCCCACAACATTCTCGACATAAAAGATAGTAATACTTTAAGGCAGAACACAACACTAGCTGGAGAGCAAGTTGTATTCATAATGTGGACAAGTTCGCGATGAAGGAAGTCAAAGGTGTTGTCGATGACAATAAAAATCATCGAGGGCAAGGAGGGTATTTCTCATCATGAACACAGTTGGCATCTTGGAAGAAGTCAAAGTTCTGAAGGTGATCCGACACATTTGCCGGGTGGTTTCAAGAGGATGCAATCAAACAACAACGGCAACAAGCAAGGGAATGACAAAGTGGCAAGTTATAGGTTCAATATATAAGATGCAAGCTCGGAAGCAGAGTTGCCTTTCAAGACAAGCAACATGATGTTGAAAGCTCGACGCAAGTCGTGCTCACACAATGAAGAATTCGTGCACCAGAGAAGGACGAGGTAGCACAGTCAAAGGTAGCACAGTCAAAGGTAGCAAGACTAGGATGCAGCCGATAGTCTAGGAATGACCAGATTGAGTTCAGAATTTCCTAGTAAAAATACCAGGGCTATTTTATATTTAGCGCAGAATAATTTCACTAGTCGGTGTCTTCGGTTGACAACAACCCAGAACCCGTAGAGTGATTACGACAAGGAAAGACATTACTTCAAAAAAGTTAGTAAGATGTGGTGCAATGGCAAGACATCTTTGAGATACCAGGGGGTAATACCCGAAGGTAGAACATGATAGACATAGAACTGGGTCATTGACCTGTGACAGTAGATACTTCAACCTTGCCAAAAATAGACGAGGCACCGGAATGAATTCCCATCAGATATATCAGATCAGGACAACATGGTCGGAACCATAACTGTAAGGAATCAATTTCAAGAATACCAAAAGAATCATACAAGTGGATAATCATTTTGCAAGAAGATTCCGAGATGGTCTACATCATTTTCATGGGCATGAACACAAAGTTCAAGGTCGACTCCCACTTCTTTAATGCATATCATTTCATTCACCTCTCGCTTTGATATAACTGTAGTGTTGGAATTTTATCTGGTAGAACACCGGAAGTGTATGACTTGTGAAAACTTTTGGGTTCTCACAGATTAGGGGAAGGCATAGGTTCAACCCATCGGGCATCTTAGTAACATATACCACAAGTTTCAAAAGTAAATACACAGGCTCGAAAGCAGAGCATGGTTGGCCAAGCAAAGGATACAATTTACTAGAGGCATTATGTATCAGGGAAGAACTCACAAGGTGATTGAATATGAAGGACACTGTCGGATAAAAATCCAACAATGGATCGGGTGATCCACAACGGAGCTAATGTGAGTATCGGTACTCACTCAGAGGAAGAAAGAATGTAGAGGCATTAGATTCAAGAATCACCTGATTAGTCTGATGTTCAAATAGAAAGAAATTATGGTTTCCAAAACGAAGGATCATAAGCATACGCTCTGATAAAGGATGGATAAGTTGGGAACACTTAGTTAGACAATCAATAAAGGTTTGAATTGCCGAGAACCAACACATGTCCGGAATGACGTATGAGTCAGAAAGATAATTTTGAAAAGGATAACCTGGTGGTTGCATGCGTATGCACACATTGAATCAATAGGCTCAACATGACTAGGACAAGGGATGTTAACGAGGACTACTAGTCATATGGAATTAACCATAATGCAAGCAGGCAAGAGTTTCAAGAGTTACAGGCTGTAGAGAATTTTCGAAAGATTGAAAAGTATTCCGAAGAATTATGTGAGACACATGAACAATTGAGAAGAACGGATCCTTGATAAATGTGAGAAAATAAACCGTAAGGGTTTTCATGCGAAATAAGACAGCAAGAGAGTAAACTCAAAGGATTCTTGGGACAACGGAGAATATCTCGAGGCATCTTGTAACGACAAGAGCGACGAGAAATGATTAAGAGAATGATAAGTGCATGCAGATATCCATAGGGATATATCAGTGGCAGTGAATTGCAAAGGCGATGAGCACAAGGGTCTCAGGAAAATATCGAGGGATATCCTCAGAATCTTCTGTCGAAGCAGGTGATCTTTCGGAATGAGGGCTCTCCGGGAGAAATAGTTACGAGAACCTAGAGTTAGAGTTAACAAACTCATTTAAGGAATAGAAGAGAGATCAGAGTCCCAGAGTAAAGGTCGAGGAGTAAAAGATCCTAATACCACCCAATGGCGATGTGGGCCCATAAGGCACACAACCATGTTAGTAAAAGTTTTGTAGTGACTATACTCGACTTTGGCCAAGGAGTGTGGAAGAGGGATTCCTACAGGCAGTCGGCTCTAATACCAACTTGTGATGCCCCTGATTCAATCGTACACTAATCATGCACGCAAATGTGTACGATCAAGATCAGGGACTCACAGGAAGATATCACAACAAAAGTCTAAAAGTAAAATAAGTCATAGAAGCATTATAATACAAGCCAGGGGCCTCGAGGGCTCGAATACAAGTGCTCAACATAAACGAGTCAGCAGAAGCAACAATATCTGAGTACAGACATAAGTTAAACAAGTTGCCATAAGATGGCTAGCACAAACTGGGATACAGATCGAAAGAGGCGCAGGCCTCCTGCCTGGGATCCTCCTAAACTACTCCTGGTCGTCGGCGGCGGCCTGCACGTAGTAGGAGGCACCTCCAGTGTAGTTGGAGTCGTCGTCAACGATGGCGTCTGGCTCCTGGTCTCCGGCATCTGGTTGCGACAACCAGGTAGAAGGGAAAGGCGGAAGAGGGAGAAAAGCAACCGTCAGTACTCATCCAAAGTACTCGCAAGCAAGGAGCTACACTACATATGCATGGGTATATGTGTAAAGGGCCATATCGGTGGACTGAACTGCAGAATGCTAGAATAAGAGGGGGGTAGCTAATCTTGTCGAAGACTATGCTTCTGGCAGCCTCCGCCTTGCAGCATGTAGAAGAGAGTAGATTGAAGTCCTCCAAGTAGCATCGCATATAGAATAATCCTACCCGGCGATCCTTCCCTTGTCGCCCTGTGGAAAAGCGATCACCGGGTTGTCTGTGGAACTTGTCTGGGTGTGTTTTATTAAGTATCCGGTTCTAGTTGTCATAAGGTCAAGGTACAACTCCGGGTCATCCTTTTACTCTGGGACACGACTATTCGAATAGATTAACTTCCCTGCAGGGGTGCACCACATAACCCAACACGCTCGATCCCATTTGGCCGGACACACTTTCCTGGGTCATGCCCGGCCTCGGAAGATCAACACGTCGCAGCGCCACCTAGGCACAACAGAGAGGTCAGCATGCCGGTCTAAATCCTATGGCGCAGGGGACTGGGCCCATCGCCCTTTGCACACCTGCATGTTGCGAACGCTGCCGGAAGCAGACCTAGCCTCCCTAATAAAAGAGCAGGCGTTCCAGTTCAATCCGGTGTGCGCCGCTCAGTCGCTGACGTCACGAAGGCTTCGGCTGATATCACGACGTCGAGTGCCCATAACTGTTCCGCGTAGTTGGTTAGTGCGTATAGGCCAGTGGCCAGACTCAGATCAAATACCAAGATCTCGTTAAGTGTGTTATTTTGAAGTAACCACGGACGCCGACCAGGGCCAGGCCCACCTCTCTCCTAGGTGGTCTCAACCTGCCCTGTCGCTCCGCCACAAAGTAACAGTCGGGGGCCGTCGGGAACCCAGGCCCACCTCTACCGGGATGGAGCCACCTGTCCTTCCAACCCCCACATCGGAATCACTTGCGAGTACTCAACGAGCTGACCCAACTTTAGTCACCATCTGTATAGTATACGTATGTATAGTATATACCCGTGATCACCTCCCGAGTGATCACGGCCTGATAGTATAGCAAGGGAGACTGACAAGAATGTAAGGCCAATGATGATAAACTAGCATCCTATACTAAGCATTTAGGATTACGGGTAAGGTATCAACGACTGTAGCAACAATGACAGGGTATGCAACAGAATAGGAGTAACCGAACAGTAACATGCTACACGACTCTAATGCAAGCCGTAGAGAAGAATAGGCGATGTCTGGTGATCAAGGGGGGGCTTGCCTGGTTGCTCTGGCAAGAAGGAGGGGTCGTCAACTCCGTAGTCGAACTGGGCAGTAGCAGCGTCGGTCTCGTAGTCTACCTGAGAGAAGAGGGGGGAAGAAACAATAAATACAATGCAAACATAAGCATGACGATGCATGACATGACTATGAGCGGTGCTAGGTGTGCCCTAACGCGGTAGTAGGTGATACCGGCAAAGGGGGAAAACATCCGGGAAAGTATTCCTGGTGTTTCGCGTTTTCGGATAGATGAACCAGAGGTGAAATGTTGCAGGTTCACTATGCTAGGGATGCGTGGCGGACGAACGGGCTGTGTATTCGGATTCGTCTCGTCGTTCTAAGCAACTTTCATGTAAAAGTTTTTCCATCCGAGCTATAGTTTATTTTCTATTAATTTTAAAGTTTTAAATCATTTTCTAAATTATTATCTATTTAATTCTAACATTATCCAGAATTTATGCTGACATCACATGACGTCAGCAGTCAACAGTGCGTTGACTGGGTCAAACTGACATGTGGGTCCTGCAGGTCATACCGTGTTGATTCTAATTAGGATTTAACTAATCTAATTACTATTTAATTAATTAACAATAGTTAATTAGGTTAACTAAACAGGATTAATTAAGTTAATTAATTTAGTTAATTAATTAATTAAATTAAATTTTATTACTATATATATTTTTAATCCCTTTTTTATATAAAACCGTTCTGGGGGTGGGGGCCCGTTGTCAATGGACCAAAGGGGCCAAACGGGTGCGGGCACCAGCCCGCTCGGTTGCTGGGGCGTGCGGGCGCCCGAGCGAAGGCCGAACCTCGGCGACAGCGGGCATGGTAGCATGAGGCGGGGCTGGCGACAGGGAGGTGGAGGCCGAGCGGGACGGACCCGAACGACACCGCGGGGGAAGCGGCGAGTAGGGCGCGGCAGCAGTGGCCACGACGGGGGGCAAGGCAGGGCTTGGCCGACGCAGGCGCGCGACCAGGTGACGCGCGGGCGATGGCCACGCCAGGACGACGTGAGCAGAAACGACAGAGCGAGGCGGGCGGTGGGAAGGAGGCCACGGCGTGAGCGCGTGCGCGCGAGGAGGAGAGGAGGAGGGGGAGCTCACGGGGGCCGTAGGGATAGGGCAGTGGGGCACGGGGAGGATGTCGGGGACGACGATGACGCAGGGGAGGAGGCGACGAGGTCCGGGTGGTGGTGGTGCTCCAGCGATGGTGGTGTGGACGGGGCGGCGTCCGGGCCGCCGGCGACGAGGACGGCGGGGCGATGGCGTCTAGTGAGGCGGGGCGACGGGGAGAGCGGTGCCGACGTCGGGGCCTCAGGCGGCGGTGGTTGGAGACGGGTGACAAGGACGACGGGGCGCCGACGATGGGCGCAGGGGCAAGGCGCCCCGATCCGGATCGCGTTCGGGAGGAGACGAGGACGAGGGGCGGCGTCGGGAAGGCGGAACGAGGCAGCGATGGTGAGCGCCAACGACGGGGTTCGCGGAGGTGGGGCAATGAGGTAGGCCCGGTATGATCTGGATCGGGGGAAGAGGGGGAGGCGAGTGGGGGAAGTGGGGTGATCGGGGGTTAGGGTTTCAGGACGGGAGGATAAGGTGAGTGGGGGGGCCGGCCGGTTGGTTGGGCCGGGTGGACCGGTCGGGCGGCCTGGTGGCTGCTACGTCCCCAATGTATCTATAATTTTTGATTGCTCCATGCTACTTGATCTACTGTTTTAGGCAATATTGGGCTTTATTATCCACTTTTATATTATTTTTGGGTCTAACCTATTAACCGGAGGCCCAACCCAGATTTGCTGTTTTATGCCTATTTCAGTGTTTCGAGGAAAAGGAATATCACACGGAGTCAAAACGGAACGAAATCAACTGGAGAAGTTAATTTTGGAAGGAAACCAACCTGATGGGCTTGGAGTGCACGTCAGGGGAGTCCCGGGCTGCCCACGAGGGTGGGGGGTGCACCCCCCTGGGCGCGTCCCCCCACCCTCGTGAGCACCCCGGAGGTCCACCGACGTACCCATTGCACCCATATATACCTACGTACCCTGAAATTTCCAGAACAGAAGATAGATCGGGAGTTCCGCCGCCGCAAGTGTCTGTAGCCACCAAAAACCAATCGGGACCCTGTTTCGGCACCCTGTCGGAGGGGGATCCCATCACCGGTGGCCATCTTCATCATCCCGGCGCTATCCATGACGAGGAGGGAGTAGTTCACCCTCAGGGCTGAGGGTATGTACGAGTAGCTATGTGTTTGATCTCTCTCTCTCTCTCTCGTGTTCTCTCTCGTGTTCCATCTATGGCACGATCTTGATGTATCCCGAGCTTTGCTATTGTAGTTGGATCTTATGATGTTTCTCCCCCTCTACTCTCTTGTGATGAATTGAGTTTCCCCTTTGAAGTTATCTTATCGGATTGAGTCTTTTATGAGAACACTTGATGTACGTCTTGTCGTGATTATCTGTGGTGACAATGGGATATCATGTGCCACTTGATGTATGTTTTGGTGATCAACTTTTGGGTTTCGTGACATTGGGAACCTATGCATAGGGGTTGGCACACGTTCTTGACTCTCTGATAGAAACTTTGGGGCACTCTTTGAAGTACTTTGTGTTGGTTGGATGAATCTGAGATTGTGTGATGCATATCGTATAATCATGCCCATGGATACTTGAGGTGACAATGGAGTATCTAGGTGACATTAGGGTTTTGGTTGATTTGTGTCTTAAGGTGTTATTCTAGTACGAACTCTTTTACAGATTGATCCGAAAGAATAACTTTGAGGTGGTTTCGTACCCTACCATAATCTCTACGTTTGTTCTCCGCTATTAGTGGCTTCGGAAGTGACTCTTTGTTGCATGTTGAGGGCTTGTCATATTATCTATCTATGTTATTATTGTTGAGAGAACTTGCACTAGTGAAAGTATGAACCCTAGGCCTTGTTTCCTATCATTGCAATACCGTTTACACTCACTTTTATCATTAGTTACCTTGCTGTTTTTATTATTTCAGATTACAAAAACCTATATCTACTATCTATTTTGCACTTGTATCACCATCTCTTCACCGAACTAGTGCACCTATACAATTTACCATTGTATTGGGTGTGTTGGGGACACAAGAGACTTTTTGTTATTTGGTTGCAAGGTTGTTTGAGAGAGACCATCTTCATCCTATGCCTCCGACGGATTGATAAACCTTAGGTCATCCACTTGAGGGAAATTTGCTACTGTCGTACAAACCTATGCACTTGCAGGCCCAACAACGTCTACAAGAAGAAGGTTATGTAGTAGACATCAAGCTCTTTTCTGGCGCTGTTGCCGGGGAGGCTAGGTAAAAGTGCACTCACTCACACCCTGTCAACTAAGCTCTTTTCTGGCGCCGTTGCCGGGGAGGTGAGTGCTTGAAGGTATATCTTTAGATCTTGCAATCGAATCTTTTTGTTTCTTGTTTTAGCACTAGTTAGTCTATAAAATAAAATTACAAAAAAATGGAGTTAAGTTTGTCTCATACGCTTCACCTTTTTAATATCTTTCGTGAGTATGATGGAAAGGATAATTGTGCTCAAGTGCTAGAAGAAGAAATCTCTAAATTGTTTGGCACTAAATCTTTGAATGGTGAGCATGATTGCAATGTTGTTAGTACGAATTCTTTGAATATCCATGATGCTAATGATGATTGCACTAGTTATGATGAAAATATCTCTTATGAGCATGTCAACTTTTGTGGAGTGCATGTTTGCATGAACACACCAAATAGGGAAGATAGATATTGCAAGAGGCATAAGTACTTAGAAACCAAATTGTTGCAAGAAGAGTTAGATGAATGTGCTGAAAGATTCAATATTTTTCACGCCCCTTGTGAACTTTGCAATGAACATGGTCATTTAAAGCTCCAATGCTATTTGTTTCATGATCAAGTCGTGTCCAAATATTGTGATAATTTGATTACCCTTGAGCATCATAAGGAGCTTAGCCTTCTTTTGGGGTATGAAGAAATGAAACGTATAACTGAGGGTATTCCAAAACTTAATCTTGATAGAATTCTTGATTTTGATCTAGAGAAGATTTATATGTATTGTGCGGTGAATTGCATTGAAAATCCTTATATTGCCAATTACATAAAGAAAAGAAAAGAAATAGAGGATGATGAGAATACTAATGAAAGGGAAGAGACTTCCCAATCTCCTCCTATTATTTCTTATGATGAATCAGGTAACGAGGAGGAGCTTTCTATTCAACCAATCTCATCAATAAGGAGCTCAAAGAGGAAGGTTGAACCTACACATAATGTGAAGAAGAAAAAGAAAAGAAGGAGCAACAAAGGTAAAAAGGTATCCCTCCTAAATGATGTTGCTCCTACTACTCATTGTGATGATGATAATTGCTATACTATTAGTGCTATCAATATTTTTAATGATGAGAGTGATTATGCTTATGATACGAAAGGGCCCAAGCTTGGGGAAGCTATGTTTGATTGGGATGAAATATTTGAGAATATATTTGCTGGAATTAATGTTTGTCCCAAGCTTGGGGATGCTATGTTTAATAAAGATGATATTTTTAGCATCCCAAGTTTTGATATGCAAAGTTGTTATGATGATAGCATGCCTCCTACCTATGATGATTATATTGATGAAAGTGGGTTCGGAAGAGAGTCAACTTTAGAAAGTAGTGATCCCACTATTTTGGAGGATGTTGAATTTTATTGTGATGAATACGAAAGTGGATTTGGAAGAGTGTCAACTTTATTTAGTGATTCCACTATCTTGGGAGAGGTTTCAATCGACTATGATGAGAACGAAGTTTCTACTTATGATGATTATTGTGATGAAACTTATGCTATAAAAAGTAGTGATGATTATATTTAAAAATCTTGTCATGATTATGATTACCCTTTTTCTGAACATTACCCTTTTAATGTGGAAACAATTTTTAGTGTTCAAGTCTCTTATGATACTCCCACTACTATTCATGAGAAAAATTTTGCTTATGAGGAGAGTAGTAAATTTTCTATGCTAGTAGATCATGAAAAGAATGCTTTAGGTGCTGGTTATATTTTTGAATTCATTCATGATGCTACTGAAAATTATTATGAGAGAGGAACATATGCTTGTAGGAATTGCAATAATATCAAGTTTCCTCTCTATGTACTTCAAGTTTTGAAGCTATGCTTGTTTTACCTTCCTATGCTAATTGATTATCGTTCCCATAAGTTGTTTGCTCACAAAATCCCTATGCATAGGAAGTGGGTTAGACTTAAAAGTGCTAGTCATATGCTTCATGATGCTCCCGTTATGTTTCAATTCTTATCTTTTATGTGAGCATCATTGTCATCATCATGCCTAGCTAGAAAGGCATTAAACAAAAGCGCTTGTTGGGAGACAACCCAATATTTATCCTTACTGTTTTTTTTGTGTCCACATGATTATGCTACTGTAGTAATCATGTTTTATAGCTTTTGTTTCAATAAAGTGCCAAGTAAGACCTTTAGGATGGCTTACGGTGATAGTTGTGTTGATCCTGCTGAAAATCAGAAACTTTTGCACCCAGTAAATTAGTTTTGTTAATTCACAGAAACGTGCTTCTGATCTGATTCTTTTTGCTCTGGATTGGTACACGAATTGCTTAGGACTTCCTAACTTGGTAGAATTTTTGTAGTTCCACAAGTATACGTTTGATACAGATTACTACAGACTGTTCTGTTTTCGACAGATTCTGTTTTCTATGTGTTGTTTGCTTATTTCGATGAATCTATGAGTAGTATCGGAGGGTATGAACCATAGATAAGTTTGAATATAGTAGATATTACACCAATATGAATTTAGAATGAGTTCATTACAGTACCTAAGTGGTGGTTTTATTTTCTTATACTAACGGAGCTTACGAGTTTTCTGTTGAGTTTTGTGTTGTGAAGTTCTCAAGTTTTGGGTAAAGATTCGATGGACTATGGAATAAGGAGTGGCAAGAGCCTAAGCTTGGGGATGCCCAAGGCACCCCAAGGTAATATTCAAGGACAACCAAGAGCCTAAGCTTGGGGATGCCCCGGAAGGCATCCCCTCTTTCGTCTTCGTACCATCGGTAACTTTACTTGGAGCTATATTTTAATTCACCACATGATATGTGTTTTGCTTGGAGCGTCATTTTATTTTGTTAGTATTTGTTTGCTGTTAGTTATAATAATGTTTTGCATCTTTAGTTTCAATAAAGAAGTCAAGGATAGCCTTTGCCATGCTTATTTTGCTAGTATACATGTTGCTGTTTGAAAACAGAAAGTTTTGCCGCTGTTGCAAAAATTCCCTAGAAAAGTCAGAGACTGGTTTAATGTTGAATATTTTTGCATATTGAGCTATGAGAAATTTATTACAGTGGGAATTTTAGTTCATAATTTTTGGAGTTAGGGAAGTATGATGACCCTTGCATTCTTTACAGACTGTACTGTTTTGGCAGATTGCTGTTATGGTTGCATTGTTGGCATATGTTTGCTTGTTTAATGATTCTATTTGAGGATAGGAGTATTAAATATGCAGAGGCATTTAGTATGCAATGTTGAATAATTATTTAAGTGATTTGTTACAGTAGAAAATGATAAGGTTTTGCATTGGTTTATACTAACCTATCTCATGAGTTCTTGTTGAGTTTGTTGTGAATGAAGCTTTTGATAAAAAGAAGAAACCATGGTATGAGAGGAATTAAGGAGACGCAAAAGTTCAAGCTTAGGGGTGCCCAAGGCACCCCAAGATAATATTTCAAGAAGTCTCAAGCATGTAAGCTTGGGGATGCCCCGGTAGGCATCCCACCTTTCTTCTTCAACAACTATCGGTTAGTATCGGTTGAGCCTAAGTTTTTGCTTCTTCACATGAGTTGTGCTATCCTTGCAATGTAGTTTTCTTTAGCTTTGCTTGCTGTTTGAATAAAGTATCAAGATCTGAAATTATTAAATGAGAGAGAGTCTTCGCATAGTTGCATAATTATTTAGCTACTCATTGATCTTCACTTATATCTTTCGGAGTAGTTTGTCATTAGCTCTAGTGGATCACTTATACCTTTTAGAGCATGGTGGTAGTTTTATTTTGAAGAAATAGATGAACTCTCATACTTCACTTAGATTATTTTGAGAGTCGTTAATAGCATGGTAATGTGCTTAATGTTAATATACTTAGTGTTCAGGATATGTGAAACTTTATTTTGAGTGAATTGAATACTAAGATAAGTTTGATGCTTGATAATTGTTTTGAGATATGAAGGTGATAATATCAAAGTCGTGCTAGTTGGGTAATTGTGAATTTGAGAAATGCCTGTGTTGAAGTTTGCAAGTCCCGCAGCATGCACGTATGGTTAAAGTTGTGTAACAAATTTGAAACATGAAGTGTACCTGGCTTGTGCATCCTTATGAGTGGCAGTCGGGGACGAGCGATGGTCTTTTCCTACCAATCTATCCCCCTAGGAGCATGCGCGTAGTACTTGATTTTTGATGGCATCTAATTTTTTGCAATAAGTATATGAGTTCTTTTGACTAATGTTGAGTCCATGGATTATACGCACTCTCACCTTTCCGCCTTTGCTAGCCTCTTCGGTACCGTGCATTGCCCTTTCTCACCTTGAGAGTTGGTGCAAACTTTGCTGGTGCATCCAAACCCCATGGTACGATACTCTCTATCACACATAAACCTCCCTATATCTTCCTCAAAACAGCCACCATACCTACCTATCATGGCATTTCCATAGCCATTCCGAGATATATTGCCATGCAACTTCCATCATCATCATCATGACATACATTACTTTTGTCATATTGCCATTGCATGATCATGTAGTTGACATTGTATTTGTGGCAAAGCCACCATGCATTATTTTTCATACATGTCAATTCATTGCACCATCGTGGTACACCGCCGGAGGCATTCATATAGAGTCATATCTTGTTCTAAGTTTCGAGTTGTAATCCTTATGTTGTAATCAATAGAACTGTGATATTCATCATTATTAGAGCATTGCCCAAACAAAAAAAGAAAAAAGAAAGACCAAAAAAAGAGAAAGGCCCAAAAAAAGGGCAATGCTACTATCTCTTTTCCACACTAGTGCTTCAAAGCATCACCTTGTTCTTCATGTAGTGAGTCTCATATATTGTGCTTCAAAGTAGCACCTTGTTCTTCGCATAGTGAGTCACATAAGTTATTTTTTTATACTAGTGGGAATTTTTCATTATAGAACTTGGCTTGTATATTCCTACGATGGGCTTCCTCAAATGCCCTAGGTCTCCGTGAGCAAGCAAGTTGGATGCACACCCACTAGTCTTCTTTTGTTGAGCATTCATTTATAGCTCTAGTGCATCCGTTGCATGGCAATCCCTACTCCTCATGTTGACATCAATTGATGGGCATCTCCATAGCCTGTTGATTATTCTCGTCAATGTGACACTTTCTCCTTTTTTGTCTTCTCCACACAGTCCCCATCATCATATTCTATTCCACCCATAGTGCTATATCCATGGCTCACGCTCATGTATTGCGTGAAGGTTGAAAAAGTTTGAGATTATTTGAGTATGAAACAATTGCTTGTCTTGTCATCGGGGGTATAGAAGTTGGGAACATCTTTGTGTGACGAAAATGAAGCATAGCCTAACTATATGATTTTGTAGGGATGAACTTTCTTTTGCCATGTTATTTTGAGAAGACATGATTGCTTTGATTAGTATGCTTGAAGTATTATTATTTTTGTGTCAATATGAACTTTTGTCTTGAATCTTTTGGATCTGAATATTCATATCACAAGTAAGAAGATTTATATTGAAATTATGCCAAAGTATCACTCCACATCAAAAATTCTTTTTTATCATTTACCTACTCGAGGATGAGCAGGAATTAAGCTTGGGGATGCTTGATACGTCTCCAACGTATCTATAATTTTTGATTGCTCCATGCTACTTTATCTACTATTTTAGGCAATATTGGGCTTTATTATCCACTTTTATATTATTTTTGGGACTAACCTATTAACCGGAGGCCCAGCCCAGATTTGCTGTTTTATGCCTATTTCAGTGTTTCGAGGAAAAGGAATATCAGACAGAGTCAAAATGGAACGAAATCAATTGGAGAAGTTAATTTTGGAAGGAAACCAACCTGATGGGCTTGGAGTGCACGTCAGGGGAGTCCCGGGCTGCCCACGAGGGTGGGGGCGCCTCCCCCCTGGGCGCGCCCCCCAACCTCGTGAGCACCCCGGAGGTCCACCGACGTACCCCTTGCACCCATATATACCTACGTACCTAAAACTTCCAGAACAGAAGATAGATCGGGAGTTCTGCTGCCGCAAGCCTCTGTAGCCACCAAAAACCAATCGGGACCCTGTTCCGGCACCCTCCCAGAGGGGGATCCCATCACCGGTGGCCATCTTCATCATCCCGGCGCTATCCATGACGAGGAGGGAGTAGTTCACCCTCGGGGCTGAGGGTATGTACCAGTAGCTATGTGTTTGATCTCTCATTCTCTCGTGTTCTCTCTCGTGTTGCATCTATGGCACGATCTTGATGTATCCCGAGCTTTGCTATTGTAGTTGGATCTTATGATGTTTCTCCCCCTCTACTCTCTTGTGATGAATTGAGTTTCCCCTTTGAAGTTATCTTATCGGATTGAGTCTTTTATGAGAACACTTGATGTATGTCTTGCCGTGATTATCTGTGGTGACAATGGGATATCATGTGCCACTTGATGTATGTTTTGGTGATCAACTTGCGGGTTTCGTGACATTTGGAACCTATGCATAGGGGTTGGCACACGTTCTTGACTCTCCGATAGAAACTTTGGGGCACTCTTTGAAGTACTTTGTGTTGGTTGGATGAATCTGAGATTGTGTGATGCATATCGTATAACCATGCCCACGGATACTTGAGGTGACAATGGAGTATCTAGGTGACATTAGGGTTTTGGTTGATTTGTGTCTTAAGGTGTTATTCTAGTACGAACTCGTTTACAGATTGATCCGAAAGAATAACTTTGAGGTGGTTTCGTACCCTACCATAATATCTACGTTTGTTCTCCCTATTAGTGGCTTCGGAGTGACTCTTTGTTGCATGTTGAGGGCTTGTCATATTATCTATCTATGTTATTATTGTTGAGAGAACTTGCACTAGTGAAAGTATGAACCCTAGGCCTTGTTTCCTATCATTGCAATACCGTTTACGCTCACTTTTATCATTAGTTACCTTGCTGTTTTTATTATTTCAGATTACAAAAGCCTATATCTACTATCTATTTTGCACTTGTATCACCATCTCTTCGCCGAACTAGTGCACCTATACAATTTACCATTGTATTGGGTGTGTTGGGGACACAAGAGACTCTTTGTTATTTGGTTGCAAGGTTGTTTGAGAGAGACTATCTTCATCCTACGCCTCCTACGGATTGATAAACCTTAGGTCATCCACTTGAGGGAAATTTGCTACTGTCCTACAAACCTGTGCACTTGCAGGCCCAACAACGTCTACAAGAAGATGGTTGTGTAGTAGACATCAGCGGCCTGCTAGGCCGTGGCCCGGGGGGGCTGTTTCCCTTCTTTTTTAGTTTTAGTTTTAGTTCCTTTTCCATTTTCTGTTTTGTTTATTTTAGTTACACTTTATTTTTAGTTTAGTAAAATATCACAATGGCTCCAAAAATAGTTATTCAAAATAACCCACTACCCTAAAAGTTTTACCTCAAAATAAAATAGGTTATGATTTTACAAAATATCAAAGGCACTTATTTATTCTTTTCAACTACTGTTTTAATCATTTTAGAGTATTAAAATATTTTACAAAAGTGGGGTTAATTCACAACAATTAACTTTGCATTACTTGGCACAACTTGGACATTTTAGTTTTAAAGTTTGAAAACTTTTGTTGTTTGCCTGATTTTGAATTTGAATTGAATAGGTTTCGAACTAACGTGAGATTAGCAACAGTAATCGAGGTGACATGGCATCATTAGTAGAGGGTTACTGTAGCTTAATTATCCGGGCATCACACTACGATGAGACTGTTTTACCGTAGCGATAATTAAGTCTGCTAGAATTATGTTAGCAATTGCCGCATACTATGATTATTAAATTTGGCAGATGGACGTCAAAACAATGTTCCTTAACGGTGTTCTGAAGGAAGAGTTGTATATGGTGCAACCAGAAGGTTTTGTCGATCCTAAAGATGCTAAGAAAGTACGCAAGCTCCAGCGATCCATCTATGGACTGGTGCAAGCATCTCGGAGTTGGAATATACGGTGAGGTGAGGTGATCAAAGCTTTTGGGTTTATACGAAGTTTATGAAGAAACTTGTATTTACAAGAAAGTGAGTGGGAGCTCTCACTACAAAAAAAAATACACTTTCGTGATGATACGTGTTTGTCACAGTAGGTCACGTTTTTTGTCATGCATGTACATCCATGACGATTTTATGACAGAATCAAGATAGTCATACCTGTGCTGTTGTAGAAGTGTTCCATGATATTACCAAAATTATCATCACGGAAGTGTCCACTTCCATGATGATAAATCGCGCGTCACAGAAGTGCTTTCGTCAAGGGTGACCGACACGTGGCATCCACCGTAACGGAACGCCGTTAAGCTATCGGGTCGGGTTTTGGATCCGATAACCCATTAACAGCCCCGACCAATGGGGATTTTCCACGTGTAAAATCATCATTGGCTGGAGGAAACACGTGTCGGCTCATCGTTGGGACAGATGTCATCCACTCATTGGACAGAAGGCGCCTATGATACGTCGACATGTGGCACGGCCCAACAGAGGCCCATTCCTATGAAAAGGTCGGCCCGTTTGACTAGGTCAAAAGGTGGCGGGCCGGCACATGGAAAGCCTGTTAATGGCCTGTTCGCATATAGCCCATTTACAGCCCGCTAACCCAAGGCTCGTTACGCCCTATCCGAATTAGGCCCAGTAATGTCATCTGGGCCATCCAATATGATTCCAGCCCGTTTTCACTTTTGGCGCATGTATGGCCCATGACGTCTTTCGGTCCATATGAGGCCCTATGTAACTCTTGGCCTATTAACGACCCGTGGTGAAACTGGCCCGTAATGAACAGTGTATCACTTTACACCAATTAATGGCCAGTGGTGAAACTGGCCCGTAATGAACAGTGTATTATTTTATGCCCATTAACGGCCCGTTATTCCGTTGGGCCGTTTCCAGCCCATGTTATCTTTCGGCCTTCTCAGAGCCCATTTATTCTTGGGCTCATTTCCAGCATTCGTTTACTTACGGTCCGTTACTGTCATTTTCTGCTTGTGGGCCAAATTCAGCTCGTAGTTACAGTCGGCCCGTTTGTGGTCCGTTAATACGTTGGGCCGTTTTCATAGCGTCATCAAATACGGCCTATTAACGATGGCCCGTTATGGTCGGCCCATGAACGGACGATTCCAACTCTAGCCCGTTTACGGCCATAATGCGGTCTGTTTGGCCCATGTTTGGCCAATCGATCATACGGCCCATATAAGGCCCATTGATGATACGGCCCGTAGAAGGCCCATTGTTTCTATGGCCCGTAGGAGGCCTATTGTTTCTATGGCCCGTAGAAGGCCCACTGTTTCTACGGCTAGTAGGAGGCCCAGTGTCACTACAGTAAATATTAGCCCATGGTTATTGTGGCCTAGTTTTAAAAAATAGGTTATTGCAGCCACTAGCAAACCACGGAAAAAGAACTGCAATGACTACAGGCAAACAAATAAACAAGACAACAAGGAAATAAATAAGCAAGCAACTAACGCTAGGCTATCACGGCTATTACACATATTACATCCACTAGGCATCAAAGTTCGCCACTAGTGCAAATATAGGGAACAAAGCAGCATATCATATACACTGGTTGTCAAAGTTGGCGACCAGCGCAAATAAACGCCACAGCAAAACAAATCCAAAACTGAAACCACTTCAGAAGATCTCAGGAAACAATATCCTGGGTACCCATAATGCTGGCAAGATGCTTAGCAAGCTTATTAACTTTCTCTTGTTTGGCGCTTAAATCCTCTAGCGCTTGTTGTTGCACCAGAAAATATGCATCTGAATTTTGCAGGGACTTCCTCAGTCCTTCAGCTTCCTGTCGCAGCACATTTGATCGATGTCTTTCAACTTGAAGTTGAGACTCAAGAAGACGAACTGATTCAGGCAGCGAGTTCGAAGATCTTGTGCCAGCAGTAGTGGCCAGTAACTCGAACACTACATCAAGACAGGACTTTTGGGTTCCCTCACTGTTGTCAAGATAGTTTTTATCAGCATTCTTGGAGACCAACAGGGATGTCTCACTATCTTGAACCTTATCTGCATTACTTCCTTTACCATTGGATAACGCGCTACTGTTCTCCAATATTTTGTCCGCATTCTAAAAGAGAAACAAGTAGACACATCACATGTTTACCATGTTGTATATGAAACTCATTTTGGTAAATGAGTTCAGTAGTAAAGTGGACAGGATAATATCATGAAACAAACATATATGTATGTACCATGGTCACTTTATGGTCTATATCATTCTAGTTTTTGTTGCCAAATCAAGATAGAGACACAGTTCAAATAATATTTGTTCAAGACAAAGCAGAATAGACAGAATATAAGTGTGGGTAACTATAGAGCAATAGCAACACTTGTAATGTGCATGACATGAGAACATAACTATTTATTCAATTGAAACAGAAATCAACATAGAGCAGGCTACAATAGCAAACCAGTTAAAGAAACAGGTTTAAAACATACCTGTTGTGCCATTGGAGTTTCAATTCCATCCTTCAAATTTGAAAATAGTTGGTATGAGTAAATACAGTAATGCAAGAGCAAAGGAGTATGAACCATAGCTACAGAACCTGACCTGAGAACAAATCTTCTTCTCCTTTAAGCATTGATTTGGGATTCGGAGTGGTGGTCCTCATGCTTTGGGCACTGCAGTTCCCTTACTAACTGCTCGTGTTTGGGTGCTCTGTGGTGGAGACGGTGTTGTGTCAACTGGAACTGGGTTACTATCTCTCGGGGTTGGGGTTAGAAGGGGTGTAGCTGGTTCTCTGTCCAACTGGGTAGGGGTACAATCTGCGAGAGTCTGGGTTATGTGTGGTGGATCTTGTCCTTGGGCAAGTACAACCGTGGTTCTATCTGCATCAACTAGTAGCACTATCTTTTCTGAAGACCGTGTTGTTACTCCCTTAGATACTGCCATCACGCTCTCCAATTCAAATGGCTGATAAACAAGAAAAGTAATTGAAAGTATAGACATTGTATGATAGATAGGTGCAATGGATAGTGGGGAATAAAAGAGGGCATGAAATAATTCATATTTATGTTGTCTAACCAAACATGATAGCATGACACAATTTCACATATATGATGGCTAACTAAACAGGATAGAATGACACAATTTCACATTATGTTGGCTAACTAAAAAAGATGGAAAGACATAGTTCAAAATATGAGACTATGTAAACAGGATGACATGACATAACTATATAATGTGTTTATTAAATAGGTTGGCATGCCATAATTCACATACATTCACGGATAGAATGCCATAATTCTAAATATGATGACTGTAAACACTAAACAGGATGAGATGATATAACTATATGATGTCTTTATGAAATGGGTTGCCATGCCATAATTCAGATAGATGATGTGTATGTACTATGTAAACATGATGGCATGATATAATTCAAATATATGATTTATATAGTAAGCAAGTAAGCAGATGGCAATCCATATATGATGTAAAAACTAAGAAATGCAAGACAACATGCATGACATGGGTAATATAACCCTGCCAAGTTTGAGCATAGACCTTAGGGGGGAAATAGGACTGGTCATCAGTCTCTGAATCCTCCTCTGAGGAGCTCTCTGTAACCAGCAAGATGTTTGCTTCAGCAGGTATCATTGTCTGCTCTGAATACCTTGTTTTCACTCCAGATACTTCCATCACCGCTTCAAATGGCTGATGCACAGGAAGAGTAGTTGAATATACAAACATTGTCGACAAATGGAACACGTAACACAAAAAAATGATAGCATGATATAATTCACATACATGATGATTGGCTAAACAGCATGGCATTCCATAATTTATATAATGCCTTTGCAACAAGATAGCATTGTATAATTCACATATATAATGTCTTGCAACAAGATGGCAATGCATAATTCACATATATGGTAATTAGATACTAAACAGGTGGCATTCACACAAAGCATGTCTAAACTAATCAAATGACATAGCAATGCAAGACACCATACGCATGATATGAGCAACATAACCCTGCCAAGTTAGAGCATACACCTCGGGGGGGGAATAGGACTGGTCATCTGTCTCTGAATCCTCCTTTGAGGAGCTATCCGCAACCAGCGAGATATGCGCTTTGTCAGATAGCATAGTCTGCTCTGAAGACCTTGTTTTCACTCCAGAATTTGCCATCACCGTGTCAAATGGCTGATGCACATGAAGAGCAGTTGAATGTACTAACATTGTTGACAAATGTAATATGTAACAAAAAAGGATGGCCTGATATAATTTACATATAAGATGACTGGCTAAGCAGGATGGCATTGCAAAATTCACATATATGATGCCTGGCCAAACAAGATGGCGTTGCATAATTCACATAAACGATGAATAAACTAAACAGATGGCATTCGCACAAAGGATGTCTAAACTAAGCAGATGACATATTTGATGTATAAAGTAAGCAATGCAAGACACCATATGCATGATATAACCAACATCAGCATGCCAAGTTAGAGCGAAGACCTCGGGGGGTAAATAGGAGTTGTCTTCTCCTTCTGAATCCCCCTCAGAACAGATATCTTCCTCTCGATTACAATCCGAATGCATGGAGGGGGGCTGCCTTTGCGCCTACCATGGAGCGACGTCTGCATGAAATCTTATTGCCACGCAAGGCTCGTCTCTTCTACTCTACATGTTCAGTTCCATTGTTTACAATAACTGTCATGCATAGGAATAAAACATAGTGAGATTATGTAAGGAGTGCATGCAGAAATCCAGAGTGATGGTAGCAACTTGTGGATAGACCCAAAACCAATAATAGCAGGCAGATAATGGCTTCAGTTAAAAAATACAGATAATGGCTTCTTTACTGTTTGTTCCCACCCAACATGAAACTCATAGTAGACACCAGAGATTAACCAGATATTAGATAGATACTATTGATAGCGGCCCCGATATGTACCCCACAACCATTTAAAAACTCAAGTTTGACCATTAGTTTGGAGTTGACTCAGAGTCTAATCGGTGAACAGGACGATAAAGTAGCATGTAATATTAAGCGATGCATAACGTAAGCTGAGGGAGTCCTGGACTAGGGGGTGTCCGGATAGCCGGACTATCATCATCGGCCGGACTCCAAGACTATGAAGATACAAGATTGAAGACTTCGTCCCCTGTCCGGATGGGACTTACCTTGGCATGGAAGGTAAGCTTGGCAATACGGATATGTAGATCTCCTACCATTGTAACCGACTCTGTGTAACCCTAGCCCTATCCGGTGTCTATATAAACCGGAGGGTTTTAGTCCGTCGGACAAACGACCATTACAACAATCATACCATAGGCTAGCTTCTAGGGTTTAGCCTCCTTGATCTCGTGGTAGATCCACTCTTGTACTACCCATATCATCAATATCAATCAAGCAGGAGTAGGGTTTTACCTCCATCGAGAGGGCCCGAACCTGGGTAAAAACATCGTGTCCCTTGTCTCCTGTTACCATCCGCCTAGACGCATAGTTCGGGACCCCCTACCCAAGATCCGCCGGTTTTGACACCGACATTGGTGCTTTCATTGAGAGTTCCTCTGTGCCGTCACAATCAGGAAGGATGCCTCTTCCCGTCTTTAAAGATGGTACCATTGCCAAAGGAGCTTTGGCCGCCGGCCAAACTATCCGGCTGGGTGGTTTTCTTATAACCGCCTGTTCGGCCGCCGCTCCGACGATGACCTCTCGGATCATCAAAAGCGATCTCCATGTCAAGTCGAAATTTACCGAGCAGCTAGATCCAATGGAGCTCTCTTCCTTAAACGAGCTCTTGGATCGCTTCGCCGCCCTGGGAGTCGCTACAGACTATAATCAAATTGGGCTTAAAACCGATCTGAGAGAGATTGACTCTCCCCAGGTTACCCATCACGTTGCTGTGGTAGAAGAACAACGCGGCGATTCTCCCCCTGTATTAAAAACCATCTATGTCCGGACTCCTGATCCCTCCATGCCGGATTTCCACGGAGGGACGGGCGTCAACCAAGTACTGAACCTAAAGTCAGGCAGGGGACCAGATTCGTTGGATGACATCCAGCAACCCAAGCTTCCAAATTCGGAAACTTTTCGGCCCTCGAGCCTCAAGTTGGGCAGGGCTACGGAATTAATTCCACCCGCCCACCCAAACGTAAGCGATCTATCTCAAATCCGGCAAGAGCCCGCTGAAACAGTACATCATTACTGGGCCAGATTCCTCCTGGTTATGGACAGGATAAAGGACTGCCGTGAGGAAAACGCAATTTCAATTTTCTGCAACAATTGCACGGACAAGGGAATCTTGAACGCCATAAGTCGTCGCGAAATTACACGCTTCGCCGACCTGGCATCCATAGTACGAAAATACTGTGCGATGGAGAGTGTCCGGAAAACCGAAACTAAGTTTTGGGACAATCCGGCTCCGAACACAACCCTAGTCCAAAACAAAAGGGTGCACCATGCTCAGGCACCCAGGATAAGAACCAAAAAGCAAAAACCCCATAAAGGGCACGAAACCGTATTGGAGGGATGGCTCAGCGGACCCTGTAAAATTCATAGTACAGAGGGCGCCACTCCAACTCATAGCCTTCGAGCATGTTGGATACTGCGGCAGGTGGCCAAAAGTGGCGAAGAGCTTCTAGCCTCGGAGACCCACCCCAACAGTACCAGTACGGTATTAACAGTCTTCAAGACTTTCGCATCAAATAATATGCGGAAAAGAACAATCCGCAGCCTCGCCGAAGTCTACCAAGTAGCAACAACAAATCCATGGAGCGACACGGCCATCACCTTCAACGCCAGCGACGAACCTAAATTCCGAACAGCCCGAGCACCAGCCGCATTGGTCCTCAGTCCAATAGTGGACGGCTTTCGTCTTACCAAGGTACTCATGGATGGCGGCAGCGGACTAAACCTCATCTACGAGGAAACCCTTCAAAACATGGAAATAGACTGGAGCCGCATTGAGCGAAGCAGCACAACCTTTAGAGGAATAATCCCTAGCCGGGAAGCACGCTGCACAGGAAAAATCACACTTGATGTGGTGTTCGGCTCGCCGGACAATTACAGGTCCGAGGAGGTCACGTTCCAAGTGGCCCCGTTCAGCAGTGGATATCACGCTTTATTAGGACGAGAGGCATTCACAATTTTCCAAGCCATACCCCATTACGGGTACATGAAGCTTAAAATGCCCGGGCCCAATGGAACCATCACCCTTGCCAGTGATCCGGACATAGCACTCCGCGCCGAAAACAAGACAGCCACATTAGCCCTAGAGGCACTATCCGAAGCCCTAGCGGCGGAGGAACTCACTGCGCTGCGCTCTACGGTGAACAGGGATGATGTGATACTCGATAAGAGATCCAAGTCCACCTCTTTTAAACCAGCGGACAAAATAGTCAAATTCCAAGTCCATCCAACGGACCCAACAAAGACGGCCTCCATTGGGGCATAGTTAAACCCTGATGTAGACGCCGCACTACGAGAATTCCTTCGGGAGAATTGGGACATCTTTGCCTGGCACCCTTCTGATATGCCAGGAATCCCACGCAGATTGGCAGAACACAGCCTAAACATCCTAAAAGGATTCAAGCTAGTCAAACAGGCTCTTCGGTGGTTTTCCGAACCCAAAATACAGGCAATGGGAGAGGAGCTAGCCAAACTATTGGAAGCCGGATTCATCAGAGACATCAAACATCCGGACTGGCTAGCAAACCTGGTAATGGTACCAAAGAAGGACAAATCCTGGCGCCTATGTGTCGATTTTAAAGACCTCAACAAGGCTTGCCCAAAGGATCCTTTCCCCCTTCCCCGCATCGATCAAATAATCGATGCTACAGCAGGGCACGATTCATTGTGCTTCCTCGACGCATACTCCGGCTACCATCAAATCAAGATGGCGGAGGCGGACCAAGCCGCAACGGCATTCATTACTCCATACGGACCATTCTGCTTCAACATGATGCCCTTCGGACTCAAAAACACCGTCGCAACATATCAGCGCATGATTCAGACATGTCTGGCTACCCAGATCGGCAAAACAGTAGAGGCATACGTAGACGACGTGGTCGTCAAAACCAAACACGTCGAAACTCTAGTAGACAATTTGAGGCTCACATTCGACAACCTCCGAGCATATGACATTAAGCTGAACCCGGAAAAATGTGTTTTCGGTGTACCAGCCGGAAAGCTCCTGGGCTTCATTGTATCCGGTAGGGGAATTGAAGCAAACCCAGCCAAGATCCGAGATCTGACATAGCTGGATATTCCAAAAGACCTCAAACAAATACAAAAATTAACTGGATGTGTGGCGGCTCTAAGCCGCTTCATCTCCCGTTTGGGAGAAAAGGCATTGCCCCTCTATCGCCTCCTCAGGCGCACCGAACACTTCGAGTGGACGGATGCTGCCACTACCGGACTCGAAGAAATAAAGGCCATATTGGCAACAAATCCAGTCCTAGCCGCGCCTAACCTGGGCGAACCAATGTTGTTATATATCGCGGCAACACATCAAGTTGTAAGCGTGGTGCTCGTTGTCGAACGAGAAACAGAAGGGCATAAATTCCCTCTTCAAAAACCAGTATACTACGTATCCACTGTCTTAACTCCCTGCAAGTCCCGGTACCCGCATTATCAAAAGATAGCATACACGGTGTTCATGGCATCCCGGAAGCTGTGACACTACTTTCAAGAGTGTTCGATAACAGTGGCCTCCGAAGTACCCCTCAACGACATCATAAACAACCGCGACGCGACGGGCAGGATTGCAAAATTGGCCATTGAGCTCTTACCATTTGACATAACCTACAAACCACGGCGAGCTATAAAGTCGCAAGTCTTGGCTGACTTCGTCGCTGAATGGACTGAAGCCGAACTCCCTAAAGAGTACGGCGCATACTCCAATTGGATCATGCATTTCAACGGCTCCAAAATGTTGGCCGGCCTGGGGGCTGGTGTCGTTTTGACGTCCCCAACCAGAGACACAGTCCAATACATACTTCAAATAATGTACATAGACTCCAACAACGCAGCCAAATACGAGGCCCTTCTGCATGGTCTCCGGATGGCAATCTCCATGGGCATTCAACGCCTCGAGGTACGCGGGGATTCAAACCTCGCAATATCACAAGTAAACGGAGACTTCGATGCCAAAGATCCAAAAATGGCAGCCTACCGTAACGCCGTCTTAAAAATGTCATCTCGGTTCGAAGGACTCGAATTCCACCATGTAGCCCGGGATAATAACCAGGCAGCCGACGTGTTGGCACGCATCGGCGCAAAACGCGACGTCGTCCCTCCAAACATCTTCCTGGAGCGGCTCTTTAAGCCATCCGTAGTATGGGAAGAGGAGTCCGGAAACAACAATCCGGAACCAACTGCACCGCCAACACCGAACATTCTGACACAACCGGTGGCTCAGCCAATGACATAACACCTTCCACCCACAAAATAATGGCAGTCATTGCCCCGTGGCCGGAACCATTCCTAGCCTACTTAATTAGGCAGGAACTTCCCGAAGACCAAAATGAGGCCCGCTGCATAGTTCGGCGATCTAAAGCCTACAAGGTCCATGAGGGGGAACTTTATAAGAAAAGCGCAACCGGAGTCCTTCAAAGGTGTATCTCCGAAGAGGAAGGGCGAAATCTTCTTGCTGAAATTCACGCCGGACTAGGCGGACACCACGCTGCAGCCCGGGCCCTTGTAGGTAAGGCCTTCCGTACAGGATTTTATTGGCCGACGTCCCGGGCAGATGCTCAGGACTTAGTCCAACGATGCGCCGGTTGTCAGCTCTTTGCTAATCAGAGCCACATGCCACCCACCGCCCTCAAAACTATAACCATCACCTGGCCGTTTGCGGTCTGGGGGCTTGACATGGTTGGACCCCTTAAAGGGGGAACCCAGAAGCAAAAATACCTATTGGTCATGGTGGACAAATTCACCAAATGGATAGAGGCCAAGCCAGTTAAAATGGCCGAATCCGGACCTGTGATAGACTTCATATCCGGGGTAGTACACCGTTACGGTGTCCCCCATAGCATCATCACCGATAACGGCACAAACTTCACGGCCGATGAGGTTAAACTCTGGTGCAAAAATATGGGCATTAAGCTCGACTACGCTTCAGTCTATCACCCTCAAACCAACGGTCAAGTTGAACGAGCAAATGGTCTAATCATGAGCGGCATCAAACCCAGATTAGTGCGGTCCCTTACGGAATCTAACACGCACTGGGTAGAGGAGCTCGACTCTGTACTCTGGGGGCTGTGGACCACGCCAAACCGTACTACCGGATTCACACCATTCTTCATGGTATACGGCGCAGAGGCAGTTTTGCCCTGCGATATAATTCATGACTCACCTCGAGTGCGCATGTACAAAGAAAGAGAAGCCGAGTTGGATCGGCAGGACAGCTTGGACGCATTGCAGGAGGAGCGCGACATGGCAAAGGCTCGTTTCGCATTCTATCAGCAGCAGGCTCGAAGATATCAAAGCAGAGAAGTACGGGCTAAAACTTACAATGTTGGCGAACTAGTTCTACGCCTGCCGGACAAGAAAAAGGACAGACTCAAGCCCAAATGGGAAGGTCCCTTCATTATCGACCAAGTCCTGACCGGTGGAGCATACCGTCTGCGAAACGCATCGGACAACCGACTCGAGCCGAACCCATGGAACGCAGCCCGCCTCCGAAGATTCTACGCCTAGCGCCGGACTCAGAGTTCGTTTCCTTCCTCCGTCCATGTTTTTTACTTCAGTTGTCTTTTGTTTCTCTCTTTTTCTCCCCACCTTTTCATAAAGCCTTTGCGGGCTGATCTGCGCATTGTTCGCACACTTGACGTGCCACTCGCACTCATTATACCTGGGGGCTTCTTTAACAGAAGCTTATTTACACGGGCTTCATGCCCAACACATGTGTCAAACTTCCGCATGTACCTTTTATTCACCATTATATGCATCGAGATGACTTATGTTTTGGCCAAGCTGGGTTGCCTGGCTCCTGTGCTTACCCCTACGTTCCCGATTGTTCGGCTAGGAGGTAAAGGGAGCACCTCTGCGATTGTTACTGCCGGGTCAGCCGGATGTGTACCTCAGAGTGGGTGAAGCCTAAAGCTAGAGTTCTTAAGAGAATATTCGGTCGGTGATTTGAAAGATGATTTCTTATTTACTCATTTATCTGCCCCCAGATGCTTTCCTGCTCTTTTCGCAGTCCGTACTTGGCACTTTAGGGCATGCCTCCCAGGGAAAGGAACCCCTAACGGAACTATTCTCCCTGGAATATGTTTCTTACTAACCATGTAATATAACATAACTAGTTGGGCACTTTTCTGATAAAGCACTAATGACCCCTACGCCTGGTCTCCATGCATGCCCCGGGTTTTTTTCATAACCGTGAGGGTATTCGGACACACTCCGGACTCTAGGGTCCCGAGGTTGAAGCGAAAAGGTCCGCAAAGACAAACGATCTACAATCCGGCTAGAAGGCATTTTATATGTCATTTTACAATACATCGTCAAATCGACTGACTGTACTCCTCCTCAATCCTGTCTAATAGGCTGTCTAATTTACAGTCCCGTTGGGAATACTTAGCGGCCAACTCTACTTGGCCGTACACTAAGCTCACAAGGATCTCCTTCCCATCGGGCCCCACAGGTCCGACCTCGGCCATGTGGTTTGGATCCGCCTTCTTGTACCGCGTCTTCACCATGGCCCAGGCCTCCCTGGCACCTTGACGGCAGGCCGATATCTTCCATAAACGAAAGCGCTGCCGCGCTCCCTGAAGCTTCTCTGCAAGCTCTCCAAGCCCTTGGGTAGGGAGACGGACGGCCATAAGGCCTGGACGACGCCACTCATCGCCTGCCGAACACGTTCGAGCAGTTGCACCAGCTCGGGAAGTTGGTCACCCATTGAACCGGGCATTTCCTCCGCAGGGCGACCTATGAGCACACCTACAGACATATTTCTATCAATTGACTTCCTCGCCGAACTCTTCTTTTCAAAAGAGTTTGCTCAAGCACTTACTATAGATGCCGCGACGAAGCCGCTGATTCTCCTTCATGGAGCCAGACAGCTGGGCCTGAACACCTTTTAGCTCTTCTCCAAGCTAGGTGTGGGCATCCTGGAGTTTGTTCCTCTCCTGCTGCACCTTCATAAGCACCCTCTCGTCGGCCTTCAGCTGGCGTAGTAGCTGTTGCTTGTCCGGATCAAGTCCGGTAACATCTGCAATATTATTGTCAGATTTATACGCACGCCGCACACTGCTTAACTTTTTGAAATATGTGTTACCGGAGGGGGTCTCGGTGTCTCTTCTTGCGGCAGCTAGTGCGGCCTCCAATTGGGCCTTGCACCCTTGTAGCTCCTGAGATAATTGGGCATTCTTCTCCGTGAGATCCTGCATATCAAATGATCCTTAAATCAGTTACTTTAACTACTTTAAGTCTCGGGGGCTACTGGCATATACAACTATTAAAATCCTTTACCTGTATGTCTTTTACATATTGCTCCGTCGCTCTTGTTAAACCATCTTGAGCGGCACGGAGGTGTGCGTCTCCCGCGTTAAAGGCATTCAACGCCTCTGGGGAGAAACACGCGTCACGAAGAACTGTCCGGCGGCGCCTATGATTCATGGTGCTCTCCACCTCAGACCTGGTGGCGGACAGCCTGTCGGCATCCTCCATTGGAGGAGTATCCGGCTCGCGCCTTGCGCTCGCCTCCCTCTCCGGACCAGGTGTTGGAGCCTGGCTGGCGGAGGCTTGGTTGGCAACCTCTCTGGGCACAGTCCGGCGAGCGCTCTTTCTCCTGGAAAAGTCATGAGCATTAATACACCTCCTGGGAATCTTTTTCCTAAACAACGGTCGCGAGCTATACCGTTGCGGTGACGTTTCGATTCGTACCGCACCCCTCTTCCGCCTGCTGGGCCGGACTGACCCTTGTTGGCCAGCCGCTGCGGGTTCGGCTTCCCGCCTTGAAGGCACCTCCTGCAAGACACCGTTGTATACGATGGTCAGAAATACACAAGGACGAAGTAATGGTGTTAGGACTCCGGTCATAACTACCTGGGAAGCCGGAGATAAGCCGGGGTAGTCAGCGGTGATGGCGACTAGAGCATTGTCCATGCTGAGTTGGTGGAACACCCCGTCAATTAGCTCCACCTTTATGTCTGGATCCTCTTCGGAGGCCGGGTCAAGGGATCTTCCCGGGTCCTCGGGTTGTGGAGCCGGACTGTGTATGCCCTCCACATCCCGACGCAGTTCCTGCGTCAAAATCATAGAGTAAGGCACTTAACTTTGAAAGCACGGGTCAGATGAATAAACGTCCGCTTACCCAGCTCCGAGGGTTATTCATGGAGAACCCATTCAATGGGCTCGTCTGGAGGAAGTCCTCCTTCTCCCCCTTGTACAGGCCGGACAGGATCTTCACCAGATCCGCGGCCGATCCCGGCCCCTTGCGGCCATGACGGGTGGCGTCATTCTCCCCGTTGAAATCCCACATGGGGTGGCCCCTATATTGGAGCAGCTGCACCCCTCGCATAATGCACGTGGCCATGACTCCAATCATGGTCAATCCGGAATGGGCCAGCAACCTTATCCGGCCCATCAAATAATGGACGCTCCTGTCTTCCTCCTGTTGAGGGCTCCGCGGGCGCCAACTTAGGCGTTTCTTCAGAGGAGCCTTGCTGAACTCCGGGAGGCCGATCCGAACTAGGTCCGGCAGCGGAGCATCTTCCACATAAAACCATTCCGAGGGCCAGTCTTCGGACGCCTTCTTTGGGGTTCCGGATAGATATCCGGTCCCGGCGATGCGCCATATTTCGGCTCCGCCCACTTGATATATTGACCCCTCGTGAGAACGGGGTACGAGGCAAAATAGTCTCTTCCACAGCGCAAAATGGGGCTCAGCGCCCAAGAACAGCTCACAGAGAGCTACGAAACCCGCGATGTGCAGAATGGAGGCGGGCGTGAGGTGATGAAGCTGGAGTCCGTAGAACTCCAGAAGCCCCCGGAGAAACGGATGTATGGGAAACCCAAGCCCCCTTATTAGATAAGGGACGAAGCACACCCGCTCTCCTTTGGAGGGACTAGGGATGGCCTCCGCTTGCTTTCCACCTTTGTAGGTGGCCAGCCCGGCTCGAACCGGGACCATAAAGGCCAGAGGAAGGTATCCCTCCGCTTGGAGCGTCACCAGCTCGTGGTGTGGGACTGAACATCTCCTCCAATCTCCTGGCTGAGGGCTAGGAGCGCGAGAGGAGGAGCCGCGTCGACGGTCCATGATGGAGTGGATTTTTGGTCAGAAGCGCTCCGATGAGTACTCGCGGAAGGAAGATGGTGTGATTTGGATCTGGATTCTTGCCTCTCTTATAGGCAGAACATTTGCGCAGCTAGGGGGTGAAATATGAAAATACCCTGGCCTTTTGCATTCGTGCGACGCGTGGAAGAGGGCCATTATTGGGCGTGGAAGTCAAGGAGCACAACATTAATAAGGAAGCCGGACACTATTCGGCAAGCACATAGAATTTGGAGAAGAACCTGCCTTGCAACACCGAAGACAATGTACGCGTTGTACTCGTCGTCATTGAAGCCTGGTTTGGAGGCTACTGAGGGAGTCCTGGACTAGGGGGTGTCCGGATAGCCGGACTATCATCATCGGCCGGACTCCAAGATTATGAAGATACAAGATTGAAGACTTCGTCCCGTGTCCGGATGGGACTTTCCTTGGCGTGGAAGGCAAGCTTGGCAATACGGATATGTAGATCTCCTACCATTGTAACTGACTCTGTGTAACCCTAGCCCTCTCCGGTGTCTATATAAACCGGAGGGTTTTAGTCCGTAGGACGAACGACCATTACAACAATCATACCATAGGCTAGCTTCTAGGGTTTAACCTCCTTGATCTCGTGGTAGATCCACTCTTGTACTACCCATATCATCAATATCAATCAAGCAGGAGTAGGGTTTTACCTCCATCGAGAGGGCCCGAACCTGGGTAAAAACATCGTGTCCCTTGTCTCCTGTTACCATCCGCCTAGACGCACAGTTCGGGACCCCCTACCCGAGATCCGCCGGTTTTGACACCGACATAAGCAGACACGAAAGAGTGCGACCTCTCTTGCGGACCCGTGTAGTCCTCGAGGTCATCTGCTCGGTTGATGATGGTAATGCAGTTTTCATGGCTGCCAGCGGCGGGGAAGAAGATCTGAGGTGGCGAAAGACAGTCTGGAGGCCGGATCCCTGCTGTGTTGGACCCTTCTGTCGTTGGAGCAGCTGAGCTGGGGTGGACGGCAGCGCAGCAGGAGCGGGACAAACCACGCAAGGTTTTCTTTGACAACTATATGTAAGAGAAGTAATTCTGTAAGGTCTTGTTTGAATTGGAGGATTCCAACAATGCAGGGATAGGAAATAGATAGGAATAGGATAGGAATGCACGTGCAAAACAGAGAATTTAAAAACATAGGATTTCTGTCAATCTGGGTGTTTGATTCACAACAATTGGAAGATCACAGGATGCAAAGAAGCATGGTGAGATTAAGTAAAACCACAAGAAATGTACGGTTATAATGCTATTATGCTACTATCTCTTAGTCTTGTGCCTCATCCGTCACCTTGGCTCTGCATCTCCGCCACGCGGCTCCCACGCGTTTGGGGTCGCGGACGGTGGAAGTGGGAATCTGGGCCGTCGCGAGCAGAGGCAGCGGGTCGGCCCCGACTCCCTGCTCTTCCCGTGCCTTGATTCGCTGAGCGGGGCGGCCGAGCCCCCACCTCGCTCCTTTATAAAGAGCAGGAGGGGAGCACGGAAGCCCGCACTCTCTCATCTCCTCCTTTCTTCAGCTTCTGCTCCCCTTTCTCCCCTTCGCCATGGAGAAAGGGAACCCTGGCCCTTCATCGGTGGCGGCGAGGGTCGCCGCCAGACAGCGCACCTCTCCCTCTCTCGCGCCCGTGGTGGCAGAGCCGGCCATAAGGGGAAGAGGGAGGGGGCGAGCTCGCGGACGAGGTCGAGGACGAGGTCGAGGCGCTCGGGGAAGAGGCGGACGGGGTGGCGCGCCAGCTTCGCCTCCGCCGGCGGTTCCTCCCCCCACGGCAGTCCACATAGGGGACGACCCTTGCGAGTTCTTCGTCAGGCTACGCCGGGCGCCTCGTCGTCGCCTCCGGCTTCCAGCTCTGTTCGCGAGCGCGATGGGGTCGGACCCGCCCGAGACACTGAGACTGCAAATGAGGGGCTGTGGGATCAGCGGCACGCGAGTCCGCGTTGTATTCCCAGCCCCTAATGTGATGTATCTTGATCGAGGGTGGAAGACGTTCGCCCGTATCCACAGCCTGATGGAGGGGTTCACCCTCCATTTTAAGTTGATGGAGGGCGATCTCCTCTCCGTCAAGGTCTTCGGGTGCTTCGGCATTCGGGCGAAGTACTGCGTGGACAGCTCCTCCGACAGCGAAGGCTCCCCCTCGAGCGAGAGTGACGAGGAGGGGAGCGACAGCGACGATGAGGGTAGCGGGCGGCGGGGTGGCGGGTCCGACTAGGTGTCGGGCGCCGCTTTGCGCGGCATCGGCGACCCCATCATCCGTGTCGCCGGCTCCTTGAACTCCCCGGGGTCGTCTCCTTGGGCGGCTGGCGTAGGGAGGCTGTGGAAGGGGAAGAGGGCTGGCGACAAGGCCGTCAGGTTGGAGTACAAGGGCGTGGTGCCCTCGACAGCGTGCTGACGTCCTGCCGCTCCGTCTTCGAGCCCCGCTTCCAGCGCCGCCATCACCGTCCAGCCTTCGGACGGCCCCCGGGGTGTTCTCTTGGTGTCTTCTGGCACCTGTAGCTCGCCTAGGCGCCTCTTTTGCCCTTTTCGCCTCCTTGACCTACCTCCTGAAGAGAGGGACAGGAAAGGGATTACGGGCATCTTATCTTTTAAATGTGTAAGCCTCCGGGCCTTAGCTGCATCTAAAACTTGTAATCCTCTCTTTCATGTTTTTCATCCTCTATGGACTGTACCTGAGTGGGATGTTTTTTAATGAAAAGGGGATGCTTGCTGGGTTATTTGTCTCGCGGGTTGAACCCACGCCAAGGAGCAAATCCTTGGTATCCCTCGGACAGACAGTTCGCCTCCCGGCAAAAGGCCCTGCCGCCTTCCCACGTCGCTCGACCTTTCTCACGCCTTTGACGGAGGCGGGAACGAGGTGGGTGCGGCCTCCTCATTTCATCCCCT
Organism: Triticum timopheevii; assembly: GCA_963921465.1. Classification (NCBI taxonomy): domain Eukaryota; kingdom Viridiplantae; phylum Streptophyta; class Magnoliopsida; order Poales; family Poaceae; genus Triticum; species Triticum timopheevii. The sequence continues at coordinate 120,167,084 of OY997272.1, forward strand.
CGCTGCCACAACTACGACCAAACTTGGCCCCGGGAACGGGCCCCAGGGCCTAGAGTTGAGGGAGCACGGCAGTTTTCGGGAAGAAACGCGGTTTCACATTCCCCAGTCCATAAGAGGATGCATGAAGAGGGACGAAAGACTTATCTGATATTGCAGCCCCCAGCAACTCTGGCTTGCCGCGGACGAATCTTGGCACTCGCAGCCCCCAGCAATACTGGCTTGCCGGGGCCTAGGTGCCGGCGCGCCCTTCTTCTCCTTTTCGTCCTCAAGCGGTCTGGCTAGGATATGCAAGCCCTGCGAACGAAGGAAAAGCAAAAGGACGGACTCTCGACCTCTAAGCTAGGGGTTAGCTGCTGTTAGGCACTATCAACCCTAACCAAGGACGAGACTCGATCTAGCATGCATGCTATAACCCCGGGGTGTCAGCGCTTCATTTACTTGTGCTCAGGGTCTGCGCCTCGCTTTGTACAAAGGGTTACATGCAACAGCGGCAAGGCTTGTACAAAAAGGTGGTTGCCGGAACAGGTTCCGGCAACCGCGCCTTATGGGTAAAACTTACGAAGATGCTCTATGTTCCAGGAGTTGCTCACCGGAAAGCCATCTTCGGTCTCAAGGCGGACAGCGCCAGGCCTAGTGACTCGTTTCACCCGATAAGGGCCTTCCCACTTCGGCGTCAACTTGTTTGAATTCTTGGCGGATTGAACGCGCCGAAGAACAAGGTCGCCTTCCTCGAAGCTTCTGGCGTTAACTTTGCGGCTATGGTAGCGACGCAAAGCTTGCTGGTATCGAGAAGCTCGTACCGCAGCCTGAAGACGATCTTCCTCGAGGAGCAGCGCGTCGTCTTGCCGCAGCTGCTCTTGCTCAAGCTCATCATAAGCGAGCACTCGAGGCGATCCGTATACGAGTTCCGTGGGGAGAATTGCTTCTGCTCCATATACTAGAGCAAAAGGTGTCTGGCCAGTGGCTCGATTTGGCGTCGTTCTGATCGACCAAAGAACCACCGGCAGCTCCTCGATCCAATTTCTTCCGCACTTGTGCAGCCTGTCGAAAGTTCTGGTCTTGAGCCCGCGCAGCACTTCAGCGTTTGCCCTCTCCGCTTGACCGTTGCTTCTCGGGTGAGCAACAAAAGCGAAGCAGATCTTGGCGCCAAGATCTTGGACGTACTGCATGAAGGTGCGGCTCGTGAATTGTGTGCCATTGTCGGTGATGATCCTGTTAGGGATTCTGAAACGGCAAACAATTGACCTGAAGAACTTGACCGCTGACTGTGCTGTCACCTTCCTCACTGCTTCCACTTCAGGCCACTTTGTGAACTTGTCGATTGCAATGTACAAGTACTCAAAGCCCCCGACAGCTCGGGGAAAGGGGCCGAGGATGTCGAGCCCCCAGACCGAAAATGGCCAGGATAAAGGGATTGTTTGGAGAGCTTGAGCTGGTTGATGTATCTGTTTGGAGTGGAACTGGCACGCTTCACACTTGGTTACTCGTGCAGTTGCATCCTGGAGGGCTGTCGGCCAAAAGAAACCTTGCCGGAAAGCTTTGCCGGCAAGTGCTCTTGCGCCAATGTGGTGACCACATATGCCTCCATGTATCTCCGCCAACAGCTCTTGTCCTTCTTCCCGAGAAATGCACTTCAATTTCACTCCGTTGAATCTTCTTCTATACAGTATGTCATCGACAAACTGGTACATACTTGATTGCCGGGCTACTCTTTCCGCTTCTTCTTGCTCTTCGGGAAGTTCTCCTGTCTGAAGGAAATGGACGATCTGCTGTGCCCATGCCGGAGCTTGTGGCTCGACGACAAGGACTAAAGGCGCAAATGCTGCTGTGGGAACATCTGCTTCCATGGCCAGAATCTGTGATTCAGCCGGAGCATGATGCTCCCCGGCAAGCGTGTCGGGACACAGCTTGTCGGGAGCGTCTGCTTCAACGAAACAAACCCTGGGGCTTGTCGGAGCAGACTGCCCCTCAGCATTCTTTGTGTTGATCTTGGGGACCTTCTTGACGACGGTTTCGGGGATCTCGATGGTGCGTCCTCGACGGTAGCGCAGCACTCCGAAGAGGTGTGCTTGCCAGAGTGGGCATCAGAGCTACTCTTGCTGCACTTGCCGGTGGAGCTCGATGGTGCGTCCTCGACGGTAGCGCAGCACTCCGAAGAGGTGCGCTTGCCAGAGTGGGCATCAGAGCTACTCTTGCCGGACTTGGTCTTCTTCTTCCCCCCGGGAGCTTCAGCGGCAAGTGGTTTGTGTTCTGGTGCGGCTGCTGCTTCCCGGTAGATTTTGTCGGTACAAATAAGTGCATCTTTCTTGTCGCCATGGACAGAAATGACACTTATCGGACCGGGCATCTTGAGCACGTTGTAGGCGTGATGAGAGGCTGCCATGAACTTGGCAAGCGTTGGACGGCCAAGTATCCCATTGTAGGGCAATGGAAAATCAGCAACGTCGAATGTGACTCTCTCTGTCCTAAAGTTCAGCTCACTGCCAAACGTTACTAGCAGCGTGATCTTCCCCTTCGGCTTGCTCCTTCCCGGGTTGATTCCTTGAAAGGTGTCGGTCTCTTCGAGCTCGCTGTCGGGGATTTGGAGCTTCTTGAGTACCGCGGAAGAGATCAGATTCAGGCCGGCCCCGCCGTCAACCAGCATCTTCGTGACCTTGAGGTTGCGGATTGTTGGCGAAACCAACATCGGCAAGCACCCGACCGCAGTTATGCGGTCAGGGTGATCCTCAACGTCGAAGATGATGGGCGTGCTGGACCACTTCAGGGGCTTGCGCGACTCAACGGACGGTTCTGCTGCGTTCACTTCCCGCATCCACTGTTTGAGTTGGCGGTGCGAGGTGTGCAGAGAGGCACCGCCGTCAACGCACAAAACGTCTGTTGCCTTCTGAAACTCCTGCTCGTCGGCCTCATCTTCCTCCATCTCATCATCTTCGTCCTCATCTTCGTCCTTGTCGCGGCCGCGGGGAGGCCTGTCTCCTTGCCGCTGCTTGGCCTTGCTGCGGCGCCCTCCCCGGTCGGGACGCTTCTTGTCGGATCCTCCGCCACCTTCCTGGGCCTTCTCCTTGTCGCGGCGCTCGTATTCAGCTTTCTGTAGCTCTACGAGCTGCTCAACCTTCTTGCAGGCCTGGAGGTCATGGCCCTTGGTGCGGTGGATCTTGCAGTACTGCTTGCCGGAGCCGTCCTGCTTGTCGGTGGCCACCACAGCCTCGCCGGAGTCACCAGCTTTGGCCTTCTCGGCGCCACCTCCATTGCCGGACTGCTCGATAACTAGCACATCCTTAGCTCTTCTCTTTCTGTTGTTCCGCCTCCAGTTCTTCTTCGCCGGGGCGGCATCCTCACTGTCAGATCCTTCTGCTCCTGCGTTCTCTCCGGGGAGTTTCCTCCCCTCCTCAGCACGTGCACACTTGTCGGCCAGAGCATATAGCTCGCTGACATCTCTGATTTTGCACATCGCCATCTCCTCCCTCATCCTGTGGTTACGCACGTTCTGATGGAACGCGCTGATAACCGCGGCAGGGTGGACGTCTGGGATGTTGCGCTGCACCTGGCTGAATCTCTGTATGTACTTGCGCAGGGGTTCTCCTTCCTTCTGGGAGAGTAGATGAAGATCGCTCTCCTGGCCATGGGGTTTGTGGCCGCCTGTGAAGGCGCCGACAAACTGATGACACAGGTCCGCCCACGAAGAGATGGAGTTGTTCGGCAAATGCATTAGCCAAGATCTGACGTTGGGATTGAGCACCAGCGGGAAGTAGTTGGCGAGGATCTTCTCATCGCGCCCCCCGGCAGCCTGCACCGCGATGGTGTAGACGCTGAGGAACTCCGACGGATGTATCCTGCCATCGTACTTCTCGGGTACATCTGGCTTGAAGTTTTTGGTACTGGGCCACTGGACTTGCCGCAGCTCACGGGTGAATGCAGGGCAACCTACCGCGTACGGCAAGTCGCCTGGTTCCCCTGGCGCATGCACATCAACAGTGGGCCCAGCGCGCTGGTCTGACTGACACCGCGCTTCTCTTCGGTGCTCGATGCGAGTACGAGCGTCTTCTTGTCGTCGTTCTTGGAGAACTTGGCGTTGATCGCGGCGAGCTCGCGGGTCCGACGACGCGGTGGAGTCGGTGTCGAGGTTGGTCCGGCGAGTTGGCGATCTTGGCCTTCGTGGTGGGGAGTGCACGGTGGTGGCACCCCCAGCGGTCTTATCGGTGTCGGCTTGCACCTGGGCATCTTTCCGGGGCTTCGATGTGCTCGGTTGCCGGGGCTTGTCGCCGTTGGCGAAGCCGATGAGGCTCTGAATGGTGGCCCTCCAGTCGTCGATCTTGTCTGGCATTGGAGGGTAATCTAGAAGCAGCTGGGCTCGGGCCAGCGCTTCCTCTGGAGTCTTGGGTGGCGGTGGCGAGCGACGCGAGGTGCGGGATATGCTCAGGCTTCTAACATTGTTAAAGGAGCAACATCTCATCCAGGCGACCGTCCCGCGCTCGTGCCAGCATGTTGATGCGCATGTTGGCCTTGAGCGTCCCGCGACCCACCAGCTTGGCCTTGTTCTAGCGCGAGTACGGTGCCAGGAGCACCGTGGCGTTTTCGATCCTGCACCTCCTGGGAGGGGTGCGGCGGATGTACAGACGCTGAAGCTTGCGGGGCCTTGTCCTTGGACCGAGTGACGATGTGAGTCCCTCCGCCGGCGCCCGCTCCTCCGTCGGCGTCCACTCCACCGCCCGCTTGCTCCGGTGGTGGTAGTATAGACGTGGACGGAGCGGCCACCTCTGAAGCCTTCTTCTTCGGTGGCATGTCGATGAAGATGTTGATGTAGCGCGCGGAAACACCGGATCTGGTTCGCACAACCTCGACGCACCCCTACCTGGCGCGCCAGAGATGTCGCGGGGGAACGAGCACCTATGGGGCAGGGCCCCTTTTCAGTCCGGCAAGGGGGCGGAGGGCGCACAAAGAGCAGATCGAGGCGAAGCGCGCGAGGGATTTTACCCAGCTTCGGAGCTCTCCGGAGAGATAAAACTCCTACTGCTGCTTTGTGTTTATATTTTGTTCTTGCTTGAGAGCATGGGTGCCCTCTAGTTTCGAATGAGTCGAACCTCTTCTACGTGCGCCTAGGCCTCCTTTTTATAGTTTAAAGGGGTCACCGACAGGTGGCAGCGTAGAGAGAGGGGTAAAAAGGTAAAAACGGGGGTTGGTACAACTGCTACCAATAGTGCCCCCTACCTAACTCTGACGGCAGGGGACAAGGGCATTTAATGCCCGTCCGGTCGCCCAAACAGTGTATGAGGCGACCGTTAGGGACGCCACCGTTTGCCACGATGGTTATCTTGCCAGCGCCTGCTTGCCACCTTGCACCCCTAGCTGCACGGCCTCCTGCCACGTGTGCTTGGGAGGGTCCCAGAGCGACACGTTGGCAGGTGTGCTGGAGCGCGGGCGTGAAGTGGGGGTTTCCCGCGGCAAGCTCCTTGCCGCGGCCGTCGTCTTGTCGTGTTCGGGAGCTTGTCGCTCACCGGGCCTTGCCGGGCGCGTGGCGCGCCGCGGCAAGTTTTCTTGGAATGCCTTGAGTGGCCTTCCCGGCAAGCTCCTCTTGCCGGGGTCTTGTCTTCTTCCCGGCCAGCTTCTCTTGCCGGGGCCTTGGTTGGCCTTCCCGGCAAGCTCCTCTTGCCGGGGCCTTGGTTTGAGTACTTTGTTCTTGAATGGTCTTCGAAGTAGCCGCGGAGGGTCTTGGCGGCCACTCGGCAAGCCTTGCCGCGGGACGCTGTGACTGCCCGTGCACAAGTTCGGGATACTAAGGTACCCCTACTTTAGTACACCGACATGCTGCGAACAAGGTGATCACCCTGGGAATAATGCTAGTACGTATTGTTTTGCATGTTCATCCAATGCCAGTGATACAGGAATTCGAACTAATCGAAATAAATTCATTCATACACGGTCGGATTTCTTTACATTTCATACATTCTTCAACTAAAAAGGGGTGTGCTGGAGGTATAATTAATTAACCGAAGCTACCCACCTGTGTCCCGCTGAGCCGAACAGAAGCTTCAGTGACTTAACTGTAGGTGTAGTTGCGTAACTGACATGTGGCCTGTTGGGCCCACGTGTCAGTCAGCCAACTGCACTAGCAGTTAAGTAGAAGCAGCGTTCTTCTCCAGCGCAGCTCTCCGACTCCACGTCGCCGCCAAGAAGCTAACCGGCCGTCGATGGTCAACCCGCCTAGCTTGGCTTCAACCGGATGGTAGCAGCGGTGGCCTTACTTGGACCCGAACGGCGGCGACCTACCGTGTTCTACTCTTCCTCATTTTCTGTGTGGCGCGGCCTCGTTGGCAGCGGGGCGGGGCCTCGGCGGAGCCGGCGATGTCCTCTGTCTCGTTGCCGGCCGGCGGCGCCTCAGCGGAGCGGTGGAAATCCTCCCCCATCTTGCCAGCAGGGTGGGGCCTCGGCTGAGCCGGTGATGTCCTCTGCCTCGTTGTTGGCGGGGCGGGGCCTCGATGGAGTCGGCGGTGTCCTCTGCCTCGTTGTTGACGCCGCGGGGCCTCGGCGGAGCCGACGGTGTCCTCTGCCTCGTTGTTGGCGCTGCGGGGCCTCGGTGGAGCAGGGCCTCGTCGATGCCAGCGGAGCGGGGACTCGTCGGAGCTGGCATTGTCCTCTGCCTCATCCTCGGTCTCGCCAAACAGTGCCTCGCCCGCTTCATCGCCCTCTTTGCTAGCCTCTTTGTAGGCGGCCGCAGCCTTCGCCACCCGCATGCGCTACCGCTAGCGCTCGAGGTGGCCCTTGCGGGTGGAGCGGTACGAGTCGAGCAACGCCTCCTGCTCCTCCCGCTCCACGGTGATCTGCTCCTCCGCCTACAGGTGCTCCTGGAGGAGATGGTGGTTGTAGGCGGTGTCGGCCTGCGTCTCCCGGAACTGCTCCTCACACATCTGCCTCACCCTGTCCATATATTGGGCACGGGCCTCGCCGATGGTCATGGTGCAATGCACCGGCGAGGATGGCGCGGAGGAGGGGTTGGCGCCGGATCGTCGACTACCATGTTCTCCATTGGGACATCGTCGTCCTCCGGCTACCTGCCGGCCAGCCGGTCGGCAGCAATGGCTGCCATCTCCTTGTGGTCCTCGTCCGCCCTTCCCGAAGAGCGCTGGAGCGCGAGGAAGCCATGGTGGGCAGTAGTGGTGTGGACAGGAGAAAGGGAACGGATGCGGATGACTGCGGCTATGGCCGGCGCAGCAGTTTATATAGCAATGGTGGGCGGGCGGAGGGACGGACGTGTGGCGCTGGAATAGTCGCCTCGGCAACTGCGCATCATTAATGTATGCGGCAGATGGATGGACGGACGGCACTTGTGTCGTTTGAAGGCGGAGCAATCGCCTGCACCGGGAAGCGGGGCGGCCGGCGCTGACTATTTCGGGCGAAAAGCGTGCGCGGGCGAGGAGATGACTTTACTTGGATAGGATGAGAATGGGGACCCACCAGGTCCATAGCCTCACGTACGCAAGTGCCTCCTTATTATATATATATATATATATATATATATATATATATATATATATATATAAACTATAATTTATTTTGCTTCCTCCTGGTTTCCTGACATCACGGTCCCACACCATTGTCAACCTATGTACTCCCTCCTTTCCGGTTTATAGGGCTTATCTCAAAATTTTAGTTTTTCCATTTTATAAGGCTCAATTTGGTTGTTTTCCATCACATGTTCAGATTCCAAGGTGCATTAAATCATTGCATGCAAGTATTAAGAGAAAATTGACCAATGCATGTACTTTACGCATGCATGCATTGCAATTAATGCATTGATAAACATAATTTTTTTGAGGATAACAAGAGCATTAATTAGGTGCTTTTGCAAAACTACAAAAAGTATTCCACCACTCGCCATCTACCTTGATTGGTGAGATTTTTGAATTGAGCATTATAAACCGGAAAGGAGGGAGTAGTCAATAAACGAGAGAATTGCACAAGAAGCGGCCGACAGCTGGGACCAAGCAGCTCGAGCAGTATTTGTGCTTTTGAGGTGTGAGCACTGCAGAGTTTTTCGATGTTTAGCCCAGATATTAATTGTTCTCCTCTGAACAACAACGAAAACATCGCTGCAGGTATTAACTGGGCGGGTTGTGGCCTGTCTAGCCCAGGCCAGATATCCAGCCCAGATATTAATTTTTTTCAAGCTGAAAATGGCTAGCCCAGCTATACTTTTTTTAGGAATACCCAAGCAAGGTCAAGTTGTTATTCTCCGCCCCGCTGGGCTACAAATCTTTCCTAGGAGGGATGCATTAGGCTTAACAAGAAAATGGACTTTAAGAAATAATAAATGGGATGTAATTATAAAAACTCGATAGTAACTATAAAAAATGCACCAAACAATGATTACTTTATAAAATATTATTTTTGGATATTGAAAATTTTAATTTCATTAATTGTTGCGAGCGCAATGTTTCGTTGGATTTTTACGTAATATAAATTTATATTGAAATTGTATTTAATCTGACTAGAAATTTCGGGATAAAAATATTCGGATCCCATCAAAATGTGGGAAATTTTATTAAATTCTGTTTTGAACGGTTGGTTGAAATGGGTTGTACTTTCAACAAACTGTAAATGGGCTGTAGTAAATTCCATTAGAATTCAAAAATGGGCTACACATTCTTACAAATCTCAAATGGGCTATAAGTTCTCTGCCACACACTTCTGGCCTTACTAAGTTGACGTGTCCCCTAAAAAAACAGAGTTGACGCGTATGCAAGGCTTTGTCAACTTATAATCAACACATGGTTCTAGCAGCAGTGGCCGTTGGATGTCCATCCAACGGATGCCGTGCTTCTTCTTCAATCTCGGATATTCTAGCTTCACCCGCCCAAAAAATGATTCCTCCCCCTGACATCTGGGATGCACCATTTCGGAAGCTGACCTGTGGGCCTACTAAGTTGACGTACCAAGGGCTTTGTCAACTTAGTCAATAATAAATGATTCTAGCTGCAGTGACCGTACAATGTCCATCCAACGGCCATCGTGCTTCTTCAACCTCTGGTCTTCTTGCTCCAGCCGCCCAAAGCAGTGTCGGTCGTGCCGCCTGCTCCTGCCTCCCGTGGCCGGTTGTGCTGCCGCGGAGGCCTCACCGCCCCCTACTAATACCACCGCTGGCCAGGCCATCCCTCCACTCACCCACACCCCCTGTTATTCTGCGGCGACGGCAGCGTAGCCGAACCAGTGAACCCTCGTACTCCTATCCGCGTGTGCATCCACTGCCGTGTCTTCCCCGGCTCCGCGTCGACCCCTTCCTAGGCCTCGCCGTCGTCCACCGCCGTGGTGCTCTCGGCGCGGCATGGTCAACATGGTCAAGGAACGACTTCCATCGGACGTGGACTGTACGTGGAGAGGCTGACAGCTGGGTCCACGGCAGCCGCAAGGAAGTGCCTCCTTATTACATGCAAAATAATTATTCCTCCATCTGACAGCGGGGACCCATCGGACGGGCCACCGTATTTCGCAAAAAAAATGATTCGCCCCCTGACTGTTGGGACCCATGAGCTACATCTTCGCACGCAAGGAAGTGCGTCCGGGAAAAAAACGATTCGTCCCCCTGACTGCTGGGACCCACTAGCTACATCTTCGCACGCAAGGAAGTGTGTCCGAAAAAAACGATTCGCCCCCCGACTGCTAGGACCCACCAGCTACACCTTCGCACGCAAGGAAGTGCGTCCGGGCAAAAAAAATGATTCGCCCCCCTGACTGCTGGGACCCAGCAGCTACACCTTCGCACGCAAGGAAGTGCGTCCGGGCAAAAAAAACCAAAACGATTCGCCCCCTGACTGCTGGGACCCACCAGCTACATCTTCGCAGGCAAGGAAGTGCTTGATAGTCGGAACCCACCTGGTCGAAGCGTACGTAGCGTTGTCATCCTGGTTGCGAACGTGTACGTACAGACTGGTCGATGTAGAGGCGCGCACGTGTCGTAGTAGAGGCGTGCACGTGTCGTAGTAGAGGCGCGCACGTAGCATGTACACGTACGTACAGTGGCCAGGGTGCAAGAAAGAAAATACGGCCACGTATGTGTACATACGGGCGGGGTCTCGAACGCCTACTCGCGCATACATGCGGCGAGGGCTCATGTTCATGGGGAGGCAATGGAATGCGTCGTGTTCATGGGGAGGCAACGGAATGTGTCGTGTTCATCGGGAGGCAACAGAACGCGTGGGAGCCAACCGGCTTGGACGGAACAGGCGATGGAAACGAGGCCTGTCGTACCACAGAACGGAGGAAACGGACTTGTGTTCGATCGGCCACGTTCGAAACGGGGTCATGTTGATCGGGAGGGGTCTTGCGTACCGCAAAACAGAGGAAACGGACCTCCTACGGTCGAAACGGGGGTCCTGTTGATCGAGAGGGGTGTGGCGTACTGCAAAACGGACGAAACGGACCTACTACGGTCGAAATGGTGGTCCTGTTGACCGGGAGGGGTGTGGCGTACCACAAAACGGACGAAACGGACTTATGTTGGAGCGCTACGATCGAAACGGGGGTCCTGTTCATCGGGAGGGGTGTGGCGTACCGCAAAACGGGACTCCACGGATATTGTTCATCTCCACCGTCGACCTCCTCCAGCCTCCATGGGCTACCCTCGACCTCCTCCAGTCTCCACGGGCTCATGTTCATCCAGCCTCCACCGCGCGCTACTCCACCAGCTACTGTTCAACCACCCCTCCACAGGCACCCCTCCACCATTTACTGTTCATCCAGCCCTCCACACCACGGGGTCCTGTTCAACCACCCCTCCACGGCCACCCCTCCACCGTCTACTGTTCATCCAGCCCTCCACACCACGGGGTCCTGTTCATCCAGAGGCAACGCCACCGATCATTGTTCATCCAACCCCCCCCCCCCCCCCCCGCAACGCTCACTGTTCATCCCAGAGGCAGCATCGATCGGCTTCAGTTAGCAGCAGTAGCGAAGGAATCGCTCGATCGGCTTCAGTTAACAGCCATCGATCGATCGCTCGGGTTCAGTAACGCGTAGCCTGCAGTGCAATCGCTCGGGTTCAGTTAGAGTCCAACGCCTCGCTCGGGTTCAGTTAGAGCCAACACCTCGCACACACACGCGTACGTGTACGAGAGAAACGCGCATCGCTCGGCCCCCGACCTCCCACCGTAACCGGCAACTCCCCGAAATTTTCCTCCCCCTCGCTTCTACCATGGTTTTTTCCGACATGGACGGCCCAAAGAATGTCATGCAGTTGCGTCTCCGGCCTGCCCAGGATGAAAAGCCCATTTTCTGTCATGATTTTTTGTCATAGAAGTAGGAGCCCACCACATCTATGATGATACCGGGTTCTGTCACAATTATCGTCATAGAAGTGTCATATATATGACAGAAAAAAATTCGTTCGGCCCAAAATGTCACGGATGTGTCTTTTTTTTTGTAGTGTCTATAGCATTTCTGGTAGTATATGTGGATTACATATTGTCGATTAGAAACGATGTAGAATTTTTGGAAAGCATAAAGGGTTGTTTGAAAGGAGCTTTCAAAGGAAGACCTGGGTAAAGTTGCTTACATATTGGGCATGAAGATCTATAGAGATAGATCAAGACACCTGAAAAGACTTTCACAGAGCACATACCTTGACAAAATTTTGGAGTTCAAAATGGACCAGTCAAAGAAGAAGTTCTTTCATGTATTTGTAAGGTGTGAAGTTGAGTAAGACTCAAAGCTCGACCACGGCAGAAGAAAGAGAAAGGATGAAAGTCGTCTCCTATGCTTCAGCCATAGACTCTATAATGTATGCCATGCTGTGTACCAGACCTGATGTGTGCCTTGTCATAAGCCTGGCAGGGGGTACAAGAGTGATCCAGTGGTAGATCAGTGGACAACGGTCAAAATTATCCTTAGGTGCCTAAAGAGGACTAAGGAAATGTTTCTCAGTTATGGAGGTGATAAAAAGTTCGTCGTAAATGGTTACGTCAATGCAAGCTTTGACATCGATCTGGATGACTCTGAGTCGCAAATCAGATACGTATAGTGGAGTGATACGTCTCCGTCGTATCTATAATTTTTGATTGTTCCATGCCAATATTATTCAACTTTCATATACTTTTGGCAACTTTTAATACTATTTTTGGGACTAACATATTGATCCAGTGCCCAGTGCCAGTTCCCGTTTATTGCATGTTTTATGTTTCGTAGAAACCTCATATGAAACGGAGTCCAAATGAGATAAAAACGGGTGGAGAATATTTTTGGAATATTTATGATTTTTGGGAAGAAAAACCAACGCGAGACGGTGCCCGAGGGGGCCACGAGGCAGGGGGCACGCCCCAGGGGGGTGGGCGCGCCCCTGACCCTCGTGGGCACCCCGTAAGGCGGTTGATGCTCTTCTTTTGCCGCAAGAAAGCTAATTTTCGAGAAAAATCTGGGTGAAGGTTTCAATCCAATCGGAGTTACGGATCTCCCGATAAGTAAGAAACGGTGAAAGGGCAGAATCTGAGAACGCAGAAACAGAGAGAGACAGAGAGACAGATCCAATCTCGGAGGGGGTCTCGCCCCTCCCACACCATGGAGACCATGGACCACAAGGGTGATACGTCTCCAACAAATCTACTTTTCCAAACACTTTTGCCCTTGTTTTGGACTCTAACTTGCATGATTTGAATGAAACTAACCCGGACTGGCGTTGTTTTTAGCAGAACTATCATGATATTATTTTATGTGTAGAAAAGAAAAGTTCTCGGAATGTCCTGGAAATCCACGGAGGCACTTTTCAGAATTAATAAGAATTTTTGGCGAAAGAATCAAGGTCAGGGGCCCACGGGCTGTCCACGAGACAGGGGGCGCCCCCCCTAGGGCGCGCCCTCCTATCTTGTGGGCCCCCTGGACACCTCCTGACCTCAACTCCAACTCCATATATACTGTCTCGGGGGGAAAAAAGCAAGGAGAAAGTTTCATCGCGTTTCATGACACGGAGCTGCCGCCAAGCCCTAATCTCTCTCGGGAGGGCTGATCTGGAGTCCGTTCGGGGCTCCGGAGAGGGGGATTCGTCGCCGTCGTCATCATCAACCATCCTCCATCACCAATTTCATGATGCTCACCACCGTGCGTGAGTAATTCCATCGTAGGCTTGCTGGATGGTGATGGGTTGGATGAGATTTACCATGTAATCAAGTTAGTTTTGTTAGGGTTTGATCCCTAGTATCCACTATGTTCTAAGATTGATGTTGCTATGACTTTTCTATGCTTAATGCTTGTCACTAGGGCCCGAGTGCCATGATTTCAGATCTGAACCTATTATGTTTTCATGAATATATGTGTGTTCTTGATCCTATCTTGCAAGTCTATAGTCACCTACTATGTGTTATGATCCGACAACCCCGAAGTGACAATAATCGGGATACTTCTCGGTGATGACCGTAGTTTGAGGAGTTCATGTATTCACTATGTGCTAATGCTTTGTTCCGGTTCTCTATTAAAAGGAGGCCTTAATATCCCATAGTTTCTGTAAGGACCCCGCTGAACACGGGAGGGTAGGACAAAAGATGTCGTGCAAGTTCTTTTCCATAAGCACGTATGACTATTTACGGAATACATGCCTACATTACATTGATGAATTGGAGCTAGTTCTATATCACCCAATGTTATAACTATTACATGAGGAATCACATCCGGCATAATTATCCATCATTGATCCATTGCCTACGAGCTTTTCACATATTGTTCTTCGCTAATTTACTTTTCCGTTGCTACTGTTACAACTACTACAAAAACCCAAAACATTTATCTTTACGTTTGCTACCGCTACTATTATTATCATACCACTTTTGCTATTAAACACTTTGCTGCAGATACTAAGTTATCCAGGTGTGCTTGAATTGACAACTCAACTGCTAATACTCAAGAATATTCTTTGGCTCCCTTGTGTCGAATCAATAAATTTGGGTTGAATACTCTACCCTTGAAAGCTGTCGCGATCCCCTATACTTGTGGGTTATCAAGGGGAAACCCTTCTCCCGTCTAGGGAGAAGGTCAAGGAAGAAGAAGAAGAAGGGGGGCTCTCTCCGCCTCGCTTTCGGTGGCACCGGAACACCGCCGGGGCCATCATCATCACCGCGATATACACCAACACCTCCGCCATCTTCACCAACATCTCCATCACCTTCCCCCCATCTATATTCAGCGATCCACTCTCCCGCAACCCGTTGTACCCTCTACTTGAACATGGTGCTTTATGCTTCATATTATTATCCAATGATGTGTTACCATCCTATGATGTCTGAGTAGATTTTCGTTGTCCTATCGGTAATTGGTGAATTGCTATGGTTGGTTTAATTTGCTTGTGGTTATGTTGCTGTCCTATTGTGCCCTCTATGTCGCGCAAGCGTGAGGGATTTCCGCTATAGGGTGTTGCAATATGTTCATGATTCGCTTATAGTGGGTTGCTTGAGTGACAGAAGCATAAACCCGAGTAAGGGGGTTGTGACGTATGGGATAAAGGGGACTTGATGCTTTAATGATATGGTTGGGTTTTACCTTAATGATCTTTAGTAGTTGCGGATGCTTGCTAGAGTTCCAATCATAAGTGCATATGATCCAAGAAGATAAAGTATGTTAGCTTATGCCTCTCCCACATAAAACTTGCTATCGGTCTAGTAAAGTAGTCAATTGCTTAGGGACAATTTCAGAACTCCTACCACCACTTTTTCACACTTGCTATATTTACTTTATTGCATATTTATCTAAACAGCCCTACTTTTTTATTTACACGCTCTTTATTATCTTGCAAGTCTATCCAACACACCTACAAAGTTCTTCTAGTTTCATACTTGTTCTAGGTGAAGCGAACGTCAAGCGTGCATAGAGTTGTATCGGTGGTTGATAGAACTTGAGGGAATATTTGTTCTACCTATAGCTCCTCGTTGGGTTTGACACTCTTACTTATCGAAAGAGGCTACAATTGATCCCCTATACTTGTGGGTTATCAAGACCTTTTTCTGGCGTTGTTGCCGAGGAGTCATAGCGTGGGGTGAATATTCTCGTGTGTGCTTGTTTGCTTTGTCACTAAGTAATTTTTATTTGTTGTTATTAGTTGTTTTCTATCTTTAGTTATGGATATAGAACACGAAATACCAAAAAAATAGGTGTACTTGCTACTCATGGAGATGGGGAACCTCCTAAAACCTTCGATATTGGTTATGTGAAGAATAGTATGTACTACT
This sequence comes from Triticum timopheevii, assembly GCA_963921465.1. NCBI lineage: Eukaryota > Viridiplantae > Streptophyta > Magnoliopsida > Poales > Poaceae > Triticum > Triticum timopheevii. Next base: position 120,182,281 of record OY997272.1, read on the forward strand.
TTGATAATCTTGAGAAAACCCCATTCAATTATGTTATTGGAGACACGTTGGATCAACATGAATACTTTAGGGATTATCGCTTGACACAAAAGGGGAAACTATTATGGGATCAAATTCATATGTTGCATTGGTATGCTCAGGAACTATGATTGAGATATGATTATACTTGTTGCTCTAGGATGAAGGCTCCACACCTTTCCTTTTCATGCAAATTTAATGATAATGAAACCTTAGCTTCTTATGCTAATGGTATATATGATTACTATGATGTGGAACAAATGGAAGAATTTGTTGCTTTTATGGGTGCTTATGAAATTGAATCTTTGTTTAAAACGTGTGAAAATCTTGATGATGTTGTGTACAGACCTGAAATTTTTGCTATACTTAAATATTGCTATGAAAATTATGAATATAATGCCGATATTGATGCATTTATTGAGAAAGTCTCCGCTGTCCAAGAATAGACTAATATTTTGCAGGAGTCTATGGAGGAAGAATTCGATGAAACTGTGAGCTCATTGGATGAAAAAGATGATGAGGAGAGCGAAGAACAAAAGAAGGAAGAGCAGATTAGCTACCCTTGCCCACCTTCTAATGAGAGTAACTCTTCAACTCATACATTGTTTAATTTCCCTTCGTGCTTACCGAAGGATGATTGCTATGATGATTGTTATGATCCCGTTGATTCTCTTGAAATATCCCTTTTTGATGATGCTTGTGGCCAAGATGCCAATATGAATTATGCTTATGGAGATGAACTTGCTATAGTTCCTTATGTTAAACATGAAATTGTTGCTATTGCACCCACGCATGATAGTCCTATTATCTTTAGAATTCTCCAATCTACACTATATCGGAGAAGTTTGTGCTTATTAAGGATTATATTGATGGGTTGCCTTTTACCATTGCACATGATAATTTTGATGAATGTGATATGCATGTGCTTGCTGCTCCTACTTGCAATTATTATGAGAGAGGAACTGTATCTCCACCTCTCTATGTTTCCAACACGATAGAATTGCAAGAAATTTCTTATACTATGCATTGGCCTTTACTTGGTGTGCATGAATTGTTCTTTTATGACATGCCGATGCATAGGAAGAGAGTTAGACTTCGCTGTTGCATGATATATGTTACTTTGTGCTCACTACTAAATCACAAATCATTGTTAATTAAAATTGGCTTTGATATACCTTGGGATCCGGGTGGATCCATTACTTAAACACTTTATGCCTAGCTTAATGGCTTTAAAGAAAGCTCTACCAGGGAGACAACCCGGAAGTTTTAGAGAGTCATTTATTTCTGTTGAGTGCTTTCATATAGTTTAAAAACAAATAAAACAAAGAGGGGAACCCAAAACTTTTCAAAAAGAAAAGTGAAAGTGAGAGAGACAAGCATTGTTGAAGTGGCAGAGCTCCTTGAACTTTGTTCATCTCACGGAAACTTTGTGAATCATGATTAAATTTTCAACAAAAATAATTATCCCCTTTCACAATTCCATTGTATTATAAAAATAATGTGCCAAGGTTTGCCTTTAGGATGTTTACAATGCTTGTTGGTTTGTACGGTGCAGGACAGAAACTTTGGCTGTAGTACACGATTTTACATTTTTTACTGGAACGTCAAACGGATCTGAAATTTTTTTCATTGTCTTTCTGTACAAATTGTTTATTTTTCCTAATTTGGTAGAATTTTTGGGTACCAGAAGTATGGTGAATGTTCATATTGCTACAGATTGTTCTGTTTTTGACAGATTCTGTTTTTGATGCATAGTTTACTTGTTTTGATGAAACTATCAATTTCTATCAGTGGATTAAGACATGGAAAAGTTATATTACAGTATACACAATGCAAAAACAAAATATGAATTGGTTTGCAACAGTACCTAGAGTAGTGATTTGCTTTATTATACTAACAGATCTTACCGAGTTTTCTGTTGAAGTTTTGTGTGGATGAAGTGTTTGATCGAGGAGGTCTCGATATGAGGGAAAGGAGGAGATTCAAGAGCTCAAGCTTGGGGATGCCCAATGTTGGGGAACGTAGTAATTTCAAAAAAAATCCTACGCACACGCAAGATCATGGTGATGCATAGCAATGAGAGGGGAGATTGTTGTCCACGTACCCTCGTAGACCGAAAGCGGAAGCGTTAGAACAACGCGGTTGATGTAGTCCTACGTCTTCACGGCCCGACCGATCAAGCACCGAAACTATGACACCTCCGAGTTCTAGCACACGTTCAGCTCGATGACGTCCCTCGAACTCCGATCCAGCCGAGTGTCGAGGGAGAGTTCCATCAGCACGACGGCGTGGTGACGATCTTGATGTTCTACCATCGCAGGGCTTCGCCTAAGCACCGCTACAATATTATCAAGGAGGACTATGGTGGAGGGGGGCACCGCACACAGCTAAGAGATCAAGAGATCAATTGTTGTGTCTTTAGAGGTGCCCCCTGCCCCCGTATATAAAGGAGCAAGGGGGGAGGGGCGGCCAGCCTAGGAGGGGGCGCGCCATGGGGAGTCCTACTCCCACCGGGAGTAGGACTCCCTCCTTCCTTGTTGGACTAGGAGAGGGGAAGGAAAGGGAGAGGAGGAGAAGGAAAGAGGGGGGCCAGCCCCCCTTGCCCTAAACCAATTCGGTTTGGGCCTTGGGGGGCGCGCCCCACACTCCCCTTGCTGCCCTCTATTTCCACTAAGGCCCATGTAGGCCCATTAAGCTCCCGGGGGGTTCCGGTAACCTCCCGGTACTCCGGTAAAATCCCGATTTCACCCGGAACACTTCCGATATCCAAATATAGGCTTCCAATATATTAATCTTCATGTCTCGACCATTTCGAGATTCCTCGTCATGTCCGTAATCACATCCGGGACTCCAAACAACCTTCGGTACATCAAAACTCATAAACTCATAATATAACTGTCATCGAAACCTTAAGCGTGCGGACCCTATGGGTTCGAGAACTATGTAGACATGACCGAGAACCGTTTCCGGTCAATAACCAATAGCGGAACCTAGATGCTCATATTGGTTCCTACATATTCTACGAAGATCTTTTATCGATCAAACTGCATAACAACATACGTTGTTCCCATTGTCATCGGTATGTTACTTGCCCGAGATTCGATTGTCGGTATCCCAATACCGAGTTCAATCTCGTTACCAACAAGTCTTTTTACTCGTTACGTAATGCATCATTCTGTAACTAACTCTTTAGCTACATTGCTTGCAAGGCTTGTAGTGATGTGCATTAGCGAGAGGGCCCAGAGATACCTCTCCGACAATCGGAGTGACAAAACCTAATCTCGAAATATGCCAACTCAACATATACCTTTGGAGACACCTGTAGAGCTCCCTTATAATCACCCAGTTACGTTGTGATGTTTGGTAGCACACAAAGTGTTCCTCTGGTAAACGGGAGTTGCATAATCTCATAGTTGTAGGAACTTGTATAAGTCATGAAGAAAGCAATAGCAACATACTAAACGATCAAGTGCTAAGCTAACGGAATGGGTCAAGTCAATCACATTATTCTCCTAATGATGTGATCCCATTAATCAAATGACAACACATGTCTATGGTTAGGAAACATAACCATCTTTGATTAATGAGCTAGTCAAGTAGAGGCATACTATTGACATTAAGTTTGTCTATGTATTCACACATGTATCATGTTTCTGGTTAATACAATTTTAGCATGAATAATAAACATTTATCATGATATGAGGAAATAAATAATAACTTTATTATTGCCTCTAGGGCATATTTCCTTCAGTCTCCCACTTGCACTAGAGTCAATAATCTAGATTACATAGTAATGATTCTAACACCCATGGAGTCTTGGTGCTAATCATGTTTTGCCCGTGGAAGAGGCTTAGTCAACGGGTCTGCAACATTCAGATCCGTATGTATCTTGCAAATCTCTATGTCTCCCACCTGGACTTGGTCCCGGATGGAATTGAAGCGTCTCTTGATGTGCTTGGTCCTCTTCTGAAATCTGGATTCCTTTGCCAAGGCAATTGCACCAGTATTGTCATAGAAGATCTTCATTGGTCCCGATGCACTAGGTATGACACCTAGATCGGAAATGAACTCCTTCATCCAGACTCCTTCATTTGCTACTTCCAAAGCAGCTATGTACTTCGCTTCGCATGTAGATCCCGCCACAATGCTTTGTTTAGGACTGCACCAACTGACAGCTCCACCGTTCAATATAAACACGTATCCGTTTTGTGATTTAGAATCATCCGGATCAGTGTCAAAGCTTGCATCGACGTAACCATTTATGACTAGCTCTTTGTCACCTCCATAAACGAGAAACATATCCTAGTCCTTTTCAGGTATTTCAGGATATTCTTGACCGCTGTCCAGTGATCCACTCCTGGATTACTTTGTACCTCCCTATTAAACTTATTGCTAAGCATACATCAGGTCTGGTACACAGCATTGCATACATGATAAAGCCTATGGCTGAAGCATAGGGAACATCTTTCATTTTCTCTCTATCTTCTACTGTGGTTGGGCATTGAGTCTGACTCAACTTCACACCTTGTAATACAGGTAAGAACCCTTTCTTTGCCTGATCCATTTTGAACTTTTTCAAAAACTTTATCAAGGTATGTGCTTTGTGAAAGTCCAATTAAGCGTCTTGATCTATCTCTATAGATCTTGATGCCCAATATGTAAGCAGCTTCACCGAGGTCTTTCATCGAAAACTTTTATTCAAGTATCCCTTTATGCTATCCAGAAATTCTATATCATTTCCAATCAATAATATGTAGTCTACATATAATATCAGAAATGCTACAGAGCTCCCACTCACTTTCTTGTAAATACAGGCTTCTCCAAAAGTCTGTATAAAATCATATGGTTTGATCACACTATCAAAGCGTTTATTCCAACTCTGAGAGGCTTGCACCAGTCCATAAAATGGATCGCTGGAGCTTGCACACTTTGTTAGCACCTTTTGGATCGACAAAACCTTCCAATTGCATCATATACAACTCTTCTTCCAGAAATCCATTCAGGAATGCAGTTTTGACATCCATTTGCCATATTTCATAATCATAAAATGTGGCAATTGCTAACATGATTCGGATAGACTTAAGCATCGCTACGGGTGAGAAAGTCTCATCGTAGTCAACCCCTTGAACTTGTCGAAAACCTTTCGCAACAAGTCGAGCTTTGTAGACAGTTACATTACCATCAGCGACAGTCTTCTTCTTGAAGATCCATTTATTCTCGATGGCTTGCCGATCATCGGGCAAGTCAACCGAAGTCTATGCTTTGTTCTCATACATGGATCCCATCTCAGATTTCATGGCCTCAAGCCATTTTGCGGAATCTGGGCTCATCATCGCTTCCTCATAGTTTGTAGCTTCGCCATGGTCAAGTAACATGACTTCCGGAATAGAATTGTCGTACCACTCTGGTGCGGATCTTACTCTAGTTGACCTACGAGGTTCGGTAGTAACTTGATCTGAAGTTTCATGATTAATATTATTAGCTTCCTCACTGATTGGTGTAGTCGTCACAGGAACCGGTTCATGTGATGAACTATTTTCCAATAAGGGAGCAGGTACAGTTACCTCATCAAGTTCTACTTTCCTCCCACTCACTTCTTTCGAGAGAAACTCCTTTTCTAGAAAGGATCCGAATTTAGCAACAGAAGTCTTGCCCTGAGATCTATGATAGAAGGTGTACCCAATAGTCTCTTTTGGGTATCCTATGAAGACACGTTTCTCCGATTTGGGTTCGAGCTTATCTGGTTGAAGTTTCTTCACAAAAGCATTGCAGACCCAAACTTTAAGAAACGACAACTTTGGTTTCTTGCCAAACCACAGTTCATAAGGCGTTGTCTCAACGGATTTTGATGATGCCCTATTTAAGGTGAATGCGGCCGTCTCTAAAGCATAACCCCAAAACGATAGCGGTAAATCAGTAAGAGACATCATAGATTGCACCATATCTAGTAAAGTACGATTACGACATTCGGACACACCATTTCATTGTGGTGTTCCGGGTGGCGTGAGTTGCAAAACTATTCCGCATTGTTTCAATTGTAAACCAAACTCGTAACTCAAATATTCTCCTCCACGATCAGATCGTAGAAACTTTATTTTCTTGTTACGATGATTTTCCACTTCACTCTGACATTCCTTGAACTTTTCAAATGTTTCAGACTTGTGTTTCATTAAGTAGATATACCCATATCTGCTCAAATCATCTGTGAAGGTGAGAAAATAACGATATCCGCCGCGAGCCTCAACATTCATTGGACCACGTACATCAGTATGTATGATTTCCAACAAGTCTGTTGCTCACTCCATAGTTCCGGAGAACGTCGTTTTAGTCATCTTGCCCATGAGGCACGTGTCGGCGTTCTAGGAATGGGGGTACCCAGACTTGCCTGCCTGCGGCCTGCGGCGTGGCTCAAGGAGTGGCCCAATACGGCCCACCTTCATCAGCACATGCTCAAGACCCTCGCGAGTGGTCAAGCCTCGCGGGGCGGACGACAGGAGGCTTCCTGAGGCACGGCCTCGTCAGGCTGGCTCGCGAGGAGGCGGAGAGATCAAGGCGGGGTACCTCACGAGGTGCCCGTGACGCAAGCCATGACGACCAAGGCCAGGCGGGCGCCGGCCTGCGTAGAGTCCTTGTTTCCCCTTTGGTGCAAAGGGGGCAAGCGCGGGCAAGGGTATCAAGCAAAGGCAACCATTTCGGTGCAACAAGACCAAGACCAGTAGGACGGCAGAACGGAGGTCATCGTGGAGCCCAAGCCAGCGTCATCGTCAGGGTCTTTGGCAGGCGAGGACCAACTTTAGTCAGGATAAGTGTACTAGATGTTCCCCTTCATAATGGCTAATTGTTGGCGCCCTTCCCGCTCAATATTTGGGAAGAGGCCCGGGGCCTTCGCCTATAAATACGACTAGCCACCCACATGGTAGGGCATCTGGATCTGATCGGATCCCCATCCAAGACACAGAAAGAGAGGCGACTGAACTCCCCTAGCAGTTCATTGCACCAACCAAGAACATACCCTCGCGAGGCTGTTCTTCCCTTGTACTATTCCTCATCAGCCCCAGAGGCAATCAACCACACCACAAACTGGAGTAGGGTATTACACCACAATGGTGGCCTGAACCAGTATAAATCTTGTGTCCCTTGTGCTGTTCTTCGTGTAGTTTAGATTCTTACGAGGCGGTGAGACATGGGTAGGCTGGGGGTGTGATCTCCGCGTGCACCCCAGTGTTTGAACCTCAAGGGTCTGCCGGAACCCGAAATCCGACATTTGGCGCGCTAGGTAGGGGTGTGCCGGAATCTTACTTCCGTCGCCTCGTGTTTTCACCGCCCATCCCATCCATGTCAGACGCACGTCATGCCCACGCCGAGCGCCGGGCCGCCCTCGCCACTCGCATCGCCCAGACGGCCCCCATTGGCAGGCGCCCTCGTCGTTACTCGTCGCCTGCCGTCAATGCCGCCACCAGCCCGGCAGGGAACGAACGGCATGCGTCGTCCCTGCATCCATCAGTACGGCGAGAAGGCCGCACCGCCACTCCGTCGCTGACTCCGGCAGGCTCCTCGTCCCACGCCCGTCGCGCCCCCGCAGACGCGCACGCCGCGCTGCTCCTGGCGCGGGAGCTCCTGCACTACCATCCCGTCGACAACCTCTACGACGAGTGGCTCGCCCGCATCACCGAGCTCGTCAGTGCCGCTGGGGGCTCCCCTGCACCGTCCCTCTCGTTGCACTGCACGCCGCCCTGTGCAGGCGAAGAAGCTCCGGGGGCGCCTCAGCCGCCTCCCCCTCAAGAAGGCGCCTTGGCCCCAAGGCGCATGGCCCCTGGGCAGAACCCACTCCGGCCGGCGCCAGCACAGCAAGAGAATAGCTGCCAAGAGATCCCTCGTCCCCAAGAAGCCGCCAGCGTGCTCCCTGCGCAGGCCCGGCACGAACGCGCACCTGCTCCAGCGCACCAAGACCCCGCACTGCGCCTGGCCACAGCACACAGAGACCCGCAAGATCAAGCTCTCTGTCACCAAAGGGCTCCCGCGGCCACTGCAGGCTGTCGTGCCTTCTCCGCCGAGCTGCGCGGCGTGGCTTGGCCGGGCAAGTTCAAGTCGGACCTGCCCCCGCGCTACGATGGCACGGCTGACCCTGCTGAGTTCCTCCAGCTCTATGAGCTAGGCATCGAAGCCGCCAACGGGGACGAGAAGGTCATGGCGAACTGGTTCCCCATGGCGCTCAAGGACGACGCCCGCACCTGGCTCCTGAACCTGGCTCCTGGCACGATATCCTCTTGGGACGAGATGCGCACCCAATTCATCGCCAACTTCCAAGGCACCCGCGACCGGCCCCCGGCCATGAGCGACTTGCGCCGCATCAAGCAGCAGCCGGGAGAGACCCTGCAGAAGTTCATCCAGCGCTTCAACAGCGCTCGCCTTAAGATCCCCAAGGTGTCTGAGGAGGCCATCATCTCAGCCTTCTCCGACGGCGTGCGTGACGTCAGGATGAAGGAGGAGCTCGCGATCCATGAGGACCTGTGCACCTCCCTGGAGCTGTTCAATCTGGCGACCAAGTGCGCTAGGGCTGAGGAAGGGCGCATGTCCCTCCTCGAGCTGCCAGCTGCAGACCCAGAAAGAGAAGAAGCCCAAGACCAAGGACGTGAAGCGCAAGGGGGCTGTCGTGCTTGCAGCAGAGCCAGACACCAAGCGAGGCAAGGATCAGCCTGAGTCATCCAAGGGCAGCCGGTACTGCGTGTACCACGACCTCCATACCCTCAACACCAACGAATACCAAGAGCTCAGAGCCGTGCGAGACGTGCGTGCCGGCCGACGCCTCGAGCGTAGCGACAGGGGCTATGGACGAGGAGGAGGAAGAGGTGGAGGACGATGGGAAGACCGTGGCCCTCGCCAAGGGTGGCGTGACCAACCTCGCGAGGACCGCTGGCAGAACCAGCCTCGTGAGGGAGGTTGGAGGGACCCACCTCGCGAGGGGGGTTGGAGGGATCAGCCTCGCGAGGATCGCCCACAAGGCAATGCGGGCCTCCCTCCTCTGCCACCACAGCCAAGGAGGAACGAAGACCATCACCAGGACGAGGGGGCTGGAGGCTTCCAGGAGCCGCGCGCAATCGCTTGCATCTTGGGCGGCGCACAAGCCCCGGCCTCTCAGCGCATCTTCAAGCAGTTTGCTCGCGAAGTGAATGCAGTCCTCCCCAAGCTTGAGGCCACACACCCTCTCAGGTGGTCATCATGCACTATCACGTTCAGCTCAGCGAATCAGCTCAAGTGCGCGGCCACAGCAGGAGTCCTCCCGATGCTTTGTTCCCCAATCATCAGCAATGTGCAAGTCACCAGGATCCTCATCGATGGCGGAGCGGGGCTCAATGTCCTATCCGTCGAGACGTTCAACAATCTCCAAGTGCCATACAATCAGCTGCAGCCAACCAAGCCTTTCTCAGGAGTCACTGATGGTTCCACGGTTCCGATAGGGCAGGTCTGCCTTCCTGTTACCTTCGGGAAGCGCGACAACTACCGCACCGAGCTCATTGACTTCGACGTCGCTCGCATCCGCCTGCCGTACAATGCCATCCTCGGGTACCCAGCCCTGGCCAAGTTCATGGCCGTGACCCATCACGGCTACAATGTCCTCAAGATGCCAGGAAGTGGCGGAGTCATCACTATGCCTTGTGAAGAGAGAGACGCTATGTGTTCTCTGGAACGCGCTTTCCAAGCCGCATCGATTGAAGACCCAGATCACAGGAACGGGAGGCCTCCCGAGGCTGCTCCTAAGAAGAAGAAGACATCGCCTGGCCCGACCCCTCGGGAGGCAGGCCCCTCAGGGTCCGCGCCCGTTCAGGGGGCACCTCCATCTATCACATAGGGAGGCGCGCCCGGCGCCCTCCTCGAGCAGGGCTCGGGGGCTCTCTTCTGGAGGGCCATCGACTTTGCTAAGAGTACGAGGGAGGCGCTCGGGCACCACTTGGAGGCGTGCTTCAACGCACGTTTCCCTCAGGAGGAAGCAAGGCAAGGAGGGCCAAACCCTTAGGAATTCATCAGCGAGATCATTCAGGAGCTGCAGGAGTCAAGAGTCATGAGTGGCAGCCGCCGCTTGCCCGCCGTAGCTCCCCATCCAGGCGAGGATGGTGGGTTGCGCGTCTGCATCGACATACCAGGACTCAACCGAGCCGCCTCTCAGGAGCGCCTCTGGCCCTCACGCGTGGGGCGCTGCGAAGGCCCACCCCACAGCTATGTATGCCTTACGGCCTGCCGAACGCGGCTGCTGTGCGTCAGTGCCTCATGAGGAGCATCTTGGAGGCTCAGGCGGTCAGGCATTCCGTAGTCCTGGCAGAGATGGAGATGGTCCGCGAGGAGCCGCCAGCGCATCCGGAGCCTCCCGAGGCCCCTGGGCCTGGGGGCTCGTGAAGATCGTCTCCCGCAGCACACGCCGTCCGCTACTTCAGCATCCCTCCATCTTCAGCATCATCAGGTGACATCCTTCGAGTTTCATTTTCAGCTAGGAGCGCCCCCCAGGGCTGCATCATTCCCAGGCCGCGTGGGTCCGTCCCTGCGGCATGTATCCCCTTTTAGTTCATGTTTTCATCTTACTTTATCGGGGGCGCCCCTCGGGCTGCATCATCCCCAAAGTCGCTCAGGCCCGACCCAGCGGTGATCGTTTCTTTCTGCGTCTATCTAAATGGATTTGCTCCTTCATGGCTAACGTGCTTGACCTAATCGCCCGCTCGATTGACACCAACTGATGGAGCTGCTCCCTCACGGCACGACACTTGCGCATGGGTCCGTCCTTGCAACATCGACAAACCTGGATGGCTGAGCTCTGGTCGCGGCAACCCTGCAGGGCGCCACCTCACCAAGCCTTCAGTGCCTCGTCACCCTCCTAGAGCAACCAGCAGCTGGCCGGCAGTTGTAACGGCAAACCCTCGCTTTTCTCATGATGAACTCGCAGGATCATTTTAAGGAGCAACGTCTGACGAGGCCTCCGTGGCGTCTCCTTCGCTCTCGTCCATGCGAACCGCTTGCACGTTAAAGGGGGGGTACCTGAGCATCGTGACTCATGGGCTCTTACCGGCTCTCCAGCCCTCACCCTTTGGCCTTGTCCACGGCATCACGACCTGGCATACCAGCGACGGCTGAGCCCGCTTGAGGGCCGGGACCTGAGGACGTAGAGCATGAAGGGGAGCTAAGACGAGAGGAAGGAGGCACGTGGGGACCTCGCCAGGCAATTCCTCGGCTGTCCACGCGTGGGCCCGGCGCCGCGGCAAGGAGTGGTTTCTGACCCCCGAGATAAGTCATCCCCCGGAAACACTAGCTGACACAGCACCGACCTCGCACCTAATGCAGTTCCGTTTTTGGCGACGTCACACTCCTTTCTCACCGAGCGATGGCTGCTTGAGCGCTAAAGGGGACCTCCTGAGCATCGCGACTCAGGGGCTCTTACTGGACCCCGGGCCACTCACCTCCTGGCCTTGACCACGGCATCGCGACCTGGCATACCAGCGACGACTGAAGCCTGCCTTGGGACCGGGACCTGTCAGCGCAGAGCGTCAAGTCCTCGCGAGGTTCGAAAGGAGGAACTAAGCTAAGACGGGACGAGCACCCCTCACCACTTCATGATAAGGATCATATTAACAAATGGAACTACAAGCACCTTACAAACCCCCGCGGGGTGTGTTCTTCGATTCCTCGCAGGGAACAAAAGGAGCAGATCCTAAAGAGTGCTAACTACGCGCGCCGCCGCAAGAGACGCCATCATCAACAGTGGGCCGTCAGCCACCGGCGCCAACCCCATACAGATCAGTGGCGACGGCGGCCCGACGAGCCCGCCCTGCTCCGGGAGCGACGCAAGCTCGGGGGCTCGTAGCTGTCGTCGCTCGTCTCCGGGGTCGCGAGGAGCTCGGCGGAGTCGCTGGATCCTCCGACACCTCCGCTGCCTGAGGAGCTGCTGGGGAGGCGGTTGACGAGCCTAGTCCTCACTGCGGCAGGACCCCGGCCGCCTTTCTCAGGGCAGCACTCCAGCCGGCGTCCCTTCGCATCGAAGACCTTGAAGAACATCAAGGAGGCGCCATCGTACTCGAGGTGGATTGCGAGGGCGCCACCCGTCCTGCCCACCCGGGCGATCTCGCCCCAGCCACGGGTCAGGTAGACCCTGCCCCGAGCGACGACCTCGACCTCTACTTCGGTCGCAGGGGCACTACAGCCAAAGCTCGATAGGCCCCCTCAGTGGGATCTCGAAGGCGAAGGAAGGAGGGAGGCGAATCCAAGACCGAGGAGGCGTGGCGGCGTGAAGCACGAGCTCGCGAGAAGAGCCCATGGCGTGAACTCCAGGAGAAACGACGCGCACTGCCGTGATCCACCGGCGGCGCCGGCGCCTCTGGCGATGCTGCTCGGCACCAGCATCTTCAAGGCTCTCGATCCGGGCGTACAAGGGCAGTGGGAATCCCGGCGGCGGCCGCTCGAACCATGGCCTCGACACCTCCTGCCAAGCACCCTCTCCCCCGTGGCAAGAGACGAGCCGTTTCTTTGGAGGAAGCGGGACGGGACTCTCTCGGGGGGCCTTCCCCTTCTCTTCGGCAGAAAACCGATGGATCGGTGCCATTGGCGAAGGAAGGAGCAAGGACGAAGAGGAAGATGAAGAGTAGCAAGAAGAGATGAATTGGAAGGGCTCGCGTCGTTCCGTACATATAGCCAAGGGAGGCCAACCGTCGACCTCCACGATCACAGGTAATCATAACCCATTTTGCATGCAGGGACTTGTCAAATCGTGCAGCTACCGAGGCGTCTTGGGGGAGCCAGGACGCCCACGTCCAATCAACCGCCACGCGGCGCCCAAGGCCGCAGGCTATTGGGGCCCGCGGCGCTTTGCACTTGCCTCTTCACTTCTCTGCTAAGCTAAGTCCGAGCGCGCCTTGGGCCTGGGGGCTACTGTCGGCGTTCTGGGAACGGGGGTACCCAGACTTGCTTGCCTGCGGCCTGCGGCGTGGCTCAAGGAGTGGCCCAGTACAACCCACCTTCATCAGCACATGCTCAAGACCCTCGCGAGGGGTCAAACCTCGCGGGGCGGACGACAGGAGGCTTCCTCAGGCACGGCCTCGTCAGGCTGGCTCGCGAGGAGGCGGAGAGATCAAGGCGGGGTACCTCACGAGGTGCCCGTGACGCAAGCCATGACGACCAAGGCCAGGCGGGCGCCGACCTGCGCAGAGTCCTTGTTTCCCCTTTGGTGCAAAGGGGGCAAGCGCAGGCAAGGGTATCAAGCAAAGGCAACCATTTCGGTGCAACAAGACCAAGACCAGCAGGACGGCAGAACGGAGGTCATCGTGGAGCCCAAGCCAGCGTCATCGTCAGGGTCTTTGGCAGGCGAGGACCAACTTTAGTCAGGATAAGTGTACTAGATGTTCCCCTTCAAAATGGCCAATTGTTGGCGCCCTTCCCGCTCAATATTTGGGAAGAGGCCCGGGGCCTTCACCTATAAATAGGACTAGCCACCCACAGGGTAGGGCATCTGGATCTGATCGGATCCCCATCCAAGACACAGAGAGAGAGGCGACTGAACTCCCCTAGCAGTTCGTCGCACCAACCAAGAATAGACCCTCGCGAGGCTGTTCTTCCCTTGTACTGTTCCTCATCAGCCCCAGAGGCAATCCACCACACCACAAACTGGAGTAGGGTATTACACCACAATGGTGGCCTGAACCAGTATAAATCTTGTGTCCCTTGTGCTCTTCTTCATGTAGTTTAGATCCTTACGAGGTGGTGAGACATGGGTAGGCTGGGGGTGTGATCTCCGCGTGCACCCCAGTGTTTGAACCTCAAGGGTCTGGCGGAACCCGAAATCCGACGGCATGGTTCGCAAGTACCAAGTGACTCATAATCAAGTGATTCTAGAAGTCCATCAGTATGGAGTTTCTTCATGCGCTTTACATCAATATGACCCAAACAACAGTGCCATAATAAGTTGCACTTTCATTTATCAACTTTGCATCTTTTGGCTTCAACATTATGAATATGTGTATCACTACTATCGAGATTTAATAAAAATAGACCACTCTTCAAGGGTGCATGACCATAAAAGATATTACTCATATAAATAGAACAACCATTATTCTCTGATTTAAATGAATAACCGTCTCGCATCAAACAAGATCCAGATATAATGTTCATGCTCAACGCTGGCACCAAATAACAATTATTCAGGTCTAAAACTAATCCCGAAGGTAGATGTAGAAGTAGTGTGCCGACCGCGATCACATCGACTTTGGAACCATTTCCCACGCGCATCGTCACCTCGTCCTTAGCCAATCTTCGCTTAATCCGTAGTCCCTGTTTCGAGTTGCAAATATTAGCAACAGAACCAGTATCAAATACCCAGGTGCTACTGCGAGCATTAGTAAGGTACACATCAATAACATGTATATCACATATACCTTTGTTCACCTTGCCATCCTTCTTATCTGCCAAATACTTGGGGCAGTTCCGCTTCCAGTGACCAGTCTGCTTGCAGTAGAAGCACTCAGTCTCAGGCTTAGGTCCAGATTTGGGTTTCTTCTCTTGAGAAGCAACTTGTTTGCTGTTCTTCTTGCAGTTCCCCTTCTTCTTCCCTTTACCCTTTTTCTTGAAACTGGTGGTCTTATTGACCATCAACACTTGATGCTCCTTCTTGATTTCTACCTCGGCAGCCTTTAGCATTGCGAAGAGCTCGGGAATAGTCTTGTCCATCCCTTGCATATTATAGTTCATCACGAAGCTCTTGTAGCTTGGTGGCAGTGATTGAAGAATTCTGTCAATGACGCTATCATCAGGAAGCTTAACTCCCAGTTGAATCAAGTGATTATTATACCCAGGCATTTTGAGTATATGTTCGCTGACAGAACTATTCTCTTCCATCTTGCAGCTATAGAACTTATTGGAGACTTCATATCTCTCAATCCGGGCATTCGCTTGAAATATTAACTTTAACTCCTGGAACATCACATATGTTCCATGACGTTCAAAACATCGTTGAAGTCCCGGTTCTAAGCCGTAGAGCATGGCACACTGAACTATCGAGTAGTCATCAGCTTTGCTCTGCCTGACCTTCTTAACATTGTCAGTTGCATCTGCAGCAGGCCTGGCACCCAACAGTGCTTCCAGGACGTAATTCTTCTGTGCAGCAATGAGGATAATCCTCAAGTTACGGACCCAGTCCGTGTAATTGCTACCATCATCTTTCAACTTAGCTTTCTCAAGGAACGCATTAAAATTCAACGGAACAACAGCACGAGCCATCTATCTACAACAAACATAGACAAGCAAAATACTATTAGGTACTAAGTTCATGATAAATTTAAGTTCAATTAATCATATTACTAAAGAACTCCCACTTAGACAGACATCTCTCTAGTCATCTAAGTGATCACGTGATCCAAATCAACTAAACCATGTCCGATCATCACGTGAGATGGAGTAGTTTTCAATGGTGAACATCACTATGTTGATCATATCTACTATATGATTCACGTTCGACCTTTCGGTCTCCGTGTTCCGAGGCCATATCTGTATATGCTAGGCTCGTCAAGTTTAACCTGAGTATTCCGCGTGCGCAACTATTTTGCACCCGTTGTATTTGAACGTAGAGCCTATCACACCCGATCATCACGTGGTGTCTCAGCACGAAGAACTTTCACAACGGTGCATACTCAGGGAGAACACTTCTTGATAATTAGTGAGAGATCATCTTAAAACGCTACCGTCAATCAAAGCAAGATAAGATGCATAAAGGATAAACATCACATGCAATCAATATAAGTGATATGATATGGCCATCATCATCTTGTGCTTGTGATCTCTATCTCCGAAGCACCGTTGTGATCACCATCGTCACCGGCACGACACCTTGATCTCCATCGTAGCATCGTTGTCGTCTCGCCAATCTTATGCTTCTACGACTATTGCTACCGCTTAGTGATAAAGTAAAGCATTACAGGGTGATTGCTACATACAATGAAGCGACAACCATATGGCTCCTGCCAGTTGCCAATAACTCGGTCACAAAACATGATCATCTCATACAATAAAATATAGCATCACGTCTTGACCATATCACATCACAACATGCCCTGCAAAAACAAGTTAGATGTCCTCTACTTTGTTGTTGCAAATTTTATGTGGCTGCTACAGGCTGAGCAAGAACCGTTCTTACCTACGCATCAAAACCACAATGATAGTACGTCAAGTTAGTGATGTTTTAACCTTCGCAAGGACCGGGTGTAGCCACACTCGGTTCAACTAAAGTTGGAGAAACAGACACCCGCCAGCCACCTGTGTGCAAAGCACGTCAGTAGAACCAGTCTCGCGTAAGCGTACGCGTAATGTCGGTCCGGGCCGCTTCATCCAACAACACCGCCGAGCCAAAGTATGACATGCTGGTAAGCAGTATGACTTGTATCGCCCACAACTCACTTGTGTTCTACTCGTGCATATAACATCTACACATAAAACCAGGCTTGGATGCCACTGTTGGGGAACGTAGTAATTTCAAAAAAAATCCTATGCACATGCAAGATCATGGTGATGCATAGCAACAAGAGGGGAGAGTGTTGTCCACGTACCCTCGTAGACCGAAAGCGGAAGCGTTAGAACAACGCGGTTGCTGTAGTCGTACGTCTTCACGGCCCGACCGATCAAGCACCGAAACTACGGCACCTCCGAGTTCTAGCACACGTTCAGCCTGATGACGTCCCTCGAACTCCGATCCAGCCGAGTGTTGAGGGAGAGTTCCATCAGCACGACGGCGTGGTGACGATCTTGATGTTCTACCGTCGCAGGGCTTCGCCTAAGCACTGCTACAATATTATCGAGGAGGACTATGGTGGAGGGGGGGCACCGCACACGGCTAAGAGATCAAGAGATCAATTGTTGTGTCTTTAGAGGTGCCCCCCTTCCCCCGTATATAAAGGAGCAAGGAGGGAGGGGGCGGCCGGCCTAGGAGGGGGCGCGCCATGGGGAGTCCTAGGACTCCCTCCTTCCTTGTTGGACTAGGAGAGGGGAAGGAAAGGGAGAGGAGGAGAAGGAAAGAGGGGGGCCGGCCCCCCTTGCCCTAAACCAATTCGGTTTGGGCCTTGGGGGGCGCACCCCACACTCCCCTTGCTGCCCTCTATTCCACTAAGGCCCATGTAGGCCCATTAAGCTCCCGGGGGGTTCCGGTAACGTCCTGGTACTCCGGTAAAATCCCAATTTTACCCGGAACACTTCCGATATCCAAATATAGGCTTCCAATATATTAATCTTCATGTCTCGACCATTTTGAGATTCCTCGTCATGTCCGTAATCACATTCGGGACTCCGAACAACCTTCGGTACATCAAAACTCATAAACTCATAATATAACTGTCATCGAAACCTTAAGCGTGCGGACCCTACGGGTTCGAGAACTATGTAGACATGACCGAGAACCGTTTCCGGTCAATAACCAATAGCGGAACCTAGATGCTCATATTGGCTCCTACATATTCTACGAAGATCTTTTATCGGTCAAACCGCATAACAACATACGTTGTTCCCTTTGTCATTGGTATGTTACTTGCCCGAGATTCGATCATCGGTATCCCAATACCTAGTTCAATCTCGTTACCGGCACGTCTCTTTACTCGTTATGTAATGCATCATTTCGTAACTAACTCTTTAGCTACATTGCTTGCAAGGCTTGTAGTGATGTGCATTAGCGAGAGGGCCCAGAGATACCTCTCCGACAATCGGAGTGACAAAACCTAATCTCGAAATACGCCAACTCAACATGTAACTTTGGAGACACCTATAGAGCTCCTTTATAATCACCCAGTTATGTTGTGACGTTTGGTAGCACACAAAGTGTTCCTCCGGTAAACGGGAGTTGCATAATATCATAGTTGTAGGAACTTGTATAAGTCATGAAGAAAGCAATAGCAACATACTAAACGATCAAGTGCTAAGCTAACGGAATGGGTCAAGTCAATCACATTATTCTCCTAATGTTGTGATCCCGTTAATCAAATGACAACACATGTCTATGGTTAGGAAACATAACCATCTTTGATTAATGAGCTAGTCAAGTAGAGGCATACTAGTGACATTAAGTTTGTCTATGTATTCACACATGTATCATGTTTCCGGTTAATACAATTCTAGCATGAATAATAAACATTTATCATGATACGAGGAAATAAATAATAACTTAATTATTGCCTCTAGGGCATATTTCCTTCACCCAAGGCACCCAAGTAAATATTCAAGGAGACTCAAGCGTCTAAGCTTGGGGATGCCCCGGAAGGCATCCCCTCTTTCTTCAACAAGTATCGGTATGTTTTTGGATTCGTTTCATTCATGCGATATGTGCAAGTCTTGGAGCATCTTTTGCATTTAGTTTTCACTTTTCTTTTATGCACCATGCTGGTATGAGATAGTCCATGGTTGATTTATAGAATGCTCATAGCACTTCACTTAAATATTTTGAGTATGGCTTTATAGAATGCTTCATGTGCTTCACTTATATCATTTGAAGTTTGGATTGCCTGTTTCTCTTCACATAGAAAACCGCCATTTGTAGAATGCTCTTTTGCTTCACTTATATTTGTTAGAGCGTGGACATATCTTTTGCGGAAAGAATTAAACTCTCTTGCTTCACTTATATCTATTTAGAGAGATGACAGGAATTGGTCATTCACATGGTTAGTTATAAAATCCTACGTAAACTTGTAGATCGCTGAATATGATATGTTTGATTCCTTGTAATAGTTTTGCGATATAAAGGTGGTGATATTAGAGTCATGCTAGTGGGTGACTGTGGATTAGTAGAAATACTTGTGTTGAGGTTTGTGATCCCCGAAGCATGCACGTATGGTGAACCGTTATGTAACAAAGTTGGAGCATGAGGTATTTATTGATTGTCATCCTTTGTGTGGAGGTCGGGATTGCGTGATGGTTAACTCCTACCAACCATTCCCCTAGGAGCATGCGTGTAGTACTTTGTTTCGATGGCTAATAAATTTTTGCAATAACTATGTGAGTTCTTTATGACTAATGTTGAGTCCATGGATTATACGCACTCTAACCCTTCCATCATTGCTAGCCTCTTCGGTACCGTGCATTGCCCTTTCTCACCTTGAGAGTTGGTGCAAACTTCGCCGGTGCATCCAAACCCCATGATACGGTACGCTCTATCACACATAAGCCTCCTTATATCTTCCTCAAAACAGTCACCATACCTACCTATTATGGCATTTCCATAGCCATTCTGAGATATATTGCCATGCAACTTCCATCATCATCATATACAAGACTTGAGCATTTATTGTCATATTGCTTTGCATGATCGTAAGATAGCTAGCATGATGTTTTCATGGCTTGTCCGTTTTTTGATGTCATTGCTACGCTAGATCATTGCATGTAACGACCCGAACCTGATAAGATTCAATGTCTCTATGCTCACTGTGCTAGTCCCTGGATCGATTCACTAGCACACACAGTACATAGGAATATCAAAGTAACAAGTGCATCATTTACTACAACGTATGATCCAGAATTTATAATGTATTACAAACTCATAGTACATAACTAGCTTTACTCAATAATAACAGCGGAAAGGCAGCATAATAAATGATGAGTCCAAACAATGCCCACTGGCGAAGATGTTGAGTGAAGACTCGCGACCCTACTGTATCTCATTGATCATCTGAAAATCCTGCAACATGATAAGTTGCAGCCACAAAGGGTCAATACATTGAATGTATTGGCAAATCACACAATACGATATAGCAAACCCACATCCACAAAGCAATGTATGACAAACAAAACACACTAGTTTGGAGAAGAATGTCTTCACCTACCTCCACTACCTGAACTCACAACCGTCTCTAATTTACTCGCCCAAGATAACCCAAAGATTCTAAATAAACATGACAAGAACTTCAGAAGTATGTCTCAAGTGCGCTCTGTCAGTGGCGCATTCTCTAGGAACAATAGAGCGCTCTGCCAAGGACGCATTCACCTGATTTAAGTTCCGAAAACTAAACCTCGCCTCAAGTGCGCTCTGTCAATGGCGCATTCTCTAGGGACAATAGAGCGCTCTGCCAAGGACGCATTCACCTGGTTAATAATCCCGAGCCTACGGCTATAAACACTCACCACTTTCATGGATCACTCGACATATGCCCACGTCTATCATAGTAAGTTGATCACACCAGAATATGACAACACAGAACATACATATCAAACCAAGCACATGTCATACCATAAAAATCACACATGCATAGCAGAATATAGGATGAGAAAAATCAAAAGTGCAAACTTGCCTTGAACGGTGTTGAAGTACTCTAACGAATAATTCTGATCCGCTTCACACTCCGGACAATCTATACGATAACGAAGGCACCGATAAATAAACCGCATTCACATAACACCACATTAAAGTCAACAGCAAGGAATTCAAATAAAACTTAAATAACCTAACATACCAGTAGGTATATATTATCTACATGCTAGTAGGATCACAATGCAAAAAGAATCAACTAATTTGGATCAACGGTTTAAAAGATATGGCCTCCCGAAGATAAATTCTAAATTTGAGCAAATTCAAATTTAAACAGTTCAAAAATGTGAAATATTGGTTCTACAATATTCTCCTGGTCACTACAAGTACATAGGAAAAAGAATCAATGAATTTGGAGTTACGGATCTCACGATATACCTAAATGAACATTTGATATGGAATCTGTCAAAAGAATATTGTGTCAAAAATAAATCTCTTCAAAGAACTGCTGCGGCTGTGGATGTGCCACGTGGCGCATTACTATTGCCTGTGATGTGTTCGCTGTGGAGGTTAAACGATGGACGGCCGCAACTTAACAGATAACGGTTCGGAAATAAAAAAACACAGATGATCTAATCCCGGCCGTTTAAAGAAGATCGGGCGGCAGCGAGACGTGCTCACCTGAGAACAGAGCTGGGCGTCGTCGGAGTTGGAGAAGAACGGCGCGGGGCGGCTCGGGCGGCGATGGTGGCGCCTGCTCTGGTGGTGGAGGAAAGTACGGGCGGTCGCGGAACTCTCCTGTGAAGACAAAGGGGGCCTTGTCGGGGAGGATCACGCCCTGTGGTGGCGTCGATGGGCGACTGGAGCGACGGCGGCGGTGCTCTGCTTCTGGTCGAGGTTGCAGCGCTCGGTTCGGTGAATCCCTGTGCCACTAAGAGGTGAGGTCGAGACAGAAGCTCGAGGCGATCAAGAATAGGTTAACAGAGGTGCTAGGAACCGACGGTGGCGACGGAAGCGACGACGGCGGAGGTTAACAGCGGTGGAACTCCGGCGAGATTGCGAAATCGACCTAGGGCACAGGAGGCTACGATTTTGCCAAAAATCGGTCGATCCGGACGTGGGGAGTATTTATATGGAGGTGGGAGGCGAGAGCTGCAAGATCCGAGCCGAATCCACGGAGGATTTGGATCCGGATTGGTCTCCAGGAAGAACACGCTGGAGGTAGGGGATGAGGAGAAAAAAAAAGACAAGAAGGCTGCCGCTGGGCTGTCCTGCTGTGCGGAAATGGGCCGAAGGCCTGCTAGCGGCTGCTGCTGCCTAGCGCGCGTGGGCAAGGGAAAAAAACAAAGCTGCGCGCTGGGTTAAATTGCTACTGTGCAGCCCAAACGCACAGTAAACTCTGACTAAAAACTATACTGCACATGACAATTATTGGCTAAAATAAAATATCAAAATCACTCCCTAAAATTACCAGAAAATACATGAAAGCTATTATTGCTATTATATAAAATAGTGAACATTTTTAAGATACAAATTCACTTATAACAAATACATATATTATGCAATACAAACATATAAAGGGCATTATAACAACTATAAAATAAATTTGAGTTTCCACAAAGCCAAGATAATTTAGGTAGACCAGAATATATTCTTAGCGTTTTCCAAATATAACTAATAGGGGAGAAGTCATATTATCTTCACTCCAAATATATTGCCTTGAGTTTGAAAACACTTCAGAAAATTCTAATATGCATAGAAATCATGATGAAAAAGAATGATCCTATTAACATACCAAATTTGAAAATTTGGGATGTTACATTGCACATCCTGGTACACCGGCGGAGGCATTCATATAGAGTCATATCTTTGTTCTAGTATCGAGTTGTAATTCATGAGTTGTAAATAAATAGAAGTATGATGATCATCATTATTAGAGCATTGCCCCTAAAAAAGAAAAAAAAAGAGAAAGGCAAAAAAAGGAAAGGCCAAATTAAAAAAAAAAGAGAAAGGCCAAAAAATATAAAGGCCCAAAAAAAGAAAATAAAAAAGGGGGACAATGTTACAATCTTTTTCCACACTTGTGCTTTAAAGTAGCACCATGTTCTTCATATAGAGAGTCTCCTATGTTGACATTTTCATATACTAGTGGGATTTTTTCATTATAGAACTTGGCTTGTATATTCCGACGATGGGCTTCCTCAAAATGCCCTAGGTCTTCGTGAGCAAGCAAGTTGGATGCACACCCACTTAGTTTCTTGTGTTGAGCTTTCATACATTTATAGCTCTAGTGCATCCGTTGCATGGCAATCCCTACTCCTCATGTTGACATCAATTGATGGGCATCTCCATAGCCCGTTGATTAGCCTCGTCAACGTGAGACTTCCTCCTTTTTTGTATTCTCCACAAAACCTCCACCATTATATTCTATTCCACCCATAGTGCTATATCCTGTTAGGGAATGTAGTAATTTCAAAAAAAAATCCTACGCACACGCAAGATCATGGTGATGCATAGCAACGAGAGGAGGAGTGTATCTTCATACCCTTGAAGATCGCTAAGTGGAAGCGTTTATCAATGCGGTTGATGTAGTCGTACGTCTTCGCGATCCGACCGATCCAAGTACCGAACACATGGCACCTCCGAGTTCTGCACACGTTCAGCTCGATGACGTCCTCGCCTTCTCGATCCAGCAAGACGGGCGAAGTAGTAGATGAGTTCCGGTAGCACGACGGCGTGGTGACGGTGTTGGTGAAGAACAATCTCCGCAGGGCTTCGCCTAAGCACTACAGAAACTATGACGGAGGATAAACTAGAGGGGACGGGGTTGCCGGCACACGGCTTGGTGTTTCTTGATCTCTCTTGGGTGCTAGCCCTACCCCTCTATTTATATGTTGAGCCTTGGGGTCGAAACTTGGAGTAAAAGCCTCCACAAAGTCGGTTTCACCCGAAAGGCAAGAGTCCTTCTCGGACTACAGGGCCAGACGCCAGGGTTCCCGGTGTCTGGACCCAGACGCCAGGGACCCTGGCGTCTGGCCCCTGGACTCTGCAAAACTTCCTTTTGCGCTTTCCAAAAACCTCGTGGGCTTTCCCCTTTGGCCCAGATAAAGTGTTCTCGTGCCCAAACATTTCGGGAAACATCCGGAACCCCTTCCGATGGATTCCGGAACCTTTCCGGAGATTAAACACTACTATCCACATATCAATCTTTACTTCCGGACCATTCCGGAGTTCCTCGTCATATCCGTGATCTCATCCAAAAACTCCGAACAACATTTGGTCACCAACATACATAACTCATATAATACTATATCGTCAACGAACGTTAAGCGTGCGGACCCTACGGGTTCGAGAACTATGTAGACATGACCGAGACACCTCTCTTGTCAATAACCAATAGCGGGACCTGGATGCCCATATTGGCTCCTACATATTCTACGAAGATCTTTATCGGTCAGACCACATAACAACATACGTTTGTTCCCTTTGTCATCGGTATGTTACTTGCCCGAGATTCGATCATCGGTATCTCAATACCTAGTTCAATCTCGTTACCGGCAAGTCTCTTTACTCGTTCCGTAATACATCATCTCGCAACTAACTCATTAGTTGCAATGCTTGCAAGGCTTAAGTGATGTGCATTACCGAGTGGGCCCAGAGATACCTCTCCGACAATCAGAGTGACAAATCCTAATCTCGAAATACGTCAACCCAACAAGTACCTTCGGAGACACCTGTAGAGCACCTTTATAATCACCCAGTTACGTTGTGACGTTTGGTAGCACACAAAGTGTTCCTCCGGTAAACGGGAGTTGCATAATCTCATAGTCATAGGAACATGTATAAGTCATGAAGAAAGCAATAGCAACATACTAAACGATCGATTGCTAAGCTAATGGAATGGATCAAGTCAATCACATCATTCTCCTAATGATGTGATCCCGTTAATCAAATGACAACTCATGTCTATGGCTAGGAAACTTAACCATCTTTGATCAACGAGCTAGTCAAGAAGAGGCATACTAGTGACACTCTGTTTGTCTATGTATTCACACATGTACTAAGTTTCCAGTTAATACAATTCTAGAATGAATAATAAACATTTATCATGATATAAGGAAATAAATAATAACTTTATTATTGCCTCTAGGGCATATTTCCTTCAGTCTCCCACTTGCACTAGAGTCAATAATCTAGATCACATCGCCATGTGATTTAACATCAATAGTTCACATCACCATGTGATTAATACCCATAGTTCACATCGTCATGTGACCAACACCCAAAGGGTTTACTAGAGTCAATAATCTAGTTCACATCACTATGTGATTAACACCCAAAGAGTACTAAGGTGTGATCATGTTTTGCTTGTGAGAGAAATTTAGTCAATGGGTCTGCCACATTCAGATCCGTATGTATTTTGCAAATTTCTATGTCAACAATGCTCTGCACGGAGCCACTCTAGCTAATTGCTCCCACTTTCAATATGTATCCAGATTGAGACTTAGAGTCATCTGGATCAGTGTCAAAACTTGCATCGACGTAACCCTTTACGATGAACCTTTTGTCACCTCCATAATCGAGAAGCATATCCTTATTCCACTAAGGATAATTTTGACCATTGTCCAGTGATCTACTCCTAGATCACTATTGTACTCCCTTGCTAAACATAGTGTAGGGTATACAACAGTTCTGGTACACAGCATGACATACTTTATAGAACCTATGGCCAAGGCATAGCGAATGACTTTCATTCTCTTTCTATCTTCTGTCGTGGTCGGGCTTTGAGTCTTACTCAATTTCAAACCTTGTAACACGGGCAAGAACTCTTTCTTTGACTGTTCCATTTTGAACTACTTCAAAACCTTGTCAAGGTATGTACTCATTGCAAAAACTTATCAAATGTCTTGATCTATCTCTATAGATCTTTGATGCTCAATATGTAAGCAGCTTCTCTGAGGTCTTTCTTTGAAAAACTCCTTTCAAACACTCCTTTATGCTTTATAGAATAATTCTACATTATTTCCGATCAACAATATGTCATACACATATACTTATGAGAAATGTTGTAGTGCTCCCACTCACTTTCTTGTAAATACAGGCTTCACCGCAAGTCTGTATAAAACTATATCCTTTGATCAACTTATCAAAGCGTATATTCCAACTCCGAGATGCTTGCACCAGTCCATAGATGGATCGCTGGAGCTTGCATTTTTTTTGTTAGCACCTTTAGGATTGACAAAACCTTCTGGTTGCATCATATACAACTCTTCTTTAATAAATCCATTAAGGAATGCAGTTTTGTTTATCCATTTGCCAGATTTCATAAAATGCGGCAATTGTTAACATGATTCGGACAGACTTAAGCATAGATACGAGTGAGAAACTCTCATCGTAGTCAACACCTTGAACTTGTCGAAAACCTTTTGCAACAATTCTAGCTTTGTAGATAGTAACACTACTATCAATGTCCGTCTTCCTCTTGAAGATCCATTTAATCTCAATGGCTCGCCGATCATTGGGCAAGTCAATCAAAGTCCATACTTTGTTCTCATACATGGATCTTATCTCAGATTTCATGGCCTCAAGCCATTTTGCGGAATCTGGGCTCATCATCGCTTCCTCATAGTCCGTAGGTTTGCCATGGTCAAGTAACATGACCTCCAGAATAGGATTACCGTACCACTCTGGTGCGGATCTTACTCTGGTTGACCTACGAGGTTCGGTAGTAACTTGATCTGAAGCTTCATGATCATCATCATTAGCTTCCTCACTAATTGGTGTAGGAATCACTAGAACTGATTTCTGTGATGAACTACTTTCCAATTCGGGAGAAGGTACAATTACCTTATCAAGCTCTACTTTCCTCCCACTCACTTCTTTCGAGAGAAACTCCTTCTCTAGAAAGGATCCATCTTAGCAACGAATATCTTGCTTTCCGATCTGTGATAGAAGGTGTACCCAATAGTTTCCTTTGGGTATTCTATGAAGACGCACTTCTCCTATTTGGGTTCGAGCTTAACAGGTTGAAACTTTTTCACATAAGCATCACAGTCCCAAACTTTAAGAAACAACAACTTTAGTTTCTTGCCAAACCATAGTTCATAAGGCGTCGTCTCAACGGATTTTGATGGTGCCCTATTTAAAGTGAATGCAGATGTCCCTAATGCATAACCCCAAAACGATAGTGGTAAATCGGTAAGATACATCACAGATCGCACCATATCCAATAAAGTGCGGTTATGACATTCAGACACACCATTACGCTATGGTGTTCCATGTGGCATGAGCTGTGAAACTATTCCACATTGTTTTATATGAAAGCCAAACTCGTAACTCAAATATTCTCCTCCACGATCAGATCGTAGAAACTTTATTTTCTTGTTACGATGATTCTCCACTTCACTTTGAAATTCTTTGAACTTTTTCAAATGTTTCAGACTTATGTTTCATTAAGTAGATATACCCATATCTGCTCAAATCATCTTGTGAAGGTCAGAAAATAACGATACTTGCCACGAGCATCAACACTCATTAGATCGCATACATTGGTATGTATTATTTCCAATAAGTCAGTAGCTCGTTTCATTGTTCCGGAGAACGGAGTTTTAGTCATCTTGCCCAAAAGGCACGGCTCGCAAGCATCAAATGATTCATAACCAAGTGATTCCAAAAATCCATATTTATGGAGTTTCTTCATGCGCTTTACACCGATATGACCCAAACGGCAGTGCCACAAATGAGTTGCACTATCATTATTAACTTTGTATCTTTTGGCATCAATATTATGAATATGTGTATCACTACGATCGAGATCCAACAAACCATTTTCATTGGGTGTATGACCATTGAAGGTCTTATTCATGTAAACAGAATAACAATTATTCTCTGACTTTAAATGAATAACCGTATCGCAATAAACATGATCAAATCATATTCATGCTCAACGCAAACGCCAAATAACATTTATTTAGGTTCAACACTAATCCCGAAAGTATAGGGAGTGTGCGATGATGATCATATCAATCTTGGAACCACTTCCAACACACATCGTCACTTCACCCTCAACTAGTCTCTGTTTATTCTGTAACTCCTGTTTCAAGTTACTAATTTTTAGCAACCGATCAAGTATCAAATACTCAGGGGCTACTATAAACACTAGTAAGGTACACATCAATAACCTGTATATCAAATATACCCTTGTTCACTTTGCCATCCTTCTTATCCACCAAATATTCAAGGCATTTCCGCTTCCAGTGACCATTTCCTTTGCAGTTGAAGCACTCAGTTTTAGGCTTTAGTCTAGCTTTGGGCTTCTTCACGGAAGTGACAACTTGCTTGCCATTCTACATGAAGTTCCCTTTTTATCCCTTTGCCTTTTTCTTGAAACTAGTGGTCTTGTCAATCATCAACACTTGATGCTCTTTCTTGATTTCTACCTTCATCGATTTCATCATCATGAAAAGCTCGGAAATCGTTTTCGTCATCCCTTGCATACTATAGTTCATCACGAAGTTCTAGTAACTCGGTGATGGTGACTAGAGAACTCTGTCAATCACTATCTTATCTGGAAGAGTAACTCCCACTTGATTCAAGCGATTGTAGTACCCAGACAATCTGAGCACATGCTCACTAGTTGAGCGATTCTCCTCCATCTTTTAGCTATAGAACTTGTTGGAGACTTCATATCTCTCAACTCGGGTATTTGCTTGAAATATTAACTTCAATTCCTGGAACATCTCATATGGTCCATGACATTCAAAACGTCATTGAAGTCCCGATTCTAAGCCGTTAAGCATGGTGCACTAAACTATCAAGTAGTCATCATATTGAGCTAGCCAAACGTTCATAACGTCTGCATCTGCTCCTGCAATAGGTCCGTCACCTAGCAGTGCATCAAGGACATAATTCTTCTGTGCAGCAATGAGGGTAAACCTCAGATCACGGATCCAATCCGCATCATTGCTACTAACATCTTTCAACATAGTTTTCTCTAGGAACATATCAAAATAAACATATGAAAGCAACAACGCGAGCTATTGATCTACAACATAATTTGCAAAATACTACCAGGACTAAGTTCATGATAAATTTAAGTTCAATTAATCATATTACTTAAGAACTCCCACTTAGAAAGACATCCCTCTAATCCTCTAAGTGATCACGTGATCCAAATCAACTAAACCATAACCGATCATCACGTGAAATGGAGTAGCTTTCAATAGTGAACATCACTATGTTGATCATATCTACTATATGATTCACGCTCGACCTTTCCGTCTCAGTGTTCCGAGGCCATATCTGCATATGGTAGGCTCGTCAAGTTTAACCTGAGTATTCTGCGTGTGCAAAACTGGCTTGCATCCGTTGTAGATGGACGTAGAGCTTATCACACCCAATCATCACATGGTGTCTAGGCACGATGAACTTTGGCAATGGTGCATACTCAGAGAGAACACTTTTTATCTTGAAATTTAGTGAGAGATCATCTTATAATGCTATCGTCAATCAAAGCAAGATAAGATGCATAAAAGATAAACATCACATGCAATCAATATAAGTGATATGATATGGCCATCATCATCTTGTGCTTGTGATCTCCATCCCGAAGCACCTCCATGATCACCATCGTCACCGACGCGACACCTTGATCTCCATCATAGCATCGTTGTCGTCTCGCCAATCTTATGCTTCTACGACTATCGCTACGGCTTAGTGATAAAGTAAAGCATTACAGGGCGATTGCTGCATACAATAAAGCGACAACCATATGGCTCCTGCCAGTTGCCGATAACTCGGTCACAAAACATGATCATCTCATACAATAAAATATAGCATCATGTCTTGACCATATCACATCACAACATGCCCTGCAAAAACAAGTTAGACGTCCTCTACTTTGTTGTTGCAAATTTTATGTGGCTGCTACGGGCTTAGCAAGAACTGTTCTTACCTACGCATCAAAACCACAATGATAGTTCGTCAAGTTAGTGTTGTTTTAACCTTCTCAAGGACCGGGCATAGCCACACTCGGTTCAACTAAAGTTGGAGAAACTGACAACCGCCAGCCACCTGTGTGCAAAGGACATCGGTAGAACCAGTCTCGCGTAAGCGTACGCGTAATGTCGGTCCGGGCTGCTTCATCCAACAATACCGCCGAACCAAAGTATGACATGCTTGTAAGTAGTATGACTTGTATCGCCCACAACTCACTTGTGTTCTACTCGTGCATATAACATCTACGCATAAAACTTGGCTCGGATGCCACTATTGGGGAACGTAGTAATTTCAAAAAAAATCCTATGCACACGCAAGATCATGGTGATGCATAGCAACGAGAGGGGGAGTGTATCTTCATACCCTTGAAGATCGCTAAGCGGAAGCGTTTATCAACACGGTTGATGTAGTCGTACGTCTTCACGATCCGACCGATCCAAGTACCGAACGCACGGCACCTCCGAGTTCTGCACACGTTCAGCTTGATGACGTCCTCGCCTTCTCGATCCAGCAAGACGGGCGAAGTAGTAGATGAGTTCTGGCAGCTCGACGGCGTGGTGACGGTGTTGGTGAAGAACAATCTCCGCAGGGCTTCACCTAAGCACTACAGAAACTATGAAGGAGGATAAACTAGAGGGGACGGGGTTGCCGGCACACGGCTTGGTGTTTCTTGATCTCTCTTGGGTGCTAGCCCTACCCCTCTATTTATATGTTGAGCCTTGGGGTCGAAACTTGGAGTAAAAGCCTCCACAAAGTCGGTTTCACCCGAAAGGCAAGAGTCCTTCTCGGACTCTAGGGCCAGATGCCAGGGTTCCCGGTGTCTGGACCCAGACGCCAGGGACCCTGGCATCTGGCCCCTGGACTCCGCAAAACATCCTTTTGCGCTTTCCAAAAACCTCGTGGGCTTTCCCCTTTGGCCCAGATAAAGTGTTCTCGTGCCCAAACATTTCGGGAAACATCCGGAACCCCTTCCAATGGATTCTAGAACCTTTCCGGAGATCAAACACTACTATCCACATATCAATCTTTACTTCTGGACCATTCCGGAGTTCCTCGTCATATCCGTGATCTCATCCAAAAACTCTGAACAACATTCGATCACCAACATACATAACTCATATAATACTATATCGTCAACGAACATTAAGCGTGCGGACCCTACGGGTTCGAGAACTATGTAGACATGACCGAGACACCTCTCTTGTCAATAACCAATAGCGGGACCTGGATGCCCATATTGGCTCCTACATATTCTATGAAGATCTTTATCGGTCAGACCGCATAACAATATACATTTGTTCCCTTTGTCATCGGTATGTTACTTGCCCGAGATTCGATCGTCGGTATCTCAATACCTAGTTCAATCTCGTTACCGGCAAGTCTCTTTACTCGTTCCGTAATACATCATCTCACAACTAACTCATTAGTTGCAATGCTTGCAAGGCTTAAGTGATGTGCATTACCAAGTGGGCCCAGAGATACCTCTCCGACAATCGGAGTGACAAATCCTAATCTTGAAATACGCCAACCCAACAAGTACCTTCGGAGACACTTGTAGAGCACCTTTATAATCACCCAGTTACGTTGTGACGTTTGGCAGCACACAAAGTGTTCCTCCAGTAAACGGGAGTTGCATAATCTCATAGTCATAGGAACATGTATAAGTCATGAAGAAAGCAATAGCAACATACTAAACGATCGATTGCTAAGCTAACGGAATGGGTCAAGTCAATCACATCATTCTCCTAATGATGTGATCTTGTTAACCAAATGACAACTCATGTCTATGGCTAGGAAACTTAACCATCTTTGATCAACGAGCTAGTCAAGTAGAGGCATACTAGTGACACTCTGTTTGTCTATGTATTCACACATGTACTAAGTTTCCGGTTAATACAATTATAGCATGAATAATAAACATTTATCATGATATAAGGAAATAAATAATAACTTTATTCTTGCCTCTAGGGCATATTCCCTTCATATCCATGGCTCACGCTCATGTATTGCGTGAGAGTTGAAAAAGTTTGAAAATACTAAAGTATGAAACAATTGCTTGGCTAAAACCGGGGTTGTGCGTGATTTGAATATTTTGTGTGATGAAGATGGAGCATAGCCAGACTATATAATTTTGTAGGGATAGCTTTCTTTGGCCATGTTGTTTTGAAAAGACATGATTGCTTTATTAGTATGCTTGAAGTATTATCGTTTTTATGTAAAATGATAGACTATTGCTTTGAATCACTCATGTCTTAATATTCATGCCATGATTAGATATATGATCAAGATTATGCTAGGTAGCACTCCACATCAAAAATTATCTTTTTTATCATTTACCTACTCGAGGTCGAGCAGGAATTAAGCTTGGGGATGCTGATACTGTCGGCGTTCTGGGAACGGGAGTCCCCAGACTTGCCTGCCTGCGGCCTGCGGCGTGGCTCAAGGAGCGGCCCAGCATGGCCCATCTTCATCAGCACGAGCTCAAGACCCTCGCGAGGGGCCAAGCCTCGCAGGGCGGACGACAGGAGGCTTCCTCAGGCACGGCCTCGTCAGGCTGGCTCGCGAGGAGGCGGAGAGATCAAGGCGGGGTACCTCACGAGGTGCCCATGACACAAGCCATGATGACCAAGGGCGCCAGGCGGGCGCCAGGCCGTGCAGTGTCCTTCCTTTCCTCTTTGGTGCAAAGGGAGCAAGCGCAGACGAGAGCAACAAGCAAAGGCATCCATTTCGGTGCAACAAGACCAGGACCAGCAGAGCGGCAGGATGGAGGTCATCGTGGAGCCCAAGCCGGCATCACCTCCAGAGCCTTTGGCAGGCGAGGACCAACTTTAGTCAGGATAAGTGTACTAGATGTTCCCCTTCAAAATGGCCAATTGTTGGCGCCCTTCCCGCTTAATATTTGGGAGGAGGCCCAGGGCCTTTGCCTATAAATAGGACTAGCCACCACAAGATAGAGGAGGGAAAAGGAGCGGAGAAGTAGAGAGAAGCAAGGGGACCCTCACCAGGAAACCAGTAGAGAGAGCGACTGAACTCCTCCTAGTAGTTCATCGCACCAGCCAAGAACAAACCCTCGCGAGGCTGTTCTTCCTTGTATTGTTCATCATCAGCCCAAGAGGCAATCCACCACACCACACACTGGAGTAGGGTATTACACCACAATGGTGGCCTGAACCAGTATAAACCCTATGTCTGTTCTGTTGTCCCTTTGATTGCTTAGATCCTAGCGAGGCGGCGAGGCGCAGGCAGTAGAAGGCTAAATCTCTCCGCGCACCCCAGTGTTCGAATCTAGAGGGTCTGCCGGAACCCGAAATCCGACATTTGGCGCGCCAGGTAGGGGTGCGCTGGAATCCACCTTCTGCCGCTTCGAGTCCCGTCGCATCGTCATCATCATTTCCGGCGACCAGGCAGGCAACCACGATCCTTGGGCGGCCTGGCCCGCCCATGCAGAACCGCTTGCTCCGGGCAACCTCGCGCCCCGGGCAGCTCGCGGTCCGCAGGGCGCTGCGGGCCACGGGCGGCGCGGACAGGCAGCGACAGCTCTCACGACGCGGCAGGCGCGGTCGGCGGGGAGGGCCTCCCACCACGCCGCGGCCACGGCGCCGTACACCCGACGGGAGCAGGCGAACTCGAGGGCCGCACTCACCGTGGCCCGAGAGCTGCTGCAGTGTAGGCTGCTGGAAGGCGGCACCGACGTGCTGCTAGAGCGGGTGGCAGAGCTCTTGGGCTTTGCCGCCTCGGGGGCTCCCGCCTTCTGCACCCAACTCCCACCTCAGGTCCAGGGTGGCCCGCACGGGGGCTCCGTGCACTCCCGTGCGGCCCCAAGCGGACTCCAAGGCCACCCCAACACCGGCCAGGCCGTCAGCCCCGGGCTAGCAGCGGCGCTGCCTCTACCCCCGGCCATCAAAGAAGAACTCGCCACAACCTGCGGCCCCAGTGGGCCGCCATGCTATCACCCCCAGGCGGGCACATCAAGCAGGACTGCATGGCACGCAGAGCACTACGGCGCGGCCTTCGGGGTGGCGACCCCAGAAGAGTACATGCCCCACATGATGGACCAAGGGCGCACACATGAGGACGAACAAGGCTCGCTCCTCGGCCCGAGCTAGGGGGACGAGACGCTAGAAGCTGTACTCTTCCAGGAGCCCCGAGGAGGCTCCGTCGGCTACGCTGGAAACAACGAGTATCAGGTACCACTAATTCCTCAGGAGCAGGCATACGCCAACCATGGATCGTAGGAGGTGCAGGTCACGACAACGGGCGGCTGCCCCACTCCCGCAGCTTCCTACCCCTCAGGAGGAGGGCGTTGGGGGATGCAGGAGAGGGGCCAAGATCCAACATCACCACCGCGGCGTTCAGAGCAAGGCGTCCTCAGGAGGTAGTGCTCTGCTGGGGAGGTGCCCCAGAACCTGCCCCTGGCAGAGGACCCGTGGTCGTCGAGGGAACCGCTGGCGACCGCTCTACCCCATCGGCGGCATCCTGGTTTCTGGTCGTCGTCGGTGGCACTAGAGTGCGGTGCAAGGCGGGGCCCTCATCTGGCGATATGAAGCAAGGCCGGTACCTGTGAAGAAGGCCCAGTGCCAATGAAGCTCGCCGCCCCGTGACACTCTC
Organism: Triticum timopheevii; assembly: GCA_963921465.1. NCBI lineage: Eukaryota > Viridiplantae > Streptophyta > Magnoliopsida > Poales > Poaceae > Triticum > Triticum timopheevii. Next base: position 120,216,149 of record OY997272.1, read on the forward strand.
ACGTAATAATGAGTGGGGCTGTACACGCCCCGGAGTCTCAGGGGTGCCGGCCTCAGGCCCTAGGGCTCCCTCCCACACCCAGTGGCAGCACTTAGCTCCGCGCTGGTGAGAAGACGTCCAAGACTAGACTAGGTGTCGGACACGGCCTTTTTCTGCTTTCGTTGCTTTTCCCCCTTGGTTGCCGTTTTCCCCCATTGAATTTAAGTTGAATTTGAGGTCAAGGATTTGCGTGTGTTCAGGGAAGGGGTGTTTAGTCTTGTTCGAGCAATCTCTCTCGTTCTGGTTACCGCTTTGCCTCAGCTGCCTCCCCTCGCGAGCTCCTCGCGAGCCGGGCCAGGCCTAGCTTGCGTGCAACCCAGACTGCCGTCGCTGCACCCTCTCCGGAGGTTTTCATTGCAGGTTTTATGGCGCATTCAGAAGACGCTCGGGGCACCACAGTCCTCCGCAGGCTGTCTCGAGGCCCACGCGGGTCGAAGGTAAACAAGCCGACCAGCTCGTCACAAAATCAGCTGCTTGGCACAGGCGTACGAGTGATATTGCATCTACTGATACGCTGAATACGAGTTTTTACATGAGGAGCTCCCCCTCCCAAAATGCTCTTACAACCTTCAGGGCAAGGCCCGAACTCTGTCTGCGTAGGGTAAGGAAGCAGGGACAACACGCGGTCAGTCAGATAAATCCCCCAATGCATCCTCAGGGGCGCCTCCAGAATCATCACTGGCGTCGCTGGCCTTGCCATCGCCCTCCGCATCGCCGGCAGCGGCGCCAGGGCCGTTCACCACGTCACCTTCATCAGCAGCCACAACCGCGTCGTCGTTATCAGAAGCGAAGGCCCTGACAAGGGCATCCACGTTGTCTTCCACCCAGCGCGCCAGGTTGCCCCGGAAGGCCTGGGGTACTGGAGCGATGGCGCCGTCAAAGTCAAAGTTGGGGAACATGTTCTGAAGGTGGCTGAAGACACGAGAGAAGGCGCGCCCGAGCAGGGCGTGGCTCCTCTCCTCCACCAGCCTGTTGGCTCCAACCGAGCGCGCCTCCAGCTGCGTCACCATATTGGTGAATAACTGAAGATTGCCAGCATAGTTGACTGCGTGGGGCTGGACAACAGCCGCCTCGCAGATGTTACCCAAGGCCGCGTTGGCTCTCTCCCGGAGCCTGGCGAGCATGGGGCCGTGCTCGTGCTCCAGAATCTGCCGCTGGCGTATCTCGTCCTCGTTCTGCCGCGCAACAGCCTCAGCCTCGTCCACCCGCTGGCGGGGAAGAAGCGCCTCGGCACGGGAGGTAGTCAGCTCCTCCTGCACTACGTCAAGGGCGGCCCGGGAAGCGTCGGCCCGTCGCGTCACCTCCTCCAGCTTGATCCTCAGGGTGGCGGTCCTGCCTTCAGCCTCGACCCGGATCAACCCCAGCCTCTCCTCGAACTCGCGCTCAAGGTTCAAGCGGGCCGTCGCCACCCCGCGATCAACCTCCGCTATGGCTCGGGCCTCGCGCGTAGCGACATCATCCTCCGCCTGCGTCACCAAGCGCTCTCTTGTCTCCATACGTTCAAGATCACGTGCGCGCTCAGCAGCTTCCAGCGTCAGTGCCTCCTCACACCTTAGGAGCTCTGCCTGGTCGACCGAAGCCACCTTCATCGACGCAAGGGACATCTCCCGCAGCTCCACTTGCTGCCCCAGGGAGTGGCACCGGGCCAAGAGTTCCCGCGCCCACTCCTCCGACGCCTCGCGCCGTCGGTCAGCCTCTTGGGCCTCCTCGACGGCCCGGGAACGGGCCTCCCGAGAGGCCGCCAGCAACGCCTCGGCCTCCTCATTGTCGAGGTCATGCTTGTGGCGCGCAAGGGCAACGGCCGCCTCCAGCTTGCGCCTCTCTTCAGCCAGGCGCAGGCCCTCAGCCTCAAGGCGCGCGTCTTCATCATCAAGCTCTTCACCAAGCTGGCTCACCGCGTCAGCCGCCCTCCGGAGAAACCCTTGGCGAAGAACTCGACGCCTCAGGGCGCGCTCGAGCATGTCTTCTGCATCATCATCCGCCCAAGTAAGCGTCGGGGGCCACGAATCAGCACTTCCCCTCTGGGCAGGGGGCTGGGGGCTGGTGCCCTCGTGATAGCTGGGCACGCCTTGCCAGAAGCCCGGCTAGGAGCCGGCCCTTCCCCAAGTGAAGAGCGCAGGGCCGACCTCAGCCAATCGCCATCCATGATCAGGCTCGAGGCCCAAGGCAGGCTGGCTATGCCCCAAGGAGGCTCGCGAAGGAGGGTCGCGAGGCGCGCAGGGCCGCGATGCGCCACTGGATGGCTCACCTCTCCGGCCGGCCTCACCGAGAGGGCTCTGCTGGAACTCGGAGCGCTCGAAGGCGGTGGAGAGGGCGGAGCCTGGGGGGATGGCTCCTCAGCCATCTCCGCGAGCTCGGCAGGAAGGGCCCTGCAGAGCAAGGATCAGCCAAAGCAACGAGAGGATCAGGAGCTGGGAAAGCAGAAGGCTTACTCATCAATGGCGAAATACTTCTGGCGCTTAAGCAGGCGGTAAGGGTAATCGTCACCCAAGGCCTCCCTTTTCCTACGGAGAGCCTCGAAGTCCACGTAGAAGCAACCTAGGAGTTGAGCGCAGGGGTCATCCTGCGACGAGGAAGAAGCATCAAGATGCCCAGCGTCTGGTGCGTCATCCTGATGCACGCCGCTGGTCGCCTCACCAAGAAGGACAGATGGGGCCCCAGGGGCCTCAACCATAGGCGCCGTGGGTAGCGGCTTAGCACCTCCAGCCGAAGCAGTACGGGCCTCAGGAGCTGCCCCTTAGAGTGCCGCCTGGCGTCGTCACTCCGGCGGGGGCCTCCTCAGCCTTCGGCGGCCCATGCCTTCCTGCTCCGCCACTCGAGGAAGGACCGCCGTGGGCGACTGGGAGGGCAATCACCATCACTGGGTTCTCGCGAGGACCCCTGAGGCTGGCGGGGCGCAACCCCCATTCGTCGAAGCCGGGCATCTGCTTCACGAAATCGCCCCTGTTCGAGCAAAGGTACATCAAAGCCCCCCCCCCCCCATGTTGGACGTTGTCGGGGGAAGGGTCCCCAGTCAAGACCAAGAGCACCTTCCTCAGTGCTTCGGGCGTCAGGTCCTCCTCCTGGAGACTCATGCAATCTTCACGCCCGCTGAAGGACCACATTTGGCAGGAGTGGCGCTGGAGAGGAGCAATGTGGCATAGCAGGAACTCCTTCACCACCTTAGGCGTTGTCACACCAAGCGCCCTCAAGAACGCGAAGCGATGCCAGACGAAGATGAGCCGGGGGCTCGTGAGTGTCTCTTGGCCCCAGCCTGAATTGGGGACAGCGGGCAACTTTGGCTCCGAAAGCAGGGGGCTGGGCACCCCTACATCCACGTACAGCCACCGCTCGCGGAACCCGAGCGTGGATGGAGGAAGGCTAAAATCAATCCCTGAAGCCGCTGTTTCTGGTGCGGCAATGAAGCTCATGCACCCTGAGCATTGGGTAGGATCGACGAGGCGCAGAGAGAAGAAGTGGTGCAGCAAGGCAACTGAAGGAGAAATGCCCATCATCGCCTCATAGACAAAGGCGAAGACGGCAAGAAGAGTAATGGATTCAGGACCCAGATGCATCATATGGATCTGGTAATGGGAAAGCACAACGTTGAAGAAATCGGAGAAGGGGGGAATCAATCCCGCCCACAGGGCGTCGGCAAAGTACCGGACCTCGGTGACCACCCTGCCGATGGAGAAGCGGGATGCGGGCCAGGCTGTCGTCCTCCCGCACTCGTTGAAGATGGTGGCCAGAGCAGAGCTGACCTTACCCAAACCTTCTCGGTTGAGTATGATCGAACGATCGACGGCGGAGGCCGCCGGCAATGGCGAGCGAGGCGGAGGCACCGGTTTCTTTCCTTTTCCCTTATTCGTCGGAGCCATGGCGACGGGAAAAGGGAGGATTCGAGATTGGATTGGAAGCAGAGACTGGAGCTTGAGGGGAGGAAGAGCAGGGGACAGCCGAGCGGCGAAAAGAGGAAAGACTGTGTGCAACCACGGGTCCGCCTAGCTAGGCGCAAAATGAGGAGGCGTGGGGAAGCAGGGCCACCCATGTCCAATCAACCGCCACACGGCGCCCGAGGCCGCAGGCTGTTAGGGCCCGCGGTGCTTCGCACTTGCCCCTTTGCCTCTCTGCTCAGCCAAGTCCGAGCGCGCCTTGGGCCCGGGGGCTACTGTCGGCGTTCTGGGAATGGGGGTCCCCAGACTTGCCTACCTGCGGCCTGCGGCGTGGCTCAAGGGGCGGCCCAGCATGGCCCATCTTCATCAGCACGAGCTCAAGACCCTCGCGAGGGGCCAAGCCTTGCGGGGCGGACGACAGGAGGCTTCCTCAGGCACGACCTCGTCAGGCTGGCTCGCGAGGAGGCAGAGAGATCAAGGCGGGGTACCTCACGAGGTGCCCATGACGCAAGCCATGACGACCAAGGGCGCCAGGCGGGCGCCAGGCTGCGCAGTGTCCTCCCTTTCCTCTTTGGTGCAAAGGGAGCAAGCGCAGGCGAGAGCAACAAGCAAAGGCATCCGTTTCGATGCAACAAGACCAGGACCAGCAGAGCGGCAGGATGGAGGTCATCGTGGAGCCCAAGCCGGCGTCACCTCTAGAGCCTTTGGCAGGCGAGGACCAACTTTAGTCAGGATAAGTGTACTAGATGTTCCCCTTCAAAATGGCCAATTGTTGGCGCCCTTCCCGCTCAATATTTGGGAGGAGGACCAGGGCCTTTGCCTATAAATAGGACTAGCCACCACAAGATAGAGGAGGGAAAAGGAGCGGAGAAGTAGAGAGAAGCAAGGGGACCCTCACCAGGAAACCAGTAGAGAGAGCGACTGAACTCCTCCTAGTAGTTCATCGCACCAGCCAAGAACAGACCCTCGCGAGGCTGTTCTTCCTTGTATTGTTCATCATCAGCCCAAGAGGCAATCCACCACACCACACACTGGAGTAGGGTATTACACCACAATGGTGGCCTGAACCAGTATAAACTCTGTGTCTCTTGTGTTGCCCCTTTGATTGCTTAGATCCTAGCGAGGCGGCGAGGCGCAGGAAGTAGAAGGCTAAATCTCCGCGGGCACCCCAGTGTTCAAATCTAGAGGGTTTGCCGGAACCCGAAATCCGACAGATACGTATCCATCGTATCTATAATTTTTGATTGTTCCATGCCAATATTATTCAACTTTCATATACTTTTGGCAACTTTTTATACTATTTTTGGGACTAACATATTGATCCAGTGCCCGGTGCCAGTTCATGTTTGTTGCATGTTTTATGTTTCAAAGAAACCCCATATCAAACGGAGTCCAAACGGGATAAAAACGGACGGAGAATATTTTTGAAATATTTATGATTTTTGGGAAGAAAAACCAACACGAGACGGTGCATGAGGGGGCCACGAGGCAGGGGGCACGCCCCAGGGGGTGGGCGCGCCCCTGACCCTCGTGGGCACCCTGTAAGGCGGTTGATGCTCTTCTTTTGCCGCAAGAAAGCTATTTTTCGGAGAAAATTTTGGGCGAAGGTTTCAATCCAATCGGAGTTACGGATCTCCAACATATATAAGAAACGGTGAAAGGGCAGAATCTGAGAACGCAGAAACAGAGAGAGACAGAGAGACAGATCCAATCTCGGAGGGGCTCTCGCCCCTCCCACGCCATGGAGACCATGGACCAGAGGGGAAACCCTTCTCCCATCTAGGGAGAAGGTCAAGGAAGAAGAAGAGGGGGGGTTCTCTCCCCCTCGCTTCTGGTGGCGCCGGAACGCCGCCGGGGGCCATCATCATCACCGCGATCTACACCAACACCTCCGCCATCTTCACCAACATCTCCATCACCTTCCCCCCATCTATATTCAGCGATCCACTCTCCCGCAACCCGTTGTACCCTCTACTTGAACATGGTGCTTTATGCTTCATATTATTATCCAATGCTGTGTTGCCATCCTATGATGTCTGAGTAAATTCTCGTTGTCCTATCAGTAATTGGTGAATTGCTATGATTGGTTTAATTTGCTTGTGGTTATGTTGCTGTCCTATTATGCCCTCCGTGTCGCGTAAGCGTGAGGGAATCCTGTTGTAGGGTGTTGCAATATGTTCATGATTCGCTTATAGTGGGTTGCTTGAGTGACAGAAGCATAAACCCGAGTAAGGGGGTTGTGGCGTATGGGATAAAGGGGACTTGATGCTTTAATTCTATGGTTGGGTTTTACCTTAATGATCTTTAGTAGTTGCGGATGCTTGCTAGAGTTCCAATCATAAGTGCATATGATCCAAGAAGAGAAAGTATGTTAGCTTATGCCTCTCCCACATAAAACTTGCCATCGGTCTAGTAAAGTAGTCAATTGCTTAGGGACAATTTCACAACTCCTACCACCACTTTTCCACACTCGCTATATTTACTTTATTGCATCTTTATCTAAACAACCCCTACTTTTTATTTACACGCTCTTTATTATCTTGCAAGTCTATCCAACAACACCTATAAAGTACTTCTAGTTTCATACTTGTTCTAGGTAAAGCGAACGTCAAGCGTGCGTAGAGTTGTATCGGTGGTCGATAGAACTTGAGGGAATATTTGTTCTACCTTTAGCTCCTCATTGGGTTCGACACTCTTACTTATCGAAAGAGGCTACAATTGATCCCCTATACTTGTGGGTTATCATGGAGCAGTCATTTGGAGTAACTCCAAGTGGAGCGTGGTAGTAGTGTCTATGGTATGACATAGAGATTTGCAAAGTACACACGGATCTGAATGTTGCAGCCCCGTTGACTAAAAGCCTCTCTCATAAGCAAAACATGATCAAACCCCAGAACTCATTGGATGTTAATCACATGGTGATGTGAACTAGTTTATTGACTCTAGTGCAAGTGGGAGACTATTGGAAATATGCCCTAGAGGCAATAATAAATTGGTTATTATCATATTTCTCTTTCATGATAAATGTTTATTATTCATGCTAGAATTGTATTGACTGGAATCTTAAATACATGTGTGAATACATAGACAACACAGTGTCCCTAGTGAGCCTCTACTAGACTAGCTTGTTGATCAAAGATGGGTAAGGTTTCCTAACCATGGACATGAGGTGTCATTTGATAACGAGATCACATCATTAGGAGAATGATGTGATGGACAGACGCAACCGTAAGCTTAGCATCAGATCATAGTTATTTGCTATAGCTTTCTTCATGTCAAGTACTTGTTCCTTCGACCATGAGATCATGCTAGTCCTGGATACCGGAGGAATGCCTTGTGTGCTATCAAACGTCACTCCGTAAATGGGTGATCATAAAGGTTCTCTACAGGTATCTCTGAAGGTGTCTGTTGGGTTGTGTGGATCGAGACTGGGATTTGTTACTCTGTGTGATGGAGAGATATCTCTGGGCCCTCTCGGTAATACAACATCATAAGAATCTTCATGTGCCTAATGAGTTTAGTCACATGATCGTGTATTATGAAACGAGTAAAGAGACTTGCCAGTAACGAGATTGAACTAGGTATGGAGATACCGACGATCGAATCTCGGGCAAGTAACATATCGCTGGACAAAGGGAATTGCATACAGGATTGACTGAATCCTTGACATCGTGGTTCAACTGATAAAGATCTTTGTTGAATATGTAGGAATCAATACGGGCATCCAGGTCCCGCTTTTGGTTATTGACCGGAGAGAAGTATCGGTCATGTCTGCATGATTCTCGAACCCGTAGGGTCGCATGCTTAACGTTCGGTAGCGCTAGTGTAGAGATGAGATATTAATAGTGGAAAGTCCGAAGGTTGTTCGGAGTCCCGTATGGGATCCAGGACATCACGAGGAGCTCTAGAATGGTCTGGAGGTAAAGATTCATATATGGAAAGTTTTTATCGGGGTTCCGGAAAAAGTTTGAATTTTTTGGTATTGTATCGAGAAGGTTCTAGAAGGTTCCGCAGTGGGGTCCACCTACTTTGGGGGATCCACATGAACGTGGGCAGTGGGGAAAGTCCCCACAACCATGGTCTAAGTGCACCAAGATCCTATCTTAAAAGGAATAGTATCATATCCCGAAGGGATAAGATCAGGATCCCTAAAAAAGGGGATAGCGATCTGTGGGGAAGGAAATGAGGGATTTCCTTCCTTCCCTTTGACCAACGACCCTAGGGCCTTGAAGGGCAAGCCACCAGCCCCTCCATGCCTATATAAAGGTGGGGATGCATTGGGGGTAGCCCCTTCGACCCTTACCCGTTACCTCTCCCAACTCCTCCCACGTTTCACCGGTACACGCTTGGCGAAGCCCTGCCGGAGTTTCGCTGCCACCACCACCACTAGGACGTCGTTTTGGTTCAGATCGCATCTACCTCATCTCCCTCCCTTGCTGTATCAAGAAGGAGAGGATGTTGCCGATCCGTACGTGTGCTAAACTCGAAGGTGCCGCACGTGCGGTGCTACATCGGATTAGATCGCGATTGGACCGTGAAGAGTATGACTACATCAACCATGTTACGACGCTAACGCTTTCGGTCTACAAGGGTATGTAAACACCACTCCCCTCTCATTGCTATGCATCTCCTAGATTAGATCTTGGGTGTTCGTAGGATTTTTTTTTGATTTTCATGCTTCGTTCCCATCATTTGCATAAACCTGTAGCCACATAAGCCAATGTCGACCAGCTTCTTCGGCTTGGTGCACAGGCTGCGGGATGCCAACCCCCAGGTGGATAACTAGAAGCGGTCGCCCTGCTTGGAGGTTGCTGAGCGGGCGTATGTGTCAATAATGGTACATTATCCGAAGTTCAAGCCGTTGGACGAGTTCAGGCCTCTACGAGGGAAGAATAGGACGCCCAAAAAGTTTCTGTCCGAGGTCCATAAAGGCGCTCGGGTGACCAGGCGCAATGTGCAAAGTTCGAGCTGTAGTTCTGAAGGTCCCTCGGTATGCCGAGGAGAAATTTGTATAAAACAAGCAATACTATGCTTATCAGTCATTTTAATCCGACGTGTTATTTTGACTCATGTGCGACCGTGTTTAATTCTGCAAGTGGCCAGTCATCAGCTTCCGCCCCTTGTAGATACTACGCAGGGTGTTCCTAAAAACACATGAACCCTTAGCCGATGTCTAGGTTCCCTTAGGCGGCTGCATATTAGAGGAATGAGGCAATCAGAGTATAGTGGCTTTATAATTTTCACTTAGTCATAGGAGCATGACTTGTGGGGTAGTTGACCTAGCCCCTGGAGTAGTGGTGATCGGACTAGCCGAGGTGCACCTATCTTAACACCTCAGTTCTTATGATAAGAACCCTTCGTTTAACACGGCGTAACCACTAACGGTTTCTAGTTTGACACTATCTTCGGATCATTGACTAGTTTACTCTTATCATGATAGTCAATTTTTGGCTTTCTCCACAGAGGCGCTTAAAAATTCGAGCTAGAAGCGCAATCGTAGTGGTTCTCCCTTTACACTCCTAGCCAAACTAGGCGAAACGTAGGAGGCAAGCACAGGAGCCGGGCAACCCAATCATTGACCAATATCACAATTCGAAACTGATGCATATAATGCAATATCCGAGACGCCGAACAGTTATCGAGCTTGAACATAGGCTCGAATCCGAGCCCCCGGTTGAAAGCCGGACTCATCTGTATGTTTCGCATGTTTTCTATATTGCTACGAGGTAAGAACGAAAAAAACAATACGTGAAATTGTGCAATGACCGAAATGAGGTCTGTTTTTCATTCATAAGGCTTAGCCATACATGCCGAGACATTATAAGGAAAAACCTTAAGAGATTCATAGAGTATGCATAAATTGGAAAAAAGGAGTGTGATATAGGGCTTTAATAAGCCGATGTTGTGGCCCGTGTCTTCCCAGCTGCACGTCTGCACCTCCATGTTATTGACAAGCTCTTCCTCGTCTAATCCAAGATTGGTAAATACTGCCGGCTACTCCGCATAAGCGAGTTTCACTATTTTTCCTTGCGTGCATCCTTGATACCACGATACACGACAATCTCCTTGTCCATACTAGCACGAAACCTAACCAGACATGAAAAGAATCACATGATATGCATTGCACATGACATTAGCAATGCAACCACATCTAATACATCTAATAAGATCATGATGCCCATGTCTTTACCTATCCTATTGTAAACTCACATTCGTCTAATTTATTATCCTTTTTCCGCATTGAAGATCTAATCCCACATTAAATTGAAAAGGTACAACTTCTACACACTAAAATTCACTTCGGTCCATGTCACCGTCGCGTCCACAAATACAACCCCCTACAGAAGTCCACACCTTTCCGACCAGGGAGAGAGAGAGAAAGGTAGACATATGGTATTGATAGTGAACCCGCTAAACACTAAACTGCAGCTTCTTTGGCAGAAAGTAACAAAAGGGGAGGTTTCTTTCCCCCCTTGCACGCATCCTTGACACCACGATACACGACAATCTTCTTTTCCATGCTAGAACGAAACCTAACTGGACATGGAAAGAATCTCATGATATGCATTGCACATCACGTTGACAATGCAACCGCATCTAATAAGATCCAGATGCCCATGTTTTTACATATCCTGGTGTTAACTCACATTCGTCCAATTTATTATCCTTTTTCCACATTGAAGATCTAATCCCATATTAAATTGAAAAGATACAACTTCTACACACTAAAATTCACTTCAATCCATGTCGCCATCGCTTCCACAAATAGGACCCCCTACAAAAGTCCACGCCTTTTTGGCCAGGCAGAGAGAGAGACAGACATATGGGATTGATAGTGAACCCACTAAATGCTAAACCATGACTTCTTTCGGCAGAAAGTTACAAAAGGGGACGGTTTCTCCCCCCTTGCACGCATCCTTGGCACCATGATACACGGCAATCTTCTTTTCCATACTAAACCTAACCGGACACGAAAAGAACCTTCTGATATGCATTGCACATCACGTTGACAATGCAACCACATCTAATAAGATGCTGATGCCCATGTTTTTACATATCCTGGTGTTAACTCACATTCGTCCAATTTGTTATCCTTTTTCCGCGTTGAAGATCTAATCCCATATTAAATTGAAAAAGATACAACTTCTGCACACTAAAATTCACTTAAGTCCATGTTGCCATCGCTTCCACAGATAGGACCCTCTACAAAGGTCCACACCTTTTCGGCCAGGGGGGAGAGAGAGAGGTAGACATATGGGATTGACAGTGAACCCGCTAAATGCTAAACCACGACTTCTTTTGGTAGAAAGTTACAAAAAGGAGACATTTTCTTCCCCCCTTGTACGCATCCTTGGCACCATGATACACGTCAATCTTCTTTTCCATACTAGCATGAAACCTAACCAGACACGAAAAGAATCCCATGATACGCATTGCACATCACATTGACAATGCAACCACATCGATCCTGATGCCCATATTTTTACATATCCTGTTGTTAACTCATATTCGTCCAATTTATTATCCTTTTTCCGCGTTGAAGATCTAATCCCATATTAAATTGAAAATATACAACTTCTACACACTAAAATTCACTTCAGTCCATGTTGCCATTGCTTCCACAAATAGGACCACCTACAAAAGTCCACACCTTTTCGGCCAGGGAGAGAGAGAGGTAGACATATGAGATTGATAGTGAACCCGCTAAACGCTAAACCGTGGCTTCTTTCGGCAGAGAGTTACAAAAAAGGGATGGATTCTCCCCCCCGACACGCATCCTTGACACCACGATACACGACAACCTCCTTCTCCATACTAGCATGAAACATAACCGGGCACGAAACGAATCACATAATATGCATTGCACATCACGTTGACAGTGCAACCACATCTAATAAGATCCTGATGCCCATGGCTTCACATATCCTGTTGTAAAACTCACATTCGTCCAATTTATTATCCTTTTTTCGCATTGAAGATCTAATCCCATGTTAAAGATAGAACTTCTACATAACAACATTCACTTCGGTCCACGATGCCATCACTTCCACAAATAGGACCCCCTACAAGTCCACGCCTTTTCAGCCAGGAAGAGAGAGAGAGAGAGAGAGAGAGAGAGAGAGAGAGATGTATAGAGATAGACATATGGGATTGACAGTGAACCCACTAAATGCTAAACCGCGGCTTCTTTTGGGCAGAAAATACAAAAAAGGCGGGACAGTTTCATTCTCCCCTACACGCATCCTTGACACCACGGTACACGTCAACCTCCTTGCCCATAGTAGCACGAAACATAACCGAACACGAAAAGAACCACATGATCTGTATTGCACATCACGCTGGCAACACAATCACATCTAGCGAGACCCCGACGCCTACGCCTCCGCAAACTCACATCCGCCCAATCAACCGTTTTTGTTTCGCACCCGAGATTCAATCCCACAATAATAAAAAATAAATTAAAAAGACACAACTCACCAACCCAACCAAAATCCACTTCACCCCCACCCTAGCGCTACTTCCCCAAACCACGGCTTCTTTCAGCAGAAAGTTCTGAAAAAGGGGATGGTCCCCCCGGCACGCATCCTTGACACAACGATACACGGCAACCTCCTTGTCCATACTAGCACGAAACATAACCGGACACAAAAAGAATCACATGATATGCATTGCACATCACGTTGACAATGCAATCACATCTAGTAAGATCCTGATGCCCATGTCTTCACATATCCCGCTGTGAACTCACATTCGTCCAATTTATTATCTTTTTTCTGCATTGAAGATCTAATCCCATATTGAATTAAAAAAATACAACTTCTACACACCAGCATTCACTTCGGTCCACGCTGCCATCACTTTCGCAAACAGGACCCCCCTATAGAAGTCCACACCTTTTCAGCCAGGGAGGGAGGGAGGGGGAGAGAGAGAGATACATGATTGACAATGAACCCACTAAATGCTAAACCGCGGCTTCTTTTGGGCAGAAAATACAAAAAAAAAGCGAGTTCGTTTCATTCCCACCTTACACGCATCCTTGACACCACGGTACACGACAACCTCCTTGCCCATACGTAGCACGAAACATAATCGGACACGAAAAGAACCGCATGATCTGTATTGCACATCACGCTGGCAACACAACCACATCTAACAAGACCCCGACGCCTACGCCTCCGCAAACCGTCTTTGTTTCACAACCGAGATCCAATCCCACAATAATAAGTAAATTTTAAAAGACACAACTCATCCACACAACCAAGTTCCACTTCACCCCACCCCACCCCACCCTAGCGCCACTTCCCCAAACCGGGGCTCCTGCAAAAAGACCCCCGTCTTTCCAGCCCAAATGCAAGAACCGGGAGCCCCCCCTCCCATTTCCCAATAGGGGCGTGCGTGGGTGGTCTCTCGCTCGCCAGCATCAGCATTGGCGCACGTGCGGCAAGAAAAAAACCCGCTCGAGCCGCTGCCGCTGCAGCTGCTGACTGGACTGGGCCGGCCCTCCCTCACTCGCACCGCACGCGCGCGCACCAGCAGCATATACCGGTGCGCCTTGCCGTTTTCGCCACACCACACCACACCAGACCAGATCATCCGCCCTGCGCCGCCGCGGCCCGGGCCCACCCCGCAGCGACCGCCCTCCCTCCCCACGAGTCCGCGCAGATCCGCGATTGGTCGACGTCCCACTCCTCCCTCCCCTTCCTCCCTCCTCCTCGAGCCCTCCCCCCGCGTCGACAATTCCCCGTCCGTCCCCCCCAAATCCCAAATCCCCAATCCCCCGCGCCGCCGCCCCGCTCGCCGTCGTACGGATTCCGCCCCCGCGGCCCCGGCCGGCCCCCAATCGCCGTTTGCCGTGGAGGCGGGGTCCCCTCGCGGCGTCGGTAGCCCGCCCCGCGATTCTAGGGTTTCGGGCGGGGCTGCACCAATTCGCCGGCTCGGCCCCGTGCCTCGGTCCCGCGGGCGCTAGGTCCGCCCCGCGAGCGTCCTGATCGCTCGCGCCTGCTCCTCGCTGCCGCTCTGTCGACTGCTGCCGTCTGGTATACAGTGCGCTCCGTATGCTGAAAAATTGGGCTGGGTTTTGTGTCTGATTCAGAGAGGGCTGTCTGGTTAAATTCTCGCTGACCGACCCTCCAGCAGGAAGAAATATTGCAGCTTTCGAAGGGTTTCCGCCGCGTGTGCCCGCCTCGGGAGAGGGGCTGCCGCTTCTTTCAGCTTGCTCCGCGCCACGCCGCGCCGGAATGACGTCGCCCGCTCTTGTCTGAGGCGAGGCTGCCAGCGACAATGAATGTGGGGCAGTCGGCGCACCTGTCCGGGCAGATGTCCGGGCAGGGGGCGCAGATGAATCAGGTTGTTGGCGGTGGCAGCGGTGTCGTCGGCGCTGACGGCATGCCCCTGCCCCAGCACCAGCAGATGCAGGATGGCGTGGGCCTTGTTGCCCCGGGGGTCGATCAACAGTTTGCGCTCATGCGCTCCAATATGCGCGACAAGATGTAAGCACTCCACACTGCAAACTTCTTTCAGTGCCTGCTCTAAGGAAAGCAAAAAAAAAAAAAAACTTCTTTCGGTGGCTGGGCTTTTTATATTTAGTAGGTGCTAGCGCGGGTGTTAATTAATTGTACTCCGTTAATGCGGTCTATCCTTATCAACGTTTATACGGTGAATATTTATTTCGTTCCCAAAATTATAGAGGCGATAACACTTACTCACGCAACCAAAGTTTATGACTTTCCTTAATTAACAAGAGCCCGCATATAAATTTCGGCACTGAGGCGCAGTTGAATCACCTTCCCGACTAAAATTTTAGGTTCGCCGCCATGGCTGATGGTTCGAATCTGATAGAAAGTATTGACATGTTTTTTAAGCCTGGTACTTGTTCGTAAATTGGCAGATATGAGTATATAGGAAGGAAGCAGACATCTGCTGACTGGAGGCGGAGGCTGCCGGAACTCGCAAAGCGGCTAGAGGAAATCTTGTTTAGAAAATTCCCAAGCAGGGTATATTTCTCTATTTCCTTTTTCTTTTTTACTTCTTGTTTGGATCTAGCAAAATTTGATCTTACAGTTCCATCATTTTGGCCGTTTGAGCAGAATGAGTACTACAATATGATGAGGCAACCAGTGGAGCCACAATTGCAGTTTGCTATCAAGACCTTGAGTGCTCAGAACCAACTAAATCAACAAAACCAACAAATGTCAAGGCAGATGGCATCTTCCTCTGGTTATAGCACAATGATTCCAACACCTGGTATCACACAAGGTGCAAGTGGAAATTCTAGAATGTCTTATGGAACAGACAATATGGGTCTTTCCTCATCTGGTGCAGGCATGGTTCCTCAGAATGCCAACATGGGTACCTCGATGCCTGGTATGGATAGATTAACTTAGCTTCTGCTCATATCATTAGGGCTGTGTTGTACCTTAACTTGAAATTCCCTTGTAGCCATGCTGTAGGGTTTCTAGCCTAAGTATCCAATGCCCAAGCAGTATATTCGGCAAAATTCAATCTATGTGGTAGAAAAACACCACATCTTTTGGGAGTCTTGCTTAATAGCTTGTATTTTTTTAAAAAAATCCACTAAATAGCTTATATATCCATGACCCAATTGGGGCATTTCTTTCGAGGTCTCTGTTGTTTATAATTGGAAGATTATTTGTGAGAAGCTGAAGCATATGTGGTTGCCTGCCACTGTTTGTTCTCATTTTTTGCTGGTTCATTTTACATGGCTCTACTTATTCTTAAGTGCTCCTTACAGGTGCAATGTCTAACGGCTACCAGCATCTAACTACCAGTGCCCCACTAAATTCGACCACAAATAGTGTCCCATCTACGATGGGTCCAGTGGGTATTCAGCGACAAGTAACTCATATGATCCCAACTCCTGGATTCAGTAATCAACAAAATGTACCTACTAATTCTGACTATTCAAATGGAACTGGATATTTCAATGGTGAGTCAGCTATGACACCACATATGCAGCAGCAGAAGCAATTTCAAAGCAACCAGAGTAGCCATCAAATACAGCATATTGGGGGGCACAGTAATTCTGGAATACATTCAAGCATGCTGGAGAATTCTTCTGCATTTGGTTTATCAGATGGACATGTGAATGGTGGAATGGGATTGCATGGGTCAAACACGCAAATTACAAATAGAAACGCAGCACCAGAAGGATATATGAACATATCCTCTTTTGGAAGTTCGCCCAGACCTTTGCAGCAACAGTTCAATCAGCATCCAACACAGAGAATATCAAGTATGTGTGCTGACGTGTCCTATCTTTTATTGCCTTATCATCGTGACTTGTGCCATAATCTTGAAGTCATGTTCATGAAGGGTGTATAACAAAAGCTAGTGATGGGTTTATTATTCGTTTGCAATATGTTCAATTTCTAATTATCCAAGTCATTTGTACAAGCTAACTTTGTTAGAGCATTGTTGTTAGGGAACAGTTAAAAAGTAAACACAAAGCCTTACTTTAGTTCCTTGCTGTTGGAGTCACTGGCTTCATAATTAATGTGTTTGCTAGAGTCCTTGAACCTATGGAGGGTGAAAGTGTTGTTGTTTCTACCGTAGTACCAATGATGTGAGTTTCCATATCGACAGACACACATGCACAGTCATGCATAGCGAAAATGCAAAAGTCATATCTTACCCTCTTTACGATGACAAACTAAATCGTGTCGTTTTTTGTTGTGCAGCATCAGTTGACATGGGTGGCTCAGGAAGTTTCTACGGTACTGGTTCTTCTGCTTTAGCAACAGCAAATAATCAGAACATGGGTGCTGCAAACTTGCAGTCTAGATCAAGAATGAATTCCATGCTGCTTAGCAATCAGCTAAACATGCAATCCATTCAAGGGCAGCCACAGATAAAAACTGAGGTTTTGGATCAGTCAGAAAAACTCAATTTCCAGCCATCTCAGTTGTCTCATGAACAACTACTCCGACAGCAGCTCTCAATGCAGCAACATCAGGTGCAGCCAAGTTCCCAGTTTGTGCAAAACCAATATCATCTCAATCAACAGATACCAAATTCACAGCATCAGCAGGCTATGCTGAGGAGCAATTCCTTTAAACAGTCTCAACTGAATTCCAGCCATTCTATGCAAGTGTCAGAACAGGGAACTTTGCCACACACCGAACTAACATCTTCACAAGCTATTGAACCTCCTGCACTTCCAAATTTCCAGGGTCAATACCAGCAAAGAAGTGCTCACGATAACGTCAAAGGTGCGCAGGTGTTTGGACATCTTTCTGGATCTCAAAATTTCAGTGCTTCTGGTTCTCACGATTCTCAGCCATTGTTGCACCCTAATCAGCAGCTTGATGTTAGCTCGAATGATGTCAGTTATGTTTTGAAAGGAACACAGACAGAGCAAATGCAGCAGCACCAATGGCGGCCTCAAACAATGGAAAAGGTTCCTATCAGTAGCAATTTATCTCTTGAAAAGCAAATACAGGATGACTTTTGTCAGAGAACAATGGCCCAGGACGGAGCACAGCAGCCATTTTCATCTGACTGGCGTGTTTCTGGTTGCACTGTGACCTCAGTTGACCCTGCACTGCCAAAGCTCCCCGCTGGAGGATTGGAACAGCCCACTGGAAATATCAATTACCTCCGTCAGATGAGGTGGTTACTGTTGCTGTTTCATGCAAAAGGATGTTCTTCTCCTCTTGGTAGTTGTAAATTACCTCGTTGTGTTCAGCTGCAGGATTTTGTGAAGCATTTGGACAACTGCCAAAGAAAAGATTGTCCACAGAAGAAGTGCAGTAAGTCAAGAATGTTAATTGAGCATTATAAGACTTGTGTTGATGAGCAGTGTCCTGTATGTAGTAATGTAAAGAAATTTTTGCGCCTCTCGGCTGAACATGCAAGTAAGCAAAAAGTCCCTGAGCCTAGAAAAGTTGCTCAGCAGAATATGACTCAAAGAATCATGAATGGGGTAGACAGTGATATAATGGACATTGACCCAGTGTCTGTTGAATCCTTTGATGGTCAGCCATCTGTTCCAAAACGTTTGAAGATTCAGCCCGCGTCACCCAATGTTCCAGAGCATGAAATACTTAGAGCCTCCAATCCTCAGGTGAACCCAGGGTTTGTATTACAGGAATCACATCCCGAGCTGCTTGAGCAGAATAAAAAGACGGCATACATGAAAAGAGAGTTGGATGTAAAGGCTGACATGCGACCTCTGCAGAAGCCCGTAAAGATGGGTTATGGTGCTGATGGAAATGTGCCTACAGCGAGGCACAATGTCATTCCTACTGTTTCAGATGAGATGAAGTCTCATGTCAAGCAAGAAATCTTGCCGGTTGACAAAGGGACAAGTGAAAATGTTCATGAGGTTAAGAATGAAACAAATGATTCAACAGAGGCCACAGCACTGAAATCAGGAAAACCAAAAATAAAAGGTGTTTCATTGACTGAGTTGTTCACTCCAGAACAAATCAATGCACATATAGAGAGTCTAAGGCTGTGGGTGGGCCAGGTATGTCTTTTACTTGGAATAAACTGCTTTAACATTGGGTATTTTTTCCCCGGAATTACAAGATCAGTTGTCAAGTAAATATAGGAGATGAGTAGAAAGCCTTTAATTTTCATGAAATGTGTTATATGTGCTTTAATGTCCTCATTTACACAAGCAAACATCAGAAAGCTTACTGTTTGTTTGTATTTCCAATGGGTGAAAAAATATTTCCCTCCTTCACTTCTGCATATAATGTCTAACTACTACGGAGGCTTGCACATACTGCGCTGTTGCTTTACCAAACTTTAATTACTAGAAGTTGAACTATGTCGTACCAAAAGAAAAAAAAACTTATCTTCATGAGATAAATGTTGCATGTTCTTTTTTGTGTACATGTGTTTTTGTGCAAGTACTCTTAATCTCATCATCCAGTTGTCATGATGAAACTTGTACTGTAACCCTAATATGTGTTTTTAGAAGGAACAATTTTACATGTCTTGCCATTTGACAGAGCAAGGCTAAAGCTGAAAAGAATCAACTGCTGGTGTCTTCCGAAAATGAAAATTCATGCCAGCTCTGCAAAGTGGAAAAACTCACTTTTGAACCTCCACCCATATATTGCTCCCCTTGTGGTGCTCGGATAAAGCGAAATGCACCATACTATACTGTTGGTTCTGGTGACACCCGCCACTTTTTCTGTATTCCATGTTACAATGAGTCCCGTGGTGACACCATTGAGGTTGAAGGACAGAATTTTTTGAAGGCCCGATTTGAGAAGAAAAGAAATGATGAGGAAACTGAAGAATGGGTAAGTTCGCTATCTCTGTTCTGGTGGTTGTATAACTATAATTTTGGTTATGCTTGATTTGTACTAATCTTTCTGAATGATGCATTCCACAGTGGGTTCAGTGTGACAAATGTGAATGCTGGCAGCATCAGATATGTGCTCTGTTTAATGGCAGAAGAAATGATGGAGGACAAGCAGAGTATACTTGCCCGAATTGCTATAGTAATGAAGTGAAGTGTGGGCTGCGCATGCCTCTACCACAGAGTGCTGTTCTTGGAGCAAGTGATCTGCCAAGAACTGTTCTTAGCGATCATATAGAAGAGCGGCTTTTTAAACGGCTTAAGTGGGAGAGACAGAATCGGGCGAATAATTCAAATTGTAGTGTTGATGAGGTTAGTGAAACTAAGTCTTGTTGGAAGTGCATGCGTACTTGAAGTATGTTATATGGGACCTCAACGTACTTTGGTAGTATATTACCTTATGTCACAAAAATATGCTACCTGAAAGTGTTATCTAAGTGCCTACCCACCATGTAAATCCTTAAAAAAATACCATGCAAATAATTGCAGCCTACTATAATGATTGCCCGGGAAAACAGAAAACAAAACGCCTGTTTAATTTTTTTTCAGACCCCATCGCAACCTTTTCCATCAACCAGGATGAACTAGCAGTTTATTTAATTAATAGTTTTCCATCAACCTGGTATGTAATGAGGTATGCCATTTTGGAGAATCGATTAATAGTATGAAATTGCCCATTAATTGCTCGGAAGCTTCAACTATATATTAAAGGCTTACATGGAAAATATACCAAATTGTATTTATATTTAAAGTTTCAAATGCTGTCACATAGTGCAAGCTTGTTGCTGATTGTTTACGACCCAATGAAAAGCACAGCAACAAAAAAATGGGCTACAAAAGATGGATGACTTGAAAAATCAACTAGGATTGATCTTTTTGGCAGTTCAGAGACCCGAAGTGTATATGCGCTTTACTTAACTTTTTAACTTAAAGTATGTTCAATATCGTGATAATTTATGTGCTGCTTTTTTTGACGATGGCTGGAAAAATCAACAAGAAAGTGGTTTAACTTCACTTCCTGTAATTTGGACTACACCAGATACCATTCATTTTGGCATCATTATGGACCATTTTGATAGAAATGTTCCCTCCATCACTTTTAAAGTCTTAACTGTTCCATATTTGTTAGGTCGCCGGAGCAGAAGGTCTTGTGGTCAGAGTTGTTTCATCGGTGGATAAGAAGGTTGAAGTTAAACCACGCTTTTTGGAAATTTTTCAAGAAGATAATTACCCGACAGAGTTCCCTTACAAGTCCAAGGTAGGAAGTTGTACCTAAAGTATAAATTATGTTGACAATAGACTCTGATATCCATGATTCTGTTCCTGTGATTGTTTGGCAGGCTGTTCTTTTGTTCCAGAAAATAGAAGGCGTAGAAGTGTGCTTATTTGGAATGTATGTTCAAGAATTTGGTGCTGACTGCGCTTACCCGAACCAACGTCGAGTTTATTTGTCATACCTGGATTCTGTGAAATACTTCAGACCTGAGATTAAAGCAGCCACTGGAGAGGCCTTGCGTACATTTGTCTACCATGAAATTCTGGTAAGTTGCTGTATTTGCTGAATTTTAATCACAGTTGTAAATATTTTCTCTTGCCAGTCTGGTCAGAAAATTCCTGTATGAAACTATTAGATGTGAAGCCTTCCTCTTTAAGCTAGCATTTTCCTACAATCTTACTCCAGTTATCTATGTGTACAGATAGGATATCTTGAATACTGCAAGCAGCGTGGATTCACAAGCTGTTATATATGGGCTTGCCCACCTTTGAAAGGTGAAGATTACATTTTATATTGCCATCCTGAGATTCAGAAGACTCCAAAATCTGACAAACTGCGGGAGTGGTAAGACCTTTGATTGACACATATGTTACTCTGCTTACATTGAGCTCCTGGTTGCATGATTTCTGATGTCTTCACACTCAGGTACTTAGCCATGCTTCGAAAAGCTACTAAGGAGGAGATTGTTGTGGAGCTTACAAATCTGTATGACCATTTCTTCATTACCATGGGAGAGTGCAAGGCTAAAGTTACCGCTTCTCGTTTGCCTTACTTCGATGGAGATTATTGGCCTGGAGCTGCGGAAGATATGATTAATCAACTGCGTCAAGAAGAAGATGACCGAAAGCTTCAGAAGAAGAGTAAGACAAAGAAAATTATTACAAAAAGAGCTCTTAAAGCTGCTGGCCACACTGATCTCAGCGGAAATGCTTCTAAGGACGCTATGCTGATGCAGAAGGTAAGCTTATGCTCTGGTAATTGTAATACTAGATCTCTCGGAGCCCCCTCTTTTGTGTTTGTGAAATTGTACTTGTTTGTTTCAGTTGGATGACATCTTTCTCATGAATTCGATTTTGATATATGCAGCTTGGGGAAACCATTTATCCAATGAAGGAAGATTTTATTATGGTCCATTTGCAGTATTCTTGTAGCCACTGTTGTATCCTTATGTCGTCTGGAAAACGCTGGGTTTGCCATCAATGCAGAAGTTTTTACATCTGTGACAAGTAAGTCAATTTCATAAACAATATGACACCTGTGCTATAGAGGCCACATGTACTTATATACTATTCCCTCCGTTCCTAAATATAAGTCTTTTTGAGATTCCAATAGACTACATACGAAGCAAAATGAGTGAATCTACACTCTGAAATACGTCTATATACATCCGTATGTAGTCCGTATTGAAATTTCTAAAAAGACTTATATTTAGGAACGGAGGGAGTATATGTGATCACAGTTGGAATGAAAGCGATCTGTATGTACCAATAAGTTTTGCATTATTGCCCTTTCTCAGGGCCAGGTGCCTCAAATCAAGGCACTTGCATGAAAATTATATTTATTTTATAAAGCAGCAGTTTAAGTTGTAACATTTAACAAATATGTGCCTAAGGACGCTTTGTTTACCACACAAGCTACTGTATCCCTACACATCTCTTTGTTGACGCCATGCATGATCCCTGTTCTTTCTGTTGCAACAAATTGTATCCATATCATCAAGATACCCAACAGACCAGGGAACGAGAAAACAAGGCAGATCCGCAAATCTGTTTCTCTTGGCACCCACAAAAACTTTCCACGGCCATTGGCTTCTACTCCTTGCCAATCCCACCCTCCTTGATCCTATCAGGCCTCTCATGGAGAGGTGCCGTCTCATCAAACGTGTGGCTTAGGAGCAAAGGCTCAGCAGCGGTCATTGTGCAACCCATGAAACCAGGACCCCGAAGGAGTCAATCTCTCCAGACCCAAGGTGACTTGCTATGAACCGGGGTGACTCTTGGGAACCCCAGATGACCGCTTAATCTTCGCCTGGAAAAGCAAGGGGGCCTGGTATCCACCCCAACTATGGCATCACCGGCCTAGCTCGGGGTGAGGTGACACCTTAATAACCCAACTGACTGCCTTGATTGTTATGAAAATAACTACATGTGCTTGAAAATTGTGTATATAAGAGTTATCCTTGGGATGAATTGTTTGTAGTTACACAGCTTGCCATGTTAGACAAACCTTTTAGCCCTTTTAAAGTTCTCTTCGTGAATTTAGTATTTTCCTGTTGCAGGTGTTACAGTGCAGAACAACAGCTTGAAGATAGGGAGAGGCATCCGAGTAATAGTAGAGACACACATAAGCTCCATCCAGTAAGTAAACAAGACTCATTTTTCTCTTTAGAGAAAGAGAAAGTTAGTAACATATAACTTGATGTCCTAGGTTGACATTGTTGGGGTGCCTGAAGAGACAAAGGATAGAGACGATATTCTAGAAAGTGAGTTTTTTGACACCAGGCAGGCATTTCTCAGTCTTTGTCAAGGGAACCATTACCAATATGACACCCTTCGCCGTGCTAAGCATTCGTCAATGATGGTGTTGTACCACCTACATAATCCCACTGCACCAGCGTTTGTCACTACATGCAATGTCTGTAGCCATGATATTGAAACTGGTCAAGGCTGGCGGTGTGAAATTTGTCCAGATTTTGATGTGTGCAATGGTTGTTACCAAAAAGGAGCAGTCAATCATCCTCACAAGTTGACAAACCATCCATCAGTTGCCGACCGTGATGCCCAAAACAAGGAAGCCCGGCAAATGCGTGTTCAACAGGTAAGCCCCTTCAGATGATTTCCACTAGTAAAATTGTTCCTAACCTGCGATTGTTTAAGTTGTGACTTCTGTTTATTTTCATTAAAAAAACTTGACAGCAGTCTAGCTTAAATACCATTCTTTTTTATATTTACGAACGGAGGGAATAATTGGCAAATCACTGTAATAATTGAGTTAAGCCGGAGCTTTACAAATCAGAAGACATAAATATTCTTCCAGCATTCTCATTTGTTCATCATAATATTGTGGAAACAGTCAACATGTGCATCTTTGCTTTTCGAGGCTGCAATTTGTAAAGTAGTTATTGTGCATAAGTCATGTGCTCCACTACAATCCTTTTGTTAAACAGTTCCACCCTTGATTTTCCTTTTACCATCATCCTGCAGCTAAGGAAAATGCTCGATCTTCTGGTACATGCCTCGACATGCCGCTCTGGCAGCTGCCAATATCCTAACTGCCGTAAAGTCAAGGGACTATTTCGGCATGGGATGCAGTGCAAGACGCGTGCTTCCGGAGGGTGTGCCCTGTGCAAGAAAATGTGGTACATGCTTCAGCTCCATGCCCGAGCTTGCAGAGATTCAGGATGCAGTGTGCCACGGTGCAGGTGTGTTGGCGCATCTCTCATTTGTCCCGCTAACCCCCCACCACCCCTGTGCTTATGCATACAGTATTTCAATCGTCTCTGGAGTAACATCTGACCGTCACCTCTGGTAACCATACAGGGATCTCAAAGAGCATCTTAGAAGGCTGCAACAGCAGTCCGATTCCCGGAGGAGGGCTGCTGTTAATGAGATGATGAGACAGAGAGCAGCAGAGGTTGCTACAACATGATTAGTTGCATCTGTACAGGTATACTGTCGTCGAAAGAAGATTAGGAAAGTGTGCAGGGTCTCAGTCCTCTCATCACCCACACCAAGTCGAAACTTGGGATCGTTGAATTGGAGGATCCAGGTCGACCGATTGTCCTGGAAGATGGAAGAAGACGCTGGCCATTCTTCGCCGACGATTAACATAGGGGCTCGGAAGCCTGCCATTCTCCGAAGGGTGAAGGGTGCAGCGCACCACAGTAGGTGGTGACTGTTTGCGCCCTGCTGACTGCCGCTGATGTCGTCGATAGGAACCGGCCCGGCCCCTTGGGTGTGGTGATTCTTTCGTTTGACCTGTACTAGTTGGACTAATCTTGTTTTTGCTGCTTGCCTGCTCCGTCGTCGACGTTCATGTATAATAGGTCTCTGGATCCTCTATTGTTGAAAAACAATGGTTGTAGCCGCTGCTGTTTTGTTCCCCCCCTCCGTTCTGGTTTCTTGTCGCCTCGGTCAGGAGGGGTATAGTAGGGAGAAAGAAGGTAGAGGGATGGGCACTGGACATGGTTCTGTTTATTTATGTCCCCCTCCCATTTTGTAGGACAAGTCTTTATTTTGAAAGTATAAAGGAAAGTAAATCCTGCGTCTTTCTTTGCCCCTCCTTTCTTGCAAGGTAATGCATGATCTTGATTTGTCCAGTCAGATCATCATCACATTGGAAACTTTGAATGTGGGGATTCTTGTGCCATGACGAAAATTAGAGCTGTGCAGAAATCTGTACGGTGATTTGTCTGCCCAAGCATCCAAATTGTTTTCAAATTGGTTTTACAAATATTTGCAAATTGCGTTGTGCTTGTTTTTTTTCCAGTGAAGTGTTGTGCTGTAAGCAGTGGCTCACAGGCGATCGGCGATGAAGCGGCTCAGAAGGCAAGCAGCGCGCGCAAGAGAGGCAAGGAGATTTGAATGAAGTGATACATGGGCCTAGGAGTGTTGGGCTTGAGAGGGTGGGCCTGCGGGCCGTGTAATACTTGCGTTATATAAGCAAGCGTGTAAACCGTGACGGGTATGAAGTTTGAAATAGAATCATTCTGTCCTCTCATTCTACTCTTATCCTCTATGCTCTGTATCTCTCTCTCCCTCGACTCCGTTTTCCCCTTGCTCCTCCTTCTGCCACTCCGGCTCGCCGCCGTTGAAATCCGGCCGACCCTAGGTCGTGACAGTCTGGTATCAAAGCGAATCGCCCGAGAAATTTTTTTCCCGACTCGTGCCCAGCAAATCCGAGGCGACGGTAGCGGATCACCCTCGGGTTCGATCTGCGTAATCCTTGACCTGAGGTGGGCTGTTTTGGGGAAATTCGGCGACCACGACGACATTCAAGCCGAACCCGCAGTCGCGCTTCATCGCAGACGAGATGGAGGCATTTCAGGAAAGGATGTTGAAGGAATTCGTGGAAATCCGCGCCATGCAGAGCAAATTGGCCACCGTCGACGGCCTCAGCGCGCAACTAGCGGCCCTCGACGCCAAGCTGACCGAGCAATCAGCGCGCCTCGACCAGGTCCAGGTCAAGGCCGACCTCTCGTGCAACACGCTCGGCCAAGTGCAGCAGAGCCAGGCGCATGCGGCGCAGATGAGCAAGCAGCAGGCAGTACCGGAGGCGTCGTCACCAACTGCGTCTGAGATCTCCGACGGCATCCTGGGCGCGAGACCACCACCGGTGGGGCGACCACCACCGCGTCCGCTTCAAATACCTGAGGTAGCCTCTGTTCATCTCCAACCTATACTTCCAGTGGCAGAGGAGAACACGAACAAGCGGCAATGGATGCCGAAGATGGATTTCCCCAAGTTTGATGGCACAGATGTTCGAATTTGGCTCGACAAGTGCGACGCGTTTTTCAGACTGTACAACATCCCAGAGAGCTTCATGGTCACGTCCACATCTCTGTATTTGTCTGATAATGCCGCCCGTTGGTACCAGGCCTTCAAACAATCGGGTGAGTTCCACACTTGGGAGCAGTTCTGTCAGGCGATACTATTGGAGTTCGATGTTGATGTGTATCGACAGAAGATGAAGGAACTAATGCTCCTGAAACAGAGAGAAACTGTTGAGGAATACAAACAACAATTTCTGCAGCTGGTATACACGGTTAAACTGTATGAGCCGACAATCAGTGATACTTTCCTGGTTACTCGTTTTGTCATGGGTCTCAAGGAAGAGCTCAGATCGGCTGTCGAGTTTCAGATACCGAGTACGATACAGATAGTAGCTCTGTATGCGTCAGTACAGGAGGGTTTACTGCTTCAACAGAAAAACAACAAATCTAGTTATGCCTGAACGACGTACAACAAATCAGACACACGATCTGGATTGGCTACAGGAGAGCCGTGGAAAGCAAAACAGTTGAAAGAGTATCAAATGACCTGTGCTACAAATGTGGAGATAAGTTTGTGCCAGGGCACACATGTAACCAAGCAGTACCAGGGGGAGCACAGCTGAAAGCAACAGAGATGGTTGATCCACATGAGATTATTTCAGACGCAGTTGAAAGATCGAGGATGTCGCCTAGAGGGGGGGTGAATAGGCGTTTTAAAATAATTATGGTTTAGGCTTGAACAAATGCGGAATAAACCTAGCGGTTAATTTGTCAAGCACAAAACCTAAAACAACTAGGCTCACCTATGTGCACCAACAACATATGCTAAGCAATATAAGCAAATATGTGGTAGCAAGATAACTGACAAAGAACAATATGACTATCACAAAGTAAAGTGCATAAGTAAAGGGGCTCGGGTAAGAGATAACCGAGGCACGCGGAGACGACGATGTATCCCGAAGTTCACACCCTTGCGGATGCTAATCTCCGTTTGGAGCGGTGTGGAGGCACAATGCTCCCCAAGAAGCCACTAGGGCCACCGTAATCTCCTCACGCCCTCACACAATGCAAGATGCCGTGATTCCACTAAGGGACCCTTGAGGGCGGTCACCGAACCCGTACAAATGGCGACCCTTGGGGGCGGTCACCGAACCCGTACACTTTGGCAACCCTTGGGGGCGGTCACCGGTACCCGTCAAAATGCTCGGGGCGATCTCCACAACCTAATTGGAGACCCCGACGCTTGCCCGGAGCTTTACACCACAATGATTGAGCTCCGAACACCACCAACCGACTAGGGCGCCCAAGCACCCAAGATGAACAAGCTCAAGGGCACCAAGCACCCAAGAGTAATAAGCTTCTCAACTTGTAACTTCCACGTATCACGTGGAGAACTCAAACCGATGCACCAAATGCAATGGCAAGGGCACACGGAGTGCCCAAGTCCTTCTCCCTCAAATCCCACCGAAGCAACTAATGCTAGGGAGGAAAATGAGAGGAAGAACAAGAAGGAGAACACCAAGAACTCCAAGAACTAGATCCAAGAGGTTCCCCTCACATAGAGGAGAAAGTGATTGGTGGAAATGTGGATCTAGATCTCCTCTCTCTTTTCCCTCAAAAACTAGCAAGAATCCATGGAGGGATTGAGAGTTAGCAAGCTCGAAGAAGGTCAACAATGGGGGAAGAACACGAGCTCAAAGGATAAGGTTCAATGGGGAAGAAGACCCCCTTTTATAGGTGGGGAAAAATCCAACCGTTATGCTCACAGCCCGCATCGAGCGGTAGTACCGCTTGACATCACGGTACTACCGCTAGGGGTAGCGGTACTACTGCTCGGGGTAGCGGTACTACTGCTTGCGAGCGGTACTAAAAAATTACATCCGTGCCTACCACCGCTGGACTTGTGACGAGATTTTGGTCCCGAGCGGAAGTAGCCACGGAAGTAGCCGCGGTAGTACTGCTCCAAGCGGTAGTACCGCTCCCAAGGGCGGTAGTACCGCTCCCAAGGGCGGTAGTAAAAAATTACTTCCGCTCCTACCCGCGGTAGTACCGCTGCAGCCTTTTCAGAACACCAAAACTACCACAACTTCTTCATTCGGACTCCGAATTCGATGAAACCAAGTTTGTTGGAAAGCTAGCGACAAGGGCTAACACAATCTTGAAAGAAATACCAATAATAAGCAAATGAGAAAAGGCCCAAAAGAAAATGGTGAGAACCCTTCCTCGGAGAAGACCGGTAAAACCTCCAACACCGAAAACATCATAGAAGACGCATGCAAACTCCGTTTTCGATGAACTCAAGCTTGTCATAAAGATGACCATAAGCTCTAAGACTCACAAAGAGAATCAAACAAGAACCAAGAAACATGATGCAAGGATGCAATGGTTTGAGCTCTCGAAGAACGATACGATCAAGCTACTCACTTGAGAGCCCCCCTTGATAGTACGGCTATCGATCCTATAACCCGGTCTCCCAACTACCACCATGAGACCGGTAAAATAGAAAACCTATCAAGGGCAAACCTTTGCCTTGCACATGATCCACTTGAGCTAGATGATGACGATCTTGACTCCCTCAAGTTGGACCACCTTTCTTGATTGTGTTGGCTCGATGAAGACTAGATGATTTCTCCCCCATAGTCCACTATGGGTGAGCCACTCTTCAGCACATCTTCACAAGTCCATTGACACCACAATGGATGGCAAGATCCAAGCACTTGATCTCTTCGTGATGCTCCACTTAAACTTGCACACGGCAATTTTGATGATGATCACCACTTGATGCCTTTCCATGGGTTGTATGATATCTTCCTCTTGACGCAAGCCCATGGACATGTACCTAACCCCACATAGAACTCTCACATAGACCATGGGTTAGTACACAAAGTGCAATGGACAATGCTTACCGTACCATGGGATCACTTGATCCCCCTCGGTACATCTTTTACGCTTTGAGAGTTGATCAACTTGATTCACTCTTGACTTAGTCTTGATCAACCTTGAATCTTTCCAACTCTCTTAGTTTGGATGATGTCTTGAAGGTAGACATGAATGATCACACAATCTTTTTCTTCAAGACATGCTTGCAATAAGCTCAACACTCACATGACCAATCTTGGGATAATTCCTTAATAGCACGGTGGTCATCACAAACTCTTCTTGAAACCAACAAATGGACTCCAAGAAAAGCCTATGGACAAACCCTTCAAATGAAACTCAAGGCAACCATTAGTCCATAGAGATTGTCATCAATTACCAAAACCAAACATGGGGGCACCGCATGTTCTTTCAATCTCCCCCATTTTGGTAATTGATGACAATCACTTTCAAGAGAGTTTATACAAGGAATTATGCATCACCATGCAATGCAACAACCAATGATGCATGAGAATGAGATGCAAATACTACGGAGCAAAACTAAAGCAAGAGGAGATAACTCTCTAAACTTCTCCACAAAACTCTCTGAAACTCCTCCCCCATTGGCATCGATTGCCAAAATGGGTGAAAAGCTTAGAATGCCAATATAAGGAGTGTTCCTCCATAAATTGCGTATCTCTCAAAAAGAGAGTGAAATGCCATACACAAATCCAATGGTAAATACTTGGAGGAAGACAAACTATATTGAGGCACAAAGATTGCTAAAGAATGATATGACACAAAGACATAACAGAGAGAGACACAAGCAATCATACCAATTGAAGCAAGCAATCAACGGATATCAATTGAACCTACTAGACCAATGATCCTACATGCAACAAGAATAAAGATATTATGATAAACGCAAAGGAGTGTTCTAAAGAAACTAGAGAAGCTCCCCATGATTTGTGCACACATAAGAATTTTTGTATTTGAATACAAAGTGCACAAAATAGGATCATAGCTCCCCCAAAATCAATAGAAACTCACATCCAGTGCAAGTGAGCATATAGGAAACAAAGCCTAGCGCTTGCAACAAGTACATGGTTGAGCAACATGTAAAAGAGGCAACTTAAGAATAGGCTCAACCAACATTACGTGTGTGAGTCATGGCGAAGCACTTGAGAGGACTAAAATTAGGATGAGCATTAGGCATCAACATAGTCTTGAAATAATGAGGCACACGGTGCAAGGCCTATCATTCCCACACACACAACTAGCAAGTGGGTTCACAAGCTTACTAATAAGCATATAAAGAACTTATGCTTGTGACAACCCGTGGTGAAGATAGAAGATGAAAGCCTCATCAAGACGAGGGATGCCAATTAAGATGGCAAAAACCTTGTAAAGATAAGCATGAGGAAAATAATCTTCACCACACAAGAGTGCATCAAGATGCAACGATAGAGGACACACACTCAAGGCAAGAGCTTTCACGGAGCCACCAAAGAAATAACATAAGAAAGACAGGGAGGACGTGAAAGAAAGGATATCAACTAGAGATGTAATTTCTCTCAAGTGTATAAGGTTCTATGTAGACGAATATATCTACAAAGAAGGATGTACACCCGAAATAGATACAACACGAAGGAACAAGATATCCACAAGGAAGTCATAAATATACCAATAAGATATTTGCTTGGAAGCATAACACTTGGCTAGATATGGTCTTATTGTATATAAATGAATTCCAATCACACATCCATCAAAGACATCACAACGAGCAACAAGAGATCATCATTGGGATGCTTTGAGAAAGGAAACAAGTATCACAAGATATGAAATGAATATCATGCCAAGATGCAACCTACACAAGGTTGAATGCAACAAGGGAAAGCATGAATAGATACTTGTTACCGAGATATCATTGGAAGGAAGTAGTAGATACCAATTGAAGGTAGATAGTAGTTCATTGATCATCCTAGCTTGACTCCAATATGCACATGGTGACAACACCTTCCTTGTGAGTGAGCCGAGCATCCAATGTATCTCCAAATGTTCCTAGAAGAACAACACAAACTAAACGGTACCCACACTCAACGGGACCAAATAGTTAGAAACACCAATACATAGGACAAACTCCACATAAATATGTGCATATAGATATGATAATGAATTTCATGCACATCTCATCCAAATTGAGACTATGTGGAGTTTCCGCTATATATCGAGTCAAAGAAAGAAAGCATGCCAAATGAAATACATGAAGTAAACATGCATGCTCAAGACTTTCAAAACCCGAAACCAAAAGACGAAGAAATGCCAAGTGAAAAGGATACCAAATGGAGAAATCATCACTTGGAAGATATCATAAAGATACATCAAGGAATGAGATATCCATTGATACACACTAAACTAAAGATGTCAAACTCCCAAAGAGAGGATGGTTCCAAACAAACCAAGCTCTCGACAAAGTTTCATGATGGCACAAAGTACCAAAAGAAAAAGGCTTGCCTTCCACCAACACACTTGATAAGGATCACAAAAAAAGTGTTCTAAAGAAAATAGAATAGCTCCCCCACGAGTTGTGCATTATATAGGATTTGTATTTGAATACAAGAAGCACAAGGTGGGATCACCGCTTTCACTATATCTAGAAAACACTAGACAAGAACAAGAAATAAACAAGATCCACAAGTGGTATGGAAGACAACGGGAGTTGACACAAACCTTGGCAAGAGAAAAAGCAAGTAAAACAAAAGCCAATGTAAAGATGATCAACAAATTCTACCACACATAAGACTACCAATTGTCAAAGACAAGAAGTATTTGGTAATAATTCCCGGTGGTAGATAACAAGGATATCCGACATCATCTTCACACCAACCACAAGCAAATTGCAACTTGTAGAGCTAACATGCCACCTAGGAACAAGATAATCTACAATATCAATTCTAGGTGACAATATCTCAAATGTACACATTTTCTAGGCTTGTAATATGCACTTAGCATATTACTCCCCCATAATGTGATACCAATAAGAACTTAACAAGAGGCAATAAGAGGAACAACCAAGAGATAATTAATGGACTATTTAGAATTTGAATTTCTCATGAGAGATATACCACCTAGCGACTAGATAATATTGTAATATCAATACTAGATGGTATTCCTCATGTACACACATTTATAGGATTGTGAGGTGCACAAAGCACATCACTCCCCCAAAATGGGATGTTCCATCAATCTCTCACACGAGCCAACTAGGATACAAACAAGAAGCATAAAGGCTCAACGCATGACACACACGTACATGATGTGCAAACCAACACACACATACTTGATTTCTCAAGGTAAGCACGTTGGAATCACAACATATACAAACACATGCAAGGAACAAAACCAAAACATGCAAGGGGGCAAGTAACTTTCAAGGTAAACAATTTTAAGTACAAGTTACCGCAAGGAGGCACATTGGATATAAGATAGAAACTTGATAATCCAATTGACTTGGCTTGAGACAAAGAGAATGATGAAGTCCCCTTAATTCTTCATAATTTAGCCAAGTCTCCAATGCCCTCCAACAACACCTATTGATCAAGTTTGAGCTTGTTGGTCCCCAACCAAGTTGGGTCCTAAGAGGTTAGTCACAATAGGTTTGGCTACCCAAATGGTTCTTTTCTTGACACCACTTTGAGTACCAACAAACTTGGCAAACACATTGCCAACCTTATCCTTCCCAAGAGAATAGATATCATCAATAATAATTGGGTTGGATAAGTTACCACTAGTGCATGAAGAAGCGACGTGACGTTTCTCACGACATAAGTAGCAACGTCTACTCTTCACTTTCTTCTCATTTGATTTCTCAACTTGAGAAGCATTAGCTTGAGTCTTCTTGGGAAGAGGCCTTTCTTCAACTTGAGGTTGAGCATGAGAATGCAATTGTAGCCGCTTCCCTTGTTGCTTGTCACTAATAGCCTTCTTCTTCAATGGGCAAGATCTAACATGATGCCCTTCAATTTTGCACTTGAAGCAAATAATCTTGGCCGAATCCTTGACTTGTTTTTGGCCCTTCTTCTTGTTGATCTTGGACTTATTCTTCTTGTTGGAGTTGAATCCAAGTCCACCTTTGTCATTGGGGGATTTTTGCACACTCAAGATATTGTTGAGTGTGGATTTCCCTTGATGACTCTTTTCCAAGTCTTTCTTCAAGGAAGTGACTTGGGCCTTGAGCTCTTTGATTTCCTCTACATGGTTAGTCTCAACACAAGTACTAGAGGAAGTATAAGCTTCATCATTAGAGCAACAAGGCAAGGAAAGCAATTCATCGCAAGATGTACCAACATTTTGAGTAGATGAATTACAAGGACTAGCACATGGCAATATACTATTTTGACTAGAAGTAGTGCTAGTATCCACATGAGGCTCACTAGATGTTACCTTGGCAATCATGGCCTCATGAGCTATGTTTAGCACACTATGGGATACTAGAAGATCATCATGAGAGCTTGAGAGCTTTTCATGACTTTCTTCCAATTTCCCATAATTGCTAGATAGCACCTCAAGTTGAGCCCGTAGCTCAACATTCTCCTTCAAAATGGATGCTTCACAAGTAATAGAATTAGTAGCACAAGCATCATCATTAACAACAAGAGGAGAAGGCAACTTGGCAAGCTCTTTGAGATAAGAAGCTTCAAGTTGGGCATGAGACTCGGTGAGTTTGATGAGCTCACCCTTGATGACCCTTGAGCCATTTTCGAGGTGCTCAAAATCCTCAAGGAGTCTAGCATGAGCAACTTCAAGCTTAGCATTTTTAGTTTTAAAAACATTGGCCACCTCAAGGGCTCTATCAATAGATTCCTTCACTCTAGACAATTCTAGAGCAAAAGTCTCCTCAAGAGATTCCTTGGTCGTCTGTTCAAGTTCAAGAGCTTGAGAGAGGTCCGCAATCTCATTAGCGTAATCACGCCCATGACCTTCCAGTTTATCAATGGTGACCTCATGCTCCTCAAGACGAGATTCCAACTCATCAATATATTTCTTGCTCTCAATAGCAATGGACATGATTTCCATGAAGTTGGAACGAGCAATTTTATTTTTATGAAGAGCTTTAAAAACCATTTCCCCCTTAATTTTTAAGGAGGTAACATTATCATTCTCTTCATCATTATCCTCATCATCATTAGCATCAACATCATCATCAAGAGACATATTGGGGTACAAAGTAGGAGATACCTTTGACGCCTTAGCCATAAGGCAAAACGCAATAGATGATGATGTAGGATCCCTTGAGGCAACATTAAGCACCACATCTTGTTCCATGGAGTGTTCGGTTTCCTCTACATTGTTAGCACAACAATTCGAGGAAATAGATGCATTTTTATCATGGCAACAAGACATAGCAAGCATTTCATCATGATATTTAGTCAAGCAATTTCTAGATGATATGCAAGGACTATCAACACAAGCATGTGAAACATTTGGAGTGCTCGAAGTGTTAAAGCCCAAAGAGGGAGCATTACAATAATATAGTGATGAAGGATCATCCACAATAAGCATACTATCATCATTGCAATGACCAACACTGCTCACCATATCATTACCTTGTGGCAAACCACATGTAGGTGAAGTAGTAGAAGTTGAGAAGACTATATGACCGGAGGTGGAGGGAGAACAACCATCCCCACAAATCTTGGACACACCATATTTATCTTGAAGCTTTGTCCATAACTCATGAGCATCCCGGAACGGCATGAGTTGAAATGTAACTACATTGCTCAAAGCATCGAAAAGCACATTAGAGGTTTGAGCATTGAGATAAGAGTTTTTCTCATCCTCTAAAGATAATCTTTGGGGATCCTTTGGAGGAGAAAAACCCATATCTACAATTCGCTCTAAATTTGGGTCCATGACCCTAAAGAGATTAAGCATGCGAATAACCCAAACATCAAAATTTGTGCCATCGAAACTAAGAGTGTCAGAGAATCCTAATCCTCTAGTCGACATCTTTACTATCTAGGCGGTTAAGCCCAACAAAGAGAGACGAGGCTCTGATACCAATTGAAAGATCGAGGATGTCGCCTAGAGGGGGGGTGAATAGGCGTTTTAAAATAATTATGGTTTAGGCTTGAACAAATGCGGAATAAACCTAGCGGTTAATTTGTCAAGCACAAAACCTAAAACAACTAGGCTCACCTATGTGCACCAACAACATATGCTAAGCAATATAAGCAAATATGTGGTAGCAAGATAACTGACAAAGAACAATATGACTATCACAAAGTAAAGTGCATAAGTAAAGGGGCTCGGGTAAGAGATAACCGAGGCACGCGGAGACGACGATGTATCCCGAAGTTCACACCCTTGCGGATGCTAATCTCCGTTTGGAGCGGTGTGGAGGCACAATGCTCCCCAAGAAGCCACTAGGGCCACCGTAATCTCCTCACGCCCTCACACAATGCAAGATGCCGTGATTCCACTAAGGGACCCTTGAGGGCGGTCACCGAACCCGTACAAATGGCGACCCTTGGGGGCGGTCACCGAACCCGTACACTTTGGCAACCCTTGGGGGCGGTCACCGGTACCCGTCAAAATGCTCGGGGCGATCTCCACAACCTAATTGGAGACCTCGACGCTTGCCCGGAGCTTTACACCACAATGATTGAGCTCCGAACACCACCAACCGACTAGGGCGCCCAAGCACCCAAGATGAACAAGCTCAAGGGCACCAAGCACCCAAGAGTAATAAGCTTCTCAACTTGTAACTTCCACGTATCACGTGGAGAACTCAAACCGATGCACCAAATGCAATGGCAAGGGCACACGGAGTGCCCAAGTCCTTCTCCCTCAAATCCCACCGAAGCAACTAATGCTAGGGAGGAAAATGAGAGGAAGAACAAGAAGGAGAACACCAAGAACTCCAAGAACTAGATCCAAGAGGTTCCCCTCACATAGAGGAGAAAGTGATTGGTGGAAATGTGGATCTAGATCTCCTCTCTCTTTTCCCTCAAAAACTAGCAAGAATCCATGGAGGGATTGAGAGTTAGCAAGCTCGAAGAAGGTCAACAATGGGGGAAGAACACGAGCTCAAAGGATAAGGTTCAATGGGGAAGAAGACCCCCTTTTATAGGTGGGGAAAAATCCAACCGTTATGCTCACAGCCCGCATCGAG
Organism: Triticum timopheevii; assembly: GCA_963921465.1. Taxonomy (NCBI): domain Eukaryota; kingdom Viridiplantae; phylum Streptophyta; class Magnoliopsida; order Poales; family Poaceae; genus Triticum; species Triticum timopheevii. Next base: position 120,252,191 of record OY997272.1, read on the forward strand.
CGGTAGTACCGCTTGACATCACGGTACTACCGCTAGGGGTAGCGGTACTACTGCTCGGGGTAGCGGTACTACTGCTTGCGAGCGGTACTAAAAAATTACATCCGTGCCTACCACCGCTGGACTTGTGACGAGATTTTGGTCCCGAGCGGAAGTAGCCACGGAAGTAGCCGCGGTAGTACTGCTCCAAGCGGTAGTACCGCTCCCAAGGGCGGTAGTACCGCTCCCAAGGGCGGTAGTAAAAAATTACTTCCGCTCCTACCCGCGGTAGTACCGCTGCAGCCTTTTCAGAACACCAAAACTACCACAACTTCTTCATTCGGACTCCGAATTCGATGAAACCAAGTTTGTTGGAAAGCTAGCGACAAGGGCTAACACAATCTTGAAAGAAATACCAATAATAAGCAAATGAGAAAAGGCCCAAAAGAAAATGGTGAGAACCCTTCCTCGGAGAAGACCGGTAAAACCTCCAACACCGAAAACATCATAGAAGACGCATGCAAACTCCGTTTTCGATGAACTCAAGCTTGTCATAAAGATGACCATAAGCTCTAAGACTCACAAAGAGAATCAAACAAGAACCAAGAAACATGATGCAAGGATGCAATGGTTTGAGCTCTCGAAGAACGATACGATCAAGCTACTCACTTGAGAGCCCCCCTTGATAGTACGGCTATCGATCCTATAACCCGGTCTCCCAACTACCACCATGAGACCGGTAAAATAGAAAACCTATCAAGGGCAAACCTTTGCCTTGCACATGATCCACTTGAGCTAGATGATGACGATCTTGACTCCCTCAAGTTGGACCACCTTTCTTGATTGTGTTGGCTCGATGAAGACTAGATGATTTCTCCCCCATAGTCCACTATGGGTGAGCCACTCTTCGGCACATCTTCACAAGTCCATTGACACCACAATGGATGGCAAGATCCAAGCACTTGATCTCTTCGTGATGCTCCACTTAAACTTGCACACGGCAATTTTGATGATGATCACCACTTGATGCCTTTCCATGGGTTGTATGATATCTTCCTCTTGACGCAAGCCCATGGACATGTACCTAACCCCACATAGAACTCTCACATAGACCATGGGTTAGTACACAAAGTGCAATGGACAATGCTTACCGTACCATGGGATCACTTGATCCCCCTCGGTACATCTTTTACGCTTTGAGAGTTGATCAACTTGATTCACTCTTGACTTAGTCTTGATCAACCTTGAATCTTTCCAACTCTCTTAGTTTGGATGATGTCTTGAAGGTAGACATGAATGATCACACAATCTTTTTCTTCAAGACATGCTTGCAATAAGCTCAACACTCACATGACCAATCTTGGGATAATTCCTTAATAGCACGGTGGTCATCACAAACTCTTCTTGAAACCAACAAATGGACTCCAAGAAAAGCCTATGGACAAACCCTTCAAATGAAACTCAAGGCAACCATTAGTCCATATAGATTGTCATCAATTACCAAAACCAAACATGGGGGCACCGCATGTTCTTTCAGCAGTGTTGGATGCTCTAATTACAGCAGATACTGAAGAGTGTGCTATGATCTCAGCTTCAGCCCTGTCAGGTGTAGCCCATCCCAGAACAATTCAGCTTCGAGCACTGGTGGGCAACAAAGTTGTATTGATCCTCGTAGACTCAGGCAGCACCCATACGTTTGTGGATCAGTCACTATTGGACAAGGTTTCCCTTACTGCAGAGAAACTGGAACGACCTCGACCAGTGAAGGTGGCAAATGGAGAGATTATCACCTGCACTGAAATAGTTCCTCAGCTCACTTGGTGGATTCAAGGCCACAGTTTCTGTAACTCCATGCAAGTGTTACCATTAGGAGGACATGACATTATTCTAGGAATGGACTGGTTAGAACAGTGGGGGGTCATGAAATGCCATTGGGCTGACAAGTGGATTCAGTTTCAATATAAAGATCAGGAGATCAAACTGCAAGGGGTGCTGCCCAAACAATAAGAACAGATAGAGGAGGTTTCTGCAGAACAACTGCTCTAGTGGGAGAAGGGCAATGAAGTGTGGGCTACAACTTTACTGAATCGCATAGTTATGGCACCTGTCACTGATATACCTCCAACTGTGCAGCAAGTAATAGATAGGAACAAGGAAGTGTTCCAAGAGCCAAAGTCTCTTCCTCCCCACAGAGCTTTTGATCATTCCATCAATCTGCTGCCAGATACAGTACCTGTAAACTGCAGACCATATAGATATTCACCACAACAGAAGGAGGAGATAGAAAGACAGGTTAAGGAAATGTTAGATGCTGGCCTAATCACTCCCAGTATGAGCCCTTTTGCTTCTCCAGTACTGTTAGTAAAAAGGAAATATGGTACATGGAGATTCTGTGTAGATTACAGAAGGCTGAATGAGGTGACTATCAAAAACAAGTTTCCAATGCCTGTCATTGATGAGATATTGGATGAGTTGGGAGGCAATAAGTGGTTTTCCAAGTTAGACCTGAGGGCTGGGTACCATCAGATAAGGATGAAGGAAGAGGATGAATATAAAACAACCTTCAAAACTCACCATGGACAGTTTCAGTTCAGAGTTGTCCCTTTTGGATTAGCAACTGCACCAGGGACATTTCAATGTGTAATGAACTTCATGTTTGCAGGTCCAAACAGAAAGTATGTGCTAGTGTTTATGGATGATATCCTGGTATTCAGTCTGACTCTGGAGGATCATTTGGAACATCTCCAGTCTGTGTTCAACATCCTCAAGGAAACTCAACTGTTTGTGAAAGAATCAAAATGTGTGTTTGCCCAGCAATCTTTGGAGTATTTGGGACACATAATTTCTGACAAGGGATTAGCTACAGATCCTGCAAAGATTGAAGCAATGGTACAGTGGCCTACACCCACTAATGTCACTGAATTAAGAGGATTCTTAGGGCTGACTGGGTATTATAGGAAGTTTGTGAGGAATTATGGGTTGCTGGCCAAACCTCTCACTGTTCTTCTCAAAAAACAAGCATTTGAGTGGTCCACAACAGCTCAACAAGCTTTCCAACATTTGAAGGAAGCAATGATCAACACTCCAGTTTGAGCACTACCTAACTATGACAAAACTTTTACTGTAGAGACTGATGCATGTAACACTGGAGTGGGTGCTATTTTGTCTCAAGAAGGGCACCCTGTTGCATTCTACAGTAAAGCTCTAGGAGTGGCAAATCAGAAGAAATCCATCTATGAGAAGGAGTTTCTGGCAATTATGATGGCAGTGGACAGATGGAGATCTTATTTGTCTAGAGCACCATTTGTGATCAAAACTGATCACCAAAGCCTGTGTCATTTGGGAGATCAGAACCTGACTTCAGATTTGCAGAGGAAAGCTATGACCAAGCTGGTGGGGCTGCAGTTCTCTATCCAATACAGAAAAGGAGTGGAAAACACTGTTGCTGATGCTCTCTCCAGAGTAGCACACTTGTTTGCTGTGCAAAACATATCCACCAGTAAGCCAGTGTGGGTGCAAGAGATCCTAAATTCTTATGCTGTTGATCCTGTGGCTTGTTCCATGCTACAGAAACTAGCAGTGGATCCAGCTGCTTGTCCGGGTTTTCAATTACAAGAGGGATTACTGAAGCAAGATCACAAGATTTGGGTGGGAGCAAATGCTGGTCTCCAAACAAAGTTAATCCAGGCTTTTCATGCAAGTCCTGTGGAAGGACACTCTAGTATTCTTCCAACATATCATAGAGTGAAGCAACTATTCAGTTGGGAAGGGATGAAAGTAGCTGTAGAAAATTTTGTCAAGCAATGTGCCATTTGCCAACAGGCCAAGCATGAGTTATGCAAGAAACCAGGCCTGTTGCAACCTCTGCCTGTCCCTGACAGTCCCTGGCAAGCAATCAGTATGGATTTCATTGAGGGACTCCCTAAATCAGATGGTTACAGTGCTATATTAGTGGTGGTGGATAGATTGACTAAAGTAAGCCATTTCCTCCCTCTGAAGCACCCTTTCGCAGCAGCATCAGTAGCCAAAGTGTTTCTCAACAATATTGTCAGGTTGCATGGATTGCCACTGTCTATTGTGTCAGACAGAGACAAGATCTTCACCAGTTCATTTTGGAAAGAGCTCTTTAGAGTGTGGGGGACAGAGTTGCAGATGAGTACAGCATGCCATCCTCAAACAGATGGACAGACTGAGAGAGTAAATCAGTGCCTAGAGATGTACCTGAGATGTGCAGTGCATGACTGTCCGGCTAAGTGGGCAACCTGGCTGCCACAGGCTGAATTCTGGTACAATGCTACATATCATTCTTCTCTGGGGTGTACACCATATCAAGCTCTGTATGGCCATGCTCCTAACATAGGTCAGTTAGCAGGGCATCCTGTATCTCCACATCCAGATGTCAAGGCATGGATGGCCACCCACACTGAACACACAGTTGCCCTGAAAGATAACCTGGCAAGGGCCCAGAGCAAGTACAAGCATTTTGCTGACCAAAAGCGCTCAGACAGAGTGTTCATGCCAGGGGAGATGGTGTATCTGAGACTGCAACCGTATTCTCAATCAACTGTGGTAAACAGACCCTGTCACAAGCTGGCACTCAAGTACTTTGGACCTTACAAAATTGTTGCCAAGATTGGGACTGCAGCTTACAAACTGGAACTACCGCAGGGAAGCCAGGTGCATCCGGTTTTTCATGTCTCTCAATTGAAGGGCCATGTGCCAGATCACGCCCCAGTGTTCACCACACTACCAGTACCGGTAGATCTGACAGCACCAGGTGTCATTCCTGAAGAAATTCTCGATCGTCGCTTGGTCAAGAAAGGGAATGCCGCGCATTTGCAAGTCCTAGTCAAATGGGCTACTGTACCGGCTGCGTCAGCAACTTGGGAAGACTATGAGGTGCTCAAGACCAGGTTTCCCAGCGCACCAGCTTGGGGACAAGCTGGTTCTTCAGGGGCGGGTACTGTAAGCAGTGGCTCATAGGCGATCGGCGATGAAGCGGCTCAGAAGGCAAGCAGCGCGCGCAAGAGAGGCAAGGAGATTTGAATGAAGTGATACATGGGCCTAGGAGTGTTGGGCTCGAGAGGGTGGGCCTGCGGGCCATGTAATACTTGCGTTATATAAGCAAGCGTGTAAACCGTGACGGGTATGAAGTTTGAAATAGAATCATTCTGTCCTCTCATTCTGCTCTGTATCTCTCTCTCCCTCGACTCCGTTTTCCCCTTGCTCCTCCTTCTGCCACTCCGGCTCGCCGCCGTCGAAATCCAGCCGACCCTAGGTCGTGACATGTGCTTGGTTAGCTATGTGCAGTTGTGTAGAGTGCAGCGTTTTGGTGCTCGGGCTACATGTAGCCCTTTGTTTGAAACATTCAAAAGTTATATTTCAAAGTAAAAAAAAAATCTTAAACAACATCCACATTGACGTATGGCTATACGCTACATGTGTAAAATTTCATGAGAAAATACATTGATTTGTGAACTGCACAAAAAGTGAAAATCGTTCGTTTTATATAGTGATGTGTTCAAAATCACCAATTCTTCTTTTCTGTAGCTTGCGTGTCAATGTATTTTGCGATGAAAATCTGCACACATGTACTAGTATACATCCATATGACACTGGATTTGTTTGCAAAATTATTAAATCAGTGAAACATTATTTTGGAATTTTCTAAAAACGAAGCTTCATTTAGCCCGAGCAGGAAAACGTGTTTATGAGTTACAAAATAGGGGACTCAAAAGCAGTTTTAAGGTAAAAAAAAGAATTTTTAGAGTATTGGAAATTATGCTTCTCCAAAAGATAATGTAAATATGGCACCGAAATTCTTCTTCTCCAATTGATGATGTAAAATACTCCCTCTAAATATAAAGTCATTTTAGAGATTTCAATATTGACTAGATACGAATGTACTCACTCCGTTTCTTTTTACTCCGCGTATAAGTTTTGGTTAAAGTCAAACTACACAAAGTTTGACCAAATTTATATTAAAAAATATGAACATCTACAATGCTTAAACTATATAATATGAAAATACATTTCATGGTGCATCTGAAAATGTAGATTTCAAATTGTGAATGTTGATATTTTTTAATATAAAGTTAGTCAAACTATACAAAGCTTGACTTTGACCAAACCTTATATGCAGACTAAAAAGAAACGGAGGGAGTATATAGGCATATTTTAGAGTGTAGATTCACTCATCTTGCCCCGTACATAGTCCATATTGAAATCTCTGAAAGGACATATATTTAGGAATGGAGGGAGTAGAAAATTACAATTACATATATATTAAAACAAATAATATCAAATGAATGAAAACAAATGAAACACAAATATTAGAAACATCTATATACCAATATAGAAAGACCCAACGGGACAGATTCAATTAATCTCGATCATCAAACCATGTCAATGCAACAATCTAGATTGGTTCAATGGTGAACACTCAGCATGTTTAGCGTGTAATTAATATCATACCAAATATCAATATATGTGCTAGTCACATAATCAACATGTAAGTGATATCCTAGCTAATACCAGTGTGTCATTAGTTTCTTCCTAATATCGACGTGCATTGCACGTACACATTTACTAGTTAAAATCAAATTCATCAGTTCACGACATCAAATTATTATATACTATTAATCCAGAACATCAAATTCAACACAAAAGCATTCATCACACATGACATGAAACATGAAATAAAACTAATGGTCTTGTTGCCCATGCCATGCCCGCCACTCAACGGGATCTTTTTGAAGATCTTCATGCTTATCGGAATCTCAAATGTCATGGGCACCTCAGAAAACATCGGATTTGGTCTTCCCTTCTATGCGGCCGTACCAGTTGTCCCATGAGTTCATAGAAGGTATAATCCAATCCAAGTCTTTCTCATGCCCATTCACAGAGATCATGTTGTGCATGATCATGCAGGCTGTGATGATGTTCCCCCTTCGTTTTTTTAGTTTGCATATAAGTTTTATCTAAAGTCAAAGTATCTCTAATTTGACCAAACTTATAGAAAAATGTATCAACATTCACAATACCAAATCAATATCATTAGATTCATCATGGAATTTAGTTTCATATTATATAGATTTAGTATTCTAGATGATGATATTTTTAATATAAATTTGGCCAAACTTTATAAAGTTTGACCTGACATGGATTTTATACGCGGAGTAAAAAGGAACGGAGGGAGTACCCAAGGATCTTTTGATCCCAAAAGCTAGCTGATCCTCGCACAATAGCAAATTAGGTTTGCAAAATCTCAAAAGCTCTCTCCACGTCTTTCCTAGCATACCCTTGAGCATTATGAAAATAGAGTTCTTTCTTACTTTGGGGGCTTGAAATTGGCTTCACAAAAGTAGCCCACTTCGGATATATACCATCCGCAAGGTAGTAGCCCATGTTGTACGTGCGACCATTTGCTTGGAACTCCACCAATGGTGGTTCCCCATTGGCTAACTTTGCAAAGAGAGGTGACCGCTAAAGCACATTGATGTCATTGCAAGATCTAGGGCCCAAAGTATGCATGCCAAATTCATGTCTCCTGATTGCCCATGGCTTCATGAAGGATGGTGGCAACCTTCTTGTGTCATTTGAACTGTCCATGCCAGGTTGTAGGGAAGCTATTCCACTTACAACTCATGCAATCAATGCAACCAAGCATACCTGGAAACCCGCAGGGTTTGTTCATCTCCAAAAGCCTCGCCATGTCTTGAGCATTGGGTGCTCTCATTGTTTGACGTAAAAGATTGAAGTGCTCTCTACCATTGCCAAGTTATCATCAATTAAGTTCGTCGGAACACCATATGCGCCATCATGCACGATGCGACAGTCACCTTCTGGATAGTGTTATGTCCAAGTCCGGTGCAATTCCTCCTTTGCTCAAAGACCGATTATGTTGCTTCACACAGTTTGCAATATAAAGGAACAAATCTGGTGACATCCTAAACCGATATCGAAAGTATCGCCTTGGATACATCATATTTGGAGCAGAATAGCTGCGCATCAGCCTATCGTGAGCATCTTGCCTATCCCTTCGAATCAACTCATGGACGAAAACGGAACCATCATGCTTCGACCTCTTATTCTTGTGCATCATCAAGATCAAAGCAGTGTCCTCCTCTTTGGTCATGTCACATTCCTCTTCAGACGAGGAATCATCCCACAAAAGAGGATCAAATGAACTCATCTACAATACAATAGTTTTTATTACAATATACTCATTTGTCCAAAACAAAAAACGAGAAGCAAAATTTCGACCTTCTAGGCAATTCCTCGAACACCTCGAGGAGGAAGCCATCTGGTTGCTCGTCGGCGCCGAGGTGGTCACCGCGTTAGGTGGAAATGGCATTGAGAGGGCCTCGTAGACGCCATCCGAAGCAGCAGTGGCTCGGCTCGGTCGTGGCGTTCACGTCGTCAGCAATGGCTGTCCGGCGACGGACCAAAACTGGAGCAACGGGGGACCCTGCATAGGCGCGTCGGCGGGGCTGTCGCGACTGTCCGGAGCGACGGGGCTGTCGCGGCCATCCGGATCGGCAGGTTGGTGGCGGGCGATGGACCGACGACAGTGCCGTTGGCGGCCGGAATTGGGTCGGGGACTGTTGGGGTGAGAGGCGGAGTGCGGCGAGAGAAAGTTTCACTTGGCGGTTTGGCGTTTGCGTCACACAGCTTTGGTTTTGCGGCAAGTGCTTGCATGCTATCTATTTACAACGCAAGGGGTTGAAGTTCAGGTCTGCCTCAAATTGAGACCACAAAAATATAGAGATAGGACAATGCTGGAGTATTATCTTGGATCGAAATGATCTAAAAACAGTTTTCTGGGCAGCTGCCCTGCTATTATATATAGGGCTGTGGCTAGATCTCGATCGAACAAGACTTAAAGTCTCAGTCAAGTGACAGAACATATAGAAATGAAGAAAGAAAAAATTTAAAAGAAATTTTTACATGAATTTTCATATAATATGTAACTACTATAGAGACTTTGTAGTCTACTGAGACTCAGTAATCCCGTTATATGTATCCATAGACTACGAATTCGAACCAGCTGAGTTTGTTGTAGCTGAAAAGCTCTGACTAGGCACCGAACCGATCCGAACCGTCCATCCGTGATCAGACGACGGACGGTCACCCTGCGGCGCACGCTATTTATCCGTTCCTCGCGCGCCCGTGGCTCCTGATGGCGACGGCAGCGCGGCGCCTCGCCCCCTTCCACCTCCGGCCGCCCGGCGCCCGCCCGCTCGCCGCCGTTGCGGCGGCTCCCCACAGCCGCAAGCGCGACGCCGTCTCGTGCAAATCAACCGGCAAGAGCAGGGCGAAGAGCAAGGCCAAGGACACCACCATGTGGCGGCCGCAGCGGCGGGAGCTGGAGGAGCACCTCAAGCGGCGCACCCGCTCCGCCGGCGCCTTCGACCCCGGCCTATACCGCCGCCACTCCCACTCCCACCACGTCCCCGTCTTGCTCGGGGAGGTCCTCGCCGCGTTCCGTCGCCCGCTCCCGCTCCGCTCCTTCGTCGACTGCACCCTCGGTGCCGCCGGCCACTCCCTCGCCGTCCGTAATCCCTTCCCTTTGGCATTTACCTTTCCGTTGTGGCGGGAACAAGCTGTTCGTGCTTAGTAGAACTACTAGTAGAATTGAATGCCTGTACCGCTGTAGGCGCTGTGACCTCAATGTTATGGTGCTCATTTGTGCCCATAAGCTGTTTGATGTAATACGTCTTGGGATAACAGATGATGGAGGCGCACCCGGAGATGGAGCTGCACGTTGGCATGGACGTCGACCCCTCCGCGCTGGAGATTGGCCAGCGCCACATCGAGGCTTTCCTTGCTAGTAGGGCAACTGAGGAAGGAGGAGAAGATGCTCTGCAAGGGACACTGCGCGCCTATACTCACGTCAAGAATTTCAAGTACATCAAGCATGTTCTTGGTGGCGTCGACGAGAGCCTGGCGGATGGCTCGTCTGGCGTTGACGGTATCCTCATCGATCTTGGCATGTCATCCATGCAGGTAAAATATCAGTAAAATGTGATGAAACTGATGCTAAGACTGCTAAATTTCCCATTGGCTGACCCAATATTATTGGTCTGCTGTGCGCAGGTTAACAGGTCAGATAGGGGATTTAGTGTGCTCAATGATGGTCCACTTGACATGCGCATGGACCCTAAGGTCAGTGTTGATTTAATCTTACTTACAGCCTTACTGGTTATTTTTTTATTCTACTTATTATCAGAATGCACCATGTATGGATGCAATATTCTTTTTGCTACTTACTACCATCACGCAGTGTTGCAAACTTGCATGACTAAAGATTAAAACAACTTATATCTAATATTAGTTTGTCTTACTAAAAGATCATTTTATTGGCAGATAGCATGAGCTGCAATTATTTAGATGCACACGTATTCATAATGCCAATCACAGTCTGTCTAGGAATTTGTAAAACACAGTTGCACTTAGTTCATTTCTGTTGTGTTTCATTTTGTCTGTATTACATGCACGAGTTCCAACTATTGAACTTGCCATGTCCAAAATATCCAGGAATATTTGTTTGTGTGTTACTTCATGTTTGAGTCAATCTTGGTGAATTAGTAATGTCCAAATGGTACAACTCCACCTTGATATATGTTTTGTGTTACAATTGTGTACTGCTTCTAACCTATAGCTGAAACTAGACAGGCAACTTTAACAGCAGAAGATATCTTGAACTCTTGGCCTGAGCTTGAAGTTGGGCGTATCCTCCGTGATTATGGGGAGGAAAGCAATTGGCAATCCCTTCAGAGGCGAATTGTTAAAGAACGGAAAACAGGGGGTTTACACTCTACTGGCGAGCTTGTCAAACTTATCCAAAGAACGTGCACCATTTCAGGAGGTATGTATGAAGCTATGATTATGATAACACTGAGGTTCCTTCTATGATTGTGATAACTCCATGCAAGTGTATATATATATATATATATATATATATATATATATATTTGCTCGATAAACTTTTGTGGAATTTACAAGAAAATAACGATTTCTTATAGACCATTTGATCCTTTGATCTATGCAAATTTCTGCTTGCTACTTTGTCAATGTCCTGTAGTTTATATATAACTTCTCTACAAAACAAAGAAGATTGCTATTTTTGCAAGCCGGAGATAATTAAAATCTCACAACATGTTTATTAACTACAGGACGGCAAGGCTGGATTAAAACTGCGACAAGGGTATTCCAAGCCCTTAGGATTGCAGTTAATGATGAGCTCCAAACTTTAGAAGACGCTCTCCATTCGTGTTTTGACTGCCTAGCACCAGATGGCCGTCTTGCTGTAATCTCATTCCACAGCTTAGAGGACAGAATTGTGAAGCAGACATTCCTGGAGCTTATTCATGGGGATGAAGCAGACGATGACGACGAAGACTTGGCGTGCGCTGACATTGAGGACGAAGATGAACCATGGTTCAAGCAGAGGGTGCAAGGGACTAACGGCACCGTCCTGACAAAAAGACCAATAACCCCTTCACAAGAGGAAGAGAAATTAAACCAAAGGTGTAGAAGTGCAAAGCTCAGAGTTATTCAGAAGGCCTAAAAGGAATAACTCTGGATACAAATTTGTGAAGGATTGCCGAGGAGATTATCGAGGCCGCAAAACATGCGATCGTCAGTTTCTCGTCTGCTCACCAGGAAGCAAACACTTCAAAATCACCTGAAACTTAGCTCGGGGGGGGGGGGGGGGGGGGGGGGGGGGGGGCGGGCGGGTTGAATAGGAGGTCTTTGCTCCCCCCAAAGATGGGAACATGGGACGTAGAGGGTTAGGTTAGTCCAGAAGTAATAATCTCACCGTGTTTGTACTTTGTACCATTTTTCCAACTTCACTCATGTATATTGTACTCTGTTTGCCACCTTCTCTTGCAAGATGCAACCAATTTTTTATGCCATCTGCAGTTCTGCATTCGACATCTGAATTCTTCGCCATGTTCCCAGCGACCTGGGTGCTTGTGTTGCTTCGTGTCATATGATAGTTCTGTACCACTCGGGGGCTAGGTACCCGCGTGTGCCACGGACACTGGTGGAAGTGTTGTGTCTGGTCAGGCTGGAGCAGCTTGGCGAGCCCGAAGTCGGCGATTTTTGCCGTGCCGCCCCATCTACAAGGATGTTCTGCAGATTGACGTCGCAGTGGATCCCAACCCGGCCGAGTACTACAACATTTCCAGAGTGTTTGGAATTGACGAATTGTGTATCTCATAAGCGGCCAACCAACTAATTACAGATGGCTTAAAAAGGTAACCTCAACGAGTGGTGGAATTTGCGTATAAGCCACATGGATAAACCACACGCTCATGAATTTGCTGTAGCGCGTATTGCGGTCATCTAGAATGAATGGCTTGAGAAGAACCGATGCAATTTTCAGGGACAGTCCATGGAAGGTTCAATATCTGGTGTATAAGTTTCAGAATATGGCTGCCTTTCCTTGCCTAGGGGGAATCAAATAATATTTTATCTGTAAATGTTTGTCGAGAAACCTGACTCAACCTCTTATCCTACCACGTTTAAACTTTGTTTTGTCTATAACTGCAGTGAAAGGAAAGATGCACTCTAAAAACATCATTCTCAGAACACATACTTTTATTCGTCATACCACCTCGCCGTGACTGCGATCACAAGATTCCGCTTATTCCAGGGGCGCAACATGTGAATATCAGACCTTACAGACACAAGCCCGAGCACAAGAAGGAAATAGATGCCCAAGTTGAAGAACTGCTCCGCAAGGGTGTCATTCAGAAAAGCAACAGTCCCTTCTGCTCCCCCGTGATCCTCGTCAAGAAGGACGGGACATGGCGACTCTGCATCGACTACAGACACCTCAACGCCCTCACCTACATCGCCAAGTACCCGGTGCCGATCATCGAAGAACTACTGGATGAATTACATGGTGCAGCCTGGTTCTCCAAACTAGACCTATGCTCCGGCTACCATCGGATTCGCTTGGCAGAGGGCGAGGAGTACAAGACTGCGTTTCAAACGCATTCAGGGCATTACGAGTTCCTTGTGGTCTCTTTCAGCCTAGCAGGTGGGCCAGCCACATTCAACGGCTCCCTGACAACAACTCTCAAGCCAGTCGACCGCAAGTGTGTGCTCCTCTTCTTCGATGACATATTGGTTTTCAGCAAGACTCTTAGAGACCACATCAACCATCTCCGTCAAGTCCTGCAGCTGCTGCGCCGTGATCAATGGCACGTGAAGAGGTCCAAATGTGAGTTCGCCCAACACAGTCTGTCATACTTGGGTCATGTCATCAGCAGCGAAGGGGTGTCAACTGAACCAACCAAGATACACGCGGTGGCAAACTGGGAAACACCAGCGGATGTCAAGACAGTACACAGCTTCTTGGGGCTTGCAGGGTACTACCGGCGATTCGTCAAGAATTCTGGCATCATAGCACGGCCCCTGTTCAACCTGCTGAAGAAAGGAGCACCTTTCGTCTGGACACCTGCAACCGATACTGCCTTACAGCTGCTGAAGCAACACCTGATCGAAGCCCCAGTGCTCGCTCTGCCCAACTTCTCCCGATCGTTTGTGATCGAGACCGATGCCTGCGACAAGGGAATAGGCGCAATTCTTCAGCAAGATGGCCACCCGATTGCATACATGAGCAAAGCGTTGAGCCCGCGCTACCAAGGCCTCTCAACATATGAGAAGGAGTATTTGGCGGTCATCGTGGCTGTTGACCAATGGCACCCTTACCTCCAACATGCAGAGTTCACTATCCTCACTGACCAGCGGAGCTTCATACATCTGACAGAACAGCGGCTTACAACACTGTGCGAGCAACGAGCCTTCAACAAGCTGTTGGGACTGCAGTACACCATCAAATACAAGAAGGGGGGCAGAGAACACAACAGCTGATGCCCTGTCGAGAACCAACACAGAAGAAGTGCTGCACACTCTCAGCGTGTGCCAACCGGCTTGGCTAGAGGACATCGTCAACAGCTATAATACCGACCCGCAAGCGCAACGCCTCCTAGAGCAACTAGCTGTGCGGGAGGATCCCAAAGGATGATTCCAGTTGCAAAACGGACTCCTCCGTTTTCGCGGCCGCATCTGGTTGGGGGGAACCACGACGATGCAGCAACATATCATTGCGGCCTTCCATGACAGCCCGATGGGGGGTCACTCTGGATTCCCAGTGACATATCGCCGCGTGCGCAGGCTGTTTGCGTGACCTAAGATGAAAGCACACATCCAGCAGTACGTGAGATGCTGCCAAGTATGCCAACAAGCCAAGCCAGATCATGCTGCTTCACCAGGCCTGTTGCTACCCCTCCCTATACCCAAGGAATCGTGGGATCTAATCACCATGAATTTCGTGGACGGGTTGCCGCAATCAGGCCAATACAACTGCTTGTTGGTTGTCGTCGACAAGAGAACGCGGTTTGCTCATTTCCTTCCTCTAGCTCACCCATACACAACATCTAAAGTGGCTCTGCTCTATATGAAATAGTTGTACAAACTGCATGGTTTCCCAGGAGCAATCGTATCCGACCGCGACCCAGTTTTTACCAGTCACTTTTGGCAGGAGTTGTTCAAGTACGCAGGCACAGAACTCCGGATGAGCACAACGAACCACCCCCAGACCGACGGGCAAACCGAGAGAGTGAATCAGTGCATCGAGACCTACCTTCGTTGCTTTGTGCAAGCCTGTCCCAAGCGATGGAGCTTCTGGGTGCCCTTGGCCCAGTTCTGGTACAACTCGCCGCACCACTCGGCGATTGGGATGACGCCGTTCAAGGCCATGTTCGGGAGGGGGCCAAGGCATTGGGGAATTACATCATCGACATCATTATCGTTCCATGCGCTGCAAACTTGGCTCGAAGAGAGGGCCATCATGCAAGACCGGATACAACAACAGCTCCATCGCGCGTGCCAGATCATGCAAGATCAGGCGAACAAGAAGCATTCGTTCAGGCAGTTTCAAGTCGGTGACCAAGTCTTCCTCTAGCTTCAGCCATACATCCAAACTTCGGTGGCCCCCCGCGCCAACCACAAGCTCAGCTACAAGTTCTATGGACCGTTGAGATCGTCGCCAAGGTCAACGATGTCGCCTACAAGCTACAACTACCTCCCCAAGCGATGGTGCACCCAATCTTCCACGTCTCACAGCTTCGACACGCGCTGCTCCCAGGCGTCACAACTGCTTCATCGCTTCCCTCGGGCACGGGCGACACAGCGATTCCTCTCAAGGTGTTACAGTCAAGATGGCGCAAGAAGAACGACTCCATGGTCGAACAAGTGCAAGTACAGTGGTCCGCCGGCTCAGCTATCGACATCACCTGGGAGGACAAGGAAGCGCTCCAGGCTCGCTTTCCACAGGCAGAGGCTTGGGGACAAGCCTCTTCCCAAGGAGGAGGGGATGTTAACGCCCCCGACACCCCTGCCCCACCTGCTAGCGAGACACGGGCGCGGCCCAGCCGCACCCGACGCGCCAACCCACGCTTCTTCGGCCCAGCATGGCACACCAAGCCCAGCCCAACCACGGCTACTACTTAAGGGCGATCCCCTCCCCGGATCTCCCCATCCAGTGGATCACGAACGGCGGCGGCGGCAAGAACCCTAGCTACTCTCGATCCCCATTCGTGTAATCAAACCTGTACCCAGACCAAATCGTCACTGAGTGACTATAGATCGATTCCTCCCCTTGCTAGTCCCTAACACTAAGCATATGACCTAACTAACATTCCTGTCACTTCCGGATCGATGGCTCCTCCTTCCTCTCTCCCTTCCTTCTCTTCCCCCCCTCCTCCTCCTCCTCGCCTCGGCAGATCTCCTCCCCGGCCTTCCCCGGTGGCCGGCGTCCGGTCGCCCTCACCTTCATGTGTAGCTCCCCTTCCCCTACCCTCCCCTGTTTCCCCGCGGGTGGATCTCTCCCCTTCCCTCTCTACGCTGCCGGTTCTTGGAACTCGTTTTTGGGCGCTAGTGTCGGATGAGGAGGATTCTCGTTCTCTGCCTTCCTCCCCCGGGGGTGCGGTTTCCGGCTCTGGGGAGGTGGGGGTCGCCTGCGCCGCCCCTCGCCCTCGTAAGTTTGCCCCCGGGGGTCGGAGCCGGCCGTCGGGGGTGTCTCCGTCGGCCGACGGTTGGTTCCGGATTTCGCGGCGTCGGCGTAGATCTGGTAAGCTTGGAGGCTCTCCATCTCCCTCTCCGTCTCCGGCTCCGGGGGCTCCGTCGCCGGCGGTGGCGGCGGCGGGGCCGGTGGTCGCTTCGTGTAACCTAGATCCAGATCTCCTTGCAGTGGCCGCCGGTTCGCGGGCCTCCTCCCTGTGCAAGCCTGCTGGGCCTGTCAGGACGGTGCTGGCTAGTGGGCCTCCACCTCCCCCCTCCCTCTCTTCGGTAATCGATTTCCCCCCACTCCTTTCTGTTGGCCCAGTTGGGCCCTCAGCCCGGTTACCGGTTCGCCATCCCTCTCCGGCCCATTTGGCGAGTTGGGCTCAGGGGGGCACGGCTCGCTCGGGTTATTTATGGATCCCACGCAGCTCGGTTCCCCCTGCTAGTGTTTCCTGCTTCCGCCGCTGACCTGCGCCGCTATTGTCTTCCCATCCGTCGCTTCATCAGATTCCCCCCACCTCCACCCCTCCTTCTTCCTTTTGCTGCGGTGATCTCCATGGACAAATCTAGGGGCTCTTCCTGCGAGGCGCTTTCGGGTAGCAAGCGGCGCCGCGAGGACTCCCCCTCCTCCACGGTGGATCTGGAGCTTGAGGCTTCGCTCCGCTCCAAGCTGGAGTCGGAGCACGCGGCGCGCGAGCAGGCGGCTCGTGCCTGCGAGGCCTGGGCTTCGGGTCCGGAGCGGGTGCAGTACCCTGTGAAGGAGGGAGTGACTGGATCTGGCCCGCAGGGCTCTGGGTCTGGTCCTTCTCCTTCCCCGGTGCTGGATCCGTGGGAGGCGGCGGTGGCTTCTGGCTGTGGGGTGTCTTCGTCGTCGGCTTCCCTCCCGGCTCCGGGTGTTGGGCGTGGCTCATCGGCCCCGTCTCGGCCCCTGCCTCTCCCCCTCCTCGTGGGGCCGGATCTGGTTTCCGTCCGCCGC
This sequence comes from Triticum timopheevii, assembly GCA_963921465.1. NCBI lineage: Eukaryota > Viridiplantae > Streptophyta > Magnoliopsida > Poales > Poaceae > Triticum > Triticum timopheevii. Next base: position 120,269,226 of record OY997272.1, read on the forward strand.
CTCGATCCTTCGTGGGGCCGGCGCATCGGCCTCCCGGTCCGGCTTCGGGGGATGGGATCCTTCCTCCTCCCCCGTCGCAGCAGCAATCCCGCCCCTCCTCCTCTTCCCACAGCAACCCCTCGGCGCTTACCTGCTTCGCTTGTCATAGACCGGGCCACTTTCAGTCTCGCTGCACCAATCCCCCATTTTGCCTGATTTGTCGCTCTGATGGCCACCTCACGGTTAACTGCATGGATAGGCAGAAACCTCCCGCGGTCATCCAGTTTGGTCTGGGTCTCCCTGGCTGCTCCTTCTTCACTTTTGATGGTGATTTGCCTGTTCGGGAGGTGGCTCCTTCGCTGTCCAATGCGGCTATTGTCTCTGTCAAAGACCAAAAGATCTCGCCCCAAACTCTGATGGAAGGGCTTCGCATCTGGGATGTGGCCGGTTGGGACTGGCAAGTTGTGCAGCTGTCAGATTTTGATTTCTCTGTGGTGTTTCCCTCCAAAGATTGCCTGCGAATGATTGCTTCCTGCACCAGCTTCACCTTACCTCTTAACCAACTGGTGGTTTCTGTCAAAGCGGCTGCATCTAATGGTACTGCAATTGGTCCTCTGTCTCAAGTGTGGGTGTTGATTGATGATCTTCCTGCGAGTCTGCGCTCGTCTGCTTTCCTCATGTCCTTTGGGGTTTTGATTGGGAAACCCATTGAGGTGGATGAGGAATCTTTGAACAAGGTTGGCCCTGCGCGGATGAAGGTCTGGTGTGTTGATCCTGATCGGGTGCATGGCCTCATTGATGTCTATCCTTCTCCCAGTGGAATCAGGCTGCGGGTGCGGGTGGAGGGGGCGGCGGCGGCTTTCCATGCTCCACCTCCCCCCTTCCCCTGCTAAGCCCTCAGATAATAATGACAAGGATGGGGATGGGTCTTTCGGTGGCCCCAATCAGAGTTTTGGATCTAATCTCCGCTTCACTCAATCTGAATGGGATGGCCTGGCAGACTCAGAACGTGAGTTGTTTCATTCTCAAGCGCCTGTTGGTGATGCTCCTCGTGAAGATGCTGTGATTCCCCCTGCTGCCCAGATGGCCCCCTCTGCTGCTGCTGATCTGCCTAAGGCCCCACCCTGCTCGGCCACTCCTGTGTCTGCGGCATGCTCCAACCTTCCGGCCCGCCCTACCTCCCCCACTCGTTCGGGTATTGAAGATCTCCCCGGTTCTCCTGCTTGTGACATGGTGGAATCCCAGCACCCCTCAAAGAAGAAATCCTCAGTCCGCAAGTACTCGGCTAAGAGCCGGACCTCTTCGGGCTCGAAGCAATCCATGACGGGGATCTGTCGGCGTCTTGATCATGATCTAGGCTCCATGTCGCGCTCGGGCCCCCATGCTGGCTCTCCTGCTGCGCGGTCGCCTGCTATCCACTCCCCGGTGTCCACGGCCCGCAAAGGGAGGCGGGTGTCGCAGGCTGGTGGCATTATTCTGGAAAGGGCGGAGAAGCGGGCTGCGGCGAAGGACCTCCCTCCCCCAGGTACCTCCTCTCCCCCATCTGTCGCTGTTTCTCCGGTTCGGGTGGTTTTACCTTCGATGTCTGATGATCATCTTTTAAACATTATGTCGGACGTGGGTTTGGTGGTTGATTCTTTTGTTGGCTCTCCCAGTTCGCTTCTTGCTATTATTCGGGCTAATGAACTGGCCCAAGCGGCCATTGCGAAAGCCAAAGAGGCTGTTGCCTCGCGGGTCGCGGATGTTGGTTGTGTTGCGGGGGGGGGGGGGGATTAGGGTGCTGGTAGTGGCCAGCCCTCATCCTGCCTTGCTAAGAGGGGTACTAATAAACGATCCAAACCCTGTTTGGCCCCCAGCAGGTCGAGCCTCCGTATCAAGAACCTTTCGTATAAATGAGGGCCTTATTCTGGAATATTAGAGGGTTCGGTGCTAGGGGGCGCCGTGACCAACTGAAAGATTTGGTCCGTTCTAATTCTATTGACTTTGTGGGGTTGGTTGAAACGTTTAAGGACTCCTTCTCCCCCAGTGAGCTCTCTGCTATCGTGGGTATGGATAGATTTCATTGGCAATTTTTACCGGCTTCGGGCCACTCAGGTGGGATTCTGATTGGTGCTAATAAGGATATTTTTGACTTTGTTACTTTTGATTATGGGTTTTATTGGGCTAGTGTTGTTCTCTCACACAGATCTATGAATACCCTCTGTGAATTTATAGTTGTTTATGGGCCCGCTGATCACTCCTTCTCACACCTTTTCCTTGATGAACTTTCGATCAAGATCGAGTCATGCACTCTTCCGATGGTTATTGGGGGAGACTTCAATATTTTGCGATGCCCTCTTGACAAGAATAATGATAATTTTTCCTGGTCTTTAGCCAATGCTTTTAACGACTTTATTAGTGCCAACGCCATTCGGGAGCTTCCTCGGGGGGGGGGGGGGGGGAGCCCGCTTTACTTGGTCTAATCATCAGGTGAATCCTATCAGATCCGTGCTTGATCGTGTCTTCCTATGTCCCAGATGGGATTCCTTGTTTCCCAGGTCCTCTCTTTTCGCAAAATGTATTGTCGGGTCTGACCATACCCCCTTGATTCTTGATGATGGTTCCATTCACTATAGACCTCCGGCTAGATTTCAGTTTGATGCTTCTTGGCTGTCTGTGGAGGGCTTTGTTGACATGGTCGCGGCGAAGATTTCACACTCCCTCTCTCACAACCCCCGCTCTTTTGGCCCTCTGGACGATTGGCAGTCATGTGCTTATGCTTTACGTAAATTTCTTAGAGGCTGGTCGCGTAATCGTGCGGCGGAGGATCGCCGCACCAAAGCCTTCCTTGAAAATCAGATCCTGGAGCTAGATCGTTCTGCTGACTCTATCGGGCTCTCTGATGATGGTTGGGCTGTTCGCTATAATCTGGAGGCTGCTCTTTTGCAGTTGCACCATCAGGCTGAGATTTACTGGCGCCAGAGGGGCACTCTTAATTGGACTCTCAAAGGGGACGCTCCTACGGCTTATTTCTTTGCGATCGCTAACGGTAGGCGTAGGCGTTGTGAGATTAACAGCCTGTTGATTAATGGTATGCGCTCTTCAGATCAGTCTGTGATTATGGCCCACGTGGTGGATTTCTTTTCGTCTTTGTTAGGGGCTAAACCTCCATCGGGCCTGTCCATTTCTCCCCACCTCTGGAGCTCTGGTCTTAAAATTTCTCCTGAGGAGAATGCTTCCTTGATGATTCCGCTTTCCGATCAGGAAATCTGGGATGTGGTTAATTCTGCCAATCCTAATGCCGCTTCTGGGCCTGATGGCTTCTCCATTCCTTTCTTTCGGAAATTTTGGCCCCAGTTGAAACAGTTGGTGTGTAACGTTATTCAGGGTTTCTGTCTTGGTACTGTCGACATCTCTCGCCTGAACTATGCTGTTATATCCCTGATCCCTAAGGTCAAGGGCGCTGATGTCATTTCACAATTCCGGCCTATAGCGTTGATTAACAACTTTGCCAAGTTCCCTTCCAAAGGCTTTGCGAACTGGTTGTCTCCGATAGCTCACAGAGTTATTAGTCCCTTCCAATCTGCTTTCATCAAAGGGCGTTTCATTTTAGACGGTATTCTCTCCCTTCATGAGATTGTTCATGACCTTCATGTGCGGAAATCCAAAGCTGTTATTCTCAAACTAGACTTTGAAAAAGCGTATGACTCAGTTAGCTGGCCTTTTCTCAGGCAGATTCTGCTTGCCAAAGGGTTCGACGGCGCCTATGTTCACCGTATCATGCAGCTGGTCTCGGGTGGCCACACTGCAGTTGCCGTAAATGGCGCTATTAGCAACTTCTTTGCAAATGGGAGGGGCCTCCGCCAAGGGGATCCTGCCTCCCCCGTTCTTTTCAACTTTGTGGCTGACGCCTTCTCCTGTATGCTCTCCAAAGCGGCTCGATGTGGACACATTATTCCTGTGGTCTCTCACCTACTTCCGGAAGGGGTCTCTCATCTGCAATATGCGGATGACACAATCATCTTGGTGGAGTTGGACAATGCCTGTATTGCCAATCTGAAATTCATTTTGTTGTGTTTCGAAGCTATTTCTGGTCTTAAGATCAACTTCGCCAAGGGTGAGGTTATGGTGACGGGGGTTGACCGGGCGGAGGCCTTGCGGGTGGCCAGGCTCCTAAACTGCTCCTTAGGTTCCTTCCCTTTCAAATATTTAGGTCTCCCTATCTCCCCTGGTCTGCTTCACGCGAAAGACTTCGCTCCGGTGGTTGCTAAAGTGGGGAATAGGGTGCTTCCTTGGAGGGGTAGATATAATACCAATGCCGGTAAAGTGGCTCTCATCAACTCTTGCCTATCCTCTCTCCCGATGTTCCTTATGGGCTTCTATCGTCTCACGAATGGTGTGCATGATGGCTTCGACAAACATAGGGGTGGCTTCTATTGGAATTCTGCTGATAACAAAAGAAAGTATAGGTTGGTTAAATGGCAGCTTATGTGCAAGCCTAAAAACCTTGGGGGGTTAGGCATTATTAACACTCGGGTGATGAATATTTGTCTGCTCATTAAGTGGTGGTGGAAAATTATGACGGTGGGGGCCGATGCGCTATGGTTTTCGATTCTTAAGGCTAAATATTTTCCTAATTCCAACCCCATGTTTGCCCCTGCGCGGCGTGGTTCGCAGTTTTGGAAAGCCCTTATTAAAGTTCGGCCGATTTTTTTGGAGCACGTCAAGTTTTGTGTGGGTAATGGGATTGCTGTTCGTTTTTGGTTAGATTGGTGGTCTGGGGATGCTCCCCTGGCTGTTAGCTTTCCGGTTTTGTTTTCTTACTGCCCCAATCCGCATATCTCCATCGCGGAGGTGGCTGCTAATAACTGGGACTTGGCTTTTCGTCGGGTCATGTCTCCTGAAGAGTTGGAAGAATGGCAAAGTCTCTCTGCCCTCTTCCCTATGCTCTCGGAGGAGGCCGACTCCGTGGTCTGGCCACTTGCGGCCTCTGGTAAATTTTCGGTCAAATCGTTGTATTCTAGACTCATTGGTGGTTCTACTTCGGCTCGATTCTCTTGTGTTTGGAAATCCAAGGTCCCTCCTAAGATTAAGATTTTCCTTTGGCAAGCCTTCCGTGGTCGCCTTCCTACTGCCGATCAGATCAAAAAACGCAATGGGCCGGGCTCGGAATTCTGTAACTTGTGTGGGGCGTTGGAAAACTCCAATCACATCTTTTTCAACTGTGCTCTTGCCAAATTAGTTTGGTCTTGCGTCCGATCCTGGCTTCGGGTTTCCTGGAATCCCTCCTCTTTCTCCGATATTAGATCCCTAGCCAAATCTTTGGTAGGGGTCACCAAGAGGGTATTTTGGGTCGGCTTGGGAGCCTTATGTTGGGCTCTATGGACCATTAGTAACAAATTTACTATTGAGCTTACATTCCCTTCTAAGCCTGCCGATGTTCTCTTCAAATCATGTATATTCTTGCAGCAGTGGAGATTATTGACTAAGGAGCCAGACCGGGACGCCCTGGACCTGCTCATCGCAAAAATTCGGGCTTCGGCTTCTCAGATCTCCGGGACGAATCTTGGCGTATAATTCTGGTGCTGTAGTTTGCGGGACTTAGGGTTCCCTCTCTCCCCGGCCTGCGTGCCGTGTTTGGCAGTTGCCTGTATCGTTGGTACTTTGGGTCCTTTTAACTTCTCTTTGTGGCTCTGTGATTGTGTGAACCTTGGGTATTCGTGACGCTGCCGTGTGGCTTTATTTATAAAGTCGGGCCTTGGCCTTTTCTCTAAAAAAACACTAAGCATATGCAAATTAACCCGGTTAGTATATTCAAAAGAACTGTAACTGATCAGAACTGTGTTTAGGAGTATTTCGTACAAGGATATGCTTTTACACGAACAATGCCATTACGACGTTTCTTTTCCAAAAAGAATAAGATATACACCAGGGTATATGTGTCAATTAGTCGTTAGCTTTCATGCATCTCTTAATCTGAGCACGACCACAAAATAGAATTGGCACGTGAAATCTATAAGTATATACTCCCTTCGTTCGGAATTACTTGTCGCAGAAATGGATGTATCTAGACGTATTTTAGTTCTAAATACATTTATTTTCGAGACAAGTAATTCCGAACGAATAGAGTATATCCCCTGAGTATCCCGTCCAAACATCCATCGGGCAAGCAAAGGGTTATCTCATCTTACACTAGGTATCCCATCCTACCACCACACCACATCCCACAACTTTGCAGCCTCTTGCTTTTGCGATGGAGAAGGTCATAGTGTTGATTGTTTGTGCTGGGCCGGCAGGCCTCACCACAGCAGCCAATTCTCCATTCCCTATGTCATCTTCGAGCGAGAGAACTGCAGTGCGTCACTTTGCAGCCCGCGATTACGATCGCCTCAAGCTGCATCTTGCAAAGGAATTCTGTGAGTTACCAAAGAATGTCATACCCAGCGGATGCACCAACATAGTACATACCAAAAAACATGTTCGTAAAAAAAGTACTTGGATAACTACATTGAGCGTTTCAATATCCAACCAAAGTATCTCACCGGTGTGGAGTCATGCACATATGACAATGATAACAAGTGTTGGTCTATCAAGGCGCTGAGCATGGCAAAGTGCACGATGACCAATTTCACAACAAAGTTTCTTGTTATGGCCGGTGGGGAAAATAGCGCAGAGTCCGGACACCCGAAACGTAGGACTCCGACACCCCCCACCCAACCAACCCCCCTCCCCCCCTCTCGGTCCCATTTCCTTCCCCTCTGCCCCTTTCTCCCCCTTGCTTTGCATCCGCCCCCTCCACCTCCGCCGACGCCGATGTTCCTCTCCAGCCGCCACAAAGGCATTGCCGAACGTCCGCAACCAGTACCGACGCGCCCGCTCGCCATTCCGACGGAGCTTTCAGCCTTGGAGCCATTTGTACCTAGCTACACTCCGCCCCCTCTCGACGACCTCCATGGCGGACACCATGCTCGACAGGTGTTCGGTCAAATGGCATTGAGCTTATTTTCAAATCCTATGCCAGTTTTAGAGCACGAAGGATGGTGAGCTACTCGGCCATGGAGGATGAGTCTGTTGTGCGATGCATGGCTGGTCGTATCCGTGGAATTTATAGGTAGGAGCAGATGGCCGCCCTTTTGGGAGCAAGTGCATGAAAAGTTTCACGTAGGGAAGCACATTGCGCCCTACGACGTGTACATCATGCGACCATGCAACGTGAGGTCATTGTCGTATCGCTTGCACGCTATCCAGGTCAGCGTCACCAAGTTTTGCGACGTGGTTCGTCAGCTCGAGGCAAGGTGGTCATTGCACGCGGCAGAGGATGAGATCGTAAGTTTTTGTTCCTCTAGCTAAACTTGTTGATTGATTTATTGTATCCCTACTTCCGTCCTAGTTTATTAGTCCTTTTTATATTCCGTGCCAAATTTTAACCTTAAATTTAACTAACAAAATGTTAATGCATGTCATAATAAATAATACTATAATTGGATACTATGTTTAAATACGAAACCAACGATATAATTTTTGTGACATGCATTAATATTTTATTAATCAAATCTATAATCAAAATTTGACACAAAATACAATGAGGACTTATAAACCAGAATGGAGGTGGTAGTAATTTTATAGGGATACAATAAATGAAAATCATAATCAAAGTTATGTCATGAAGACAAAAAAAGTCAATGCACGTCTTACATTTTGGGAAGGATGAGGTACCATTTTTTGTACTCCACCAATTTTAACGGCATCTGCATTTGATAGCCGAGTTGTTCATAATGTTCCGAGCGACCTGGATGCCCTTCCAGCATTAAGATGGCGATTTTGATGGACGGCCTAGACTTGGGCTCTCCTTGCACGCACAAGAGCCCAACCTTCACCACCCGCTCCACGGCCGCCGTATCGACCTCCTCCTCGCTTTTCATAGCCCTCTTCACCTCACCCTTGAGTAGGCACTCATACACCAGCTCCATCAGGGTTTGTTCCTCGCCGGCCTCTTCCATTTCCATGCTCCTCCTGCACGTCACGATCTCGAGCAGCACCACGCCGTAGCTGTACACGTCAATCTTCGCCGTGACAGGGCCCGTGCCCCTGTACCACTCGGGGGCCAGGTACCCACGCGTGCCGCGGACACCAGTGAAAGTGCGTGTCCGGTCAGGTTGGAGCAGTTTGGCGAGCCCGAAATCCGCGATCTTGGCCGTGCCAGCCGCGTCTATGAGGATGTTCTACGGCTTGACGTCGCAGTGGATCACGCGACTGTTGAGCTCGTCGTGGAGGTAGTGCAGGCCCGGGCCACGTCGAGCACGATGCCAAGGCGGTCGGGCCACGGGGGCGTCGAGGCAGCACCCCTGAACAGCATGTCGGCCACCGAGCCGTTGCTCATGAACTCGTACACCAGGAGGCGGTTGGCGCCCTCGTGACAGAAGCCGAGGAGGCGGACCAGGTTGCGGTGGCTCATCCGCCCGATGGCGCGCACCTCTCTCTGGAACTCCCGCTCGCCGTCCTCCACGAGCTTCTCCAGCCGCTTCACGGCGATAGCCTGCTCGTCGTTTTGCAGCGCACCTTTGAACACCGAACGGGCCGCGGCCCACCGGGTCACGGAAGCAGCACGTGGCGCGCTCCAGCTCCTGGTAGCTGTACGACCTCAGGGGCGCCGTCTCCTCATCTTCCTCCAAGCCTTCGCCGCCGTCGGCGTCCGTGTTCGCGGGTGCCACGCTCCGGGGCACGGCCCTCCGTTTCACGTGGAGCAGCCACCCGGACGCAATGAATGCTGACAACGCGACGCATGCCAGGATGCCGATGCAAACCAGCACGATGATGGTCGTGCGCCCGACGGGTTTGCTGTGGGTGCCGCTGCCGCCTGTCGCCGCTCCCGCGGTCTTGACGAACAGCGTGTAACTGCCTCCAGCACGGCCGTACCGTAGAGGGAGCTGCTGCTTGCTGTTGTGTCCGCAAATGCCATGGACATCGCACCGATCGATCAGAGCGCTCCACACGACGGTGGTGGTATTGGATGCACCGCCAGGGCCAGACACGAAGGTATGACGGTACAAACGCAGAACTCCATCAGGATCAAGTGTGAGTCGGTAGTAGGCTTGCTCTCCCACTTTTAAGGCTCTGGGCTGTGTCACTGTCAGGTTCTTGGTAAAGCTGCCATCGTTGTTCACCTGGTATCTGTTAGACTTCGTATTGTAGCCTTGTTGTGTAATCCATACCATATTGGTATAGGACTTGTATGACACCATTATATACATATGTGCCTCGCCCTGGCTCCGTCGGTGCCTCGGTTCTTCGGCACCACCGCCGTCGGCTCCATGTTTTCAGCGCTGATCCCACCGTTACTGCCTGCGACGGCCTCAACACCAGTCGCGCCACCGCCGCCCGTGATGGCCCCCTCTGGACCCTCCTCGATACTCGCCGTCATCCCGACGACCTCGGGGGAGGCGCTGCCCGTGAAGCCACCCGCGGCCTCGCTCACGGCACCACCCGCGGCCGTGATCCCGATCGTTCCCGCGCCACCACCCGCGGCATCAGTCGCGACTGTGGTTCCTGCCGCGGCTCCGCCGACTGCCGCCCCTGCTGCTGGCGTCATCACGCCCGCCGGGCCGTTCCACTTAGACAACTTGATCGCCATCAGACTCAGGCCGGACAACTACCTGTTCTGGCGCGCCAAGGTCCTACCGCTGCTCCGCAGCCGGTCTCTCCTTGGGTTTGTGGACAGTTCGCTACCGTGTCCTCCGCAGGTCATCCCTATCGTACACGGCCCGACCATTAACCCGGAACACCGTATGTGGGCACAGCAGGACCAGGCGATCCTCTCTGCCATCTAGGGCTCCCTCGGCAACGGGGTCGCCGGTCTCTGTCTCTTTGCCGCCACCTCCATGGATGCCTGGACGACCCTGGAGCACGCCTTTGCCCAGGTCTCTACCTCCCGCTTGATGGCCCTTCGCAGCGAGCTCGCCAACATTAGGAAGCTGGACTCCTCCGCCACAACCTACTTCAACAAGATGAAGGTGCTGGCGGACACACTCACCTCTATCGGTCGGTCGCTCAGTGATGAGGAGTTTGCTAGCTTTGTCATCAAAGGCCTCGACGCCGACTACGACAATCTCGCCGAGGCTGTTCACAACGCCAAGCCAGCGATGCCCCCGCATGAGCTCTACTCACGACTTCTCTTCACCGAGCAGCATGTCGAGGCTCGTCGCTCCTCCGCCACCATCACCTCACAGCCGGCGGCCTTCTGGGCTTCTCGCGGCCAGCGTCCCCCTGCCCCGTCATCTGGCAAGCCCGCCCCCTGCATCGACCCTGGGTGGGGGCCCTAACACTCGGGTGGTATGCCAGCTATGTGGTCATGAACGCCAAGTCGCCTCCAAGTGTCACCGCCGCTTCCAGAGGAGCTTCCTTGGCATCGGCAACGATGGGAAGGGCAACGAGCGCCAATTTGCGATGGCAGACTTTGGTCCCCCCCCCGCCGCCCCGGCTGCCCACATCGCCGCTGCCCCGGCTGCCCACATCGCTGCCAAGGGCAAGGACCCGCGCATCGACCAGGGCATACACCGTCCTATCCTATTGATCCAGCCTGGTACATGGACACCGGCGCCACAGATCACATGACGAATGAGCTCGACAAACTCTCACCTACCAGCCCTACTACGGGCACGATCAGGTTCACACCGCCAATGGTGTAGGTATGCCCATCTCTCACATTGGCCAAGCATCTCTTTTCAACTAGTCACCCCTCTAGGCAGCTCCATCTTTGTAATGTTTTGCGGGTTCCCTTGGTGACTCGTAATCTTTTATCTGTCCCTAAGCTCACCCTTGATAATCATGTCCTATGTGACTTTCACCCTTTTAATCTTTTTGTTAAGGACCAAGCAACCCGAGACGTTCTACTTAGTGGCCTCTTGAGCCAAGGCTTGTACTGTTTGGAGGATCCATCCGCCCCGTCCGTCTTCAATGGTGTTCGTGTGTTACCTTCTCAGTGGCACTCTCGCTTTGGTCATCCCGCCACACCCATCGTTCGCCACATACTCCACCGCCATGAGATGCCATTAGAGTCTAACAATAAAGAGATGTTCGTGTGTGATGCCTGTCAACAAGGCAAAAGTCATTAGCTACCTTTTGTTTCATCTACTAGGGAAGTAAGGAGTCCTCTTGAAATTGTGTTTTCTGATGTGTGGGGTCCAGCACAAACATCTGTTAGTGGTCACAACTACTATGTCAGTTTTGTTAATGCCTATAGTCGTTTCACATGGCTTTATCTTCTTAAGCGCAAATCTGATGTGTTTGATGTTGGAAATATGCCCTAGAGGCAATAATAAAAGGATTATTATTATATTTCCTTGTTCATGATAATAGTCTTTATTCATGCTATAACTGTATTATCCGGAAATCGTAATACACGTGTGAATACATAGACCATAATATGTCCCTAGTAAGCCTCTAGTTGACTAGCTCGTTGATCAACAGATAGTCATGGTTTCCTGGCTATGGACATTGGATGTCGTTGATAACGGGATCACATCATTAGGAGAATGATGTGTTGGACAAGACCCAATCCTAAGCATAGCACAAGATCGTGTAGTTCGTTTGCTAGAGCTTTTCCAATGTCAAGTATCTCTTCCTTAGACCATGAGATCGTGTAACTCCCGGATACCGTAGGAGTGCTTTGGGTGTATCAAACGTCACAACGTAACTGGGTGACTATAAAGGTGCACTACAGGTATCTCCGAAAGTGTCTGTTGGGTTGACACGGATCGAGACTGGGATTTGTCACTCCGTATGACGGAGAGGTATCTCTGGGCCCACTCGGTAATGCATCATCATAATGAGCTCAAAGTGACCAAGTGGTTGGTCACGGGATCATGCATTACGGTACGAGTAAAGTGACTTGCCGGTAACAAGACTGAACGAGGTATTGGGATACCGACGATCGAGTCTCGGGCAAGTAACGTACCGATTGACAAAGGGAATTGTATACGGGGTTGATCGAATCCTCGACATCGTGGTTCATCCGATGAAATCATCGAGGAGCACGTGGGAGCCAACATGGGTATCCAGATCCCGCTGTTGGTTATTGCCCGAGAGCCGTCTCGGTCATGTCTACGTGTCTCCCGAACCCGTAGGGTCTACACACTTAAGGTTCGGTGACGCTAGGGTTATTAGGAAGACTTGTATGTGATTACCGAATGTTGTTCGGAGTCCCGGATGAGATCTCGGACATCACGAGGAGTTCTGGAATGGTCCGGAGGTGAAGATTTATATATGGTAAGTTGTCATGCGGACACCGGAAAGTTTCGGGGGCATATCGTATTGTACCGGGGCCACCGGAGAGGTTCCGGGGGTCCACCAGGAGGGGCCACCCCTCTTGGAGGGCCACATGGGCCGCAAGGGGCAGGGAACCAGCCCCTGGAGGGCTGGGTGCGCCCCCCACCTTGGGCCCATGCGCCTAGGGTTGGGGGGGAAACCCTAGAGGGGGCGCCCCCCTTGCTTGGGGGGCAAGTCCCCCCTCCCTGGCCGCCGCTGTTGGGGAATGTTGCAGAAAATTAAAACTTTTCCTACGGTTTCACCAAGATCCATCTGTGAGTTCATCTAAGCAACGAGTCATGGGAGAGAGTTTGCATCTACATACCACTTGTAGATCACGTGCGGAAGCTTGCAAGGGGATGGTGATGATGGAGTCGTACTCGACGTGATTCGAATCACCGATGTCCAAGTGCTGAACGGACAGCACCTCCGCGTTCAACACACGTACGGGACGGGAGACGTCTCCTCCTTCTTGATCCAGCAAGGGGGAAGGAGAGGTTGAGGAAGCTCACTCCAACGGCAGCACGACGGCGTGGTGGTGTTGGTGCAGCAGTACTCCGACAGGGCTTCACCAATCACTTAACGGAGGAGGAGAGGTGTTGGGGAGGGGAGGGGCTGCGCCTTTTGATGTTTCCAGCAGCCCTCCCCCCACCCCTCTATTTATAGGGGAAGGGGCAAGGGGGGCCGACCCCTCTAGATGGGATCTAGAGGGGGGGGCGGCGGCCAGGGAGGGGAGGCTTGCCCCCCAAGCAAGGGGGGCGCCCCCCTTAGGGTTGCCCCCCCAACCCTAGGCGCATGGGCCCAAGGTGGGGGGCGCTCCCAGCCCTCCAGGGGCTGGCTCCCTCCCCTTTGCTGCCCATGTGGCCCTCCGGGAGGGGTGGCCTCTCCCGGTGGACCCCCGGAACCCCTCCGGTGGACCCGGTACATTACCGATAGACCCCCGAAACTTTCTGGTGTCCGTATGACAACTTCCCATATATAAAACTTTACCTCCGGACCATTCTAGAACTCCTCGTGACGTCCGGGATCTCATCCGGGACTCCGAACAACATTCGGTAGTCACATACTAGTCTTCCTAATAACCCTAGCGTCACCGAACCTTAAGTGTGTAGACCCTACGGGTTCGGGAGACATGCAGACATGACCGAGACGACTCCCGGGCAATAACCAACACCGGGATCTGGATACCCATGTTGGCTCCCACATGCTCCTCGATGATTTCATCGGTTGAACCATGATGTCGAGGATTCAATCAAAACCCTGTATGCAATTCCCTTTGTCAATCGGTACGTTACTTGCCCGAGACTCGATCGTCGGTATCCCAATACCTTGTTCAGTCTCGTTACCGGCAAGTCACTTTACTCGTACCGTAATGCATGATCCCGTGGCCAACACCTTGGTCACCTTGAGCTCATTATGATGATGCATTACCGAGTGGGCCCAGAGATACCTCTCGGTCATACGGAGTGACAAATCCCAGTCTCGATCCGTGTCAACCCAACAGATACTTTCGGAGATACCTGTAATGCACCTTTATAGTCACCCAGTTACGTTGTGATGTTTGATACACCCAAGGCACTCCTACGGTATCCGGGAGTTACACGATCTCATGGTCGAAGGAAGAGATACTTGACATTAGCAAAGCTCTAGCAAACGAACTACACGATCTTTGTGCTATGCTTAGGATTGGGTCTTGTCCATCACATCATTCTCCTAATGATGTGATCCCGTTATCAATGACATCCAATGTCCATAGTCAGAAAACCATGACTATCTGTTGATCACAACGAGCTAGTCAACTAGAGGCTCACTAGGGACATATTGTGGTCTGTGTGTTCACACGTGTATTACGATTTCCGGATAATACAGTTATAGCATGAACAAAAGACAATTATCATGAACAATGAAATATAATAATACTTTTATTATTGCCTCTAGGGCATATTTCCAACAGCCGCCCCCCTCTAGATCCCATCTAGAGGGGTCGGCCCCCCTTGCCCCTTCCCCTATAAATAGAGGGGTGAGGGGAGGGCTGCTGTACACAACTCAAGGCGCAGCCCCTCCCCTCCCCAACACATCTCCTCCTCCGTTACGTGCTTGGCGAAGCCCTGTCGGAGTACTGCTGCACCAACACCACCACGCCGTCGTGCTGCCGTTGGAGCTATCTTCCTCAAACTCTCCTTCCTCCTTGCTGGATCAAGACGGAGGAGACGTCGTCCGTCCCGTACGTGTGTTGAACGCGGAGGTGCTGTCCGTTCAGCACTTGGTCATCAGTGATCACGGCGAGTACGACTCCATCATCACCCTTCCCTTGAACGCTTCCGCACGCGATCTACAAGTGGTATGTAGATGCAAACTCACTCCCTTGACTCCTTGCTTAGATGAACTCATAGATGGATCTTGGTGAAACCGTAGGAAATTTTTTAATTTTCTGCAACGTTCCCCAACATTTGATATATTCATTCAGTTTCAATTGCATGTTGAACGTCTACTCAAGCATAAAATTATCCATGTTCAGTCAGATTGGGCGGGGGGGGGGGGGGGGGGGGGGGGGGGGAGGGGGGAGGGGCGAATATCACAACCTCAACACTTTCTTTAATAAGCTTGGGATCTCCCATCATTTGTGATGCCCACATACACATCAGCAGAATTTCGCCGTTGAGCGCAAACATCACCATATAGTTGAAACCAGCCTCACACTTCTTGCTCATGCTTATGTACCTTTTCGCTTTTGGAGTGATGCTTTTTCCACCACGTGTTTTCTCATTAACAAATTACTTACATGTGTTATTGATATGAAAACTCCTGTTGAGCTTCTCTTGGATGAAACTCCTGACTACACCTTTTTCAAGGTATTCGGGTGTGCTTGCTGGCCTCATCTTCGTCCTTATAATGATCGCAAACTTGAGTTTCGCTCCAAAAGGTGTGTGTTCTTGGGGTATAATGTCGTGGTTCTAAGTCTGACAGTAAGTGTAGGGGGTACGAATGAGGAGGCAAGGTCCTAGCTACGGTGAGATTGTACGCAAGTGTTTACAAGTTCAGGCCCCTCTCGGAGGAGGTAAAAGCCCTACGTCTCGGTGCCCTGAGGCGGTCGGCTAGAATATGTGAGTGTGTGTTATAGGGGGTGCGAACCCTTGTGCCAGAGGAGGGGGGGGTGGCTTATATAGAGTGCGCCAGGACCCCAGCCATCCCCCGTTACAAGGAGTTCAATGTACATAAAGATGGGGCGTTACTGATAACGCCAGCCATAAAGTTCTATTAATGATCTTAAAGACTACGGAGTGAATGCCTGACCGTTGCTGTCCCGGTCGACTCCTGGTCTTCGGTAGGTCGAGTGATATCAAGAGAGAGGGGTACCGAGTGAGGTGACTGGTCGAGTGGATTGCACTCGATGTCTTCAATTGGTACTCCATGTTGTGCCTTGGGTGTCTTTGCTTCTAGGGTAGTGACCTTGGGTAGGGCGTATAGGTCAGGTCTATGACCCTACCCTAGGTCTATATCATCATCATTAGCCCCCGAATGGTTCGAGGTCCGAGTGAAAATAAGGTTGAAGTTGATCTTGCCTTGACTCTTGTGCTTCACAAGTACCCATGTTGGACTGGAGGCCCTCGTTGGAACTTCGGCTTCGTTTCAGTCGCCTTGATCGATTCAGAAGTTGCCGAGTGGATTTATACCGTCACTCGTCGAGTGTTACCTTTGGCGCGAAATCTTTGGCGCGATTGGTTACGGCGTATCCGGGATCTCATGGGATTCAAAATTTTGGGGAAGCACGCAAGGCGGAGCGCGCCGTAGCAAGCGGGACGGATAGACAGGAGCGCCTCGATCTCTGCGCCACCTTTTTCGCCACATACCCAGCGCGCGACTGTTGCGGGATTTGACAGGATTGCCCGGGCCCACGCATCAGCCACTCGGAAATGGGCCCTTAAAAGGCGACGGGGCCGAGGCGTCTGCACTGTGCGCGTCCATTCTCCCTCTTCCTCCTATGCCTCTCCACCGCATCTTGCTCCTCCGCTCTCGCCGCCGCCGCCCCGCCACCATGGTGAAGCACAAGACGGCGGCGCTGGAACGCGCGAAGAAGGCGACGGGGGCGGCTAAAGGCAAGAATACAAATCAGGGGTCATCATCAAGGTCTGTGTTGCCGCCGGGTTGGATCCAGGGCGATTGGATCCGATCTTTGCTCCGGCCGGAGGATTTGGAGGAGCTGGCTGACTCCGGTCTGATCGTCGACGGATCTGCAAGACTGTCGAAGGGGGAAACGGAGCCCTAGCCGCGGCCGGGTGAGTGCGTCCTGCTCGCCACCCATGCCGACCGCGGTTTCTCCCTTCCTCCGCATCCTTTCTTCCGGGTTTTCTTGAACTTTTTTGGAGCTCAGGTCCATCACTTCTCTCCCGACACCATTATGTACCTCACCGCTTTTGTGTCCATGTGTGAAAATTTCCTGGGTTGTCGACCGCACTGGGGTCTTTTAAAACACATCTTCACAATCCGCTCCCAGTCGGTGAAGAAAGTGAATTCGAGTGACGAGAGGACGCACGTGATCCAAATGTGCGGGGGTCTGGGGATCCAGAAGAGGAAAAGGAGCGCTTTCCCCTCCATGACCCTTCCTGAGTCGGTCAGGGGCTGGCAGTCGACCTGGTTCTACTGCCAGGATATTGCGACTTCAGTCGACCGGTCTCCCCCCTTTCTCTTTAGATTGCGCCCAACAACCTTCTTCGTTGAAAGTGACCACTGCGGAGAGGGTGGAGACGAACATATTGGTTGAGAGAGTGGTCCAGTTGATCAATCAGTGTGTAACCAACATGGACTTGTTGGAGGTGTTTCTTAGTTGATGCATCCAGCCGCTCCAGGCTCGTGACCACTCGATGTGGATGTACTCTGGAGCCAACGACATCGCTCGAGTTCATCCAAAGGAGGTTACGGCCGAGACGGTGGCTCTGTGGCTGAAGGGCATTATAGGAAACAAGGACACCCCAGGGGAGCCAGGAGAGTCGACCCATTTAGCGCCAACAACCAACCAGATAAGGCCCGAGCTCTGCTACTGACTGTACTCTTCAATATGCTTTTGTGTCTGTTTCTGAATCCGACTGATATTTGTTTGACTTCTTGTCTTGCAGGTTTATACTGAGATGTACTCGATGCCCAATAGTGAACAAGCTCTGGAGCAAGACCAGGAGGGAGAAGACAGTGTGGAAGAAAGCGGCGACTGACAATCTCTAGAAGACGACGACGAGGAGGAAAGTGATGAGTCGGACAATGACGAGATAGTCGACTCACCACCTCGCAAAGAGCATCGATCCAAGCTACTCCACGATCTAGCGGGCGGGCATGGCAAGACCGTGGCTCCAAGTACTCAAGCACAAAAGCGCACTCGGACTTTGATTCCGGAGCCGGAGGAGAAGGTCGCCAAGCAGCCCCAGGTCTTCCCCTCAAAGGCTCGGAAGACCTGGCCCAATATTAAGATGGACGTTCCTGTTGCCTCTGGGTGAGTGTTCCTTCTTTCTGCATTTTCTTCCACCAACTGATACTTTTGTTCTGACCGAGTGGATTATGAACTTTTCCAGCCCTACTACTTCTGCAACTGATATGGACGTTGACAAGGCCCCAGGTGATGAGGAAACTGATGACGCGGCCACCTCCAAAGCTAGTACACTCTATCCAACTTGAATTTATTCTGCTGATTGGATTGTTGGTCAATTGAACTCTTAAGGTTGCTTTTTGTTGTAGCTCCATGGGACGTTATTGAGCTTCCGGATGATGAGGAAGAAGTTCCTCTGAGAGAGAGAGAGAAGGAGGAGGGGCAGGGCGTCGAGTGGGAAAGTAGCCGAGGGTCAGGTGCTTCAGTCGTCATCGGTGCTTGAGACAGTGGTCCAGCGATCCGGAGATCCGTCTCGGACCAATGTTACTTTTGTCAATCCTTTGTCAACTGACCATCCATTAGGGTCGACTGCTCAGCCCTCTGCCGCCCCAGTACAACTCCACGCATCCGACCGTGTGACTGCTCCTGCTGCACTGCAATCATCACTCTTCGCTGCATACTAGACTCCAGACGACCCACCGAGTGCCGCCAAGGAGGCTCTTCTCCAGGTAAATCTCATGATGGAGCAAATGAAGGTGGTGCATGAGGCCAGTCAGGTCGCTTACAATGCCAGCACCGCTGTGCAAGCCAACGTCAAGGTTAGTTGATTTCCGACTATTGCTTCACTGTCCATACGGTGTTCTTGGATGAGCATTTTGGAACCTATTATGTGCATCTATCATGGGTTTGTGTTTCACATCCAATCACCCACTTGGGTGTTTCTATCTTGGAGTTGAACAATTCTTCCACTTGAATCGACTAGGTTGAGTCGAGTGTTTTCTGAACCAGTGGGGCCCCGCAGAGTGCACCCACTGGGTGTAGTCCCCGAGACCGCAGTCGACTGCTGGTAGTCGGCTGGGGTCTGAGATTTTTTTAAACTCATGCTGGGCAGACCATGCCGAGTGTAAAACCGAACCAGTGGGGGAACGCTAAGTGCACCCACTGGGTGTAGTCCCCGAGACTACCATTGAATGTTTGATTCGCGGTAGTCTTTAGAGCAACTTTCACTGTAATTGACTTTTGTTTCCGTCGACTGACATATCTTATTTGCTGACTGTAGAAGTCTTGTGATCTTGGAGCCCAACTCTCTGAGCTGGATAAGAAGTAGATCAGCCTCAACCTTGATCTGGAACTGGCCAAGAAGAACCTCAAGAATGCTCAGGACGAAGCAGCTATCATGGGAGGTAACCATTCATCGACTGTCCACCTTGTGACTTTTTTTAGTCTCTTTGAACCGAGTGATTTCACTCGAACAGATGTGCGTAGTGAAAACCGTCTGCTTTAAGCTCGTCTGAAGAATGTTATTTCTTTAGAGAAAATGAAGCAGGCTAGAAAGATCAAGATCTTGCTACGGCCCAGAAGGAGGCGCGAGAGAAAACAACACTTGCAGACAAGAAGTTGGCCTCAATTAGCAAGATGGAAGAGGAGAACTCCAAGTTGAATACTGCCATTTCTGAAGCCAACTAGGAGGTCGCGCAACTGAAGAAAGACAAGGAAAGCTTGACCAACAAAGTTGGGAACCTCAAGGCCAAGAAGGGCGAATTAGAGTCTTATTTGGGGCAGCTTGCTGCGAAGTTGGTCTTGAAGCTTGAAGGTATATTCTCTTTTTCGACTGTTTTGTTGATGTCGAATGACACATCTAGCTAAACTGTCGACTCACTGCTTTTCCGATTGGGCAGAACTTTGTCAAGATTTTGAAGCAGAAACTGGGCGGGTTGAAGCGGGTCTCGACCCCATAAATTCTCCTGTCCAGGATGATGTTGCAATGAATGTGTTGCAGTTGGAGTCACACATGGACAACACTGTGGGTTATCTTGCTCGACTGATGGCGGCTATGACGCGGATTGATGCTGAGCTCTGGCCTCAGGCAGAACTCTCACAGGATCTCGAGTCTCTGATGACTTGACTGAATCAAATACCTGATCGAGTGCAAGAATGGAAGAAATCATCCGTTCGCTGTGGCGCTGACGTTGCCCTGTCGTTGGTCCGAGTGCACTGCAAGGATGTCAGAGAAGACAAGCTGGCGGCCCTCAAGGTTGCGAACACCAAAAATCACAGCTTCCAGTCCTCCATGGACACTTTCCTTGATGCCACCACTCGCATCGCAGACAGCATCGACCTTGGCAGTTTCTGCGATCCAGTAAGTCCTTCCCCCGACGAGTGAACAAAACATTATGCCCCACTTTTATTTGCCTCGGAATGCCGAGTGATTATGTAACCGTTAAACTCTTTCAGGCTTGATGCCCGAGCACTTCAACCCGTTGCGGTTCTGAACTTTTGCAGGATTTATCTGAACTTGAGTTTCCTTGAATATCATGGCTTTTGTTTTGGTCCTGAACTGTTCCGACTGCCTTTTGATTCTGAGTGAACTTGATCTTTTCACCTTTTGTCGAGTGAAGTGTACATCGTACTTGTGAGCAGCTCAGACGTGGTCTTCAGTCGACACCTCGTCGTCCTTGCGGATCGGGATGGTACATTGTACTTGTGATGCAGCTCAAACGTGGTGTTCAGTCGACACCTCGTCGTCCTTGCGGATCGGGAAGGAACGTACATTGTACTTGTGACATAGCTCAGACGTGGTGTTCAGTCGACACCTCGTCGTCCTTGCGGATTGGGATGGTACATTGTACTTGTGATGCAGCTCAGACGTGGTGTTCAATCAACACCTCGTCGTCCTTGTGAATCGGGATGGAGCGTACATTGTATTTGTGGCATAGCTCAAAGGATATTTGTGACTTAGGCGAGTACGGGGTTGCAGCTAAGCCCCCGAGTGGGAGGATTGCTCTCCACTCGGAATGTTTTTAACTTAGGCGAGTACGGGGTCATAGCTAAGCCCCCGAGTGGGAGGATTGCTCTCCACTCGGAATGTTTTTAACTTAGGCAAGTATGGGGTCACAGCTAAGCCCTCAAGTGGGAAGATTGCTCTCCACTCGGAATGTTTTTAACTTAGGCGAGTACGGGGTCGCAGCTAAGCCCCTTAGTGGGAGGATTGCTCTCCACTTAGATTGTTTTTAACTTAGGCAAGTACGGGGTCGCAGCTAAGCCCCAGAGTGGGAGGATTGCTCTCCACTCGGAATATTTTTAACTTAGGCGAGTACGGGTCGCAGCTTAGCCCCGAGTGGGAGGATTGCTCTCCACTCGGAATGTTTTTAACTTAGGCGAATCAGGTTCACGGCTAAGCTTCCCACTGGGGGATTTGGACACAAGTGATTACGGGGAACCAGTCATTAATATATTGTAAAAATCTTGTCTTTGGAAAACAAACCAAAGTACTTTTATTACAACTCGTCGGGTCGAGTGATTTTAGGTATAGAAAGGACGAAGCAGCTCTGCGTTCCATGCACGTGGCTCGTCCATGTTCTTGGCTACATTGTAGATGTGGTACGCTCCATTTTGAAGCACCTTGGTGAGGATGAAGGGTCCTTCACAGGCTGGAGCGAGCCTGTGAGGTCGTTTCTGATCCACTCGGAGCACAAGGTCTCCTTCCTGAAATGCTCGACCTCTGACATTGCGAGCATGGAATCGATGCAGATCTTGCTGATAGATGGTCGATCGAACCAAAGCCATCTCGCTCTCTTCCTCCAGGAGATCAACTGCATCTTCACGCGCCTGCTCAGCTTCAGTTTCCGAGAAGAGTTCCACTCAGGGGGCATTGTGCAGCAAGTCACTCGAAAGCACAGCCTCAGCACCGTACACCAGAAAGAAAGGGGTTTGTTCAGTCAACTGGTTTGGCATTGTTCTTTGCCCCCATAGGACGGACGGTAATTCAGTCACCCAAGATCCAGCAGCATGC
Organism: Triticum timopheevii; assembly: GCA_963921465.1. Taxonomy (NCBI): domain Eukaryota; kingdom Viridiplantae; phylum Streptophyta; class Magnoliopsida; order Poales; family Poaceae; genus Triticum; species Triticum timopheevii. The sequence goes on from OY997272.1 coordinate 120,290,855, forward strand.
TTAAGGTCATGCATCAGACGGGGTTTTAACCCTTGAAGGATCAAACCATTCGCCCTTTTTACTTGTCCATTCGACTACGGGTGTGCGACGAACGCATAATTGACCCGAGTGCCTTGGGATGCGCAGAATGCCTTGAACTCATCAGAATCAAAGTTGGAGCTGTTATCTGTGATAATACTGTGAGGTACTCCGTATCTGAATATCAACTCCTTGTTGAAACTGACGGCAGTGCTTGCGCCAAGGTTTTTGATGGGCTTGGCTTCGATCCATTTGGTGAACTTGTCGAGTGCAACAAGCAAATGGGTGAAACCACTCGCGCCGGTCTTGAAGGGTCCAACCATATCCAATCACCAGACTGCAAACGGCCAGACGAGTGGAATAGTCTTCAGAGCAGATGCAGGCTTGTGGGACATGTTGGAGTAGAACCGGCAACCTGTGCACTTGTCAACTATATCTTTTGCCATCTCATTTGCTCGAGGCCAATAGAATCCCGCTCGGTATGCTTTGGCCATGATGGTCCGAGAGGACGCGTGGTGACCACAGGTCCCCGAGTGGATATCATTTAGGATCATTCGACCTTCCTCCGAGGTGATGCAACGTTGAGCCACTCCTGTGAGACTTTCTCTATAAAGCTGCCCTTTCATCATGGTGAAAGCTTTCGATTGACGGACTATCTGGCGAGCCTCACCATCATCCTCTGGGAGTTCCTTTCCGAGAATGTACGTGATGTATGGTACTATCCAATCGGGCATGACCACCAAGACTTCCATGATCAGGTCGACAACGGCTGGAACTTCGATCTCAATAGCGTCGGTTGAACTTATTGGTTGCGGGGGCTCTTCCTTGAAGGGATCTTCTTGCACTGACGAGGTATGGAGATGCTCCAAGAATACATTGCTGGGGATAGGCTTCCGAGTGGAACCTATCTCTACCAGATCATCATCAGCTTGGTTCTTGATTCATGGTATGTGGTGGAGCTCCAACCCCTCAAACTTCTTCTCTAGCTTTCCCACTACATTGCAATAACCGGTCATTGCGGGACTCTTGACGTACCATTCTTTCATTACTTGGTTAACCACTAAGTCTGAGTTGCCATATACCATCAAGCGCCGGACGCCGAATGAAATGGCCATACGCAACCCATACAATAGTGCCTCATACTCAGCTTCATTGTTCGAAGAATCAAAGTGAATCTGGCGGACATAACTAAGCTTGTCTCCTCGTGGGGACACTAAGACCACTCCTGCACCAGAGCCATTCAACATCTTAGATCCATCAAAGAACATGGTCCAATGTTCTGACTGAATTTGAGTCGGCTGCTGTTGTTCTATCCACTCTGCGAGGAAATCTGCAATTTTTTGAGACTTAATGGCCTTCTTTGCCTCAAACTTGATATCTAAAGGAAGAAGTTCGATCGCCCACTTTGCCACTCGACTAGTTGCATCTCTGTTATTCAGAATCTCTAACAATGGAGCGTCGCTGACGACTGAAATTGAGTGGTCAGAGAAATAGTGTGCAACCTTCTTTGTGGTCAGGTAAATCCCATAAACAAGCTTCTGATAGTGAGGATATCTTTGCTTGGACGGGGTTAAGACTTCTGAAATGTAATACACGGGGTGCTGAACTTTGAGGGTTTTGCCTTCTTCTTCCTGCTCGACTGTGAGCACTGTGCTAATACCTTGTCCTGTGGCTGCGATGTAAAGCAGTAAAGGCTCCTTGCTAACCGGAGCAGCAAGCACCGGATGGGTGGAAAGCAGGGCTTTGAGCTCTTCAAACGCTGCTTCAGCTTCGTCATTCCACTCGAACTTGTCGGACTTCTTCATCAATTGGTAAAGAGGCAGTGCCTTTTCACCGAGGCATGAGATGAATCAGCTCAATGCAGCCAAACAACAAGTAAGGTTCTAAACATCATGCACACGCACTGGGCGTTGCATTCGGAGGATTGTGCCAATCTTCTCTGGATTTGCGTCGATCCCTCATTCGGAAACGAGAAAAGCGAGTAACTTTCCGCCTGGGACTCCGAATGTGCATTTTGATGGATTGAGCTTGATATCATACCTTCCTAAGTTGGCAAAGGTTTCAACAAGGTCAGACAACAGGTCAGAACCTTTGCGTGACTTAACCACTATGTCATCCATGTATGCTTCCACATTCCAACTGATTTGAGTGAGCAAGCATTTCTGAATCATGCGCATGAACGTGGCTCCAGCATTCTTGAGGCCAAAGGGCATAGTAACATAGCAAAAACACCCGAACGGGGTGATGAAAGCCGTCTTTATCTCATCGGGCCCATACAGTTGGATCTGATGGTACCCGGAATAAGCGTCCAGGAAGGACAGTCGATCACATCCCGCAGTTGAGTCGACTATCTGGTCGATGCGGGGCAGAGGAAAATGATCTTTCAGGCAGGCCCGATTGATGTGCTTGAAGTCAATACACATTCAGAGTGATTTATCTATCTTGGGAACCATAACAACATTGGCGAGCCACTCGGAGTGGTATATCTCGCGGATGAACTCAGCCGCCAGGAGCCGAGCGACCTCCTCGCCAATGGTCTTTCTCTTCTCCGTGGCGGACCAACAGAGATGCTCCTTAACGGGTTTTACCTTTGGATCGACTCACAAACAGTGCCCAGCCAGTACCCTGGGTACACCTGGCATGTTAGATGGTTTCCATGCAAAGATGTCCCAGTTCTCACGGAGGAACTGGATGAGCGCTTCTTCCTATTTGCCGTCGAGTGTCGTTGAGATATGGGTCGGAGCAACATTGGGTCGGTCGGGTGAACATGGACTAGCTTGGTCTTGCCGGCCGACTGAAATGCGGACTCCGAGGCAGTCCTCTTAGCACGCAGCAAATCACTCGGATCTGCAGTTTTCTGGTACTCTTGAAACTCTACTGCTGCCATCTGCTCATCTGCTATCTTTGCGTCGTCCTGAATACAGTCTTATGCTCTCTGACGGTTACCGGAAACCGTTATCACGCCTCTAGGGCCAGGCATCTTCATCTTGAGATATACATAGCACGGTCGAGCCATAAAGCTAGCATAGGCAGGTCTACCCAGAATGGCATGATAGGCACTCTGGAAATCCAAAACCTCAAACATCAAATTTTCCTTGCAGAAATTCTTCTCATCACCGAAAACCACGTCAAGAGTGATCTGGCCGAGTGAGTCGGCTTTCTTTCCCGGGATGACTCCATGGAATTACATGTTGCTCTCGCTGAGTTTGTACATCGGAATGCCCATTCCTTTGAGGGCCTCAGCATACAGAATATTCAGACCATTGCTACCATCCATCAGAACCTTAGTCAGTCGGGTGCCTCCCACGACTGGGTCGACCACCAGTGCTTGCCGCCCAGGGGTAGCTATGCATGGCGGGTGGTCAGACTGGTCAAATGTAATGGGGGTTTTGGGCCATTTCAAATACTTTGGTGTTGCCGGGGCAACCATGTTCACCTCTCTGTTAATGACCTTCAGTCGACTTTTGCTCTCAAGACCGGCAAAAATCACCAAGGTGGCATTGACACTGGGGTAACCACAATCATCATCCTTATCTTCTTCTTCCTTCTCGGACTCTTTGTCCTTATCACTATGTTTACTTTCTCGGAAGTTATGGATTAGGAGTCGACACTGTCGAGTGGTATGCTTGGGGAGAATCAGGTTCCCCTCCTCATCCTTCTTGGTGTGAATATGACACGGAAAATCCATCACATCGTTTCCTTCCTGGCCCCTCACTTTATTTGGGATCCAATGCCCTTTGGGCTTCCCTTTAAACTTTCCTTGATTCAACACTGCTGCCTCGGTAGGACCTGCTGCCTCAGCCTTTTGCTTCTGCTTCCGATTGGAATTTCCTCCTCCGGTATCCTGGACGACCGTTTTGTGCTTGCCACTCCTGAGTCGGTCCTCCTCTTCGCCGCTAGCATACTTGGTAGCAATCTCCATCATCCGAGTCAAGGACATATCTCCAGTCCAACTGAACTTCAGATTGAGCTCTCTGTAGCGAATGCCTTCCTTGAAGGCACAGACTGCTTGATGATCTGACACATTCTCCACTGTGTGGTGCAGAGTGATCCATCTCTGGATATAGTCTCTCAAGGTTTCATTTGGTTTCTGCACGCAATGCTGCAACTCCGGTAGACCAGCAGGTCTCTTGTAGGTGCCCTCAAATGTTCTGGTAAACACTCGGGCTAACTCATCCCAACTCAAAGTGCTCCCAGGGGCTAACTGATTCAGCCAAGCCCTGGCAGAACCTTCAAGCATCAGAGGAAGGTGATTCATGTCCACCTCATTGCTGTCACCACCAATGTGCATAGCCACTCGGTAGTCTTCAATCCAAGTGTCGGGCTTCGACTCTCCTGTGAAGTTACCGACACCAGTGGCCAATATGAAGTTATGAGGGATCTCAGTGGCTCTGATGACTCTTCCGAAACACTCTAGGCTGGAAACATGGACTATGCTTCCACTGGGGCTATCTCTATCCAGCCCTTCTCTGTATGCTCTGTTCTGATCGACCAAACCCTACACAAGGACGAACCTTGCATCAAAGCTGGGCTCTCTAGGGTTGACTGGAACTCTGTGGTCATTTCCATACGGACGCCTATCATCATATTGCCGGGGCGCATATGACCCGTCCCTCGGAAGGGGCAAAGGCGCTCGATGGTGGTTGTCGTGGGCGTACTCACGGTCATACTCTCCGTGAGCTCTTCCCAAGTGCCGATCCTGGCAGTGATCACGATCTCCACGCCGCAAATGTGACCTAGGATTGTGTGCCGACTGAACGGTGTCTGCTCTTACTGATCTGCTGTGGATTCTGTTCCGTGACTGGGACACGGCAGAGTTCTAGTCTCCTACCGCTCGGAGCAGCATCCTGATTTGCTCCAAGCCCCTTCCAGCCTCTAAACGGGACAGCTGAATGGACTCTGCGATATGTGCCACAGCTGCAAGATTCTAAATCGGTGTGCGGAATACCCAAGTTTCGGGTGGAAACAATTGCCGTGGACGTCAACTGGACTCGGGGATCAGTCGACGAGCACGCTCGTCGAGAGAATGTTGGAGATTCTCCAGACGAGTCCACTCAGCCAGCGTGGCCAGGCGCACTGCCTCCAAGGCCCGGGCCTCGGCGGTTTCCCCTATGATGGGGGTCTGGAGACCCTCCACGTTGCGGCCATGCAGGTCCTCCCTCTGCTGCAAGCTGAGAGGTTGTGGCTGATACTCTTCATGGTCGAATGACGGGCCGTCGCTTCTACCGCCGTCGCTGCTGTGACGAAAACCAGGCGAACTGCGATGTGAGTTGACCATGAGGACCTCCACTGCGGGGTCACAACTCCTGCTTTCTGAAAAGGTATATGCGAAATCAGTCGACAGGTTGATCGATCCGCAGGGAAATACGTCGGGCTCGATCGCCGCGACCTGGGGGTGAATGCCTATCGAGCCACCGCGTGTCTCACCCATCGCTGGAGCCGTGAACACCCAGACCGCTTGCGGTGGCGTCCAGCAGAGTGAGATGACGACGCGATGACCGACTGGTACGGGGAAGATGGCTGCCGAAGGAGGACATCGTAGGAACTCGCGCAGAAGTGCGACGAGCCACGAACCAGGAGAGCCTCGACATCAAGGGGGGCCTCCTTGAGCCAGGCGGAGTTGTCGGCGACAAAAGTGAGCGCGCCGAGTCAGAACTCATGGCCCATGACCAAACCGCCGCCGGAAGCCATGCTGATGAAGATAGAAGAAAATGCAACCTCGCCGGAAGTTGCTAAGTCGCTTTGCCCCACGGTGGGCGCCGACTGTCGTGGTTCTAAGTCTGACAGTAAGTGTAGGGGTACGAATGAGGAGGCAAGGTCCTAGCTACGGTGAGATTGTACGCAAGTGTTTACGAGTTCAGGCCCCTCTCGGAGGAGGTAAAAGCCCTACATCTCGGTGCCCTGAGGCGGTCGACTGGAATATGTGAGTGTGTGTTACAGGGGGTGCGAACCCTTGTGCCAGAGGAGGGGGTGGCTTATATAGAGTGCGCCAGGACCCCAACCATACCCCGTCACAAGGAGTTAAATGTACATAAAGATGGGGCGTTACTAATAACGCCAACCATAAACTGCTATTAATGATCTTAAGGACTACGGAGCGAACACCTGACCGTTGCTGTCCCGGTCGACTCCTGGTCTTCGGTAGGTTGAGTGATATCAAGAGGGAGGGGTACCGAGTGAGGTGACTGGTCGAGTGGATTGAACTCGACGTCTTCAATTGGTACTCCATGTTGTGCCTTGGGTATCTTTGCTTCTAGGGTAGTGACCTTGGGTAGGGCGTATAGGTCAGGAATATGACCCTACCCTAGGTCTATATCATCATCATATAGTTCTCTCCATAAAGGCTACAAGTGTCTCCATGTCCCAACTAATCGAGTCTACATATCTTGGGATGTTGTTTTTGATGAGAATGACTTCCATTTTTCTGCCACGCCTCAGTCATCCACCACAGCACCATCTATGCATTCATCTCCTCTTATGTCTGGCCAATTTGAATATGTTGCATATTTGCCTATGTTGTTACCTAATCATGGTGCAGGAACTGGACGTGGAGATCGCCTGGAACTTCTCCCTGACGGACCTACTACGCCACCCGTGGCACATGTCGATCGGCTGGTGCATGTGCATGCACCACCTCCCGCCCTCGACTCCGCCTCGGGAGCCCCGTCTACCACTGGGCCGGAGCCTGTGTGGGCTACTATGGCTGGGTGGGAGCCCGTGACGGAGCGGCGTACATTGCCGCTTCCTCGCCTGGCCTCCCCTCCATCGTCACCCCCGCCATCTGCGCGGGCATCACTGCTGCCCACTTTGCGTGGGCCTGCAGTGACTCACATGCCACCTGGGCCCACGTCGCCCACTCTGCCGTCTCCCGGCCCGCCGTCACTCGGTCCCTCTTCGCCGGAGTTCACTGGAGCGACGACTGCACGTGCCTTTGTCGGTGTCCCGCAGCACTACGACACACAAGCAGTCAGCCATGCATGCTGCCATGCATTCTGCCGTGCTCATGGCATTGCCCACCACCTCGTACAGTATGTCCGCCCACTCCATGTTTGGCATCAACTTCACAGAGAAGTGTGTGGCATCTTATTGCTGCCCCCATTTACAATCGCCAACGCTGGAGTTCACTGTGCAACCGAGCTCTGCATTGCTTGCATCGAGAAAATCGAACCCTGGCGGGCACAAACAGCTAGGACGATCTTGGTCGAGGACACAGTAGCTGGTGTGTCCGCAAATGCCATGGACATTGCACCGATCAGTCAGAGCGCTCCACACGACGGTGGTGGTATTGGATGCACCACCAGGGCCAGACATGAAGGTATGATGGTACAAATGCAGAACTCCATCATGATCAAGCGTGAGTCGGTAGTAGGCTTGCTCTCCCGCTTTTAAGGCTCCGGGCTGTGTCACTGTCAGGTTCTTGGTAAAGCTGCCATCGTTGTTCACCTGGTATCTGTTAGACTTTGTATTGTAGCCTTATTGTGTAATCGATACCATATTGGTATAGGACTTGTATGACACCATTATATACATATGTGATAGGAACCCCATAGAGGGTTGAGCCAGTTCCCCCAAAACCTACGTTTTACATGGTATCATAGCCTAACCTAGGTCCTCTACTCCACCCTGGCTCCGTCGGTGCCTCGTTTCTTCGGAACCACCTTCGTCGGATCCATGTTTTCAGCCCCGATCCCGCCCCCACTGCCTGCGATGGCTGTCGATGTCAAAACCGGCGGATCTCGGGTAGGGTGTCCCAAACTGTGCGTCTAAGGCTAATGGTAACATGAGGCGGGGGACACGATGTTTACCCAGGTTCGGCCCTCTCGATGGAGGTAATACCCTACTTCCTGCTTGATTGATCTTGATGATATGAGTATTACAAGAGTTGATCTACCACGAGATCGTAGAGGCTAAACCCTAGAAGCTAGCCTATGATTATCATTGTTGTCGTCCTACGGACTAAACCCTTCGGTTTATATAGACACCGGAGGGGGCTAGGGTTACACAGAGGCGGTTACAAAGAAGCAGATCTACATATCCGAATTGCCAAGCTTGCCTTCCACGCAAAGGAGAGTCCCATCCGGACACGGGACGAAGTCTTCAATCTTGTATCTTTATAGTCCAACAGTCCGGCCAAAGTATATAGTCCGGCTGTCCGAGGACCCCTTAATCCAGGACTCCCTCAGTAGCCCTGAACCAGGCTTCAATGACGATGAATCCGGTGCACAGATTGTCTTCGGCATTGCAAGGCGGGTTCTTCTCCAAATTCCCCAGAGTACCTATTGTAACGAGCAGTGTCCGACTTCCCATTAATGTTGCACTCCTCGGCTTCTGTGCTTTAATAATGGCTATCTCCACGTGTCGAGCAAATGCGAGAAGTCGGGGCATTTTTACATTTGCCACCCTGACCATGTAAGTAAATCGTCTATTTAAAGAGACGGGGATCCTTAGATCCAAATCACACCATCTCCTCCCAGCGAGCATCCATCAGAGCGCGCCCGAAAAAAATCCATCCCATCATGGCCGGCCATCGCGGCTCCTCCTCTCGCTCCCGTAGCACTAAGACAGGCGATTGGGAGAAGTGTTCCATTCCCCATAGCTGATTGGTAGAGTTGCAGACCCAGGGGTTTCTCCCGCCTGCATACATGGTCCCTGTCCGAGCCGGACTAGCCGCTTATAATGGCAGGGCGAAAGCGGAGAGTTTTCCCAACCCGTCCAAGGGGGAGCGGGTATGCCTTGTCCCTTACTTGCTGAGGGGACTTGGATTTCCAATCCATCCATTCCTCCACGGGCTCCTGTAGTTCTATGGCCTCCAGCTGCATAACTTCACTCCCGCCTCCATTTTACACATCGCATGCTACATTGCCTTCTGCGAGCTATTTCTGGGCTGCAAAGCTCATTTCGAGCTATGGAGGAGGCTATTCTGCCTCGTACCCCGCACTCAGGAGGGGTCGATGTATCAAGTGGGCGGAGCCGAAATATGGCGCATCGCCGAGACCGGATACCTGTCTGGTACTCCGAAGAAGACGCCTGAGGACTGGCCTTCCGAGTGGTTTTATATGGAGGACGTCCCCCTTCCGGACCCTATTCGGATGGGCCTTCCTGAGTTTGTAAATGCCCCGTTGAAGAAATGCCAAAGCTGGCGCCCTCGGAGCCCCCAGGAGGAAGATAACAGAGAGGTCCCTTTCTTGATGGACAGGATAAAGACGCTGGCCAAATCAGGGTTGACCATAATTGAGGTTATGTCAATATGTATAATACGGGGAATGCAGCCACTTCTATATCGGGGGAAACCCATGTGGCACTTCAATGGAGAAGACGACGCCACCCGCTACGGCCGTAAAGGTCTGGATTCCGCCGTCGCTCTGGCAAAAATACTATCCGATTTGTACAAAGGAGAGGAAGAGGAGTTCATCCGTATTAAGCCACGGGATGGATTCTCCATGTACAACCCCCCAAGCTGGGTGAGCTGCTATCTTTTATTCCAGTCTTTCCCGCATTCCTCATCACAAATATTTACCTTGCCAATTCATAGCAGGAACTGCGAAAAGCTATGAGGGAGGTCCACAGCCCGTCTCCACAGCCAGAGGACCCCGACCGGGCCCTCGACCCCGGACTTGAAGAAGATCCGGACATATTTGTGGAACTTGTCGACAAGACATTTTATCAGTTAAGCCGTGACGGTGCCTTCGTAGCCATCATAGCTGATTATCCCGGCCTACTCCCTGCATCACAGGTAAGTAGAACCGGAGTTCCAACTTCCAAGAAGGATCCCCTCTTTGCACCTTACCCGCCGCACATGTATTGCATTTACAGGGAAGGCCATTGGGGCACTGTGCCGAACCCGTGGTGACTCGTCAACAAGGGGCACCGAAGCCGGGTAGGCTTAAAAGGAAGGCGGTCAGGATCGAGACGCCATTGCAGAGGTATTATTAAAAACCTGCTATGTAATTATCGTCTTTAAAATATAACATTGTCCATGGTTTCCCGACATAAAAAGCGCTCGCCGGACTATATCCGGAGAACCTGCCGGCCACGCCTCCACCAGCCGGACTCCGAGGCCGGACTCGAGGGCGGAGGTCAATGCGGGGACAATGCTGGACGATCCTCCTACAGAGGATGCAGATAGATTATCCGCTACAAACTCCGAAGTGGAGAGCGCCATGAATCATAGGGCCACACTACACGACCCTAATTTCTCTGAAGAGGCGTTCAATGCCTTCAACTCAGGGGACGTGTACATCCGAGCTGCTTAAGATGGCCTCGCCAGAGCCACAGACCAGTATGTAAAGAATACACGGGTAAGAAAATTTGATAAGTATGTATATCAGTAGCCCCTGAGACTTGAAACAGTTGGCACAACTGATTTAAGGATCATTGTGTGCATAGGTTCTTACAGAGAAGAATACCCAGTTGTCTAAAGAGCTGGAGGAGTGCAAAGCCCAGCTACGGGCCGCAGTTGCCGGAATGGAGGAGTCCAAGAAGGCCCCATCTGGTAATACTTGTCTTGATTGGAATGAATGTAATCATGTGTACCAGTTAGTATTTGGCACGCATGCAAATCTAACAGTAGATTCAACAGACAATCCCGGAGGTAATCCGGAGATCATATCGGAGGATGAGAAACATGCTCAACAACAGCTAAAGGCTGGAGAGCGTGTGCTTACAAAGGTTATACGGGAGAAAAATGATCTCCAGGACACGAAGACCCGGCTGGACGTTGAATTAAAAGATGTTCGGGCCCAGCTTGCTGACTCCGTGAAGGAGAATAAGAGGCTTCGATGCGGAATTTTTAGTAAGTGCTCGAACGAACCTTTATAAAGTTCGGCGAAGAAGCGGGCTAATAGAATTATGTCTGTAGGTATGCTGACAGGTCGTCCCGAAGAGGAGATGCCCGGATCTGCAGGGATCTGCTACAAGAGCTCTCACAACTGCACGGACAAATTCGGCAGGTGATGCAGGGTATTGCCCAGGCCTTGTGGCCGTCCACATCCCTGCCCGGAGGCATGTGAGAGCTTGTGGAGATGCTCAAGAGAGCGCGACAACGTTTCCTATTATGGAAGATATCGGCCTGCCGACAAGGTGCAAGGGAAGCCTGGGCCATGGTGAAGACGCGATACACCAAGGCTGACCCGAATCACATGGTCGAGGTCGGACCTCTAGGATCAGATGGGAAAGAGATCCCTGTGAGTCTGGTATATGACCAGGTAGCATTAGCCGCAAAGTATTCCCAACAGGATTATAGGCTAGACAGCCTGTTGGATGGTATAGAAGAAGAATTTAGTCAGTCTAAGTGACCGTGTACTTCAAATGACGTATTTTGTCTCTAGCCAGATTGTAAATCATTTGTCATGGCGGACCTTTTCGCTTCAACCTCCGGACTCGACAGTCCGGAGTGTATCTGAATACCCGCTCAGTTATGTAAAAACTGGGGTATGCGTGGAAACCAGGCGTAGGGGGCATAAGTGCTTGAACAGACAAGTACCCAACTAGCTATGTTATATTACATGGATAGTAAGAAACATCTTCGACGGAGAATAGTTCCGTTAAGGGTTCCTTTCCCTGGGTACGCATGCATTAATGTGCATGTCCGAACTGCGAAAAGCAACGCAGGATATAAACATCTGGGGGCATGTATTGAAATAAGTAAGAAACATCTTTTGTTCACCGATCGAATATTCCCTTAAGAACGCTAGCTTTCGGCTTCACCCAGTCTGAGGTACACATCCAGCTGACCTGACAGTAAAAATCGTAGAGGTGCTCCCCTTATGCCCTAGCCGAATTAACGGGAATGTAGGGCATAAACACAAGAGCCAGGCAACCCAGTTTGGCCAAAACTTAAGTCATATCGATGCATATAATGGTGAAAAAAGGTACATATGGAGGAATGACGCATATGTGGTGGGCATGAAGCCTAGAAGATAATTATATTAAGCTTCTGTATAAGAAGCCCCCAGGTATATTGAGCGCGCATGCGCGGCAGCAGTGTGCGGTCGAAGCATACTTGAAGCTTTTAAGGCTATAAAAAAAGAAAGAGAGAGATAATATAACTTAAAAAAGGTGGAGGTAAGGAGAGGAACACAGAGTTCGACACTAGGTGTAGAATCTTCGGAGTCTGGCCGCGTTCCATGGGTTCAGCTCGAGTCGATTATCTGATGCATCACGCAGACGGTATGATCTTCCGATGAGAACTTTATCAATGATGAAGGGACCCTCCCACTTGGGCTTGAGCTTGTCCTTTTTCTTCTCTGGTAGGCGTAGAACGAGTTCGCCAACATTATACATTTTGGCCCGTACTTCTCTGCTTTGGTACCTTTGAGCCTGCTGCTGATAGAACGCGGAACGGGCCTTTACAACGTCATGCTCCTCCTCCAGGGCATCTAAATTGTCCTGCCGATCTAGCTCGGCTTCTCTCTCTTCGTACATGCGCACTCGAGGTGAGTCATGTATGATATCACAGGGTAGTACTGCCTCTGCGCCGTACACCATAAAAATGGTGTGTATCCGATGGTGTGATTTGGCGTGGTCCGCAGCCCCCATAGTACGGAGTCGAGCTCTTCGACCCAGTGCATATCTAATTCCTTCAAGGATCGCACTAGTCTCGGTTTGATGCCACTCATAATAAGACCATTTGCTTGTTCGACTTGACCATTTGTTTGTGGGTGATAGACAGAGGCATAATCGAGCTTAATGCCCATTTTGCCGCACCAAGTTTTCACCTCGTCGGCTGTGAAGTTGGAGCCGTTATCAGTGATGATGTTGTGGGGGACACCGTAATGGTGTACGACCCCGGATATAAAGTCTATCACTGGTCCAGATTTGACCGTTTTAACTGGTTTGGCCTCTATCCATTTGGTGAATTTGTCTACCATGACCAACAAGTATTTTTCTTATGGCTTCCTCCTTTAAGGGATCCAACCATATCGGGCCCCCAGACCGCAAAGGGCCAAGTTATGGGATTGTTTGGAGAGCGGTAGGTGGCATATGGCTTTGATTTGCAAAAAGCTGGCAACCGACGCAATGTTGGACGAGGTCCTGTGCGTCTGCTCGGGCTGTCGGCCAGTAGAAACCTATATGGAAGGCCTTGCTTAAAAGTGCACGAGCTGCGGCGTGGTGGCCGCCGAGTCTAGCATGAATTTCTGCCAAAAGCTGCCGTCCTTCCTCTTCGGAGATGCACCTTTGGAGCACTCCAGTCGTGCTTTTCTTATAAAGCTCTCCCTCGTGGACCTTGTAGGCTTTAGAACGCCGCATACTGCAACGTGCCTCATTTAGGTCCTCAGGGAGTTCTTGCCTATTTAGGTAGGCTAAGAAGGGTTCCGTCCATGGGGCGATGACAGCCATAATCGCGTGGGCCGAAGGTGTTATTTCGGTGGCGGAGACTCCGATTATGTTAGAGTGTTCGGGATCTGGGGTTGTGTTTGGATCCGGACTGGTATTGCCAGTCTCCCCTTCCCACACCACAGATGGCTTGAACAGCCTTTCCAAGAAGATATTAGGTGGGATGGGGTAGTGCTTAGCGCCGATGCGGGCGAGGACATCCGCCGCTTGATTGTTTTCTCGGACCACATGGTGGAATTCGAGCCCCTCGAACCGAGCTGACATTTTGAGGACGACATTACGATAGGCCGCCATTTTTGGGTCCTTGGCGTCAAAGTCTCCATTTATTTGAGATATTGCGAGGTTCGAATCCCCGCACTCTTCTTGGCGTTGAATGTCCATAGAGATTGCCATCCGAAGACCATGCAACAGAGCCTCATATTCGGCTGCATTGTTGGAATCAGTGTATAGTATTTGTTGTACGTATTGGACTGTATCTCCGGTGGGGGATGTCAGGACAACATCTGCCCCCAGACCAGCCAGCATCTTAGAGCCGTCAAAGTGCATGATCCAATTGGAGTTCGTGCCGTACTCTTTAGGGAGTTCGGCTTCTGTCCATTCGGCGATGAAGTCAGCCAGTACTTGCGACTTAATGGCTCGCCGTGGTTTGTATGTTATGTCGAACGGGAGGAGCTCGATAGCCCATTTAGCAATCCGGCCCGTGGCATCGCGGTTATTTATTATATCATTGAGTGGTACTTCAGAGGCCACCGTGATTGAACACTCTTGAAAGTAGTGTCATAGTTTTCGGGATGCCATGAAGACCGCGTATGCTATATTTTTATAATGCGGGTACCATGATTTGCATGGAGTGAGGACGGTGCACTACAAAAAAATACACTTTCGTGATGATACGTGTTTGTAACAGTAGGTCGCGTTTTTTGTCATGCATGTACATCCATGACAAATTTATGACAGAATCAAGATAGTCATACCTGTGCTGTCGTAGAAGTGTTCCATGACATTACCAAAATTATCATCACGGAAGTGTCCACTTCCATGACAATAAATCGCGCGTCACAGAAGTGCTTTCGTCAAGGGTGACCGACACGTGGCATCCACCGTAATGGAACGCCGTTAAGCTATCGGGTTGGGTTTTGGATCCGATAACCCGTTAACAGCCCCGACCAATGGGGATTTTCCACGTGTAAAATCATCATTGGCTGGAGGAGACACGTGTCAGGTCCGCCCTGGCACAGGTGTCACTCATCCAATGGGAGAGACGCGCCTATGATATGTTGACACGTGGACCGGCCCATCAAGTTTAAATGGGCCGGCACAACTAAAGGCCCACAAGATTTTGCGGACCATAATGGGCCGGCCCAGCTAAAGGCCCACAAGATTTTGTGGACCATAATGGGCTGGCCCAGCTAACGACCCACAAGATTTTGCGGGCCATAATGGGCCAGCCCAGGTAAAGGCCCACAAGATTTTTGTGTGCCATAATGGGCCGGCCCAGGTAAAGGCCCACAAGATTCTTGCGGATAATAATGGGCCGGCCAGGCTAAAGGCCCACGAGATTTCGCCGACATTAATGGGCTGGCCCAGCTGTAGGCCCACAAGAATTTGAGGACCCTAGTAGGCCGGCCCATTAACTGGCTGCCATGTTTTGGGCCAAATGCCGGCCCATATTTGATCCGGTCCATTAATGGCCTGCCACGTTCCGGGTCTAATAGTGGCCCATATGAGATCTGGCCTGTTAAAAGCCTACCACGTTCTGGGCCAAATTACGACCCAGATTAGGTACGACCCTTTAAGAGGCTATGGGCTCAATTATGGCCCATATCAGATTCGGCCCGTCAACTGGACACTATGCTTTTGGGCCCACTTGCTAGAGGCCCACTTAGTAATTCGGCCTGACATTTGTTTTGACCTCTTAAGGACCCATTTAACATTTCGACCCTATATTAATTTCGGCCTGTTAAATGCCCGTCATATAGTTGGGCCTAACTACGGCCCGGTTTGCATCCGTCCTGCTCGCAGCCGATATCTGATTGGGCCAAACAAGGACCGAGACAATTTTGGCCTGTTAAAAGCCCGTGATTTGATTCGCACAATCGTGGGCCGGGTTTCATTTCGGGCTGCTGCCAGCCCGTTAGCTGTTCGGCACGTTTCAGGCCCAACCTACATCGTGATTGCATGACGGCCCGATTATGTACCGTAATTTTACGGTTTGGCCGGTTTACTGCGAAGACAGGATAAATATACAGTAAAATAACTGCAGCATCGTGAATAAGAAAAAACCTAGACTATACAATAAAGAAATTACAACATATTACATCCACTGGGCATCAAAGTTCGCCACTATGATAATAAAGCACAAGCAGACAGCAGATTACATACACTGGGCATCAAAGATCGCCACCAGTGCAAATAAACACGCCGACAAAATAATATACAAAACCGACAGCACTTCAATAGAGTTCAAGAAAGGTTAGCCCTGCTGGGGAGCTGCAGTGCAAGCAGTTGAGCAAGATGATGAGACTGCGCTTGTTCAACACTTAAATCTTCCTCACTCTGAAAGATAAACAAGGAGACATATGACAAGTTTTGCACATAAAAGTATCAGTGCTGACAATTCATCACATTTCTTACTGACGAATAAAGTGACATAGTTTAAAATTGCATTAACACAATATGGTATTGTTCAGGTCAAGACATGGCAGGAAATGACATTGTGAAGGAGTTCGCAGCTTCACGACACCACTGGATTACAGATCAAGAACTCATAAGTATCAATGGTTAGTGTGCTGTCAATTTATCCCATTTCAGATTGGCAAATAAAGAGACGGTTTAAATAATACTCCATCTGTCCGGAATTACTTGTCATCAAAATGGATGTGTCTAGAACTAAAATACATCTAGATACATCCATTTCAATGACAAGTATTTTCGGACGGAGGGAGTAGTAGAATGATATGACATTGTTCATAGTTAACACATTGCAGAATATGACATTGTGCTGTAGTGGGTAGGTTCACCACACCACTAGATTACGGATGAAGAACAGAAGCATACATACAGTGCAAAAGAAGATCACTTGCTCTGTATAGTTTAATTTACATGGTATGAATAAGGAACTTGGTTGTACAACTGAAAACTTAAATTGAGAAAGGACAAACTTTTGTTTATGAACTACATAATAAACTTTAAACATGCAATTTGATGCAAACACCAAAAATAAACAGCTGTTGCAGTCATGCCTAACCAAATATATACAACAAAGTTTGAAGGCTTGAGATGGACAAACTTACATTATTGGTGAAGACAGGCTCTATAAAGGCCTTGTCCATGCTGATGGGGGGGGGGGGGGGGCAATTCAAGAAGTTTACCACAGAATCTTCTTCATAAGCATTGCCTTTATTCTACATTTTGTTAAGAGTAAATATAGATGTGATAATATACGAAAAATGGAGAATATTTAAGATAAGATGAAGAGTGATGCTACATAACCAAGTAGCTATAAATTTAAGTGTAGCGATACAGGCAAAAGGTACATCCAAGAGCAATGCACAACTAAACTTCTTCAGTACCAACCTTAAGGTAAGAGTAAATATAGATCTGATGTGTAGAAAATGGAGGGCAAAGGAAAATAAGCTGCAGAGTGATGGTACATGAACAACTACCTGTCATTATAAGTACACTGATAAAGGATAGCATGTACTTACAAGAACAATGCAGAGCTAAAAAAACATTGGCATTGGATATATTCTACATTAATGTATCCATTCATACAGATCAGATAATTTGGAGCGAACAATTGATAAGCAAGCTATCATGCATATTGCTGTCACATAATGAACCAGGTATGTATGCAAGTACAGTGATACAGGACAACAGGTACTAACAAGAGCAAAGCAGCGGGCAGCATATTTGCGATATCCTGTCGTTCTTTTCAAACCGGAATTCTTCTTTGAGCAGATTTCCTACAAACAAGATCCGTAAGGCACATGCGGAAAAGTAGAAGTTCAATTTTTCATGTGATTTCACAGACAGTACCTCATCCTGGGAACGAGACCAGTGCATAACAAGGTTTTTCCATTCAATGTCTTCTAAATTTAGCACAGGAGACTTCACCGGAAATTCATTTATAGATTTTCCACCAATGTGTGATTTCCTCAGGTAACACCGATACTGCTGCAATGCTTCCTTGAAAAGCACAAGCAAGCTTTGCTCATCATGACTATCCAGATTGACCCTCGCCTAGTTACAACAATGTAATGTAAATCATTGATGTGTTCAATCAGTAGAAAACAGGAAAATAATAACCATGAATAATAGCACTTACACGTAAGTTGGACAGGAAGATGTGAAAATGGTGTTTGTCTTCACGATAATCTTCCCATGATGGGAATATATGCACGTAGTCCCTAATAACATTGAAAGCATTGTCTTTTAAACTGGGAATAAATGGAATGGGGTTCCAATCTGTAGGAATTGGCCGTCTCTGCAGTTGGGATAGGTCTTTGGCCGGTGGACTTGCTGTACTTTTTGCTGGAGTGGGATTTTTCTGTGGTATAGCTGGTGCTATGGCAAATGAAATCGGCATACCTTTTGCTGGAGTGCAGGTCCTGTGTGGTGGGGCTAGTGGTGTGGCCAGTGAAGTATGGGTACAACCTGCTGGAGTCGGTCCTACATTTTGTGTCACTGGTTGTACAGCCAATATAAGTGGGGTGCTGTCTTATTTCTCCGGCACCACCATGTTTTTCAAGGACTTTGCTGGTGCTCCTTCAGGTTCGGCAATCACCCTCTTCCTTTTTGATGTCTGATGCACACGAACAATATTTGAGTGGAAAAACATGGTATGATGATAGATGGAATATGTATTGATAATGGATGGGCATGGCATCTCGACATATGTGATGAGTAAACTAAGCAGATGGCGGTGCAACAAAGTAGAAGAAATGCAAGACACCATATGCAAGATACCCGCAATCAATAAAACATTGCCAAATTAGAACAGGCACCTTGATGGGTGAACAGGACAGGCCATCTGGCTTTGACTCCTTGAGGTTAGAATAGTCTTTAGGATCATATTCTGAACAAGAGTCAACAGGTGGGGAGCGTATGAGTTTCATTGCATTCATAATGGCACTCAATGCCTTGGTGCCAATTTTGTAAGTCATTGCAGTGTTTAGCTTCAAGAGTGGACTGTTGCTAGTGCGACACAAAGCAGCTACACAGATCATAGTGTAGATATAACGGGAAAACCTTAAGCATCAGAGTAAAATCAGCAAAGTGGAACTTGCTGGAATATATGTGCTAGTATTGCCCGTACGGCTAGAAAGGCTTCGGATACCAGCTCTCTTCAAGTGAAGGTGCGGTACTGTTAATATTAATATAACTCTCAAAGGCGACACAGCTCCACGCATTTCCTTGCTATTCTTATAGGATTCAAGTGGGCAGGCCACTACAAATCCTATTCCTATGTTCACAAGATCCTACGAATCAAAGAGGCTCAAAGTGTCCATCACAACCGACCGTATAGACCTCTACACTACAAATGTCCCTGCTCATCTTCAGTACAAGGAACATACTGTACTACTAGCATACTCCCTCCGTTCCAAAATATAAGTCTTGGTAGAGATTTCCACTATGGATCACATACAGATGTATCCAGATACATTTTAGTGTGTAGATTCACTCATTTTGCTCCATATGTAGTCCATGGTGGAATCTATACAAAGATTTGTATTTAGGAATGGAGAGAGTACATATTAAAGAAGAACGGAAGAGGAACATGGTAAAGAAGATCAAGCAGATTTTGGATAATAAAATGTTGGTTGCGCAGTGCCCACACATGATGAACCAGAGCGCATTAGGAATGCAACTCCCAGCTGTCTCTCGACCATTTCAGGCCGGACCACCGGCCCCCACCGCCTGTGTTCCTCGACCCCCCCACCCCCCACCCACATCGAGTTTTCTTCGTTCGGCGAGGCCCCACAACCACCCGAGCCCCTTGGATCGCACCGGCGAACTTCGGCGAGCTCTAAAAAATCGACTGACCCAATTTTGAAATTTAGTCTACTGTGATTTAACTAGTGTGGAATATAAAAGGGGAAAACCATAAGCATTGGGAGTATAGTGTTGAGCCTGCCATGGTGGATCTGAAGGTGCAAACCGGACAAAGGCAACTTCACAACCAAGACAAGAAATCAGAGTAAAGCAGTGGCAATCTATTTTCTTGCTGCGATAAATAAGTTGAGCTGATACGAAAGAGTACCGCCTCTGGTGCGGCGCTGTGTATGCATCTGGTGAGAATTTGATGGTGCTGCGGTAGCGATGGCTGTCGGCGGCGTGGAAGCAGATCTAGGAGGGTAGAAGGTGGCGGCGGGGCGCGGTGGACGAGATGGTCGTAGGAGCGGCGCCGGCAAGGTGGACGACGGCGGGGATGAAGCGAGAGGACGGGATGCAAGGATCCCGGTCCAAAGGCGTGGATGAGAGAGGTCGATCTCTTGTAATGGACGGCGGCGTCAGGGTATCAGCTCCGGCATGGTGGAGGAGGATGGCGGTGGATGGGGTGGCGGACGGTGGCGGACGGAGGAGGGTGGGGTGGAGAGGGTGTTTTGGCACCCACGGAGTACGAATGGGGAAAAGGGAGGTAGAGAGGAAGGGGGAACCATGTATTCAGGGCACTCTTGTCTCAAATGCGAGGAAATTTACAAACTTAGCCCCTGTTTCAAATTTCAAATACATCACAGCAATATTAGTCGGTTGGGGATAGGACGGTAATCTCGCATACACCGAATATTTGCCGACGAGAGTTTGTTTTTGGCGCCCACCATGTATGAATATGAATCGGGGAGGGAGTCGATTTCGGCCGAGGGCACTCTGTGTTTTGGCGCCCACCATGTATGAATCCGGGTGAGAGGCGGTTACGTCACGTTTGGGCAAAATTACAAACCTACCCCTATCAAAACCTATAGAAATCCGGCAGATAGGCTTTGCGTGGCAGGGATAGGCAGTAGTGATTTCCATCTCACAGATTTTGGTTTCGGGCGGTTACTGCGACTTTCCCCGCTTCGTTCAAATTTTGCACAGTGCACGTTTACCGTGCCAACTCAATTCGAATCCCGTTTGTATTCTACTATTTTTTTCGGGCGGGATCCATTTTCAATTGGAATTACATTCTATATACATCATTTTTTTTACATATACTTTCAAAAGCACAACAAAGAATTCTGCTCCTTTATCTATACCTACTATTAAAGGGAATAGGTATTCTTGGTTTGGTTTAGTCCATTTTGTTTAGCTTATACACGCTAAGCGATCTGGGCCAGGTACTTGTATGTCGATGGGCCTTTTATGGGCTTTTGTTTGGTTTAAACACATGACCTCATGTCTAGCTCTTTGATGTAACAACCAACGACCTATGCGCCTTTCACATTTACTAATCCCAACTCCCTCTAAATATACGAGTGGCAGTCATCATGTTTAGGGCGAGCTAATTAGGCGAATGGGCTAATAAAAGAAGGATTGTGGGCTTAAATAGAAAATTCAAACGATGGCTAATTAAAGAAAGGATATGGGTAAACCGGTGGAATAACTAAAAGAAAGATTGTGGTCTTAATAAATTCTACATGAAGGATTTGAGGTAAAAAGGTAGGATAAATAAACCGGTGGAATAACTAAAAGAAAGATTGTGGTCTTAATAAATTATACATGAAGGATTTGAGGTAAAAAGGTAGGATAATTAAAAAGAAGGATCTGGAGGCTTTAATGTGTTGGGCCTACTAAATTAGAAAAGGAAGGATTTGATCGGTGAGGGCATCATGATAATTAATGAAATGATTATAATTAAATGCCATTAAAAAGGATTTTACTTAAGTGGAATCAATGTGAGATTATGCCGAGCAAAAAAATATGAACACGACTAAATTGCAACGAATTTTTATGTTCATTTTGTAGAAGGATGCTACGTTGCGGCATGTTCTTCATAATGGATCCGGTATTGTGGGACATTATGCTTGCACAAAACATCGATTTTTCCCGTTGCAATGCACGGGCATATGTGCTAGTATGTATAATATGATTTACAAATACAACGATATCGAAATCTTAAGGTTGAATTCGAATTTTTTTAACCAAATTATGTTCTACTAAAATGTATGGATGAGTAATATCTACATATTAAATAACATAGATGTGCGTGAATTCATATGAGTATGCATGTTTGATAGACCAATTTTGGTATGAGTATGGATTACATGTATCATCATCTCGAATTCAAATATTTGAATCCCTTTTTTGTTCACTCCTTTCACGCCCATCTCTCTCTCATGCATGCTCCTTCAGGTAGCCATCACTCTCTTTTCTCCAGCTCACCCGCACGCTCACTTCATGTTTCTCCTATCCTCGCAAACATGGTCTCTCGACGTCTCCCTTGAGAAGTGTCACACTCTCCCTATCATTATACATTACACGGTTTTCATTATCTCTCACGTCTCTACTGTTCTCTGGTATCACTCGGTACCTAAGCTTTCTTTTTCACCGCCACACACATAGTCTCCACTCGTCTTTCACTTTGTCTTTCTCTCTATGGGATTCTCTCACACACCCTATATGTCTCTACATATGACTCATACCACTAAAATTACTCTCTCTCTCCTATAGACACAACATTTGTTGCGGTCTCCTTTTCGTCTCCATCCCAGACTGACACCGATCAGACAACCCCGACTACCGTCTCCTCTCTCTCTCTCTCTCATAGACACACACACACAACTCCTGCTTCCACTCCCCTTCCCGACTACCGTCTCTCTCTTTCACACACAAAACTCTCGCTTTCGCACCCCGACTCGTATTTCTCTCACAAACATTTATCGACTAGTTAGCCTCTAGATAGGTTTATACACCCGCACACTCATGCTTCCACCATTGCATACATGTCTCTCTCCCGCTCCTTGTATGTATGTAGCTTTTTCTTCCCTTCTTGAGACACGCCCTCTCGATCGTGCACACACACACACTATCACCTCATTTTAAGCTGATACCTATCGCACACACACTACTTGTGTCTTTGTCACACATGCACTCCGTCCTCCTCCACTCTTCCTCTCTCTCACACACACATGGGCTTTTT
The DNA here is from genome assembly GCA_963921465.1 of Triticum timopheevii. NCBI lineage: Eukaryota > Viridiplantae > Streptophyta > Magnoliopsida > Poales > Poaceae > Triticum > Triticum timopheevii. The sequence continues at coordinate 120,313,329 of OY997272.1, forward strand.
GCAACAACTAGCAAGATGCCCATGCGTTGCACGGAACATCAAGATGCATTTGTATGAGTAGTTTATCTTGTGGGGGAAAAGGATGAACGAGGGAGGACCTTATTTGCAAATGTGGAGAGGGGTGTGGGTATCTTTTTGCAAAATTGCCATAATTTCCTTCCTATCCGTCAGATATAGATCGGACGGCCTACATTGCAGGATGGCAGGCACACGATCATCACCGACAATGCTTTTTATAAGAGTAGGGATAAAAAATAGAGTTGGTGATGATGGTGGGCCTGCCATCCTGCAATGTAGGTCGTTCGATTTATATCTGACGGATAGGAAGGAAAGTATGGCAATTTACCCACACTCTTCACCACATTTGCAGATAAGGTCTTCCCTCGTTCATCTTTTTCTCCCACAAGATTTTGATGTTCCATGCAACGCACGGGCATCTTGCTAGTAAGAGTAGAAATTAGACATATACCACTTCTCGAATCTTGAAACCAACAACATGCCTCCCTTATCTTATCAAAACCGCCAAAGGAATATATTTTGAGTGAAACATAACATATTTTCAGTGATATACGTATTTCAAAACTAGACTTTTTTTTCTATCAAATCGGTGAATATGTATTAATCTACTTTGATCGTGTGGCAACGCATTGGCACATTGCTAGTAGTTATTATAATTTTTTGGCCACCAGAAAAACGGTGGAGTACATATATGAAGAGAAGAGGCGCACGCACGCAGTCGGCCTCTCGTTGTCTCGCACACATGAGTGTTACGTAAAGGCGACGTTAACGAATTAACCCTAAAACCCTAGGTGCACGATTGCTGCATTCGTGGGTACCGGGTACGTGGTGGAGCACCTTTGTAGGAGTTGATGGTCGGGACCACAGGTGAACGACTTGGAGCGCGGTGGCTCGCCAGTTGCCACAGATCGAGTAGCCACGTTTAAAATATCGTTTTTAGCAGGGTTAAGAGTTTCGATTTTAAATGGCACGTTATAAGTAGTAAGTAGTTTTTAGAATGATTGGTATGGAGCGAAAATGGAATTCATAGTACTACGTACTTCCTTGGCGTATGGTTGTATGTGTTTATGTTACGAGATGTTGAACCTGGTAGTTCTAGGGCAAATACTATGGTTTAGATTTAGATGCTGGTTTTCAGTAATCGGAAGGGGAAACCCTTCTTTTATTACAAAAAACTACTACCTCCATTCTGGTTTACTAGTCCCCATCGTACTTTGGGTCAAAGTTAGTCCACGAATTTTACTTGTAAAATGTGAATGGAAAACGAGATTTTGTTATACCCAAACAAAAAAGGACTGGAGGGAGTGATTGCTCTGACACGGACGCGACCTCTCATAGCGCAGGCATTGAACCGGCGCGCCGGCCAAGAGGGCCGCACTCGCTGCAGGCCCGGTTGAGCACGCCTCCTCGCCGCATGCAACCAGCTTAATACTGCCCCGCCTGCCTTCATTGAATCCGCGCGTGTGCCGGCAACACGTCCTTCCACAAGCTGGCAGGCATTTTAGAACACAAAAAATGACTAAAATATAATTAATTTATGCATGGTCTTGACTTATTGTGCTCGCACTGGTAGCAGGAACTCGTAGAGGTTTTTCTTTATTTATAACTCTCCTCACATTTTTTTGGCTTTGAAGTGAATCATGGTTGTGGACATTATGTATGAATGTGCAGATATCTGTGAACATGAGTTTGATGTGGAAGTTGAACTTGGAATGTCGGGCTTGCGCGTGAACTATAGCATGTCCAATGCTTCATTTGTTATTGTTTGGAAAGTAATTGCTGTTATTACATGACCCAAAAAAACATTTTGTTCCACATCAGTAGATGCACAGACATCACAATAGGCATGCTGACTGGATAAACATTTGAACCTAGCTATTATGAAGGAAATTTTGTATTGACAACAGTTTTAGATAACAGGAGATGCCTAGCCTGCTCTGCCTCTGCTAGCTTATTTCTGGCTTCTTCCATCTCTTCTTTGGCTTGGGTGAAGAGAGCATATGATTGCTCTTTTCACTTCTTCAGGAACTCAGCTACATTCTCAAGGGCTGCTGCATGCTTTCTTTCAGCCTTTACTAATGCCACGAGGACACGAACAGCTAACGACTCCACCTGGCTTGTGTGTAATCCAGCATCATCTAGGAATTTGCACCTTGTGTCTAATCCAGCATCATTAGGGAACTGGCACCTTGTGTGTAATCTAGCCTCATTTTGGAAACATGGTCTCGATGTTGACCATACTTCCCTCCTCGCAGGAACTGCATCCTAACATGAAGGTACTTCTTTTTTAGATCAATACTCAGAGAAACCTAGATCCATTTAGTAGAAGCCAGATAAACAGAACTCGGAGAAGTGAATTCAAAAGGAAAAGAAATATAAAAACAGACTACATGGTGAGAACACCCACTTCCTACATCAAGTTAAAAACGAAAGCATTAGGACGATCAAGACTCTTCTTATTACACATCAAAGAACACCACGCTTAAGAGAAACAGAAACTACAACATATACACATCGAAGAACACGAGGCTAAACGAAAGTACTTGAAAGGGTGTTACTTACCAAAGCTCGTTTTACAGATTCGGTGCAGCTCCTCTTTAACTTGCCACGCTCCTTGAAGATGTCCCGAATATCCCGTGTTTGGTCTTTATTGCTCCTCTGCATGTTCAAACTCATGGTTTTAAAATCTCAACATGGCAAGAAAAATACTACTAGTAATACTCGCGCATCTTGTGGGCAACATTAAAGCACTCGTCTGCCATGTTAGAGCATCTCCAACAGAATCTTAACGCGCGGCGCTTTAAAAAAGCGTTTACAGTGCTGAGATCGAGAAGTAGATACTAGAGAGTAGAGGATAGTTCTCAGCATAGATAGATCAAAAAAAGATAATTCAACTACTCCTCGTCGTCCGACTGCTCCTCGGTGATGTCCTCCTCCGACGTCTGACTGTAGGCGTGAAGATACCGATCGTCGTCGGATTCCCGGGGCGACGCTGCTCCTAGCCTCATGTTGAATTGAGCGTCCGCTTTTCGCCTACGCTTGTCCTCGCGATAGGCGGCTCGCTCCGCCCTCCTCTTATCCCTCTCCGCCCTCCTTTGCGCGTAGAACTCGCGCTCGTTGATGATGTCCTGCGGGAAATGTTGGCACCACAGTGCAATGGCTTCCTCGTCCATCTCGGCGATGCAGAGACGGTGCTCCCACCTCCGGTTGTCGCGACAATCCTCGTCGGTGCTAAGCCACGGCAGAGGCGCAAGCTCCTGCGCCCGCTCCTGCATCGGCACGTTGGGGAAGTTCAATGTTCTATGAGGCCACCGGAGGCGCCACGCCGCCGCGTCATACGCGCGGGCGTCCTCGGCGGCGGTGTCGAAATTGCCGAGGCCGAGGCGCATCCCGCGGAATCGGATCTCGGCGGAGAAGCCGCCGGAGGGGCGCGCGCGGACGCCGCGGTATCTCCAAGTTTCCCGGCGATGCGGCGGCATGGTGGCGCGGCGGTGGCGAGGCGAAAAAGTGCGGGGAGAAAGCGGTGGCGAGGCACAGAGCGGTGGCAAGGCACAGAGCGGTGGGAGGGCGTTGGATTTTATAAAGCGCGCCAGACGCCGCGCGCCAAAACTAGCGCACGCCCGGCCGCTTTTTCCTGCGCGCGCGATCCTTTCCCGACGTCTCTGCTATCTCTACTCTCTTCTCTACGGTTATATTTATATTATATTTAATATTTATCTCTACTTCCTTTACTGTCTACTTTTTTTCTCTATACTTTTTTCTCTTGCAATATAGGCCGTCCGATTTATATTTGACAGATAGGAAGGAAACAAATGGGAATTTTGCAAAAAGATACCCATGCCCCTCTCCAGATTTGCAAATAAGGCCTTCCCTCGTTCATCCTTTTCTCCCAAAAGATAAACTACTCATACAAATGCATCTTGATGCGTGCAACGCATGGGCATCTTGCTAGTTCTAAAAACCTTTCCATCATTTGCCACACTGCTGGTTGCAGATGAAAAACCTACCCAAGCACAGCGCGATACAGGAGCGATGCACAATTACAAGCTGATATTCTGTTGGACAATGGAGTCTATAATCAATTACTTTTACGGGAACAATAGCACCCAGGAAAATTGAAGGGTAGGTATGAACAAAATTGGAACTGCACATGTAGTACTAAGTGATTCAATACACACATTACCAATCGAGGAGGAGAATGATGGTCGCGGCGGCTTCTGTGAGTCATGGTCGGCAATGGGAGTCAGTTCATTGTCCACGACGGTGGTACTTCTGCGCTTGGCGTTGGCTTCCGGGAAGCAGATCCGAGACCATGGAAGACGATGCCGGGGAAGAGGCTCCGTCTACGACGACGACGGTGGACCAGCTCCAGTGCGGCATACAAGGTCATTGATGAGGCAGATGCGCTGTGGTGGACGAGTGCGCCGATGTAAAGGGGAGGAGCACGAAGGCTGCGGTGCTGTGGAGAAGTCTATTTTGCGGTGGGGATAGAAAATGGGGAGTATTCAGGTGTACTACTCTAGGTACCGGGGTGGGGCTGGCTGGGTAGGGTGAACCTGAAGTTACGAAAACAACCCCCTACCAAGCATCGTCCGTAGGCCTGTTCCGAAGGTTATGATGGAAACCTCCCACTGCTCGAATCAGGGTCGCGGGAGATTTTCCCGCCGACCTCAAAATTTTGTGACGCTGGACTCCTCGTGTGGCGTGTTGAGTGATTCGGCTAAGCAACTAGCGAGTAGTAGTAGTAAACTCTGCATATTAGGTTTGACCGAAGTCAAACTTCCTAAAGTTTGACCAAGTTTATATAAAAATATAAACATTTACCATAACAAATATGTATGATGTGGAAGTACATTCCATAATGAATCTAATGGTATTTATTTGTTATTGTATATGTTAATATTTTTTGTTATAAGCTTTCTGAGAGTTTACAAAACTTGACTTTGACCAATGCTAATACGCAGACTTAAATAAAAACGGAGGGAGTACACATTTGTTTTCTTAGTTTGTAGTGAACTAATCATTTGTTGAAATTGTGAAATAAATATATTAGGCTATTGACTTCGAATGTAATGGTCTATACAGTTCAATAGTTACAATCATTGTCGAATCCCAAGATGTATACAAGGTCTATAGTACTTCACAACATGCTCAAACTCACATAATCCCAGTGAAATGAGAATCTAAATGCATTTCATAGTTATTACTTTGTAGGATGCAACAAAAACAACCAAAACTCTACATCAGCCATTATAGAAGCAACATTTTGACATATCCCATTGTGTGAATGAAACGTGCAGAGAGAGCTTTTGAAGATGGAGCAGATAGGGCGGGAAAGATTGTATGTATGTGGATGAGAGAGTAGGAGACAAACCTAACGAGACAGAGAGAGAGAAAGAGAAAGAGAGAGGAAGAAGTTAGGTCTGTGAGAAAGATGGAGACATGTAATATACGTGATTTTGTATACGTGTAAGGAGAAGAGACAACATGTTTGATGAGAGAGCTGGAAAAAAATGGACGAGAGGGGAAGGATCTCATGGGTTGAGGGATTGACAATTGTGTGTGGGGGAGAGAGGGATTGGTAATTTTGTGCGAGAGAGAGAGAGAGAGAGAGAGAGAGAGAGAGGGTGGGGGGAGGAGTCAGTCAGCCGTCGTCACATCACCCTGCTTCCAAATGACCCCACATTCTCTAGCGCGGTGTGGTCGCCGTCTTCAATCTGCTCGATGCCCTCTTTGAAGATTGAGGTGTTGTGCATGTTGGGGTGCAAGGAAGCACAAGCGAGAGTGGTCGCCGTATAACCTTGGATGGGGATGAATTGTGTGCTCGGGGGAGTGTGTGTGTGTGTGTTGTGCTGCGTGTGTGTGTGTATGTGTGTGTGTGTGTCAGATATTGAGCGAAAATAAACCTAAGGAGATAAATGGGTATTCATGAAGAGATTGTGCGGGCCTTGAGGTGGGCAGGGGCCGAGTGAGGGTGTCAAAACGTGCGCGTTGATGCATATGTTGCATGCGATTGTGCGAGGGACGGACGAATCGAGAGAGATGGTTGTTGTGTTACGGATGCTCCTCTCTCTCTCTCTCACACACACACACAAAAGTAAACTAGAAGACCGTTCTCTCATGTATACACAATGTATCGGCATCTGTCTATGTCTCACTCATGCATGATCATTTGCACATCCACATTGCCCTTCCGCCACAACACACATATGGACACATACACACGTTCTCTCTCAGTCACACACACAAAATAAGTATTAAAAAAACTAGGGCACACCTAAAACGTCCAAATCCAAATAAACACAAACTGGAGCTAAATTCAAATATATGGAAATATTGCAACGTCAAGAACTTTCCCAGGAAAAAAAGTTGAGTAATATTCGAGGATTGTTTTCACACACACAAAAAGGTACAGTGGATGTCCTTCGAGCGCGACACGGTGACGCACCGTTCGATCGACCGCGTGGCCGCGGTTCACGCGCTTGCACAGGATTCCGTATCGTGGCTGTGGTACTAACTTCAAAAAAATTTAATAAAAGCGCTGCCTAAGTCTAATGTTTACGTGTACTAGTACGGTTTTCTTTTAAGTTTGACCAACCTCATATAAAACTAAAGTAAGCTCCCATACGTGCACTCATCAATATGCCGCCGCCGCTGTTGCGCATGCCGGCGCCCGCCTACTCCGGCCAATAATTTGTCGCCCATCACCGCCATGTTGCTGCCATCCCTGTGCCATGAAGCCGAAGGCTCGCCCGCTCACGTCGTCTGCAGACCCTCCTCGCCATGCCGCCGCGCTGCCAAGCACGCGAGCAGCTGGTGGAGCCATGTCTATGCACACAGCGTATGAAGAGGAGGACGAGCGCGTGCTCCAGCACACCGACGAGGAGGAACTAGCGTGTCATTGTCATCTCCGCTCGCGCGGAGGAGGCGCGCATGGTGGCTGTCGCGGCAGAAGCCGGTCGCGTGCGCGTTGAGCCTGCAAACCGGGTGCGGACGCGGAATCTACCTTCGAGACCTTGAATGCCATGTGGATCCTGCAATCTGAAGGAGCAATTTGGGTCAGTCGACTCATGTGAGCCGTTTGATGCAACATGGATGGCTAGAAGGGCTTCTTCCACTCTTCTACCGTCTTCTTCCTTTGCTCCGTCGAACTTCTTTCACAAATTGACTGACCCTAATTATACTACTAGTATGAACGTATTAAGTACAGTAGGAACACGAAGGTACAAGCAGTAGTACCAACTGCAAGAAGAACAGTAGTAAGACATAGTACTAGTACTACTCTACGTACTAAACAGTTCAAATAACGAGAAAGAACATAAACATAGTTCTGCTGGGGCCTTAGCACAACACACCCTTGAAAATAAACTAAGCAACTAGTCAGCTTGACACTGCAGTAGAACCAGCATGAGCGACAGCACTGCCACCTACTCGGAGTCCGAGTCCACGTCCTCGACTTCGTCCTCGTCCCTCTTCCTCTTCCTCTTCTCTGACGCTTCTTTGCTTGAACCGGACACTGGGCTCTGCTTCTTCATCCAACCCATGTAGATATTTAAACAAAGGTAGGCATCCATTGCTGCGTACAGGATGTGATCTTCATCTAATGTCTTCGACTCCCATGCATGATGAAACTCGTGATGAGGTTTCTTCAGTTTAGCGTACGAAGGATCAATCATGGCTGCTGCCAGGGTCAGCATTGAAGGTTGAGAGGAGGACACCAGGCTTGCCTTCTGCAGATTGAAGGGCTGGTCTACAACGAGACTTATTCGATGCAGGACATCCCTGTCGTTCTTAAAGCCTATAGTAACGAATTTCACTCTTTTGTCCTTGAGGAAGTTCTTAAAATCCTGGCACTCAACATCGGCATGGCATATGTGGTAGACCAAGCAAACCTTATGTACGCAAACCTGGATCACGGCGGGCTTCTTCCTCTCTTCGTCCTTTAGATCCTTCTCTCGTTCCAGGACTGTGGTGTACTCAACATCTAGCCCAGCAAACCACTCATCCGTTGAACTGTTGAACATGCGTAGGAAGCGAGCAAGCCATGCTTTCACCGTCGCGGATCCACGTGTGTAGATGACGATGAACTGATCACCGGTGATGGCTCTAACCTGATACTCAACGGCGACCATGGAGATTTGGGAGGCCATGGATTTTGGAGGAGGGTTAGGAGAAGTCGAACTGTTGTACCCCGCAAAAACTGGGAGCGAACTAATGTGAAAGGACGGGACGACTGGGAGCGAACTGTTGTGAGGTAGAAGACGGGGACGAGTAGGGCGTGTGAATGGCGTGGGGTTGCTGGCTTTCCCGGTGGATAAATGGCTGCAAGCCCCCAAAGAGTTCTCGAGAACTATGCGGGACCCACTAGATGTCATGTCTACTAGACCCATATCGTAGGCCTGACAGTATAGCTTCTGCCTGTTCGCACGCCATGTCGGCACATGGATATAACTTCACTTAATTCCGTCAACCATCGCGCCTCCCACGACCTTCGCCTCCCTCGCGTGGTCGCGCCCTTTGAGACTTCGACCGGCTATAAATGAGCAATTTTTTTTGCCTACTCCGCATGCATGATACTCCCTCTGGTCCTTTTTACTCCCGTCAACCGTTTGCAAAGTGTTTGACCAAATATATACTTTTTTTGAACACCACCTTATATTAATTAACCAGCCACACCAGTACACTCATTCGATACAATATTCACCACACAGGGCAGTATGTTATTTACAAGAATACCATCTAATCTATTGTCAAAGCTATACTTAGCGATTAAGTGTGCCACCTTATTGGCCGAACGGCTAATCTTTGACAATTGAAGATTGTTGATCAACTTCGAGATGCTCAACGCTTTCATCTTCAGGTCACGCATAGTAGACCTGTCATAGTCCCCCGATGCAAGAGACGCTACCACAAAAGCGCAATCAGTCTCTAAAATTATAGGATTATGAAGAGAAATACCTATGTAGAGACTGGCAATGCAAGCCCTAAGCTCCGCTTCCTCCATGCTTTGACAGGCATCAATGAAATCGTACGACCAAATTTATACTAAAAATATCAATATCTACAATACTGATTATAATGAGTATAAGAACTATGTTTTATAATGAGTGTAAAAATATTGATTTGACATTGTGAATGTTGATACTCCCTCCGTCTAGGTGAGTAAGTCATCTTAGGCTGTGCACCGTGACCAAGGAGGAGGGGAAAACGAGAGACATTAATGTTTATTTGCTAATTAAATACTATTGCATGCAATGAACCAACCACTACATGTCATGTTTGATAGTCTTAGGTCATTAAAAGCATGCACACCCTCGTCTCTTATTGGTTGATATGTCAAGAAACAAGAAACGAGGTAGAAGTTAATGCACCGCGCCTACGCGTTTTGGGATTATTTGGTTTTCGTAAGATGACTTACACACCTAGCTATTAGAGTACCACTACCTCCCTTCTAGTTTAAAGGGCTCGACTCAAAAATTTCACCTACCCTTAGCAAGATAGTAGAGGCGGTGGAATAGTTTTTGAAGTTTGCAAAAGTACTTAACTAATGCTATCGTTCTTCACAAAAAAATGTGTTTACCAATGCATGCATGAACACTAGTTACTCTAACCCCCCTCTCTTCTTTAATTCTTTGCCACATCAGCATGTTTGCTATTCCCGTGTGCATGATACCAGCTAAGGTACCACCATGATGGCCAACCTTAATCATCGAATGCAATAATTTAGTGCACCTTGAAATATGAACATGTGTGGGGCGCGTATGTTTTTAATGACTTGAGACTATATATACCTAGCCCGGCATGCAAGATGACTTATTATGCACCGTTCCCCATACCTGCAGGAAGCCCGTTCGTCTCCAAATCTTTTCCTCTCCATGTGTGGAAACAATATGCCTGCCAAACTCTCCTTCTCCCTCCGGCGGTCCCACCACTCCACCCCGTGTGAAAAAATCTGCATGCATGACTCTCCTCCCCCCACGCTCGTCCAATCCGTTGTGACCAGCAATATTTCCACCCCTTCGCTCCCCCGTAATTTACTCCAACAAATATTCCCACGTAGCTTTTACTTAACTTCAGGTGCATTGGGTCACTGACATACGGGCCCAGCAGTGTACTGGCCCACATGTCAGTGACGCAACTGGACCTGCAGTTAAGTCAGTGCAGCTCAGTCCATATCTTACGTAGGTGTGCCATTGCTCGCTATAAATACTGCTGAAGGAAATATGCCCTAGAGGCAATAATAAAGTTATTATTTATTTCCTTATTTCATGATAAATGTTTATTATTCACGCTAGAATTGTATTAACCGGAAACATAATACATGTGTGAATACATAGACAAACATAGTGTCACTAGTATGCCTCTACTTGACTAGCTCATTTATCAAAGATGGTTATGTTTTCTAACCATGGACAAAAGAGTTGTCATTTGATTAACGGGATCACATCATTAGGAGAATGATGTGATTGACTTGACCCATTCCGTTAGCTTAGCACTTGATCGTTTAGTATGTTGCTATTGCTTTCTTCATGACTTATACACGTTCCTGTAACTATGAGATTATGCAACTCCCGTTTACCGGAGGAACACTTTGGGTACTACCAAACGTCACAACGTAACTGGGTGGTTATAAAGGAGTACTAAAGGTGTCTCCGAAGGTACATGTTGAGTTGGCATATTTTGAGATTAGGTTTTGTCACTCCGATTGTCGGAGAGGTATCTCTGGGCCCTCTCGGTAATGCACATCACTATAAGCCTTGCAAGCAATGTGACCAGTGAGTTGGTTACGGGATGATGCATTACGTAACGAGTAAAGAGACTTGCCGGTAACGAGATTGAACTAGGTATTGGATACCGACGATCGAATCTCGGGCAAGTAACATACCAATGACAAAGGGAACACCGTATGTTGTTATGCGGTTTGACCGATAAAGATCTTCATAGAATATGTAGAAACCAATATGGGCATCCAGGTTCCGCTATTGGTTATTGACCGAGAATAGTTCTAGGTCATGTCTACATAGTTCTCGAACCCGTAGGGTCCGCACGCTTAACGTTACGATGACAGTTTTATTATGAATTTATAAGTTTTGATGTACCGAAGTTTGTTCGGAGTCCCGGATGTGATCACGGACATGACGAGGAGTCTTGAAATGGTCGAGAAATAAAGATTGATATATTGGACGACTATATTCGGACACCGGAAGTGTTCCGGGCGATTTCGGAGAAAACCGGAGTGCCGGAGGGGTTACCGGAACCCCCCGGGAGAGTAATGGGCCTTATGGGCCTTAGTGGGGAAGAGAGAGGGGCGGCCAGGGTGGGTCGCGCGCCCCCTCTCCCTCTGGTCCGAATTGGACTAGGAGGGGGGGAGGGCGGCGCCCCCTCTTTCCTTCCCCCTCTCCCCCTTCCTTCCCCCTCCTAGTAGGAGTAGGAAAGGAGGATTCCTACTCCTACTAGGAGGAGGATTCCTCCTCCTTGGCGCGCCCCAAGGGCCGGCCGGCCTCCCCCCTTGCTCCTTTATATACGGGGGCGGGGGGGGGGGGGCACCCCATAGACACACAAGTTGATCTACGGATCGTTCCTTAGCCGTGTGCGCTGCCCCCCTCCACCATATTCCACCTCGGTCATATCGTCGCAGAGTTTAGGCGAAGCCCTGCGCCGGTAGAACATCATCATCGTCACCACACCGTCGTGCTGACGGAAGTCATCTCCGGAGCTTTGCTGGATTGGAGCCCGGAGATCGTCATCGAGCTGAACGTGTGCTGAACTCGGAGGTGCCGTACGTTCGGTGCTTGGATCGGTCGGATCATGAAGACGTATGACTACATCAACCATGTTGTGCTAATGCTTCCGCTTACGGTCTACGAGGATACATGGACAACACTCTCCTCTCTCGTTGCTATGCCATCACCATGATCTTGCGTGTGTGTAGGAATTTTTTTGAAATTACTACGTTCCCCAACAGTGGCATCAGAGCCAGGTTTTATGCGTTGATGTTATATGCACGAGTAGAACACAAGTGAGTTGTGGACGATACAAGTCATACTGCTTACCAGCATGTCATACTTTGGTTCGGCGGTATTGTGAGATGAAGCGGCCCGAACCGACATTATGCATACGCTTACGCGAGACTGGTTTCACCGTTACGAGCACTTGTGCTTAAAGGTGGCTGGCGGGTGTCTGTCTCTCTCACTTTAGCTGAATCGAGTGTGGCTACGCCCGGTCCTTGCGAAGGTTAAAACAGCACCAACTTGACGAACTATCGTTGTGGTTTTGATGCGTAGGTAAGAACGGTTCTTGCTAAGCCCGTAGCAGCCACATAAAATTTGCAACAACAAAGTAGAGGACGTCTAACTTGTTTTTGCAGGGCATGTTGTGATGTGATATGGTCAAGACGTGATGCTATATTTTATTGTATGAGATGATCATGTTTTGTAACCGAAGTTATCAGCAACTGGTAGGAGCCATATGGTTGTCGCTTTATTGTATGAAATGCAAACGCCCTGTAATTGCTTTACTTTATCACTAAGCGGTAGCGATAGTCGTAGAAGCAATAGATGGCATAAACGACAATGATGCTACGATGGAGATCAAGGTGTCGCGCTGGTGACGATGGTGATCATGACGGTGCTTCGAAGATGGAGATCACAAGCACAAGATGATGATGGCCATATCATATCACTTATATTGATTGCATGTGATGTTTATCCTTTTATGCATCTTATCTTGCTTTGATTGACGGTAGCATTTTAAGATGATCTCTCACTAATAATCAAGAAGTGTTCTCCCTGAGTATGCACCGTTGCGAAAGTTCTTCGTGCTGAGACACCACGTGATGATCGGGTGTGATAGGCTCTACGTTCAAATACAACGGGTGCAAAACAGTTGCACACGCGGAATACTCAGGTTAAACTTGACGAGCCTAGCATATACAGATATGGCCTTGGAACACGGAGACCGAAAGGTCGAATGTGAATCATATAGTAGATATGATCAACATAGTGATGTTCACCATGGAAACTACTCCATCTCACGTGATGATCGGACATGGTTTAGTTGATTTGGATCACGTAATCACTTAGATGACTAGAGAGATGTCTGTCTAAGTGGGAATTCTTAAGTAATATGATTAATTGAACTTAAATTTATCATGAACTTAGTCCTGGTAGTATTTTGCAAATTATGTTGTAAGATCAATAGCTTGCGTTGTTGCTTTCATATGTTTATTTTTGATATGTTCCTAGAGAAAACTGTGTTGAAAAATGTTAGTAGCAATGACGCGGATTGGATCCGTGATCTGAGGTTTATCCTCATTGCTGCACAGAAGAATTATGTCCTTAATGCACCGCTAGGTGACAGACCTATTGCAGGAGCAGATGCAGACGTTATGAACGTTTGGCTAGCTCAATATGATGACTACTTGATAGTTTTGTGCACCATGCTTTACGGCTTAGAATCAGGGACTTCAAAGATGTTTTGAACATCATGGACCATATGAGATGTTCCAGGAATTGAAGTTAATATTTCAAGCAAATACCCGAGTTGAGAGATATGAAGTCTCCAACAAGTTCTATAGCTAAAAGTTGGAGGAGAATCGCTCAACTAGTGAGCATGTGCTCAGATTGTCTGGATACTTCAATCGCTTGAATCAAGTGGGAGTTAATCTTCCAGATAAGATAGTGATTGACAGAATTCTCTAGTCACCATCACTAAGTTACTAGAACTTCGAGATGAACTATAGTATGCAAGGGATGACGAAAACGATTCCCGAGCTCTTCATGATGTTGAAATCAACGAAGGTATAAATCAAGAAAGAGCATCAAGTGTTGATGATTGACAAGATCACTAGTTTCAAGAAAAGGGCAAAGGGAAAGAAAGGGAAACTTCAAGTAGAATGGCAAACAAGTTGTCACTCCCGTGAAGAAGACCAAAGCTGGACCAAAGCCTGAAACTGAGTGCTTACACTACAAAGGAAATGGTCACTAGAAGCGGAAATGCCCTGAATATTTGGTGGATAAGAAGGATGGCAAAGTGAACAAGGGTATATTTGATATACAGGTTATTGATGTGTGCTTTACTAGTGTTTATAGTAGCCCCTGAGTATTTGATACTTGTTCGGTTGCTAAGATTAGTAACTCGAAACAGGAGTTACAGAATAAACAAAGACTAGTTGAAGGGGAAGTGACGATGAGTGTTGGAAGTAGTTCCAAGATTGATATGATCATCATCGCACACTCCCTATACTTTCGGGATTAGTGTTAAACCTAAATAAATGTTATTTGGCGTTTGCGTTGAGCATGAATATGATTTGATCATGTTTATTGCAATACGGTTATTCATTTAAAATCAGAGAATAATTGTTGTTCTATTTAAATGAATAAAACCTTAAATGGTCATACACCCAACGAAAATAGTTTGTTGGCTCTCGATCGTAGTGATGCACATATTCATAATATTGATGCCAAAAGATGCAAAGTTAATAATGATAGTGCAACTTATTTGTGGCACTGCCGTTTTGGTCATATCGGTGTAAAGCATGAAGAAACTCCATAAAGATGGATTTTCGGAATCACATGGTTATGAATCATTTGATGCTTGCGAACCGTGCCTTTTGGGCAAGATGACTAAAACTCCGTTCTACGGAACAATGGAACAAGCTACTGACTTATTGGAAATAATACATACTGATGTATGCGATCCAATGAGTGTTGATGCTCGTGGCAAGTATCGTTATTTTCTGACCTTCACAAGATGATTTGAGCAGATATGGGTATATCTACTTGATGAAACATAAGTCTGAAATAATTGAAAGGTTCAAAGAGTTTCAGAGTGAAGTGGAAAAATCATCGTAACAAGAAAATAAAGTTTCTGCGATCTGATCGCGGAGACGAAGATTTGAGTTACGAGTTTGGTCTTCAATTAAAACAATGTGGAATAGTTTCACAGCTCACGCCACCTGGAACACCACAACGTTATTGTGTGTCCGAACATCGTAACCACACTTTATTGGATATAGTGCGATCTATGATGTCTCTTACTGATTTACCACTATTGTTTTGGGGTTATGCATTAGAGACAACTGCATTCACATTAAAAGGGCACCATCTAAATCCGTTGAGACGACACCGTATGAACTGTGGTTTAGCAAGAAACCCAAGCTGTCATTTCTTAAAGTTTGGGGCTGCGATGCTTATGTGAAAAAGTTTCATCCTGATAAGCTCGAACCCAAATCGGAGAAGTGCGTCTTCATAGAATACCCAAAAGAGACTTTTGGGTACACCTTCTATCACAGATCCGAAGGCAATATCTTTGTTGCTTAATATGGATCCTTTCTAGAGAAGGAGTTTCTCTCGAAAGAAGTGAGTGGGAGGAAAGTAGAACTTGATGAGGTAATTGTACCTTCTCCCGAATTGGAAAATAGTTCATCACTGAAATCAGTTCTAGTGATTCCTACACCAATTACTGAGGAAGCTAATGATGATGATCATGAAACTTCAGATCAAGTTACTACAGAACCTCGTAGGTCTTCCAGAGTACGGTCCGCACCAAAGTGGTACGGTAATCCTATTCTGAAAGTCATGTTACTAGACCATGATAAACCTACGAACTATGAGGAAGCGATGATGAGCCCAGATTCCGCGAAATGGCTTGAGGCCATGAAATCTAAGATGGGATCCATGTATGAGAACAAAGTGTGGACTTTGGTAGATTTGCCCGATGATCGGCAAGCCATATTGTATAAATGGATCTTCAAGAGGAAGACAGATGCTGATAATAGTATTACTATCTACAAAGCTCGACTTGTCGCAAAAAGGTTTTCGACAAGTTCAAGGTGTTGACTACAATGAGATTTTCTCAACTGTAGCGATGCTTAAGTCTGTCCGAATCATGTTAGCAATTGCCACATTTTATGAAATCTGGCAAAAGGATATCAAAACTGCATTCCTTAATGGATTTATTAAAGAAGAGTTGTATATGATGCAACCAGAAGGTTTTGTCAATCCTAAAGGTGCTAACAAAGTGTGCATGCTCCTGCGATCCATTTATGGACTGGTACAAGCCTCTCGGAGTTGGAATATATGCTTTGATGAGTTGATCAAAGCATATGGTTTTATACAGACTTTTTGAGAAGCCTATATTTACAAGAAAGTGAGTGGGAGCTCTGTAGCATTTCTGATATTATATGTGTACGACATATTGTTGATTGGAAATGATATAGAATTTCTGGATAGCATAAAAGGATACTTGAATAAAAGTTTTTCAATGAAATACCTCTGTAAAGCTACTTACATATTGAGCATCAAAATCTATTGAGATAGATCAAGACGCTTGATGAAGTTTTTCAATGAGCACATACCTTGACAAGTTTTTGAAGTAGTTCAAAATGGAACAGTCAAAGAAAGAGTTCTTGCCTGTGTTGCAAAGGTGTGAAATTGAGTAAGACTCAAATCCCGACCACGGCAGAAAATAGAAAAGAGAATGAAAGTCATTCCCTATGCCTCAGTCATAGGTTCTATAAAGTATGCTATGCTATGTACCAGACCTATTGTATACCTTGCACTGAATTGGGCAATGGAGTACAATAGTGATCTAGGAGTAGATCACTGGACATTGGTCGAGAATATCCTTAGTGAGGACTAAGGAAATATTTCTCAATTATGAAGGTGATAAAAGAGCCCGTCGTAAAGAGTTACATCAGTGCAAGCTTTTTACACCGATCCAAATGACTCTAAGTCTCAATTTGGATACATATTGAAAGTGGGAGCAATTAGCTAGAGTAGCTCAGTGCAGAGCATTATAGACATAGAATATTTGCAAAATACATACGGCTCTGAATATGACAGACCCGTTGACTAAGCTTCTCTCACGAGCAAAACATGATCACACCTTAGTACTCTTTTGGTGTTAATCACATAGCGATGTGAACTAGATTATTGACTCTAGTAAACCCTTTGGGTGTTGGTCACATGACGATGTGAACTATGGGTGTTAATCATATACAGATATGAATGAATATTGATGTTAAATCACATGGTGATGTGAACTAGATTATTGACTCTAGTGCAAGTGGGAGACTGAAGGAAATATGCCCTAGAGGCAATAATAAAGTTATTATTTATTTTCTTATTTCATGATAAATGTTTATTATTCATGCTAGAATTGTATTAACCGGAAACATAATACATGTGTGAATACATAGACAAACATAGTGTAACTAGTATGCCTCTACTTGACTAGCTCGTTTATCAAAGATGGTTATGTTTTCTAACCATGGACAAAAGAGTTGTCATTTGATTAACGGGATCACATCATTAGGAGAATGATGTGATTGACTTGACCCATTCCATTAGCTTAGCACTTGATCGTTTAGTATGTTGCTATTGCTTTCTTCATGACTTATACACGTTCCTGTAACTATGAGATTATGCAACTCCCGTTTACCAGAGGAACACTTTGGGTACTACCAAATGTCACAACGTAACTGGGTGATTATAAAGGAGTACTACAGGTGTCTCCGAAGGTACATGTTGAGTTGGCGTATTTCGAGATTAGGTTTTGTCACTCCGATTGTCGGAGAGGTATCTCTGGGCCCTCTCGGTAATGCACATCACTATAAGCCTTGCAAGCAATGTGACCAATGAGTTGGTTACGGGATGATTCATTACGTAACGAGTAAAGAGACTTGCCGGTAACGAGATTGAACTAGGTATTGGATACCGACGATCGAATCTCGGGCAAGTAACATACCGATGACAAAGGGAACAACGTATGTTGTTATGCGGTTTGACCGATAAAGATCTTCGTAGAATATGTAGGAACCAATATGGGCATCCAGGTTCCGCTATTGGTTATTGACCGAGAATAGTTCTAGGTCATGTCTACATAGTTCTCGAACCCGTAGGGTCCGCACGCTTAACGTTACGATGACAGTTTTATTATGAGTTTATAAGTTTTGATGTACCGAAGTTTGTTCGGAGTCCCGGATGTGATCACGGACATGACGAGGAGTCTCGAAATGGTCGAGACATAAAGATTGATATATTGGACGACTCTATTCGGACACCGGAAGTGTTCCGGGCGATTTCGGAGAAAACCGGAGTGCCGGAGGGGTTACCGGACCCCCCCGGGAGAGTAATGGACCTTATGGGCCTTAGTGGGTGAGGGAGTCCTGGACTAGGGGGTGTCCGGACAGCCGGACTATCATCGTCCGCCGGACTCCAAGACTACGAAGATACAAGATTGAAGACTCCGTCCCGTGTCCGGATGGGACTTTCCTTGGCGTGGAAGGCAAGCTTGGCGATACGGATATGTAGATCTCCTACCATTGTAACTGACTCTGTGTAACCCTAGCCTTCTCCGGTGTCTATATAAACCGGAGGGCTTTAGTCCGTAGGACACAACATACATTACAACAATCATACCATAGGCTAGCTTTAGGGTTTAGCCTCCTTGATCTCGTGGTAGATCCACTCTTGTACTACTCATATCATCAATATTAATCAAGCAGGACGTAGGCTTTTACCTCCATCGAGAGGGCCCGAACCTGGGTAAAACATCGTGTCCTTGTCTCCTGTTACCATCCGCCTAGACGCACAGTTCTGGACCCCCTACCCGAGATCCGCCGGTTTTGACACCGACATTGGTGCTTTCATTGAGAGTTCCTCGTGTCGTCACCGATAGGCTCGATGGAATCTTCAACCAACAACGCTTTCCAGGGTGAGACTTTTCTCCCCGGACAGATCTTCGTATTCGGCGGCTTCGCACTGCGGGCTAATTCGCTTGGCCATCTGGAGCAGATCGAAAGCTACGCCCCTGGCCGTCAGGTCAGATTCAGAAGCCTAAACTTCACGGCCGACGTCCGCGGAGACTTGATCTTCGACGGACTCAAGCCGCAGCCAAGCGCGCCGCACTATTACGATGGGCATGATCTAGCTCTGCCGCCGAACAGTGCCTTGGTAGCCGCACACGAGTCCGCTCTGGCTCTTAGCTCGGAGCCGATCGCCCAGATCGAGGACCGGTGGTTGGACACCGCCTCGGGGGCTTCAACTTCCACGGCGATGGAGCCGAACACTACCCTTGTCCCTCGCAAAGTTCGTGACTCCGAGGTGCCGGACTACTTGCCGGACTCCGGACCTCCCGCACCCCTTCCAATCGAATCTGATTGGGCGCCGGTTATGGAATTCACCGCCGCGGACACCTTCCAACGCTCGCCCTTTGGCGACATCCTAAATTCGCTAAAGCATCTCTCGCTATCCGGAGAGTCCTGGCCGGATTATGGCCAGGATGGTTGGGATACGGACGACAAAGAAATTCAGAGCCCACCCGCCACCCACTTTGTAGCCACTGTCGACGATCTTACTGACATGCTAAACTATGACTTCGAAGACATCGACGGTATGGACGACGATGTCGGAGATGAACAGAAAATAGTGCCTACAAGGAAAGGGAAGACCACCTCGTCATACGACGTATACATGGTGGACACCCCAAAAGGAAGCGATAACGAGGACCAACGGGGCGTGACAGAAGATAATCCCGCCGACAAACAACCAAAACGACGACACAGACGCCGCACTAAGTCCTGCCTCGACAACAACAGCGCTCCTAACGACCCAGCAATACAGCAGGGCAAACTAGCGGACGACGAACACGCAGGCAAGCAACCGTCCGAACAAGACGAGTCGGATAATCAATCCAGGCCCGACGAAAACGACAGTCCAGGCGACCTCACGCTGGACACACCGCCGGAGAGTAAAAGCCTTCAGAAAAGACTCGTCAACACCGCAAGAAGCTTGAAGAAGGCAAAACGGAAGCTCAAAACAGCGGAAGATACACTCAGAATGAGGTGGAGCAAAGTGCTCAAAACCGCGGATAAATACGGCAATGGCCACCAATCAAAGAGCTACCCGAAGCGCAAGCTGCAGCCAGAATTTGATGAGGAGGCCATAGAGCCCCCATGGTCAAAAAACAAAGAGGCTGCCTGGTTGGATAGACGGCCAGATGATAGGCCAAAATCCGAAAGCGGCGCCGCACATAAACCGACTAATGACCCTGGTAAGACAGATGGCCCAGCCAGGTCCATTTACGGGCCAAAGAAGAAGGGCCCAGGAAGCAATGCAACACGTCAAGTGTCCGAAGATAGTGGCACACCCAAATACAGGGGCGCCGCACACCCACTATGTTTCACCAATGAGGTGCTGGATCATGAATTCCCAGCAGGATTTAAACCCATAAACATAGAGGCCTACGACGGAACAACAGACCCTGGAGTCCGGATAGAAGATTATATACTACACATACACATGGCCAGAGGAGACGATCTCCACGCCATAAAATACCTACCCCTCAAGCTGAAAGGGCCAGCCCGTCATTGGCTTAAAAGCCTCCCAGAAAACACTGTTGGAAGTTGGGAAGAGCTCGAGGACGCGTTTAGAGCAAATTTTCAAGGGACTTATGTCCGCCCTCCGGATGCAGATGATCTAAGTCATATAACTCAACAGCCCGGAGAGTCAGTGCGCAAATTCTGGAACAGGTTCCTCACCAAAAAGAACCAAATAGTCGACTGTCCACACGCCGAAGCCTTAGTAGCTTTTAAACACAACGTCCGAGACGAATGGCTTGCCAGACACCTCGGCGAAGAGAAGCCAAGGACAATGTCCGCGCTAACAAACCTCATGACCCACTTCTGTGCGGGAGAGGATAGCTGGCTAGCAAGATGCAGCACCAGCGACCCAAGTACATCCGAGATCAGAGATGGAAACGGAAAATCACGGCGTAGAAAAGAGCAGCGCCGGAATAAAGAGAAAAGCCCAAAGAGCACGGCAGTCAACGCCGGATTCAAAAGCTCGCGGCCAAACAACAAAACACCACCTCTTAAGGATGACAGCGATGAGTTATCCAACTTAAACAAGATTTTGGGTCGGATATGTCAAATCCACAGTACCCCCGGAAGGCCTGCAAATCACACCCATCGAGATTGTTGGGTTTTCAAACAGTCCGGCCGACTAAACGCCGAACACAAGTGGCTCGACGCGTCAAGCGAAGATGACAAACCCCACCAGCAGAGCACCGGAAAACAAAAGAATTTCCCACAAGAGGTCAATGAAGGCACGTCTTCGGACGGCCCCCAATTGAGCCCTTGGTTGACCCACGACATCAGTCAGCGTGGGGGTCCCGGGCGGAATGAAGGTGGTGGCTTTTGCTTGCTGCCCTTCAGAGCGGTGATATAAAACCACTCCTGCTGCCACAAGCCGAGCTCCTCTTGGAAGGAGCCCTCAGGCCACGGGGCATCGGCCATTCTGCTTATGGCCGCCCCGCCGCACTCTGCTTGACGCCCCCCGATCATCTTCGGCTCCACATTAAAGGTCTTCAGCCACAGGCCGAAGTGGGGAGTGACGCGGAGGAAGGCTTCGCAGACGATAATGAATGCGGAGATATGGAGGATGGACTCCGGAGCCAAGTCGTGAAAATCCAGCCCGTAGTAGAACATGAGCCCTCTCACGAAGGGGTCCGTCGGGAAGCCTAAACCCCGACAGAGGTGGGATATGAAGACAACGCACTCACCGGGCTCGGGAGCGGGCACGGCCTGCCCTTGGGCAGGCAACCTGTGGGAAATCTCGTAGGACAGGTACTTGGCCTCATGCAGCTTTAGCACATCCTCCTCTGTAACAGAGGAGGGCATCCACCAACCCTGGAGGTCGGAGCCGGACATGGTTGAAGATCCGAAGCGCTCGAATCTGGGGCTCTCGGTGTTGGAACTTGGGGCAAGGAGAAGATTCGATGGAAATTGAAGAAAAGAAACGAGCCTTGGTCCTCTTATAATGGGGGAAAATACCAAGAGCCGTCTCCGTGACCGTTCGTGATTCACCTTCGATAGAGAAGACGTGGCGACGGGCATGGTTGGGTTACCCACGTCCGTATTGATGAGAATCCCGAAATAAGGGGAACACGATCTCTGCTTCGACAGGACGTGCCAAGGAAATCGCTTCGCTAAACGTGCTGAGGTGGTATAATAAAAAATGATTCAAATAAAGGCTTGGTAGCGGTGTGATGTCATGCCGCATAATACGTCAGCAGATTGGACTGGTGTACATTTTATTCTCTCTATGGTGGAATGTGGAATTTATTTTGCAGAGCCGGACACTATCCTGGTGTTCATGATCTTCTCTGGATTATTCAAGGGAGGAACCCGCCTTGCAATGCCGAACATTATGTGCGCTGGACTTATCGTCATTGAAGCCTGGTTCAGGGGCTACTGAGGGAGTCCTGGACTAGGGGGTGTCCGGACAGCCGGACTATCATCGTCCGCCGGACTCCAAGACTACGAAGATACAAGATTGAAGACTCCGTCCCGTGTCCGGATGGGACTTTCCTTGGCGTGGAAGGCAAGCTTGGCGATACGGATATGTAGATCTCCTACCATTGTAACCAACTCTGTGTAACCCTAGCCTTCTCCGGTGTCTATATAAACCGGAGGGCTTTAGTCCGTAGGACACAACATACATTACAACAATCATACCATAGGCTAGCTTTAGGGTTTAGCCTCCTTGATCTCGTGGTAGATCCACTCTTGTACTACTCATATCATCAATATTAATCAAGCAGGACGTAGGGTTTTACCTCCATTGAGAGGGCCCGAACCTGGGTAAAACATCGTGTCCCTTGTCTCCTGTTACCATCCGCCTAGATGCACAGTTCGGGACCCCCTACCCGAGATCCACCGGTTTTGACACCGACAGTGGGGAAGAGAGAGGGGCGGCCAGGGTGGGCCGCGCGCCCCCTCTCCCTCTGGTCCGAATTGGACTAGGAGGAGGGGGGGGCAGCGCCCCCTCTTTCCTTCCCCCTCCTAGTAGGAGTAGGAAAGGAGGAGTCCTACTCCTACTAGGAGGAGGATTCCTCCTCCTTGGCGCGCCCAAGGGCCGGCCGGCCTCCCCCCTTGCTCCTTTATATATGGGGGCGGGGGGAGGGGGCACCCCATAGACACACAAGTTGATCTACGGATCGTTCCTTAGCCGTGTGCGGTGCCCCCCTCCACCATATTCCACCTCGGTCATATCGTCGCGGAGTTTAGGCGAAGCCCTGCGCCGGTAGAACATCATCATCGTCACCACACCGTCGTGCTGAGGGAACTCATCTCCGGAGCTTTGCTGGATCGGAGCCCGGAGATCGTCATCGAGCTGAACGTGTGCTGAACTCGGAGGTGCCGTACGTTCGGTGCTTGGATCGGTCGGATCGTGAATACGTACGACTACATCAACCGCGTTGTGCTAACGCTTCCGCTTACGATCTACGAGGGTACGTGGACAACACTCTCCTCTCTCGTTGCTATGCCATCACCATGATCTTGCGTGTGCGTAGGAATTTTTTTGAAATTACTACGTTCCCCAACAACTGCGCCTCCCACGACATCGCTATCTCCTCCCCCTCATGTTCACGTTCATCGCTATCTCCTCCCCCTCCCTCTCACGTCGACCACCATGGCATCGCCCCTCCCAAGCCCTACGAGCCCCTTGCTGCATCGCGCGGACGGTCACGCGTCGCCGTTCCGTTCCTCGCCGCCACTAGTCGAGGAGGACGCGTTGGTGTTCCGCTCCTCGCCACTATGCGACACGTCACCGTTCCATTCCTCGCCGCCACTAGTCGAGGAGGACGCGTCGGCGTTCCGTTCCTCGCTGCGATGCGACGCGTCGCCGTTCCATTCCTCGCTGCCACTAGTCAACGAGGAGGCGTCGGCATTCTGCTCCTCACCGCGACGCGTCGAGGTGGACGCGTCGGTGTTCCCAATCTCGCCAGCACGCGTGTCGGAGGACGCATCGGCTCCCCACTACGAGGAGAACACCGCGCCGCCCGCCGAGCCCCCCTGCCTTGAGGAGCTTTGGAAAGAAATGGATGTCTCCTTGTGGGAGGCTTTGCCTCTAGCAGAGCGCGCCAAAATAGAGGTGGAGAAGAAGGCCGAGGAAGAGAAGCGCACCGCGCAACAAGCTTTCTGGGTGATCTATGTCGCGTTCGAGAGAGTCAAGCAATTGGTTCTTTGGCAGAAGGCTCGTGCGAGGGCCGTGAGGGTGGCGGAGGACGCCCGTGCCGACGCCCTGAGTGCAGTCGGGCCCAAGTGCCTCATCTACGCTTCGCGGTACGTAGACCGGGTGCATGCTTCCAGCCAGGAGGAGTACCTGTTGGCGCCGGATCACCACACTGGTGAGATCGCGCTCGCCCGCCGGCAAGCCGCCAATCAGCACCTCGCGAGTTGCGAGGCTGAGGAAGAGGCGTTGACTCGGCACGCTGGGAAACAGCCGCACACCAGGGCACTCGTGGCGCGCCGCAAGCGCTCCTGCGAGCGCCGTGGCTTTTAGGAGGAGTATAATTTTTGTTTCGTAAGGAGATCTCATTAGTTTTGGGATGCAAATGATAAATCCTGAACGTTCAGGAATTTTTAGCGTCCTTAGTTAAGTATGTAAAAGGGAAAGTTTGGAAACATTGTGTATTATTATGCATTTTGCAAGTACGTGCATATAGCACAAACTTTACTATATACTATCGGACTACACGTCTCTCTCGATATATGCTTGCAGACTGTGCTACTCCCTCCGTCCAGGTCAATAAGTCATCTTTGGTTGTGCACGATGACCAAGAAGGAGGGAAGACTTGTACACCTAGACGGAGGGAGTACTACTATTACTTATGTACGTGCAAATGCACGTTTTAACATTACGATGCGGATTTTGTAAAAGTAGAAAAACAACACTAGTCAAGCTTGTGAAATGATTCAATGCAAAACAAATGCAAAAATGCTCGTTTAATTGTTTACTTTTAGCTTCCTTCTCTTTGGTTATTTCTCTGTCGTACTTTGTACGGAGTATCTCACTAGTTGGAAAGGCATGCAAATTCCCAAACTGCTTCCTACACCCTATATCGAATTTTTTGCCTAACAAGTTGTGCCGTGCAATTGGAATTCCAACTTGAGTACTACTACTAGTAGGAGTACCAGGGGCCAGTTCTTTTAGGCTTCTAGATTAGTAATCCCATAACTACTACCTCCGTCCTGGTTTATTGGTCCCCATTGTAATCTGTGTCAAATTTTGATCATAAATTTAACTAATGAAATGTTAGTGCATGTCACATGCACTACTCCATTCGTCTAGGTGAGTAAGTCATCTTAGGCTGTGCACCGTGACCAAGGAGGAGGAGAAAATGAGAAACGTTAATGTTTATTTGCTAATTAATAGTATTGCATGCAATGAACTAACCACTTCATGTCGTGTTTGATATCTCAAGTCATTAAAAGCATGCACACTCTTTATCTCTTATTGGTTGATATGTCAAGAAACAAGAAACGAGGTAGAAGTTAATGCACCGTGCCTAAGTGTTTTGGGATTATTTGGTTTTCGTAAGATGACTTACACACCTAGATGCACCGCGCCTAAGTGTTTTGAGTAACATTTTATCAGTTAAATCTTTGGTCAAAATTTAGCACAAATTACAATGGTGAGGAATAAACCAGGACGGAGTAGTAGTTTAGAAGCCCAAATAAACGAGTGAGGCGCCTTATTGTTACTCTCCACTGTGACTAGTCTTGTGGGAAAAGTTGGGGAAGCCGCCAAAAGAACTGGCCCTAGGAGTAGTAGCTAGGGATCGAGTGTGGGAGATGAACCGGATAAATGCAGAGAGATGAAATGCAAAAAAGACGGAGGGATGTGATGTTTGCTTGTCCGTTTATTTTACCAGGCCATTTATTACTGGGAGTGGTTGGGTTTTTTGATATGACGGCTTTACTGCCGCGCCACGAGCGGGGTGAGAGGTGAGACTCCCGTGCAGCGCCGCCCTCTACACTTGTACTACATCGGTCGTGGTTTATTAGTCCCCCATTGAATTTGACTGAAGATTTAACTGACAAAATGTTAGTGCATGTCAACAAAAACTATATCGTTGGATTCGTATTTGAACATAGTTTTGGTTATAGCTCAATACTTGTGGTCGTGGACCGCTAAAAATAGAAGAAGCCCTATGATTTTGAATGATATAATTTTAGGTGACATGCATCGGTATTTATCGTACTATATATAATGTTAGTTCAATTTTTGGTCGTACTAATCTATAGTAGTAAGGTGCCCGTGCGTTGCACTGAAGAGTGAAATGCATTGATCGGGGAGTTGTTTATTTTGACAAAGGATGTGGGGGTCATCTCATGTGTAACGGGTATCGATAGGTTTCTTCGGATATTATCTCATCTCGAGAGCTCACAAACATCTGGGTGAAATAGATAAAAAGGTATCTTTTGCAAACAAAAGCGTTCAATTGTTCAACCTGCATCCAAAACTTGTGAAGAAATAACACTTATTGTGCTTTGCAAGAAATGATCTTTAAGAATTAGTTTTTGAGTATCGATTGTTATACATGTTGGCTATAGATGACATGGCACTTTCTTATAGTCAACAGTTGGCTATACTATTAAGTAATATTAACCATGCCCTTATAAACCTAGACGGAGGGATTAAATTAGGATGACTTGCAAGGGGGCAGAGGAGATGTAAGAAATGGTTCATCGTAAGTCTTTCACCAGTACTGTAGTAAAAATTCATACATGGAAGATTCTAGACTAAACCATAAACGGATACACTTTTATTCATGCGCGATACTCCAATAGAGCAAGATCATGCATGGAAGTCTCCACATGCTTAGACAGCGGATTACATTGAGCGAAGACTAATGATCAACATTTAACTTGATAATGCATTTTTTTTAGAAGAACAGGGAGGCTCCTCCCCGGTTCCATTATCAAATGAAACCCAAAGTGTCTTACATCAGCTCACTGAGAGGAGCAGTTCAAAGGAAGGACTGCGGTGAAAGCCACTCAAGTTTAACAACAAGCTTACAGAATCAAAAGCGGCAAAGACACGGGCCATAAGCGCCCACACACACACTACATGTTTTCTAAGTGCACTTGATAATGCATATGTCTAGGTGAACCTCCTTGGAGTCTTCGTGCACCGAGTCGGCGGGTAAAGGATGGAACGGATGCCATGGGTTTTCCAAGTCCACATTGGCGGGATAGTCCCAGCTCCTCAGAGTCCAAGTCTGTCCGATGAGGCCGGTTTTGCCGCACGCGCCCAGAGGGGTAGTAACATTGACCACACACCGATACATCTGCCTCATGTCAGTGTCAGCGTCAGCGGCGACGCCCCTGACGCACATTACAGAGACAGGGCGGCGGCCTGCGCGGGCCTCGCCGGTGTGCACGATCAAGAGGAAGACGCTGCCGTCCTCCTCCGAAACTAGCAGGCGGCGACGATCCTCTAGCGACTCCGGCATGGTGAACCGGTAGCACGTGTCGTACTTGATGTTCTCCGCCAAGGGCCAGCAGTGACCGCTGCACGCATCCGTGAGGTGATGCACCATGTCCGCCGGCGAGCCACAAAACGGCATCGGACACTCATAGCAGTGGACGAAGGGCTCCTTGGAGGCATCGACCAGGCCGTCCATGAAACGGGAGTGGCTGTAGGGGACGTTGTGCCAGTTGAATATGTGAGCAAGTTATTACGAGATTTAATCCGAATAAGCACAAAATAAGTCAGGACGGCTATAACAGAGATGAAACTAATCATGTGGACTAGCATAGTAGTAGGATAAAGAGTAGAAACATGAATTCTACCACGATTTCGAACAGGAAGGACAGAAACACATACGGTGCAACGGGAGCAGCACCGTTGGCGTTGAGGTTGTCGCCCATGTCGTTGAGGAAGAGATTGCCGAGGTTGGGGAAGAAGTCGTCGTCGGTGAAGTCGTGGCTGCCAGCAGTCGCGAGAGTGCGCTCCCCAGATTTCAACAACGCCCGCCGAATGGAGTGCAGGAGGGAGTAGCTGTAGGGGACGTTGCAGCCGCCGAATGGAGCGCAGGAGTAGCACACGAAGCAGTAGATGGTGTCCTTACTAGTACTCCCTAGTCTCTATCTATCTATATCTATATATATATCTACTCTTATAGGAAAACCGAGTTGGTGATGATGGTATGCCTGCCATCTTGTAATATAGACCGTCCGATCTATATCTGACGGATAGAAAGCCAACTATGACAATTTTACAAAAGATGCCCGCACCTCTCTCCACATTTACAGATAAGGCCTTACCTCGTGCTCCTACCTATGTGTCTATCTCTAGAAGTACTTTTTTTAACAAATCGAATAGTGCTGCGCCGTCCGCTACACACCCGGCTGAACACACCTCCTCGCCTCCATCATCACCAACTGAGTCTTTTATAGGAGTAGGAGTAGAGAAAAAACCGAGTTGGTGATGATGGTGTGCCGTGCAATGCACGGGCATCTTGCTATTATTTTTGCATATAAGTCCAAACACCACGTAGACACGGTCTTTGAGCACGGTTCGTAGTCGTTCCATGACCGGGCATCGAAGTTTGTAACTATTTTAGGTTAGAATATACTACTCCTCCGGTGCTAGTAGTAGAGCAGAGTCCTACTCTACTACTCTACTCTAGCAAGCTAGGGCATAGTACTGTAGTAGCTACTGTAGGGAGTACCAGTACTGTGATCACTCAAGCAAGTTGTCTGGCATCGATATGACCCTACGCTGCTGGTATGTGTCTTGTAAGTCAAGCGGCGTGCTGTAGTCATCATCACCTGTCCACTTCCTGCAGCACATATTCGCTTCTCCATCTTTGTCCGCACATAATCTCGTCCAAGCTTCCATCCCCGCTAAGGCACCTCCCCCCCTCGTCCGAAACCCAAGCACTAACAATGGCAGAACCGAGCAGCATCTGCCGAAAGAGTGGCTGGAATTCACTCCCCACAGAGGTAATCAAGCTCATTTTTTGCGTGTGGACAATCTCAGTACCATTCCACTCGCCGCGTGCTCATCGGGGCTGCACCATTTACTCAAAGCCCTCAGGCCGGAACTTTTTAAGCCAGCTCCTTGCTTGCTGATGCCGCCTGATCTTCAAAAACGGCATGTCACGCAGCATAACGATCGTAGGGTGGCGAGCATCAACCCCCTTCACTGCGATCCGATCCCCGTTAGCCTCAGCTACATTAACGGTATGTACTGGGTCGGCATGAACACGTCTTGGATGGTGCTCGTCGACGGTCGCGGCAGCTGGATGCTCGTGGAGGTCTACACCCGACGATTGATCCCCCTTCCTTCGATTAACACTGCACTGCTTTGGCACCGCGGCCTAGAATACTCGGAATCTTACAGTAGCCAACATGATACCAAGTTTGATTTGCTCAAGGTTGTAATCTGCCAAGTGCCCACAAGATCTGGGAATTATAACAATTTCAGGTTAATTGCATTCTTCAACCGTAGTCTCGCCTATCTGACAGGTCACTGCGGTAAGTGGATAAATCTGCACGTCCATCGCAGGATCATACATCCTCCATGGTTCTCTGATGCCATTGAACATAAGGGCTTCATTTACGCTGTCGACTCCTTCTATGGCTGGACGTATTGCTGGCCTACTCCAGTCATCGCTACAAACGGCTGTTACAGCAGTATGTTACTTTCCTATGATATCATGATGGCTTGCTTATATTACTGTCAACATTTATTGAAAAAATATTCATGCTCATAACATGCTGTTCTTAAGATTGACTAAATCAAGAGCCCTTTTTAATTTGACTCCAACTTGATATGATGTTGTAGGTCGCCTGGTGTCCCTACCCTTCCTAATCCCAGAATCTTTCAAAGAAAAGCGGCACGACAGTTGCAGGTGGTTCCTGGCTCGATCAGACGATGGCGAAAGATTGATGATCGTTTGCATGTACCGGGCGTGTTGTTTCGCGGAATACAATCACAGTCACTGCAAGGTCTATGAGCAGGATCCCAGCTTCTCTGGGCCTTCAGGCATTTTTGACTGGAGGCTAGTAAGTAGTCTTGGTACACGCTCTTTGTTTGTCGGACTGAATTATGCGATTAACCAGGAGATAACGGACGGCAAGGATCATGATGGCAGTGCGGTTTTGTTCATCAGGCAAAACTATGTGTACACAGCGTACCATGCGTCTCTGCATGCACCATACCCTGATATGTGCCGCCACGCTATGCAGCCCAAAGTAGGATAGAGGGTCGCAAGTATCAGACTTCGACCTGCTGGCTGGATTTCCCCCGTCAGGCACCCATCTGGTTCAAGCCGTTAGCCAATCTCCACAGCTTAATATATATTAACGTCTAACTGAGCCAGTTAGTTAGATGCGTACACTTGGTGTAGTAGGATCTTTATTTAGTTTGATGCATACACTTGTTCTTTTTTGGTAGCCCTTTTGTAATGATGGCTGATGTTTGGTTTGGAAGAGAGAGCTGCGTCTTCACTCTTCTGGCCTGCTTACTGCTTCTGTTGCACCCCCAGCCCTGGTTGCTGCTGCTGCTGTTGTCAGTGTACAATCAGTAGTATATTTCGTCTGTTGGTTGAATATAAATGTGTTGTTAGAACGACAAACACAATGTTTTGGAAGTCGTTGCACGGTTCGATCCTTTAGTGCCCCGTACCGTACGTAGCTCATACTATTTTTCGTACGGAACACATTTTCCACTTGTTGATAACATGCAGCCCACTGATGAAGGCCCAATAGAGAAGCCCATAATTAACTGGAAGGGAGGCTCCGGCCCAGGTACATGCTCATGGTCCCCTAAACATAAATAAGTAAATAAATAAATAAAGCTAAATGCTCATGCACCAGTTCTTTGGGAAAATAGGTAGCCCAGTATTTCTTTTTGAAGAATACACAAGCTAGGCCTATTTGTTTTCTCCGAATTACTGGGCTGCAAATCTTTCAAGACGAGCAAATGGGATTTTTTTTTGAATTTTGTTCTTCACTGATATCTTATACGTATTTCATTGGATTTAGCATGACATAGTACTAATTTATTTTTAAATTTGTTTTAGTATGGCTATTAATTTTTGGATTAAGAATATTTCGTTCCCCAGCAAAAATTTCCCACATATTTAGTTAATTTTTTGACCCTGGTACTGACCAGAAAATGGCCGACAATTCTAAAAATGAAAAACGGGCTGTAATAAATTCCATATGAATTAGAAAATGAGTAAAAATTATAAAAATAATAGCAAATGGGCTATACACGCCACAAATTTCGAGGCTAACTTGTTTACGCAAGGCTTTGTCAGTGAACACACGATTCTAGCCGCCATGCTTCTTCAATCTCTGATCTTCCTGCTCCAGCCGCCTAAACTAGCGCCGGCGGGACTGCCTGCTCCCACCTCTTGTGGCCCGTTGTGATGCCGTGCAGGCTTCCCCGGCCCACCCTACTCCCTCCGCTGGCCTGGCCGCACACAATCAACTGCCTCCTTATTATGCGAAAAAATGATTCCTTCATCGGGAGGCAACGGAACGCGTGGGAGCCAACCGGCTGGGTCGGAACGGAATGCGTGGTCGTGTTAATCGGGAGGGCTTGAACGGAACAGGTGATGGAACGAGGCCTGGCGTACCGCACAACGGAGGAAACAGACCTCCTACGTTCGGAACGGGGTCCTGTTGATTGGGAGGGGTGTGGCGTACCGCAAAATGGAGGAAACGGAGCTCCTACGGTCGAAACGGGGGTCCTGTTGATCGGAAGGGGTGTGGCGTACCGCAAAACGGAGGAAACGGACCTCCTACGGTCGAAACGGGGGTCCTGTTGATCGGGAGGGGTGTGGCATATCGCAAAATGGAGGAAACGGACCTCCTACGGTCGAAACGGGGGTCCTGTTGATCAGGAGGGGTGTGGCGTACCGCAAAACGGACGAAACGGACTTGTGTTGGAGCGCTACAGTCGAAATGGGGGTCCTGTTCATCCGGAGGGGTGTGGCGTACCGCAAAACAGGACTCCACGGGACACTGTTCATCTCCACCGTCGACCTCCTCCAGCCTCCACGGGCTACCGTCGACCTCCTCCAGCCTCCACGGGCTCCTGTTCATCCAGCCTCCACCGCGCGCTACTCCACCGGCTACTGTTCAACCACCCCTCCACCGTCTACTGTTCATCCAGCCATCCGTCGTCTACTGTTCATCCAGCCCTCCACACCACGGGGTCCTGTTCAACCACCCCTCCACGGCCACCCCTCCATTGTCTACTGTTCATCCAGCCCTCCACACCACGGGGTCCTATTCATCCAGAGGCAACGCCACCGCTCACTGTTCATCCAAACCCCCTGCAACACTCACTGTTCATCCAATTGATTAGCTTCAGTTAGCAGCAGTAGCGAAGGAATCGCTCCATCGGGTTCAGTTAACAGCCATCGATTGATCGCTCGGGTTCAGTAACGCGTAGCCTGTAGTGCAATCGCTCGGGTTCAGTTAGAGCCCAACGCCTTGCTCGGGTTCAATTAGAGCCAACGCCTTGCACACACGCGCATACCTGTACGAGAGAAACGCGCATCGCTCCGCCCCCGACCTCCCACCGTAACCGGCAACTCCCCGAAATTTTCCTCCCCCTCGCTTCTACCACGGTTTTTTCCGTCATGGACGGCCCAAAGAATGTCATGCAGCTGCGTCTCCGGCCCGCCCAGGACGAAAAGCCCATTTTTTGTCATGATTTTTTGTCATAGAAGTAGGAGCCCACCACATCTATGATGATACTGGGTTTTGTCACAATTATCGTCATAGAAGTATCATATGTATGACAGAATTTTTTTTCGTTCGGCCCAAAATGTCACGGATGTGTCTTTTTTTGTAGTGGTGGATACGTAGTATACCGACTTTTAAAGCGGGAATTTATGTCCGTCCATCTCTCGTTCGACGACGAGCACTGCACTTACAACCTGGTGTGTTGCAGCTATATATAGCAGCATGGGTTCGCCGATATTTGGCGTGGCCAGGATTGGATTGCTGGCCAAGAGGGCCTTTATTTCTTCCAGTCCGGCCGTAGCCGCATCCGTCCACTCGAAGTGTTCGGTGCGTCGAAGAAGGCGATAGAGAGGTAGTGCCTTTTCTCCTAATTGGGAGATAAAACGGCGTAGGGCAGCCACGCATCTAGTTAATTTGTGGATTTGCTTGAGGTCTGTTGGGGTAGCCAACTGTGACAGAGCTCGGATTTTAGCTGGATTTGCTTCAATTCCTTGATTGGAAACGATGAAGCCCAGGAGCTTTCCGGCAGGTACGCCAAAGACGCATTTTTCCGGATTGATATTGATGTCATATGTTCGGAGATTGTCGAACGTAAGCCTCAAGTCGTCTATTAAGGATTCGACGTGTCTGGTTTTGATGACCACATCATCTATGTATGCCTCCACTGTTTTGCTGATTTGTGTTTCCAGGCATGTCTGAATCATGCGTTGATAGGTTGCACCGGCGTTTTTGAGCCCGAAAGGCATGGTGTTGAAACAGAAGGGGCCGTATGGAGTGATGAATGCTGTTGCAGCTTGATCGGACTCCACCATCTTGATTTGATGGTATCCGGAGTATGCGTCGAGGAAACACAATGAGTCGTGTCCTGCGGTAGCTTCGATGATTTGATCGATGCGGGGGAGGAGGAAGGGATCCTTAGGGCAAGCTTTATTGAGGTCCTTGAAATCGACACATAGGCGCCAGGATTTGTCCTTCTTTGGTACCATCACCAGGTTTGCTAGCCAGTCCGGATGTTTTATTTCTCTGATGAATCCGGCCTCGAGTAGCTTGGCTAGCTCTTCTCCCATGGCCTGTCGCTTAGGTTCTGAAAAGCGCCGAAGAGTCTGCTTGACCGGCTTGTATCCCTTTAGTATGTTTAGGCTATGATCG
Organism: Triticum timopheevii; assembly: GCA_963921465.1. NCBI lineage: Eukaryota > Viridiplantae > Streptophyta > Magnoliopsida > Poales > Poaceae > Triticum > Triticum timopheevii. The sequence continues at coordinate 120,347,059 of OY997272.1, forward strand.
GCCAGCCTGCGTGGGATACCTGGCATGTTTGAAGGATGCCAGGCGAAGATGTCCCAATTCTTGCGTAGGAACTCTCGCAGTGCGACGTCTATTGTGGGGTTCAGTTGTGCCCCGATGGATGCTGTTTTTGCAGGGTCCATTGGGTGGACCTGGAATTTGACTATTTCGTCCGCTGGTTTGAAAGAGGTGGACTTGGGTCGTTTGTCGAGTATCACGTCGTCCCTGTCCACCGTGGAGCGGAGCGCAGTTAGTTCTTCGGCCGCGAGGGCTTTGGATAATGCCTTAAGGGCTAGAGCGGCGGTTTTATTTTCGGCACGGAGTGCTACATCCGGATCACTAGCTAGAGTGATTATTCCATTGGGCCCGGGCATCTTGAGCTTCACGTACCCGTAATGGGGTATAGCTTGGAAGCTCGTGAATGCGTCCCGCCCTAAAAGGGCATGGTATCCGCTACTGAACGGGGCCACTTGGAATGTGATTTGTTCGGACCTATAATCCTCCGGCGTGCCTAATACCACATCTAGTGTGATTTTTCCCGCGCAACTTGTCTCCCAACTAGGGATGATTCCTCTGAAGGTTGTGCTGCTTTGCTCAATGTGGCTCTTGTCTATTTCCATTTTGTTAATAGTTTCCTCGTAGATGAGGTTTAATCCGCTGCCACCGTCCATGAGCACTTTAGTAAGCCAGAAGCCGTCCACAATTGGACTGAGGACCAAAGCGGCTGGTGCTCGGACTGTTCGGAATTGAGGTTCGTTACTGGCATTGAAGGTTATGGCCGTGTCGTTCCATGGATTTATTGCTGCAACGTGGCAGACTTCGGCGAGGCTGCGGAGTGCTCGCTTACGCCTACTATTTGAGGTGAAAGTCTCGAAGACTAACAGTACTGTATTATTATTTTCCGCGGGATGGTGCTCTGCGGTATTATTGATGAGGAGATCCTCGCCGCTCTTGGCCACCTACCGGAGTATCCAACATGCTCTCAGGCTGTGTGTTGGTATGATATCCGGTGTACTGTGAATTTTGCATGGCCCATTGAGCCATCCCTCCAGTACGGTTCCACGCCCTGTAGTGGGCTTTGGTTTCTTTGTGATTGGATCTGGTGACTTGTGAGAGTGCACCATTTTTGTTCGGACGAGGGGTTTAGTGAGAGCCGGAGGATCCCCGAATTTTGTTTGGGTTTTCCATGCGCTTTCCATCACACAGTACTTCTGTACTATGGCCTCCAGGTCAGCGAAGTGTGCTATGTCACAACGACTTATGGCGTTGAGAATTCCCTTGTCCGTGCAATTTTTGCAAAAGGACGAGATTGCGTCTTCCTCGCGACAGTCCTTAACATTGCTAATTTCAAGGAGGAATCTGACCCAGAAGTGATGTACCGTCTCTTGGGGCCCTTATCTAATGTGGGAAAGATCACTTGTGTCTGGGTGGGTGGGTAGATTTAAATCCAAATCCGGACCCGATCTGAGACCCAGGGGCGGAGGAGCTCCCGAGCTTGGCAGCTCGGACTCCGGGATGTTGCACAATGTTTCTGGTCCGCTGCCCGATTCTAGGTTCGGAGCCTGGGCCATGTCCTCCCGTAGACGGGTATTCGGCTCGGAGAGCTCGGGAATCCGGACATAGTTCGTCCTCAAAATAGAGGAGGAATCACTGCATTGTTCCTCCACCACCGCTATCTGATGGGTGACCGGCGGAGAGTTAATCTCTCTTTGGTCGGGTTTAAGCCCGATCCGATCATAGTCCATAGCGACTCCCAGGGCGGCGATGCGATCCAAGAGCTCGTTCAAGGAGGAGAGCTCCATTGGATCCATTTGCTCGATGAATTCCGAGCTGACGTGGAGGCTGTTCTTAATGACCTGCGAAGTTATCATCGGCGCAGCGGCCGAACCGGCGGTCATGACGAAGCCGCCCAACCGGAGTGTTGGGGAACGTAGCAGAAATTCAAAATTTTCCTACGTGTCACCAAGATCTATCTATGGAGAAACCAGTAACGAGGGGAAGGAGAGTGCATCTACATACCCTTGTAGATCGCTAAGCGGAAGCGTTCAAGAGAACGGGGTTGAAGGAGTCGTACTCGTCGTGATTCAAATCACCGATGATCCTAGCGCCGAACGGACGGCACCTCTGCGTTCAACACACGTACGAAACGGAGATGTCTCCCATGCCTTGATCTAGCAAGGAGGAGGGAGAGGTTGATGGAGATCCAGCAGCACGACGGCATGGTGGAAGTAGCGGGATTCCAACAGGGCTTCGCTAAGCGCTGCAGGAGGAGGGAGATGTGTCACGGGAGGGAGAGGGAGGCGCCAGGCCTTAGGTATGATTGCTCCTCCTTTTCCCCACTATATATAGGGCCAAGGGAGAGGGGGAGGGCGCAGCCTTGCCCCTTCCTCCAAGGAAGGGTGCGGCCAAGGGTGGGGAGGAGTCCATCCTCCCCAAGGCACCTCGGAGGTGCCTTCCCCCTTTAGGACTCTCCCCTCTTTCTCTTCTCTTGGCGCATGGGCCTCTTGGGGCTGGTGCCCTTGGCCCATGTAGGCCAAGGCGCACCCCCTACAGCCCATGTGCCCCCCCGGGGCAGGTGGCCCCACCCGGTGGACCCCCGGGACCCTTCCGGTGGTCCCGGTACAATACCGATGACCCCGAAACTTGTCCCGATGGCCGAAATAGCACTTCCTATATATAATTCTTTACCTCCGGACCATTCCGGAACTCCTCGTGACGTCCGGGATCTCATCCGGGACTCCGAAAAACTTTCGGGTTACCGCATACTAATATCTCTATAACCCTAGCGTCACCGAACCTTAAGTGTGTAGACCCTACGGGTTCAGGAGACATGCAGACATGACCGAGATGTTCTCCGGTCAATAACCAACAGCAGGATCTGGATACCCATGTTGGCTCCCACATGTTCCACGATGATCTCATCGGATGAACCACGATGTCAAGGACTCAATCGATCCCATATACAGTTCCCTTTGTCTATCGGTACGATACTTGCCCGAGATTCGATCGTCGGTATCCCGATACCTTGTTCAATCTCGTTACAGGCAAGTCTCTTTACTCGTTCCGTAACACATCATCCCGTGATCAACTCCTTGATCACACTGTGCACATTATGATGATGTCCTACTGAGTGGGCCCAGAGATACCTCTCCGTTTACACGGAGTGACAAATCCCAGTCTCGATTCGTGCCAACCCAACAGATACTTTCGGAGATACCTGTAATGCACCTTTATAAGCACCCAGTTACGTTGTGACGTTTGGTACACCCAAAGCATTCCTACGGTATCCGGGAGTTGCACAATCTCATGGTCTAAGGAAAAGATACTTGACATTAGAAAAGCTTTAGCATACGAACTACACGATCTTTGTGCTAGGCTTAGGATTGGGTCTTGTCCATCACATCATTCTCCTAATGATGTGATCCCGTTATCAATGACATCCAATGTCCGTGGTCAGGAAACCGTAACCATCTATTGATCAACGAGCTAGTCAACTAGAGGCTTACTAGGGACATGGTGTTGTCTATGTATCCACACATGTATCTGAGTTTCCTATCAATACAATTATAGCATGGATAATAAACGATTATCATGAACAAGGAAATATAATAATAACTAATTTATTATTGCCTCTAGGGCATATTTCCAACAGTCTCCCACTTGCACTAGAGTCAATAATCTAGTTCACATCGATATGTGATTAACACTCAAGGTCACATCCCCATGTGACTAACACCCAAAGAGTTTACTAGAGTCAATAATCTAGTTCACATTACCATGTGATTAACACTCGATGAGTTCTGGGTTTGATCATGTTATGCTTGTGAGAGATGTTATAGTCAACGGGTCTGAATCTTTCAGATCCGTGTGTGCTTTACAAATCTCGATGTCATCTCCTAGATGCAGCTACCACGTTCTATTTGGAGCTATTCCAAATAACTGTTCTACTTGGAGCTATTCTAAATTGTTGCTCCATTATACGTATCCGGTATCTCTACTCAGAGCTATCCGGATAGGTGTTAAGCTTGCATCGACGTAACCCTTTACGACGAACCCCTTTACCACCTCCATAATCGAGAAAATTCCTTAGTCCACTAGTTACTAAGGATAACTTTGACCGTTGTCCCGTGATCCATTCTTGGATCACTCTTGTACCCCTTGACTGACTCATGGCAAGGCACACTTCAGGTGCGGTACACAACATAGCATACTGTAGAGCCTACGTCTTATGCATAGGGGGCGACCTTAGTCCTTTCTCTCTATTCTGCCATGGTCGAGCTTTAAGTCTTAACTTCATACCTTACAACTCAGGCAAGAACTCCTTCTTTGACTGATCCATCTTGAACACCTTCAAGATCATGTCAAGGTATGTGCTCATTTGAAAGTACTATTAAGCGTTTTGATCTATCCTTATAGATCTTGATGCTCAATGTTCAAGTAGCTTAATCCAGGTTTTCTATTGAAAAACACTTTTCAAATAACCTTATATGCTTTCCAGAAATTCTACATCATTTCTGATCCACAATATGTCAACAACATATATTCATCAGAAATTCTATAGTGCTCCCACTCACTTCTTTGGAAATACAAGTTTCTCATAAACTTTGTATACACCCAAAACTTTGATCGTCTTATCAAAGCATACATTCCAACTCCGAGATGCTTACTCCCGTCCTTAGAAGGATTACTGGAGCTTTGCATACTTATTAGCATCTTTCAGGATTGACAAAACCTTCCGGTTGTATCACATACAACCTTTCCTCAAGAAAATCGTCGAGGAAACAATGTTTTGATATCCTATCTGCAAGATTTCATAAACAATGCAGTAATCGCTAATATAATTCCAACAGACTCTTAGCATCGCTACGAGTGAGAAAGTCTCACCGTAGTCAACTCCTTGAACTTGTCGGGAAACATCTTAACGACAAGTCGAGCTTTCTCAATGGTGACACTTACCATCATTGTTTGTCTTCCTTTCAAAATCCATATGTACCTAATAGCCTTACGACCATCAAGTAGTTCTTCCAAGTTCTACACTTTGTTTTCATACATGGATCCTATCTCGGATTTTATGGCTTCTAACCATTTGTCGGAATTTGGGCCCACCATCGCTTCTCCATAGCTCGTAGGTTCATTGTTGTCTAGCAACATGACCTTCAAGACAGGATTACTGTACCACTCTGAAGTAGTACGTATCCTTGTCACCCTACGAGGTTCGGTAGTGACTTGATCCGAAACTTCATGATCACTATCATAAGCTTCCACTTCAATTGGTGTAGGTGCCATAGGAACAACTTCCTATGCCCTGCTACACACTTGTTGAAGTGACGGTTCAATAACCTCATCAAGTCTCCACCATCCTCCCACTCAATTCTTTCGAGAGAAACTTTTCCTCGAGGAAGGACCCGATTCTAGAAACAATCCCTTATTGCTTTCGGATCTGAGACAGGAGGTATACCCAACTGTTTTGGGTGTCCTATGAAGATGCATTTATCCGCTTTGGGTTCGAGCTTATCAGTCTGAAACTTTTCCACGTAAGCGTCGCAGCCCCAAACTTTTAAGAAATGACATCTTAGGTTTCTCTAAACCATAGTTCATACGGTGTCATATCATCGGAATTACGTGGTGCCCTATTTAAAGTGAATGTGGTTGTCTCTAATGCCTAACCCATAAACCATTGTGGTAATTCGATAAGAGACATCATGGTATGCACCATATCCAATAGGGTGCAACTATGATGTTCGGACACACCATCACACTATGGTGTTCCAGGCGGTATTAATTGTGAAACAATTTCCACAATGTCTTAATTGCGTGCCAAAGCTCGTAACTCAGATATTCATCTCTATGATTATATCATAGACATTTTGTCCTCTTGTCACAATGATCTTCTACTTCACTCTGAAATTACTTGAACCATTCAATAATTCAGACTTGTGTTTCATCAAGTAAATATACTCAACATCTACTCGAATCATTTGCGAAGTAAGAACATAACGATATTCACTGCATGCCTCAGCACTCATTGGACTGCACACATCAAAATGTGTTACTTCCAACAAGTTGCTATCTTGTTCCATCTTACTGAAACCGAGGCTTTTCAGTCATCTTGCCCATGTGGTATGATTTGCATGTCTCAAGTGATTCAAAATCAAGTAAGTCCAAACGGTCCACTTGCATGGAGTTTCTTCATGCATATACACCAATAGACATGGTTCGCATGTCTCAAACTTTTCAAAAACGAGTGAGCCCAAAGATCCATCAACATGGAGCTTCTTCATGTGTTTTATACCAATATGACTTACATGGCAGTGCCACAAGTAGGTGGTACTATCATTACTATCTTTTGGCATGAACATGTGTATCACTACGATCGAGATTCAATGAACCATCCATTTTAGGTGCATGACCATTGAAGGTATTATTCAAATAAACAGAGTAACCATTATTCTCCTTAAATGAATAACCGTATCGCGATAGACATAATCCAATCATGTCTATGCTCAACGTAAACACCAAATAACCATTATTTAGGTTTAACACCAATCTCGATGGTAGAGGGAGCGTGCGATGCATGATCATATCAACATTGGAAACACTTCCAACATCATATCGTCAGCTCACCTTTAGCTAGTCTCCGTTTATTCCGTAGCTTTTATTTCGAGTTACTAACACTTAGCAACCGAACCGGTATCTAATACCCTGGTGCTACCAGGAGTACTAGTAAAGTACACATCAACACAATGTATATCCAATATACTTCTATCGACCTTGCCAGCCTTCTCATCTACCAAGTATCTAGGGTAATTCTGCTCCAGTGGCTGTTCCCCTTATTACAGAAGCACTTAGTCTCGGGTTTGGGTTCAACCTTGGGTTTCTTCACTAGAGCAGCAGCTGAAATGCCGTTTCATGAAGTATCCCTTCTTGCCCTTGCCCTTCTTGAAACTAGTGGTTTCACCAACCATCAACAATTGATGCTCCTTCTTGATTTCTACTTTCGCGGTGTCAAACATCGCGAATATCTCAAGGATCATCATATATGTCCCTAATATATTATAGTTCATCTCGAAGCTCTAGCAGCTTGGTGGTAATGACTTTGGAGAAACATCACTATCTCATCTGGAAGATTAACTCCCACTTGATTCAAGTGATTGTTGTACTCAGACAATCTGAGCACAAGCACAACAATTGAGCTTTTCTCCTTAGTTTGCAGGCTAAGAAAATCGTCGGAGGTCTTATACCTCTTGACGTGGGCACGAGCCAGAAATCCCAATTTCAGACCTCAAAACATCTCATATGTTTCGCGACGTTTCAAAAAACCATCTTCGGTGCCTCAACTCTAAACCGTTTAACTGAACTATCATGTAGTTATCAAAACGTGTATGTCAGATGTTCGCAACAACCACAGATAACGTTCGAGGTTCAGCACACTGAGCGGTGCATTAAGGACATAAGCCTTCTATGAAGCAATGAGGACAATCCTCAGTTTACGGACCTAGTCCGCATAATTGCTACTATCAACTTTCAACTAATTTTTCTCTAGGAACATATCTAAACAGTAGAACTATAGCATGAGCTACGACATAATTTGCAAAATCCTTTTGACTATGTTCAGGATAATTAAGTTCATCTTATGAACTCCCACTCAGATAGACATCCCTCTAATCATCTAAGTGATTACATGATCCGAGTTAACTAGGCCGTGTCCGATCATCACGTGAGACGGACTAGCCAATGTCGGTGAACATCTTCATGTTGATCGTATCTTCTATATGACTCATGCTCGACCTTTCGGTCTCCGTGTTCCGAGGCCATGTCTGTACATGCTAGGCTCGTCAAGTTAACCCTAAGTGTATTGCATGTGTAAATCTGTCTTACACCCATTGTATGTGAACGTAAGGATCTATCACACCCGATCATCACGTGGTGCTACGAAACGACGAACTGTAGCAACGGTGCACAGTTAGGGGAGAACACTTATTGAAATTGGTGTAAGGGATCATCTTATTTACTACCGTCGTTCTAAGTAAACAAGATGCATAAACATAATAAACATCACATGCAGTCAAATGGTGACATGATATGGCCAATGTCATTTTGCTCCTTTTGATCTCCATCTTCGGGGCTCCATGATCATCATCGTCACCAGCATGACACCATGATCTCCATCATCATGATCTCCATCATCGTGTCTCCATGAAGTTGTCACGTCATCTATTACTTCTACTACTATAGCTAACGGTTAGCAATAAAGTAAAGTAATTACATGATGTTTATGATGACACGCAGGTCATAAATAAATTAAGACAACTCCTATGGCTCCTGCCGGTTGTCATACTCATCGACATGCAAGTCGTGATTCCTATTACAAGAACATGATCAATCTCATACATCACATATATCATTCATCACATCCTTTTTGGCCATATCACATCACATAGCATACCCTGCAAAAACAAGTTAGACGTCCTCTATTTGTTGTTTGCATGTTTTACGTGGCTGCTATGGGTTTCTAGCAAGAACATTTCTTATCTATGCAAGAACCACACCGTGATATGCCAATTGCTATTTACCCTTCATAAGGACCCTTTTCATCGAATCCGATCCGACTAAAGTGGGAGAGACAGACACCCGCCAGCCACCTTATGCAACTAGTGCATGTTTGTCGGTGGAACCGGTCTCACGTAAGCGTACGTGTAAGGTTGGTCCAGGCCGCTTCATCCCACGATGCCGCCGAATCAAGATAAGACTAGTAACGGCAAGCATATTGAACAATATCGACGCCCACAACTACTTTGTGTTCTACTCGTGCATAGTAACTACGCATAAACCTAGCTCATGATGCCACTGTTGGGGAACGTAGCAGAAATTCAAAATTTTCCTACGTGTCACCAAGATCTATCTATGGAGAAACCAGCAACAAGGGAAGGAGAGTGCATCTACATACCCTTGTAGATCGCTAAGCAGAAGCGTTCAAGAGAACGGGGTTGAAGGAGTCGTACTCGTCGTGATTCAAATCACCGATGATCCTAGCGCCGAACGGACGGCACCTCTGCGTTCAACACACGTACGGAACGGAGACGTCTCCCATGCCTTGATCCAGCAAGGAGGAGGGAGAGGTTGATGGAGATCCAGCAGCACAACGGCATGGTGGAAGTAGCGGGATTCCAACAGGGCTTCGCTAAGCGCTGCAGGAGGAGGGAGATGTGTCACGGGAGGGAGAGGGAGGCGCCAGGCCTTAGGTATGATTGCTCCTCCTTTTCCCCACTATATATAGGGCCAAGGGAGAGGGGGAGGGCGCAGCCTTGCCCCTTCCTCCAAGGAAGGGTGCGGCCAAGGGTGGGGAGGAGTCCATCCTCCCCAAGGCACCTCGGAAGTGCCTTCCCCCTTTAGGACTCTCCCCTCTTTCTCTTCTCTTGGAGCATGGGCCTCTTGGGGCTGGTTCCCTTGGCCCATGTAGGCCAAGGCGCACCCCCTACAGCCCATGTGGCCCCCCGGGGCAGGTGGCCCCACCCGGTGGACCCCCGGGACCCTTCCGGTGGTCCCGGTACAATACCGATGACCCCGAAACTTGTCCCGATGGCCGAAATAGCACTTCCTATATATAATTCTTTACCTCCGGACCATTCCGGAACTCCTCGTGACGTCCAGGATCTCATCCGGGAGTCCGAACAACTTTCAGGTTACCGCATACTAATATCTCTATAACCCTAGCGTCACCGAACGTTAAGTGTGTAGACCCTACGGGTTCGGGAGACATGCAGACATGACCGAGATGTTATCCGGTCAATAACCAACAGCGGGATCTGGATACCCATGTTGGCTCCCACATGTTCCATGATGATCTCATCGTATTAACCACGATGTCAAGGACTCAATCGATCCCGTATACAATTCCCTTTGTCTATCGGTACGATACTTGCCCGAGATTCGATCGTCGGTATCCCGATACCTTGTTCAATCTCGTTACAGGCAAGTCTCTTTACTCATTCCGTAACACATCATCCCGTGATCAACTCCTTGATCACATTGTGCACATTATGATGATTTCCTACCGAGTGGGCCCAGAGATACCTCTCCGTTTACACGGAGTGACAAATCCCAGTCTCGATTCGTGCCAACCCAACAGACACTTTCGGAGATACCTGTAATGCACCTTTATAGCCACCCAATTACGTTGTGACGTTTGGTACACCCAAAGCATTCCTACGGTATCCGGGAGTTGCACAATCTCCTGGTCTAAGGAAAAGATACTTGACATTAGAAAAGCTTTAGCATACGAACTACACGGTCTTTGTGCTAGGCTTAGGATTGGGTCTTGTCCATCACATCATTTTCCTAATGATGTGATCCCGTTATCAATGACATCCAATGTCCATGGTCAGCAAACTGTAACCATCTATTGATCAACGAGCTAGTCAACTAGAGGCTTACTAGGGACATGGTGTTGTCTATGTATCCACACATGTATCTGAGTTTCCTATCAATACAATTATAGCATGGATAATAAACGATTATCATGAACAAGGAAATATAATAATAACTAATTTATTATTGCCTCTAGGGCATATTTCCAACACGGAGAGTCTGGCCTACAGCCAGGGCTCCCCCAGAGGTGATGTTGTCTTTGACAACAAGGCAAGTCATCAAGCCTTATTGTGATGGCACAATGGAACTCTCAATGAAAGCACCAATGTCGGTGTCAAAACCGGCGGATCTCGAGTAGGGGGTCCCGAACTGTGCATCTAAGGCTAATGGTAACAGGAGGCAGGGGACATGATGTTTACCCAGGTTCGGGCCCTCTCGATGGAGGTAATACCCTACTTCTTGCTTGATTGATCTTGATGATATGAGTATTACAAGAGTTGATCTACCACGAGATCGTAGAGTCTAAACCCTAGAAGCTAGCCTATGATTATGATTGTTGTCGTCCTAAGGACTAAACCCTCCGGTTTATATAGACACATGAGGGGGCTAGGGTTACACAGAGGCGGTTACAAAGAAGGGGATCTACATATCCGAATTGGCAAGCTTGCCTTCCACGCCAAGGAGAGTCCCTTCCGGACACGGGACGAAGTCTTCAATCTTGTATCTTTATAGTCCAACAGTCCGACCAAAGTATATAGTCCGGCTGTCCGAGGACCCCTTAATCTAGGACTCCCTTAATGGCCTCAGCACCAGTCGCGCCACCGCCGCCCGCGATGGCCCCCTCTGGATCCTCCCCAATACTCGTCGTCATCATGGCGACCTCGGGGGAGGCGCTGCCCACGGAGCCACCCGCGGCCTCACTCACGGCACCAATCGCGGTTGTGATCCCGATCGTTCTTGTGCCACCACCAGTGGCATCGGTCATGGCTGTGGTTCCTGCCGCAGCTCCGCCGACTGCTGCCCCTGCTGCTGACGTCATCACGCCTGCCGGGCTGTTCCACTTCAATAACTTGATCGCCATCAGACTCACGTCGGACAACTACCTGTTCTGGCGCGCCAAGGTCCTACCGCTGCTCCGCAGCCGGTCTCTCCTAGGGTTTATGGACAGCTCACTACCGTGTCCTCCGCAGGTCATCCCTACCGTACACGGCCTGGCCATTAACCCGGAACATCGTATGTGGGTGCAACAGGACCAGGCGATCCACTCTGCCATTCAGGGCTCCCTCAGCGATGGGGTCGCCGGTCTCTGTCTCTTCGCCGCCACCTCCATGGATGCCTGGACGACCCTAGAGCACGCCTTTGCCCAGGTCTCTACCTCCCGCTCAATGGCCCTTCACAGCCACTACAAAAAAAGACACATCCGTGATATTTTGGGCCGAACGAAATTTTTTCTGTCATACTTATGACACTTCTATGATGATAATAGTGACAAAACCCGGTATCATCATAGATGTAGTGGGCTCCTACTTCTATGACAAAAAATCATGACAGAAAATGGGCTTTTTGTCCTGGGCGGGCCGGAGATGCAGCTGCATGACATTCTTTGGGTCGTCCATGACGGAAAAACCATGGTAGAAGCGAGGGCGAGGAAAATTTCGGGGAGTTCCCAGTTACGGTGGGTTGTCGGGGGCCGAGCGATGCGCGTTTCTCACGTACACATACGCGCGTGTGTGTGAGGCGTTGGGCTCTAACTAAACCCGAGCGAGGCATCGCCTAACTGAACCCGAGCGATTGCACTGCAGGCTACGCGTTATTGAACCCGAGCGATCGATCGATGGCTGTTAACTGAACCTGATCGAGCGATTCCTTCGCTACTGCTGCTAATTGCAGCCGATCGATGCTGCCTCTGGATGAACAGTGAGTGTTGCAGGGGGGGTTGGATGAACAGTGAGTGGGGGGGTAGATGAACAGGACCCCGTGGCATTGCCTCTGGATCAACCGGACCCCGATCGATCGAGCTGGTTGGGGCTGGATGAACAGGACCCCGTGGAGGGCTGGATGAACAGGACGACCCCGTGGAGGGCTGGATGAACAGTAGACGGTGGAGGGGTGCCCGTGGAGGTGTGGTTGAACAGTAGCCGGTGGAGTAGCATGCGGTGGAGGCTGGATGAACATGAGCCCGTGGAGGCTGGAGGAGGTCGACGGTAGCCCGTGGAGGCTGGAGGAGGTCGATGGTGGAGATGAACAGTATCCCGTGGAGTCCTGTTTGGCGGTACGCCACACCCCTCCCGATGAACAGGACCCCCATTTCGACCGTAGCGCTCCAACACAAGTCCGTTTCGTCCGTTTTGTAGTACGCCACACCCCTCCCAATCAACAGGACCCCCGTTTCGACCGTAGGAGGTCCGTTTCCTCCGTTTTGTGGTACGCCAGACCCCTCCCGATGAACAGGATCCCGTTTCGAACATGGCTGATCGAACACAAGGCCGTTTCCTCTGTTCTGCGGTACGCCAGGCCTCGGTTCCATCGCCTGTTCCGTCCAAGCCCTCCCGATGACCACGATGACGCATTCCGTTCCAACCAGCCGGTTGGCTCCCCATGAACACGATGACGATATTGTTTCTCCGTTCCGACCCAGCCATCTACACGAGCCCTGGCCGTACGTATGCACGAGTAGGCGTTCGAGACCCCGACCGTATGTACACATACGTGGCCATATTTTCTTTCTTGCACACTGGCAGCTATATGTACGTGTACATGCTACGTGCGCGCCTCTACTACGACACGTGCGCGCCTCTACATCGACCAGTATATATGTACGTACACGTTCGTGACCAGAATGACACCGCTATGTATGCTTTGACCAGGTGGGTCCCGACTGTCAGGCAATTCCTTGCGTGCGAAGATGTAGCTGGTGGGTCCCAGCAGTCAGGGGGGCAAATCGATTTTTTCCGGACGCACTTCCTTGTGTGCGAAGATGTAGCTGGTGGGTTCCAGCAGTCAGGGGGAAATGTTTTTTCACGAAATACGGTGGCCCGTCCTGTGGGTCCCTGCTGTCAGGTGGAGGAATCATTATTTTCCGCGTAATAAGGAGGCACTTCCTTGCTGCGGCCGTGGACCCAGCTGTCAGTCTCTCCACGTACAGTCCACGTCCGATGGAAGTCGTTCCTTGACCACGTTGACCACGCCGCGCCGAGAGCACCAGGGCGGTGGACGACGGCGAGGCTAGGAAGGGGACGACGCGGAGCTGGGGAAGACGCAGCAGTGGATGCCCATGCGTAGAGGAGTTTGAGGGTTCACTCGTTCGGCTGCGGTGTGAGGCTGCCGTCGCCGCAGAATAACAGGGGGTGTGGGAGAGTAGAGGGATGGCCTGGCCAGCGGTGGGAGTAGTAGGGGGCGGTGAGGCCTCCGCGGCATCACAACCGGCCACGGGCGGCAGGAGCATGCGGCACAACCGATGCTGCTTTGGGCGGCTGGAGCAAGAAGACCAGAGGTTGAAGAAGCACTATGGCCGTTGGATGGACATCGTACGGTCACTGGAGCTAGAATCAATCATATATTGACTAAAGTTGACAAAGGCCTCCATCCTAGTCAACTTAGTAGGCCCACAAGTTAGCCTCCCACCAAGGTGGGTCCCAGCTAGAAGGGGGTATTCATTTTTTGTGCATAATAAGGAGGCACTTCAGGTGGGTCCGAGCTGACAGTGGGGGGAACATTTTTTCGCGAAATACGGTGGCCCGTCCGGTGGGTCCCACCAGTCAGGGGGAAACATTTTTTTTCTCAAAATACTGGTGGCCCGTCCAGTGGGTCCCTGCTGTCAGTTGGAGGAATAATTATTTTCCGCGTAATAAGGAAGCACTTCCTTGCGGCTGCCGTGGACCCAGCTGTCAGCCTCTCCATGTACAGTACTCTTCCGATGGAAGTCAGTCGTTAACCACATTGACCATACCGCGCCGAGAGCACCACTGCGGTGGACGATGGCGAGGCCTAGGAAGGGGATGACGCGGAGCCGGGGAAGACGCGGCAGTGGAAGCCCGCGCGGAGAGGAGTACGAGGGTTCACCGGTTCTGCTGCGGTGTGAGGCTACCGTCGCCGCAGAATAACAGGGGGTGTAGGTGAGTAGAGGGATGCCCTGGCCAGCGGTGGGAGTAGTAGGGGGCGCTGAGGCCTGCGCGGCAGCACAGCCGACCACGGGAGGCGGGAGCAGGCGGTCCCGCCGGCACTGCTTTGGCGGCTGGAGCAAGAAGATCCGAGATTGAAGAAACATGACGGCCGTTGGATTGACATCCAACGGTTACGTCTGCTATAATCGTTTGTTGACATATATAATAACTAAAAAAATCTTGCATACGCGTCAACTAAATAGGCCCAGAAGTCAGACCACTCCCTCTTTTTTTTAATAATTTATATATAGCCCATGGCAACTTCTTATGCAATTTATTGCAGTCATTTTTTTTGGTTGGCCAGGGCCAATTTCGCATATTTCTGTGGATTCCAAACTATTTTTAATACTGAAATGTCGAGCCAGATTTAAAGTACTTTGGAGATATATTTAAATTAGGTTAATGCCAGTGAAATAGGAATCTGAAAATGTGAAAGAATTCAGAAATTATAAAGTAATTGCCAATTTGTCATCTGTTTTTATATTTACAACCCATTTCATATTACTTTCAAGATTTGCAGGCATCTTGAAAGAGTTGCGGCCCATCAGGGCGTAGAAAAATAAGTAGGCCTGGATTGGGTATTCTTCAGAAAAAATAAACTGGGCTCATTTTCACAAAGAAAAAATAGCTGGGCTGGTCACTTGGTGAACATAAAATATAAGCCTGGGCTAGACGGGCCACAGCCCTGTTCAAACCCTGCTCCGTCTCAACGATAACAAAAAAAATACTGCTCGAGCAGCTACGTCAAAGGTGTCAGCCGATCTTGTGTTGTTCTCTTGTCTATTGACTATATACGCTCACAATGTCATGGGTCCCAGATGTCAGGAAAACACTAGGAGGAAGCATTTTATTTTTCCATACGCTGACGTGGTGGGCTCCTACTATCATCCTCTCCATGTATTCTGCCGATTCCTGTTGTTTGTTGACCATGTTGACAATGCGAGAGGGCGGCGCCGCGGCGAGCACACCGAAGCACGCGGAGGACGTCGGCGTTAATGATTTAGGAGACGGTGGGGCGGTGATGCATGTGCTAAGGCCTAGCCAGCCGTGGGAGGCGGAAGCAGGCGGCCCCGCCGGTGCTCATTTGGTTTTGGCAGCTGGAGGAAGACAGGACTGAAGAAACACGATAGGCTGTAAAAGCAGCAGGAGTACGTAACAACCTTAACTGAAACCAGAAGGGGCACTTAACAACCAAAGCTGAAAGCAGTATGAGTACTTATACAGGTTCAACCGTACAAAGCACGCCTCGAACAATGCTACTTTTCCTACAGTTAACCAAGGGTGAGGCCGCCAAGCCCCAGGACAAGGCCCAAGCGCCACCCCATGCATCCACAACCTTCTGAAAGCGGCTTCATCTCGCAGTGTGGTCAATAAACATGATATTCGCTTTAGAGCCATGGAAAAGCATGAACATAATCTTCTGTCCTATTCTCCAAGATGGACGGGCCTTCATTATTTGAGACCACCCATGAATAAGTATCTTTTCACCTCCAAGGGGAATTGAGTAGGTCGACATAAACATCATGTTGTGACCAAGCGCAAGTCTGACCCGACCATGGTCAGGCATCTGTATAGGAACAATAGAACTGGGCAGTTTCTGTTTCAAGAAGATCACAGCTGTAAAACTGTGTATAGCAATAGTTTATGAACAACATATATAACAGAAAACAGCTCATACCATAAGTTTCTCGACACAGTTGGACCTGTTCAACGAGTGCAGCAGTGGCACACGTATCCCACGTGGCCTTCCACCATTGAAACGCCCCACAAGGACCTCAAGACGATCAATAAAGTGTAGGAACTTGTGGATGTCGACCCAGTCAACTTTAGTGCCATGAGTAACAGCCGAGTTATTACAGAATAACAAACGAGCAACCTGCTTAACTTTGAAAAAACCTACACGTGCCACCAATTATAAGAAAATATTAGTTAGAAGTAGCATCTTCATGAGAGATTTGTTGCTACTTCTAAAGTTAAATTGTGATTAGTTAGACAGAATAGGTGGATTAAGAAGTAATCGAGGCAACAAGCAAGAACCAGATACAAAACTAACATGGATGAACAATTGGAACGACGTCGGGGGAGGAAGAGCACAGTGAAGACGATACCAGGTTCTGCTATTTCCATCAACATTCGTGCGCCAACTTTCTGTCTGTAACACTTGAGAAAGTTTATCCAAGTTGGGCCATAAAAAGCAGAGATCTTCTTGGTTCACGAATCCAACTCGGAACTTATATCCATGGCTTGTCTTCACTGTGACCATTAAACTAGTGTATTCAGTTATGGCAAGGCCGAGCATCTTGAGTACATGTGTTCTGGCAGAGCAAATAATACACTGCAGGAAAAATAATATGAGAACACAATGTATTCCCTATCCAAATCTAGAAATAACTTCCTCCTTCACTTCAGTGTTGACCATCGTACTAGTTGTACCTTTTATCCAAATATAGCAATCCAAATTTCCAAATTAGTCGACAGCATGTTCAAAAAACCCCCACCCTCCCGGATAGAAAAGAGGATTCTAGGAACATACTGTGCGCGTTTCAAAATCCTGTGTTAGGATGAGAAGGAACAAGTGCGGCGTCTCGCCGAGGGCGCAGAAACCTGTAGGGTACTCACACTTTGGGCACTGCAAATGAAACACACTAGATTCAGTAGGAAGAAAAATGCATCAACGACAGTGGCTGCCATCCTAGGATTATCTGCGACCAAGGGACTTGGATTTATCGGGGATGGATGAAGAATTCCTACCTGGTTCTCCATGAGAAAACCCTATGCAATCGCCGAGAGGGGATTTTCTCTGAACAGGCAGACGAGGGAGAAGGGGATTCAGGCCAAGTGAAATATTGCCGCTTCGTCCGTCCAGCTTACTGCTAAAGCTGGGAGGGGGGGGTTGTGACTTGACGGGTCATTGGGCATTACTGCGGCGCTACGACCGGGGTGTGTCTACCGTGCAGTTGTTCACTCTAATTTGTGCATATGGCACGTGGACGCTGTTGCTGGTTGCCCCACATATCAGCGAAAGGAAGTAGAAAGACAGGAGTAACTAGTTACACATAAATATATTTTTTGACAAAGAGATACTCCCTCTGTAAAGAAATATACAAATCTTTTATATCACAACTTTATACATAAGAAAAATTAAGGGGAATATATATAACATATATAATTATAAAAACAGAGTTGTTTTTAACACAGTATAGACGAGTTGGTGATGATGGTGTGCCTGCCATCCTGCAATATAGGCCGTCTGATTTATATCTGACGGATAGGAAGGAAACTATGGCAATTTTGCAAAAAGGTACCAACACACCTCTCCACATTTGCAAATAAGGCCTTCCCTCATTCATCCTTTTCTCTCACAAGATAAAATACTCATACAAATGCATCTTGATGTTACATGCAACGCACAGGCATTATGGGGGTTCAGCTGAGAATATAATACTCAGACAGGCTCATGGTTCTGGACTATGGGCCGCAGGCCCACCCTGCATGTTTGGGGGCCCATGTGTTCTACCTCAGCGCTTTTCATATTGCGAGCGATCGGTACGGCGCTGGTTTTAGATGCTGTCGCAAGGCGAATACACAAAATTGAATAAAGCACGACAGTTGTTGGAATGAAATCGAACGACAGTTCCTAACCAGCAATCAGAGTTGCAATTCTATCAATGATATACCATGTGATAAATAATACTGTCGTACTACTTATACACACATGACACTTGTTTCACCATGCCAGATTATTACATCAAAATCTCTCGGAGGATAGATCAGTTCGGCAGTTGCATGCTGCTACTGAAGAATTTCAAAGTTGATTTGGACCAGCTCTCTTGCCGAGAAAGTTCGATTTTGACATCATCCCCTACCGCAAGATATGATTTAGATTTGAACCTTGACCATCCTTTAGCATCAATCATCATGCGACCATCCTTTGTACTTACGGTATATTGAGCAGGTTCATTCACACCAAGGCTGCGCATGGTAAGAGAAACTTGGCCGCGGTCGCCCGGATTGTTGAACGACTCCCTCGTTGCTCTAGGAATTCTCTATTTGCAAACAAGAAGATATACCCAAACAGTTAGATCAACACAGTGAATCATGTGAAACAACATGGAAAGAAAAAAGAACGAAGCACTTGGGCGGCCAATGCTTACCAAGAAGGTGGACATGTTGGTTTTTGTAAGGACTTTGGTATATGAAGTGCGAACTGCAGCCCAGTCTGTTGCCGGTGCAACTGCACGGGCCGGAGTAGATGCAAGTGCAAGTGTTGGTGTAGGTGCCGAAGCCGCCGCTGCTGCCAGAGGTAGTGCTCCTTGTAGAGCTGGTGCCGGTGTCGATGCCCGATCCTCTGGTAGATCAGACTGATCCGCTGACGCGGTCGGTGCCCAATCCTCAGCTGGATCAGACTGAGCTGCTGCCGCTGTCAGTGCTAGAGCAACTGCCGGTGCTCGATCCATTGCTGAAGGTGGTACCAATGTGTGAGACAGCGGCGATCGTGTCTGGTCTGCTATGATCAGA
Source organism: Triticum timopheevii (assembly GCA_963921465.1). NCBI lineage: Eukaryota > Viridiplantae > Streptophyta > Magnoliopsida > Poales > Poaceae > Triticum > Triticum timopheevii. Next base: position 120,366,105 of record OY997272.1, read on the forward strand.
TTTCTAACTTGACTAGGATCCGTGACCGTGATCCAGTTTTTTTTCTTCATTTATTTTAAACGCGAGAAGGACTAATTGTGGCATTTTTGTTAAACCAAACTGCAGTTCATCATAGGGATTCAGCTTGTACTCAGACAACAGACTGATCCAATTTTTTCTAGTAATATAAGTGATGGACAGTGCCTTCGTTACTGACACGACATAAGAAGTAAAACCTGCAAAAATAGCCATCGTAGAGCAAACCAAACGGTTTATTCTATGATGAATGTCACATGGAAAAACCTGCATTGTAAAATTGCAGGAAAAGAAAGAAAACATGACATTAAATCAATAAGATTTAGACAGTAAATCAATAAGATTTACTTGATGTGACACGAGTGAATCCTTACCAGGAAATCACTATGTTGAAGTACTAAACAGAAGATTGATCGTCCAACTACGGGTGGCATGCAGGGGCCCCGCCTACTCCCACAAGCAGGACAGTCCAAAGGTCGTGACAAATCGTATGGATCGAACATCCATGGGACTGGAAATCCTGGTGGGTGCGATAAACCCTGCAATGCATACAGATATTGGAGTGTAACCATAATTGATAAACCGTCCTCACAAAAAAGATGATCTGGATACTTCAAAATATACAGACTAAATTGAGTGGACAGACATTAACATAGACCGTTCTCAGGACTGGCCACACACCAAAAGCGGCAGTACTAATAAACAATACAGGGTTCACATACACAAATCAAGTACTGAACAATAGTACTTACTACAGACAAGCAAAGTTGCACTAATTAAACTCTGCAGACTATTTCTTGCCACCGACCTACGGGATGAACCCCGCATAACTGACTAGGCCATGGACTTCGTGAGAGATGTCTACATGTACCATCACCATCTTGTCAACCTTGGAGAACCTAACAGAGTGGTCTTTCCACTCATACACATGATGATGAAGACAGGCCGCATCAGATTTACTTGATGTGACACGAGTGAATCCTTACCAGGAAATCACTATGTTGAAGTACTAAACAGAAGATTGATCGTCCAACTACGGGTGGCATGCAGGGGCCCCGCCTACTCCCACAAGCAGGACAGTCCAAAGGTCGTGACAAATCGTATGGATCGAACATCCATGGGACTGGAAATCCTGGTGGGTGCGATAAACCCTGCAATGCATACAGATATTGGAGTGTAACCATAATTGATAAACCGTCCTCACAAAAAAGATGATCTGGATACTTCAAAATATACAGACTAAATTGAGTGGACAGACATTAACATAGACCGTTCTCAGGACTGGCCACACACCAAAAGCGGCAGTACTAATAAACAATACAGGGTTCACATACACAAATCAAGTACTGAACAATAGTACTTACTACAGACAAGCAAAGTTGCACTAATTAAACTCTGCAGACTATTTCTTGCCACCGACCTACGGGATGAACCCCGCATAACTGACTAGGCCATGGACTTCGTGAGAGATGTCTACATGTACCATCACCATCTTGTCAACCTTGGAGAACCTAACAGAGTGGTCTTTCCACTCATACACATGATGATGAAGACAGGCCGCATCAGATTTGTTGGGAAGCTTTACAAGAACCACACCCTTCGTAATCGAAGGCACAGCCAGGAAATTGTTGTGGTCAATTACAACCTCGAGAACATGCCTGACAACAAAGCTACAGGAAAACACTAGTTCAGGACACGTGGCGACAAGGACACAGCAACTGGATAGTTTAGTAGTAGAACTCATCATCAGGTCTTCCAGTTCACACGGCATGACTTTGAGAACTTCATCTCCACCGCGGACCTGGTTCTAATTCAAACAGAAACCATATTTTATTACTACCCCGTTCAGAAATATAAGATGATTTTCGATATTATACTCCATATATGACTACATATACGCACAGAATTGAGTGAACAAAGACAGTAGAACATGTCTTCAAAGGCATGAGAGCAGAGGGATTACTTGCAATATCCATAACACAAGTTACTGAGGCAAATATACCCTCTTCAAAGGTAGCATGGATGTCCTTCGTCCCAAAATTCTTGTCTTAGATTTGTCTATATATGGATGTATCAAGTCACATTTTAGTATTAGATACATCTGTATCTAGATAAATCTAAGACAAGAAATTTGGGACAGAGGGAGTAGTTGAAAGTAATCTATAAGAAATCAGTGTCAACCTCTCACATGTTTTGGTCAAAAGAGGAATTTAGAACCGTCATTTGGCACACTAAAATCACATGCAAGATCACCCAGAAAGTTGTACTACCAGTACTAGTACTGCGTGTTAGATGAAAAAACACGATCAAGATCAAGAAAAAGATCGTCAACAAGAGACATTACCTGGACTTGCTTAATGAGGGATCCCGGAGAGGGGGGCTTGGACGGGCCGATGGCTTTGAGCTTGTCTGTGGTAGTCTCGGCGGGGTGCTTGCGCTTCTTCGTACCATGAGCCTCGACGGTTTTGGCCAGAGCCATAGACATCACATCGGCCAGTGCTCCAGCGTCCATCCAAGAGAGGAAGCTGAGAGAGAAGAGTGAAAGGAGGAACAGTATGAGCGAGAAGCGAAGCAAGTGGGGGTTTTCTTCAAGAGAGGAAGCTGAGAGAGAAGAGGAAAATGATGGTTTCTTCGTCCGTCCAACTTACTGCTGGAAAGGAGGGGGTTTTGTGATTTGACGGCTCATTGGGCATTACTGTGGCGTTTCGACCGGGGTAGTCTACCATCACTCTACTACGGAGTAATTTAGTGCATGGCTGGTGGACCCAGGTGCTGGCTGTCCCAACGTCGGCAAAAGTGAGTAATTTAGTGCATGGCTAGAGGAGGATCCGCATGGTAGAGCGTGTCACTATTTTTCTGAAGAAAAAAATGATTACAGCAAGCGTTTCCACTCTTACGACTGAGGAGTGCGAAACACGACATCCACTTGAACATACACAGTGCTCCTACTAATAGGCATGTGCAATGGTTCATACGTCAGTACTACACAATCTTGTTGCTAGTGTAGTAAGATATGACGATAACAAATGATGTTGTGCGCATGTCAACTACTCCTATATGTAACATAGTACCGCTTTTTTGACTGTCCGGTCGAGAATGAACCGTGAGATCAATGTTAACAGAACTAGGTCTATAGCACATGGAGAGTATGGTACTACAGTACTCCACGAAACATGAACCATATGAAGCACGAATAGTGTTAGGCAGGGTGTATGAAGGGTGCACGGGATGGGAGCAAAAGTTCCCTTCTTGACCCACTTTTGGGTGTTTGGCAGAGTGCATGAAGGGTGCATGAGTCCATGCTAGTAGGTTAACAAAATACACGAAGAGGAAACAACTATATTGAGATGAGAATGCAACCAAACGCACCCACACGCTTTGTGCTACAGTGACTGATCTGCACCGTCTGAGTTTGATCCAACGGTCATGTTGCGCCGAGACATGGACATGCCCATGCAGAGGGCGCCTAAACACCACCGAAGTCCCTCTGCTTCTCGAGGCGCATGACGTTGGTGATGCAGGGTGCAACCACCCATAGAGCCCGCTCCCGGTCGACGGGAGCCAGCTCGTCAAAGACGGCGTCCAATGGCACGAATGGATTCCGGTGACGGAGCCCTGAAAGGATTCGCCCGGCAACAGCAACGGCAGCCCGCAACCCCTCCTTGTCCACCTCAGCCCCCACCATCGCATGGAGACGGCTCAGCTCCTCGGAGATATAGGTGAAGAAGGAGACCAGGTCAGGAAGCCACAGCTCATTGAAGTCGACCGGGTGGTCGAACGGGTTTAGCCCGATGGCCCGCATCGTCGCGCTGGCACGACGGTAGGCATCGCGCAGCCACAACACGTGTGTGGCAACTTGGTTCACCAAGTGGCTGAGGTGATCCTTGACCTCGTCATGATCGGCACGCTCGCGCTCCAGCCGGCTCCCCTGACAGCCTATTGTATCTCCCGCTTTCTGCAGAAACGCCGCCGACGCCTCGAGCATCTTTGTGGTGGACGCCTGCCGCTTTTGAAGCTCCGTGAACTCCCGCGTATAACGGAGGAGCATGGCACTCCTCTCCTCCTTGAGCTCACGGAGCTCCACATCCTTGGCCCTGAGCTCCGCATCCTTGGCATGGAGCTCCTGTGTCAGGCGCCTCACCTCGAACTCCGTGATCTGCTGCACCGTGATGGCACCAGGTAGAAGCAATGGGGAGAGGAAGCAAAGGGGGGAACGGCTGAAAGGCATTGCAATCTATGGGAAGGCGGAGGGAGCCAGCCGAGGAGCGGGGAATCTTTTGGTTTTCACCAGGTAAAACACCAGTCGACAACTTCTCACATCAGGGAGTAGTGGGTTTTATAGGCGTTGTCATCGTGACTAATTGCTGCCGCGCCTGCTCCCGTCAATCAAAACAGTAAAAATTCTGCCGCGCCTTCTCCTGTCAATCAAAAAATTAAAAATTCTGCCGCACCCAACCACCAGAGCAACGCCGCGGTGGATATTTAAATTTACCTGCCAGCAAGTAGATAAAAAAAGGGGTGAAAAAACAAATGTGGCGGTGGCCTAGCTAATCGGTTGAACTAGCCCAACTAGCTAGCCACCGTGCTTCATTGATGTACTCGGCGGGAAAGGTGGTCTTTCATGATTTGACGACTCATTTACTTGCTTCGGCGCTGCGCCCGAGGAGGACCTAGAAAACGCGTGGTAGGGCGTCACACGTTAGGAAGAATATATGCGTGCACCACCCGGGAGGACCCCAAAACCGCGCGATAGGGTGTGCCACGTCTCGGCACGGAGGAAAAATGTGCGTGTAAAAATATACTGTATCAGACGTAGGCAGTAACTCTAGTACCTATGGTTCGACCTCGGGACCCAGCCAGTTGGTCGAAAACACCCCACTAGCCACACAGCTTCATCATGCAAACGTGGCACGGAGGATAGATGTGGTTAGCTCCGTCTCGACCAGCCACAACGTCTCTTGTTCTAGGCGATTCTTCTATTTTCCAAGATTTTTTTAGTTGTAATAACACCACGGCAAGCTAGCGCCGCTCTTCGTGTGTGCCCATGCAAAGGTTAGACGATGGAGAGAAGAGAGATTGAGATCACAGACCTGGGACCCACCAGCAAGTGAGACAACGGTCATGCACGTGTTGACGAGGCACTCCCTCTACTCTACTCAACGTAATACTATATAAAATCAACTTATGGGACAAAGCCAACAACCGTTGTTGTTTCAGGCTATCAACTTACGCTTTGTAGTCCATGTTGCCAGTTCGAATCTCGTCTTTCAGATTTGTTAGTTTTAGGTCCAAATTTGATTAATGACAAGTGGGACCCCCGTGTGTTGTTCCGATATTTCAGTGTAGGATAGTTTTTTTGAACAAACACTTTGCGCGGTTATACAAGTAACGGCACGAGTTATACGTATTTTGCAAGTTTACGAGCAAAAATGACAGCGGCATAGAATATCACATCCACCCCGCAGCTTAGATACTATGGTGATACGAGTTTTTACACTGTTGGAAGTGAGATCCAATGGCTTGGGAGTAGTCTTTGTAATTATGCGCAATTTTCAAACTCTCCAAAGGTTTTTTTGCAAATAAAACATTCAGGCCTCATGTGTGCCGCTGCATCTTCGATCCAACGGCTCCCCGTTGCTCATATTAGGTGCTCCCCGTAGCTTAATTACCCGCTACGGTGATATGAGCATCTAGGTCGTATGATCAGTGACCAGATGGCACATGCGTAGTACTTGTACTTTCTGCGCATTTCCCAAACTCTATCAGCCGTATATTGCAAAAACATTCAAACCTCCTATTGTGGGCCGTTAGATCTCAGTGAACTCGTATCACCATAGAATCTACGGTGCGGGAGCACCTCATATTCTCCCGTGCGAGAAAACATAAGGTGCTATCGCAGCTTGGATGCTACGGTGATACGAGCTTCGAGGTTGTTTGATCTGAGATCCAATGGCATCTGAGCAGTCTTTGTGCTTGTAAGCAGTGGCCGAACTCTTTTGGAGCTTTTTTGCAAAAAAACCATTCGAACCACCGAGGAGGTGTTGGGTCACAAATCCAATGGCTCCGAAGAGCTTGTATCACCAAAGCATCTAAGGTGTGGTAGCACATGATATTCTTACATACAGGAGAATATGATGTCCTCCTTCATCTTAGATGCTACGGTGATACGAGCTTCGAGGTCGTTGGATATGGGATCCAAGGGCATCTGAGTAGTTTTTGTACAAATTGTGTGCAATTCTCAAACTCATCAAGGTTTCCTGTAAAAATATTAAGACACATCATGTGAGCTGATATATCTCAGATCTACAAGCTCCAAGCAACTTGTATCGGCATATAGCATCTAAGGTATGGGGGCACATGATATTCTCCCGGGGAGGAGGGTTGGGGGTGCACAACCAATTGGTGGTTGGGAGGGTGGGGACAAATATAATCTAAACAACCCTAAACAGAGCTCCACAATTTTATCTAAGGTCGAGGGGTTGACCCCCGACAATCATAGCTCCGTCTAAACACAACATTTGCATGTACTGTAGTACTAGACTTAATATTCATGTTTCAGTTTCATGTTCATTTTAAATATTGAACTGGGGACCATGCATGTCTTACATTTTACTCCCTTCGTTCCTAAATATTAGTCTTTTTAGAGATTTCAAATGGACTGGCACATACGGATGTATATAAACATATTTTAGAGTCTAGATTCACTCATTTTGCTCCGTATGTAGTCACTTGTTGAACTCTCTAAAAGACTAATATTTAGGAATAGAAGGAGTATTTTTGATTTCGTGTCATACATGCATGGTTTGGAAAAATAGATGCACTATACTTATTGGATTGTTGTTCTGTTCATGCGTATGTGTCTCTGTGTGTGTGTTCGTGTGGTCATATGCTTGATACATACAAAGTTTTTCACCTCCATATTGTTCATCTTTTAAATTTGGATTTGCATTGGAAAACTTACTAGGGATACCATGAAATGTGAAATCCACGTTGAGATCACTATATCACAAACTCACTCTAATTCAACAACTCGTCATAAATCAATTACCACGTTGAGATTAGTATTTGCAAGGAAAATACGGGTATTGTAATACACATAGATTCGTTCGGCAATTTAAAAGGTTCCTTTCGTATTCTCGAATGGTAGGACCCAACGGCGTACCAGCCATACCTTGGCTCGTGTTGATCCTAAAAAAAAATAAAAAAAAAACAGGCTCGTGTCCTTCGGTGGCATGCGTGGTACGTACATTAGGCAACACCAACCAGTCGAGCCTCAGCGTTTCAAGTCGAAATATCTTGCGGCCGGAATTCTAGCCCTAGGAAATTCCCCTCATGTCCCCGGTCCATAATGACTACCGATGAACAACGGAGGGATGCTTTGGTAACTAGACAACGTTACCTACCGTGCCGAGCACGGTTCAATTCCCTCGGTCGCCGCTCGTCAAGGTCACCTGTCAACTGCATTGCCTAGTACTACTACTACACCACTAGGATGAGCACAGAATTGAGCCCGTTTATTCGTTCCTAGTACTTAGTTAATATATCAGGCAATGCACTGGTACGGAGGGATTATCCTTTTACTCTACATATATAACTTGTCTGAAGTCTAACTAAGCAAAATGTTTGACCAAGTCCTTTCTTAAGAAATACTATTAGAACGCCCGTGTGTTGCCATGGGCTCTTCAAAATTTATAATCAGTATCTTTAATTTATCATCCCCTCATATTAGGTGAATCTGGGGTGCTCTAATTAGAAACACAACAATCAAATATTAGGAAATTTCACCGAACGAACAACAATGAATAATACGATATCTATCAAGCGAATAATATGATATCTATCCTACTAATAAAAGGAGGTCATATTTTTTGTCCGTCATGCACTTCTGCGGAAAAGCGCCTATCTCTTTTAGAATCAACCCACTGTTTGCTCGCACGCAAAAAAAATACATCTCTAAAGTGGGGAACCGGTCGGTGCCAAAAAGAACTCAAACTCCTATATCCAATCTCGACTTCATGCTCTTCCACTTCCATTGATAAAGATGGGACGTCAAGGCTTTCATCATGATGACTTCGAGCAGCCGCCGACATCACTCCCCACATCTACCCCTACCCCCTGCTGCCGCCTGCACTGTCCTTGCTCTTCGAGGGAGCTAGGGACACAATGTTCTCTAGGATGGCCATGACCAGATCCACGGGGAGGCCACATTCTTCCATGGGAACCCAACCAAGCACACCACCCTCCGCAACCATCCAATCCCAGCCTAACAACGTCAAGACCCGCCATCGACCCACAAATCAGGCTCGCCGCATCCAGGTTCACTGCAAGTCTGCGATGAGTCTATAGTCGACATATTGACTTTGGCTATCCCCATGGAAGAATCATCGGATCCTGCTTGCTTTTACCATCACTTCGTCTCTTCCCAAGGCAGCGACACCACCTAGCCAATCACCACCACCGCTTGCGGCTTGCCTACATAAAATCATGAGAAATCCCCATGGCGGTGTTGCAGGATCACCTTGGCAACCTCGACAGTGACCGACTGGTCTAAGATCTAAGCTAGCCGCTCTTTGTAGAAACCATTAGTAGGCACGTGACTCAGATTTGTTCTTTGGTGTGCATGACTGTCTTGCTGCCCACCAGCTCTTGGTCTACAACTCACCTATCTCTGCACCAGCTCTTGGTCTACAACTCGCCTATCTCCAGGCTCGAGACGACCAAGCTCGATGCGCATGCCGCATACGTCTGCTAGAGCTATATCCAGGCCCTATGATTTTTGGATCACCGGCTCTATGGGTGCCATGACCGGAGTCGCCCTCATCCACCAAGTGGATCAAGGAGGTCCACTACCTAGACTCTACATCGCAACATTTTGTGTTTTCCTGTAAAAAGTAAAGAACCTTCTCTAATAAACATAAATATAACCTTTTGGTTTTATAGTCTCAACTTTCCTACAATCCAATACCGGAAGGATTTCTTGGTTTTATTTAGTGACCTTCTTGAATGTCGTTCACTTAGAAAGGTAGTAATACAATCTGTGATATTAAAGCAAATTATTAGTCATATTAAAGTGCAAACGGCCCTATAGGAGTCAAATCATGACTTTTATGGTTCTACTGTAATTTGCAAGATCCGAGATTTATGCAAGTGTACAATTAGAGAAGAGCCAATTAAATTGATTTTCACATTCAGTAGTTCTTCAATTTTTTCATGTTTGGTCAGCTTGCTAGATGGTTATCACTAAGCATGTTGGAACGATGAGCATAACCTAACTTTAGTACCTCCTTTTTTTCAAGCTCTGAGACATGCATGTTCAAGAATAAGTTTGCTAGGTGGTTGTCACTAAGCATGTTGGAACGATGAGCATAACCTAACTTTAGTACCTCCTTTTTTTTCAAGCTCTGAGACATGCACGTTCAGGAATAAGTATGGCTACATACTTTCTATACCTGTGAGCTTCATAATGGATTTTGAATGTGTGCATCTTGTTAAAGAGATCTAACACGTATATTTAATTAAATGTATATAAGTTTCCATTAACAATACATATTGATGAAAATTTGGAATTCAGATTAGTGCCCGTGCGTTGCTACGAGCAACAACATAATTGAATGGATAAAACAAATAATTAGATAATGTTAATGGAACATTTGAGAATGGCAACATTGGTCTCAGCACACCGGAAGCTTAGTTCGAAACTCAAGGCGTTCCATAACCAAATTTATCCAAAAAGGATGACAACATGGCCTGCATTCTCCATTTCAGTGTTGTCAACGTAAGGAGACCTATCTGCCCAATAGTATTTGAATCAAACACAAACTTCATATCGTAGACTCTCCTTTTAAGACCAAACTTCATATCGTAGACTCTCTTTAAGACCGCTCCATGTCATCCTCATCTCCATGTTCAAACATAACCACGAGGGCCTCAGAGACTAGATCTGCTTTAATGTACCCGCCATCCAAGTGTTCCACCTCTCAGGAGCAATTGTCCTTCTATAAAACAACTGTTAGTTGTTTCATCTTCTTAGGTAGTCCCACGAATCCACTTGTCGGACAGTCCAATCAATCCAAAACAAAGAAAAATCATTTCATAATTATTAAACGGTTACAATGGAAAAGGACAAACAACAATAGGATCTTAAAAAAAAAAACTCCACATGCACAAGTAAATTTTTATAAACTGCAGATCCTCTCCCATTCTCCACATTCGTTTACGAAAGAAATTCAAAATATATAGTACCAATCCAAAAAATTGGAGTCCAAAAGAACTGGATCGCCCTACATCTTTGGCCAAACTGACTGATCCTCCAAAAGTGATAAAAAAAGTAGGGTAATGTTTTCAACTGAAGACGGCCAGGTCTTAAACCCACATTTTCCGGAATGCTGACTTTTAGTTCTAATAAAAACGAAAAGAACAAAGGACACAATAAGAGCGGCAAAAGTATGGCGCATAAAACTCTATGGCAAAACCTTTTATACTGATATCCAAAGTTGTGTCACGGATTATGTATTCTTTGTGTTGTTCTTTTTAAAACTACACGCTCGCAAGAAAGTGTTAAAAAATATCAGTAAATACATACCTTGAAACATAAGGGTCAATTCATCACATTTTTTTCACAAGGAATGACCAATAGCAGTAACATAACAGCGTAAGTACCAAGCAATTTACCTCTGGTCTTTTTGACAACCATGCCAGTGCCTTCAGGTCAAACACGCTGGATTGGTTTAGCTTCGGTACAAAAAAGAATCAAACCTGAGAAGTTAAAATTCTAATATAGTGCAACTAACAAGAGCTTGTGCACCGTGCTGGATAGGTTTACATCCATCCAAATATTACTTCTCTCGTATTTCTCAAGGATGTAACTTATTAGCTTCTATTAATATCTAGAATCAGCAACCATCCTTGATTTATTAGGATTAACACATTTACTGGATGATTTGGCCAATGTGTCATCTAATATTGAATATTGTTGATCTGCACAATTACTAAAAGAGAACAAACAAACATTCTGCATATATATCACCGAATCTGCATGTTATTATCTTTACGTACTGACAAAACCCGCATAAAAAATATTCAATATAGTGCATCCCATGTCAATTTCCACACTGCCAATGCCGAAATAAGTCTAATCCATGTTTTGCAAACAATGAAGTCTCACACATGGTTTACAAACAGTTTTAAAAATATAAAGAGCCATCCGAGTTGGCAAGTAACATCCATTAAAAAAAATTATGCTTTTCAATGACAATCACCTCCACTGGCAAAACTACAAAATGAAATTCGTTGCATCTTTGTTAAACCATCAGATTTATATGAATGGAATCGATCGCGTGTTTGGAGAGGAGTTTGGTAGGGTTTTGATCCACAGAAGCAACAGGGAGGGGAAAAGGGACACATGTGTCATTAAGGGTTTCCATACTGCAACCATGGCGTGCTAATGAGACGAGCCCCGCGGCGTCCTCGGGAGGCCAGGAGATCCATGCCCTCCGCGATGCCGCTGGCGTAGGTCGAGTCGGTGGCGTCATCGCTAGGTCACCCGCGTCGGTGCCTGAATCGCCGTTGTTGAGCTGCATGTTCATCCACCTGTCGTTGTTGGCATGGCGCACAAGCAAGTTTGCTGACAATGCAATAACTGGGTATTATGGGAGCAGCATACCTATTTATTCCCTATAATCATTTCCCTTGCTTGTAGACTATCTGAATCATTTATACAGAAGCTACAAATGTTGGTGCAAGCTAGCCATCATCTTCATGAGTCGTCCCCAAAAAGCATCTCAAAGCTAACAGTTGGGTCGATCGTATTATCCCTGAAATGGCATTACAAGAAATTAAGTGAATTTCAACTAAAAGCCCGATGGTAGGACGATTAGCTAAAGTAAGTAATGCACATGCAGCATCCAAGGTAAATCTCTGGCCTCAAAACTTGGGTTTCCTGTGTGTCATAATAAAATATATTATTCACACTTAAATATCTATATAAAAATTCAGAAGTTGCTTTCCACGCTTATCATAAGAATCCTTTTTACAAGATAACTTGGGACTTGATACGCCTTGCCAAACTTAGTTCAAAAGCAAACAAATTAAGTGTCTCATCATAGCGAGCTAGTAACCCTCTAAATCCCGCAAATGAAATAGGTACAACCATGAAAGATTTCTTTCTTTACTTGATCATTTTTAAATAGCTTGGTTTCACATAACTGGAAACCATTGCGTGGAAACCATTTTTAAACAGCATAGACTCTATAAATATAACACATTTTGTCAGTGGGCCCTCCTGAATCAGAAGGCACAGGCGTGGACCACACCACGCAATAGAGCAGAAGAGAATGATGTACCTGAAACTTCCACACCACATTAAGGTTTGTGGGATTCTTGTCCGGGTGATCCAACTTGGCCTATAGAAACCCAAATATAGCTAAATTAGTACCAATGAGGCCATGCACATATACCCAGAATTTGGTAGAACGATCACGCACCTTGTGAGCATACACCATTCCTCCAGCCACTTGTAATGCCATCATGGAGCGCACGAGCTGGGCAGTTCAGATGTATCCGTTGTTGTCTTGTTCAAATGCGCAGAAGGCCTCGGCGACCTGCGAGTGGTCGACGGAGATAGAGGAGCGACAAGGTTAGAGCAGAAGCTGCGAAGGAGAGGGCGACCTCGTTGAACTCGACGGCACAGTTACCATCACCGTGCTGACTTCGTCCCGTGCGGGGAGGAGGGCGAGCGAGTGGAGCAGCGCGATTATCTCGAGCCTGCTGATCTTGCCGCCGCCGTCGACGTTGAGCAGGCTGTCCAGGGCAAACGTTTGATCAACGCAGGCAACCCTAATGTGCTAATGGTTCAAGGCAGCACCCATTAATCATTCATATACATGTGTTCATGCCTGCACAGGTAGGACATCTGATAGGTGTGTTCATGCCTGCACAGGTAGGACATCTGACAGTGCAAAAGAAAAGTTGAGTCGTGAAAAACCTCGGAAATACAATGTTCGCTGAACGATTTCCAACGAAGAAGAAATCAATGAAAACTTACCAGCCAGAACAGCAACACCCCACGCGTGCGCGCACGTCCAGCACGACACCATGGGGTCGAGGTGCATGAGTCCATATCGATGAAGGGCGTGATGCGGGGAAGCAAGCATTGGCGAGGCGCAGTCATGGTCTCATCGGCGGCCGAGGAGTGGTGGATCCCGACATCCGGTCGCACCGTGCACAGTGGTGGAGGCCGGATCCCATCGGGAGGGATGATATGGGGTCAACGGCGGATTGATCTGAGTGGTGACCGCGGACATCGCAGCGCGAGTGGAGACTGTGGTAGGCGGCGTCGCAGATCGGGAGGCTGCGGCCGCCATGGCGTCCGTGGGGAACGGGAGCAGCGTCGTAGGCCGGAGGGTAAAGGATTAGGCTGTGATCGTTGGGAGGATTAGGCTTTTTTTTTTCACCGGCTCCCACAGGAATAAAAATCGGTGGGGGTGAGGTGAGGGAGTTCCGATCGATGGGGAGGCGAGGGCAGGACGAACTAACCGAACGACATACGAACTAACGAACAACCATCGGAGGAGGCCGGATCCGCTGGGGAGGAGGTAGCTGCAGTACCTGCCATCTGTGCGGTGGATCGCGGGGCTGGCAGGCGGGGGGTGGGGTGGGGGCATGTGCCCACGATCCTCGCACGCCGTACCTTTTTTTGACGTGTATGATTCATCTAAGGAAATATCCCATCAATGTAAGGAATATCCCATCAATGCTTGATTGATTGTGATTAATTTTTTATATGGTAACTAATCCGATGGGTTTATATGGGCGATGAAGCGAAAAGGCAGGTGGGAGGGGAGACGAAAAATAACCGGTCAGAAAAAAATGAATTGATTGTTGCCTTCTACATTTAGTTTTGGTACTTGAAGATTGATTACCATCCGTTAGTTGGGTTATCAAAGAATAAATCAATCATCATATGCGAATTCATTGTCTTACGAAATAAACGTTGGGTTTGCCCGGCCAATAGGAGGGGGGTGAATAAAAAATCGACGAAAAAACCGACAAAATTGGGAGATGGGAGGGAGGACGATAAAAAACCAGCGAAAAATAACCGGCGGACTATTCACCAACTGCTCCATTAGGAGTAGAGATACAACAGGACAGATGTACGGCTTGAATTTTTTTTGCATGATGCAGGTTATGATATTGTTTCGAATCCTGGATCTTAAATTTCAGAAAATCCAAAAGTGAGCATAAATTTTGAAACTGAGCATGGTTATGTGATATGGCACAAATATTACTTCGTAAGTTTTTTCTTCAATTTGAGACAAGCTGCTTATGACAAGTTGAACAAATGAAGAGCCAAGGTATTTTGGAACAAAGGCCTGTCACGTTAAGGCAAACGCTTTCACTATTGAAACCGTGGGCGTTTACGTGCCGCCACGAGTCCCCGCTTCTCATCGGCAGGTGCCGTTCGAGCAAGCGTGTGAGTCGATGGGAGGCGTGCGAGCAGACCGATGTGCAGGCTCACCGGGAGGCGAGCCCTTTGACCAGGCTTCGCCGCCCACCTTCGTCCCAACTGCTCCCACTTTTAATGTCGTCGGCGCCACAGTTTAAAATCAACCCCGCACTACCCGGTATTGCAACAATCTTCTCTCTTCCTCTTCGATTCTCCTGTCGTCTACCTCCAACTAGCCTGACCTAAACGTACACCATGCCGCATCACGATGGTCTGCCCTTAGTGTTCCATTTTCCTGAGGAAGACACCCAGCCGGAGTCTCAAGAACATAAGGCGCTTTGGGACGAGCTTGAACTGACCTTGCGGGAAGACGCCGCGCCTGTCCCCGCTCCCGTTCCGGCTCCCGTCGCCCCGACTGTGCAGCGCCCATCCCCGTGGCATTGATGGGCTGAGAGCCGCAAATTGTCGCGAGCTTGATCCCACGGGGTTCCACGAGGTCCCCGCCGACTTTCACGCGCCCGTGCACCTGCCAGTGCATGCGCCTGCGCGTGCGCTGACGCGCACGCCCGTGCCCGGGCCCGTGCACCTGCCAGCGCATGCGCCTGCGCGTGCACTGACGTGCGCGCCCGTGCCGGTGCCCGTGCACACGACTGTCTCCGCTGCGCCGTTGACAGCGCATGTCCCCGCGCGGGTGCCAGTGCACCCCTCAGCAGCATGGATGGCCGCCGTCGACCGCTTCCTTACACCAACGCCAGTCGCCTCCTCCTGCCAGTTGACTCGTTTCGAAGTCTGGAACATTTTGGCCTTCCTTGAAGCTAGGCCAACGTCCAGGAGTACGCCAACAACGGTGCAAGACGCCACCGTCGCCGTCGGTCAGTGGCCCGATGACACACAGAGCATGGCAAAGGAGCCGCTTCCCACCGCAAGACGCCGCCACCGCCGCCGCGTAATCTAAATTTGCCATGAAAAATGTTCGGATTGCCATGCTTAAAATCCGAATGTTTATCATTTCCGTTTATTTTATATCGATCGTCATATAATTTAAAGTCGGAGTCAGACTGAACGAAATCTATGGTTTGATTGATTGAATGTTCTGCTAGAGCCGTATCAAATTAAATATAAAACATCATCAAGCCACATGTATTCCTTGTCATCCAACGACCTAGACTGCTTCAATGTCGAGCGCTCAACACGTTTAGCATGCAGTTAATTTCATGCCAAAATAGTGCTAATCACATAATAACACGCAAATAATATCCTACTACTTAATATCCGCATGCACTTAATATACTTCCAAATTAACGTGCATTGCACGTACACACTGACTAGTGCTGCTAGTACGTGAAACTGGTGCCGTGACTTGTGAATGCGTCCAGATATGGTCAACGGCAACATCGCCCGCGAGTTCTTCGTGTTTGCCCATGCGTCTAAACGCAGAAGGGGAGGAGAGAGAGAGAGCACACATGGAACCCACCGGTAAGTGAAGGCGAATAGTACCATTAAATAGGTTGTGGTAATATAAAAACATTATGTGAACAAAGGGGGTAGAACAAACATTGTTGTTCTACGTATGTTGCCTATTGACGTGCGGCTTGAAGGCCCGGACGCATGTTCTATCCTCGCCCTTTATTTTTTAATTTGTATATGGCTCCCAATTTGTTTCATGACATGTGGGCCCCTCGGTGTGTAGTTTGTAGCAAATTCATTTGTGGGTCGAAATTTGTTTCATTTCAAGTGAACTATCGATGTGTAGTTTTGTAGCTAATTTATAATAATTAAAGAGAAGAACATAGTTTTTTGCAATAATACCATGGTGCGACGTTGAAGGGGAGAAAGGACGTGTGAGAGAGCGATGACCGAGTCAGAGGGAAATCAACTAGAGGAGTTGCGGGGGTTGCAACGGTGTTTGGAGTAGTTGTGGGCCGAATGCTACGAAAATATAATCTAAACCGACCAGAATAAATGCCTACACAAATTAATCCAAGGTTGGAGTGCCCCTCGCAATGTAAATAGCTCCGACTTTGCGAGGGATGGAGAGGTAGTAGCTTCAATGCATGGAAGATACGGTGTGAGAAAGCAAGGTCAATCGAGAGACATATAGATAGAGAGACAAAGTGAGTGTGGTCCGACATTCATTGAACAGATATATATGCTGTGGAGAGATATTGTCCAATTGAGCTTTTGGCAAGGGTGAGGGCTGTAAGATAGAGCTTGAGAGATGATCCAGTCACAGACGTGTAGATATATTTTGTGCGTGGGAGGAAGCAAGGTCAATCGATCACATAGGGTCACCGTGCGATCGAAAGAGTGAGACAGGTTGGAGAGAGTGACCTAGATAGACAATGTGCGTGAGAGAGTATACAATGTGAATAGGTCGAATTGGGCTCAAACATGATATATCGTTTTTGTCCGAGAAAGAGCAAGGTTAATCGAGACAAACAGAGAGAGAGAGAGAGAGAGATAGAGATTGAGTGAGCGTGGCCTGCCATGAGGTCGAAAGAGTGGCGGCGGCTTGGATGGACTGACCTAGATAGACAATCTGCGTGAGAGAGTATAGAGTGTGTCGATCGAGGCCCGAACAGGGAGATATATCATTTGTGTGTGAAAGAAAACAAGGTTAAACGAGACTCAGATAAAGAGAGCGAGATTGAGCGAGTGTGGCCCGCCGTGCAGAAGAAAGAGCGAGACAGTCTCGAGGGAGTGACCTAGATATACAACGTGCGTGCGTGCGCACGAGAGGTTGGGGGGGGGGCTAGATAGGCAATGCATGTATTTAGCGCGAGAGGGTGAGAGGGAGAGGGGGGAGAGAGAGAGCTCGGCATGGGGTGCAATGGCGGGTGTGTGAGGTAAATACATTTGGTAACAGAGTGGAAAAAGGGGTTGTGTAGTTGAGAGACTTAGAGATCAAAACATGGAGAGAAAGAATGAACGTGTGTGCGGGGGGGGGGGGGGGGAGGGGGCTAAAAACAACATTTGAATGTACATAGTACGAGACTTAATATCGATGTTTCAATTCGGTGTACATTGTAAGATTTGAACTGAGGACTATGCATACGAGTAATTATTTCGAATTTGTGCCATACTAAGTTTCGAAAAGTTGACATTGACTCAATTTGTTGTGCTTTTTTGTAGGTCATATGTTTGAATCCATCCAAAAGTTTTCTCACTACCATGGTGTTCATCATATACATATGAATTTGTATTAAAAAAGTAGCGTGGATATAGTGAAATGCGAAATCCACGTTAGAATTGGAGATCGCTACGTGACACACACTCTAATTCAAATAACTAATTATGTGACACACACTCTAATCCACGTTAGTGTGGATACCGTTTCGATTTTTTTTCAAATAACTCCTCATTAATTAATTTATAGTACTCCCTCTGTTCACTTTTATAAGACCTAGAAGACATTTCAGACAATGTGCAAAACAGTTCATTTTAAGTTGTCTGAAACGACTTACAAAAGTGAACGGAGGGAGTATCTCGTTTTGAATGACTAATTACTGCAAGGAAAACACGGCCATGGTAATACATACAGATTCGTTTGCAAATGAAAGAAGATACATTTGCATTCTCAAATGTAGGTGCACCAGGAAGACCAGGGTCGTGTCGGGGTGGACGCTGCTTTGGTGCCTTAAAGGCACCTGCCTTTGGGTCACTGACATGTGGGCCAGCCACCTGTTGGGCCCACATGTCATGGACACAAAGGCAGGTGCCTTAAGGCACCAAAGCATAGTCCTGTCAGGGTGGTCGCGTGTGTCGGACGGACGCGTAGCACCCAGCCACCCACCCCCTCCCTCGTCCCTCCCTCCCCCACTCCCCCCCCAAAAAGGACGACGACAAAATAAGTTTGCGCTTCCATGTTCCGGATTGAAATATGTGGCGGCCCCAATTCTAGCCCTGCAAAATCTCTCTTCTCCACTGTCCCCTTCCGCGCCCAGATTACTCAAATCCCTAATTCGCCGCCAACCCAAGCAAAGTTCGAATCGCACCTCGTCTCGTCTCTTTCCCCGCCTCTGTGCCGGACGATGACGACGAAGATGACGGTCGCGCTTCACCACCGCACTGGAGCTACCTCATCTACGCCCTCGTCCACCGCACCGGGTGGTCCACCGACAACGTCGGCCTCCGCAACCGATGAGCCTCACAGACACCCGGTTCCACCGCATCAGGTGCGCTTCACCGATGCTGTCTCCCAGCTCACCAGGGCTACTTCACCGAGCACATCGTCGCACATCCGCCCCCGAGGCCGTTGGGGCTTCACCAACGGTCTCGTCCACCGCATCATAGCGCTTCACTGCCACTCAAGATCTGCATTCATGCGCGGCCAGCCAACGCCAGCACATCACCCTCAACGGCTGTGAAGTGACCCGCACTCTAGCTAGGCGAGCATGCCCAAATGCCGGCCCGAACTAGGTAACCACACATCACTTCCTTGTGCACTGTTCCGACGATGTTTGGGTATCCTTTCACTGCTCTCTTAGCTTACACGCCTATGCAACTCTGACTTTAACTCTTATTTCTTCTGGAGATATCATCTGAAACAAGCAAATCCATTTTTTAGCGAAGCATGACGGCGCTACGGGATCTGGTACACATCCTGCACACCCGTATAACCTTGTAAGTATCTATCCTCCGGTACAACATCAAGGTCGATTCCTCTTATTTGATCAACCATTTGTTGTGTCAAAAATGCAGAGGGGGATGCAAGGAGCACAAGTCCTGCACATCCAAGCAAGTGGTAACATGGACTTGTACATGGAACATCCCAAGCGCAAGCAGAGCTACAATGAGCCTGTACAACAAGCTAGCGTAAGTCCCTGCATTTCATTTAATTCGTACTGGCATTCGTGTATGATTTGTGTGCAGTGGCGGATCCACGAATTCAAGTTACCAGGGGCGAACATTTAACTTAAAAAATACGAAGGCACTTGCACTCCGAAAATCAACATAACTTGAGAAATGTGAAGCGACATGCACTTTGAAAACCAGCTAATGATCCAAAGTAGTTCAGATTATAAACACTAAATGATGCAAGCACCAAAAAACACAAAATGCAACATGGTGTACAAGGACTACAAACATGGTCTGTACCTGCTTGAATTATTCGTTCTCTGGCTGAAAATATCGAAGTGTAATTGCACCTATAACCAGTGCGCAAACTGCATATCAATATATCTATCCTGCACAAGTATGCCAATAGTTTCAAACAATAGATTAGAAAAGTATTTATGCTATGTTGTCATGATACGGGGACTTTCTGGTAGATGGCCTCGACGTTTCCTCAAGCTATGAAAATGCACTATAATTTGCTTGTCATCAATGCCTGCAAATCTCTGTCTCTCTCAACATATATAGCAGATCATCATTAGACACTAAATCCTTCAATGAGCTTGCAAAATGCTTGCATTAGATCCCTCATTAGACACTATATGTTCATCACCAGGAGCATGTAAAATGTTTGCATCAAATCCTTCATTAGCAGTCTGTTCATTAGACACTTCAGGCTCAAGAACAACATGAGCTTGTATGTTTGCATCAGAAACTTGATTAGATACATCAGATTCAGTCAGTTCAGTATTTATTGGGGGAGTTATAAAATAAGTAGAAATTGGTTTCATTTTCTCATAGATTCCCTACATACAAGCAGTTTTACAACACTGTCAGGTTTAACTATTGGCCAGAAATTGAACAGTTGAATTAGATATAATCGGGGATGTGATGTACCTGCTCGTTGCGCATGCTACTCTTGCAAGCTGCGACTGTCCGTTTACGCAAGCTCGATGCCATGCCCGTGCTGCCGCCGCTGCCTCCCACGTAGGCTACACCCAGGATTGGATCTTCATCTTCTTGTCCTTCCGTTTGCTTGAAGCCCGACGACTGCCCTCCAACGAGGGCGCGAGGAAGTGCTGTGTCGGTCTGTCCAGCGGCGGCTAGGTTAGGAGCGAACCAGACTGGAGGTTGGAGCGAATGAATTGGGATTTTTCCTGCTGTCGATCGATATGGGAGGCGGTCGTTTGGGCCGCGACCCTGCTATAGGGCCTGCCTTGCACTTATGTTATTTGCCCATCCAAATTGAAACATTTTTCTTCATTTTTTACATTGCCTACTCATGCGCTGGGACGAACAAAACTAGCCTGGGCCAACCTGGACGACTCAAACTAGGTGCACACTTTCCAGCCACCTGAGGCGGCCGCCCATACCAGCCCCTGTGGTGGCGTCGCCCCCTTTTTGCGTGTATGATTGGGTAGTGAAAAATATTCCAGTGGTGCTTTTGATTTACCCACAGAATGGTTGAATTGCTTGTTTCTATGAACTGAGTTCGCCAATAATGTGAAGGATGCTAGTCTTTTCATCCTATTGTATATTGCTTAGATCTCGATATGCCAAAAGTAATCGCATAAAATATACAGTAAAAGCCAGTGTGATGTGTGTGGCTACAACTAGTCTGACTACACGTCCTCATATAACATATCAAGGACGCACCATCTTACCAGATTAAACATTCGACTTACCAATGCAGTGTGGGAAGAAAGAAGTATTGGGACTGCGTATCCAAGCAATTGATGCCATGGACTCCTTTGTACAACCTTGTAAGCGAAGAAGAAGTTGCAGTGTGCCTGTATAAAGAACTAGCGTAAATTAGTTACCTGCTTCTCGGAATTTTAGTTAGCCACTTATTGCAAAATTGTTCAATTACGTTGCTTGGCTTAATTTAGTTTGCTACTGATTACATAATGCCACAACCTGTTAATCCTATTGTAGACTGCGCTTATCTATGTGTTTGATACTTACTGTTAAGAATTACCTGTTTGCCTTAGCTTAAATATCTACTTGTTTGTTTAACTGCTTTGCTGCTGCAACAACGGGTTGCAATGATGTTAATAACTACTTTTCAGCATCCAATTGAAACTTTTTAATTCCTTGTTTGTTTAACTGGTTTGCTGTTATAACTCCTAGTTGAGATGTTTTGCTAACTTCAACTTTTCTGAATCCAATCGGAACTTTAATGGCAAAACAGGTTAGCCCAAGATCAAAGAGCGAGGTCCCCATGGACGTTGCATCATCCCACAGCAGTGGCACCGGCCCAATAGTGCATTATGAATTGCCAACTATTGATGCTCTAGAGGCTAAACTAGTGGTAGAAAGAGATTCTGCTTCTGCACTTAGAGATGAAGTTGACATGTTGAGGAAGCAAATAGCACAATCACAAGCAGTACTCAAGACAACCATTAAATATTTGGTGGATTTCAAAACGAAGCAAGCTGATACTGACCACATTGTTAAGGTCCTGAAGGAAAAAAGGAAATTAAATTCCCACTTGGTAAATAATAGGTGAAATGTTCTTTCCATTGTTGAATAACCTTTGTGTTGTTTGTTCATGTAATCAATCAAACCATTTGTTTTAGAGATCATGTAATAATTGTTTTTTTGGTTTGTAATTTTATTTGAGCACAAGTTTGTATTAATTGATAAGACTCGGAGACATTTCATTTGGATTGCTGTGCCAGACCTACAAATATGCCAATCGGGCTGAATGTGCATTCAACCCTAATAGAAGTATAGATGGACCATAAGTGGCATGCATCGGAAAGGGCCAAGATGCTGGCTAAAAAAGGATGCCGTTGTAGCAAAAAAAAGTATAGCGGCCTGGCTTATGTATGTTAGTTGATATTATTGATCCATATACTCTATAACTGTTTGTATGTCTGTTAGTTCTGTACATTCTTGGTTGATTGACTCGGTATTTGAATCTTGATACATCGCTTGTGTACATATCTAAATGGGAGTACAAATTATGCTGCGTGTGACATTTGAGTTGGACATGAAGTGTTCCAAATATTCGAATTCACCTTAAACTGGATTCTAGCTTCTGAATTTGAGTATCGGCATTTGTAAACCATATTCATATATGACAGTGGAATACATCTTTGACGTCCTTTTGAAGATATATAAAAACACATAGAATGATTTATAAAGATTCATATAGGAATACAAAATGGATTCGAATTTACTTGCCAGGGTAAACGTGGATGCTTATTGTCCCAAAATTCGAAAGAAGCGGCAAAATGTCCACTCCCACGTCGGCTGCCCGAAGCCAAGTGTTTGGGAGATGGAAATTACTGTCTACCCATTACACGAACAATCCATCGGCCCGATTTCCACTGCTCTAAACAGGGGTAGGTTAGTAACTTCAATTAGACGTGACACGACCACCTCTGAGCCCATTCCGACATGGTGGGCATCAAACATGGGCGGCAAAACACATTTGATTCAAGCTCATCCAAAAGACCTCTGTTTCTCCCTCCATTCCCCATTCATACACGGTGGGAAGCAATACAAACTCGACTCGGCTGAAATCGATGTAGGCAAATATTTTCTATAGGGGCAGGTTTGTAACTTCACTTAGACGTGACACAATCGTCCTACCTGTCAGCCCCGTTCATACACCGTGGGTGCCAACCATCCTCTCCTTGCCCGAAATTGCTCTGGAAAAATATTGGCGAGATGCAAGATTACCGTCCTATCCCCAACTGACGAGACATCCAAATTTTAAATGGGGGCTAAGTTCGTAACTTTCCCATATTTCAGACAGTCGCGTCCCAAAAACATGGTTCCCCGTACCTCTCCCTCCATTTTCGCATTCATACATCGTCTGCGCTAGAACACCCCATCCCCACACCAGCCTTCGTCCGCCACCCCATCCATCACCGCCGTCCTCCACCACATCCTTCGCCACCGTCCCCCACCATGCCGGAGCGCCTACCAAGACCGCGTCGTCCACTACTAGAGATGGACGTTTCTCATCCACGGTGACGGACCAATAGCCTTGCATCGCGTCCTCTCGCTTCATCGGCACCGTCGTCCTCTTTGCCGGGGCCGCTCACATGACCTTCTCTTCCACCGCAACGGGACTTAACCCCCGATGCACCCATCTACCATTGAAGATCTGCTTCAATGCCACCGACAGCCATCGCACCCCCGATGCCTACACGGGCTGCAAGAGAGGTGGTACTTCATATCTCATCAACTTTTTGATCTCAACCAGAAAATAGATCTTAACTTGGTTACTCTACTTTCTTTTCAGCTCTTAGAATTTAGTTCTTAGTTCGAAGCAAACAATGGATGCTAAATATCATTTCTTCGGTTTGCAGCTTCAAATCTGCCATGGCACAGCCATAATATAGTTTAATTGATCATGCTTAGGGTTTAATTGATCATGTTGGTTCCATCGTGGTTTCTTTAACAGAAATCGGGGGGGACCCTCTTTTGCTAAAAAAAATATGCTTAGAGTTTCCCCCTTTTATGATCACTATACGATCAGAATACGTGCTTCGTGTCATAATAACACTGCTCCACCCATCAAGCTAAACAAGCTTAGTTGTTCAAATACGAATCTGATATTATTAAAACAGAGTTGTTTAATTGGTCAGCTAAAAGTTCCTAAATTAGTTCGAAAATGCATGTTCTCCACTCGGGTGTGTATCTCTACAGGGTGCCCACGGTGGGCCGGCCCACCCTGGGATTTTGGGTCGTCCCAGGCCCCGATTCCCCTCTGTTCTGCTGCGCGCTTCCGATCTCTACTCGCCCCCAGCCGCCTGCCTCGCCCGCGACTTGCCAGCCCCGGACGGCATGACTCTAGGAGGATACGCTGGACTAACAGGAGACCAGGAGCCGCTCGCCCAACAGCTTCACCGCTGCCCGGGCACGCTGCCGTGCCTACCTTCCCAGTCCGTTCAGGGATCAGGCGTGCATCACCCACCAAGCCAACCTGATTTATCCTGAGATACGTCCTCAACACTCAACAGCCACTCCTCGTCACCCATTTTCTAATTGATTCATTACTCATTAGGCAGGACTGTCATTAGGGTTTGTTGTGTGCTCAGTGCTACCTACACTTAATGGTTCAGATGTATTTTGGTAGTCTTTAGTACCTCTAAAGTTCACAGGGTTGTCAAAATTCTGGCCCTCGGAACAGACACTAGTCATTTTGGATTGTTGGTCGTAGTGACATTGACCCAAATTACTACTACAAGCCAGGTTCGTTGACAATTTTACTTGTCTTTCTTACTCATTCGATATAATATGCAATTATTCACGTCGATTAGTTGCAAACAATAAGTGCTAGACAAGCTTCTTCATTCAAATTTTGGATGTCTCTTACTGCAGTTACAATTCTGCATACTTGTCCTAGTAAGCTCACAAGTAAATGATTGATTCACTACATCTATGCTTGCCTTGTCATATTTTTTGTCAATATTCTTTTAGGGTGGACCACCCTGTTTCTAAATACTGGAACCGTAGACATGAGTGAATAGTATTTCTCTATGTGATCTCTTCCATCATGTATGGGCAACGAACACTACATTGTATAGAAACAAAGTGTCATTTCCAGCTTTTACATAGGTTTCGATCTTTTACATGGAATACAATCTGCCTACTTGCTTTGTGTCGCACTACCAACACTCCATCCTTGAAGCTAAACATTATGCCACTCATAATTGCTTAGTTTATTTGTTCAAATACGAATATCATATGATTCTAATGTTCCTACTTCAGTTTTGAAATGTGTGCCTGCCTTTTATAGATACATAAGGGGTTTGTATTTTTGTGTGTGGTCTGATCAGCACGGTTGAGGGGGTGAACTTTGCATATGCAGGGGTTTATAGGGAGACACTCTTCGAGTTGAATCCGCAATGCATTCCATAGATAATCTGACTACTTTTTATGTTTTCATGAATCTCAGATTCTGAACAGCATCATAATGATTATGAGCTTGTGCGCATGAAAACAATAAATCAGAACAATGCCATGGCTGTCAAACTTGGCATTAAGGGACTGAAATCAAGTCTGGATGCAATGCAATGCAAACGCTCTCCACCTACAGATTCATGCTCAGAATATGATCCTAACAGTGATTCTGAGCTAGAAGGAGACCTAAGTCAATGTAGCTCCCTAGTGGAGGAGTCAGAGGAAGATGCCCTATCTTATTCACCCATCAAGGTACTTTCTCTAACTTTCCAAGGTTACATTGCTCGCACATATCTTGCAACTGATGCTTTGCATTGGTTCTACTTTGTTGAACTGCCATTAGCTTAGTTTACACATCGTGTATGTGAATACGCCCTGCCTATCCATTTTCAGTACATATTCCATCTGTCATCATACCATATTTATCCATTCAAATGTTGTTCTTGTGTATCAGACGTTAAAAAGGAAGAGGGCGATTGTTGATCGTGGAGGAGCACAAGCAAAGTATTTGGAAAAGGTAGTGGCACCTGATAAATCAAATAGCCCATTAGGTGTAGTTGCAATATCACCTGACCCACAAAACACCCCAACTCTAGCAGACTCTAGCCCTACTACACTAGTCATTTCTAATGCCCCAACTTAGCAGACCCCAACTGCAGCAAACATTATGATTATGCCAGTTGACATAGCACCAGCTCTATGACGCAAAACCCCCATTCCAGCAAAGAGTACACCAAATCCAGTTGCCAAATCCCTTTTCGAACCAGTGAGAGCCCCAATTGCAGCAAATAGGACCCTTGTTCCATTTCTTCCCAGTTTAGAAGATGAAGCTTATGTTGTTGTCAGGAACTTTGTGCGCATCTTTCCTTCATGGAAAGATTATACCGCAGACACAGAACAATTTCCAGTCTTCCTCCGCAACTTATGCGTAAGTAATGTACTAATGTTATTCATGGTCATTACTGCATATGTTTCTGCTGATAGAAGACACAAGATTTCATTCTTTTAAATAGGCGAGGAGCAAACTGGATTGTGAAGACGAGAAAGGGTTGGTTGCGCTTTTCAAGCACTCGTTGATGAAGTATCGTTCCTACCTAAGGCAAGCGCACTTCGATGGCAAGCCTCTGAACGAAATTTCTGTAAAGTCTCCAGTGCTACATTTATCCGACGGTGACTGGAGTAATCTTGTTACACATTGGTCTCGGCTGCAGCGTAAGGTACTGTCTATGATATCACGTCACAATTTGAACTACATTTCTGCATTTGCCTTAATGTCTCACTTGTACAAAAACCGTTAGCAGAAGAACATTCGTTCTCAAGGGACCACAGAATCTCGCAACTATACTGCACACTGCATTGCTCTTGTGAGTACCTCTTGCCCTGTATGACCATACTTACTTTCATAGTTGTTTGATTATGTAGCATCACTGCACATGTTAGCCTCGTAATCGTCCATTTGGTGGACATTATAAGATCTGTATGGACTCTTACATAAATTTAGAATCAACCCAATGCTTTTGAAGAGGTTTAGCTCAGCAGTCCTCTTGTAAGGACTGAACGTGGTCTATCATTGTACTTACATTAATAGCTACTCCTTCCATCCCATAATATAAGAACGTTTTGTACAGTACACCAGTGTTCAAAACACTCTTGTATTATGGGAAGAGGGATTGGTTCATTGTGTAGCATTATGCATCTTATCTCCCTCGCCCACCATTTACTAAAAAAGATCAGATCTATATTAAATCTTACCAACAAGTAGAATACACAGACAATGCCAGTGCAGAAGTGTAGCCCGTTGCTCTTGTCAGCACATTTTGTCCTGTAACGCTTTACTTCCAGGGATTGGTAGTTGATTATATAGCATCAATCTGCATCTTATCTTCATTATCCTCTATCCCTTCCAGTATTATCATATCTATAATTACTCTCTACAAAATGTAGAGTACAGGCAATGTTTATGAAGAAGATTCTGTGTTGAAATTCTTGAGTTATCCTTCCCTTGACATAGAGAAGGGCATTATAAAGCCGGTGTTAACTGTTAATGTAAGTCAGTCCTTCTAAAGCCATTATCTTCAACTATTGTTTAATTTGCTCATACTCCCTATCGTTTACTGCTGTTTAGTTTATTGTTTCTACCAAAATGCATGTTCACAAGAACCGTAAGTTCTAAGTTTTACTTGTAAAACCAAATTCCTTATTCATACCATGCACATTACTTAACGCTCCCTATATGTATGCTTGTTTTTATGGATCTATAATCCAGTGTGTGGTGAAGCAGCCCACGTTTGCACCTTGTCATCTCCTGTTTTATCTTACTGATGTGGCTGATGATATGAACAACATGCCATGCACATTATCCAAAATAGATACAATGATTTTCTTTGCCTTTCATCTATGCTTGTTATGTTGACATGGTAATCCAGTAGTGTCGTGAAGCTCCCCGCATTATGAACAATGCCAAATTATGCTATTGATATTTTGAACTTACTCTTTATTTTCTAATTTGAAATTGGATGGAATTGACATCACAGTTATCATCTTTGTTTATACATGTGCAAAACATGTCATCTCTCTGCTTTGTTTCAGGGTGATATGGCTGATGGAATGCACAGGTCTGCTGAAGGCTGTGAGACAAACCCAACATATATTGCAGCAAAGAAGGCAAAACATCTTGAAGATAGAGAGACAACCCCAAAGTCTTGTCTTGATGCAGTGTTCAAGTTACTTGAGACTAACAGTCAGACAAGCTCACAGAATTCGTTGTCTGAATCATTCGACTTCTTCAGTCCCAAGTTCTAGCAGAAAGGCATTCTGCAACTCAACTTCGACTTGAAGTCCTATCTCTAAGAAAGATTGCGGAGAACACCAATGAGAACCTCATCGCTAAACAACTACACCTGGAAGCTATGACCGACATGCTAGGCCAGTCTCATAGCCTTGCTCAGCAGCTTGCGCAGCAGTTCCCCCGCAAGGCTAACCTTTCTTGAACTGTCTTGGAAGTGGTCTCAGTTCAGTATTATTTTATTACGCTGCAATGGTGCCCAGTTTTTGTAATCTGCTTCTTCGTTGCGCTTTATGATCACTGGTGGCGAATTTCGATGCCCAGTGGATGTAATATACCTCAAATCCTTTATTGTATAGTGTAGGTTTATTCTTAGTTACTATGCCGTAATTTCTTTATTGTATAGAGTAGGTTTGTTCTTAATTCCTACTAGTTACTGCCAACATTCGCTATCTGAAAAAAAATCAGATGTAGTCGACCGGGCTGAAACATTCAACTCTAACGGGCCTGGTTTTTAGCGGGCCACAATTGGGCCGGCCTACGTCTTTCTTGGGCCCGAATGATTGGGGCCTTCACACATTGCGCCAGGCCCAAACTTACACCAGCCTATATTCTAGTTGGGCCTTTTGTCGACCCAGCGCTTAGTTTGGCCCAGGTAGCATTGGGCCATTAACAGGCTGAATATTGTACTGTCCTGTTACGGCCGAGATGAAACCACGGGCCTTTAGCAGGCCAAAATGCATGTTGGGCCTCAATTTTCACTAGTCATCGACGGGCCTTCAGCAGGCTGAAATGTAGAACGGGCCTTTTTGGCCCAGTTAGCTCACGGGCCGTTACCAGGCCGAAACATATCTCGGGCCTTAGTTGGCCACTGATATCATGGGCCTTTAAGAGGCCGAAAGCTTAGTATAGGCATCAATGGGCTGAATTACGCGACAGGCCTTTAACAGGCCCAAAGTCACGTTGGGCTTAACTGTTGCCACATTTAGCACGGGTCGTTAGTAGGCCCGATGTCCCGTCGGACCATATATGGCCCATGGCAGCACGGGCCATTCCCAGGCCGAAAGTCACACTGGGTTGAAATGGGCCCATGTCTACATCAGGCCACTAACAGACTGAAAGTCACTAGGCTGTAGTTGGGCCCAAATATTCGGTGAACAATTAACGGGCCAGATCTGGCTTCGGGCCACAAATGGGCCCAAATATTGGGCAAACAATTACCGGGCCAGATTGGCTTCGGGCCGTAAATGGGCCAAATATTGGGTGAACAATTAACGGGCCAGATCTGGCTTCCGGCCGTAAATGGGCCTTTATTAAGCAGGCCATTATTGGGCTGGCCCACTAGTACCTGATTAAGTACTACGGGACTTTGACTGGGCTGGCCTTTTTAACCTATATGGGCCTCTGTTGGGCCCAACCACGTGTCGACGTATCATAGGCATGTCTCCTCCAATGGACGGGCGACATCTGGCCCATTGACGAGCTGACAGGTGTTCCCTTCGGCCAATCAGAATTTTACACGTGGAAATTTCCCATTGGTCCGGGCTATTAACGTGTTATCGGATCCAAAACCCGACCCGATAGCTTAACGATGTTCCGTTACGGTGGATGCCACGTGTCAGTCACCCTTGACGAAAGCACTTCTGTGACACGCGATTTATCGTCATGGAAGTGGACACTTCCGTGATGATAATTTTGGTAATGTCATGGAACACTTCTACGACAGGACATGTATGACTATCTTGATTCTGTCATAAAATCGTCATGGATGTACATGCATGACAAAAAACGAGACCAACTATGACAAACACGTATCATCACGGAAGTGTAATTTTTTGTAGTGAGCGAGCTCGCCGACATTAAGAAGCTCGACTCCTCCGCCACGACCTACTTCAACAAGATGAAGGTGCTGGCGGACACACTCACCTCTATCGGTTGGCCGCTCAGCGACGAGGAGTTTGCTGGCTTTGTCATCAAATGCCTTGATGCCGACTATGACAATCTCGCCGAGGCTGTTCACAATGCCAAGCCAATGATGCCCCCGCACGAGCTCTACTCACGACATCTCTTCACCGAGCAGCGCGTCGAGGCTCGTCGCTCCTCCGCCACCATCACCTCATAGCCGGCGGCCTTATGGGCTTCTCGCGGCCACCGTCCCCCTGCCCCGTCATCTGGAGAACCCGCCCTGCCCCCTGCATCGACCCTGGGTGGGGGCCCTAACACTCGGGTGGTATGCCAGCTATGTGGTCGTGAACGCCATGTCGCCTCCAAGTGTCACTGCCGCTTTCAGAGGAGCTTCCTTGGCATCAGCAACGACAGCAAGGGCAACGAGCGCCAATTTGCGATGGCAGACTTTGGTCCCCCTGCCGCCGCCCTGGCTTCCCACATCGCCGCCAAGGTCAAGGACCCGCGCGTCGACCAGGGTACATGTCGTCCTATCCTGTTGATCCAGCCTGGTACATGGACACCGGCGCCACAGATCACATGACGAACAAGCTCAACAAACTCTCACCTACCAGCCCTACTACGGGCATGATCAGGTTCACACCGCCAATGGTGTAGGTATGCCCATCTCTCACATTGGCCAAGCATCTCTTTTAACTAGTCATCCCTCCAGGAAACTCCATCTTCATAATGTTTTGCGGGTGCCCTCGGTGACTCATAATCTTTTATCTGTCCCTAAGATCACCCTTGATAATCATGTCCTATGTGAATTTCACCCTTTTAATCTTTTTGTTAAGGACTGAGCAACCCGCAACGTTCTGCTTAGTGGCCGCTTGAGCCAAGGCTTGTACCGTTTGGAGGATCCATCCGCCCCGTGCGTCTTCAGCGGTGTTCATGTGTCACCTTCTCAATGGCACTCTCGCTTTGGTAATCCCGCCACACCCATCGTTCACCACATACTCCACCACCATGAGCCGCCATTAGAGTCTAGCAATAAAGAGATGTCCATGTGTGATGCCTATCAACAAGGCAAAAGTCATCAGCTACCTTTTGTTTCATCTACTAGAGAAGTAAAGAGTCCTCTTGAAATTGTGTTTTCTGATGTGTGGGGTCCAGCACAAACATCTGTTAGTGGTCACAACTACTATGTCAGTTTTGTTGATGCCTATAGTCGTTTCACATGGATTTATCTTCTTAAGCGCAAATCTGATGTGTTTGATATATTCATTCAGTTTCAATTGCATGTTGAACATCTACTCAAGCATAAAATTATCCATGTTCAGTCAAATTGGGGGGGGGGGGGGCGAATATCACAACCTCAACACTATCTTTAATAAGCTTGGGATCTCCCATCATTTGTCATGCCCACATACACATCAACAGAATGGCGCTGTTGAGCGCAAACATCGCCATATAGTTGAAACCGGCCTCACACTTCTTGCTCATGCTTCTATACCTTTTCGCTTTTGGAGTGATGCTTTTTCCACCACGTGTTTTCTCATTAACAGATTACCTACGCGTGTTCTTAATATGAAAACTCCTATTGAGCTTCTCTTGGATGATACTCCTGAATACAACTTTTTCAAGGTATTCGGGTGTGCTTGCTGGCCTCATCTTCGTCCTTATAATGATCGCAAACTTGAGTTTCGCTCCAAAAAGTGTGTGTTCTTGGGGTATAGTTCTCTCCATAAAGGCTACAAGTGTCTCCATGTCCCAACTAATCGAGTCTACATATCTTGGGATGTTGTTTTCGATGAGAATGTCTTCCCTTTTTCTGCCATGCCTTGGTCATCCACCACAGCACCATCTATGCATTCATCTCCTCTTATGCCAGGCCAATTTGAAGATGTTGCATATTCGCTTGTGTTTTTACCTAATCATGGTGCAGGAACTGGACATGGAGCTCGCGTGGAACTTCTCCCTGACGGACCTACTAAGTCGCTCGTGGTGCACGTTGATCGGCTAGTGCATGTGCATGCACCGCCTCCCGCCCTCGACCCCGCCTCGGGAGCCCCGTCTATCACTGGGCCTGAGCCTGCGTCGGCTACTATGGCTGGGTGGGAGCCCGTGACGGAGCGGCCTACGTCGATGCTTCCTCGCCTGGCCTTCCCTCCATCGTCACCCCCGCCATTTGTGCAGGGGTCGCTGCCACCCACTTTGCCTGGGCCTGCAGTGACTCACATGCCGCCTGGGCCCACGTCGCCCAGTCCACCGTCTCCCGGCCCGCCGTCACCCGGTCCCTCTTCGTCGGAGTTCGCTGGACTGGCCTCGCCTGCTCCTGACGCCTCGCCTGCTCCGGATGCCCCGCCTGCTCTGGTGGTTGTTACTCCGCGGCATCCACACACGCGCTATCGCAACAACATCGTTCGTCCCAAAGAGCGCACCGACCGCACAGTCACATACCTTGCTGCTTGTTTGGCTCATGCTGTGGATGATCCAATCGCCGAACCAGGCAGTTATCAAGCCGCTATGAGTCTCCCACACTGGAGGGCTGCTATGGAACAGGAATATCATGCTCTTATGCAGAATAAGACCTGGACACTTGTTCCACCTCCGTCTCGTGTCAACATCATCGATTCAAAGTGGGTTTTCAAGGTGAAGAAACATGCAGATGGTTCCATTGAGCGCTAGAAAGTGCTTCTTGTGGCTAAGGGCTTTAAACAGCGTCAGGGACTGGACTATGAGGATACATTCAGCCTCATTGTCAAGCCTACCACTATTCGACTTCTTCTGTCTCTGGCAGTTTCTCGTGGATGGTCTCTCCGCTAGCTTGACGTGCAGAACGCTTTTCTACATGGACTGCTTGAAGAGGAGGTTTACATGAGGCACCCACCCGGATTTGTTGATCACACTCAGCCTTATCACCTCTGTCGTCTAACGAATGCTCTCTATGGGCTGAAATAGGCGCCTCGTGCGTGGCATGCTCGCCTGGCTTCAGCTTTATGCACTCATGGATTCGTTTCTTCGATGGCTGATACTTCACTGTTCTTGTTTCAGCGACCGAGTGTGACCATGTACCTTCTTGTGTACGTGGATGATATTGTCCTCGTTAGCTCCTCTCCGACTGCTGCTGATGCTCTTGTGACTGCGCTTGGTCATGATTTTGTAGTTAAAGATTTGGGACAACTTCATTTCTTCCTAGGTATTGAAGTCGCTCATCAGTCTCGTGGTAGTTTGGCTCTCACCTAGAAGAAGTACTCTCTTGATATTCTGCACCGTGCTGGTATGCTCAAGTGCAAGACATCGCCTACGCCCATGTCCTCCACTGACAAACTTTCAGCTGCTGATGGTACTCTTCTATCTCCTAAGGATGTTACCGAGTATAGGAGTATTATTGTTGGCCTGCAGTATCTGATGATCACACGTCCTGACCTCTCCTTTGCGATTAACAAGGTGTGCCAGTATCTTCATGCACCTACTAACATGCACTGGTCTGCTATGAAGCGCATATTGCGCTATGTGCGTCTCACTGTCTCCTTTGGTCTTCATCTACGCCCCAGTTCCTCTGGAGTTCTTTCTGCATTCTCAGATGCTGATTGGGCTGGGTGTCCAGATGACAGGCGATCTAGGGGGGACATGCAGTGTTCTTGGGGCCTAATCTGATTGCCTGGAGTGCACGCAAGCAAGCCACTGTTTCCCGCAGCAACATAGAGGCTGAGTACAAGTCAGTTGCCAATGCTACTACTGAACTTATATGGATTGAGTCCCTACTTCGAGAGCTAGGAGTTGCCCCACCACATCCGTCGGTCCTCTGGTGTGACAACATCGGTGCTACATTTCTTTCATAAAACCCGGTGTTCCATGCACAGACTAAACACATTGAGATTGACTATCATTTTGTGAGGGAACGTGTTGCACAGAAGCTACCACAAGTCAGGTTTATCTCTTCAAAAGATCAACTTGCAGACATCTTCACCAAGCCTCTACCTTCTCCCATGTTTGAGGTCTGTAGGCCCAATCTCAACGTCCTAGATGCTTCAGGAGTGAGTTGAGATTGAGGAAGGGTGTTAGACTTCGTATTGTAGCCTTATTATGTAATCCATAACATATTGGTATAGGACTTGTATGACACCATTATATATATATGATAGGCCACCCCATAGAGAGTTGAGCCAGTTCCCCCAAAACCTACGTTTAACAGTATCAAGGCGCAAGATGAGGGTGAAACCCAGATCGATCGAACGTCCCCGTGTTCCAGTAAGACTAGGCTGCATCGTTCGGCGTGCCCACCGGGTACAACACCAGGTTGCCGTCCAGTTACTGGTTGGTGAGCCGGTACTTCCCGATGGCCTTGTTGGTGTCGGACACGCTTAAGAAGAGCTAGGCCACGGGCACAAGGTCCTGCCCGGCGACCAGGGTGTCCGTTGGGGACTCGAACGTCTGCCACACCATCGCACCATCGGCGCCGAACAACACAAAGTTGTCGTCATCGCGCATGGCGCCCGCCATGGCCGGCCTTGACGGCTGAGCGATGGTCCTGTCGTGGTCGCTCGCTCCAGTCCAGAGGAGACGACCGTCGTCGGTGAACCTTAGCGCGTCGCCCGTTGCTGTGTCGTTGCGGTTCGCGGTCCACGTGATGGTTACGTTGGGCGTGGTAGCGAGCCAGACGCCGACCGCGAGGCCGCCTTCGGTGGCTAGAAGCCAAAGGAGAAGAGGCCTGACGGGGACGACCAGTCGGCGCCCGCGGCGGCCTTCAGGGAGGACCGAGATGTGATGCCCGTTTGCGTGCATGAGAAGTCGAGGGAAACAAGCATGGCTAGCGCTAAGCACAACAGCAGATGCAAATGGTTAGCAGCCATGGATGCTGAGCTGCGAAGCGCTAACTAGGCTTAATCTATACTTGCTCGCTAAATGCGTACAGTACGACGATTGCAGTTACTGTTAAATTGTGATCCAAATTCTACCGTATTGGACTACACGTAGTACATATAGTGTGGGCTTTGTGTTGGTACCGACGTCTACGAGTACAACTCGTTTACTTGTCCTACAAGGACTCTTATGTGTTGCCCCTCATATATACCCCATGTAGTTGCACCTAAGACGGTCTGTCGTCTCATGCTTGTAATACTCCTCTATCATAGTGATTGCGCCTTCATGCGTCCATGGTTTTCTCCCGCAAGGGTTTTCACATAAAAATCCGCGTCTCTGTCATGTTTATTTCTCGTTATTATCTAACAAGTGGTATACAAAACCAGATTGATCTCAGAGCAGATACGAGATTTGAGACGAGAGGTAGGGTTGCGGCATGTTCGCCGCCGCCACAGATCGCCGAGACCGACTGGTTTTTACTACCGCTGATCCATTTCCTACCCGAGCAGTCACCGAGACGGACACATAATACTTCCGCTGCCCCGCTGCCAGTCAAATCTCCAAACACCTTTTCCCTTGTTTTGGACTCTAACTTGCATGATTTGAATGAAACTAACCCGGACTAACGCTGTTTTTAGCAGAACTGCCATGATGTTGTCTTATGTGTAGAAAACAAAAGTTCTCGGAATGACCTAAAAATCCACGGAGGCAAGTTTTGGAAAATATAAAAAATACTGGCGAAAGAATCAAGACCAGGGGGCCCACACCCTATCCACGAGGGTGGGGGCGCTGAGGAAGTCCTGGATTAGGGAGTATCCGAACAGCCGGACTATACACTTTGTCCGGACTGTGGGAGCATGAAGATACAAGACTCAAGACTCTGCCCCGTGTCCGGATGGGACTCTCCTTTGCGTGGAAGACAAGCTTGGCGATCCGGATATTATATTTCCTTCCTTGTAACCAACTCCATGTAAACCCTAGCCCTCTCCGGTGTCTATATAAACTGGAGAGGTTGGTCCTTAGAAGGACAATCACAATCATAATCATCATAGGCTAGCTTCTAGGGTTTAGCCTCTACGATCTCGTGGTAGATCTACTCTTGTACTACTCATATCATCAATATCAATCAAGCAGGAAGTAGGGTTTTACATCCATCGAGAGGGCCCGAACCTGGGTAAACATTGTGTCTCTTGCCTCCTGTTACCATCGGCCTAAGACGCACAGATCGGGGCCCCCTAACCGAGATCCGCCGGTTTTGACACCGACATTGGTGCTTTCATTGAGAGTTCCTCTGTGTCGTCGCTGCAAGGCCAGATGGCTCCTTCAATCATCAACAACAACGCGGTCCAGGGTGAGACTTTTCTCCCCGGACAGATCTTCGTGTTCGGCGGCTTCGCACTGCGGGCCAATTCGCTCGGCCATCTGGAGCAGATCGACATCTACGCCCCTGGCCACCAGGTCAGGTTCCGAAACCTGAACTACACAGCCGATATCCACGGAGACCTGATCTTCGACGGGTTCGGGCCTGCGCCAGGAGCGCCGGACAATCACGATGAGCACGGCTTAGACCTGCTGTCGGATAATGCTCGGGATATCGCACCTGCAGGAGCCCCGGACCTAAATCCGGACCAGATTGCGCCGCCCGAGGACGGGTGGATGGACCCCGCCCCGCAGGCCACACACCCATCGGTGGTAGAGCCGAACACAGGCCTCACCCCCAAAGAAGCCTGTGACACCAGACCCCCGGACTCGTATCTGGTTGTAGGTTCTAGTCCGCGTGCTCCTGAGCCCGCCGAACCTGGCTGGGCTCCTATAATGGAGTTCACCGCCATGGATATCTTCCAGCACTCGCCCTTTGGCAACATGCTAAGCTCGTTAAAGTCTCTCTCTTTGTCAGGGGACTCTTGGCCGAACTATGTCTGGCTTGAGTGGGAAGCAGGCGACGAAAGAATTCGTTGCCCACCCACCACCCACTTCATTGCCACGGTCGATGATTTAACCGACGTGCTTGACTTCGACTCCGAAGACATCGACGGTATGGACGATGATGCAAGAGAAGAACAGGAACCACCGCTCACGGGGCGGTGGACAGCCACCTCCTCATATGATATATATATATATATATATATATATATATATATATATGGTGGACACTCCGAAAGAAACCAATGGCGATGAGGCAACGGAGGATAACCCCTCGGGGAATAAAGCAAAGCATGGGCGTCGTCGGTGCCGCTCCAAGCCCTGCCATAGCACTACCGGCACAGGAGACGAAAACAATCTGGATGGTGTCGAAGATGAGTACAACCCTGATCAGGCCGCCTTCAAGCAGGCCGAGCAAGAAGACGGGCAGGTCAGCCCAAACGAACAGGCGACGGACGGATATCCGGAGGAGTACAACTACATGCCCCCCTCCGAAGACGAGATTAGCCTCGACAATGACGAGTTCAGCGTACCTGAGGACCCCGTGGAGCAGGAGCGCTTCAAGCACCGGCTTATGGCCACCGCGAGGAGCCTGAAAAAGAAGTTGCAGCAGCTCCAAACTGATCAAAACCTGCTCACAGACAGATGGACTGAAGTCCTGGCAGCTGAGGAATACGGACTCGAGCGCCACACGGCTGACCGGCCACCTCGTTGCCGGGATAAAATGGCATATCAGCCCGAATACCAGCCAGCACCCCCATGCCAATACACTACGGCCCGGGGCAATAGGCAAGACCTTCAAGATATGCTGGAAAACAAAGCAGGATAGCCAAGATCGATCTATGGATCGTGGGGGGGCGCCCCAACATGCGGCGATGACCTTCACGCCGGATACACTATCAACAAGTCCGGCCGGGCCAAATATAGCCACCCAGACCCATTCGAACTGCGTAGCCACATAGCCCGGCATAGAGGCGCCGCACACCCCCTTTGCTTCACTGACGAAGTGATGGATCACGAATTCCCAGAAGGGTTTAAACCCGTCAACATTGAATCATACGATGGCACAACAGACCCCGCAGTATGGATTGAAGATTTCCTTCTCCACATTCACATGGCCCGCGGAGACGATCTACACGCCATCAAGTATCTTCCCCTTAAGCTCAAAGGACCCGCCCGACACTGGCTCAACAGCCTGCCCGCAAATTCCATTGGCAGTTGGGAAAACCTGGAAGACGCATTTCTCGACAACTTCCAGGGCACATACGTGCGACCATCGGACGCTGATGATTTGAGCCACATTACTCAACAGCCTGGAGAGTCAGCCAGGAAATTCTGGACTCGGTTCCCAACTAAAAAGAACCAAATAGTCGACTGTCCGGATGCCGAAGCCCTAGAGGCCTTTAAGCATAATATCCGTGATGAGTGGCTCACCCGACACCTCGGCCAGGAAAAACCCAAGTCCATGGCAGCACTCACGACACTAATGACCCGCTTTTGTGCGGGCGAGGATAGCTGATTGGCTCGCAACAGCACCACGCCACATTCCGGCACCTCGGATGTCTGCGACACTAATTGAAAGCCACGGCGCAACAGACATAAGCGACGGAACAACGGCGACAACGCTGAAGACACGACAGTCAACGCCAGATTCAGCGGATCCAAATCCGGTCAGCGGAAAAAGCTGTTCAAAAAACAATCAGGGACCGTCCAGTCTGGACCGCATACTGGAACGCTCGTGCCAAATTCATGGCACCCTGGACAAGCCAGCAAACCACACTAATAGAGACTGCTGGGTGTTCAAACAGGCCGGTAGAATAAACACCGAAAACAAGGACAAGGGGCTGCACAGCGACAATGACGAGAAACCCCGGCATCCGAACATGGGGGGACAGAAGAAGTTTCCCCCTCAGGTAAAAACGGTCAACATGATCTACGCCACCCACTTTCCCAAACGGGAACGGAAGCGAGCACAACGGGACATCTATGCGATGGAGCCAGTCGCCCCGAAATTCAACCCATGGTCAGCCTGTCCGATCATCTTTGATCGTAGGGATCACCCTACCAGCTTCTGTCATGGCGGTTTAGCCGCATTGGTCCTAGACCCAATTATCGATGGATTCCACCTCACGTGAGTCCTTATGGATGGCGGCAGCAGCCTGAACATGCTTTATCAGGACACAGTGCGCAAAATGGGCATCGACCCTTCAAGGATCGAGCCCACCAAAACCACCTTCAAAGGTATAATTCCAGGAGTAGAGGCCCGTTGCACGGGCTCCATAACACTGGAAGTGGTCTTCGGATCTCCGGGTAACTTCCGAAGCGAGGAGTTAATCTTTGATATCGTCCCTTTCCGCAGTGGCTACCACGCACTGCTGGGACGAACCACATTCGCTCGATTCAATGCAGTACCACACTATGCATACCTCAAGCTCAAGATGCCAGGACCTCGTGGGGTCATAACAGTCAACGGAAACATGGACCGCTCTCTCCGTACAGAAGAACACATTGCAGCCCTCGCAGTAGAAGTACAATGCGGCCTTCTCCGGCAAACAACCAATCCGGTGACAATAGCCCCGAACACCGTCAAGCGAGTCCGGAGTTTCCCACAACAGGATCGCCAGGCACGCCAAGAGCGCGACTAGCAGTCCGGCCTCCCCTCAAGGCCCATCAAAGGAGCATTCATGCCGCGCGTACACAACTACGCACTGAAAATACCATGGCATGGGCGGAGGTGCAACAGTGACTCACTCAACAGTGCGGTATAACCGCAACATACTTTAGTAACCGCCCCTTTTTACCTTTCAGGACACTGCTTTAGGGCAGCCTCTTCACAAGAGCCGGATTGACGGACTCACATAGGAGAGAAACCAAGGAGGCAATAGGCTTTGCGCACAAAGGAAATACCCAGGTGGAATTTGTTCATGATCGTTATACCTGTTTTATATACCTACAGGCAGCCTGACCTTGGATAGGACATGTTAAATAGTCCTATTTCCTTCTGCTTAAACGCACTCATTGTAAACATCCGCTTAAACGTATTATTCATCAATGGGAGATAATATATAGCGTTAGCTTATTATTCCTATTTGCGCATTTTTCTTATAAATGTTCATTTAATATTGCATCCGTACACCTTGGTACGTTCAGCTTGCCAGGGGCTTCTTATGGCGCCCCATAATACGACAAGACAAGTCCGAACACTTTAAACAGTGCGGCACCCCGAACTTATATCACTATATGCATCAGCTCTGAATCATGTCTTGGGTCAATAGTTGGGTTTGCCCAGCTCCCTTGTTTTGGTACCTTACGTTCCGTTATATCGGCTAAGGTAGCACAGGGAGAACTACTGTGATTGTGTCCCGGTTCTTCCGGATGAACACCTCAGTAGAGAAAGCCGAAAACTGACTGGCATGATGTGGCGAGAGCTGGTCGCTGTTCGAGAGGTCTTAAAAATCCTTAAAGATTTTTTCCGCTTTAGGCGAGGAATCGGCATCGTTAGATTTAGGCATATATAGCACCCCAATTCGGCCTTCCGAATTCTAGGGGCTTCGCCGAAATTTAAAAATGTAGACTTCTATGGCTAAGTGAAAGTTATAAAGCCGCATAGTCCGATTGCCTTGTTCGCTGTGCCGGATACCTCCTTAAGGGACCAAACATTTGGATAAAGAGTGTCCGGGTTTTTCCAAGAA
Organism: Triticum timopheevii; assembly: GCA_963921465.1. Taxonomy (NCBI): domain Eukaryota; kingdom Viridiplantae; phylum Streptophyta; class Magnoliopsida; order Poales; family Poaceae; genus Triticum; species Triticum timopheevii. Next base: position 120,406,471 of record OY997272.1, read on the forward strand.
CACCACGGTACTAGTTACATGGGGGCGGAAGCCGACGACTGGCCTACTTTCATAATTCCATAAAAAGCCGCACAGAAGGTAATATTTTAAATCAAAAAGCGCTACATAGCGCAAGTAACTTCGTCTTTATATTACAACAATGACAGAAATACATTTACTCAAGGATTGTTTCCTTGGTACATTCATCGGCCATGATACGAGCCCCCTTCATAACGCCATCGTAATATTTCTCGGGATAGCGATGCGCCTTGCCCTCTGGCGGCCTGTCCTTCACCAGCTTCTCCACAACCAGCTTGCCCCCAATGCACCTTCGCACGGGCAAAGGCCCGGCGGGCACCCTCAATGCAAACGGATCGCTTGATCACTTCAAGCCGCGGACAGGCATTTACCATCCGCTTGATAAGGCCGAAGTAGCTAGTGGGCAGGGGCTCACCAGGCCACATCCGGACTATGAAATCTTTCATAGCCACTTTGGCCGCCCTGTGGAGTTCAACCAACTGCTTCAGTTGGTCACTCAGAGGCGTTGGGTGTTCGGCCCTAGCATACCGGGACCAGAACAGCTTCTCCGTTGCGCTCCCCTCCTTGGCACGGTAGAAGTCCGCGGCATCTAATACGCTGCATGGCAGATCTGCGAATGCCCCTAGAGAGCTCTGAATTCGGGTAAGTAAAAGAAACGCCTCCTCCACATGCTTGCTTTGCATAAAGAATGTCTTACCCGCCGCTATCTTCTTGGCCGCCTGGATTTCCTGTTGTGCCTTTTCGGCTTCGGCCTTGGCGTCTTTCACACTCGCAAGGGCCTTTGCAAGCTCAGTCTCTTTAATCTTAAGATCATGCTCCAAGGACTCGAACTTCTTGCCGAGCTCCTGGAGCTCTTGCTATACCTCGCCCACTCTAGCATCCTGCTTCTCGCGCCACTTGCGCTCCAAGGCCGCCTTGTCTTCGGCCTCGGACAACGCCTTCTTTAGAGACACCACTTCGGTGGTGGCCCCTATTACAAAGTCACGACGCTTTGTCGTTAGAATAACCAATTTTGTCTATCCTTTATTATATGAGAATGGGGAATCACAAACCTTTGTTCTCTTCGAGCTGCCTCTTCATGAGGCTGAGCTCCCCCTGCGTCTACTCCAGGTCCCGTTTGAGTCCGGCGACCTCGGCCGTGCGTACAGCAGCGGCAAGCAGCACTGCCTGCTTATCAACAGGCACACCTACTATTAGACTCCTGCGAATTTTAATTGACCCTCCGTTTGGCTCTTCTTTCCGAACACCAAACAGAGTATTAGGGGCTACTACCTATCGGGTGATAATTTCACATTTTTATTACTTACCTCAAAGCCCGTCAGGAGGCTGGTGCAGGCTTCGGTTAGTCTGCTCTTGGCAGACAGAACCTTCTGAATCACCGCACTCATAAGAGTACGGTGCTCTTCATCCATGGAAGCGTCGCGAAGCGCTTCCAGCAGACTATCCGACGCCTCTGGTGTAACGGAAGTCATCGGCACGGACGGCTCGCCCTCTCTAGCGAGGGGCCGCCTGCCCGAATCCGGAACCATCGAAGGTTCCGGCACAGTATCCGGCTGAGAGCCCGGCTTGTTGCGGCTCTCATCGGCACGATCCACGGGGATCATGTACCCCCTGTGCCCGACGTCTGGAATTCCGCCTTGGGGCGTCTCCAGAGTGACCTCCCCCTCCTCCGGGAGCCTTTGGGACAACACATCCGTGTCATCCGCAGGCCGAGGAGTAGTGGCCGTCGGGAGCGAGTTCATCGCTGAATCACTCAAGGACCCATCCCAAGACGATACCTCAGGATGGACCCTCGCCGGACTGCATATCTGTTCGGCGTTATAACAAGACTATGAAGAAAAGTCACACTAAAATACAATAGAGTGCGGATACTTACGATCGTGCTAGGGGCTTCCCCCTGGGCAACCACCCCTCCTCGCTATAGGCGGACATGGTGGAGTAGTCCGGAAGGGACGCCTTTCCCTTCTTGGACGTCCCAGCCTCCCCCTCTAGGGCCGCTTTCCTCTTCTTCTCCTCCCCAGTGCGGGGAGGCAGAATTTCTTCGTGTTTCCCCCCGCCTCCGCGGGAGGAATCTGCCTCATCGTCTTCGGACGACGAGGGTATGACGGCCTTGCTCCTGGGGCCTTTCCCGGCCCCCTCGTCCGCCTCCTTAGGCCCCCCATCCTCTCCGAATGGGGCGGCCCTTTCCTCTTCTTCCTCCCCTTCGGGGGAGGAGTGTGCCTCGTCGTCTTCGGACGAGGCGTCCGGTATGACCTTACGCCGGAGACCCTTCCCGGTCCCCGGGACCTTCTTTTCCGGCGCCTTGTAGGGCGCCGGGACTAGCATCTCCGTCAGGAGAGCGTCGACTGGACCTTCTGGCAGGGGAGCCAGACAGTCAATCCGCTCCGCTGTCTCCACATAATCTTGGTCAAATATGCACAATGACTTAAGACTCCCCCATGAATATATTGGGAAAAACTGAATCCGGAGGTACTCAGAAAACTCACCGGACGGGGGGGCCGCGCGGCATGAAGTCCACGGTCCTCGGATGTGGGAGGAGGTACTTCAGAGGCCTTGAATAGCGCCTTCCATGCGTCTTTGAGCGTCATGCCGTGGAGCTTCCGAAGTGTCTGGTGTTTGGCTGGGACGAACTCCCACAGATTAAATACCCGTCTTTGGCACGGAAGAATCCGGCGGACAAGCATGACTTGGACCACGTTGACAAGCTTGATGTTCTTGTCCTTCATATTCTTGATGCAGTTCTGGAGTCCGGTCAGCTCTGCAGGTTCGCCCCAGGCCAGGCCCTTCCTTTCCCAGGAGGTGAGCTGCATGGGGGTTCCAGATCAGAATTCGGGGGCCGCCCGCCCAGCGGGCGTCGCGCGGCTCGATGATGTAGAACTACCCCGATTGCCACCCTTTCACGGTCTCTGCGAAGGAGCCGTCAAGCCAGGTGACGTTGGGCATCTTGCCCACCATGGCCCCTCCGCACTCCGCTTGCTGGCCGCTCACGATCTTCGTCTTCACGCAGAAGATTTGTAGCCACAAGCCAAAGTGAGGCTTGATGCAGAGGAAGGCCTCGCACACGACGATAAACGCCGAGATGTTGAGGATGAAATTTGGGGCTAGATCATGGAAGTCTAGCCCGTAATAGAACATGAGCCCGCGGACGAAGGGATGAAGTGGAAACCCTAGTCCATGGACAAAGTGGGCGAGAAACACGACCCTCTCGTGTGGTTCCGGGGTTGGAATGACCTGCCCGTCACCCGGTAGCCGGTGCGCTATGTCTGCGGCCAAGTATCCGGCCGCCCAAAGATTCACGATATGCTTCTCCTTCATGGTGGAAGCCACCCACTTGCCTCCTGCTCCGGACATGTTTAGCTATGCGGAGAAGGCTTGGACTAGGGTGCTGGAGCTCGAGGAGGCAAGGACGAGCAAATGGGGAGGAAGGCATGGGTGAAAATGAGGAGCCCTTATCCCTTTATAAAGGCGACGAAAGCGGCGCGCTTCCCCACTTGCCCGTTGGGAATCGCTTACTTCCCAAGCACCACGATTGATGGCGCGGTGGGATTACCCATACCCGTATTGATGAGAATCTCGTGATAAGAGGACACGATCTCTGCTTTGACAAGACGTGTCAAGGAAACCGCCTCGCAACATGCGCTGTGGCTGGTTGTGGGAAAACGGTTTGAATAATGACCTGACCATAATGACATGTCACGTTGTCTAAAAAAGTTGTCAGCAGATTACATTTGTGAAATATCATTCTCTCTATGGTGGTATGTGAAGATCATTTTGCAGATCCGGACACGGTTTATGTGTTCGATAATTACTTTGGAGTATTCGGAGAAGGAACCCGCCTTGCAATGCCGAAGACAAGACCGTGCGCCGGACTCATCGTCATTGAAGCCTGGTTCAGGGGCTACTGAGGGAGTCCTGGATTAGGGGGTATGCGGACAGCCGGACTATACACTTTGTCCGGACTGTGGGAGCATGAACATACAAGACTCAAGACTCTGCCCCGTGTCCGGATGGGACTCTCCTTTGCGTGGAAGACAAGCTTGGCGATCCGGATATTATATTTCCTTCCTTGTAACCGACTCCATGTAAACCCTAGCCCTCTCCGGTGTCTATATAAACCGGAGAGGTTGGTCCTTAGAAGGACGACTACAATCATAATCATCATAGGCTAGCTTCTAGGGTTTAGCCTCTACGATCTCGTTGTAGATCTACTCTTGTACTACTCATATCATCAATATCAATCAAGCAGGAAGTAGGGTTTTACCACCATCGAGAGGGCCCAAACCTGCGTAAACATTGTGTCCCTTGCCTCCTGTTACCATCGGCCTAAGACACACAGATCGGGACCCCCTACCCAAGATCCGCCGGTTTTCACACCGACATGCGCGCCCCCCTGTCTCGTGGGCCTCCTGACACTCCACCGACCTCAACTCCAACTCCATATATTCCGTTTCGCGGAGAGAAAAAAACCCAGAGAGAAAGTTTCATCATGTTTTACGATACGGAGCCGCCGCCAAGCCCTAATCTCCCTCGGGAGGGCTGATCTGGAGTCCGTTCGGGGCTCCGGAGAGGGGGATTCGTCGTCGTCGTCATCATCAACCATCCTCCATCACCAATTCATGATGCTCACCTCCGTGCGTGAGTAATTCCATCGTAGGCTTGCTGCACGGTGATGGGTTGGATGAGATTTACCATGTAATCAAGTTAGTTTTGTTAGGGTTTGATCCCTAGTATCCACTATGTTATGAGATAGATGTTGCTATGACTTTGCTATGCTTAATGCTTGTCCCTAGGGCCTGAGTGCCATGATTTCAGATCTGAACCTATTATGTTTTCATGAATATATGTGTGTTCTTGATCCTATCTTGCAAGTCTATAGTCACCTATTATGTGTTATGATCCGACAACCCCGAAGTGACAATAATCGGGATACTTCTCGGTGATGACCGTAGTTTGAGGAGTTCATGTATTCACTATGTGTTAATGCTTTGGTCTGGTTCTCTATTAAAAGGAGGCCTTAATATCCCTTAGTTTCCACTAGGACCCCGCTGCCACGGAAGGGTAGGACAAAAGATGTCATGCAAGTTCTTTTCCATAAGCATGTATGACTATATTCGGAATACATGCCTACATTACATTGATGAACTGGAGCTAGTTCTGTGTCACCCTATGTTATAGCTATTGCATCAGGAATCACATCCGACATAATTATCCATCACTGATCCAATGCCTACGAGCTTTTCACATCTTGTGCTTCGCTTATTTACTTTTCCGTTGCTACTGTTACAACTACTACAAAACTATTATCTTTACTTTTTCCACTTTTACTTTTATTATGATACCACTTTGCTACTAAATACTTTGCTACAGATATTAAGTTATCCAGGTGTGGTTGAATTGTCAACTCAACTGCTAATACTTAAGAATATTCTTTGGATCCCCTTGTGTGAATCAATAAATTTGGGTTGAATATTTTACCCTCGAAAGCTGTTGCGATCCCCTACACTTGTGGGTTATCAATCACCAAGTCGTCGAGAGATCAGCCGAGTTGCACGTTGCTGCAGCTTGTTTTTCCATCGGTTGGGTTTGCTTCAAGTCCCGAGGCAGCAGGGCCAATCTGATTGCTACCGCTCCACATCATCGCCGGTTGAGTAGTACTACTACTTCTAGTCGCATCAAGCATTGATCGGCTCGTACTACTTCAACTAGTGCTAGTCACATGGAGGCTACAGTGCATGTTGGTTATTAGTCCGGTACTCCGCTGCTCCGTCTACCCGTGATCTATCAGGTGCTATTTTTTGACTTCATTGCTCTGCACTAATTAATTATGTCAAGAATTTTCTATCGGCTTGCACTACTTTGTGTAAACAGTTTTATCGACTCATGACATACATGAAGTATGATCTTCCACCGCTGGACCGTGACACAAGGTTTACCCTATGGCAAGTCAAGATGCGGGCGTTGTTGGCACAGTCCGACTATGATGAAGCACTGGATAGTTTTGGGAAGAATAGAATTCAGGACTGGACTGATGAGGAGAAAAGAATTGATTGTAAGGCTTTGTCACAAATTCAACTCCATTTGCATAATAATATTTTACAGGAAGTTTTGAGCGAAAAAACTGCCGCCGCTCAATGGTTAAAGTTGGAAGGGATTTGTATGACTAAAGATCTCACCAGCAAGATGCATCTGAAGCAAAAATTATTCCTGCACAGGTTACCCGAGGGAGGTAATGTTTTGAATCATATTTCAGAATTTAAAGACATCATATCTGATCTAGCTGCAATGGAGGTTAAGTATGAAGAGGAAGATACTGCTTTAATGTTACTTTGTTCACTATGAAGTTCTTATACCAATTTTAGAGACACCATATTATACAATCATGATACTCTCACGCTTAATGAAGTTTATGAAGCTTTGAACTCCAAGGAGAAGATGAAATTAATGGTGCTCATGATGGTTCAAGTTCATCCCAAGCCAAGGGATTATCTGTTCATGGCAGGACAAAGGAGAAGAACTCCAATAATGGAAACAGAGGCAAAAATAAGAATGGCCACATGGAGCGGTCGCAATCCAGAGACAAGAAGTATTGCAGGTATTGCAAGAGAGATGGGCATGACATCTTTGAGTGTTTCAAGTTGCAGAATAAGGAAAAAAGGAAAGGTAACAAACAAGGTGAAAATTCTGCTAACGTTGCTCGTGATGATAGTTCCGATGATGCTCTTGTTGTTATTGCTGGATGTGCTGAGACCAATGTTGAGTGGGTACTTGACACTGCATGCACTTTTCATATGTGTCCACATAGAGATTGGTTTAATACTTTTGATTCTACTACTCCTGCTGGTTATGTTTTGGGTTTTGATAATTCACCATGCAAGATTGAAGGCATAGGTTCCGTTCGAATCAAGATGTTTGATGGCACAATCAGAACTTTGACAGATGTTCGGTATATTCCGAAGATGAAGAGAAATCTTATTTCTGTTAGTGCCCTTGGTGCAAAGGGGTACAGGTATTCAGGTGGAGATAGTGTTTTGAAGGTCACCAAAGGCTCCCTTGCTGTGATGAAAGGTGACTTAAGTTCGACCAATGGTCTTTATTACCTTCGAGGTTCTACCGATTCAGGTAACGCTACTCCAGTTATTTCAAAGAATTCTGACGCTACTAAACTTTGGCATATGCGTCTTGGACATATGAGTGAACTTGGTTTGGCAGAGTTAAATAAGAGAGGTCTTCTTGATGGATATGAACCTGGTAAATTGAAATTTTGTGAGCATTGTATCTTCGACAAGCACAAGAGGGTGAAGTTCAACACTTCGACTCATACAACTGAAGGTATTCTTGATTATGTCCATTCTGATTTATGGGGACTATCTCGCAAGAAGTCATTAGGTGGTGCAAGTTACATGCTGACTATTATTGATGATTATTCGAGAAAAGTTTGGCCTTACTTCTTGACGCATAAATATGAAGCATTCTCAGCATTTAAGGAGTGGAAGATTATGATTGAAAGACAAACTGGAAAGAAGGTAAAGATACTTCGCACTGATAATGGTATGGAATTCTGTTCTAAGCAATTTAAGAATTATTGCAAGTCTGAAGGCATTGTCGGACATTACACCGTTCCTTATACTCCTCAACAAAAATGGTGTCACTGAGCGTATGAAAAGGACCATTATTTCTAGAGCCTGTTGCATGTTGTCCAATGCAGGTTTGCATAGGCGTTTTTGGGCTGAGGCCGCTTCCACTGCTTGTTATCTCATTAACCGTTCACCATCTATTGCTCTTAATAAGAAAACTCCAATTGAGGTATGGTCTGGTTCACCTGTTGATTATTCACAGTTGAGAGTTTTTGGTTGCACTGCTTATGCTCACGTTGATAATGGAAAGTTGAAGCCTAGGGCTGTTAAGTGCATCTTTGTTGGTTATAAGTCTGGTGTTGAAGGTTTTAAATTGTGGAATCCTGAAACCCAGAAAGTTGTTATTAGCAGAAACATTATCTTTAATGAAACTGCTATGTTACATGATGTTTCATCTTCTAATGTTACCGTTGAGAGTGAACAACAGCCTATTCTTCAGGAGCCTACTGTTCAGGTGATGCATGTTATTGATTCAGGTGATACATCTGGTAATGAAATTGTTGATGCACATGATGAACCCGTCGTTAATGATGATCATGTCACTCCCACTCCACATCAGGCTATTGTTCCACCCAGTTGGAATCTTGCACGTGACAGAGTTAGACGAGGTATTAATAAACCTGACAGGTTAATTGAAGAGTGCAATATTGTTTCTTTTGCTTTATCTGTTGCAGAAGAAGTTGAAGGTAATTCTGAGCCTTCTTCATATTCCGAGGCTATTATTTCTAGTGATAGTAATAATTGGATGACTGCTATGCATGATGAGATGGAATCACTTGAAAAGAATGGCACTTGGGATTTAGTAAAATTACCTAGAGAGAAGAAACCTATTCGTTCCAAGTGGGTTTTCAAGAGGAAAGAAGGTGTTTCTCCTGATGATGAGACAAGATATAAAGCAAGGTTAGTTGCTAAAGGTTATAGCCAGATTCTAGGTATTGACTATAATGAAGTCTTTTCTCCTGTTGTGAAGCATAGCTCTATTCCCACTTTACTCAGTATTGTTGCCATGCATGATTTTGAGCTTGAACAATTGGATGTTAAAACTGCATTTTTACATCGAGAATTAGAAGAGGATATTTATATGGAACAACCTGAAGGTTTTGTTATTCCTAGAAAAGAAAAGCTTGTCTATAAGTTAAAGACATCTCTTTATAGATTGAAGCAATCCCCGAGACAGTGATATGATTTGACACATTTATGCTCTGTCAAGGTTTCAAAAGGTCTAATTATGATAGTTGTGTTTATTTGAAAACTGTCAACAGTTAAACTATTTATTTGCTCCTTTATGTTGATGATATGCTTATTGTTGCAAAGAGTATGTCAGAGATTAATGAACTAAAGAAGCAATTGAGTAATGAATTTGAGATGAAGGATTTGGGTGCAGCAAAGAAAATTCTTGGCATGGAAATATCCAGAGATAGACCGTCTGGTAAAGTATATCTAAGTCAGAAGGGATATATTGATAAAGTTCTTCATCATTTTAATATGCATAATGCCAAGACGGTGAGTACACCGTTAGCTGCACACTTCAAATTGTCATCAGCTTTATGTCCTAAGTCAGATGCAGATATTGAGTACATGTCTAGAGTTCCCTGTTCAAGTCCAGTTGGTTCACTTATGTATGCCATGGTTTGTTCTCGTCCTGACTTATCATATGCATTGAGTGTTGTCAGTAGATGCATGACTAATCCTGGAAAAGAGCATTGGAAAGCAGTTCAGTGGATTTTCAGATACCTGCGTGGTACTTCTAATGCTTATTTATAGTTTGGGAAAACTGGAGATGGACTTGTTGGTTTTGTTGATTCTGATTTTGCTGGTGATTTGGATAAGAGAAGATCACTCACAGGTTATGTTTTCACCATTGGTGGTTGTGCTGTGAGTTGGAGAGCAACTTTGCAGTCTATTGTGGCTTGTTTCACTACTGATGCCGAGTATATGGTTATTTCTGAGGCATGCAAAGAAGCTATCTGGTTGAAAGGTTTGTACACTGAGCTTTGTGGAGATTCATCTTGCCCTACCATATTTAGTGACATTCAAAGTGCTATATATCTTACCAAGAATCCAATGTACCATGAGAGAACAAAGCACATTGATGTCAGATATCACTATATTCGAGTTGTTGTTGCTGAAGGTGATTTGAAGGTATGCAAGATAAGTACTCATGATAATCCTGCTGATATGATGACAAAGCCAGTTCCTACCAATAAGTTTGAGCTTTGCTCAGGCTTAGTTGGTATTTCTCACTAGTCTTATGGACTTTGACGCACAAGGTGTTTACACTGATTTGGATGGAGTTATTCACTTTGTTCGACTACTGGAGGGAATTTGGCTCAAGGTGGAGATTGTTAAACTGTGATCCAAATTCTACCGTATTGGACTAGACGTAGTACATACGGTGTGGGCTTTGCGTTGGCACCGACGTGTACGAGTACAACTCATTTACTTGTCCTACAAGGACTCTTATGTGTTGCCCCTCATATATACCCCATGTAGTCGCACCTAAGACGGTCTATCGTCTCGTTCTTGTAATACTCCTCCATCATAGTGATTGCGCTTTCATGCATCCGTGGTTTTCTCCCGCAAGGGTTTCCACATAAAAATATGTGTCTCTCTATCTTGTTTATTTCTCATTATTATCTAACAGTTACTACCAGCCATTCAACAAGTCTTTCTTTTTTGCGATGAACCATTCAACAAGTCAATCGTGTTTCCTCAAGGAAGACGAGACTTGTTGCCCTGTTGAGTGAAATATTCTTAGCTTCGACTTTCAGTTTCATATTTCAAAACAATGTACTATATATATCGACCTAGTCTTTGCCCAACAGATTCAAAACAGCATAAATCGACTGAGTTTTCTCCAACAGACAAAAATCTTATTTTCTCACCAAAAAACAAAAGAAGAATTGCGATAGACCACACAAAGAGATTGCATGATTAATACTGAAACTAATCTTGGGAGATACCGTATCAAATTGAAAGGCACCCCCATCAGTCTAGCCATGCCAAAAGGAAAGAGTCCACAACTTTTCCCCCGAAACTCCCAGAGCGCTCCTTTGGCGATTTGGGTTTTGAGGGTGGAACCTGGCGGCGCACGTCGATTTACTCGGCGGGGCGAGGGGTCTGCCGTTCGGCGGATGGCAACATAATCGGATCGGTGCAGAGGAAAGGAGCCTATGTCGCCCCGTGCGGCAAGGGAGAAGCTAGTGGAAGACCTGGGAAAACTTGACATCACGGAGGAGGAGGCAACACCGTTGGTGCTGGATGACCGGGAAGACGGGGCGCCGGCGAAGTGGATGCTGGTGGGAAAGGTACTGCACCGGAATATACTCCACATCCCGACTATTACCAGTGCCCTTCGGCCGGCATGGGGAAATCCTAAGGGATTGACCTTTCGATCTATTGGGGATAATGCGTTTGTAGCTGAATTTGCAAATCAACGGGATCGTGATCATGTATGGGAGGGATCGCCATAGCATGTGAGTAAGAATGCGGTGATTCTGTCAGAGTTCGATGATTGCATGCGTCCTTCTGAACTCAGGTTCGATAGGCTACAACTTTGGGCTAGAGTTGTAAACCTTCCCTTCAATCTGCGGGATGATAAATGGAGTGCTGCTATTGCTAAATAGATTGATAAACAAGAAACACATGTATCGTTTGATCATGTGAATGGATACTTGAGAGCAAGGGTTACAATTGATGTGAGCAAACCTCTTAGGAGGTGGATACTGATTGAGTCAGCTCGTAGAAAATGTTCAGACCTGTATGATATCCAATACGAGAATGTACCACACTTCTGTTTTTCGTGTGGCCGGCTTGGTCACTCAGATCTGTATTGTCCGACACCGAGGACTAGGGATGCCAATGGAGATTTACCATTTGGGAAGAATTTGAGACCTATGGATGAATGGAAGAGGGCGTACTAGGGTGACAGCTCGTCAAAGGAGTATTAGGGTTTCCAGAGTAACAAAGCTGAGACGAGGAACTCTAGTACTGCTGCAGAAAAGGGTGCAGAGGTCACCTCCCCAATAAAACAACGCGAGAAGTACAAACACAAGGGGGGACCGACTACTAATCAGCAGGTTTACAGGAGGGTGGAAACACCACTACTGACTAATGAACCATTTGCGGATAATGGTGAAGATGTAGTTCTTGGGTCCTCTAGAAAAGATTTGAGTCATGAAAAGGATGAAGATGAGCCACGGGAACCGAAGAAAAAGAAACCTACGCCGATGAATTCCGGCAGCATGGCAGAGGCTGCGATGCAGCCCTGCCACTCGCAATGAGGTTCCTTAGCTGGAACTGTCGACGGCTCGGGAACCCATCGACAGTTCGAGAGCTTCGCAGTGTGGTGAAGCAGGAAGTGCCATGTCTCCTATTTGTTATGGAGACAAAAATCTCAGCAAGGAGAGTCGAAGCGTTGCAAAATCAATTATGCTTTACGGGGTGTTTTGCTGTGGATAGCAGAGGATTGAGTGGAGGTACTGGTCTGTTTTAGTCGGATGACATTCTAGTCGAGATCAAAAACTATAGTTCTGGCCACATTGATGTAGAGGTACATAATGTGGAAGGAAGATCAGATAAGTGGAGGTTCACCGGGTTCTGCGGTGCACCAAAGGTGGAGGATCGCTATCAGAGTTGGCGTTTTCTCCAGACCCTGTTCGCCATACAACATTCAGCATGGATTTGTGTTGGCGACTTTAATGAAACTCCGTATGGGTCAGAGCATTTCTCGTGAGCCGCTTGGCCTGAATGGCAAATGCGGGCATTTAGAGAAGTTACGGAAGAATGTATGCAGCAGGATCTTGGATGGTCAGGAACAGAATACACATTGGATAATGGACAGCCAGGACATGCAAATGTGAAGGCTCGGATTGATAGAGCTTTTGGCAATCCGGAGCTGCTAAATATGTTAGCTTATGCTCACGTTAGGCACATCAGCACAACAGGATCTGATCACTGTTTTGTCAAAGTGAATTTCGTGAATATGTGGTCGAGGGGCGTTCTAGAGCAAACAAACAGTTTCACTATGAAGATATGTGGCAGTGCCATGCCGATTACGATCAGGTAGTAAATGAAAATTGGCAGAAGGGATCTGGCCGACAGGGGCTTGGTGGTGTTCTTCAGGCACTCTCTTCAATGCAATCAACACTTTATGAATGGGGTGCTGCTGAGTTGGGTGTTTTGCACGTAAAATTCATAAACCGCGTTCTAGGCTTGAGAAATTGCGTGGCCAATCTATAGGTCGAGGGCCCTCTATTGAGGAGTTACCAATTGAAAAACAACTCAAAGAGAACCTGCGACAGGAGGAGATCTTCTTGAAGCAGCGGCCAAGAGTGCTATGGTTAAGGCAGGGAGACCGAAACACGAAATACTTCCATCTGCAAGCTGCTCAACGGAAGAGGTTGAACAAGATTGATCATCTTGTGCGCGATGATGGCACCATATGTTGGACGAGAGGGAGGAAAATTGTACAGTGGTACAAGCGTTCTTTCAAGATCTATACACATCCCAAGGGCACCGATCAATGGATGATCTTACACAATTAGTCCCTCAACGGGTTACGACTGATATGAATGAAATACTTGATAGGCCATACATGGCAGAGGAGCTAAGAGTAGCATTGTTTCAGATGGCACCATGGAGGCCCAGGGGGTGGATGGATTTACGGCAGGTTTCTTCCAACGGCATTGGAATTTGATCAAGGATGACATCATCTAGGCCATGTTGGACTTTCTTCATGGGGGCGAGCTACCAGTGGGGATGAACGACACAACTATAACACTTATTCCCAAGGTGAGACACCCCCAGCGCATTAATCAATATAGACCGATCTCTCTCTGTCCCGTACTTTACAAGATTGCAGCCAAGTGTATAGCAAACAGATTGAGGATCTTTTTGGACGACATCATAGGAGGAGAACAAAGTGCTTTCGTCCCAGGTCGCCTGATTACGGATAACATCCTTATTGCCTATGATAGTGTCCATGCGATGAGAAAGAGGAGGAAAGGAAAGAACAGTGTGTGTGCGGTGAAGCTAGATATGATGAAAGCCTATGACCGTGTTGAGTGGCATTATATAGGAACTATTATGGCATGTCTTGGCTTCAGTACGTCCTTCATTCGACTCATCTTAAAGTGTATTTCTTCGGTGAGGTTTGCTGTCCGTGTGAATGGGGAGCACTTACCATTCTTTTCCCCTTCTAGGGGGCTAAGGCAAGGGGACCCAGCGTCGCCATATCTATTCCTGTTATGTGCGGAGGGATTTACTACCTTTCTTAATAACTTTGGAAAACCATATGTGGACAAAGGTATAAGGGTGAGTGTGAATTCACCCTGGATCAATCACTTGCTTTTTGCGGACGATAGCTTGATATTCATGCAAGCAAAACAGCAGAGTGCGCAGCGTTTGAATGATATTCTCAGAATTTATGGTGATTGTTCGGGTCAGTGTGTGAATAGAGAGAAGAGCTCCATATTTTTCAGCCCAAACACCTCTAACACAGATCGCCAAGCAATGAAGAGATTGATGGGCATTACTGCAGAAGCGTTTAATGAGAGATATCTTGGTCTTCCGACAGCAGTAGGTCGCATCACAAGTGGGACGTTTGATCATATAGGGGAGCGAATTAGAAGCAAATTAAATGGCGGATCAGAGAGACTCGTTTCCTGTGCTGCGAGGGAGGTTCAATTGAAATCAGTCATACAGGCCATACCAACTTTCTCTATGAGCTGTTTTAAATTGTCGAAGAAAGTCTATAAGGGGATTTCATCTAGTATGGCAAAATATTGGTGGAGTAGTTCTCTCGACCGGCGCTCTCTGCACTGGGTTGATTGGCAAACACTTGCATCACCGAAGGTACAAGGAGGGATGGGTTTTCGGAATCTTGAGATGTTTAATTTAGCCATGTAGGTAAGCATGGATGGAGATTGATCACAATCCCAGACTCTCTCTGTGGTCGGGTGTTGAAGGGGAAGTATTTCCCTCTCACGGACTTTATGCATGCCACTGTACCAAAGAACGCCTTGGCTACCTGGCGTGCTATTATAGCAGGAAGGGAGGCGCTCAAAGTTGGTTTGATCCGGCGAATTGGGGATGGTTCCTCGGTGTCGATCTGGAATGCTACTTGGATCCAAGGGAAGCTTTCCATGAAGCCATCTATGCAGGTTGGAAATGACACACTACACACAGTCTCCGATCTCATTGACAGCGACTCTTGGTTATGGAAGATGGAAATTGTCAGGAGGAATTTTATCGCTCCTGATGCTGATGCTATATTGAACATACCATTGCAGCAAGGGGGAGGTGAGGACTTCTGGGCATGGGCGTGGAGAAGACGGGTGTCTATACTATAAAATCTGTGTATCGGGCTCTTATGACTCGCAACGAGCACTCAGCTCTAGAGGAAGGGGCGACGATGGGCACTTCAGAGACAGAGAAGCAGTTATGGACAAGCTTGTGGAAGCTAAAGGTGGTTCCTAAAGCTCGTGTGTTCTGGTGGCGAGTTCTACGAGGCATTCTTTCTGTGGAGAGAACACTGCAGCACAGACACACTATCACCATGGCTAGATGTACAGTCTGCCTAGATGCAGATGACGACTTGATGCATGCGCTGATAAAGTGCACTCATGCAAAGAGATTCTGGGGGGAAGCGAGAGAATGGCTACAAGTGAAACTTCCTGATCTCCACCCAGAAACATGGGCGAAGGATATTCTTTGCGACCCAAGGTTTCAAGATGCTGATAGGGCAAAAATTGTTTTTTTGACAGAAAAACTGTAAGGGAGGCCCCTACAGTATAATTGGTGCAACAAACCCAAATTGCAAGTACCATGCCTTGAACCTGTGTGGGTGGGTGTTGGAAATATGCCCTAGAGGCAATAATAAAAGATTATTATTATATTTCCTTGTTCATGATAATTGTCTTTATTCATGCTATAACTGTATTATCTGGAAATCGTAATACACGTGTGAATACATAGACCATAATATGTCCCTAGTAAGCCTCTAGTTGACTAACTCGTCGATCAACAGATAGTCATGGTTTCCTGACTATGGACATTAGATGTCGTTGATAACGGGATCACATCATTAGGAGAATGATGTGATGGACAAGACCCAATCCTAAGCATAGCACAAGATCGTGTAGTTCGTTTTGCTAGAGCTTTTCCAATGTCAAGTATCTTTTCCTTAGACCATGAGATCGTGTAACTCCCGGATACCGTAGGAGTGCTTTGGGTGTACCAAACGTCACAACGTAACTGGGTGACTATAAAGGTGCACTACAGGTATCTCCGAAAATGTCTGTTGGGTTGACATGGATCGAGACTGGGATTTGTCACTCCGTATGATGGAGAGGTATCTCTGGGCCCACTCGGTAATGCATCATCATAATGAGCTCAAAGTGACCAAGTGTTTGGTCACGGGATCATGTATTACGGTACGAGTAAAGTGCCTTGCCGGTAACGAGACTGAACAAGGTATTGGGATACCGACGATCGAGTCTCAGGCAAGTAACGTACCGAATGACAAAGGGAATTGTATACGGGGTTGATTGAATCCTCGACATCGTGGTTCATCCAATGAAATCATCATGGAAAATGTGGGAGCCAACATGGGTATCCAGATCCCGCTGTTGGTTATTGGCCGGAGAGCTGTCTCGGTCATGTCTGCATGATTCCCGAACCCGTAGGGTCTACACACTTAAGGTTCGGTGACGCTAGGGTTATTAGGAAGACTTGTATGTGATTACCGAATGTTGTTAGGAGTCCCGGATGATATCCCGGACGTCACGAGGAGTTTCGGAATAGTCCGGAGGTGAAGATTTATATATAGGAAGTGCTGTTTCGGCCATCGGGAAAGTTTCGGGGTCACCCGGTATTGTACCGGGACCACTGGAAGGGTCCCGGGGGTCCACCGGGTGGGGCCACCTATCCCGGAGGGCCCCGTGGGCTGAAGTGGGAGGGGAACCAGCCCCTAGTGGGCTGGTGCGCCCCCTCTGCGCCTAGGGTTGGAAACCCTAGGGTGGGGGCGCACCACTTGCCTTGGGGGGCACTCCACCCCCCTGGCCGCCGCCCACTTGGGAGATTCCCATATCCAGGGCCGGCGCCCCCCTGGGGGCCTATATAAAGGAGGGGGGAGGGAGGGCAGCCGAACCCTGAGTCTTGGCGCCTCCCTCCCCCTGCTACACCTCTTCCTCCTCCCGCGGTTGCTTAGCGAAGCCCTGCCGGAGTACTGCATCTCCACCACCACCACGCCGTCGTGCTGCTGCTGGAGCCTTCTTCCTCAACCTCTCCTTCCCCCTTGCTGGATCAAGAAGGAGGAGACGTCATCCGCTCCGTATGTGTGTTGAACGCGGAGGTGCTGTCCGTTCAGCACTTGGTCATCGGTGATTTGGATCACGGCGAGTACGACTCCATCATCCCCGTTCACTTGAACGCTTCCGCTCGCGATCTACAAGGGTATGTAGATGCACTCCTATCACTCGTTGCTTAGATGAACTCATAGATGGATCTTGGTGAAACCGTAGGAAAAAATTTAATTTTCTGCAACGTTCCCCAACAGTGGCATCATGAGCTAGGTCTATGCGTAGTTCTCTATTGCATGAGTAGAACACAAATTTGTTGTGGGCGTAGATGTTGTCAACTTTCTTGCCGCTACTAGTCTTATTTTGCTTCAGCGGTATTGTGGGATGAAGCGGCCCGGACCGACCTTACACGTACGCTTACGTGAGACAGGTTCCACCGACTGACATGCACTAGTTGCATAAGGTGACTAGCGGGTGTCTGTCTCTCCCACTTTAGTTGGAGCGGATTCGATGAAAAGGGTCCTTATGAAGGGTAAATAGAAGTTGACAAATCACGTTGTGCTTTTTCGTAGGTAAGAAAACCTTCTTACTAGAACCCTATTGCAGCCACGTAAAAGATGCAACAACAATTAGAGGACGTCTAACTTATTTTTGCAGCAATTGCCTTGTGATGTGATATGGCCAAAAAGTTGTGATGAATGATGAATGATATATTGTGATGTATGGGATCATGTTCTTGTAATAGGAATCACGACTTGCATGTCGATGAGTATGACAACCGGCAGGAGCCATAGGAGTTGTCATCATTATTGTATGACCTGCGTGTCAATAATTTAACGCCATGTAATCACTTTACTTTATTGCTAAAACGTTAGCCATAGTAGTAGAAGTAATAGTTGGCGAGCAACTTCATGGTGATACGATGATGGAGATCATGATGATGGAGATCATGGTGTCATGCCGGTGACGAAGATGATCATGGAGCCCCGAAGATGGAGATCAAAGGAGCTATATGATATTGGCCATATCATGTCACTACTATATAATTGCATGTGATGTTTATTATGTTTATGCATCTTGTTTACTTAGAACAACGGTAGTAAATAAGATGATCCCTTATAACAATTTCAAGAAAGTGTTCTCCCCTAACTGCGCGCCGTTGCTAAAGTTCGTCGTTTCGAAGCACCACGTGATGATCGGGTGTGATAGATTCTTACATTCACATACAACGGGTGTAAGACAGTTTTACACATGCAAAAACACTTAGGGTTAACTTGACGAGCCTAGCATGTGCAAACATGGCCTCGGAACACAGAGACCGAAAGGTCGAACATGAGTCGTATGGAAGATACGATCAACATGGAGATGTTCACCGATGATGACTAGTCCGTCTCACGTGATGATCGGACACGGCCTAGTCGACTCGAATCGTGTAACACTTAGATGACTAGAGGGATGTCTAATCTGAGTGGAAATTCATTAAATAATTTGATTAGATGAACTTAATTATCATGAACTTTAGTCTAAAACCTTTGCAAATATGTCTTGTAGATCAAATGGCCAACGCTCATGTCAACATGAACTTCAACGCGTTCTTAGAGAAAACCAAGCTGAAAGATGATGGCAGCAACTATACGGACTAGGTCCGGAACCTGAGGATCATCCTCATAGCTGCCAAGAAAGCATATGTCCTAGATGGACCGCTAGGTGAAGCACCCATCCCAGAGAACCAAGACGTTATGAACGCTTGGCAGTCACGTGCTAATGATTACTCCCTCGTTCAGTGCGGCATGCTTTACAGCCTAGAACCGGGGCTCCAAAAGCGTTTTGAGCAACACGGAGCATATGAGATGTTCGAGGAGCTGAAAATGGTTTTCCAAGCTCATGCCCGGGTCGAGAGATATGAAGTCTCCGACAAGTTCTATAGTTGTAAGATGGAGGAAAATAGTTCTGTCAGTGAGCACATACTCAAAATGTCTGGGTTGCACAACCGCCTATCCCAGCTGAACATTAATCTCCCGGACGAGGCGGTCATTGACAGAATCCTTCAGTCGCTCCCACCAAGCTACAAGAGCTTTGTGATGAACTACAATATGCAGGGGGTGGTGAAAACTATTCCTGAAGTATTTTCAATGCTGAAGTCGGCAGAGGTAGAAATCAAGAAAGAACATCAAGTGTTGATGGTCAATAAAACCACCAAGTTCAAGAAGGGCAAGGGTAAGAAGAACTTCAAGAAGGACGGCAAGGATGTTGTCGCGCCCGGTAAGCCAGTTGTCGGGAAGAAGTCAAAGAATGGACTCAAGTCTGAGACTGAGTGCTTTTATTGCAAAGGGAAGGGTCACTGGAAGCGGAACTGCCCCAAATACTTAGCGGGCAAGAAGGCCGGCAACACTAAAGGTATATGTGATATACATGTAATTGATGTGTACCTTACCAGTACTCGTAGTAACTCCTGGGTATTTGATACCGGTGTCGTTGCTCATATTTGTAACTCACAGCAGGAGTTGCGGACACTACAAGAAAACTGAGATACTGTGACGAAAATCCTCGTGTCGAAGTTGGACAACATCACTGGAATACCTAATGTGTGATGTTTTCATAAGTGGCGTCACTGATTACCACAAATCGGTGACGATAGACGTCACATAATCGCTTTAGCCTTTGACCGCACCTGGTTACCAGTTTCATTGACAGTTTGGTAATTTCCATGACAAACCTACTAGAGTCACCGAATATTACAAATGTGTGATGATTACTTTTTTATGTGATTTCTACCGATGGGACCTGCCATAGTTGTTTCACGGGTTACTGAGCGGTATGACCTGCGTACTAGTGTTGGCAGTAGGACCATAGTGTTTTCAAAGTCTACTGAGCAGTGTAATTATTTTGCTCCATCTAATATAGATAGGTAATGGCTAGGGAAATTTTTTATTTTGTTCCACCTAATGTAAACAGATAGTGACCAAGCAAAATCCTTGAATCCCTGCATTCGTGAGATGATGTCATTACATTGTATCAAAAAAAATGGAAATATAAGTTAACGGGATTTTTTTTGGTACAGGGAGTTTGAACACGGGACCATTATGGTCTCAACTAATGGCATTGCTAATAGGGTAGAGTTATATTTTTAGATACAAACAATTTTAATTGTGCTAAAAATATACTAGTATATTATGGTCCTGGACTATCTCTCCCTAATAATAAAGCACGGATTGGGTCTCTTCACCGTCACAATACGCTTCCGCCTGTTCGTAATACGCTTTTACGATTTATATTTTCTCTGCCCGAGGTGGTACTAAAGATACATACAAAATCGGCCATGTGATCCGATCTGACGAAGAAAGCTGCTATCTACAAAGATGGAACAAAAAAAAATGGCCATCATTCCAATCTGAGGAAGGAGAGACCCGATCTGACAGAAAAATTACACCACCAACACGGCTAGGCCTACAGCCGCTCGGCCCCGATGGCTCGGGACGAGGCACGGTGGGAACCACGGCGGCCGGGGTCCAGTGGGGTCCGGCAAGCGAGCGACTGGGATTTGGGGGGGGGGGGGGGGGGGGGGGGGGTGCTGGGCGTGATGCAGCAGGACCGATCGGAGAGGTCGTCGGCGCGGGTGCAAGGGGTTCATCCTCCCCTGGTGGCGCGCGAGCACAAGGGGATCGAGAGTGAGCTACTCTCACCGGCCGATGGGCTTGCCGGGGAGAGGCCGCCAGTAGCGAGGCGGAGCCTGACGCGGCTGGCAGGGGTGCAGAGGAGAGATCTGGCGAGGCGCTCCAGATCTCTGGTCCAGCGACTTGGCTTCACATCGGCCTGCATGCATATAATAGAATTAGATTAGACCGAGATGAGAAAATAAGAGCGAGAGACACACAAAGGGGGAGGGCGAGGGGACGAGATCCGGCGGCGGCGCCTCGCTCCGGTGTAACGTGGGGGCGCCAGCGACTTTGGAGGCTTCACACTGGCTGCGGCGTTTGGGATGAGAAGGAAAGATGGAGCGAGAGAATAAGTGAGATGGGATGCAGTGCATCTGAATGGAGACGGATGGATAAGCATTGCGCTGGAGAAGAAAGTGATGGCCTGATGTGTGTACGTGCCGGCCGCTGGGCTCCAACACGTGATGGCCTGATGGTTGTACTGCTTTTAGTGCAAAAATAAAACATTGGGAGAAATATAATCTTCCAAATTAAATAAACTTTCCAGTAAAAAACATAATAAAAAGTATTATGATAATTTTATAAATGCTTTAAATGAATTATGAAATTCTCGAAGAGCGTGTAAGGGCATCTTCAATGTCCACCCTAAAAGTGCATGCAACCGTCCGGTTAGGACGTATTTTGCCTGTATCAGTCCAAACTTAATTTTCCAACAATATGAAAACAAACCCCGGGACTTTGCGGGCGTCCGGACCACTGACACGTTCGATTCTATCTGCCATGGCCCACCCAACCCCCCTGTCCATACATCTATCCGCCTGAAATGATCAGCGTCGTTCTAGAGCACCCGTATCGCATTCATGCCGGCTCAGAGCGACGCGACCTCTCACTAGCAATCTAGCATTGAAGTGGCGCCGGTCGTAGATACTTCATTCCAGATTATTAGTGATGCTACTTTCAGTAGTTTGGCTGTCCCACTCTGTTATGTGAATCCACAAATAGCCCCGTAGTCTATTTTTAGTACTAATAAAAATGCGATTTTTGAAATAAGATATTTAATAACTTATAAATGTTTGTCGATTCAAATAAATTTCATGATTTAAAAAATGTTCATATATTAAAAAAATCTCAATTTTGAAAACAAATGTTCAGGAAATCAGAATATGTGCATAATTATTAATAAAAGTTGTTTTATTAAAAATGTTAATGAAATTGAACAAAAGTTTACCATTTCAAAAAATATTCATGAAATGAAAAATATCGTAGAAATTTAAAAATAGTTCATGACTCACAAAATAGTTTATTGATTTATAAAATGTTTGCTGATTCAAAAAATATCATGCAATTTAGCAAAATGTTCATTAAATTAAAAAAATGTACATGAATTTCAAAATTTGTTCCACCAGTTTCCAAAAAATATGTTCGCCTATTCAAGAAAAATGATTTAAGAAACATCTCAATTGTCAGTGTTTTTTGCAGATAGTATAAAATGTTGATGAATTCAAAAAATGTTCGTATTTTAGAAAACGTTCAAAATCTGTAAAGATGTTCAAGAATTTGAAAAATGTTCACGATTTCAAATATATTCGCGAGTTTAGAAAATGTTCATGATTTTAAAAAATTGTTCACGATGTGACGACAATGAGAGTGATAGTGTATCTTGGTGATGCAGCAAAATGTGGTTATGGCCATTGAAGATTATAATTTTTTTCTCCCATTGCAACGCACAAGCCTAATCTCTACCTAATAATAAAGCAAATTGGATTTCGGCCATCCGTCACGCACTTTTGCAGAAAACTCCCTGCATTTTTCATGAATTAACCCGCAGTATACACTTAAGTCATAACCGAACCGTTATTTTACATTTTTACAGAAACCCCCCTGGCATATTAGATAATTCACCCGCCGATCATATATAAGTCAAACAAATGTTTTTTTAAATTATCCATATCTTTTAAACCGTAACTCCAATTTTAACATGTTATATATGAAAATTGATTAGAAAAATATGTGGAATCTGAATATGATGTTATTTTGTTTGTTAAGTATTTTTTAAATATTATTTTGAAAGATATTTAAGTCAAACAAATATTTTTCTTAATTATCCATATCTATTAAACCGTAACTCCGATTTTAACATGTTATATATGAAATTTGAATAGAAATATATGTAGAATTTGAATATGATGTTATTTTTACCTATTAAATATTTAAAATATTATTTTAAAAGCAAACTTGTAACCTATAGGGCACGTCCGTTTTTCTTTCGTACCGCGATGATCTGGATTGCAAATAAATAACCACTAAAATCATAAAGCGACGAAAGAAAACATCAATAACCACACATGAGCACCTCTGAAAAAACTGGCAGGAGAAAAACAACATTCAAACATACTTTGGTTTGTGTGAACACTGAGGCCACTGAGGGTGAGAAGGAGAATAAGCGGCAACATAAAAATGATGCCTCGCTAAAATAAAGGGCATGAACATATTATGGTTATTGGGTTAAGAGTGTGTGTTATTTTTTCTCCCGTTGCAACGCACGGGCTCTATTGCTAGTATATATATATACGCCTATAACACTTAACAGGTCCGTTTCTTTCCTAGGGCGTGTGTGGCTCGATCTGTAGGTTAATTCGTGCCAGGGCGCATGTGATCTATCTGTTCGTCTGTCATGGGTTCTAGCCGGTGTCACGTCGCGGCGGGGAGAGGAAAGGCAAGGCACGACACGGCCGCACCGCTCGGTTCCGGCTGGCGGCTGTTAACTTTTTTTTGGGTGGCTAGCGGCTGTTATGGACGCAGCACAGCTCATGGCCTGGCAAGCCCTTTCTTTAAATTTTTCTACTATACGTGGGCTGAAGCCAGCTCAACTTACCCTAAAAAAAGGCCAGCTCAATAACACATATAACCAGCGATTTTTTACCTCGCCCACCTTCTCCTCCCCGAGCGAAACCCTATCTACCCGATCTCGTTTTCTTTCACTCATGTGGTGGCGGCGGTAGATCGGGGGCAACCAAACACGACAACGGTGGTAAGAGTAGCTGCTCGCTCCTCTCTCTCCCGCCGGGTTCCTTGAGGGCACCCTGCTGCGGAAGTTGCTAGTGGTGTCAGGGCCCTCCATGGCGCGCAACGGCGGACCCAGCGTGCGCCGCGGCCGGACCAGCCTGGTCACGCAGTGGCGGCCCAGCCTGTGTGCGTGACGTTCGTTCTCAGTGTGAGTACCTGGATGGGTGCGTCCTCTGATCCCTCTCGTGTGATTGTAGGGACTGAACTCTCACTTTGTGGTGCAACTCGTCCATACACTTCTCAATTGTCAATTCTATCAGAGCAAATGAGGGAGATGTGGGTATTGGCTATGGTTCCTTGAGCAGAACCCCTGTTTCGCCTATGACACTCCCTCGTCTCCTTCGTCAGAGATTAACTAATGAGTAGGGTCGTAGTTGTCCGATCTTTTGCACTTATCAGTACTTCTTATTGACCCTCTGTTTTTTCTTCTTCTTGTGTTTTGTCCGTCGTATATTGACAGAGCACAGACCACAGGGGCACGCCGGAGTTCAACTGGGGGACCGTCAAGCTCGACCAACAAACTGGGTTAACATGTGTTCGACGCTCAACTCTCTGCTCTCAATTTAGATGAATCGCTTCCGTGCGGGGATTGGTTCAGATATTAGTTTTGTTCTATTCTTCCTTGTTAGTGATTTCTTATTGGTCAATCGTGAGATGCTTGTATAGTACACCCCCAGTATTTGCTAGGTCAGATAGCCCTTGTTTGTGCCAGTAATCTTGAACTCATGGAACTGGTTTATATGTGTCATTAAGCTGAAAATTGTAAACTGAATTGTACCTGCTCTGATTTATCTTTTAGAGAAATTATTATTGGAATCTAACTAGTACACGTGACATGGGTTAGTAATGAAATTGTGAGCTGCAATAAAATATTTTCATTATGCTGATGCTCCCCCAGTATTGTTATGTTATTTTGTAGTTCTGAGCACATGGCAACTCGGTTTGAGGGTGTGTGAATAGATTTGCAAGTGATTTTTTTGTTGTAGAACTTCCGTTGGAGTTTTATGAGCGATTCAACATGATTTTGGTGAATTTCTAATGGAGAACTAATTCCCTGCACTCGTTTGTCGCAATTAGAAGTGATACTGACTATATGTTAATGCAGATTAATGTCCAAGCAAGCAGATACTACAACTAAAGATCAAAGCCTAGACGAGCTTTTTATTCGGCCTGCGATCATCGCACAATTGTTAGTAATTTATTTTCAAATGGAAGTATCTTATTGATCAAATGTGTGCCAAGGACAACAACGAAGCTCTGCGAAACTTTGTCATGCTTTCTTCACTATTCTAGCTGCTTCAAGGTTTCTTCCTTACTAGCTTTGTCGAATATTTTGGTTTTCTGCACCATTTTAATTCCAATTTAATATTTCAGATGACCTTTGTTACTCACAAATACGACATGTTTAGTTTTGTTCATATCACTTATTGGACAAGTACTATCATGTCTTTTTTTGTTAAGATTCCAACCTAGAGCTCCGAGTTATAACTTTCATGTTGTTCTTTGTTGCAATGGTCGATGGTTTTTTCTAACTCATTCATGCTGATGTATTTATGTCTTTGTTTCTAATAGGTTGATTCGTAAGTCATCTTTCAAGAAGTTGATATGGACCAAGGAGGATCAAAACAACTCTAGCTGCCTTCATGAGGTCACGAGAAGAGGCATCCAACAAGGTTTAAAGTTTTGATTAAGGTGGGAGCTAAGACTCACAACAAGAAGGTCTATATTGATGTCCTCCAAATGTTTAAAAAATATGTTGTATCAAACGATTATGTAGCTTGGGTTATGTTGGATGGTGCATGTAAGTGTTTAGTGTACGCGTTATTTCGAGACAAGTTAGCTTGTAATGTGATGTGGAAATTGGTCAATGAAAAGATGGTCTTAAAAACACCACAAGCCCAATTGGTTTTGAATCGGACCAGGCCAAACTAATATGAGAGGAAAAACTATTAATAATATAATTCTTGAAAAGGCTAGCAGAAAATGGCGACCTCTCCATAAAGAGGTGGGCTCGATCAACAACTAATGGGTTGCAAATTGGCTATGGCCCACCAAACAATTAGATCCAAAAATAGAAAAATCGCTAAATTATTGGGCTTGGCCCAATTGGAAACCCACTGTGCATTAGCCCGTCAATAATCTTGTGACGACAGCTTCGTCACCGAAGGTCCTATATCCGGTGACGTATTTTGCGCGCTGTGTCACTAGGAATAATCTGTGACGGGGATTCCGTGACGATGCCTGTGACGCCTGAAAAATGTCACACGTGAGTATTTTGTGACGTTTTTAGCTATTACGTGACATTTTTTAGCTCGTCATAGTAGGTCCGATCTCTTGTAGTGGGAATAAGCGAAGACTTGCGAAGGACGAGGTGACGATGCGCGTCGGGAATGGTTCCAAGGTCGATGTGATCGCCGTCGGCACGCTACCTCTACATTTACCTACGGGATTAGTTTTAAATCTCAATAATTGTTATTTAGTGCCAAGTTTGAGCATGAACATTGTATCTGGATCTCGTTTGATACGAGATGGCTACTCATTTAAATCCGAGAATAATGGTTGTTTTATTTATATGAGAGATATGTTTTATGGTCATGCCCCGATGGTCAATGGTTTATTCTTAATGAATCTCGAACGTAATATTACACATATTCATAGTGTGAATACCAAAAGATGTAAAGTTGATAACGATAGTCCCACATACTTGTGGCACTGCTGCCTTGGTCACATTGGTGTCAAGCGCATGAAGAAGCTCCATGTTGATGGACTTTTAAAGTCCCTCGATTATGAATCATTTGACACATGCGAACCATGCCTCATGGGCAAAATGACCAAGACTCCGTTCTCCGGAACAATGGAGCAAGCAACCAACTTATTGGAAATCATACATACCGATGTGTGCGGTCCAATGAGCGTTGAGGCTCGCGGAGGATATCGTTATGTTCTCACTCTCACTGATGACCTGAGTAGATATGGGTATGTCTACTTAATGAAACACAAGTATGAGACCCTTGAAAAGTTCAAGGAATTTCAGAATGAGGTAGAGAATCAACGTGACCGAAAGATAAAGTTTCTACGATCAGATCGTGGAGGAGAATATTTAAGTCACGAATTTGGTACGCACTTAAGGAAATGTGGAATCGTTTCACAACTCACGCCGCCTGGAACACCTCAGCGTAATGGTGTGTCCGAACGTCGTAATCGCACTCTATTGGATATGGTGCGGTCTATGATGTCTCTTACCGATTTACCGCTATCATTTTGGGGATACGCTCTAGAGACAGCTACATTCACTTTAAATAGGGCACCGTCTAAATCCGTTGAGATGACACCGTATGAATTATGGTTTGGGAAGAAACCTAATCTGTCGTTTCTAAAAGTTTGAGGATGCGATGCTTATGTCAACAAACTTCAACCTGAAAAGCTCGAACCCAAGTCGGAAAAATGCGTCTTCATAGGATACCCTAAGAAAACCATTGGGTATACCTTCTACTTAAGATCCAAGGGCAAGTTTGTTGCCAAGAACGGATCCTTTCTGGAAAAAGAGTTTCTCTCAAAAGAAGTAAGTGGGAGAAAAGTAGAACTCGATGAAGTACTACCTCTTGAACAGGAAAGTAGTGCAGCTCAGGAAAATGTTCCTGTGATGCCTACACCAACTGGAGAGAAAAATAATGATGACGATCAAGGTACTTCGGATCAAGTTGCTACTGAACTTCGTAGGTCCACAAGGACACGTTCCTCACCAGAGTGGTACGGCAACCCTGTCTTGGAAATCATGTTGTTAGACAACGGTGAATCTTCGAACTATGAAGAAGCGATGGCGGGCCCAGATTCCAACAAATGGCTTGAAGCCATGAAATCCGAGATAGAATCCATGTATGAAAACAAAATGGACTTTGACAGACTTGCCCGATGATCGGCGAGCGATAGAAAACAAATGGATCTTTAAGAAGAAGACGGACGCGGATGGTAATGTTACCATCTATAAAGCTTGACTTGTCGCTAAGGGTTATCGGCAAGTTCAAGGGGTTGACTACGATGAGACATTCTCTCCCGTAGCGAAGCTGAAGTCCGTCCGAATCATGTTAGCAATTGCCGCATACTATGATTATGAGATATGGCAGATGGACGTCAAAACGGCTTTCCTTAACGGACATCTTAAGGAAGAACTGTATATGATGCAGCCGGAAGGTTTTGTCGATCCTAAGAATGCTAATAAAGTATGCAAGCTCCAACGATCCATTTATGGGCTGGTGCAAGCATCTCGGAGTTGGAACATTCGCTTTGATGAGATGATCAAATCGTTTGGGTTTATGCAGACTTATGGAGAAGCATGCGTTTACAAGAAAGTGAGTGGGAGCTCTGTAGCATTTCTCATATTATATGTAGATGACATACTCTTGATGGGAAATGATATAGAACTTTTGGACAGCATTAAGGCCTACTTGAATAAGTGTTTTTCAATGAAGGACCTTGGAGAAGCTGCTTACATATTAGGCATCAAGATCTATAGGGATAGATCAAGACACCTTATAGGTCTTTCACAAAGCACATACCTTGATAAGATTTTGAAGAAGTTCAAAATGGATCAGTCCAAGAAAGGGTTATTGCCTGTATTGCAAGGTGTGAGATTGAGCTCGGCTCAATGCCCGACCACGGCAAAAGATAAAGAAGAGATGAGTGTCATCCCCTATGCTTCAGCCATAGGATCTATTATGTATGCCATGCTGTGTACCAGACCTGATGTAAACCTTGCCGTAAGTTTGGTAGGAAGGTACCAAAGTAATCCCGGCAAGGAACACTGGACAGCGGTCAAGAATATCCTGAAGTACCTGAAAAGGACAAAGGACATGTTTCTTGTTTATGGAGGTGACGAAGAGCTCATCGTAAAGGGTTACGTCGACGCTAGCTTCGACACAGATCTGGATGACTCTAAGTCACAAACCAGATACGTGTATATGTTGAATGGTGGAGCAGTAAGCTGGTGCAGCTGCAAGCAGAGCGTCGTGGCGGGATCTACATATGAAGCGGAGTACATGGCAGCCTCGGAGGCAGTGCATGAAGCAATTTGGGTGAAGGAGTTCATCACCGACCTAGGAGTCATACCCAATGCGTCGGGGCCGATCAAACTCTTCTGTGACAACACTGGAGCTATTGCCCTTGCGAAGGAGCACAGGTTTCACAAGAAGACCAGGCACATCAAGCGTCGTTTCAACTCCATCCGTGAAAATGTTCAAGATGGAGACATAGATATTTGCAAAGTACATACGGATCTGAATGTCGCAGATCCGTTGACTAAACCTCTCTCGCGAGCAAAACATGATCAACACGAAAACTCTATGGGTGTTCGATTCATCACAATGTAACTACATTATTGACTCTAGTGCAAGTGGTAGACTGTTGGAAATATGCCCTAGAGGCAATAATAAAAGATTATTATTATATTTCCTTGTTCATGATAATTGTCTTTATTCATGCTATAATTGTATTATTCGGAAATCGTAATACACGTGTGAATACATAGACCATAATATGTCCCTAGTAAGCCTCTAATTGACTAGCTCGTCGATCAACAGATAGTCATGGTTTCCTGACTATGGACATTAGATGTCGTTGATAACAGGATCACATCATTAGGAGAATGATGTGATGGACAAGACCCAATCCTAAGCATAGCACAAGATCGTGTAGTTCGTTTTGCTAGAGCTTTTCCAATGTCAAGTATCTTTTCCTTAGACCATGAGATCGTGTAACTCCCGGATACCGTAGGAGTGCTTTGGGTGTACCAAACGTCACAACGTAACTGGGTGACTATAAAGGTGCACTACAGGTATCTCCGAAAATGTCTGTTGGGTTGACATGGATCGAGACTGGGATTTGTCACTCCGTATGACGGAGAGGTATCTCTGGGCCCACTCGGTAATGCATCATCATAATGAGCTCAAAGTGACCAAGTGTTTGGTCACGGGATCATGCATTACGGTACGAGTAAAGTGACTTGCCGGTAACGAGACTGAACGAGGTATTGGGATACCGACGATCGAGTCTCGGGCAAGTAACGTACCGAATGACAAAGGGAATTGTATACGGGGTTGATTGAATCCTCGACATCGTGGTTCATCCGATGAAATCATCGTGGAACATGTGGGAGCCAACATGGGTATCCAGATCCCGCTGTTGGTTATTGGCCGGAGAGCTGTCTCGGTCATGTCTGCATGATTCCCGAACCCATAGGGTCTACACACTTAAGGTTCGGTGACGCTAGGGTTATTAGGAAGACTTGTATGTGATTACCGAATGTTGTTCGGAGTCCCGGATGAGATCCCGGACGTCACGAGGAGTTTCGGAATAGTCCGGAGGTGAAGATTTATATATAGGAAGTGCTGTTTCGGCCATCGGGAAAGTTTCGGGGTCACCCGGTATTGTACCGGGACCACCGGAAGGGTCCCGGGGGTCCACCTATACCGGAGGGCCCCGTGGGCTGAAGTGGGAGGGGAACCAGCCCCTAGTGGGCTGGTGCGCCCCCCCTTGGGCCCCCCTGCGCCTATGGTTGGAAACCCTAGGGTGGGGGGCGCACCACTTGCCTTGGGGGGCACTCCACCCCCCCTGGCCGCCGCCCCCTTGGGAGATTCCCATCCCTAGGGCCGGCGCCCCCCCTGGGGGCCTATATAAAGGAGGGGGAGGGAGGGCAGCCGAACCTTGAGTCTTGGCGTCTCCCTCCCCCTGCTACACCTCTTCCTCCTCCCGCGGTTGCTTGGCGAAGCCCTGCCGGAGTACTGCATCTCCACCACCACCACGCCGTCATGCTGCTGCTGGAGCCTTCTTCCTCAACCTCTCCTTCCCCCTTGCTGGATCAAGAAGGAGGAGACGTCATCCGCTCCGTACGTGTGTTGAACGAAGAGGAGTTGTCCGTTCAGCAATTGGTCATCGGTGATTTGGATCACGGCGAGTACGATTCCATCATCCCCGTTCACTTGAACGCTTCCGCTCGCGATCTACAAGGGTATGTAGATGCACTCCTATCACTCGTTGCTTAGATGAACTCATAGATGGATCTTGGTGAAACCGTAGGAAAAAATTTAATTTTCTGCAACGTTCCCCAACAGTGGGAAGGCATCAACCCCTTCCCACCACTAGGCTATGCCTTAGTCTGCTAGGGCAAAAATTGTTACTGTGATGTGGCCGATTTGGACTTCCAGAAACAACATAACACATGATAAGGAAAGCTCAAGCCCAGTCCAGTTTTTGAGATCGATCAAGGTTGCTTTGGCGGTGCTAGAACTTCCTATGGAGCACACGAAAGTCCTGACCGACTATGGTTGGAGACCGCCTGAGGGTGATTGGATTAAAATCAACACTGGTGCAGGTATCTCCCGTGAGGAATGTAAAGGGGGTGTAGGAGGGATCGCCCGGTCTTCGACTGCCTTCCTTGCGGCCTGGAGCAAGCCTTAGCCCGGAGTGACAGATCCATTGGTAGCAGAAGCTTTGGCTCTGCGTGATGGTCTTCTTTTTGCTCATCTCCGAGGCTTCCTGCGAGTTGTTCTGGAGGTTGACTGCAAGGATGTAGACGACATGTGGGCTTCGCACACTTTTTCGCGCTCGATGGTAGTGTTCGTTCTACTGGAGATAGAAGAACTAGCATTATCTTTCCAGTCTTTTGTTATTTAACATGTATCTAGAAAAGCCAATACTCTAGCCCACTTTTGTGCCAAGTTTGCTTGCACGTTAGGGGTTACGAGTTGCTGGATGGACTCCCCTCCTAGTTTTTTTTCGAGAGTACGCCTAGGCGTACCTTAGATTTATAGAAGGCAGAATATCAGTTACAAAAAAGCTACCACTCGATGCGAACAACGAGTATAGCATGAACAGCACGACCAACAAAACCAAAGATAAACACCACGGCCGAACAAGTTACAACGCAAAGAGCCTATCCTAAAATGACACAAAGCACCGCGTCTCGACCGACGCCGGACACCTCCGAAGACCAACAACTTCCGCAAAGATTCTCTCGTCGATGCACCATCCATCCTTAGCGCCTAAAGGAAGTGCAGATGAATGGCAGGACTCGGTCCGCTCCGAGAAGGCACCGTCTTGGACACATCGACGACAGACGTGCATAGTGCCGCTGAGGATCAAAATAGGACCGCGGCGAACACCGGAGGAGAGCAACGAGGAGTCGGCCTTGTCTTCAAACACCATGCTCCCAACAGAGGAACGACGTCGAGGACGCCGCCATCGTGCCGATCCAAATTATGAATCGAGGCTTTCGCCCGAAGACATCCATCAACTCCAGGAGCGCGAAGGACAGGATGACCACGCTCGGCGATGCCTTCAAGGAGGGGAATGACATCCAAAGATGCCACCGTCACCGGCCCGACACAAGCCGTGCAAGATTTTCATCCGCGCGTCACCTGACACCCCGCCTCAAGGAATTGACAGCACTCTCCAAGAAGCCTCACACCGCCGCCACCACAGCACTTGTCGATGTAGCTGCAAAGCCGAGCACCGAGGACCAAACGCCTGGCAGGGGAACCACGACCACACTCCACTCCCAGCCTGCACGAGGAACTGCAGCCAACCAGCATCTCCGGCCAGGTCCAAGACCGCCCGTGACGACCGTTACCCACTCCAAGGGACGGCCTTGCGACAGTCGAACCTGCCTCTCCATGGAAAAAGCCCAGGCCAACACCGCCAGGAGAGCACCGCCGCTCGCCACGCCGCGCAGAGATGACCGACCACTCGCTGCTCGCAAGACTCCATCTTGGCCGAACCAACACATCGCCGCCACCAGCCTGCCCGTGGGAACCCGCCGACGCCTCCAGCCGGTGCCGCCGCCACCAGAACTCGCCACTTCTCCGCTGCCAGACCCCGCCAGGCCCGCCGCAGCACCAACCCGTCTACCACGCGCCGGTCCTTAGCCCTCACCTTCGGACAGCGCGGACGGACTGACTTGAGCCGCCGCAGCGAGGAGTACCAAGCCGCCACCGGCCTGCGCACTCCGCTGCGACCCGTCACCACCAGCCGTCAGCATCGTCCCACTCCACCTCCACACAGCGCACGCCACCGAGCCTCGACACGCCGACCACCGAAGCCCCGAGCCAGCCTCGCAGGAATGCCGCCCGCCCACGACGCGGCCAGCAGGGAGGCCCTCGCGCGCACGGCACCGCGGCCACACCACGCGCCAGATCCGAGCTGGGCGGCCCAGGATCCACTCCCCGACGCCGCCGAAGGGCCCTGCCGCGCCAGATCTCGTAGCGCCGCCGCGAGGGAAACCTCCGCCATCTCGCGAGCGCCGACGCAAAGAGCCCCGCCGCCGTCAACCCTGAAGCGCGCACGGCTTCGCCGGCATCCTCTCCGGCGACGGCGAAGCGGGAGGGGGGGTATGTGAGGTCCCTGGCGGCGGCGCGATTAGGGTTGCCCCCGAGTCGCCAGGAGGCGACCGGGGGGGGGGGGGGGGGGGGGGGGGGGGCTCCTAGTTTTTTCATGACTAGCGTTATGGCTGATCATGCAGGAGCGAGATGATTGAATAAAGTTCTTGTTTCCCTGGAAAAAAAAAGTCTAACCGTGCCAAAACACAACACGCCGCACCCGAACCGAACCGAATACTGGTTCCGCGCGCACCTCCTATCGCGGCAGTTGCTGCTTTATACGGATCCGAGCGACCCGCCCCGAACACAACAGTACAACCATCAAAATTGTCCCAAGACTGACAGCAACGCAAGCTCACAAAGCCGCCGCCAACGAAAAAGATAGGGCAGAGAGTAGAAACTCGATGCAGACCGATGTCGACAGAACAATACGGCGGCGGCTGGATTCTTCGGATCGGCAGATCACGCCGCCGCCGGCGCAGCTGCCGGACGACCTGATCCACTACAGCATCCTCGCCCGCCTCCCCTTCCGTCTGCTCCTCCGCCTCGCCCCCGTCTGCAAGGCGTGGCGCCACCTCATCCTCCACGACCCCGTCTTCGCCCGCGTGCAGGCGCAGTGCCCCTCGCCGGCCTCCGGCGTCCTCGCCCGCTTCTACCAGGGCCGGCTCGAGGTCCTCACCCCCGGAGCCGCGGCCGCCGCCGTCGCCGCCGTCGCCCCGCCGGACGCCGGCCTCTCTTTCTTGCCCGTCGTCGACGCGCACCGGCAGCACCTCCGGCTCTGCTCCACCACGAGCGGCCTTCTTCTGGTCACCACCGGCAGCACCTTCTGGGTCGTCAACCCCGCGACCCGCGCGTTCCGTGAGATCCCCTACGCCGGCGAGGGCGCCTTCAGGGCGTGCCTCGCGTACGACCCGGCGACGGCGCACCAGGAAAGCTACCACCTCGTTGTCCCCGCCCGGGCAAACATGCAGCTGTGGAGGTTCTGGATCTTCTCCTTCTCGTCGCTCTCGCGCGGATGGCGCGCGTCGTGGGCGACCGTGCGGATGCCGCCGTACGGCGGTGTGCAGCCCAAGGCTTTACACCTGGGCGGGCTCTCGTACTGGCTTTGCAACCGGGGCGACGTGCTCTGGTACAACTACGGCGCCGACGCGGCGGGCAAGCTGCCGCCGCCGCCGCATGGGAAGAAGAGGCCGTCCTCCCTGGTCGACGGAGGAGGGTGCATGGAGGGCAGCAGGGAGCTGGTGGCGTGGCGCGGGAGGATCGCGATGGTGTCAGCGAGCCCCGCCCTGCTGGCCGTGTGGGCGCTGTCGTCGTCGCCCTCCTCGGGCAATGCCTCGCCGGCGCGGTGGGAGATGGTGCACCGGAGGAGCTGGGACGAAATCCCTAGCATGGCGCCCCCCGCGTCGCGCTTCCTGTGGTCGGTGGTGCCGGCGGGAGTGGACGTCGGCGCGGAGGAGGTCTTGGGCCTGGCGGTGCGGATCGGGTACAGGCAGCGCCGCGGCCCCGGCGTGGGTGGTGGTGTTGACAACGAGATTGTGTGGCGTCGCGAGGTGTTGCGGTACGACATGCGTACCGACGCCACGGCCACGGTGGCGGAACTGGTCGGCAGGGAGAAGCACGACGACTTCGTCGTCTTCGGCTACCACTCCAGCATGGCGCCATTGTACTAGCAGCTAATTAAAACCTCTCCATCTCAAGGTTTTTTCTGACAGTAATTTGATGGAATTCGATCATCGCAGGTACTGATAGTATTCTGGATATTTCACTTTTCAGCTATCTATCTATCTTAAATATAAGGCTTTTTTAGAGATTTCAATATGGACTACAAACGAATGTATACAGACATAGTACTTTAGAACGTATATTCACTCATTTAGCTCTGTATGTAGTCCATATTGAAATATCTAAAAAAGACTTGTATTTACAAACGGAGGGAATATTATATTATCAAAACATAATGTTCTATTTGAGTCTCTGAAAAATCCTAGCTATTCTTAGCATGATTTTGCGGAATCTTAAAGAGGAAGGGGTTATTTCAGGGGAGTGGGAGATGTTTATTTTTGCATAATCTTTTTGGTCCTACAGAATCTAATGTACATGTTTACTTAGGACCTGAGAGTTATTAGATAAGATGTTCATCGTGGAATCTAATGTACTGTCATTTTTCAATTATAGCAACCAAGGCTGCTGGCACGATGGTTTAGCTAGTGAATTTTATCTGCGTTTTTGGCCATTCATTTATGGGGATTTGTATTTTTTTAGTTCTATATATCATGGTAGGCTTGATCTTGCTAGGTTGAACTATGGTGTGTTAACTTTGTTGCTAATTAAGGGTACATGAGGTGATAAAATTCAGATGTTTAGGTTGCATTGCTTTCTTAATACCTTTTTGAAAATCTTTACAAAAGTTATTAATAATAGATCTATTAGTCTAGCTGATAAGATTATTTCTTCTCTGCAAACATATTTCACAAAAGGGTAGGTTTATTTAAGATGGGTTAATCATACTCCATTAAAAATTTAATGAGGTGGTTAGAAATTGAATGAGGGAGGGGGGGCACCGCTTCTCCCGTGTTGCTCTCGCAAGTGACGTCGGGGCGAACCCTAGCCCCAACCCCCGCGTCCTCCACAAACCGCTCTACACTCGCCGCCGTTGAAAGGCGGCGTCGGGGCGAAGCTCGGTCGGCGGCGGGGCTCGTCCTACCCTCCTGGTGAGTAGCGGAAGCGCGAGACACGGCGGAGCGGCAGGGGCGCAGCGACGGCGAGGCGCTCAGCGGGGCGGGTGGTGTGGGATGACCTTCAGGCCGTGGTGTGTGGCAAAGGCGTGGCACTGGTGTCGGACAGGCGCAGGGGCGTCGGCGTGAATGCGGATCGAACGCTGGTCTGACGTTGGGGGTGCGGCTTTGGCCTCCCTTGGTCGGGTGGTGACGAGGCGCTCGGTGCCTCCATTGGCTGCCTTCGGCGCGGATCCGTCAAGCAGAGGGCTGGGACATGGCGGGAATCTCATGCGCCCTGCCATGATCAGGTTCGATCTCATGCGATGGATGCACTAGTTGGCGATGTGGTCACAATAGCTCGGGTGACGGCGGTTGGCGTTCCGTGGCGGGACACGGGTCGTGCTGGCTCCTCCCTTCTCCTAGGTACATGTCGGCATCACAGACTACTTGCGTGGCTGAGATGGCCACATCGTGGGGCTCATACTTGGGAAGATCAGATTGGGGCTTGTGGCGGTTCGGAGCTCCTGCTCCAGGTAAGTGATGATATGCTCGGTCCGTGTTGTGCCCGTGGGCAATGAGGTCCCTCTCCCCGTGGGTGCGATGCTCTATGATGGTGGTCGGGTCGCTGCTATTCTGTCAGGCAGATTGACGTCGAAGGTCACGGGCATGACGTCATGTGAGCTTGCTGAGCGACAGCCCTCAATAGTCACGGGGTTGTATCTCCACAGGTCCACCGGGACCGGCTGGAGATGCAGGTGTGGGCGCCTCCTACCCAGGCCTGGCCCTTGAGAGGGGGGGGGGGGGGGGGGGGGGGGGGGGGGGGGCGAGAGTTGCGGCCGCCCCGGGCCCCCGTGGCCAAGGGGCCCCCAAGTATGTTTTCTGCTCTTGTATGGGCCTATTGCCCCTGACCCAAATGCTAAACAGATGAAGTATTACATACTCCGTCCGACAAAAAATGAGAGCAGATCGTTTTCCTCTGATTTCCTTCCTGTGACGATTGAACTTGAGATCTGTTTGCTGCTACGATTGATGAATGGGTCAGTTATTGCATGTGAATAATTAGAAGTTGTTGCCAAATACCCTTCCTGATTTCCTCCCTTATTCACCAGCCGAAAATAGTGCATCCAATTGTTTTGTCTTGAGATGTGCGTCTGATTTTTGGACTAACTTGTAGCGTACAGCCAGGCCAAGTGGACCGAGGGAGATAATAGATCGCTTCCTGATATCCATCTCCTGTAGAGCCCCGGGGTCAGGGGAGGGCCGGACCGCCAGAGTTAGCCATGTCGCTGCCTCCCACGCAAGACGCAGCCATGCCGTCTCGCCGAGAGGCCTCGCACCGTGACGGCGAGATTACAGTTGCAGCGAAGATAGGTATGCCTATGATCTCTGTGTATAGCTAGCATATGCCGTATCGGAGTTTATCAGGATGATTTATCAAAATTTATAAATGTTCATCGAAATTTCCTCTGCATTGGTGCAACATTAGACATTATTTATGTAAAGATGATATTGGTTCTGCGACCGAGCGTGGCGACGCGCGATCCCCTTCGCGCAGCCATACTCAGCTTCGGACACGCTCTATCTCTTTCCAAATCAGTAGTATGTGAGAGAGCGC